>CM062813.1:57357126-58812126 GCA_031772625.1 Pinus tabuliformis | reverse complement strand
AAACGTATTCGATACCAAGCAAAAGACTACATGATCGTCGGTGATACACTTTACCGTTGTGGTATCGATATAGTTCTGAGAAGGTGCCTCACCCATGAGGAGGCCGAAAAAGTCCTAAATGAGTGTCATTGAGGCGCGTGTGGGGGGCATCAATCTAGATTGCTACAGCACAAAATTTTTTACGAGCAGGATACTTCTGGCCAACAATGTTCAAAGACTACATAACCGCAGTCAGAAGTTTCCATGCTTGTCAAATTTTTGATAGCAAAACCAGAAGACCACCCGCACCTCTACAGCCAATAGTTACTGTTGGGCCATTCGCCAAATGGGGCATCGATTTCATGACATATAACCCCACCTCAACCGGGGGGCATGGGTATATCATAGTCGCAGTTGACTATTTTACCAAATGGGCCAAGGCGATGCCTACATTAGATAATATTGGTGAAATAGCTGCACTCTTCTTTTTCAATCATGTAGTCACCAGATTCGGCATACCACAGGCTATAGTCACAGATCATGGATCGCATTTTCGTAATCACATGATGGTTGAATTAGCTGCCAAACTAGGGTTGTCTCACGATAGCTCTACTCCATATTATCTGTAAGCCAACGGACAAGTTGAAGCGATCAACAAAGTCCTGAAACGCATGCTACAAAGGATGATCGGAGTTCACAAAAGAAGATGGCACCTAATCCTGTACTCAGCTTTGTGGGCTTACCGAACATCGGTAAGGAATGCAACCGGGTTCACACCCTTCCAACTGGTATATGGCCTGGAAGCAGTCTTACCAATCCAGTGTGAAATCTCATCTCTCAAACTCGCAATTGATCTCCTCCCCGGAACTTTAGAAGAAGAGGCTCGTTTCTTGGAATTAATCCAATTGGATGAAACTCGTCGTGACGCTGCTTTGGCTAATGAAGCCCATAAGAAACGAGTCAAGGCACAGTTCGACAAAAAAGTCAAACGCCGTGTCTTCTCTGAAGGTGACTTGGTCTTGCTTTACGACCAAGAATTCGATAAATTAGGAGCAGGTAAATTTAAGTCTTTATGGATGGGCCCCTATATTGTTAAACGAGTGTTAGCAAAAGGAGCCTACGAGTTAATGGATTATGACGGAATTCCACTGGCGCAACCTCGTAATGGGTTGTACCTCAAGCATTACTATGCGTAATGGTAACCAGTATGCTTTTGTTATGTTTTTGTTTTCGCTAAAATGTTTTGTTTGGTCAAGTAATCCACTTTTTACATTTATTGCAGATGTCAAACCCATTGGAGCCATGTGTTGGATATGCCTACGGAGCGAGTTGTAGTTCGCGGAACCTGTCCTCCGCAGCCTGGGCCATTTTTGATCCAAGCGGCAAGTTAGTAAGTTTCAGAGGTGTATGTATTGGTCGATCAACGAATAACATCGCTGAGTATAGCGCGTTGATAGAGCTTCTCTCTGGTGCCATCACTCATGGTATACGCCGACTAATTGTCAGGCTAGACTCACAACTCGTAATACTACAACTCAATGGTATATATTCCGTCCGAAACCTAGCTATTTATCGCATGTTCCTAAGGGTTAAGATTTTGGAAAGACAATTTGATCTTATTCAATATCAACATATTTCCAGAAACTTAAACACATTAACTGACTCATTAGCAAATTATGTGTTAGATAGACATTTGCAACATTTATAAAAAGAAACACATCATCAATGTTTTGCGTGTGGATCATGTAGCTCAACCAAAATAAAACTTCGAAAATCAAAAATATATATAACTGTTTATGGTTTACACATAATGTTCTGTAACCAAGACAAAATCGGTCAAATGACCCAAAAACTCAAAATGCTAGGGGGCACCCTAGTATAATGATGCTCGTGATAACAAGTCACAGCCTGTGCGATCATGAGTAGGAGACGAGTCCATCGTCTAGGCACACTAGTAGTATGCCGCTGTAACCGCAAAGGTAGCTCGTCGATCCTCACATCTGGGATACCAAGAGTGAGGCTCTCAACCTGCTCCTGCAAAGCTATGAGAGTCTCGGCCACATCGAGGTCATGAAGAATAGCCCTTTCGACGGCCTCTCCTGCTGGGGTAGCAGCTGGTACTCTCAGGCGAATTACTGGATGAACGGGACCAACATCTGCATGTACACATGAGTTTGCTTAAAGTCTTGATAGAATAAAGCACAAGGACATTATAAACAAAAAACGATAAACAACAATATGGTCAAATATTTTACCAATGGTGCCCCACTGCTTGCCATACGGCAGTACTAAATCTGGATCACCCTGGAAGTCCATGCCAGCGTCTGGATACTCAGAATAAACCATCTCCTGACGATCAAACCACCTGAAGAAGGTATCAGAAAATGAAATCTGAGACTGGCCAGCATGCCTAGACATATGGTCAACCCATCTCTGCATACGTGGTTTAGTAGGAGAAGGTAAATCGAGTGCAATGTACTGCGGCTGCATCAGTGGTGTCTTCTCCAAGGCAAAGGCGGTCAAAATAGAACCATACCCAAAGTTCTTCAACCTCCCGTTCTTTATCTTGGTCAACTGTTCTTTCATCACGAGAAGTACTGCGTCTCACCAGTTGAACACCTTCGGTTGGAGGCATTCCAAGGCATGCTGCATATAAGATCGATTGGCTACATGAACAGACGCACTACCGGCCATCCTACCAAAAGTAAACAGAATAGTCCTAAGGGACCTGTCAGTGACATCACGGATGATGATCTTGCTGTCTTTACTCGGCTGAGATCCTTCTCTGCAGTACCGGCGGACATAATCTCTCACAGAATCACCTCCTCGAGCCGAACCTGACAAAGAGATGGGGGCACCCCGCCTCGACAAGCCAGTCAAGAAATAAATGTCTACTGCAGTCAAGGGGATAGATTTACCCCTAATCTGGAAAACCTGATTGGTAGGATCCCAAGCATCGAGCAAATACTGCATTAAGTTGATCTGCTGTCTCATGCTAGAAATGCAGAAGAACTTCAGCAAGCCACAATTCCGCAGCGCGTTCATTGTAGCTGGATCATGTAGGGCAAGCAATTCCTCTTCTTCATGCTCACGTTCTCGCCATGTAATGGTCATCTTACTCCAAAGACCTCTGAAAAACAAACAAGAGAGGATTTAGGTCCTGATTTTGGTGAGAAACAGGCAAAAATTCCATTAAAAAATTGTGCATCAAATTCCCTTTTTGCGCCCAATGCACCTGCAGCAGTGTTCTAGGTGCATTGAATGTCAGATAGCCTTTAGACAGGCCAACATTCAGCGTAGGTTTCGATACACTGAAGGTGCGTTGATAGCAGAGCGAGTTCCTTAAACCCCAGGGGCTCAGAAAAGCTAGGGATCAAGCTTAAAATGCAAAACGGAAACCATGAAATGAAAGAGCTCAGGTTTAGCTCCTACCTGGTCCAGACGGTGCCGAGAATCGTCCACAGAATCCCCCAAAATCAACTGATGAAAATCGAGGGGGAAAAGCACCTCCAAAGCTCCAACAAACCAAGTTCAAATGAAATGGTAAAATGAGAGGTAAAAAACACTTTTTAATTACTTTTACGTAATTCAAAGTAAAATATTAGCGTTTTAACTCGTTTTCAAGCAAATATTGTTCATTTCTGACTAGTTTGATGAAGCAGTTGAAAATACAGTACGGTCTTTTAAAGGACAAAGCTATTTATGGTAAAATCAAAACAAGACCATCTAATTGAGCAGTGTTACCGCAAGGTTCAAGCTCGTTAAAAAATAAACCCGCACCGAGCAAATGTTTCCACCCGCGTTTAAGCTCGTTAAAAAATGAACTATTCCCCGGTAAATAACCACCGTGAATGTAGTACTTCAGCCATTAAAGCCTTGGTCGTGTTTGCACCGTCACCTCCACTTTTACATTGGCCGATCATTCACCTCCATTTGATTGTTTACCCATTTTGAGGAACAGCTGCGAAGAGTGATTTCACTAGCCATCCTTGTGACACTTTTGTGATTGGAAAATTCCAAACCTTACCTGGAATCAGCTGCTACCCATTTTATCACTCGTTCCTCAAAAGACGTGTCTTCTTTAAGCTCTTTTCAACTGACTCGTAAAATATGAAAAGATTGCCGAGCCATTGGCCTCTCCAGCTTGTTAAAGGGACAGGAAGTGCTATCCCTCCTCTAGATTTTAATCTTTCTGGACCTGAGGGATTATTACACAAAAAGATCGAGCGCTTGTTTTGTTCGGCTCGTTAAAACTATCGAAAATTCATCCCTTCTGTATTGTTTTATACTTTTTCGGGCTTAAGGGATTAGATGACGAAAAAGGAATTTTGGAGTTACCTTTACGTACCTTTTCAAACTCTCTAAAAATGAAAAGGACCGAGTTATCTTTGTCGTTAAACTCGATAAAAAGATTAATAGCGACAAACTTGTCTTTAGACGAGAACGAGTTTCACTATCGCTAGGCTCGTTAAAACATACCGATGGGTCTGCCCGAAAGGCAAATTATAGAACAAGCATATGTTATCCTCCTCAAGCTTGACAAAAATAAAGAGGTACTGGTCAGCAATGACTGGGGAAAAATTGGGAATAAAAACTAAAAGAATCTTTATTGGTAGCAAGTCGCTCTTGAACATGACACTTCCACTCCGTGTCCGAGTCGGGTTGGGTTGTTTCATTCACCGGTCACATCGCCATGGTCACATCATTCCATCCACATTTGGGGTTAATGCTACCAATCCATCACATCAGTGTCGCCGAGATGTTCAAGAGAAGTCATCCAGAGAAGTCACCTGAGTCCCACCCACTACCATACATTATACTCCATACTTTCATGACCGCCACCCTGAACCGTATATCATCAGATCGTTTTCACCTCCATCAAAATCATTTGCTCCGTTCCGTTTCATTGATGTGGGATTCATTAAGGCCCTCCTTTGACGGATCACTTCTTGTCGACATTAGCTCATTATCCAAGAAGTTGGTCTAGGAACACCCCATTCAGTACTTTGAAGCTTGCATGCCTTAATGGCAAGTTTCTCACTTCCGGTGACAGGTTTACATCAATGGCCTTCGACCAAAAGAATTTTCATGGTGTTCGACGCCAAGTCCTTTATTCACACCACGTGAATTGTACTGTAGTACCTTGAGGGTCATTATCATTATCGGTGATTCCTCTCGCACTTGTTAACAGTTTACATCATTGACTGGTAATCAAGCGATGTCTTTCCATGTTCGACTTCAAAACATTTCTCACATGGATCGACTTGTACTTCGAGTTAAGATCGGACGATATTGAAGACCCCGGATCTAGTTTCATCCATCCGGGCTGCGATATATATTTAGGGAAATAAAGACATTAAATGTACAACATTGCAGCACAGATAATCATCCTACCAAAAGGATGATGGCTCTATCAGAATCATCAGTCTACAATCAGACGATTGTCTGTCCTATGTACATGAAAATGAATTTATAAAGTTGAGCATGGGAATGCCCGCCTCAGCTAGATCATGAAAAATAGTATGAAGATAATGTATTGTATTGTATCTTATTACAGGTCTCCTCCCAGCATTGAAAGAACTTCGGATCCTCATAATAAAGCATTTCACCTGATTAACGGCCTCATACTTTAGGGGGCAACTGTTATAGACATTTTTGTGCCTTGCAGCTCCAAGCATGAAATGTTCATAAACCAAGGGCTCCTAAGTCCCTAAAAGTGTTGTTCTAACCCCTAAAGGAACAAGGTCAACAAATTACAGCTTCTCCCAGAAATTCTCCACCAGAAATTGCTCAGAATGAGTCAAAATAGGATCATTTCAGCTGCTCCACTGGCTAAGTGCGTTGCATAGCACCTAAACACACTAGCTAGGTGCGTTGCAACACACCTAAATGCACTATGAGGGTGCGTTGGGCGAGAAATGACAAATGGCAGTGCCATTCCGCGAGGTGGGAAGACAATGGAAGCTTCCAGAATCTTCTCCTATGACACTTGCCTCACTGAATTCGACCAAGGATGAGTAAGAGGCCTTCAGTCTCCAAGTGGAAGCAAGAACTGATAGAGAGAAGACACTAATCAAATCACAAGCTGACTCATCCTCCTTACATACATCTATATATGGATCCCTCATCCCAGAGATCCAAGGGCTGGAATTTTGCACATTGTAAGGAATTGTTGTTGGTCTGAGACAAACATCAGAGTATTGGGTGATCTATGCTTTGTTGGAGGTGAAGAGGGGCCTCTTTGCTGGGAGGTTGATGCTGGGTCAGGAACCATCGGTTGTAACTCCTCCTGGATCTTCTTGTTTATCAATAAAAACTATTTGAGTTTTTCCTCCATGCTTGTGTATCATTGATGCTTGTTACATTTGTATGGTTAACTTAAATCTGATCCTAAGTTGTTTATGAATATAGATCCATGTCTTTGTATAGTTTTCTTCTTCTGTGATCTTACAGGTACTTGGTGAAGCTGGGCAAGTAAGGGAGCAGGTAGCTGGAAGCTGTCAAAGAAGAGAGGGATTGGATCAAAGGATTAGCGCAAGACACAGGTTGGTTCTTTCTATTCCTCTTTGTCTATAGTTCATAAAGGAAATACAAAAGTAGCTTTTCTCTGTTTGTTTCTAAGGTAGCTGTCACACCTTAGTGGGATAGAGCAGTTCTAAATAGACACTTTTCCCGGTAACAGACTGTTCTGGAGAAACTAGGCAAAAGGTTTACCAAACATCCTGTAAAACTGCATATACACCTTAGCGATCATATGAAAACCAAGGACTTTCCGTACGGCAGTCAATCTTCCCGAGTGCTATGTTTGGTGCGTTATGGTTTGCAAGGCGACAGATATGGCTTCCTAGGGGTATAGGATGATAATCTAGTGGGGTATCCCAACATATACTCGACGATACTGGGAGCACAATTCCGTGCTAGACCACTACTGAGTCACAAAAGGAGGAATCACCCAACCTTGAGTGAAAACAATAGTGACTAGGTTTAACGACGTCGGAGCATGTCTCTAGCCTAGACCTCTAAATAGTGTGCGTTGTGTTCCAATGCGTTGTTAAATTCATTCAGTTCATTTTAGAGTTGATCTTGAATTATGTTTCAGTTTTCAAGCCTTACCGTATGTATACAACAAAAGCCTAGGATCCAGCTAGAATGAGTGAAATATCGATTTTCTTCAATGAGAACCTACTTACAGGAGGGTAGAGATATCGTTCCCAAACCAAGAAAACCAAGATAAACCAAGAGACACAATGCATCAATACATCAACCCTACAGTGCACAAATACTACTAATGATAGATTTTATCATTTGCTTTCCAATATGCAAACTTGAAATGAAAATTTACTTTCACTTTCGTATACTAAATGAATGCAGTCTTTTGATTTTGATTGCTTTAAGTTTAAGAGAAACAAACAAGCAAAAAAGCAAGTGTGAAAAAACCAGTTGATCCAAACAGTTGTGATCTATGTTTGGTAGTGAAAAGAAATCAAATCAATGCTAAAGATTGGTTCAATAATTGTCACTAAAAAATAACCAGAAATAGCCAATGGAGAAGGCTTAAACAAACCAACAAGAAAGTTGCAAATGAACCTTGGGCAAACCAGCAACCAAGCCAATTGATTCAAAAACTTGAAAAAAAGAACTAGGTCACAGAGGCAACAATGCAAGATTCATTCAATAAAGCCAAAGAAAGAGTGCCCTAACCATAAAAAGTTGAAAACAAGCTACTGAGCAAGAGAAAGAAGGCAAGGGATCAATATGACTGGTAAATTGAGGAGGTAGAATTGAAAAAAACAATTCTACAGGAATCTTCGCGGGTACTACACGAGAAACTAGCTGTGATAAGCCAATGCCTGTAGCAACAGAGCGACGTCGTCGTGAGAGTACATGTATATTCCACAACGGGCCTATTTCAAGAGTCATCGTGACTGTACGACGTTATTCAACGATGCACAGGACTTTACAAAAGAGTAAAGGCGACGTCGACACAACTGTTAAGCGATTTCCGATGATGATATTAAAAAACAATGACAAACGAACAAAAACTCCCAAACAAAAACCAGTCAAACCTTTAATCAATGGAAGGATTTCCCAGATCAACCTAGGTAACCCAAAAGACTGACAGTTAATCCCCAAAATTCAAAAGACACCAAATCAAAATCAAATCAAGAGAAAGCAAGAGAAGTAATTTACAAAGGACTCCCTAGCGGAGTCGCCAACTTGTGATGCAGGAAAATGTTCCCTCTGCAGACAGAGGCAACCCCTCTAGCCCTAAAGTGGGTCTAGTCACAGCAAGGACAAAACAACAATTGATTCCCTTAAATAGTCATCATTGGAGGCCTACCTCAAACCGGTGGTTGATGAAGTTCTTTTGCGTTGCTCCAGCTTCCGTTTCCTTCTCCTTAATGAGCAATCAACCTGAAACACCACAAAGAAACAATAGAGCACGTAATCGAGAAACAACAATAATCTATTTACTCATAAAGTCAAGAAGTCATGAGCCATCAAGTAAATTACATACAAGACGTAGGAAATCATCATTGATTTTATTAATAATGAAACAAGCGTAAGCTTACAATCGATCCTTGACATTGTAAGCCTTCTTAGAGGGTCCAACCAGTGTGTTTCTTCAAGCATTCACTCTCAAAGATGGGTCTCCCAAATAGCAATATCTCTCTCTCTCTCTCATTCACAAGCTTTGCACAAGATTAAGGGCACTCCACACCTTCTTGCAAACTATAAAGCAATCCCACACTTGTCACACTCGCACCAACTATCTATCATGCTCAAAAGCAAAGGCAGCACTGTACAACCAAAAGAACTCACAGATGGTAGCAATGGTGAGTGATTTTATAGGATCATTCTCCATGAAATGAGGGAGAGGGAGCTTATCCTCAAGGAAAGCAGCACAAAAGATGAAACTACCATGCCAAAGGGAGGAGGGTGACCCAAACTGACCCAAGAACCAGGTCTAGAGACATCCAGAAGGCTTACTATTGGAACGAATTCGCCCAATCTGGATCATTGCTAGTCTCTAACTAAGCTTTAGCGCTGACATCGCTAGTAGGCAATGTACAAGTCAGTCTATCGCTAAATATAGCAAATATCCTCGCGCCGGAGCATGAAATCTGGACGTCACGGGAATCAGATGTACTTCCATGATGGAGGTGCGACTGGACTATTTATCACTGCCATCCGTCGCGTATATTAAATTCATTATCGTGACGAGGTAGAAAACTTAGGAAAAGTGGGTCAATTAGCAACATAAGAGAGCATTTGTTCAGCATGAGCATGTTTTACTAGACACATGACACAGTAGAAGGACTGGGGTGAAGGCAGTGACAAATTACTGTGTAACAAAGATAATGAAAACGTGGAGGAAGGCCATCAATCCTAGCTGAGGAACAAAATTGGCCAAAACAACATTGTACAACTACCTAGCAACCATATACTGAAAGAGCTGATACCTCTAGAGAAGCTTTTCGATCATAATTATGTACCTTATAAGCTTTCTGAGAAAGAAAATGAGTCTGCAGTCCATAGACACAATATAGGGAGTCCAGATCATCCAAAGTACATAAACCTATCCACCCACTTGTCCGCTACCCAAATTTCTGAATATTGCAACATGATGAAGCAGTTCGCTGATGTCTTTGCCTAGAAGTATAGTGACCTTAAGACTTATGACAAATACATCATCCAGCATAAGATTCCACTGGAGAAAGACACCATCCCTTTTAAGCAGAAGTTAAGGCCGATCAGCCCTCTATTACTACCTTTGATCGAGAAAGAAATTAAGAAACTGTTGGCTGCCAAGATCATAGTTCCCCTAAGGTATTCAAAATGGATAGCTAACTTGGTGGTAGTAAGGAATAAAAATGGAGAAATCAGGCTTTGTGTTGACTTCAGAAATCTGAACAAGTGCTCTAAGAAAGAAAACTACCCCCTGCCCAAGATGGAACATTTGCTGCAAAAGGTTTTAGGGGCTAGAGTCATGTCTTTCTTAGACGGTTTCTGAGGTTACAATAAGGTTGTTGTACACCTAGAGGATCAAGAGAAGACTGCCTTCACTACTCCTTGGGGCACTTTCATGTACTCCAAGATGCCTTTTGGACTAATGAATGTTGGGGCTACCTTTCAGAGGGCCATGGACATAGCCTTTGTGGGAGAGAAGGACAAGTTTGTCCTTATCTACCTTGATGACATAATAGTTTTCTCCAGCAGTCACAAGGATCATTTATAGCATTTGAGGAAGGTGTTCCTTAAGTGCAGAAGATTCAGAATCTCAGTAAATCCCAAGAAGTCATGGTTTGCTCTAGAAGAAGGTAAACTTTTAGGACATGTTGTTTCTGCTGTAGGTGTCAAGATTGATCCAGAAAGGCTTCAAGAAATACTGACATTTTCCATCCCAAGATCGAAAAAGGACATTCAATCTTTTCTGGGAAAGATTAACTTCGTGAGGAGGTTCGTTCCAAATTTTCCAGAACTAGTGAAGCACATCACCTCCATGCTAAAGAATGGGTCAGAGATAAACTGGACAAAGGCTACAAGAAGATCTTTCAAAGCCATCAAAAGAGCTATCATTGAAGCTCCCATTTTAGTCAGCCCAGACTACACCAAGGACTTTTTTAATTTCTCTTTCGCTTCTTATGATACAGTTGCAGCAGTCTTGTTGCAGAGAAATGATGAAGGTATAAAACACCCAGTGGCCTTCTTCAGAAAAACTCTAGGAGATGCTGAATTAAGGTATGACCTCATTGAGAAGCAGGCCTATGCTCTCATAAAGTCTTTAAAGGAATTCCGAGTTTACATTTTACACTACAAGGTAGTTGTCTATGTACCTTCAACTTCAGTAAAGGATATCCTAACGTAGCTTGATGTTGATGGAAGAAGGGCCAAATGGATTGCAAAACTCATAGAGTTCAGCATAGAGGTAAAGCCCACCAAGCTTGTCAAAGGCCAAGGCCTGGCTAAGCTTATGGCTGAGGAAAATTGTATTCTGCTAGACATAAATTTCATAGGTGCAGATTCAGAGGTTGAACAAGCAGAGGAGGCAACAGAAGAACGAAAGCAGAACCAGTCATTAGCTGAGAATTTGGCTACTTATGAATGGTATTCTAGTATATCTCATTTCTTGTTCCAGCTAGAAGTCCCTCCAGGGCTCAGTTCAAGCCAGGTTAGGACCACCAAGCTTAGAGCAACCAAATTTTGTATTATTAAGAACCTGCTTTATTGGAGGGACCCATCTGGAATCCTCTTGAGATGCCTAGAAAAGGAACAATCTATGGAAGTTATGCACCAGTTTCATTCTGGCATTTGTGGAGGGAATCATTATTGCAAAACTATAGCCCAAAAGATCCTAAGGACCGGGTATTATTGGCATACTCTATTCTTTGATGTGTTCTCATTTGTAAAGTCTTGTGAAAAATGCTAGAGGTTTGCAGGAAGACAACAACTGAAATCTTTGCCCCTGAAACCAATACACACTAATGGTCCTTTCCAGCAGTGGGGTTTAGATTTCATAGGGGAGATTAATCCACATTCTAGTAGCCAGCACAGGTGGATCTTAGTAGCCACTATTTATTTTACCAAATGGATTGAGGCCATACCCACAAAGAACGCTGATCACCAGGTTGTCATGAAGTTCTTAACTGAGAATATTTTCACTAGATTCGGATGCCCAACCAAGCTAGTCACTGATGATGCAACAGCTTTCAGAGCAAAGAAATTGGTGGACATGTGTGAATCAATGGGAATTAAAGTAGTGTATTCTACCTCATATTATCCTCAAAGAAATGGTTTGGCAGAATCATCAAATAAGAGCCTGGTGAGGATAATCAAAAAACTGCTAGAAAAAAACAAAAGGAACTGGGATTACAAGTTGAAGTTTGCATTATGGGCTGACAGAGTTCCCACCAAGAAATCCATAGGGAACTCTCCATTCAAGCTGGTGTATGTCACTGAGGCTGTCTTTCCAATCCACCGTGCATTTCCCCCCAATTCGATGGCCCTCGTTCATGATCATCCCCAATCTTCCTCCACCTCTCTGTTTGTCTTATTCAACACGTCCATCCACCCATGCACTCCATACTACATGTTGTGGATGTAAATACCCTCTGCGGATAGAGGCGATCCCTACTAGCCCAAATGGGGTCTAGCAACAATCAAACAACACTAACACGCAGGTTCCTAATTGCAAATCAAAGACCAATGATGAGGGCCTACCTGGATTCCAACGGTAGTATTTGTAGAAGAGTCGTCGCTCCCGTTTCTTTACTCCGGATATAACTCAATCATCATTACAAAGACAATAAGAGTGGAACCATAATGATAGTCGTCTATTATTGATAAACAACAAAGAAGAATACAACCATAGTTCTGACGTCAAATCCTCCTTTGGCTGGGTGATCAGCAACACATGCCTTACAAAGATTGTTGGGAATGGGGAACAAGCCTCTCTCTCCTTGGTCACTTGGATAAGAATCTCCTCACTTAAGATTTAGCCTCATGGGAATGAATAAGGCTCCTTGTAGCATGAACTTGGCAATTCTCAGACTTTGAGACTTAGAATTTGGAACTTGGAGACTCTCACTATCACTAGCTTGTCAAAGGCAAAAGGACAAGCTTTTATAGATGGAGGGGAAGGAGTTAGGACCATCCACTATATTCATGGTATTGGCCTTATCACTAAGAAGCTTCCATGAGAGGTGGAGAACTACTTCCCTCCTATGGAGATTCGAAGCCAAACCGACCCAACTCAATATAGATCCAGTTCATGAGTGGGTTAGGAAGAACCTTCCCAAGTTGGTTTGTTAAAAACTTTACCCAATTGGGTTGGCGCAAGTGTGACTCTGAGACAGAGCACCAACTGGCACGTCCTCTTTGGAGGATTTCCCCTATTGGTGCGAGTGATACACAGTGGAACCGTGCCAATGGAAAAAGGGCTATTTTTATGGGTATTTTGTAGAAGGTGTCTTCAGGGCATATGAAGTACATACTCAAGGGGATACAATGCAAGTGTTTTCAGGTTATGTCACCTCTCACAGGTCCCGGAATAAGTCCTCCAATGTGCGGGACAAGGGGTAATAGGGACGGTGACAAACTACTATGTAACAGATGCCCCCTAAAGCATGAAGCTCGAGACAGAGAGAGGGGTGAAATGCTTTACAAGAACATGGCCAACTGAAAACACTGCCGCCGGAGAACCTGCATGAAGAAGTACAACTGATATCTCAAGTACATGATGTATGTGGTATGGGCGCAGCCATCCATAGCAGAGTACATAAAAATCCAGATCCAAGGTATGGGCGCAACCATCCAGTAAGGATTGAGAAACAGACTCAGGCATGGTCGCTGCCATCTAGTGAATGAGTCATGTAATGATCATAATAATACACAAAATCACAACTTGGATCTCAACAGAAAAGATCCAAGGTCTTGCGCTCCATCTCGACCCGAAAAAAGTACAAGTTCAAGCATGCGAATATGGGAGTCGAAGTCAAACATGCAAGAACATCATCTGATTACTAGTCAATAATGAAAACTGTTAACAGACGTGAGAGGTACCACCAATAATGACAATGGTCCTCAAGGTACTATAGGTACAATCTACTGCGTGCGAATCAGTGAGCCGGTGTCGAACACCCCTAGAATCATTCGATCGGAAGCCAATGATGAAAACCTTGCGTCGATCACGAAGAACCTGCCATTGAGGCATGCAGGCTCTAAGGCACCTGAAGGCAGTCTCTAGGTCAAATTCCTGGATAATGAGCTGAAGTCGACAGGAAGTGACCTTGATCGAAGGTGGACCATAATGTTTCCCACATCATCGACACGAGACAGAGAAGGATAAGATGTTTTGTGTGAGGTGTCAGAGGGAGGTTGAGTATTTTGCAGATGTCAACTTCTCTTGAACATATTTGTGGCACGACAATGGACTTGGCAGTATTTGACATCAAATTATCAGGGGTCATGGTGACAGGGAAATGAGCAGATGAGAGGTCAGTCAGGATAACCCAAACTCATGAAGGCAAGTGTAAAAACAAGATGAGATGTCCCCACCTAGACACGAATGCAGACAAGTGCCATGTTCAAGAGCGACATACTATCGACACGACAATAAGTGTGGTTCCATTTTCCCCACCATTTCTGGCGAGTACCCCAGTTATTTTTACCAACAAGCTTGATGGGGATAGCATATGCTTGTGAGCGTCATTTCGATGGAATCCGATGTCATCAAGTTTTAATGAGTCTGACAAAGGAAGAACTCGGCGTCTTTTCATGTTTAGGGAGTTTGAAAAGATAGCAGAAAAGGAAACTCCAAGGGGGTCCTTTTTCGTAAAGTTTTGTCTCTCGAGCCCGAAAAAGTATAAAACAATGCTCGAAAGGACCGCCCGATCATTACGATCGAGGAGTACTTTTCATGAGTAGTGATTTCGACCTGAAAAAGTAAAAAAGCGATCGAAACCACATCGCTTCGTAACCGTTAATGAACCTGAAACGACAAGGGTTCAACGATCTTTCCGTTTTTACACGGTCGGAAAAGGGTTTAAAGACGACCACCTCTTATTTACGTTTAACGAGTCAAGAGGAATAACTCAACAATCTTTTCATCTTTAAATGGTCAGAAAAGAGCTGAAAGAAAACCTCCACTTTTATTCTCTTTAACGAGTCAAAAAGGGAAAATACTCGGAAATCTTTTCATATTTTACGAGTCAGAAAAGAGCTTAAAGGTGACTCGTCCTGGAGGAACGAGTGGTATAAAGGGAAGCAACTGGTTCTGGCAATGGTGGAACCACTCAAAACATGTAATGGTCAAGAGGCTGGCTAATAAAACCACTCATAGCTGCAGTTCCTCCGGAAAGGTTAAACAACCAAGTGAAAGCATATTGTTACACTAAAATTTGTCACCATGACTATTTACAGTTAGTATGGCTCTATCAACTGTCATACTATCCTCCTTGGCAAGTCTCATACCTCTGCTCTTCATGTCAAACTCTAAGAAAGAGAGAAAGTCTTTAAAAATCTATATATCTCTGGGTACGCAGTTTCTCTTAGCCTTACTTGCGTGTACGCACCTCAAGTTCACAATACCTGCGTACTTGTACGCTCTGTCTGTAAAGGGGTGGGTGCGTACTCTTGTAAAGGTCAAAAGGCACAAGTTTCAGTTCAAAAAAGTTACTTGTGGTCATTTCTAGAGCATTCTAGAAGCTTGTTTGACGTGTATTGAGCGCCTCCAGATGGTTCATGTATCCCTATGAAAGAGGAACTTATCCCATCAAGAGGGGAGCTATCCCATTCAAAGAGGGGCTTATCCCATTGATGGTGGACCTGATTAACTTCCTCTAAAGCACTATAAATACAGGCATTGGGCCAGAGGGAGGGGAGGTTGAAAGCTGAACATTCCTAAGGGTAGATGCTGCTGGAATTAGTACTCCCTTATAGAGCTTGAGAGGAGAGATTCCCATCATTTCCTAGCCTTATTTGGAAGTGGGTGAGCTGATCAAAGTAGAGGAAAACTCTTGCTGGACCCTAGGAGGGACCTGCACAACACCAAGGCTCAGGTTGTAATGGTTTCTTTTGTTTCCACTTAATACAATTAAGCTCACTTTTCTCAACAGATTGTAATACATGATTTGTTTCATATACTCCTTGGTCTGTATGATGAATATGTTTTATCTTATAAGTTTTTCAGGCGCTATGTAATCTTTTGGCTTGTTAGTGAATGCAGGTTTCGAAGAGAAGGAGGAGCTCATCCGGATCGGCGAGGCTGGACTACTACAAAGCGTTGGACTAAAGGTATGTTATAATCACCTGATTACTTGTATTCTAAATGCATATTTAGAGAAAGGTAGTGTTTACTTGTCTTGTTTGTCACTAGAAAGCCTTAGCTTCTAGGGAGGTCGGTTTTGTCTGCAAAATTGACTCTTTCCGCATGACAAAATGGCGACTCCGCTGGGGAACTCCATTGATGTGAATGATTTTTCCTTTGTGTGAAACTTTGATTTGAGAAAAGTCGTTTGTTTTCTGGTTTTTGGCTGTTTGACTGTGCATTTGGGTGGGATAGCTTAGGGTTAAGTTAGATTTTATTTTTCTTGATTTTGAGAGCAGTACGCACCCTCTTGTGTATGAGGGGGGGCTAAATTGTGTATGAGTGTTAATCGCCTTTGAGTGTCTTTATTTTTTGATCTTTAGAACTCTCACCCAATTTTCTCGACTTGCACTTGATTGGCTCTTAGATCACATTAGAATCATCTTGTGTTTGAGAATTCTCTTGCATAGATCACATTTGCATAATTAGAATTCTCATTTTCAGAATATTAATGAAAAATGTGCATAGATTACATTTGCATACTTTTCAAATGAATTGTGCATAGATTACATTTGCATAGTTTACATTCTGAAAAATCAATCGTAGGTTTAGATCAGTTTTCTTTGATTTGAATTTACACAAAATAAAAAAAAGGCTTGGAATTGATTTAAATTAGTTTTTCTTGATAAAATTAGTGCATTAGAGAATTTGTTATATTTTCTCTTAGTGATCAATTTCTTGCAGCGTCGGAAGTGAATGGAAACTCTCTCCTTACTTTAGTTAGGATTCATCAAATTGAAAAATATTACATTATCATATTCGATTGCATTCAGTTTTGAGTCGGGTCATAACACCATTGGTTTCGTATCCATTTACCCATTTGAGTAATAACAGCCTTAATAACACAGCGCTTAATTAAAATTCATCTAGTAATTTTTACATTTCTAGGGCTCTAATACACCAATATAGATCAGGCTAGTGTCTTGGAGTAGGAGAGTAATTAACTCTCCAAGACAGTAAAACCAAACAAGTAGCTTATCTTGCGGTAGGATAAATCCAACTGTTACATTTATACTCTGGGAAAGCTCCTCTTAAAGGAGAAGCACGAGATCGTGTCCGAACTAGTGAGGGGATCAATCCTCCTTCATTGGGAACGACGCCAGATATGCACGTACTACAAATGGTAAACCTCGGATTAACCATTGTCGAGGAGCCTGGGGTCACTTGTCGGTAAACCTTGGATTATTGTCAAGGAGCCGGCAAGGGGATTGAGCCTGTTACTCTGCCCTTGCGTGCTATCAGATCGTAGACTGTTCCCCCAGGTATATTTGTTTTTGTTGGTGACCTTAGTGACTATTATCTTTAGGGTTCTACCCCAGGTGATGGTGGAGGGAAGATCCCACTGTACCTGGAGCAGACGTCGGCTAGACTCACTTGGATTTTCTGGGGGGTTCACTTCACTCGAGACGGTTAAAGTGGAGGAACTTGGTCCAGTCTATTCATTAAGTAGGTTGCCAGGGTAACTGTTCCACCCGCCATTTCTGTACTGAATTCTGCGATGTTGGATTTCATAACCAACTAGTGTTTTCGGTACGGAAAGTTACTGTTTGTGTGTGGTTTGACTCCTAGATTTGATAGCGCGTGTTAATTTGTTTGTTTTTACTTTTAGAGACCATAGGTGTGAATTGTGAATTTTAATTGTTAGGTGTGAATTGTGAATTGTTAATTTTAGTTTTAAATTGTTAATAAAATTCACTGAAGTTGAATATAATGGCAAATGTTCCGGAATTTACCAACCTGGGAACCCCTCCTAACGAGAATCCTAGTACTTTTCCTTACTTTGGAAATGTTGGTCCTCCTTATATGGCTACTTTGTCATTACCTGGATTTACAATAGGTTTACCGATGTGGTTATTTTCAACTTCGTTGGCCCCAAATACTCCAATTTTTCCACCTCAACCGAATGCTTCACCTCAACAAAGTTCACCATCTCAACATCACCAACCTTCTGTTGACCCTTTACCTTCTTCGCCTAATTTTTCTTCCTCCATTTCTTCCTCTTCGCTTGGTAAAAGCCTTGATGCTAGTAACCAGGAGGCTAAGAAGAAGAAGAAAGGGAAGAAGAAAAAGAAGAAGAAGAAGCAAGATAAGAAAGAAGTCAACCAACCAACCACGACTGTAAGTGTTAGTTGTGTTGAGGAAAACTCTGACATGCACCGTAAACCCAAATACCCTTGCAGGCTTTGTAAGGGTGACCACTTCCTTGTCAATTGTCCTGGTATTCCAAAGGTCTTGGAAGTATGGTCAGGAAAATCTCATCAATTTTCCATTGATCCATCAACCAGTGATAGTCAGGTTCCTGGGAAAAAGGGTCAAGTTAGGTTTCCTTGTAAGTTATGCAAAGGGAGTCATCAAACTCACATTTTCCCTCACATGGATGAAGCCTCAAAATTGTTGGAAAACCTTACTGTTCCACAGCAAGAATTTCCAACTGGTTACCGTAAACTTTCTCCCAACCTACCGTCAACTGACGGAGTGGTCGATTCAATTTCACATTCGGTCGATCACACTCTTCCATTGGAGAGTGAAACTCATGTCACTCAGGTTGATGATCCATTAGTTGATCAAGTGGTCGATTCAATTTCACATTCGGTCGATCCCACTTTCCATTTAGAGAGTGAACTTCATACCGCTCAGGTTCTTCTTGTTACATCAGATTCTTCTATGTCGGGGGGCATTTCACCTGTTTCTACAGAACCCCCTCCAAGCACTGAGGTCTTTTCCTTTGATTGGAATAGACTGACAGAACCTCGTCTTCCTTCCTCCATCCCTTTCCAAATCATTGTCAAGGCTGGTGGTAGGGACATACATCGTACTCAGGTAGATGAAGGTGCTTCTGTTAGTATTTTATCCTCAACTGTTTGGAAAGCTTTGTGTTCCCCTCAGCTTGCGCCTATTACGCAGAATCTGAAAGCTTTTAACAGAACCATTAGTGAACCTTTAGGGATCCTTTCCAATTTTTCTATTACCCGGGAAGGTAAAACTGTCTGTATTGATCTTATGGTAGCTCGAGGTCCCTTGGATTTCAATTTACTCCTTGGGCGAGACTATGTTTATGCAATGAAAGCTGTCGTATCGACACTCTTTCACGTGATGTCTTTCCCTCACAATGGAAATATTGTGACTGTAGACCAGCTTTTGTTCCCTAGTCTTGTCTCAACTACCAATAATATGACACCCCTAAATGTTCCTGATTCTAAAGTGGTATCTACCCTGCCACGGGTTAATTATGTGGCAACTGGTCCCATGTTTCCAGTTACCGATGTAAGTGAGCCTCTCATTGTTTGCTCATCTTCCTTTGATTTAGATCTGGTAACTGACATGGAAAACTCTATGGGATTACTTGAAAGCGATGTTCTTATCCCTTTTGAGTCCCTTGACATGTGTTCCTTCCAGAGAACTATTCTTCCTTCTGATGAAGATCTCTTGGAAGCCATGATCAAGGTGTGTCCATTGACATGTCTTTCTTCCAGTTGGAAGCCATGATCAATAGAGTGAGGAAAGTTCCTTTTACTGTGTCAACCTCGTTAAAAAATGAATCAGTGTGTACGAGGAAAGTTCCCTTTACTGTTTCAACCTCGTTAAAAAATGAATCAGTGAGTGTGAGGAAAGTTCCTTTTACTGTGTCAACCTCGTTAAAAAATGAATCAGTGTGTACGAGGAAAGTTCCCTTTACTGTGTCAACCTCGTTAAAAAATGAATCAGTGAGTATGAGGACAGTTCTTTTCCTGTGTCAACCTCGTTAAAAAATGAATCAGTTGTTCGAGGAAAGTTCCTTTTACTATGTCAACCTCGTTAAAAAATGAATCAGTTGGTCAGAGGATAGTTCCTGTTACTGAGTCAACCTCGTTAAAAAATGAATCAGTTGGTCAGAGGATAGTTCCTGTTACTGAGTCAACCTCATTAAAAAATGAATCAGGTATGAGGATAGTTCTTTTCTTGTGTCAACCTCCTTAAAAAATGAAACAACTCCCTTTTCAAGTTAAAACTTGAAAGTAAACCTTCATTCCATCCACCTAGTTGAATGCAATGAAGCTTGGGGGGCATGTACCTCGATTTGCATCATTATCCTGGGGGCATGTAAACTTTTGGAGCAGAGTTCCTTGTCTTGTGTCAAGCTCATTAAAAAATGAAACAAGGAGTCTCGAGGATAGTTCCTTTTCTTGTGTCAACCTCGTTAAAAAAATGAAACAAGGATAGGTTAAATAGGCAGATTGTAGAAAGTAGGATTTTGAGGATAGTTCCTGTTATTGAGTCAACCTCGTTAAAAAATGAATCAGGTATGAGGATAGTTCTTGTCTTGTGTCAAGCTCATTAAAAAATGAAACAAGGATTTTAGAGCATAGTTCCTTGTCTTGTGTCAAGCTCGTTAAAAAAAGAAACAAGGAGTCATGAGCATAGTTACTTGTCTTGTGTCAAGCTCGTTAAAAAATGAATCAAGGTTTTTAGAGTAAAGTTTTTTGTTAGGTAGATTGTAGAGATTAGTTATGAGCATAGTTCCTTATCTTGTGTCAAGCTCGTTTAAAAAATGAAACAAGGGTTTTGAGGATAGTTCTTTTCCTATGTCAACCTCACTAAAAAATGAAACATCTCCCACAAGTCTTTCCAAGATCTTGAAAGTAAAGCTTCATTCCATCCACCTCATTGAATGCAATGAAGCTTGGGGGGCATGTACCTCGTTTTGCGTCATTATGCTGGGGGTATGTGAACTTATAACAAGCATAGTTTTTCGTTTCAAGCTTGTGTAAACATGAAACTGAATCCAAGCATAGTTCTTTTCCTGTGTCAAGCTCGTTAAAAAATTAAACAAATCCTCCTCTACTTGAATCAAGAGTTTGACTAGATCTCGTAAATGTTAAGTTGTATATTTAGGTTAGTTATTTTAGTTTTTTGCATAATTTTCTTACAGTTTTAGGTTGAGTCTTTCAAATGATATCGTACATGAACCTTCATTCCATCCGGCTTGTACTTAGTTGAATGAAATGAAGCTGGGGGGGCATGCGCTCTAGCAGTTACGCTTAGGGGGCATCAAGCACAATTTTCTCTCTGTTTCAAGCTTGTGTAAAAATGAAACTACTTTGAAGCATAGTTTTTCTCTGTTTCAAGCTTTTGTAAAAATGAAACCTATCTCGAGTCAATTTCAGTTATTTTCAAGGCTCGTTAAACTCATGAAAATCCCGAGATTATTTTGCTATTTTTCATTCTCGTAAAACAAATGAAAATGCCGAGTTCTTTCCGTCTTTTCCTGCTCGTAAATTAAATTGAAAGTCAGCCATATGAGTACATTTTTATCATTTTTTCGAACTCATTAAAACCTACGAAAAAGTGAAAACCATGAGTACATTTTTATCATTTTTTCTAACTCGTTAAAACTTACGAAAAAGTGAAACCTTAGAGTCATCTTTTAAGCCCTTTTCTGACTCCTAAAACATGAAAAGATTGTCGAGCGTTTCTTTTACACTCGTTAAAACAGAATTAAAAGATGGTCCCATTATAGCCCTTTTCTGACCGTAAAAACAGGAAAAGATTGCCGGATTTTTGTCGTTTCAAATTCGATACTGGAAATTAAACGACGTGTCCTTGATCGCTTTTTACTTTTCAGGTCAAAGACACTAATCATGAAAGTACTCCTTGGTCGCGAGATCAAGCGGTTCTCTCAAGTATTATTTTATACTTTTTCGGGCTTGGGAGACACAAATTTACGAAAAAGTTCAAACCTAGAGTTTTTTTAAGTTTTTTCAGACTCTCTAAAATTGAAAAACGCCGAGTTTCTCCTATACTAGACTCATTAAAATTTCACAGTAAAGGACCTGTTCGATTACAAATAGGAACGGACCACTCCTTCTTAGGGTTCGAATCAAAACTAAGTTGGACTCATCCAAAGGATGAGCTTATAATCAATCATATGTTATCCTCCTCAAGCTTGTAAAAAATAAAGAGGTAGTTGCCAGAAATGGTGGGGGAAAAGAGAGAAAAATGAGCCTATTTGTTATCCTTTGTCTCAGAAGAAGCCTTATCACCACTCTTGAACACGACACTTTTCATTCACCTGGGTTGGGAAATCCTTTGCCTCACAGTTGATCAAACCACATTGAAAGTCTTCAGTCGGGTATTAACTTTGGGTCAAATGTCACCAAGCCATCTGTTGTGTCGTTATGTGTTCAAGAGGTCACTGCAAATAAACCATTCATCTGCAAAATACCCGTCATCCATCTTGACCATCCCTGAGTCAGTCCTTACAGCTACATTTCTTCAACTTGATCTATGATTTCGTGTTGTGGGCTTTCCTGCAACGGGTTGCTTTATATCGACATGAGCACATTATCTAGAAAGATGACCTAGAAATCGTCAGTACCTTGAAATCTGCATGCATCAATGGCAGGTTTCTTGCCTTTGACGACAGTTTACATCATTGACTTTCGATCGAAGGGCTCCGTGAAATGTTCGACATCAACTCATTCATTCACATCTCATGGATTGTACTAGGTACTTTGAGAACCATTGACATCATCGGTGGTCTCTCTCACACTTGTTAACAGTTTACATCATCGACTGGTAATCAAGTGGTTTCTACCATGTTTGACATCAACTCATTTATTCGCATGGATAGAATCGTACCTTTTCGGGAAGTAGAAATGAAGACCCTGGATCTAGTTTCCACCATCCAGGCTGCGAGGAGTTTTGTATTCATTAGACAGTAGACTATAATCATAAACAGATGGCTGCGCCCATACTGTGTGTACAAGAGTCTATGATTATGATGTACTGCGAAATCATTCCTGTATCAGAGCAGTAGTTAGTTTGTTAATTAAAGTTTTCAATCTGAGTATGGGAATGCCTACCTCGGTGATGATATGATCTTATATATGTATTTTGTGTTGAATATTTGCAGGTTCCGACTGGGCTCTCCACAAGATAATCCTTGAAATGATAAAGTACTTCACCCTTCCTAGATGATATGAAACCCTAATCTACTACAGGCTTCGCACTTTAGGGGGCAATCTGTTACACTAAAATTTGTCACCATGACTATTTGCAGTTAGTATGGCTCTATCAACTGTCATACTATCCTCCTTGGCAAGTCTCATACCTCTGCTCTTCATGTCAAACTCCAAGAAAGAGAGAAAGTCTTTAAAAATCTACATATCTCTGGGTACGCAGTTTCTCTTAGCCTTACCTACGTGTACGCACCTCAAGTTCACAATACCTGCGTACTTGTATGCTCTGTCTGTAAAAGGGTGGGTACGTACTCCTGTAAAGGTCAAAAGGCGCAAGTTTCACTTCAAAAAAGTTACTTGTGGTCATTTCTAGAGAATTCTAGAAGCTTGTTTGATGTGTATTGAGCGCCTCCAGATGGTTAATGTATCCCTATGAAAGAGGAACTTATCCCATCAAGAGGGGAGCTATCCCATTCAAAGAGGGGCTTATCCCATTGATGGTGGACCTAATTAACTTCCTCTAAAGCACTATAAATATAGGCATTGGGCCAGAGGGAGGGGAGGTTGAAAGCTGAACATTCCTAAGGGTAGATGCTGCTGGAATTAGGACTCCCTTATAGAGCTTGAGAGGAGAGATTCCCATCCTTTCCTAGCCTTATTTGGAAGTGGGTGAGATGATCAAAGTAAAGGAAAACTCTTGCTGGACCCTAGGAGGGACCTGCACAACACCAAGGCTCAGGTTGTAATGGTTTCTTTTGTTTCCACTTAATACAATTAAGCTCACTTTTCTCAACAGATTGTAATACATGATTTGTTTCATATACTCCTTGGTCTGTATGATGAATATGTTTTATCTTATAAGTTTTTCAGGTGCTATGTAATCTTTTGGCTTGTTAGCGAATGCAGGTTTCGAAGAGAAGGAGGAGCTCATCCGGATCAGCGAGACTGGACTACTACAAAGCGTTGGACTAAAGGTATGTTATAATCACCTGATTACTTGTATTCTAAATGCATATTTAGAGAAAGGTAGTGTTTACTTGTCTTGTTTGTCACTAGAAAGCCTTAGCTTCTAGGGAGGTCGGTTTTGTCCGCAAAATTGACTCTTTCCGCATGATACATATGATCAGCCAAAGAGATGGTGGCGATGGAATGAAACAAACAAGGCTCATCTAACATAATTTAGTGGATAAACAACAATCACGAGATGTAAATCGGGTATGGGTTCATTTTTACACAAGCTTGAACCATGGAGAACTTTGCTTGGATTCGGTTTCATGTTTACACAAGCTTGAAACGAAAAACTATGCTTGTTATGAGTTCGCATGCCCCCAGCATAATGACGCAAAATGAGGTACATGCCCGCCAAGCTTCATCGCATTCAACAAAGTGGAGGGAATGAAGGTTCACTCTTGAGATCTATGAAAGACTCGACTTGGATTTTACGAGATCTTAATCAAAGACTTGATTTGGAAAGGGAGTTGTTTCATTTTTTAATGAGGTTGACACAGTAAAAGAGCTATCCTCATAACCCTTGTTTCATTTTTTAACGAGCTTGACACAAGATCAGGAACTATGCTCGACCAAACCCAGTTTCATTTTTTAAGGAGCTTGACATAGGAAAGCGAACTATGCTCCGAACAAACCTAGTTTCATTTTTTAAGGAGCTTGACATAGGAAAGTGAACTATGCTCCGACCAGACCTAGTTTCATTTTTTAAGGAGCTTGACACAGGAAAGGAACTATGCTCTGAACGAACTTCATCGTAATGAAAATGAAGTCGTTGCTTCCAAGAATGGCACTCCCAGTGGAAGGACAACATTTTTGAAGTCAAGACCCAATGCCCCCAGGACATTATGCACGACGGCATCATCATGGGATACAGGCACGGGGTAGGTAGCCACGTAGTTGACTTGCGGTGGGGCAGACACAACCGGTGGATAAAAACCAGGAGGGGGTGGCAGCCGCACAGGAGGCACCGGGGGACTAAAGAACGATAATTGATCTATAGTCACGATTCTTCTATTATGTGGAAAGCAAACCACACGGAAAAGCAAAGAGACAAGGGCCCCCATGGCATAAACATAGTCACGGCCAAGGAGAAGACTAAAATCTTAAGCACCTTGGACAACCAGCACATCCATATAGATGGTTTTGCCTCCCAAAGTAATAGGAAATTTCGAGAGGACCCCTAGAGGTTGACTGGTTCCCCCATCAAATGCTAACAGATTCTGTGCGACCGGTCCAAGCTGCGGGGAACCTAAAGCTTGCCAAGTAGTGGACAACATAAGACTGACAGACGCACGTTCATCCAAAACAGTGCCAGGTACTGCCTTATCATAAGAAAGTACTGTAATCTGGAAAGGCACATGGGATGGAAGGCGGAAAGCAGTCAGGTGACTCCAGTCGAAGGAGATGGCCAAACTACTTGGTGGGGGAATCGTATGATTGCCCCCATGCTCTATAGGAACCGAAGAAGGACTTTCGGGAGCAGCTGAGATAGGAGAGTCATTTCTGGACTCAGGGAAATCTGAGGAGACGAGAAGAACATGGGCATGATTCTCTTCCAAAACAGAGTGATCGACAGGTGGTGAGCTCGAGTCGACACTCTTTTCAACCAATGGTTGGTCTAGAATAGGTTTGGCACAGCCTGGTTCGGGAAGAGGAGCCTGGACAAGAGAAGAATCTAAGTCAATCTCTTTGTCAATAGGGAGAGGGTCTGAAGAGAGCCTCTGATAACCAACAGGAAGTTTGGGTGGAGAAGCTGTAAGACTTTCCAAAATAGTGGAATCTTTATCCATGAGCGGACAAAGGTGAAGGGGATGATTGCCCTCACATAGTCTACAGGGGATTCGAATCTTCCCTTTCTTCTGAATGTTGTCAGTTGATAGGGTTGCGTCGCCATGAACTTCAGAGGATGATGAGGGACGAGCCGGATCACGAGACCATACTTCAAGGGTCCTGGGAATGCCAGGACAATCACGAAGAAGGTGGTCATCCTTGCACACTCTACAAGGAAATTTGACCTTTCGTGGAGGAGCAGAAGGCGGCTCAACTTGAGTTGTACTTTTAACCTCTCAGTTAGAAGACTTCTTCTTCTTCTTCTTAGCCACCTGGTTACTTGAATCTAGACTTTCACCAGGCGAAGTAGAAGATGAGGACGCAGAAACAGGCGAAGAAGGGGAGAGGTCCACTTTAGAATCAACATGATGTTGTTCAGGTGGAGGAACTGATTGACCAGCAATTGAGACGGTAGGGACCAGCAAGGTTGAGAACAACCAAATAGGCAACCCAACAGTTAACCCAGGAAGGGACAACGTTGCCATGTAAGGAGCACCAAAATTTCCGAAAGGAGGGAAATGACCAGGATTCCCATCAGAGGGGATGCCTAGGTTGGGAAACTCCAGAAAAGTTGCCATCACAAACGAGAAAGAACCCTACTCAAACTAACGCAAACAAGATCTAACTGAGTAGATGTGAAAGTAGTCGAATAAATTTTAGGACGCAAGGACATAACTTGACCTTTTCATCTTTAAAGAGTCGAGAAAAGGACAAAAAGATGACTCTAGTAGCCTTCGAATGTTTAGTGAGCCTGAAGTAACAAGTGCTCAGATGAGCCTTTTATTTTAGGGAGTCCGAAAAGGATCAAAAGTGACTACTCTGGAGAACTAGGCAAAGGGTTTACCAAACAAATCCATAAAACTGCATATACACCTTGGCAGTCATATGAAAACCAAGGACTTTCCGTATGGCAGTCAATCTTCCCGAATGCTGTGTTCGGTGCGTTACGGCTTGTAAGGCGGCAGACACGGCTTCCTATGGATAAAGTATGATAACCTAGTGGGGTCTCCCCATATACTCGATGGTACGTGGGAGCTCAAATCCGTGCTAGACCACTATTGAGTCACAGAAGGAGGAATCACCCAACCTTGAGTGAAACAAAAGTGACTAGGTTTAACGACGCCAGAGAACATCTCTAGCCTAGACCTCTAAACGATGTGCGTTATGTTCCAATGCATTTTTAGGTTCATTCAGTTCATTTTAAGGTTGATATTGTATTAGGTTTCAGTTTTCAGGCCTTACCGTATGTAATCTCTCAAAATTGCCTAAATGCAAACTATATGCCAAAATATGTAATTTCATTTGATGAATTCTAGTTACGAGAGGGTTTGAGGGCTTTCACGCAAATGAAATGATCACAAAACAACAAATAACTTCCCTAATGCAACTAATGGAAATTCACAAACTTTTCTTCAAGATCACTAATCACTAATCAAAATGAAAAGTTCTAATTCTCATTAACTAATACAAGGCAAAAGAGATTTTTTTTCTTTGTTGATGGAAAAGTGCATTAAACAAACTTTGAGAAACTATGACAAACAAATTCTATTCAATACAAGCACATTCAGTTCCCTAAATCACAAATCAAAACTCCAAAGAACCAGAAGGATCCCAAAGACACCAATGAGCCATGTAATCCAGGCTCAAAGTGAGACGGTGCAGAATTCAAGTGAAGACAAAGCAAGTCACCCAAATAACGCAAAAAAACGACTTACAACCACCAAACAAGTGCAAAGGAGTAATCAAAGAATCAACTGGACCACTAGAAGATCAAAACACCTGAGGAAGGCTCGACACACAAAGCCACTAGATGCCCTAGGGCTAGAAATGTGAAATCGATGGAAAAAAGCAAACAGCCAAAGGGTAACAATCAAAGCCAGTCAAATCACACTCCAACACACTTAAGTAGTCTAAAAAAGGCACCTAGAACAAAAACTAAGCTCAAAGGGCTCACAGCCAAGCAAACTTCAAAATTTCCCAGGCCTGGCGCGACTGTCAGGCCGAAAAAAAGTTCCTTTCTGGTATTGGTGCAGGTTGTCAATGTGAAACATGCACCAACTGGCGCGACTATAATGCTATAAAACAACACTAGCCGAGTTTGCTATGGAAAAATAAAAACAAACGAGCCAAAGCTAAGTCAACAGTTCCCAGGTACACCAAGGGGCAAGAAGCAATACAGGGATTCAACCTAAAAAGCTAATCAAGTAGGATAACCCAAGAAACAACCAAGAAACAAGGCAAGTTCCAAGCCGTTCAGCTCATAAACCAAACCGGAGATGGACTGAAGTGGCGTTGATCTACTTTGCTAATGTAGAGCAATAGCGTTTCAAAAGCTATCTGGCCATACTTCAGACTCTGTCCAAAGTTTACAAATCAAACAACAAGACAAAAAAAACAACAAGGCAAAAAGCCAACTCCCCAGTGGAGTCACCAAATTGTTGTGGAGGTAAATCCCCTTTGTGGACAGAGGCGATCCCTACTAGCCCAAATGGGGTCTAGCAACAATCAAACAACGCTAACACGCAGGTTCCTAATTGGAAATCAAAGACCGACGATGAGGGCCTACCTGGATTCCAACGCTAGTATTTGTAGAAGAGTCGTCACTCCCATTTCTTTACTCCGACTGGTCAAAATCCCCATGATCCTCGTGAACGGACACCTGCACATGCAAAGAACGACACAAACACAAGAATAAAATCCAATAGATGCAACTATATATCAGTCAGAAAGGATATAACTCAATCATCATTACAAAGATAATAAGAGTGGAACCATAATGATAGTCGTCTATTATTGATAAACAATAAAGAAGAATACAACCATAGTTCTGACATCAAATCCTCCTTTGGCTGGGTGATCAGCAACACATGCCTTGAAAATCTTGTTGGGAATGGGGAACAAGCCTCTCTCTCCTTGGTCACTTGGATAAGAATCTCCTCACTTAGTATTTAGCCTCATGGGAATGAATAAGGCTCCTTGTAGCATGAACTTGGCAATTCTCAGACTTTGAGACTTAGAATTTGGAACTTGGAGACTCTCACTATCACTAGCTTGTCAAAGGCAAAAGGAAAAGCTTTTATAGATGGAGGGGAAGGAGTTAGGATCATCCACAATATTCATGGGATTGGGCTTATCACTAAGAAGCTTCCATGAGAGGTGGAGAACTACTTCCCTCCTAAGGAGATTTGAAGCCAAACCGACCCAACTCAATATAGATCCAGTTCATGAGTGGGTTAGGAAGAACCTTCGCAATTTGGTTTATTAAAAACTTTACCCAACTGGGTTGGCGCGAGTGCGACTCTGAGACAGAGCGCCAACTGGTGCGCCCTCTTTGGAGGATTTCCCCTATTGGCGCGAGTGATACACAGTGGAACTGCGCCAATGGAAAAAAGGCTATTTTTATGGGTATTTTGCAGAAGGTGTCTTCAGGGCATATGAATTACATACTCAAGGGGATACAATGCAAGTGTTTTGAGGTTATGTCACCTCTCATAGGTCTCGGAATAAGTTCTCCAATGTGCGGGAGAAGGGGTAATAGGGACGGTGACAAATTACTGTGTAACACTCCACTCCCTATCTGTTATGTGAAGAAGAAGGTGGCCGACTCTATCAGTCTAATGACAGTCAGACCACTTAACCGAATTAAAAAAAAGCATGGCTGAAGGAAGAAGGACACAACATGATCTAGCAAACAGAATTAAACAGTCATGGAGCTCCACTACCATAATCAAGCCAACTACCTAACAAGATAGCACAATACCAGAATTGATTAATGTTTTTGTGATGGGAAGGAAATTGCATCATAGAACGCAATCAGATAGTTAATGCTAGTAGGTGGTCAATTAAGACATCTCCAACCCTAAACGGCTAAGGATCATTGTAAAGGTAAACTATAAATAGCCGAAAGCAAGATGTAATCAGGGTTGTTGTTGTGTGGTTCAACTTCTGGAGACTGTAGATATTCTGTTCCTTGCAGCATCTCATCTTCATTTTCAGTAATACAAGCTTCTTTTGCTGCTACATGCTCGATGTCCATTTCCCTTCTTTTTCTAAACTTGCACCTGGATTGGTTTGTTCACTCTTTCTCCTATGTCTAATGCTAGATAACTATCATCTTATCTCTGCATTGGTGAATTGGATCTGTTGTTGAATAGGTCATCTATGTTTCTTTTATATCTAACACTAGATAACTGTCATCTTATCTCCATTTAGATAGATTAGATTTACAAGTTTCATTCACTGGCTACAACTGGCCATCATGCATCGTGTATGCATCTACTGGTGTGGTTAGTATTCTTCATTTACTCACTTAATATGCAAATTATTGAGCGTTAGTGGTCTAAAGCCTTGTAGGATGAGGGTGTTCATGCATGTTCGAAGTAATAATAGAGTTGAAGTGGTTATCTGGCTTGAACCAAGCCATAATCCATTCAAATAGTTCCTAGAACAATATTTAAGTTTATATGTTACCAGGCATCTCTGACCTACAACCTAGGAGAGTTTCCTGGAGAGATAACAGTACCTACAGTGACTTCATATCTCTTGCTATGGCTTTCATGACTCATTTCCAATTGTCGGTTCGATGTGAAACTGGCACTCATTTGCTTACGTCCCTTAAGCAAGAAACCATGGCCCACATTTTTTATCATATCCATGAATGGATACGTTGACATCGCCTCATCAAGTTTGAGATTACTGATGATTTGTTGACAGAATGGTTCACAAAATCATTCGTCAAAAAAATTGCTAAGGATATAGTATTGGGTGGATGTGTTACTGAAGAGAAAGCTATCACTCTTGCCCCGTATTTAGGCTAGTTCTATTTTCAATCTAGCACATTGTATGAGATGTTACCTGATGCTCTGGTACCATTATCGGATCTAACAGCATCGAAGTCTCTGGATACAACACTTATTGATGGTGTGATTGGTTCCATGCCTCAGACTTCTGTGAAAGCTTCTTCAAAGTAGAAATTTGTCTCGAACACTGGTTCCAATAATCCCTCCAAAAATTCATCTAGTCTTGGTAAAACCTCTGAGGTACATGATGTAGAGTCTACTACAACAGATAAGACCTCTAAAGGTAAAAAGAAGGGAAAAGGTCAGGCCAAAGTCGATGCCCCAAAACAGGACCCTCCTAAATCCTCTGTTGATGATGCTTTTAGAAGAAAGACAAAATATCCTTGCCTCATCTGTGAGGAGGATCATTACACTAAGGATTGTCCCTTGAAGTTAGTCTCTTGCTGAAAGGGACTACGGCTGTCTTAAAAGAACCCTTTCGATCACAACAGACCCAGTTGGTAGACCAACCTCAGTCTTCTACTTCCTCGAGATCACAAGTGTTCATGGTGCAAGTTTCATCACCTATCTCGTCCATTAATCGAACTAAGGACTATCAAGCCACATCTAAGCAGATGATGGAGAAAGAATCCACTGAACTCGTTCTACTTCTACTCCGTCTAGTTCTGGTTCGCTCCATATCGAGCATCCTGATAGTGAGTCAGTCATCCGGCCACCTCCCAAAGGTGTTCTTCAGAAGTCATATTTTAATCTGAATGCTAGAGTTGCACAACATTACAATATTGTTGAGGATTTAGCTCAAGAACCTTCGGCAATGTCTGCCTTGGAGGTTCTCCAATCCTGTCCAACGCAGCGAAATTCGGTATTGTGTTCTATAGGTACTATCGATCCTTCTGATTCGATTTTGATTACTTTTCACCTAGAGAATCATGTGCCTCGTCTTCCTCATCAAATTTCATTTTTGATACAAGACCTTATCAATGGAAAGACGATTCATCGAACCATTATTGATGAACGTGCCTTGACCTACGTGATGTCAGTTTCATGTTGGAAAGTCATTGGCTCTCCATCCCTTAACTAGTATCCTAATACCTTGTAAGCCTTCGATGGTAGAGGTTCATGTTCATACGGTATTCTCACGAACTTGTCAATTACATTAAAAGGAAAGATTGTTGAATTAGAAGTAGAACCTGTAGATGCCAATATCAACTACAACCTTCTTTTCGAGAGAAGCTTGATTGATGCCATGTTTTGTGCGGTGTCTTCTTTCTTCCGCATACTACATTTTCCTCATGAAGAAAAAATTTTCACAATTGATCAATCGTCCTCCTTTCCTTCTGGTTCATCGAATGACAACATTCCTTACGTGGGAAATACTGAGATTCCTTACGAGAACGTGGGGGAAAGTCTCCTCAAATACTTTGCCTTAATGGCTACTTTTACTCTCCTGCCTCTGAATGTTCATTTGGTTAATATGATCTCAGACTCTACGGATCCTTGGATTATCCCTACCGATGATCAAATTGACTCATTTGGCGATGCTATGCCTTTAAGTCCATTGGAGATAAATTATCAAGAAATTGTCTTAGCTTCGATGGCCACTTCAAAAAGTCATACTGTCTTCAGTATGAACTTGGACACTTACGTGCCATCTCCCTGGCTGGGTTCTTGGGATTCTCTAGATCCTTTGAATGAGACATTCCCCACCGACGAGAGTATCGTTGAGGTCATGTCTCTGGATGAAATTCCATGGAACGGTCTACATCATTGTTCTTCTTTTCTTCCTAGCCTCGATGAGATGCCTTCTTGTCTTGAAGCATCTATTTCTCATTCTCCTACACCTCCACTTCAGACACTTGTCCTAGTACATGAAGTCTTGTCAGAGGGTAATATGGGGAACATCACTGCAACCCTACCTATTGACATTTCAGTTTACCTTGAAATTGTCAAAATCTTTCAATTGGGGGAAACTTTTTCTCGTCATGAGATCAAGTTTTTCATGGCTCCTTTCATGATATTTTCTCACTGCGTCTCTATCATTTGCCAATTATCACAATGGTGTTTTCATCTTATGACTCATAACCCTCACTTTCTCGGGGGCATGGGGGCAGAGCCTTTTATGAGTTTTACTCTATTAATTGGCTGAGTCGATGCTTACATGCCATGTCAAAGTTGAAACTCCAGTTTTATTCTTTGTTGATTGATTACCTGAGTCCGACGATGGACTCCATATGAACTTTTACGCTAGGTCATTCATGTAAATTAACTTTTGTAAATTAGTGTGTTAATTTATTAGTGTGCGTTTTTTATTTTTGGTGTGTTTGTTTACTTTGTAGACATATGTTTTTCTGCTTACCCTATGTTCCACTCGGTTTGCAGATGTCATTAGGGCATTACATTGGTTTTGTTGATGGTGCTTGTCATAGCACACAATACCTCTCTTCCACAACATGGGTAATCTATGACCCTAATAGCGAGCTGATTAATTTACAAGGTAAATTCCTTGGTCGAACAACCAATAATATTGTTGAATATAGTGAAGTTATTGAACTCTTATCCAAGCAGTTTCTTGGCATTAGGGATTTAGTTGTCAAGTTGGATTCATAACTCGTTGTGTTACAATTAAAAAATCATTACTGAGTGAGAAATCCACAAATATGGTGTATGTATCTATGTGTTGGATTGCTCGAAAGAAATTTTTATTACATTATATATCAACATATTCCACGTAATTTAAATACATTAACCGATGCATTAGAATTTTTTTTTCTTGATACATATTTGCGTCAATTATAAAACTGAATCATGTAATGAACACATAAGTAGAAATAAGACATGCATATACATACATACATACATATATATATATATATATATATATATATATATATATATATATATATATATATATATATATATGAGAGAGAGAGAGATCACGTCTGCCAGAGTGTTTACATCAAAATGTCAAAAAATAAAGTTTTCTAAGACACTTGGCTTTCTAAGCCTATAAATGTGTAAAAGAATAGATAAAATATCAGACTGCATGGTGCTCATGATAGAACGAGACCACTCTGATCACTCAGCCTAGTAGCTGACGTAGTCTCGCAGAGACTCCCACAATGTGTCTCTACCAACACAGTGGAACATCATCAATAGTGGCATAATCTAGAACTCCTCGCATTATTACTTCCAGATTGCGCTCCATCTCGACTAAGAGGTCAGCCCCTTCTTCATAGTCTGCACCCGCTATAGGATGAGAAGATCGCCATGCTATTGGAGACATGCCTAGTGGTCTCTCTAGTCCCACATATGCACATTTATCATAATTTGAGTCTCAGTTTACATTTTTACAAAAAATCATAAAACTTGAAAAAATCCAAAAAACAAGTTTTTACTTGCATCAGTCCATTGTTCGCCTGGTGGCAGAGGTAGATCTGGATCCCACCTGAAATATGTTCCAGCATAAGCATAGTTATCCATGAAAAGTAGTTTTCATTCTAGCCAAGTGAAGAACTATGGTGGATAACGCATATGTTGACTCGTGCCTCCTCAAGGCATGAGATGGCTCCATCTCATGAGTCTTGGATCTCGGGGTGTAGGATCTGGTACCTCTAACCACTAATACCAGAATAGGGGCACTCGCTCCAAGAAAAAGGTCACCAATTCATCAGTTGACGTTTCATGTTTTCCAAAATGCCTCTACACCAGTTGAAGATGATGGGGGTCAAACATGCAATAGCATATTGGAACTGGGATTTGAAGCCTCATGCAAGGCTTGCATGCCAGACACACACGCCATAGTGAAAAAAATCGTTCTCAGGATGAGGTTGTTGGTGATTGTCGCAATATTCAACTTACCTCCATTGGTTATTTCGGCACTGGGACAATACCTCTAGACTAGACCCCTGGTACTCTCACCTCCTTGGCGAGATCCAAATAGTTGAACTACTTCCCCTCACCGGCAGAATTCTGTGATGAAGTAGATATCCATATCCTCCAATTCTAGTTCCCGGCCTTTTATGATGAAGATCTCTCTATCTAAATCCTGAAGACTGATCAGATAAGGCAACAAATCCATCTAAGCCCTCAACCCCGTGGTCCTAAAGAATTTTAGTAGCCCACAATCCCTCAGAGCATTTATGCAAGCAAGATCTTGAGCTACTTGATGATCTTCGACCTCATGGCCCCTTTCTTTCCACTCCAAGACCATATTCTCCCGCAAATCAACATTTAAGCACTTGTTAATGCCTTTTTCATGGATCAAAAACATCATTTTTTTCTTGAAAGGGCATTTTATTTCTTTAAAATCCACCTTGACACCATCACGCGAGCCTTTAGGCTCAAGCGTGACCATCACAGGTCCAATAACCATACACGCAATGGTCGCTGATGCCATAAATTTTAAAAAACCTTCTTTCTAGCATAAAAATAATCATTTGAAAGGCATAAAAAAGTAATAAAATGCAAGAGAAGGGATGAGGCTCTTACCTGTCACCGATGGTTCGTGAAATGGTACCCTGGATCTCTCGCAGCAGCCACTGGAAAATCAAGAGAATTAGGGCACAAAAAGCACTTTCAAATCTTAGTTTGGTAAAATGGTAAAAAATGAAATTACTTTTACCTATTTATAATTTTTGAAAGTCATTTTGTCAATATTTTTCGTAATATTTTAATATTTTCTCTCGATATCGGTGATGGGTTTTTCTTGTGTAGTCATAGGTGCCTTCAATGTAAACAATGATCATTATTGACCGATTCTGGGAGTTTTATTTTATCCCTTTTTTGGACTCATTAATCAAACAAAAAAGGAACCCCCTTGGAGTCATCTTTTAGCTCTTTTCTGACTTGAAAACTAAAAAGATGGTCGAGTACTTGTTGTTTTCAACTCGTTAAAGTAAATGAATCGATGTCACCTCAGAATATGTTGACCCGTTTTTCAGGTTGAGATTGAATATTTACGAAAAAGGTACACCTTGGTCGACATGGTCACGAGGTTCCCTCAGATATTGTTTTCTACCTTTCTGGGTTCGAGGGACAAATTACAAAAAGGGACATGATGGAGTTTTATTTTTTGTCTCTTTTTCAAACTTTCTAAACCTAAAAAAGATGCCGAGCTATTCTTACATCTAGCTCGTTAAAACTTTGTGATGAAAGAATCATCATGATGATGAGACTGAGATTCTCCTTCCTAGGGCTTGTAAAACTTACTAGGATGGATTCATTCGAAGAATGAACTTACATGACAAGCATATGCTATCTCCTTCAAGCTTGTGATAAAAATAAATGGGGTACTCACTAGAAATAGTGGGGAAAAATGAAGATGAGACATCGTTTGTATAGGGAGCATGTTGCTCTTGAACATGACACTCTTTTGATATCGTGTCAGCTTTGGGATATCCTCATTCAGTCACTTGTCCTCCCAGGTTTGGGTGATCTATTTTGCCTCTCATTTGACTATTCCACACTGTCATCATGACCTTTAGTCCTATGTTGAGTCAGATGCTACCACACTCCGGAGTCATGTCGCCAATATGTTCAAGAGAAGTCCAATCTGTAGTTATTTACCTATACATTGTTTGAGTCATTGCTACAATCCTAAATATTATTATACTTTATTCCTTGTTTTGTGTTGATGATGGGAGATTCATCATTGCTCTCCTTCGATGGGTCACTTCCTATCGACTTTAGCTCATTATCCAGGCAGATGACTTAGGAACTCCCTTTTAGAACCTTAGAGCTGGCATGCCTTAATGGCTAGTTCTTCACATCCAATGACAGGTCTTCATTATTGGCTTTCGATCGAGTGATTCAACGAGTGTTCGACCTCAGCTTCATTATCACATTCACGAATTGTACTGTTGTACCTTGAGATCCATTGCCATTATTGTTGGTTTCTCGCGTACCTGTTAATGGCCCACATCATTGGCTGGTAATCGGGTGGTTTTCTAGCATGTTTTACTTCAACACTTCTATTCACATGTTAGGATTCATACATTGATCGGGTCAAGATGGAGCGCAAGACCCTGAGTCTTGTCTATTATGACTCAAGCTACATGGATTTATATTCCATTGATGATTGTACACATGTTTCTACTATAAGGATGGATGTGACCATACCGTGAGACTTTATATTTATGATGATCCTTTTTATTTGGATGGTTGCACCCATACCATGGATCTTTTATCTAGTATTCATCATCTGGATGGCTGCTTCCATGTTGTGGATTCATATCTTGATCTCAGATATGTATATGTATATGCGTCCTTGATTTGAAGGTCTCTTAACAGTGCGTGTCCTCGTCCTTGACAAAATTTTGTAAAGTATCTCAGCCATCACTCCTTGTTCTGCCTTCATGCTTTAGAGGTCATCTATTACACAATATTTTTTCACGCCTCCTACACTTCCCTGTGACATACCCTAAGGTGCCTGAAACATGATCATTATACAGTATACTCATCCATGTATACAGTTCATATTCCTCCTTTAACTTTTCTTGGAAAATCTCTGGATATTTCCCTGAAGAAATAGCTCTTAAAACCCTAAAATGAGGGTCATCACCCTTATGAATCTCAAACCCGCGATTATCGCATGTTAACCCATGTTAATCTAGCGATGGCATCACTCTATTCTCTTTCATACCTACGATGGTTTCAAAAAGGATTTTTTCCCAAAGAGGATGAGAAGCTTCGTGATCTAGAAGCTTCCAAAGTGGCGAGTTGGAGTTTGTTTCACATAGATGAGGTTGAATCCTCCTAATTTGACCACTTGGTCTCATCCATATGAGCTACCTCCTTGAGATGTGGGCCTAGTCCTATCTTTGGAGGAGTCCTAACTCCCTCTCCCACCCTATAAATTCCTTCTCTCCCATTCCCAAATGGTTGATCTATGTCCATTTGCACCACTATGCTAAGCTTGTGCTTAGAGGCTATTCATTAGACTTGGAGAAGGATTGTTTATAGAGTTTCTTGGCTTGGACTTAGATTACCACTCAAGGAGATCCTTTCAACATCAAGGCTATGGTTGTAAGCTTCCCTTTATTCTTTAAATAATATACAACTGTTGGTTCATCTTCCCAAAATATATATGTTTATGTATGTATTTGCATGGCATTCCTTGATCAGCTAAGTAGGTTATTATTGGTTTTGCTATTGATTTTGGCATGCTTTGTTGTCTCTTGATCACTTGTACAGGTACATAAGTGCTGAAAGAAGCAGGAATAAGTCCATGACACAATCGGTTCAAGGATCTCAATAAAAGAAATCAAGATATCATTAGAGCGCGGTAGGTCATCTCTCTCATTCTAATTTTCAATTACAATCTAGGAAGATGTCTAGTTGATTGTCATTTCAATTGCTAGACCCACTCATTGAGCTAGAGGGATCATCTCTGTCTGCGGAGAGGATTGACCTTGTCAACAGGATGTGAGGAGTAACCAACTTCAGAGTTGCATGTGGGAGAGAGGGAGTCTGTGTTACTGCCTTGACCAGATGATGGATAAGTGGGGTTGAGAGGACATTCAACCATAAACTACTAGCGACCCTCCTTTTAGCGCCAGAAATGCTGACAGTGCTGGACCCGCCAACATTTATGGGATATCCCTGGTATGAAGTCCCAACTAGACCTCACACCGTTTGGTGTAGGAGTCCCATTCGGTACGATGTCCTAGTTACCATTATCTTAGATATTTTCCTTAGCTCTTTATGTTCAACACATGAGAGTATTATTCTTGTAACTTCAAGAAAGTGAGGAGAGTATGCCTGGTGAGTGCGTAATGTAACTTTGTGTCCGGGTTCTCTTACTGTAAGGGAGAGGGTAAAAGTGAGCCTCTAGATGTGAGGTAGTATTACCATCTAGGGAGAGACACACATGAAAAAAATAAGGGTACGTCCAACATCGAGCAGAATAGTGCACAGTAGAAACAAAGTTCAAGGGAAAACATGTACACTATCCAGCGGAGTAGTCCACATGAGGCTGATGATCGTTAAAACCAAGAAAACACAAGAATGGTATGTTTAATGTCTGGTAGAGTATTTCACAGAGATGAGACAACAGTGATAAACAATACAATACATCTTCAACAAGGGAAGTACTAAAATAACCGAAGTAGTTCAACTATCTTTGTACAGGTTAAGCAAACATGGCTTACAAACATTTAAAGAATAGTCTTACAAATGGATAGAAAACATGCGTGAAAACTTGTTGGCATGAGAAAAGCTTCTGAATGAAGCAAAAGTTCCAAGACAGATTTGTACACCATACATCACTAGTCCCAATAGTGGTACATTGGAGCCACTCCTCGCTCCTCAAAGAAGAGACTACAGACTCTCAAGGCTATGTGGGAGGAGCCAAGGTGAAAAGTCCTTTTCTCATACAATGAGGGGGTATATATAGCCAAGGGGGAATAACTGACCCTTGTGACTCTTTGACTTCCCTCATGACTGTTTGAATTTCTATGACAGTTTGAATTACATGACTCTTCAACTTCATATGTGCATCTCTTGGAATTTCACATTACATTACAATTTATTACAACAAGTTTGGCCCACAGTAGTGATGTGGTCGAGACAACTCATGACACAACTCGACATGACATTGTTGACATGTACTAGACGACTGTGGTGTTCGTGTCAAGTTGCTATGCTACTAAGTGATGGGTGTGCTCTCGGTGTATTATGTCTTGACCTCTGCATGGCAAAGTGCATGGGGTCCTCAATGATATTGGTATTTTCTGGATGGTGCACATGTTTATGTCCCTTTTGCTTGCTACTTGATGTTCTTCATGCGTTCATTCAACATTGAGCAAGTCTTGTAGCATGCACTCCTTTTTCATTCCGTTCATCGTCATGCCATGTTTCATCAATGCACATGTTCTTGCAATCACTCATGGTGAGATGACATCAAATCCAAAAATCTATTAGTCTAGCATGATGCATCGGTTTCTGTTTCAGTGCAAGTGACTGGGAGAGGGACAAGTCACTAAAACTACATAGAACACAGCTCGGGTCTGGATGAGAGGCTCCAGGGAACTTTCAGGAAAAGTTGCATAGACGTCACTCAGAGGTAGATTTGCACAATACGGGACAACAGTGACAAATGAAAGGTAGAACCTAGCTAGGTAGAATTGTGCAGTTCCTAGGAGGAAGACAAGCCAAGGTGTTGGGAGGAACTGTTGGGCAATTTTGTGCAGTTCCTTCAAGGAAGATAGAGCGGGCAGTAGGAGGCACTAACATACATTTTTGCATAGTTTTCTAAATCAGGCTAGATCGAGCTACGGGGAGATATTGGTCATAAGTGTGCATTTCTGAGAGAGTGTGAGGTAGGCAGTTGCTGCGCATTTTCCAGGATGAGTGCAGAGTAAGGAAATAGAGACATTCCAATCAAAACTCTGAAATTGTTAGAGGGGGAGTAGGGAAAGCTAGTAGGGGGAATGCTCGTTAGATCTGTGCAATTCTCAGAGGGAGAGAAGGGAAAGCCATCAAGGGGCCTGTTAGTCAAATCTATACAATTCCTTGGAACAATGTGGTGATAGGTAGCATCGGCCCCACTCACAAAGCTACACAGCTTTTGCAGATAGTACAGGGCAGGTAGTTAGGAAATGTATGTGCAATTTTTGGAAGTAGTGCAGCCCCATGTCGTAATGCAGTTCAAGTTTTTTGGTATATGAGAGGGAGGCTTGGTGAGTGATCTTGAGGGAAACATAGATTGAATCTGACTTGGGAACAACTTATGTGTAGTTCTAGGAGGCATTCGGCCTGCTCACTTCCAGGATTGTGCAGTGCAGGCTACCTCGGAGGATAGCTTCAAGCTCTGCACAGTTCTGGGTAGCAGAGCAAGGTCACTAAGAGCTAAACCTGCATAGTGCAGTTCAGTTAGGGTCCGATTGAAGGAGGGTTTTTTGGTCGAAATATTTTCAAGAAAAATAGCTTAGTGTGAAAGCAAGTGAACTTGTGCATACATGAAATTATGATCAAACACTTAGCATGAATCAAAGACAAGACACCTCAAAAAAACAAGAAAAACATGTGCTCAGTGAGACTACCTTAAAGGTTATGAGCGACAAGTGCGACACTTGAGATAGATATTCGAATGACTGTGATGACACTTGCACGAAAATGCGTGCAACTTTGTGTTTGAGTACGATTGAAGTTCATAGAGAAAAAGCAACTCATACACACAAAGAGAAACCTTCAAAATTTCCAAAACAAACTCATAAGCAAGACATAACAATCAACATGCCAAAAGACAACCAATGGTCAATCAAGAAAAAAGGGTGTAAATACTCAACAAGAGCTCATGGAATGAGCTCGAGTGTTTGCAACCATTAGGGGAAAAACCATGGAAGGCTCTGAAATTTGGATGTAGGTAAAAATTTTGGAGGGTGTTGTAGCTGTTACAACACATGGATTACAAATAATTTTGAAAATTTAGAAGTCTTGGTCATTAACATCATTGTTTACAACAATGTCATCTAGTGTATCATTTCCAATGTTCATATGATCTTTCAAGTAGTTAATATTATCATCATCCTCATCTTGACTTGCATCACCTTCATCATCATTTAAATCTGACTATAGACCATCCATATTGTTACCAGATGTATGTGGATCATAATTTTCTATACCATCCATATTGTTGTCTTCTATAACATCATCTAACTCTATATTGTTGTCTTCTTATGCTTGAACATAACCATATTCAACATCTTCATGGATGTCAATTTCTTTAATGTTCTCTAATCCCTCTCTCATTTTGTTGCCCATCATCATTGCCTTGCTTAGATCAAATAATGAGTCATCAAATACATGCTTTAATCTTGGATCATAATATATGACAAATATCCATTTTGGGTCTAGAATATGTTCATAGAAAAATACCTTCACATGAACAAGTACATACATATATTAGACATATGTTATAAAAAATTTATTGATTAATAAAAACATGTATATATTCACAATAAACACCATATTAATAGATTATTGATCATTACCGCTTCTTCTCTGAGTTACATTAATACCTGCTCACAATGACTTGGTAAAACAGAAGGCTCCTTATCCTCCAGTAGGAACTTTGAGGAATCTATAGAAAACAATTCATTGTGTGTATCATGTCTTCGTGTCCTCTTAAATGTTTCATACCATCTAAACTTAAAATTACATCATCTAAAATAGCGATAATCCAGCTCAATAATTTCTTGTATTTTCCCAACATATTGTAGATTTCCTTGAATAATATTCTTATCTTTTGAGCTTGATCGATGGGATTTCTTGAATTCAACCATGATGCCACAATCGAAGGTTCATCTATTTACATCCACACATTCTACATGATAATGTCGACCATATGCCCACATTGTTGGATGTTTCCTTTCTTGTGAAAGACCATTTATTTCGGTTAAAACAAATATAACGATGAATATTAAAATAGTTAATAGTGTCAAAACTGTAAGGAAACAACATTCTGTAAAATTCCAACAGTACCTTTCTTTCACATCCTCTAGACATGTTGATTTCATCTTCTGTAATGTTTGAATCTATATCTGCATCTTCTATTTGAACTTGAATGTGAATTTGTTCAGTAACCCATTCTAGTGTGCAATATTTTCCACATTCCCCTTGCAGCTCAAAAGGAAATGGGGTTTTCCTTGGGTTCGATCTCTTAAATTGTCTCCATGCTTCTAACAGTTCTTCTCTCTTTCTATCATACAATCAATCAATTTTTTCATAAAGTTCATGTGGTAGAGAATGAACTTGTCGATTATAACACTTTTGTCTACACCTATTACATGTCAACATGTTTATCTCAAACTCCAAATGTCACGTTGTTAATTTGACAAATAAATTATAGAGCAAATTAATGATTGCAATAAAAACAACCACAATGATCATGTGTTTACTTACTAATTTCTACTTGAACACCATTAGATTGTGGTTTTTCTCCATCAATAATATCTAATGCTCATTCTTCATCCCAGAAGCGCAACCCATCTTCGAAATCCTTACCAAGGAATTCACATATGAAGAAAAATGCTTCATTCAATAGATACCCTTCAACCCTGCAACCCTTTGGATGTGCATTTTGTCGAACATATATTTTTAGAGTTTTCATATATCTCTCAAAGAAAATCATCCACCTTGTTAATACGACACTTGCCAATTCAATGTCATCGACTAGGTATATAAGTAAATGGACTTGTAGGTCCATTAAACTTGTAGGGATATCCTTCTCAAATACACCTACAATTTCTACAATTTCCTTCTTCCATTTTGTCACTTCACATTTGTGGATCTCCTTGGATGTCACCCATCTAATAACAGAACAATAAATTAGTATGAACCTTTAGGAAAAATTAAAAATGAAATATAATATCTCTATGTCTCTCACACATGAACATTGTTAAGATTAGGTATGTTCTATGCTAGAGCAATTTATTTAAATTTTCACAGTTAGCAATCACATTAGAATTATGATAAACTGCAGATAGAACATAAATATAAAATGCAGAAGACAAGCCAAGACAAGAGGACACAGTATGTGGGGCAAGCCAAGGACAAACCCCACAATGTGTGGGGAAACCCTTTGATCAAATCTTCTTTTATCTTCAAAGTTCAGCAGAGAAGGAGAGAGAGAGAGAGAGTACATTTACAACAGAAGTCAAATACTTTGACTTATCTAGATCTAGCATAGATCATTTCGTATCATGATGAGATCAGTTGAAGACATTCTGCTTCAACTGATTCTCAAGGTGACTCCTTCACCTATCATCGTGCTGCATCTCGTCCATTTGTTGCACCTCACTGTGCAGAACCATCATGCTACCCATGATCATCATGCTGCCCATAATCTACATCATACATCATCAAGCTGCCCATGCTTCATGCATCATGTCACCCATATATCATGCTGCCCATGATCTACAACATGCTTCATTATGCTACTCATGCTAATGATCTCATCTCTGCTTTGATGAGTGATTACACACCATGATTGTGCCTAGAGGCTGAGATGATCTTTGAACCTTGAGATCATAAATGCATCTTACTGTACTGTAAGATTATGATCCTTGTCTCTTACTTTCTTCAAAGGTGATCACTACAACATATATAAACATCATCCAATGCTTCAAGGCAGCTGTATGTCAATGAGATCTTCTTTATCCAACTAAAATCAAGATCATTGTTCAATGTTTATAACTGTTGTGATCTTAGCTCATCAAGACTAGATGTGCCCAGATCACATACATCCGGCTTTCTTCATTCGAGGATACTCACAGGAGTTTGTGGCTTCTTCACGTATGGTCTGCAGCTACCTCATTTTGACTTCTGCCATAAATCTCTGTAGACTCATTGCTCAGGAAGAAATTACAAAGAAAATATCCAGCAAAAAAAACAAGTCAGCTACACATCTCGTTCTATGTGTAATCATTAAATCAAGCAGACTTTAAAACCTCAGACTTTGAACATCATACGTAAGACAACTATATATCACATCTTTTCTATGCGCACTGTTGTGACGCAGGCAGCCATAACAATTCATTCATCATGCAAATCGCTCTCCACACAAATTTCTCATCGCTCTGTCTCAGCAAGATCGATCACCAGATACAGCGAATCACAAAGATCTCTTCAAATACCATAGCACTATACAGAACACAAAATGAATAAATTCATAGATAATTCGCACATGATTTCTTGAATTGATAACGTATAACAATGTATCGCACGTTGACTGAGTCTGATATATAACAACGTATAACCCACACGTTGACTGCGTATATCACATGTGACTGCGTAACCCAGTGTTAACATCCACACATTGACTGCGATGATGTATTCCGCGTATATGGGAGCCATCTTTACTGCATAGATTAGGGCCTGTGAATTCCGCGTATTAATCTTTTTGCATCCGATAACATTACAACCTTTATTGACTGCGGCTCTTCCACAACGAAGCAGATTCATCATGTTTCACGAATAGTGTATATGGCCTTACGCTGACTAAGTGTAGAAGTCTTCCATTGCTGCGTATAGGGCATCAAGTTATAGCAGTCTCCATTGTTGTGCATTAAAACTAGGGCATCAAGGTCAGTGCATATTCTCATGGTGTCTCTCTCCTACTCCAAAAACCCAATACGTGGAGAGGAGGATATCACCTCAAGAATGCATGTTCAAATGACATCAAATATTCATCTATTTATACTAAAACAAGGATGATGAATAGACACGTCGGTTGGGCTTCTAGAGCCTACATAAGAGCTGGTCGGCTTGATAATAATTACATAAAAAAAATAAATTCATATCTCCATAAATGCTTATCGGAATCGGATGATCTTTGGATCAATCCTACACCTCTCAACGAGAGGGATCTAATAAAAATATGAGCTACCATAAATAAGCCGACCCACATGGAGTTTGGCCCTAGTTGCCAATTTAACACTCCCTCTCAACTAGGGAGAATTCCATCCATTGATCCATAAGTCTGACTGTACTATCTCTGCCATTAGTGCCCTGCACTATTCTGCCCAATTCTGTTCAACTCTGCTCTGCTCAGCTCTGCTGGCTCTGCTAGTTCTGCTCTGCTCAGCTCTACTAGCTCTGCTAGCTCTGCTCTGCTCAGCTCTACTGGCTCTGCTAGCTCATCTCAGCTCAGCTAGCTTTGTTATGTTGGCTTTGCTCTGCTTTGCTCATCTCCGCTGAACTATGAAGAAGAAGAATTGATCGAGAATGAGTCATATCATTCTCCACTGACCTGAAGTCAGTCTCAGAGTGCATATCACTAGTCCCAGACCAGTCTCAACTGACCCGAAGTCAACTTCATAGTAAGTACCACTCCTACCACTGGTCCCATACCAGTATCGCAGTCTTAGAGAGTGTACCATTGGTCCCAGACCAGTCTCAACTGACCCGAAGTCAGCGTCATAGTATGTACCACTCTCACTGGTCCCAGACCAGTACTGCACTGACACAAAGTCAGTCTCGGAGTATGTACCACTGGTCCCAGACCAGTCCCAGCCAACTCGAAGTCAGCGTCATAGCATGTACAACTCCTACCACTGGTCCCAGACCAGTATCATTGATCCCAGATCAATGGAGGACATCCTAGCGTAGGGAGTACAGTAGATACAATGATGCGTCCATCGGTATTACTATGGTCCCTAACTTCATTTCCCTGCTCATTGATCAGATGAGAGGTACTTCCCATGAGTCCCAGACTACATGGGTAGGAAGCCTCGATAGGAGAACTTAATCAATCCTTTCCTCACAGGAGAACACATCAATCCTGCTACAATCGCCATGGAGAACACATCAATCCAGGCCTCACAGGAGAACACATCAATCCTACTACAATCGCCATGGAGAACACATCAATCCAGGCCTCACAGGAGAACACATCAATCCTGCTACAATCACCATGAGGAACGCATCAATCCAGGACTCACAGGAGAACTAATCATCCTGCTACACAAGAGAGCGAATCATCTTGTCCCACAAGAGAGCGAATCATCTTGTCCCACAAGAGAGCGAATCATCTTGTTTCAGTACGCACCACCAGGGGAGGGTGAGTCACCCTGTGGTCGTATGTTGCTCCAATAGAACTGCAAGCCCCCCAAAGCTCCTAGAGCTCAATGTATGCAGCATGCAGGACCCTTTTACAAAGGTCTCTCAACGACTCCAAGTCGTTCGGGAAAATCACAAATTTGATATTTCCTCAGGGCTCTGTCCTGTACATCATCTCAGTGTGATGGAGCCTCCTTGATCATCGACTTACGATATCCTAGATAAGGCAGTAATTGATGCCTATCTGCTGGAGCAATTGTCAAATATGGGATTCCTCAATAATCGAATCCCATCTCTGGTTGTCACAGAGAATCACAGTGGTATTCATCATGTGTACAAACAACTCACTGAAGAGATTCAACAACCAGACTGCCTCACAGAAGGGCATACTATCAGCAATGTATTCTGCCTTGGTGGTGCTCAGAGTCACCGACTTCTGCTTCCTGCTCATCCAGGATATCAAGGTAGATTCCAAACAGCACTGAGAAGTTCTCTAGTGATCCTCCATACTTCCTTCCCACTCATCATTCGAATAATCATGTGGTTTCATATTTCCAGCAGTGTATCTCAATTCATGAGAGATTGTGCCCTGAAGATATCTTAGAAGATTCTTGGCACCAATCTAGTGAGGCTCAACCAAATATGAGATCACCATGCTAACTGCAACACAGATGTCCGGACGGAGGTTCTCTAAGAACATCAACGCGAATGAGTTTATGAAACTCAGAGGAATTTCCCAAATCTGGTTCGACGTCATTACCATATAACTTCTGAAATTTAAGATCCTCGAGGCAGTCACAAGCTTGCATCTTATCTTTCCACATTCATAATCCAACTCCCTCTGTCTCCTATAAATGAGAGGGTTTACACCTGTCAGACATAGGTGCCGGTACGAGAGGTTTATCATCCACAACCTTCGAGTAATGGTTTGGATCGGTTTCACTCCTAGTGAATCTCAGTTGCATTAGACAGCTATCAATCCTCTCATATTACGCCCAAGGTGTTTTTCTTCAAGCCATATAGGGCTTTCTTCCACCTGTATACATGAGATTCCCTGATCATTATTCTCAAACTCCTCGGGTTGTTCCAAGCTTGTGGACCTGTTGCATGAGGGGGAATGGTCCCCTTATAATATTTTCCTTTGGTGCATTTCAGACATGTACCTTCATGCTCCCTTTTTTTTTTTAATTCAGGCATCCTAGTCACCATCTGACTCACAGACCTCTGGTGCTGAGTCAAAGGACATGGTCCCCAGTGGACTTCCTGCAACTTGATACAACCATGAAAAACATCTTTAAAAGATCTATTTTCAAACACATACCTTTCCATCGATAAGTGCCACCCTGTAACCTTTGACTTCCATTTCTGAGATGGACACCAGGTTCGATCAGGTACATAAAAGAGATTTTGGGGTTCCTTGCTTTCGTGGAAGAGTGGACCATTTCCTTGATGACCTACATTACCAGTCATTCTTTTGATCATTGAAGATGTCCCACGAATGATTGTTATCTTCATCAAGAGATGTGTCTTTGCCATTCAGACACTCCTTCACATAACGGCCAAACTTATTTCAACAAGGCATCCGCCTTTCCTTCCACCCTTAGATCCGAACTTCCCAATGAAGTGATCTTAAGATGGACCATCAAAATCTTCCGCTGTGCCATTCTGATAACATTCTTTGCTTTGAATTCAACCTTGGTGAATTATGAGGAACCCATTGATCCTTCTGTCTTGTCCCAACTATCTTCGGTGATTTCTATTTCACTCTTGCTTGGGCATTGTCTTCACCTCAGCTCTGATACCATGTTAAGATTAGGTATGTTCTATGCTAGAGCAATTTATTTAACTTTTCACAGTTAGCAATCACATCAGCATTATGATAAACTGCAGATAGAACATAAATATAAAACGCAGAAGACAAGCCAAAACAAGAGGACACAGGATGTGGCGCAAGCCAGGGACAAACCCCACAATGTGTGGGGAAACCCTTTGATCAAATCTTCTTTTATCTTCAAAGTTCAGAAGAGAAGGAGAGAGAGAGAGAGAGAGAGAGAGAGAGAGAGTACATTTACAACAGAAGTCAAATACTTTGACTTATCTAGATCTAGCATAGATCATTTCGTATCATGATGAGATCAGTTGAAGACATTCTGCTTCAACTGATTCCCAAGGTGACTCCTTCACCTATCATCGTGCTGCATCTCGTCCATTTGCTGCACCTCACTATGTAGCACCATCATGCTGCCCATAATCTACATCATACATCATCAAGCTGCCCATGCTTCATGCATCATGTCACCCATATATCATGCTGCCCATGATCTACAGCATGCTTCATTATGCTACTCATGCTAATGATCTCATCTCTGCTTTGATGAGTGATTACACACAATGATTGTGCCTAGTGGCTGGGATGATCTTTGAACCTTGAGATCATACCTGCATCTTACTGTACTGTAAGATTATGATCCTTGTCTCTTACTTTCTTCAGAGGTGATCACTACAGCATATATAAACATCATCCAATGCTTCAAGGCAGTTGTATGTCAATGAGATCTTCTTTATCCAACTAAAATCAAGATCATTGTTCAATGTTTATAACTGTTGTGATCTTAGCTCATCAAGACTAGATGTGCCCAGATCACATACATCCGGCTTTCTTCATTCGAGGATACTCACAGGAGTCTGTGGCTTCTTCACGTATGGTCTGCAGCTACCTCATTTTGACTTCTGCCATAAATCTCTGTAGACTCACTGCTCAGGAAGAAATTACAAAGAAAATATCCAGCAAAAAACAAGTCAGCTACGCATCTTGTTCTATGTGTAATCATTAAATCAAGCAGACTTTAAAACCTCAGACTTTGAACAGCATACGCAAGACAACTATATATCACATCTTTTCTATGCGCACTGTTGTGACGCAGGCAGCCATAACAATTCATTCATCATGCAAATCGCTCTCCACACAAATTTCTCATCGCTCTGTCTCAGCAAGATCGATCACCAGATACAGCGAATCACAAAGATCTCTTCAAATACCATAGCACTATACAGAACACAAAATGAATAAATTCATAGATAATTCGCACATGATTGCTTGAATTGATAACGTATAACAGCGTATCGCACGTTGACTGTGTCTGATATATAACAACGTATAACCCACACGTTGACTGCGTATATCACATGTGACTGCGTGAACCCAGTGTTAACATCCACACATTGACTGCAATGATGTATTCCGCGTATATGGGAGCCATCTTGACTGCATAGATTAGGGCCTGTGAATTCTGCGTATTAATCTTTTTGCATCCGAGAACATTACAAACTTTATTGACTGCGGCTCTTCCACAACGAAGCAGATTCATCATGTTTCATGAATAGCATATATGGCCTTACGCTGACTAAGTGTAGAATTCTTCCATTGCTGCGTATAGGGCATCACGTTATAGGAGTCTCCATTGCTGTGCGTTAGAACTAGGGCGTCAAGGTCAGTGCATATTCTCATGGTGTCTGTCTCCTACTCCTAAAACCCAATACGTGGAGAGGAGGATATCACCTCAAGAATGCATGTTCAAATGACATCAAATATTCATATATTTATACTAAAACAATGATGATGAATAGACACGTCGGTTGGGCTTCTAGAGCCTACATAAGAGCTGGTCGGCTTGATAATAATTACATAAACAAAATAAATTCATATCTCCATAAATACTTATCGGAATCGGATGATCTTTGGATCAATCCTACACCTCTCGAGGAGAGGGGTCCAATAAAAATATCAGCTGCCATAAATGAGCCGACCCACATGGAGTTTGGCCCTAGTTTCGAATTTAACAAACATTCCATACCACATACCTTGCAAATGCTGACAATCGACTTATGACATTCCTCAAGTAAACGACAAGACATGAATTCCCCCTAATTCCCAAAGGCATGATAAGCTGTCAAACACATTTATCAAAGGTCATCGTTAGTTATTTTTGTCACAGTACAGAATATCAGAAGATATTTACTACCTAATCAATTTTACCAATAAATGTTAAATGATTATATATAATACCTTCATAAATTTATGAAAATCATGTGTTTTAAATCTTGTGATATTTCCATCAACTGTAAATTCTTTATTTAATGATGACCCATAGTTAGTAGGTGTCCTTATTAAACATATTAAAATTTTTAGTTGGTCTAGCTCTTTCAATTTCAAAATCCATGGGGCTGCTGCATATTTTTCATTTTCCCTATTTGGCCACAAATGTTTTCTATCAAATTTGATACGCAAAAGAGCATTATCTCTCCTCGAAGACAAGCCATCCTTCTCTTTGCCTACTATATATCAAAAAATTGAATCTAGGACTTTTTTGAAAATATGCATAGGATCTAATAGGTGCGATATTAATAGAATTTTATAGTACGGGAGCTCATAAAAAATGGATTTCCTTTTCAACCCTTTTGGCATCTTAATTACAACTTGTTCTGGTTCTTCAATAGAATCAAACCCATAAAAAATTTCCCACAAATATTTCAATTCGACATCTTCATACTTCTTAAGCCAATTAGCTAGACCCATAATCTTGGGAGGGCCTCTATTTTCAACTTTTCCATAAAATTGAAACTTATGGTGGTTTCTAAACCTATGACCTGGTGGTAGAAAAACCATGTTTTTTGCATAAATAAATTTATGAAGATCTTTAGAATACTTCCCTTGAAATTGTTCTACACATCTTGGACATGCAAATATCCCCTTTATTTGAAGCCCAATTCAATAAGTAAGGCTAATAACATCATAATAATAGTATAAAACTAAGTATGAAAGTTGGGATGACAATAAATTATGAGTGTAAATACCTATTTTTTTTTATCTTACTGGAACAAAAGCCAAGTCCTGGGAAATCATGAATAATCCAACATATCACACCATACAACATGAAGGACCTATTTGATAGAGGATGTGATATGTCATACATTCTTATGGCTTTCCATAACAATTTCATCTCATCAATAAAAGGCGCAAGATAAAAATCCATGTTTTTAACTTGATTTTATCCTGGAACAATGAGAGTAAGCATAAGGTGATCCTTTCTAACACTCATCCATGGGGGAATATTGTATATTATCAATCTGAATGGCCAAAAACTATAATTTGAGCTCATGAAAGAGAATGTGCACACTCCATCAATTGAAAAATCAAACCTAATACTACGAGGTTTATCTTTGAATTTTCTTGGCCAATTTTCCTCTATGTGTTTCAAATCTTTGGAGTTAGCTGTAATTCACTTGAATCCATATTTACTCCTATTTTTTGCATGCCTGTCCATAAATTGTGCAAGTGGCTTGCAACAAAACATTCGTTGAAGTCTAGGTATAATTGGCATGTGATGTAAAACCTTCTTTGGAACTGTAGGACCATGTACATATGTATGATATCTCTTATGTTTGCATACATGGAATTCTACTTTGTCTTGATATTTACCTCTGTATAAATTATACTCATTTTTAGGTTAATGAATTTGCTTATATTCAATCCCCAACTCAACCAACAACCGACATGGCTCTCTGCAAGTTGATGGCAAAACATTCTTTTGAGGAAATATTTTAGTTTTTAGTGCCCTGTAAGATTGGCAAAGATTAGATCAATTGAATGTTTGACTTGTGATGAACATGTTTGATATGTCAATCTATATTATTACTATTCATATACAATATATGGTTTTAAATTCCACTTAAATAAATATAGATGAAGTTGATGAATGTTTATGAATTACGTACTCCAATTGACCATACATTGTAAGGAATAGATTTCAACTCACTTCAATATGGTGGTGAATCCTTTGTCTGACCAACCAAATAGTGACTTGAGTTCTAATAATATTAATGTTCATTCCAGTTTTGAAGTTCTACTTGCACCCAATTTGAACATGGATTCTTTTCTTCTTGCTTAATGGAATCTTTCAGTTTGCTATCATCAACATTACGTTGGTGGTAATTATCCCTAATTTCATCGTTATTGTCAACCATATGATCCTTACTATCATCATTGTTTCCATCCCCCAAGAAACATGTAAGAATTTTATTCATTCCTTCTTCATTCACTGCATTTTTACTATCATGATCCTCGTCAATAAGGTTAGGTGGCATGTTATTAGAGTATGCCAATCCCATCAACTGTTCAAATTTCTCAGGTGGTAGAGTTCTCTTTAACTACACTCTTTCACCATGGTATGGTTTAAATGATTGTTTAGATAAACCCATACAAATATTAATAGCCTAGTTGGATCAACTTGGGTAATAGTAGTTGTTCTTTCATCATCATATTCTACCTATCAACAAACACAACCATTATTTAATGTTTGGAAAGAATTGGATAAATCATAAATGTATCAATTTCAAAGAAATATAATCAAATATCACTTAACAAATCCCATCCCATGTACTATAGTCTTGACCAACCTCTTCTTCAGTGCAATTATTTGTTGTGTCTGGAGGATCCATTGTCATATCCTCTTCCACCCACTGTGTTCTTTGTGATTTAACAGTTTTAGGTCCACACCCACGTACATATGTTTTTTTTCTTTTGCTAGTTGAACGCTTAGGTTGTGCACTTGCTCCAATCTCCATCTAAAATATCAACAACATGCATTAATTTATTTCAAGATTGGATAATACACTATAAATTCTAATAATACTATGAAAAAGGATGGATGCATCACAAAAATATTCCTAAGTCAAAATTTGATTACCTGATGTCCTGTGACATCCGTTGTGTCCTTGTTTGATATGACATGATTGATACCCATGGCCTTGCCTTGCCCCTATATTCAATAACATAGTCAATGATTTTTAGTACACCAATTATACCATTTAAACCAATATGTTATTCAACACAAAACCTCATTTTACTCATATTTGACATATTAATATCATGTTTTGGATTTGAAAAAAGAAACAAAATATTTTATATAAGTTTATCTCGTCTATGTTGTAGCATTTCTGAATTCATAAACACCATCCTCCTTTGGTTGAGGTTTCCTTTTCTTCTTACCTTTATTGTATCTGTAAAATCCATATCAAATTCTATGGCCACACACTTTCCTCTAGTTGATTTAGTAGGTCCACATTGTCCACGTCCTCTGTCCATGATCTCCTCTAGATCCTCTAATACAAAATAATGACATTAGTCACATAACATATATGCCCTTCTTTGTTGCTCCATCCAATTGGCTAAGCGCATAATTGATTTAATTTCAACTAGTTTTCACTGCACCTTTCTAATTAAAATTCCCCTATTTTCAATATATACCATTTTTTTTAATTTTTACTCCCAATATGGTGACATAACACAACTCTTATAAATATTATATGAGGATTATGAAAACTAATGGATTATTATTTTTTATTATTTTTTTTAATATTTTCATTTAGCTTAATTCAAACTCTTCATCCATAATTTTAAACTGCCAAATATCTATATTTTTGTATATTTAAAAAAAATTCTTTGACCCTATATGTTAGAGAATATACTATTTTCAAATTTTGATTCTTAAGACTTCTAAATAAACTAAAAAATGGCTATTGTGGATCATAATCTTAATACACAAGATACTTTATAATATAATAATTAGTATAAGTAACTTGTGGATGAGATATATTTTTAGTGGCACCATCCACCCTATAAAGGAGTAAAGGGTGAGTGTCGGGATTGAAAATGTTTGTGTTACATGTATACATAATCACTAAGCAACACAACCTTTAAAGGTGAAAATGTGTGTATGTGACTATAACTAGTGGATTGTTACATTATGAGTCACCAACTATTAAAATAAAATTAGAAAGTTTGAATTCACACCACGTTTATTAGTGGGCTAGGAAAATATGACATAAAAAACCCTCCATTGGGTTAAAATACTATTTATAGGGCTTGACATCAACCAACGTTTCAACTGACCCCATGTGCCTATGCACACTGCATATCCATTGTTGGTAGTCAAACCTCATAACAATGACAATGACATGGAAGCCTCCCACATCGACATTGCAAAGTGAAAAGATGACAATGAATACAAATTTGATGGAGAAAAAAAATGTAATATTATAGGCACTAAATTAGGTGTAATTAGCGCCTAGAAACGAATACAAATTTTATCCAATAGCCGGTGCCAAATCTGATGCTAATGGTACCCAATTTAGTGTCAATTATTCAACCAAATCGAAAAAATTAAATAAAAACCCCACTAATCTATAATTCACGAACGCAATGGATAAACCTATTATGTATCCCAACTATTCAGCCAAAACAGTGTAATACATTCACCATATTTCCATTCTCATACTCACTAATTACAAAATTGAGGGAGCTTTGAAGTTCTATGTGGATTTGGAGGAGACCTCAGGAGGAACAGAATATGGTTGGAGCAATGTTTTGAGGCTACGAAATAAAATAACTAATCAATTGGATATCTATTAATGGTGGGAAGAGATATTGACAGATCTCTTCTCCCTTGTTGTGGATTTCAATTAGAAAAAGTTGATTTGTGGATGTGATTAGGCCTCTAGTAGTCACAAAATCAATTTGTGCATCTCATTTACCCCCTACTAGAGATGAAAATCAAACCACTATCCATCCATTTTATATTACTACTATTTAAAATAGTTAGGGGGAAGGGAGAAAAATGCAGGTAGCAAAGAGAAGGGATTTTCCACAATCTGAAGGAAAATAATTTGCCCTAGGACGCCAAAAAGTGTCAGTAGTAGAGGGAAATGAGAAAAGGGACCTGATTCTTTCTAGAATGAGGTATTTCATTCTCAATTTAAGATTTGTACATGTTTCCATTGCTTGTTTGAATTGTATTTTTTAGTTTTTAATTTCAAAATTATAAAAGAAGTTAGGGTTTATTTTTTTATTTCTAAATTTAAAATAAAAATTTATTGTAAATATATAGGGACATGACAGTGAGAATATGAAAGAGGCAATGGATTCTATATTGGGGAAAAAGCAGTGAAAAAACTAGAAGTTATGGAATTTTCCATGATTTCCAAAGTTGTGGAAGAATGATCTACTAAAGGCACTAGAATAGTCCAACCAAAGTAACCTTGTCAAAGGGAATCGATTGATTCCCCATCAACTCTTGGATCAAGAAAAATATCTAGGAAAAAAAATCACAATAACCTCTAAGAATGTGGAATAGGGAACGAGGACTTCCAATGTCCTAGCCACTCCTTAGACACAAATTTCTTCCACCACTAGTACATGTTATGCATCTTGCATTGGTACATATGAAATCGAGGTAGAATATGGTGTTGTCTCTGGGAATATCAGAATGATAAATGTCGGGAAAATGTTTAATCGTAGGTTGAAGGAATCATGAATTAAATGCTTCAAAGGGAATATACATCCATTATTGAAGATACCCATGCACCTTCAAAAGGTACCCATCCATGACATCCAGACTAAATTTGGGATAGATTGGTTGGTAAAGCAAGTAAAAAATCAAATGACTCAAAACTGCAAGAGATTTCGTTGCAACCAAATGAAAAGATCAAACAAATTCATCCTGAGCTAAAGACCAAAAGAAGGACAACTTATGTAAGTGTGAAAGTATGAAAAGGTCTCGCAAAAGGATATGATAGAGAAGATGCACAAAGGAAGTCTGGCGAGGAGAGCATGCAGGTATTTAAATTTTATCATAACATTATTTCAAATTCATTAAATGATTTTTATATTTTAATGGTGCATAATTAAATTGAATTAGTGTATGTTTCTAGACAAGGCCTCGAAGGTCAAACTTTCCAAATATTTATTTTTATACAAAAAATTAAATGATTGGATATTGGCTAATTTAACTAGTCCATCCCCGGATGTGGGTGATTTGAGTTGCAATTAGTGTGATGGGACTAGGGTGGGCGAAGCTACGAAGCCACCTGCTAGCCAGGATCATCGGACAAGAGGCCATGTGGGAGGAGAAGCGCCTGCAGGTGGATTTCATAAATGGAAAAGGAATGTTTGAGACAGGCATTAATATGCTGTCCCGATTTGCATGCGAAGTTGGATATCAGTTTCGGCTCCCATGAATTCCATTGTTATGGCGGGAGAGGATCGAGGAGGTGGGAATTATTTTTAGCCGGCCTCAGCCATGGCTATATGCTGTTGTGCTTCATGCTGTTTTGGATGGTTATGGGTTCTGCAGGCGCTTGGGTTTCGTGGGGGTCAAGCTCTGGTTCTTTTAAGCGGCCCGCACCTCAGGTGGTAGGCTCACAAATGCTATCTGAGCGTGGTATTCCCTCTACTGTTCGTGGCATTCCCTCTGCTATTAGTGGTATTCCCTCTGCTATTCATGGCACTCCCTTTGCTGTTAGTGGTATTTCCTCTGTAGTTCGTGGCATTCCCTCTGCTGTTCGTGGCATTCCCTCCGCTATTTGTGGTATTCCCTCTACAATGCCGAGGCCCCGCTAGAGAATGCTCAGCCACAAAGGCTCAGGACGGGGCAACCCTTCTCGCCCATCCTCGGGGTCTGACGCCACTAATCAAGATCCTCGTCCTCGCTGTGGAAATGAGGGCATTCTGAGGCCCAGTCAATTCCTCGACCCAAGCTCCCCAGGTTCTTCAAATTCGCCCTCCTTTGGTTCTGCTATTTTCACGTTCAATTGCTCCCTCAATCGCCCTCGGATCACGGCTCATGTCTCTGTCCTCTTTCTAGAGGAAGCCCAAGATGAGGACAATACCAGTGCCCCAATGCCACTCACAGAGGATGAACAGGATGTGGGTGATCCCAATACTCCAAAGCCAACTGTTGGTATGCAGCTCGGGATGGTTCCGCCGGCCAGCGCTGTCAATGTTAATCCTATGGCTCCCGCTCCTCCAGAATGGAATGATAATGCAGCGGCCCAAGCCCAGGACCTGAATGCAGGGGTTGGTGTAGGATCATGGAGGAGACACCTGACGAGTAATCCAGCGGTGTAGCTGCTCAACCAGTTTTTGAGGCCCAGTTATAAAGGTTTTTTGGCTCAATGTGTCAAATTCTGTCTCTGTTACTATGTCGAGATCAATTTCTAGTTTTAGTTGTGTGTGCATGTTGTTGCTGTTGTGTATGTTGTTTGTGCTATTCTGGATCCCCTGCGTGGGAGATTTCATCCAATTTCTCGGTTTTGGACAATGTTTGGCTCAAATGGCCTTACTCTCAGGCTAGTTGGTTCACCATGCTCAGCTTGCTGTAATTGTACTCTTTTACTGTGAATAATAGATTAGACTTACTTAGCAAAAAAAAAATTAACTAGTCCATATATAATGTTTTGACACGAGCAACATTATGAACATTATCCATCATAATTTAAATCCGATATGATACAAAACAAAAAGTGGTATGATTTTTTTCTTTGGATGGAGAATAAGGTATCATTAGTTGACTTTCAATAACTTAGTTGGATATCATTATGTTAATATATGAATTTTCATTTCTTGTGTTGAGTTGTTTATTTATGTGTAGCTTGAGTTTTTTTAAGCTCCCATCAGTCATAACACCCTTATAAATCACCAACCTTTCACTAGGATCAAGTCCTTAGATAAAAATATCCAATCATGGCTTTATCAAGTCCTTTTCCAAAAAGCCTAGGCCAAAGGACAAATGTAATACCATGTAATACATAACCCATAGACAACAAACTAGATTACATAGGATTGATTATAGATTCTTGGGTCAAGAGCACATTACATGGGATTGATTATGGACCAAAGATACATGTGTTGAGGAGCATGGGATGATTGTCTTGGAAAGAAAGAAGCCTTGTGATGAAGAGAACTTAACACTTTCAACCCATACTTAGAGAGTGCACCACCTAAGGATTGGTCTCTTGACATGTATACCTTTGAGAGAGGCAAGTTCACTTGGATACCTTATATTGTGCATTAAATTAAATTGCTTATGTAATTAGACCACTTTACCAATGTTGGAATCCCTTGCCTACTCTATATAGAGGGAAGAGAATATCTTTGTCTACATTGTGCTCACTATATCATCTATATAATTGTCATGAAGAGTTCTTAGTACTTGTGTGATGCAATAGAGGAAGACCTAGAGTTTGTGATGTAAACCCCAGAGAAGAATGAAGATGAATGTTAACACTAGGGATTATCTTGAGTCTTAACACTTCTCCTAGCAATTATTTTCCATATGGTAGGATGAAGGGTGTATTGAGGTATAAAACATTTTTTTGTAGTGATATATATATCTATATCTATATATATATATATATATATATATATATATATATATATATATATATATATATATATAGATATATAGATATATATATATATATATATATATATATCTATATCTATATATATATATATATATATATATATATATATATATATATATATATATATATATATATATATATATGAATGAATTAAGCATATATGTAGGGACATAGCTACTAGAATAGGAACATTTAAAAGGTAGTCCTGTCTTGGAGCCTATTTGAAATTTGAAGTCCTGGTTTGAAAGAAAGTGGAAAGAAAGGACCTAAAGCTCGATAGGACACTCCCATTTGTAGTCCTATGGGGACTATGGTTAGCACACAACTTGGCGATTTTTCAAAACCAAATTCTTCCTACATTCTAGAGTACAACACAAGTTTGCTCACTATTCTACGTCTATCAAACCCTTATTAATTGTAAAACAATCATACAAGTGGGGCAGGTGACGATAGACCTTTAGATGCAATTTCAAATAGTTTTTGGACAAATTAATGAATTAATTCGGCTGGCCTACATATCTGTGATTACAACCTTTAGAATTGACGTTGTAGTATGGAGAGAAGAAATTTGAGGTTTGAAGCATAGAGCTAAACAAAATACTATGCATTAGATCTACAACATAGAGCATGAAATGAAAGAAAATAAGATGCAGAGATGACAAAGTGCTTCATTAAGGTTTCTTATATAAGTCATAGGTATCTCAATTATTCACATAGTATTGATAAATTTGTTAATGAAATAAACTAATATCTTCATTACACATGTCTCAGAAGAAGAATAACACAAATCAAGGTTACTAAGACACACCTCTTTGGCTGCCCACTTTCAAGCTTTGACAAGCAAGATGAAATGGCTTGCTATTACAACACCCACTGTTACAAAATCTGTTATGGCATCTATTGTTACAACATCTGTTGTTACAACATCTGCTATTACAACATCTTCTTCTTAATCCATTATAACTTATGTTTGTGCTTCTCAATTTGTTTTCTTATCCCCCAAGTGTTGGACCTGTAGTGTTGGGTGGTAGAATCTCTTTGGCTTCCCACTTTTAAGATTTGACAAGCAAGATGAAATAGATCTCTATCCCCTCAATTGTTACAACAACTTCTATAATGGTGATTGTTTCAGTAGTTTCAATAGTAGCAGTTGTTATAGTATCAACATTTTCAATAGTTTTAATAGCAATGAGTGTTACAACATTTTCAACAGATTTAACATTGACTTGCTATTATGGCATTTGTTGTTACAACGTCTAATATTACATCATATGCTTCTCAATCTACTGTTACCTATGTTTGTGCTTCTCAATTTGTTTTCTTGATCCCCACGTGCTACTGTAGTGTTGGGTGGAAGGAATAACTCTTTGGCTTCCCACTTTCAAGCTTTGACAAGAAAGATGAAATGAATTTCTACCCCCTAAATTATTATAGCAGCTCTTGTTACAACATTTGTTGTAATGGTCACTATTTCAGTAGTTTCAATTGTAGGAGTTGTTATAGCATCAACGTTTACATTAGTTTCAACAGTTTCAACAATAGTGAGTGTTATAACATCAACTCTTACAACATTTTTGTTGTGGGGAAAAATGCCTATGCAGGACGATCCTATCCACCTAAGGTGTGACAGTGCCTTAGCAACAAACAGAGACAGCTATTCTAGTATTCTTCCTTTATGAATTAAGAATGAAGAGATATGGATGGACTAACCGGTGTCTTCCGTTTGTCCCTCGATCCAGTTTCCCTTCTCTTTGAGAGTTCCCAACTACTTGCCTTCTCGCTCGCCCAGCTTCAAGAGGTTTTTGCAAGATCACAAGATGAGAACACTACACAAGACATGGATTCATATTCATAACTAGTTCAGGATTAGAAATAAACTAAACATACTAATGCAATCATACATCAAAGATACATCAGTATATAGTAGAAGCCAAGATAGCTTTATTGATGAATAACAAGGTTCAGGAAGAGATACAACCCAGAGGGCTCCAATCCAGCATCTCCTTCCCAGCAAATGGAATTTCTATCTTCACCCCCTTTCAAAGCATTAAGCACCCAATGATTCCAATCTCAAACCAACAGCAATTCTTTGCAATAACAAAATTCTAGCCCCTAGATCTCATGGAGGGGAGATCCATATATAGATGTTTGGAGAGAGGATGAGTCAGCTTGAGATCTGACTAGTGTCCTCTCCCTCTGTCAGTTCTTGATTCCACTTGGAGGTTCTTGCTTCCACTTGGAGATTGGGAGCCTCTTACTCATCACCAGTCGAATTCACTGAGGCAAGTGTCATTGAGGAAGATTATGGAAGCTTCCTGGGTCTTGACACCTCTTGGAATGAACTTGCCATTTGGAAATTCTCGCTCAACGCACCCTGGTAGTGCTTCTACCTGCTTTGCAGTGCAGGTAGCCAGTGTTGGCTTTGACATTCAGTGCAGACAACTAGTGGAGCCACTGAATTGATCCCGAATTGACTTGTTTTTGAGCAGTTTCTGGTGGAGAACTTCTGTGAATTGCTGTGGTTTGTTAGCCTTGTTCCTCTAGGGGTAGGGACAACATGTTTAGGGACTTTGGATCCCTTAGATTATGGACATTTCATGCTCAATGATGTAAGGCACAAAAATGTCTATAACAGTTGCCCCCTAAAGTATGAGGCCATTTATCGGGTGAAATGCTTTATCAGGAGGATCCGAAGTTCATCCAATGCCGGGAGGAGACCTGTAATAAGATACAATACAATACATTATTTTTCATACTGCTTTCATGATCTAGCTGAGGTGGGCATTCCCATGCTCAGCTTTATAAATTCATTTTTCTGTACATAGAACAGACAATCGTCTGATGGTAGACTAATAATTTTGATGAAATTATCATCCTTTGGGTAGGATGATTATCTGCTGCAATGATGTACATGTCAATGTCTTTATTTTTTCCTGAATATATATCGCAGCCCGGATGGATGAAACTAGATCCGGGGTCTTCAAACTCGTTCGATCTTCACTCTAAGTACAAGTCGATCCATGTGAGAAATGTTCTGAAGTCGAACATGGAAAGACATCGCTCAATTACCGGTCAATGAGGTAAACCGTTAACAAGCGCGAGAGGAATCACCGATAATGATAATGACCCTCAAGGTACTGCAGTACAATTCACGTGGTGTGAATAAAGGACTTGGCGTCGAACACCACGCAAAATCTTTCGGTCAAAGGTCATTGATGTATACCTATCGCCGGAAGTGAGAAACTTGCCATTGAGGCATGCAAGCTTCAAAGTACTGAAGGGGTTGTTCCTAGATCAACTTCTCGGATAATGAGCTGATGTCGACAAGAAGCGATCCGTCAAAGGAGGGCCTTAATGAATCCGACATCAATGACACGGAAAGGAGCTAACGATTTTGATGGAGGTGAAAACGATCTGTGACATATGATTCAGGGTGGCGGTCATGAAAGGATGAAGGATAATGTACGGCAGTGGATGGGACACGGTTGACTTTTCTGAACGACTTCTCTTGAACATATGGCGACACTGATGCGATGGATCGGTAGCATTACCCCAATTATGGATGGTATGGCGAGACCATGGTGATGTGACCGGTGAATGAAACAACCCAACCCGATTGTGGTACGGAGGAAAAGTGTCATGTTCAAGAGCGACTTGCTACCATCAAAGTTTTCTTGAGTTTCTCCCAATTTTTCCCCAGTCATTGCTGACCAGTACCTCTTTATTTTTGTCAAGCTTGAGGAGGATAACATATGTTTGTTCGATAACCTGCCCTTCGGGCAAGCCCATCGCTATGTTTTAACGAGCCTAGCGATAGTGAAACTCGTTCTCGTCTAAAGACAAGTTTGTCGCTATTTAATGATTTTAACGAGTCTAACGACAAAGATAACTCGGTACTTTTCATTTTTAGAGAGTCTGAAAAGGTACATAAAGTTAACTCCAAAAGTCCTTTTTCGTCATCTAATCCCTTAGGTCCGAAAAAGTATAAAACAATACAGAAGGGATGAGTTTTCGATAGTTTTAATGAGCCGAATAAAACAAGCGCTCGATCGTTTTGTGCAATAATCCCTCAGGTCCAAAAAGATTAAAATCTAGAGGAGGGATAGCACTTCCTGTCCCTTTAACGAGCTGGAAGTCCAAGGACTCGGAAATCTTTTCATATTTTACGAGTCAGATGAAAAGAGCTTAAAGAAGACTCGTCTTTTGAGGAACGAGTGATAAAACGGGTTAGCAGCTGATTCCAGGTACAGGTTGGAATTTTCCAATCACGACAATGTCACAAGGATGGCTAGTGAAATCACTCTTCACAGCTGTTCCTCAAAATGGGTAAACAAACATATGGAGGTGAACGATCGGCCAATGGAAAAGTGGAGGTGACGGTGCAAACACGACCAAGGCTTTAATGGCTGATGATATTACATTCACTGTGGTTATTTACCGGGATAGTTCATTTTTTAACGAGCTTAAACGCGGGTGGAAACATTTGCTCGATCTTATGTTTATTTGCTAACGAGCATGAACTATGCACTAAAACTGCTCGGATCTTGCGTTTATTTTTTAACGAGCATGAACTGTGTGCTAAAACTGCTCGATTTTATATCGTCAAATTATTGATTTTTTACCATGACTAGCTTTGCCCTTTTCAAAGATAGTACTGTATCCTCAATTGCTGCATCAAACTAGTTAGAAATGAATAACATTTGCTTGAAAACGAGATTAAAACCCTAATATTTCGCTTTGAACTACGTAAAAAGCAATTAAAAAGTGTTTTTACCTCTCATTTTACCATTTCATTTGAACTTGGTTTGTTGGAGCTTTGGAGGTGCCTCTTCCCCCTTGATTTTCATCAGCTGATTCTGGGAGATTCTGTGGACGATTTTCGGCATCGTTTGGACCAGGTAGGAGCTAAACCCTAGCTCTTTCTTTTCATGGTTTCCTTTTTCCATTCTGTGCCTGTTTTCCTGTTCCCCTGAGCCCCTGGGGTTTTGTTAGGGTGCTCTGCCATCAGCGAACTGGTTCACTCGAAACCTGCGCTGAATGTCAAGCTGCATGAAGGCAGTTTGACCTTCAATGTAGGTGGAACACTGGCTAGTTGCGTTGGGCATAGAAAATAGTTTTGTTGCACAGTTTTTGATGAAAATTTTGCCAGTTTCTCATCAAATCCAGGATCTAACTCCTCTCATGTTTGTTTTTCAGAGATTATTGGAGAAAAATGACCCTTACATGGCGAGAACGAGAACATGAAGAAGAGGACATGATTTCCCTCCATGATCCTGTCACGCTGAACGCGCTGCGGAACTGTGGCCTGCTGAAGTTCTTCCATATCTCTAGTATGAGAGCGCATATCTCCTTACTGCAGTATATGCTTGATGCTTGGGATCCTATCAACCAAGTATTTCAGATTAGGGGCAAATCTATCCCCTTGACCATAGTAGACATTTACTTCTTGACTGGCTTGTCGAGGCGGGGTGCCCCCATTTCTTTGTCAGGTTCGGCCCGAGGGAATGACTCCGTGAGAGATTATGTCCGCCAGTATTGCAGGGAAGGATCTCAGCCGAGTAGAGACAGCAAGGTCGTTATTCGTGAGATTACTGACAGGTCTCTCAGGTCCATTCTGTATACTATTGGTAGGATGGCCGGTAGTGCATCTCTTCATGTTGCCAACAGATCCTATGTGCAGCATGCCTTGGAGTGCCTCCAACCGAAAATATTCAACTGGTGTGATGCAGTACTTCTTCAGATGAAAAGTCAGTTGACCAAGGTAAAGGACGGGAAGCTGAAGAACTTTGGATTTGGTTCTATTTTGACTGCCTTTGCCTTGGAGAAGATACCACTGATGCAACATCAGTATATCGCACTCGACTTGCCTTCTCCTACCGAGCCACGCATGCAGATATGGGTTGATCACATGTCTAGGCATGCTGGTCAATCTCAGATTTCTTTCACTGATACCTTCTTCAGGTGGTTCGAGTGTCAGGAGATGGTCTATTGCGAGTATCCATATGTTGGCATGGATTTCCGAGGTGATTCGGACTTGGTACTGTCGGATGGCGAACAGTGGGGCGCTATTGGTAAAATCTTCGACCATATTACTGTTTACTATTTTTATTTATAATGTCCTTGTGCTTTATTCTCTCAAGACTTTAATCAAACTCATGTGTGCATGCAGATGTTGGTCCTGTTCGTCCAGCAGTTCGCCCAAGAGCGCCAGTTGCTGCCCCAGTAGGGGAGACTGCTGGGAGGGTTATTCTTCGTGACCTTGATGTGGCCGAGACCCTTACAACTGTGCAGGAGCAGGTTGAGAGCCTTACTCTTGGCATTCCGGATGTGAGGATCGACGAGTTACCTCTACAGTTGTAGCGGCATACTACTGGTGTGCCTAGACGATGGACTTGTCTCTTACGCATGATTGCACAGGCCGTGACGTGCTATCATGAGCATCACTAGGCTAGGGTGCCCCCTAGCATTTTTAGTTTTTGGGTCATGCGACCGATTTTTGTCTTGGTTACAGAACATCATGTATAAATGATAAACAACTTATATATATATATATATTTTGATTTTTGGGGTTTATTCCGGTTGAGTTATATGATCCATATGTACAACATTGATGATGTGTCTCTTTTTATAAATGTCGCAAATGTCTATCCAACACATAGTTTGCTAATGAGTCGGTTAATGTGTTTAAGTTTCTGGAAATATGCTGGTATTGAATTAAATCAAATCATCTTTCCAAAATCTTAACCCTTAGGAACATGCGATAAATAGCTGGGTTGCGGACGAAATATATACCATTGAGTTGTAGTATTACGAGTTGTGAGTCTAGCCTGACGATTAGTCGGCGTATACCATGGGTGATGGCATCAGAGAGTAGTTCTATCAACGCGCTATACTCAACGATGTTATTCATTGATTGCCCGATACATACACCTCTGAAACTTACTAACTCGCCGCTTGGATTAAAAATGGCCCAGGCTGCGGAGGACAGGTTTCGCGAACTACGACTCGCTCCTTCGGCATATCCAACACATGTCTCCAGAAGGTTTGACATCTGCAATAAATGTAAAAAGGTGGATTACTCGACCAAAACAAACACTTTAGCGAAAACAAAATACAACAAAAGCATACAGGTTACTATTTAAGCATAGTAACGCTTGAGGTACAACCCATTACGGGGTTGCGCCAGTGGAATTCCATCATAATCCATTAACTCGTAGGCTCCTTTTGCTAACAGTTGTTTAACAATATAGGGGCCCATCCATAAAGAATTAAATTTACCTGCTCCCAATTTATCGGATTCTTGGTCATAAAGCAAGACCAAGTCACCTTCTGAGAAGACACGGGGTTTGACATTTTTGTCGAACTGCGCCTTGACTCATTTCTTATGGGCTTCGTTAGCCAAAGCGGCATCACGACGGGTTTCATCCAATTGGATTAATTCCAAGAAATGGGCCTCTTCTTCTGAAGTTTCGGGGAGGAGATCAATTGCGAGTTTAAGAGACGAGATTTCACACTGGATTGGCAAGACTGCTTCCAGGCCATACACCAGTTGGAAAGGTGTGAACCCGGTCGCATTCCTTACCGATGTTCGGTAAGCCCACAAGGCTGAGTACAGGATTAGGTGCCACCTTCTTTTGTGAACTCCGATCATCCTTTGCAACATACGCTTCAGGACCTTGTTGATTGCTTCAACTTGTCCGTTGGCTTGTGGATAATACGGGGTAGAGCTGTCGTGAGATAGCCCTAGCTTGGCAGCTAATTCAACCATCATGTGATTGCGAAAATGCGATCCATGATCTGTAACTATAGCCTGTGGTACGCCGAACCTGGCGACTACATGATTGGAAAAGAAAAGGGCAACTGTTTCACCAGTGTTATCTAATGTAGGCATCGCCTCGGCCCATTTGGTAAAATAGTCAACGGCGACTATAATATACCCATGCCCCCCGGTCGAGGTGGGGTTACATGTCATGAAATCGATGCCCCATTTGGCGAAAGGCCCAACAGCAACTATTGGCTGTAAAGGTGCGGGTGGTCTTCTGGTTTTGCTATCAAAAATTTGACAAGCATGGCAACTTCTGACTGCGGTTATGCAATCTTTGAACATGGCTGGCCAGAAGTATCCTGCTCATAAGATTTTCTGTGCTATAGCATATCCAGATTGATGCCCCCCACACGCGCCTGAATGACACTCATTCAGGGATTTTTCGGCCTCTTCGTGGGTGAGGCACCTCCTCAGAACTGTATCGATACCACGACGGTAAAGCGTATCACCGACGATCATGTAGTCTTTTGCTTGGTATCGTATACGTTTCTGTTCTGAGTGAGAGGTGTTAGGCCTGAATTTTTGGGTTTGGAGATAAATTATTATATCTCCATACCACTCATTGCTTGCAGATATCAGGAACAAATTCTCGTCCACGATTGATTCTTCGGATGTTTCATCGTTGGACGATGATGGGAGATCACACAATAATTCTGCGAAAACTAGAGCTTTCTTTGATTTGGATTTTACAAATTCCAGATCAAACTCTTGAAGGATCGCTATCCATTTCTAATATTTGCCCCCCAACAACTGTCGCGACAATATATAAGTCATGGGGTTGCAATCCGATAAAATGGTAGTTTTCCGAAAGAGGACATAATGTCGAAATCTTTGAATCGCTTGAACAGCTGCAAGCGCTAGTTTTTCAACATAAGAATATTTGATTTCTGTATCATTCAAGTTTTTACTTAAATAATATATAGGATGTTCAATTCCATCGACTTCTTGAACTAAAACCATCGCAATGGTCGTATCTACTGCAGCCAGATACAGGTTAAAATCTCTTTGATAGTCCGGGGTATACATTAATGATGCTTTTACTAGAGAATCTTTCAGAGCATCAAAGGAAGCTTGCGCCACCTGATCCCAGACAAAAGGTACATCCTTTTTCAAAAGACGAGTATAACCTTTAGCAAGTTTTGCGTAATTTGGAATGAGCCTCCTCAGAAAGTTTGCTTTCCCTTGGAGTTTCTGAATCTGAAGCAAATTTGAAGGTGGAGGCAAATTAATGATTGCCTGAACCTTGCAAGGGTCGAGACGAATCCCATCCTTAGAGACTACAAAGCCAAGTAAACGACCAGAACCGACGCAAAATACACATTTGTGCGGATTGAGTCTTATCTTGTAGTGTCGGCAACGTAGAAATATAGCTCTTAAATGCTGCAGATGATCAGTCCGCTTTCGCGAATGAGTCGGAAGGTCGTCAAGATATGGTTGAACTACATTCTTGATGTCATGGAAGGCATAATTCATTGCCCTCTGAAACGTCACCCCTGCGTTCTTTAAACCAAAGGGTAATTTTCGATAAGCGAATGTGCCCCACGGACAAATGAATGCAGTCTTTGACTGGTCCTGTGGGCGGATATTTATTTGATTATACCCGGAAAATCCATCCATGAATGAAAATATTTCACATCTGGCGCATTCATCAATTATCTGGTCGATGAAGGGTGTAGGGTAGTTGTCCTTCGGACAAGCTTGGTTTACATCCCTATAATCGACACACACTCTAATTGTCCCTTGTTTCTTCATAACATGGACAATATTTGATACCCAATCGGTTAGAGGAACCGGGTAGATGAAACCAGCATGGAGAAGCTTTTCAACTTCTACTTTAATGGCAGCGGATTTCTTGGGGTGCACTTGCCGAAGCCGTTGTCTTACTGGTTTGACATCAGGATACATCTTAATTTCATGTTCAACGATACTCGAGTCAATGCCTGGCATTTCATCATATGACCAAGCAAAGACATCTCTGAACTCGCGAAAAAGAGCGTTATATATTTCCAGTTCCGAAGGAGAACATCCTTTGCCGACATAAATATTCTCTACAACAGTTGTTTTAGTCGAGATATTTATGGCTATAGTCTCTTCAATATTGGATAAGTTTCGTTCAGAATCCACCGCATTTACAGTGTTTGATAGGAATTCAAAAACTGAAGGGTGGTAAAGGTCATGTTGAGTATCTTCTTCATAATCCGGAAGAAGGGAACGATGGTGGCAATCATTCCATGGTCAATCAACATTGATTGTAGGATTCCTTCGTTAGTCCCATGTACTTTTGACCAAGGATCTAATGGGGTACCATACTCTTTAGACCTATCTACCCAAACGCTTGATGAGCGTTGATTTGGGTTCGCTTCCCATGCCCGAAACATTGATTGCTACAATATTTCTATTGGGCTTGGGGGCAAAACCATTTCATGATCCATGTTGATATCGTCTTCTGAGATCTTCGTGTAAGATATCATGTTGCAGGCTCCTACCAACGCTACTTCTCCTATATATATTGGAGGTGGAAGTGCGAAAGTTCCCATTAATGTGGGGTCTTTCAGTAGGCCTACTCTGATGTCTTGAAGCGAATGGTTGCTTCCATGGATCATGGGAATGCTTCCTGTAACTTGTGAACCATTAGGGAGGAAGTCTTGTTGGTCGACGATCGTAATCCCTCCTTGAAAAGGGAATGCGATCTTCCTAAAATAAGTCGACAGTAGAGCTGCCATGGCATATATCCACGGTCTTCCCAGCAGGATGTTGTAGTCAAGATTCCCATCGATGACTTCAACATCTATTTCTACCATTTTTCCCCCTAGTTCAACCTTCAAGTTATTTAGGATACCGCACGGGGTATAGGTCCTTCCGTCGAATGCTTTCAATGTCGTCGAAGATCGCGACAAGGTCGGAGACCCTAAAGTTTTCCAGCAACTCATCGACATAATACATGTAGATGCCCCCTCATCAATGATTGTTCGGTGAATAGTTTTGTTGAGGGCTTTCACTTGGATAAGGAAAGCTAGTTGCACTGGTAATTGAGGATCGTATCCTTTATGGTCGAAGGATACAAGATTGGAATCCTTAGGATCAACCCCACCAATAGCCGATAACAAAGCCTGCCTTTGGGATGGGCAATTTTGTAGTACTTCAAGAGTCGACATAGCGGATGGCGATTGAGCCAAATCTTCCACTATGTTATAATGCTGCACCTCTCTGGCGCAAGGATTAAATGTCGACTTGTGTACTACTCCCTTCGGCGGTTTTATTGTTAATTCAGGAATGATGGGTGGTACAACTTCTGTCGAAGTTTTTGTCGAACTACTTGGTTGATCTTTACCTTTGTCGTTCGACAGTTGTGGATTCCTGTAATCTTTGTTCCTTGTCAAAATCAAAGCATCATTTTGTTGCTTGGATATCGACAACATTAGCACTTGCGACGGTGAAGCATTTCCACTATCAACCAGATTTTGACCTGGATTTGGGAACGGATCAGTTAACACAGCTGAGGTTTGCGAACTTTTGAAGAACCTTTTAAGCTCAGCTTTGTATGGACAATCGGCTGTCCAATGATCCTCGTCACATATAAAACATGGACTTTTTGGTTTCCCTTTCCCAGGAGGGTTTGAAGAAGTTTTTCCAGGAGATGACTCACCCTGTTTCTTCTTCTTCCCTTTGTTTTGCTTCTTCTTGCTTCCTGGTTGATTGGTTTCTTTGCCTTTATCTGCTGATACGGCATTTACTTCCGAAGCAAGAATTTCTTCTTTTGCATTTTGATCTGAAATCTTACGAGCCTTCTTAGAGTTGGCCTTTGTCGATTTCGTGTTTGTCGTGTCAATCACACCATCGCCGGCATGAGAGTCACTATTTGATTTAGGAGGAGGAGGAATTGAGAATTCCGGTCTAGGGGCGTCAGGTATTTTGTCGTAGAGCGTGCCAGACTGAGTGTAGACTAAGTCTAGATATTGTGCATGAGCAATAACTTGCTCCTCCATTACGACTCCCCCCTTGGCCACATCTTCTGTTATGGCGGGAAGTAACGACTTGATAAACCATTCAGCTAATAGCTGATCGGGAACGTACATTTTCACCATCGTACGACGACGACGCCACTCATGTATATGATCAGATATGTGAGTGGCCGTTGTTTGTTTGAAGTTGGTTAAGATTTCAGTTCCTGTTTCATACCTTATCGGTAATTGAAAATGGGTTAAGAAATTCGTGGCTAGGGAGCTGAAATTGTCGAACAAGGCTCTAGGTAATTCAATATACCATTTTGCTGCTGGACCCGTTAACGTCCTCTGGAAAAGGCGAAGCCTTATCGAATCATCGTTTAGGGTGTTTGATGAACACCACAGATGAAAAGTCATCACGTGATTCGATGGGTCTTCACCTGGATTTCCATTAAATTTAGGAATGTCCGATGGAAGTTTGTGAGGAATCGCTGGCCACCAAGGGGCGTAAGCAATTGGATCGTTTGTTAACCGGTGTAAATCGGGTAACTCTAAAGTCGCCACGAATGGTATCTGTTGATTCAGGTTAGGTGAAGCATACCCAGGGTACGATGGAATTGCCTGAGCAGTGGGCCTTTGCATACCAGCATAATGTAATTGATGTTGGTATGACTGATACGGTTGGTGGACTTGACCACTGTAAAGCGGTTTGTTTTGACCGTTTTGAATATACGGTTGTCCACTGTTCGCAAAGATCTACTGCTCAGAACCTTGGTACACTTGCTGGAATTGTGGTTGTTGGTATTGCACCAGCCACGGTTGTGAAGCCATGTTCTGTTGTGCTATACTAACCGTTGGACCAAGGTGTGGGGTAATTGTACCCGTTTGGACCTGTGTCGCCCCACCAGTAGGCGATTGTGGTTGAGTCACAGGGTCAAGGGGTTGTTGTATTACAACCTGAGAAATCTGAGGTTGACATACAACAGGCAACGTTTGAACTTGCAACACTGTCACAATAGCCGGTGTGGTCGAGATGTTCGACATAGGTACACAATGTTGCATAGAATACACAACCCTTGGTTGTTGAGGTAGCATAGGTACCCAACCACTTGATGTAAGTCTAGTATAACCTGAATACTGTTGTGAACTCCCGTATGGATATCCTCCTGGAGGGGGTAATGAAAGGGCATACTGCCCCCCATACGGTAGCAATCCGGAACTCAAGGGGATTGTTTGTCCTTGGGGACTGGATTGCCCAAATTGACCTCCAAATGGATCAATCTGGCGAGTTTCAACATAAGAGTTGTCGGATATTATTCCGGAGGAACAAACTGGAACAGACCACACTATCGAAATAGTCCCTGGGTGGACTCCTTCTAGCGATTGTGAGCTAGTTGGGACAGATGGTACGCCGGCAAACATTGTCGGAGTGACGGCAGGGAGTTCTGCTGTCGCTGTGTCATTCGACACAGTCCTAGATGTTGACGGTTGTTTAGACATTTTGAGTCTATCCAATATATTGCCTAGCGATTCTACAGGAACTTCCACTGGTGATAGACTAACTTATGATGTAGAAGGAAATAGAGTGACCCCTACTCCAAAATGTGTTGGAGTACTTGCTTGTGGATCCTCTACAATTTCCTCTATCGCAATCAAACCAGGTGGAAGAGGAAGACCGTCAGGTCCGTAAAATATTTCTGGTGCCGAAGAAGGGGTTGAATCGACAGCGACAGTTGTTTGAGGAGCAAGACTCTCTGAACCGGTTACAGATGGAACTGGTTCAGTAACGCAAGTAGTTGCTCCCAGACTAGGATCAGTGTTACTGTCCCTCTGTGGCTATTGAACTTCTTCTATAGAGGCAGGGTTTCCAGAAATGTTTGGAGTAACCGGAATCTCAGATGTTGTTGGAACACTTGTTCTAACTTTGAGAGGAGATTTGGAACCGGTTAAACGAGTTCGCTTTGTCCGTACTGTTTTCGTTTCCGGAGACAAAGACGGTTGACTCGTAAGCCTCCGCGAACGACGGGGTTTCAATTGACTTTATTCCACGATTGCGGATTACTCGATCAACCAAAATACAAAAGGGGAAAGTGTGTTTCCGAATTAAATGAATTTTTTAGACTCTTTTAGACACAACTTGCTTTTTCAATTTTAAAGAGTCGAGAAAAAGCTAAAGATGACTCTAGTCTCCTTCGATATTTTAACGAGCCCGAAGTGACAAATGCTCCGATGGAATTTTTCTGTTATAGAGTCTGAAAAAGGCCAAAAGAAACTGCTCTGGAGTTCTAGGCAGAGGGTGTGCCAAACTTTTCGCAAAACCGCAGAATACTTTTTAGGGTACAGGCAGTCGATCTTCCTGAATGCTGTGTTCAGTGCATTGCGATCAGTAGGGCGGCCGACACGGCTTCCTAAGGATAAAGGTTTTATGCCTATAGGGGTCTCCCAATATATACGCGACGGTACGTGGGAGCACAATCCGTACTGGCGCTATCGTCTCTCAGGAGGAATCACCCACCATCAACGAGATCGACAGTCACCAGGCTTTACGACTCCGGAACACGTCTCTAGCCTAGACCTCTATGTTGTGCGTTATGTTGCAAAGCGTTGTTAAGTTCATTCAATTTATTTTAGGTTGATCTTTTTAGAAGTTTGCCTTTTGAGGTTCACCACGAGATGTATGATACAATTCCTAAATGCAGTCTAAAGATGATAAGCAAGCTTTATATCTTTTCAACTTATGAAAATCCTAGCTACTAAGGGAAAAGAAAGACACCATCTTTTCTCAAAGAGCAATCAGCACACTCTAATGCACTTTTCCTAAATCAAACATGCAAACTATCAAAATGCAAATGCACAATGCAGGTGTTTGTTTTCTGCTTTCTTAGTATTGATGCCTACAAAGAAAGCTTTTTGTACAACTTTGAATTCGCTTTTAAATGACAAATACAAACAAGTTTACTTTTTCGAAATCAGAGAGGGTAGAAGAGATTACAACACTTAACGATTTTCGAAATGAATACTTGTTTCGACACTTAAAAGAGACAAACTCAAACCAAAAGCAAAAGTAAATGTATAATCAACTGCAAACAGCCAATGAACTCTCTCCTAAGATCACAATCAACAGATCTGAATCAAGGGCTACAGGATGACTATTTCACTCTTGCAAAGGAAAACTGTAAATGACGCCACAAACACATAAAAACACTCACAGTCTTTTTGTACAAAAGGAGGCGGAATTTAAGCAGAGAAAAGGAGTTATCAGACTGGTACCTATGCTAGTTACAGGCTGCAAAAATCAAAGATCAAAACAAGGCAAAACAGAGCAGAGAACCCCAGCTGCACAAGGCCTAACTGGATCAGCGCAACCTCAACACAGGGGTTTTGACATTCAGCGCAGGTAGCCTTCACGGGACCTGCGTTGAAATGCAGAACCTCTTCACAGGGGTCGCACTGAAGGAGAAACGAGAGTTTCTCACTGGGTTCTGGGTCACAGATTGCTGATTAATCTATAGTTTCAGGCCAAATCAAAGAAACAAGCAAGGTACAATCAAAGGGATGCTTTGAGGGAGTACTAAGATCTATCACAAAGGATCATCAAATCATTTGTGAATCCATTGTTCAGATCATAGACAAATCCAGTGATTGGATCAAAGCAGCAACTATCTACTTTGCATCTGAGAATAGCAGATGTAGTTTGATTGTTGCTGTTGAGTCTATGAAACAAACAATGATGGAAACACAAATAAAATGACTAAACAGATCTCCCCAGTGGAGTCGCCAATTTGTTGTGGGGAAAAATGCCTATGCAGGACGATCCTATCCACCTAAGGTGTGACAGTGCCTTAGCAACAAACAGAGACAGCTATTCTAGTATTCTTCCTTTATGAATTAAGAATGAAGAGAGATGGATGGACTAACCGGTGTCTTCCGTTTGTCCCTCGATCCAGTTTCCCTTCTCTTTGATAGTTCCCAACTACTTGCCTTCTCGCTCGCCCAGCTTCAAGAGGTTTCTCCAAGATCACAAGAAGAGAACACTACACAAGACATGGATTCATATTCATAACTAGTTCAGGATTATAAATAAACTAAACATACTAATGCAATCATACATCAAAGATACATCAGTATATAGGAGAAACCAAGATAGCTTTATTGATGAATAACAAGGTTCAGGAAGAGATACAACCCAGAGGGCTCCAATCCAGCATCTCCTTCCCAGCAAATGGAATTCCTATCTTCACCCCCTTTCAAAGCATTAAGCACCCAATGATTCCAATCTCAAACCAACAGCAATTGTTTGCAATAACAAAATTCCAGCCCCTAGATCACATGGAGGAGAGATCCATATATAGATGTTTGGAGAGAGGATGAGTCAGTTTGAGATCTGAATAGTGTCCTCTCCCTCTGTCAGTTCTTGATTCCACTTGGAGGTTCTTGCTTCCACTTGGAGATTGGGAACCTCTTACTCATCACCAGTCGAATTCACTGAGGCAAGTGTCATTGAGGAAGATTCTGGAAGCTTCCTGGGTCTTGACACCTCTTGGAATTAACTTGCCATTTGGCAATTCTCGCTCAATGCACCCTGGTAGTGCTTCTACCTGCGTTGCAGTGCAGGTAGCCAGTGTTGGCTTTGACATTCAGCGCAGACAGCTAGTGGAGCCACTGAATTGATCCCGAATTGACTTGTTTTTGAGCAGTTTCTGGTGGAGAACTTCTGTGAATTGCTGTGGTTTGTTAGCCTTGTTCCTCTAGGGGTAGGAACAACACGTTTAGGGACTTTGGATCCCTTAGATTATGGACATTTCATGCTCAATGCTGTAAGGCACAAAAATGTCTATAACAATTTTCAACATATTTAACATTGACATGTTGTTATGGCATCTGTTGTTACATTTGTTGTTACAACATCCGCTGTTACAATGTCTTCTTGTCAATCCACTGATAACTATGTTTATGATTCTCAATTCATTTTCTTGATCCCCCATGTTATATCTTTGTAGACAGTCCTCGGCTAAAGAACTCTACCAAAACATCAATTTGAGGGATTTGTATGGAGTGTAGGACCCCAAAGATACAAGAATTTATTATGCCTATAATTATTTTACCCTTAAGACTAAACAAAGTTCTCATGTTTCATTATAACATCATGCAATTTTTTTTCCTTCAGTTTTTTGAAGGAGGAATTGAGAGGAATTTACAAGGATAAACATTCTCCCTGAACATTTAATCATCTAATAATAACATAGACATATATATGAACCTCTATAGTAAAAAAAACTTCATTCCAGTACAACATAGAAGTAATAATCTAAAGATTTATGGGCAATGAATTAAACACATTGTTCAATTTCTAACTCAATTGTGAACACAATGTTGCAAAAGGACATCCGCTCCAAAATCTGCTAATGGAGTGAAAAATTCTCCATACGGCAGGCTAAATCTTGTCGGCCTTATAGCAATCAAAATTGGCTGAGCTATGGACTCTTAACACTGCAAAATGTTAATATGCGGTGTTGCAGACCCGGTGGGTTATTCAACTAGAATATATAACCTCCCACGTCTAGAATCCACCGCTCATCGCAATCGACGATCGATTGCGGGCGAAGGTCTTATTTACCCGACAAAACACTGTGATTGTCATTTCATGGACCCACCAGGGCATTAAACTATGACATATAAACCTATCATGTCTAGGGTCTATCGCTATCGGAACTCCACTTCGTCGAGGCCGATTGTTGTTGCCGATGTGATTGCATCACATCGCAACTTCAACCTTGTCAGGGCCGATAACCTATTCGTTGATCCATCTACCATTGTGATATGCGATTTGCGATAAGACCACCCAGATTTAGCCCGCCAAACGACGAATGTTTCACTCCATTAGCGGATTTCGGAGTGGAAAAGGGGGTTTTTGGTCGATTTTAGAGCAATTTGGGGAACAAATAGTGGAGGAACTGGGAGAAGTCATAGCCTCTTTAGTTCTTATCCAAATTGGATGCAAAAAGAGGCTAGATAGCCATTTTTGAGTATTCTAAACTCATGGAGATAGGTTTCAGAGGCATCTAAGCATTGTAAACACACTTTTGTTGTAATTTGGGCATAACAGAGAGGTCCAAGCCATTGGAAGCTGGACCAAGGAGACGTAGCCTAGGAGGGGTGAACTCCATTATCATGTGCTTGCTGTGTGTTTTATTTTCATGTTCATTGATTTTATATTTCTGTTGTTCAACATATGTTTTTATGTTAAATTTTTCATAACATTTACATAAGAAACTCTCATGGAAATCTGTTAATTAAGAAAAAGTTTTGAATCCTTAAGCACTCGAAAATAAAATGATAAGCATATTGGGTTTTATTCTGAATGGGGAATTAGTGCAACATTACTAATCTGCTCCATTTTAGATCAAGTTGGTATCAGAGGACTAGTTTTTTCTTACTAGATTTGCTTAGTGAAAGAAGGATTTAATTGTTTGCAAGTTTGTGTCATGCTTACAAGGTTAAAACTCAAAAGAGGAGAAGGGAAATTGGTTGAAAGCCATGAAATTGGGTCAAGTGTAAGAAGAGCAAGGTTGCCAAAGTCTTCTACACCAATAGAACCTCACGTCATAGAAGTTGCAGTTGAGTCTCTAGAGATTATGTCTTATGAAGGAAAACATATCATGACATAAGACGGGAAGACCCTCAAAAAGGCTTTCTTTGATATGACATAGATGGTAAAGGTCCTCAATGAAGAGAGGAATAGCAAGTTACAAGGAGAAAGTTTTAAGCCTCCCAATGGAGAAGGCTCTTTGGGGGGAGGTAATGGAAAAGAAGATAAAGGAAAGGCATGTAATGGAAATGGAGGAAAACCTCCACCATCTCCACCATCTTCTTCATCTTCTTCTTCGAAAGCATCTTCACCCTCTTCCACAAATATGATCGTTACTCATACTCATCATCATTCTTCAAAAGGGGTTGGTAAATCACCTTTTCTAAAGCTTTATGTTACATTCGAGTTGCCTATGTACAATGGAGAAGTTAATGCAGAGAAGCTAGATAACTGGATTCATCAGTTGGGGGTGTATTGTAGAATTCAGAGCCTTCAAGAGGATGATATCAAAATTTAGTTGGATTCATTGAGAATGGAGGGTGCAACACTTGTATGGTGGGAATCAAGGACTCAAGACAAGATAAAAAAATGTGGTAAGATCTCTATTACTTGGTCTGATTTCATTGATGCTATAAAACGACAATTCTACCCTAGAGAATATGCAAAAAGCTATCATGAATTGGCAAAATTTGAGATCAAGTTGGTTTTTCTTACTAGATTTGGTTAGTGAAAGTAGGATTTAATTGTTTGCAAGTTTATTTCATGCTTACAAGGTTAAAACTCAAAAGAGGGGAAGGGAAACAGGTTGAAAGCCTTGAAATTGGGTCAAGTGGAAGAAGAGAAAGGTTGCCAAAGTCTTCTACACTAGTATAACCTCAAGTTGCAGTTGAGTCTCCAACGATTATGTCTCATGAAGGAGAACCTATCAGGACAGAAGATGAGAAGACCTTCAGAAAGGTTTTTTTTGATATGACAAAGATGGTTAAGGTCCTCTATGAAGAGAGGAATAGAAGGTTGCAAGGAGAAAGTTCCAAGCCTCCTATGGAGAAGGCTCTTCAGGAGGAGGTAATGGAAAATAAGATAAAGGAAAAGGAGGTAATGGGAATGGAGAAAAACCTCCACCATCTCCACCATCTTCTTCATATTCTTCTTCAAAATCATCTTCACCCTCTTCCACAAATACCACCATTAGTCATACTCATCATCATTCTTCAAAAGGGGTTGGTAAATCACCTTTTTTGAAGCTTGATGTTAGATTTGGGTTACCTATGTACAATGGAGAAGTTAATGCATAGAAGTTGGATAACTCGATTGATTAGTTGGATCTGTATTTTAGAATTCACAACCTTTAAGAGGATGATATCAAAATTCAGTTGGCTTCATTGAGAATGGAGGGCGCAACACTTGTATGGTGGGAACCAAGGACTTAAGGCGAGATCAAAAAACATGGTAAGATATCTATTACTTTGTCTGATTTCATTGCTGTTATAAAAAGATAGTTCTACCCTTTATCTCATATGCAAAATGCTATCATGAATTGGCAAAATTTCAGATAGTTCAAACGTAAAAATGTGCAAGAGTGTACTCAAGAGTTTAGGAAAAGAGCTCTTATGCTAGGAGTAGACTTATAGTCAAAAGATACCTTGCTGAAATACATAGGAGGGTTTCATAGCCATCTTTGACATACCATTCTTATGTTCAGTCCCACAAATATTGATGAGGTCTGTGTTCAAGCTACACACCTCGAAGCAAGAGGGAAAAATGTATTGGAAGAAGGTAAGAAGAAGTTATTTCAGAGTGGTGAAGGGGAGAAACCTGTGTGCAACAATTGTTCTAAGGAGGGACATGATGAAGCATTACTGGATGCTTCATCCAAAATTACAACCAAAGAAATTGAATCTGGAAACCATGCCTCATCATAAATCGTATCTATTGGGTTGGATAACAACGGATGCCAATTTGCAGGTCACACAAAAATGTGTTTTTAGATTTGCAATCACCACCAGTTTCATTGATGAAGTTGAATTAGACGTTGTGCCATTGGATATCTCAGGAATTGTGCTGGGAATCCCGTATCTGTATGACAGGAAAGCTATTTTTCACAGATTTGAGAACAAATATCTTTTGTTCAAAGACGCAGTGGAGTACACTTTTGTGTTGGGAATCCCGTATTTGTATGACAGGAAAGCTGTTCTCCACAGATTTGAGAACAAATATCATTTGTTCAAAGACGCAGTGGAGTACATTGTGAGAGGTCATCACATAAAGCTTAGTTTATCTTTGGCAAGCGCAGGGTAAATGAAGCGACTAGTCAATTCCAGCGAAAGTTTCATGCTTCTTATGATCAAGCACAAGAATGACTCGGAGTAGGAATCCTTTGCAGGCTGTGATGTGAAGCTAAAAGCTGAATTGGTTGATGTGGTCAATCAATATGGAGACATGTTTCAAGAACCAGAAGGATTGCCACCAAAAAGAGAAATTCAGCATGAAATTTAGCTACAACAAGACTATCCACTCCCAAACATTGGTATGTATCGAATGTCAATTCTAGAAAGCTTAGAAATTAAGAAACAAGTCCAGGAATTGTTGGATAAAGGTGTAATTCATCCCTCTACTTCACCATGTGGTTCAACAATTGTATTGGTACCTAAGAAAGATGGAAACTAGCACATGTGTGTAGATTATCGAGATTTAAATAAGATTACAATAAAGAATCGATACCCACTGCCTAGAATAGATGATTTGCTAGATCAATTGAAAAATGAAAACTAGTTCACTAAATTAGACTTGAGAAGTGGATATCATCAAGTAAGAATAGCTGAGGAGGACATATGGAAGACTGCTTTTAAAACCAAACAGGAATTATTTGAGTGGTTGGTTATGCCTTTCGGTCTTTGCAATGCTCCACCTACATTCATGATAGTTATGAATGATATTTTAAGATCCTTTCTTGATGAATTTGTAATTTTCTATTTAGATGATATTTTGATATTCAACAAATCACGAGAATAGCATGTCAAGCATGTTAGGAAAGTGTTGGATGTCTTGAGAAAAGAACAATGATTTTTGAAGATGTCTAAATGTGAATTTGGGAAAACTTCCTTAGTGTATTTGGGCCACATAGTTGGAGGAGGTGAATTGAAGATTGATCCCCCTAAAATTTCGGTCATTATGAATTGGTAAATACCCAAATTAGCAGTATTGGTGGAAGTTCATTTCCAATTTCTCCTCCACAGCAACTCCACTACATGCGTTGACCAAAGTGAAGGTTTTCTTCCAGTGGGAAGGCAAACAACAAAAAGCATTTGATGCTTTGAAACAAAAGATCAGCTCAGCCCCAGCTTTATCATTGTCAGATTTGAAACAACCATTTGAAATACAAATAGAAGCAAGTGACTATGCCATTGGTGCAGTTCTTTCACATCATGGTAGGCCCATTTCATTTCATTCTGAGACTTTTAATGGTGTTGTTATTAACTATCCTACGTATGATAAAGAGCTTTATTCATTGGTGCAAAGTGTGAAGAAATGGAAGCATTAATTGATGGGAAAAGAAACCATTATCCACACCGATCATCAACCTTTGCAATATCTATAATCTCAAACTAAATTGTAGTATTCAAGGCACTTTCATTGGATGGGATTTTAACAAAAATTCCACTTGGTAATCAAGTATAAGAAAGGTATTTATAACAAAGTTGCTGATACACTTTCTAGATTGGTTGTAAATGTAACCATTTTACTCAAGAATAATTATGTTATGCCTGAAAGTTATGTTGAACAATACACAAAAGATGCTAACTTTAAAGAGATATATTTAAACTTGAGTCAAGACCACCAAGTTGAGTAATGTGACAACCATGTTCATGATAATCTGTTGTATCATTTGGGAAAACTTTGTGTTCCATAGGGGGAGAGAGTAAATGTCACAAGAGAAGCGCACACTTCTCTTATTGCTGGACATTTCGGTGTAAGTAAAAGAGTGGTAAATCTTCAGATGTATTTTTATTGGCCTTGTATGCTTGAAAGTGTGTCACATTTTATCATAGGTTTTTCATTCTGTGTAGTCAGTAAGCCTAGTAATAGGAAATTAGGATTGTACACACCACTTTCAGTGCCTTCACGACCATGGGAAAGTGTTTCTGTGGATTTTTTAGAAGGTCTTCCTTTACCAAGGAAAAGTCATGATTATTTGTATGTAGTTGTGGATAGGTTTAGCAAGATATGCATATTAATGCCTCGTAAAGAGAAAATTACAATTGAATAGAGAGCTCTACTTTTCTTTCAAAATGTATGGGTTCATTTTGGATTTCCTACTTCTATTTTAAGTGATCGTGATTCTCGATTTGCTGGCAATGTTTTGTCAAGTTTATGGAACCTAATGGACACTAAATTGAAGAAAAGTACAACCTTTCATTCGCAAACAGATGGTCAAACTGAAGTGGTTAATAGGACAATTATTCATTTTCTAAGAGGATATTGTAGAAAACATCCTAAGTTATGGGATGAAAAGTTGCATTATATTCAACATGCTTACAACCGAGCAAAACACTCTTCTACTCTAACTTCGCCTTTTGAGGCCTGTCTTGGTTATTCGCCTAAATCACCTTTGGATTTCATCGTTGAAAAAGATGTAGTTGTATATGGACATAGTGACATAAAGAGAGAAAATAAAGTCATTGAGAAAATTCATTTGATTCACCAAACAATTCAAGACCAACTAGAAAAGAGTCAAGGCAAGTATAAGGCAAGGCATGATAAGCATCATGTGGATCATCAGTTTCAAGTAGTTGATGTAGTTTGGCTATACATTAGCAAGGAGAGGCTCCAAGGTCAAGGTAAAAAGCTAAAACCAATTTGTTATGGTCCATTTAAAATTTTGTCAAAGATTGGTAATAATGGTTTCAAGCTTGATTTGCCTTCATATATGAAAATATATTCCATTGTTAATGTTGAGAATTTGAGATTATATGAACCTCCTTTGATTGAAGATCAAGGAGAGAATGTTAAAATTCCATCTATTGAAGACTTTTCTCTAGAATTCCTTGATGTGCTTCAACAAGACACTATACTTGAAATAAGGATACAACAACTAAAAGGGGAAGCATTGATTATCTTCGAGTGGGTCTCAAACGTACACATCCATAAAAGGCCAAATGGATTGAAGTGGGGAAGGTGAGGGAACGATACCCTAATTTTTTCAATAATTGAATATAAATCTTTTGGGGTCCAAAAGGCTTCTAGTGGGGAGGAGTGATCAGGTGCTCAAAATTATGCTTAAAAGTCAAAGTGTTAGAATCTTTTCAAAATCATCTCTAGATTGAAGAGCTCGTCATTCTGAATTCAATGGTGTGAACGACACTCAAATCTGAGTTCGTATGCAGAAGTTAGAGCAAGTCAAATCTCAAGTTTGACTTGCCTGCGTGACAGGATTGGGATGGTGTGGCAAGTTCTTCAGCGAATGAGGAGGCAATAAGTGGCAACCTACCATTGGACTTCGTAAATCGCATATCGTAGCGGTAGATGGACCAGCAAACAGGTTATTGACCCATGCAAGGTTGAAGTTGTGATGCGATGCAATCACATATCACAATCACATCGACAACAAGAATCAGCCCCAGCACAATGGAGTTCCAATTGCGATAGATCCCAGACGTGATAGGTTTATATGCCATAGTTTCATAACTTGGTGGGTCCGTGAAATCACAATCGCGGTGCATTTGTCAGGTAAGTAAGACCTTCGCCCACAGCCGATCGCTGATTGTGATGAGTGATGGATTCTGGACATAGGAGGTTATATATTCTAGTTTAATAACCTGTTGAGTCTGCAAAATTGCATACCAAAGTTTTATAGTGTTAAGAGCCCATGACTTAGCCGATTATGATTGCGATAAGACCGATAGGATTTAGCCGTTTGAACGACGATTTTTTTCGCTCCATTAGCATATTTTGGAGTGAAAAAGAATTGATCTGAAATGGAGTAGATTGGTAATGCTATGCTAATGCCCCATTCAGAATAAAACCCAAGATTCTTATCATTTTCTTTTCAAGTGCTTAAGGATTCAAAACTTTTGCTTAATTAACAAATTCCCATGATATTTTCTTATGTAAATGTTATGAAAAATTTAACATAAAAACATATGATGAAAAACAACATTATAACAACAAGGAAAATCAAAATATAACACACGACAGGCACATGATAAAGGAGTTCACCCCTCCTGGGCTATGTCTCCTTGGTCTAGCTTCCAGTGTCTTAGGCCTCTCTATTATGCTCAAATTACAACAAAAGTGTGTTTGTAATGCTCAGATGCCACTGAAACCTGTCTCAATGAATTCATAATACTCAAAAATGGCTATCTAGCCTCTTTTTGCATCCAATTTGGATAAGAACTAAAGAAGTTATGACTTCTCCGAGTTCCTCCACTATTTGTTCCCCAAATTACTCTAAAACCAACCAAAAACCCATTTTCCACTCCAAATTCCGCTAATGGAGAGAAAAATTCACCGTTCGACAGGCTAAATCTTATCAGCCTTATCAGAATTGCAATAAGCTAAGTCGTGGGCTCTTAACACTACAAAATGTTGATATGCGGTGTTGCTGATCCGACGGGATATAAAACCTGAATATATAACCTCCCGTGTACGGAATCCACCGCTCATCACCATTGGCGATCGGTTGTGGGCGAAGGTCTTGTTTACCCAACAGAACACTATGATTGCGATTTCACAGACCCACCATGGTATTAAACTATGGCATATAAACCTATCGCGTCCGGGGTTTATCGCAATAAGAACTCCACTATGCGGGGGTTGATTCTTGTTGCTGATGTGATAGTGATATGCGATTGCATCACATCGCAACTTCTACCTTTTCCAGTGTCGATAGCCTATTCAGCGATCCATCTACCACTGTGATATGGGATTTGCGAGGGCCAATGGAAGGTTGCCACTTTGCGTCTCTTTATTTGCTGAAGACCTTGCCACACCATCCCAATCCTGCCATGTAGGCAAGTCAAACTTGAGCTTTTACTTTCTCTAATTTCTGCATACGAGCTTGGATTTGAGTGTCATTCGCATCGTTGAATTCAAAATGATGAGCTCTTCAATATGGAGCTAATTTTGACACTTTTATTTTCGAGCATAATTCTGAGCACCTGATCAGTCAAAGAGATTGATACTCAATCTAGCCCTTCCCAATGTCCTATCCTATTCTAAAATATATTTAGAAAAAAACTATGAAATTACAAGAAGAAATCACAAGTACGTAATTGGTGTCATGAATGAAAACTTGGAGCCTTTGACTATATCCATGCTGAAAGTATTACAACAACATTACAAAAACTTGCTCCAGGTATTAACCTTTTCTTATTAAAAAATAACATATATGTAGTGTGATTTAAAAAATATCCAATCACGTAAAAGATTTGCATTCAAATTATTCTTTATCCAAAGATTTGGGTCATGTTTAATCAACTTTTAACTAAAAATAGAAAACTACGCAGAAAACTGGTCCAAAAATGTCTGCAACTGCGTTTGATTTCTGCATTCAGGTTCATTGTACTTGAAAATTCTTTGTTCTTCTTGCTTGAAATGCCCAATAGATGTGACTTGTTTCTAATATGTTGCATTTATAAGATAAATTTATTGAACAACTTTGACCAACTGCTCCCACTCTTAATCTGTTGGGTAACTGAGATCAATAATCTATTTGTACAATTCATCTACATCAGCATACTTCTCAAAAGAAGGTTTTACTATGAATACGTGTTTGATTTCATAGTAGATGAAAAGGTCACCAACTAACATTTGAAGGAGATTATGACCACTAATCTCTCCCTTGATTCCAACAAAAAATGTCCTATCCCTTTGCTTTCTATTCAATAATCTTTCATATTGCTCTTCTATTACCATCTTGCCAGATGAATTCTTAAAAGATGGAAGACGTCTCTCTTGCATAATAGAATTTTTATTTTGTAGAATCTATTAATTTTCACACTCTTCTTTTGTCTTCAACATCAAAGTTTTCTTCATGAGAACTTTCCTAGCCTGAATAACTGATTTTGTTCTGTATTCAATTCCTAGTTCTTCAAGTTCTTCTCTCGACCCTGTGTTTAGAGATTTTATTATCTAGCTTTGTTTTCCAGGTTTATTTCCCAATTGTATTTTGATGTCATTAATAGTTTCTTTGGCTCTTTCAATTAATTCCTCTTGTTCAACAATAATCTCCATAGACTTCCAAATATCAGACATAGATGAAATAATTTATATCCAAATTTGTTCTTTGGCCTATGATCAACATTGAATATTACTATAACTACTCAAATACTATTCTAACTGCTTTTGTAAATTTGCATTTTTCTTTTGTTCCTCGACTAAGGCATTATTTGATTTAATTTTGTTCATCTCAGCTCTGCCCAATTTTTCTCTTAAACTGCCAATTTCAACATCTTTTAGGTTAAGAGAAGATAATGCATGTGATAGTATTTTTGTAGAAATATCTTTTGTGGAACCTATTTCTATTGCTGAAATTAATGCACCATCAGTTTGGGCCTTGTCTTTTAAAAACTCTTCCATCCTTTCTTGTATTTTTTGAATCTGCAGGTTCTATTCACTTATAAAGGATAATAGAGTTTCCTTTTCCTTCTCTAATTCCCCAATTTCTTTTGTTTGGGGATGCTTTGTTGTGGGCAAATTCAACTATATTCTAAGTGCTTGAATATATTCATTTTTCTTCTTAACAATCTCTTGAGCTACATCCACATTTTTGGGATCCAAACCTAATTTAATTATAAGGTCTTCTAGTGATTTGATCCTAACATCCTTCGCTAGAGAATAATTCTTTTCCATTTTAAGTTTTGCAAGAGTATTATTCAAATAATTATGCAATTTTGATACATTTGAAGCATAACTAGTGAGAGAGGAATATATCATCTCACTAGTTTGTCTATGCAGATCAATTTGATCTATAGGATGGATCTGTTTAGTATTTAAAGATAAAACATAAGTCTTATAATCTCCAACAACTTTAGGAGCAAAAAAATTAGATTTAGGAAATTCTAACTTGAATTCACTTCTTTTAATATCAATACCTAAAAGAAACCTATTTTTAGTGGAAAAAGTTTGTTTCCAGAACTAGGTATAAGTTATTTCCTTCAAAGCCTTGTTATTTTTCTTGATTTCCAAAAACTCAGAAAATATGCTTTGGTTAGAAGAAGAAGAATGAGAAGATTGTTCTGCCCCCGAATCCAAATTTTGCATTTTAAAAATAGTCTTACCTGAAACAACCGTCATAGCTGGTGAATAAATATCGGATGAGATAATTTTAGATATCACTCCCTCCATATCTTTTGTCTTCTTTCTCTTGTATACTATGAAATGTTTCATTTATAACTCTGATAAGATTTGAGCTATCCTCTTAAGTTATTTTTCTTTCATTTGAGGTGTAACCAAAAAAAATTGTCCTATTGACTGCTCCACAATTTGTTCTTTTTTCACTTCCTACAAAATGTTTTACTACCGGTTGTCTTTATTAGCAAACTTCTCTATCTCATGCTTGGGCACATGGACATAAGTTGAGGATTTATCCTGAACTCCGATGGTTGAAATTCTCCCAATGGGGTCATATGGTCAAGTAACCCTCAATTTAAACTTTATTTGTGAAAACAGTTGTTCCACCTCTTTCTTTTCTGACCTCTCTTCATTATAAATGGCCCTACCTATGCCTTTAGTTTAAACAAGGTTTGTTTCCTTTTAGGTAAAAAATGCACTTGATCTACATTAAGGCTTTGTATGATGAATTCAAGTGCAAAAATACGCATAGGCAAAAAAGTTGTCAACTAATAGGGTGGAATTTCACACCCATACAATCCAATTTCTATAAAATGTTGGTACAAATACCAATCACCAAGACTTGTTTGTTCATTAAGCTACATAATCCTTTTAATTTCAGGTGAAATTTTGGGAGGACTATGACTAATTAATAGAATGTAGCATATGTGAAGAAGTTTGTCCATAAATCAGTGAAGGAAAATTCTTGAGAATTCATTTTGACTAAGGAAGTCTAATAGATCAAAAACCATTGATTCCCTTGAAGATCTTTCTTTTGCAATTATATTGGGAACATGTCTGACTGATAATACAAAAAAATACACCAAGAATGATTGATATTTATAATATTTTTCAACTCCAAATTTAAGAAACTGGCCATGAATGGCCTCAGATAAAAACTTTCTAAAATAGAATAAGATTTGTCGTTTCTTATCCAGAAAAAAAGTTGACAGAAAACCTATAACTAATTCATCCACTTTCTCATTACTCTGATACCCTAAAAGAAGAAATAAAATGGATATGATTTGTCTTTAAAATTATGGAAACATTGATGAAGGGTAAGGAAACATGTGAGTGGGAATGCGAGTCCCTTCATGCATGAATAATTCAAAAATAGCCTTTGTTTTCATAAGTTAACTTCTGATATATTTCCAAGATAATTTCACTAGAGGATGGGTGCAAAGAGATAGACAAAGATATGCATAAGGCCTTTAAAATGGACTTAGAAGTTACAGAAAAAGAAGGTTTCACTGTTTTGAGCAATTATGGTTTTATCATTAGGTAAGTACCTATTCGCACACCATACTACAAATTCTAGAAAATGATTAGTTTGAGGAATTATAAATTCGGGTAAAAAGAAATCCCATAGAGAAAACTTATCACTATTATCTTGAAACCTTTGGAAAGCCCAATTCTACAATTCATATAGGTCAAACTCTAAATTGTATCTTCTATTATACTTTCCCTATCAACTAAGGGAAATTCATCAATTTTTGGTAGGGTTTCAAACTGAACCTGAGGCTATTTTCCTTTAGTTGAACTCATTTTTAACTATCAACTTGTAGCAAGGAGAAAACTTAACTATAAAATGTATGGTTGTATTTATGAGTTGTCACTGAGGGCTTACTGTAATTTTGCACTTTGATTCTTTGTCTAGAAACTAAAGGAAAAGTGAGAGGGGACAGATAAAGGTGGGAGCAATTAAATTATAAACAAGAGTGAAAATGCAATGGAATGAATGTTTGGATAATAAAAATATTTATAATTAAATGGAAAACAATATCCAAAATTAAATGAAACGATCAATAAAATGGTGGTGAGAGATATTTATTATGGAAAATTGGGAATGAATTTTTGCGTGGGGGGTAGGCGGTAAGTGGTAATGAGTAGGGTGGGGGTGCACAATTCATATGTTACTACCACATTGCAAATTTTTTTTTGGAAAAATAATTTTTTTCACCCCCCGACCTCACGTTAAATGTCGAGCAAGAAGGGGGGTGCATGCAATAAAACAAGAGTCGTCGATCACCAAAGAAGCAATCAACACCATTATAAAATGCATGATATTTAGTGTGTGGTGATTTGACATTTTATTTATTAAAATAAAACAAAATAATATACTGTGGAATTATACATTTGCATGTAAACTATTATAAAGTGTAATAAAAACAATATTAGTTGAAATTGTAATGAAAAAATTGAAATTTTATAAGTAACAAGAAAATGTTACAACACCTCAAGTGCTGGTGTAGTGTTGGGTGATAGAAATGCCTCTTTGGCTACCCACTTTTAAGCTTTGACAAACAAGATGAAATGGCTTTCTACTCCCTCAATTGTTACAACATCTGTTGTTACAATATCTATTGTTACAACATTTGTTGTAATGGTCACTATTTCAGAAGTTTCAATAGTAGCGGTTGTTATAACATCAATTTTTACAACAATTTCAGAATTTTCAACAGTAAAGGGTGTTACAACATCAGATGCTACAACATTTTCATCATATTTAACATTGACATGTTTCTATGGAATCTGTTGTTACAACATCTGTTGTACAACATTCATTGTTACAACATCTGCTTCTCAATCCACTTTGACCTATGTTTGTGCTTCTCAATTTTTTTTCTTGAGCCCCCAAGTGCTGGTGGAGTGTTGGGTGGAAAAAACACCTTTTTATCTGCGCACTTTAAAGCTTTGAGAAAAAAGATGAAATGACTTATTGTTACAACATTTGTTGTTATAGTATTTATTATGGCATTCATTGTTACAACATCTAGTATTAGAACATTTGCTATCATAGCATATTGTTAAAAACAACAACAAGAAATGCTAAAAATAGAAGTGCTAAAAATAACAGTTTGAGTACCAATACTCGATTGGGCAACAGGGAATGAAAAATGGAAGTACTAAAAATAGCATTCTATTTTTAGCAATTCGGGATGGATTCCTATTTTTAGTCAGTCCCTGGACTAAAATAGGAAGTAAAATCGAATTTGAACTTAACAGCTGTTTGAAAATAAATTAATTAATTCACCATGAATTAATTAGTTGTGAAAAATTAAACATGAAGTCTATGTGAGGACATGCAACAGTTTATCTATTAATTGAGGAATTTATCCATCAGTTAAAGAGATAAGGATGAGTTATAATTTGAGTAGTAATTAGTTGGCTTAGTTAACTGAGTCAAGTCCAGTTATAATTGATTTAAATAGTTTGTTTAAATTGATGTGAGTTCAGTTAGTTAATGCTTGCATGCATGTAACTCCTGCACTTCAGATAACTGAATATTCTCTCATAAATAACTCATGCATGTTAGTTTAGAGAAAGACCCAGTTGAGATCAGAGGAGGGACAATGTACTATCAATTGGATGGATTTTTCCTATAAAGGAAAATCATCCAAGCAGAAGGATTAAGGTTCCTTCAGGATTGTATAGTTTTACAGGGTGTGAGATCAGTGTGAGAGATTAATGTTACTCTTGGTAACAGGAGGATCACCCAGGAAAAACTGCACAAGGAAATAGGAGGCTTGGAGGGCAAAGGAGAAGGCTTAGGAGAAGTCTTGATTGCCTGTGAGCATCCAGGAGGATTGCACTAAGAGCTGGCTAGCTGTGAGAGCTAAGGCTTTGTGTAATCCTGATGTATTTCCACCTTCATCTGTGAGGATTGTACTGAGAGCTGGCTAGTTGTGTGAGAGCTAAGGCTTTGTATAAATCCTATGTATGATAATACAGAGAGTCGGGTTTTAGGCTAAGGTTTTCCCCAGGTTATATCTTCTGTGTTATGTGTGATTGATTTCTCCATATCAGTTATATGTGTTCTTATTGATGTTGCTCATGTTCGATTAAGCTCCCGCTAAATTGTTTGTAGAAGTAGATCAAGTGTTTTTCTTTAGTATATTGCATTACCAGGTGATCTACAGGTGGAAATTTCTACATGGTATCAGAGCTAGCTGATTTGTAGAAAAATTCTACATGGTATCAGAGCACTGGTGATCAAGGAAGAACAGTATACTGAGAGGAGATTTCAAAGTTTTGAGTTTTGGGCCGCGATTTTTCAAAACAGATATCAAAATTTTTGTGCAATTTTTTTAGAAAAAATAGCATATCTAGATTCCTTGCGGAAAAATACCCAAATTCAAAAAGAAATGGCTGAATCAAAGTTTGGATGAGGGAGGTATCGCTGATTTAAAATCAGCTCTCTTTCTAGGAAATTTCGTGACGGCGGGAAAGATGAAATAGATTGGTGTACTAGCCAAGAACCTGTATGCACTTGAGGTACAAGATGCATGAAAAGCCTTGAGGAGCAAGGCAAAGGTTAGATACTTGGTGGTTGAGAGGGAGAGTAAATTACCTCTCAACATGCATCGCGAGACGAAGTCTCATACAATTGTGGAGGAGCCATAATTGGTGAAGCCGCTTCAGGAGGTTGTGGAGGAGCCACAACTAGAGAAGCTGAGAGGAGATCGAGTAGAGACATATCCTCATGCAGAGACCTCTAGTAGGGGGAAACTTCTGGCGAGGTAGGCAAAGGGATCACATGCAACCATACTTCCAAGTAGGAGGTGGGGTGATGTGGAGTGATCATCCCAAGGAGGAGGGGTAGGATCCTTGAGGTACCCAACCTCTTTGATTCGACTTTGCTATGAGAGCCCCGATGAGGAGTAGCAGAATTGACTGATTGGGTAGAGACAGATGCAGATGGAGTGGCAGAGAGAGCTACAGTGCAGGGAATCCCAAGACAGCGCAGAGCTAGCAGGCTGCAGCAATGCGAGAGGCACAAGTGTGTTGCACCAGTGCAGGGTAGCACAGAGAGGTGTGCAATGGTGCGAGATGCATGGAGATGTTGCAGTAGCATAGAGGTCAGAGAGGGAGCACTTGTTAGCAACATGTAGAGCTTCAACATCAGAGTATGTTTCTAGCCCAATAGAGAGGTCAGTTGGGAGTTCTTTTTTGTTTCGAGAGTTGATGGAGCAACCAAAGTTGGTAGAAGTGTTGCATGCAAAACATTATGAAGGTATAAGATCAGGTTCGAGAGGAAGCCTTTCTTGTTGAGAGGGAGTGTTGAAAATGGCAACAACAAATGCTAAAAATAGAAGTGCTAAAAATTGCAGTTTGAGTACCAGTGCTAGATTTGGCAACAGGGAATGAAAAATGGAAATGCCAAAAATAACATTCTATTTTTAGCAGTTCAAGATGGATTCCTATTTTTAGTCAGTCCTTGGACTAAAATAGGAAGTAAAATTTGAATTTGAACTTAATAGTGGTTTGAAAGTAAATTAATTAATTCACCATGAGTTAATTAGTTGTGAAAAATCAAACATGAAGTCTATGTGAGGACATGCAACAGTTTATCTATTAATTGAGGAATTTGTTCATCAGTTAAAGAGATAAGGATGAGTTATAATTTGAGTAGTAATTAGTTGGCTCAGTTAACTGAGTCAAGTCCAGTTATAATTGATTTAAACAGTTTGTTTAAATTAATGTGAGTTCAGTTAGTTAATGCTTGCATGCATGTAACTCCTGCACTTCAGATAACTGAATATTATCTCATAAATAACTCATGCATGTCAGTTTAGAGAAAGACCCAGTTGAGATCAGAGGAGGGACAATGTACTATCAGTTGGATGGATTTTTCCTATAAAGGAAAATCATCCAAGCAGAAGGATTAAGGTTCCTTCAGGATTGTATAGTTTTACAGGGTGTGAGATCAGTGTGAGAGATCAGTGTTACACTTGGTAATAGGAGGACCACCCAGCAAAAACTGCGCAAGGAAATAGGATGCTTGGAGGGAAAAGGAGAAGGCTTAGGAGAAGTCTTGATTGCCTATGAGCATCCAGAAGGATTGCACTGAGAGCTGGCTAGCTGTGAGAACTAAGGCTTTGTGTAATCCTGATGTATTTCCACCTTTATCTGTGAGGATTGTACTGAGAGCTGGCTAGTTGTGTGAGAGCTAAGGCTTTGTATAAATCCTATGTATGATAATATAGAGAGTGGGGTTTTAGGCTGAGGCTTTCCTCAGGTTATATCTTCTGTGTTATGTGTGATTGATTTCTCCATATCAATTATATGTGTTCTTATTGATGTTGCTCATGTTCGATTAAGCTTCCGCTAAATTGTTTGTAGAAGTAGATCAAGTGTTTTGCTTTAGTATATTGCATTACCAAGTGATCTACAGGTGGGAATTTCTACATGGTATCAGAGCTAGCTGATTTGTAGAAAAAATCTACACATATGTTTCTCAATCCAATGTTACCTATGTTTGAGCTTCTCAATTTGTTTTCTTGATCCCCCAAGTGTTGGTGTAGTGTTGGGTGGAAGAAACACCACTTTGGCTCCTCACTTTCAAGCTTTGACAAGCAAGATGAAATGGATTTCCACCCCCTCTATTGTTACAACATCTGCTATTACAACATCCATTATTATAGCATCTGTTATTACATCATCCACCATAATCGTCACTATTTTAGTAGTTTTAATAGTAGTTTTTGTTATAGCATGAAATTTTACAAAACACTTTCAACATTTTCTACAGTAATGAGTGTTACAACGTCGGGTGTTACATCATTTTCAACATATCTAACATTGACATGCTATTATGGCATATGCTATTACTAAATCTCCTTCTCAATCCATTGTTGCCTATGTTTGTGCTTCTAAATTTATTTTCTTAATCCACCAACTGTTGGTGCAGCATTGGGTGGTAGAAACACCTCTTTGGCTACCCACTTTCAAGCTTTGACAAGCAAGGTAAAATGAATTGTTGTTACAACATTAGTTGTTACAACATCTGCTTCTCAATCCATTGCTACCTATGTCTGTAGAGTCTCAATTTGTTTTCTTGATCCCCCAAGTGTTGGTGTAGTGTTGGGTGGCATAAACACCTCTTTGGCTACCCACTTTCAAGCTTTGACAAGTAAGATGAAATGGCTTTCTACCCCCTCTATTGTCACAACATCTGTTGTTACATCATCTTCTATAATGGTTATTATTTATATAGTTTCAATAGTAGTAGTGGTTATATCGTTAAATTTGACAACAATTTTAACATTTTCAACAGTAATGGGTGTGACAACATCAGCTGCTACAACATTTTCAATAGATTTAACATTAACATGTTGTTATGACATATTTTGTTACAACATCTTCTATTACAACATCCGTTGTTACAACATCTACTTCTTAATCAATTGTTACCCATGCTTGTGCTTCTAAATTTGTTTTCTTGACCCCCCAAGTGCTAGTGCAGTGTTCGGTGGTAGAAACACCTCTTTGGATTCCAACTTTCAAGCTTTGAAAAGTAAGAAGAAATGAATTTTTGTTATAGCATTTTCTTCTCAATCCATTGGTACCTATGTTTGTGCTTCTCAATTTTTTTTCTTGGATGCCCACTTGCAAGCTTTGACAAGCAAGATGAAATGGATTTATACCCCCTCTGTTGTTACAACATCTGCTACTACAACATCTATTGTTATAACATCTGTTGTTACATCATCTTCTATAATGGTCACTGTTTCAGTAGTTTCAATAGTAGAAACTATTATAACATCAACTTTTACAACAATTTCAACATTTTCAATAGTAATGGGTGTTATAGCATCAACTGTTACAACATTGTTTAGAAGATTTAACATTTACATGCTATTATGGCATCTGTCGTTACAACATTTGCTATTATAAAACTTGATGTTACAACATTTTCTTCTCAATCCATTGTTACCTATGTTTGTGTTTCTAAATTTTTGTCTTGATCCCTTAAGTGCAGGTGTAGTGTTGGGTGGTAGAAACACCTCTTTGGCTGCCCACAATCTAGCTTTGACAAGTAAGATGAAAGCCGTTGTTACAACATCTACTTCTCAATCCATTGTTACCTATGTTTGTGCTTCTCAATTTGTTTCCTTGATCCCCCAATTTCTAGTGTAATTTTGGGTGGCAAAAACAACTCTTTGGCTGCCCACTTTCAAGATTTGACAAGAAAGATGAAGTGACTTTATACCCCCTCAATTTTCTCCTCAAGGTGATACATCTCCTTCAAGGCCACAAATTTAGTTTCTTTTATAACATATGAAACATAAAAAGTAGGTCTATGGCCTGTTTATCTCATCAACATGGGTCATTGTGAAAATAAATATAAAATAAAACGATGATGTCTCTAAAACTCAATGATTGTTTCCTATGCAATTTATTTACAAAACTAGAACTTTGTCAAGTTGAGTTCAAGGATCCTTTCTTAGTCCAAGTGAGTTAAAGGATCCTACCCATGATTCACGGTTGTAATTCACGTAGCTAATGCTCAACCTTCAACTTGTATATAATTGACCCAAAGAAACATTTGTTGGGATCAATTCTCTTGATAAACAAAGGGCATAATCGGCTATGTTTGCATTAGGTTTCAAGCCTAATTCCAAATGGATTCCAACACCATTCTAATTCATCAATAAGAGGATATTTAATAATGAAGTTCGATTTATTTAGTTGAAAATTTCTGCAACATCTAAAATCCATAGGCTCACTAGTGAATAGAGTTAAATCATGCCTAATATGTGAAGTGGCCAATGCCAATTCATAGGCTCCAAGTATTATCTTGATTTTGACTTTGACCCTAATTACTAGCCGTAATAAACTCTACCTTGAATATGTTCTCAAACTATTAGGCAAGTACAAATAATTTGCAACAATCATCTATATGGATAGAGTTTACCCTGTTAAAGTTGCAATGAACAATCATCTTACAATTTTAGTGTAGACCTGTAGCAGCCCTAGGTCACCTCTAAGTCACCTTCCTTTCCTTCATTCTTATAATAAATTCAAGTTCATTCATACTCCCACAAGTCATTGACTTGTTTTGACCTCTAAGCCTAATCCTGGGTTGGAACAATCCCTCTATCTCCTAGATATTCTACAAGTGAGCTTCAAACACAACCATTTCTCCAGGAAATGACATAGACAAATGGAAGCTCCCTTTCACCACTTCTTCCAACTAGAGAATCATCGCTTCCAGTTGTTATTGCACTTATGTCATTCCTTTTGTTCCTTCTAATCCACCTGGAGTTGACGTTAGTCTTATTCCCCATAACCATTTCATCTTCAACACCTTTACTACATCTAGCTACTCAACATTGAAATAAACATTGACCATCCCTTCACTTGAGTGTGGAAATGTAGTGTATATATAGCATAAAATGGAGATGGATTGTACTTAATATTATGTAATAGAAATTATAATTGATAATTAAATTGTATAACAATTTTTTTATGATCTTTACTGACATTTATTAGAATTGTTCAATGTTTTACATCATTGGAATAACATCTTAGTTGTAACTTATCTGAAATTTTATTATTGTATGTGAACTTTGATATGATGTAATATGATTATTGTTTCAGTTCATATGTTTTGATATTAGATATATAATAGAGAAATTAATTATTTCATGAAATAAATAATAACGTTCCATTATAAATGGAGTTTTTTGAGAATAAGGATCTTCCAGAAGATCTGAATGATCCTCATCACATAGATCTAGATCATGTTGGGTCTAATGTTGAGATGGAATATGATGCTCCTGATGACACATATATAGATGACAATGAGGCTGATGCTGATACATATGACGATGATGATGACCATGATGATCATCATCACAATGGTGATGATGATCATGCAGTAGTTGTTGGTAGCAGCTAGTGACATTCATGATTATATAGACTGCATCATCGATCACTTTTGATTTATTGTTACGATGCTGATTTTCATGGTTACTATCATATATATTATTTTCATGACCTCCAATACCATATTATTGAGTTGTATCTTTTTGACATGTATCATTTTGACTTATATCATTTGGAAATGATGTATCATGTTGACTTGTATCATTTTATCCTACATACTTTATCATTTTTTTTATATATCATTTGTACATGATGTATCATTTTGACTTATGTCGACTATTGGACATGCATCATTTTCAAATGTTATTGATCTACCAATATATGTGAATTTCACTTGTTTTAGTTATATATGATGATGATCTTATCAGTATTGACTCGCCAATTTTTATATACTAAAAGTGGTTGATGATTTGGATGCATATTTATTATGTATGATGGTTTTGATTTAATGCTCATGATGGATCTTGTCAAATTGACTTAAATTATATATATTTGACTCACTTGTTTTAATTATAGATGATAATCATGTAACAATAATTATCTTGTTATTTTTTATATACTGGATGTTGCAGATTATATTTTAATGGAGATTTAATAAGTATAATGATGTTGTTAATATGTATGAATGTTTGTTTCCCTAAAAATTCTTTATAAATGTTATCCTATAAAATATTTCAAATTTATTCGTATGACTTACTGTATAATCATATAAATTATTTAAGAGACATGATATATTTAACTAATTAAATTGAAAAAAAAGCATATTAATTTAAATGTATGCAGAACAATAATCATTTTTGGAGGAAAAAAAAGAAGCAACAATGGAAGCCACACGAGAAGCAAAATGGGAAGCAAAACTAGAAGCCAAATCAAAATCCAAACTGGACAAAAATCCTGGCACTAAACCTGGCGCTGAACCTGATGCTATTCTTGTCGCTTGGAAGCAAGAAAAAAAAGCAACAATGGAAGCCAAATGGGAGGCCACACTAGATGCAAAACTAGAAGCAAAATGAGAAGAAAAACTAGATGCAAAACTGGATGCAAAACTAGAAACCAAATTAGAAGAAAATCCTAGTGCTAATTTCGATGTTGTAACTGGCACTATTCCCGACGTTATTTCTAACGCTATTCCAAGTGTTATTTCCGATGTTATGCCTATCACTATTTATGGTAGCGCTTCCGTCACAAATTCCAGGGATAATTCTGACATTATTTCTGGCGCTATTGTTGGCATTATTTTTCTAGTGTTATTCCAGACATTCTTTCTGGCATTATTTCTGGTTCTAAATTTGGCAGTATGATTGTTGTAGACATTTTTGGGCACTGCAACCGCAAGCATAAAATGTCCATAAACCAAGGGATTCTAAGTCCCTAAAAGTGTTGTTTTAACCCTTAAAGGAACAAGGTCAACTGATTACAGCTTCTCCCAGAAGTTCTCCATGAAAAACTACTCAGAACTGGTCAAAACAGGATCATTTCACCTGCTCCATAGGCAAAGTGTGTTGCATCTCACCTAAGTACACTCTATGGTTACGTTGCATTTCAAAAAGCCCTTCTATGGGGTGTGATGGACGAGAAGAGACAAATGGCAGTGTCAATCCGCGAGGTGGAGAGGCATGGAATCTTCCAAAAACTTCTCCTGTGACACTTGCCTCTCTGAATTCGACCAAGGATGAGTAAGAGATCATCAATCTCTAAGTGGAAGCAAGAAATATTAGAGGGAAGACACTAATCAAATCACAAGCTGACTCATATCCCTTATAGATATCTATATATGGATCCCTCATCCCAGAGATCCAGAGGCTGGAATTTTGCACCTTGTAAGGAATTACTGTTGGTTTCTTGAGGCAACGTCATAGTGTTGGGTGATCTAAGCTTTGCATGAGGTGAAGAAGGGCTTACTTGCTGAGAGGATGATGCTGGGTCAGAACAACTGGTTATAACTCTCTTGGCTCTTTCTTGATTATTAATAAAGCTATTCAAGTTTTCCTCCATACTCTTGTGTAATCTATATTTTGTGCATTTGTATGGTCAATTTATATCTAATCCTAGATTGTTTATGTTAATAGATCCATGTTCTTGTATAGTGTTATGCTGCTTTGATTCTACAGGTACTCTGTGAAGCTGGGTATACAAGGAAGCGAGTAGCAAAGGACTATCAGAAGAGAGAGAAATCGAGCAAAACGAAAGGAAAACGAAAGTAGTTTTACTTTGTTTGTTTCTAACGTAGCTACCACGCCTTAGTGGGATTACCAGTTCTGCATAGACACTTTTCCCTGTAACAAAATGGCGACTCCACTGGGGAGCGACTAGGTTGTTTGTTTATCTACCTTTGTTTACTTTATAAACTTACAGACAGAGCCTGAAGTTGAGCCAGGTAGCTTTTGAACTGCATTTGCTATGCAAATGCAAAGTAGATAAATGCCACTTCAGTTAATCTCTGAGTTTTGTTTATGAATTAAACAATTGATTTACAAACTCTCTAATTTCCCTCATGGTGGCTCTAGTAACCTCTTTAGATATACCCCTGTTGTTGATTTACCGATTACCACTTGCTCGGCCGAAATCCCTGAACTGAACTGCAAATTGTGACCCGGAACCCAAGCAAAGTCTCGTCCCTGGCCCAGCGTAGTCTCTGTTCTGTGAATCTGAAATTCAGCGCACTTCCTGAGTGTAGTAGGTGCGCTGCATTTCAAATTCACTGTGTTACAGGTGCGCTGATCAGACTAGGCATTGTTCCTGAATGTTGGTTTCTGTTCACTCTTTTCAGATCTATTCAAGAATTTTGCTGCCTGTAGTCAGTATACCTCTGTTTGAAACCCCTTTCCTTGCTATTATTCTGCCTCCATTGTGCAAAGAACTGTAAATGTTTTTGTGTATTTGTTGAGTCATTTTCAGTTCTCCTTTGCAAAAAAGTAACGTAATTGTACTATTGTTTCTTGATTTGAAAGTGTCGTAATTGTCGTTTTCAGTCATAGAAGAGAGTCTGATTGCTCTTGATAGTTGATTACCCTGTTACTATTGTATTTGATCTGAATTAGTAGTTTTTCTAGTGTCGAAAGCAAGTTTTCATTTCCAAATCGTAAAGTGTTGTCATTATCTTCATTTTTATTTTGAAAAGAAACTTGTTAGTAATTGTCGCTTGAAAAGTAATTCAGATTTTCGCATTAGCTTTCTTTTTATCATTCACATATTAAGAAGGCTGAAAACAAATACATGCATGTGCATTTGCATTTAGACTGTTTGATTGGTTTAATTTAGGACAGTGCATATACTGTGTGCTCTATGCTCTTTGTGAAAGAATACTGTCTCTGTTTCCTTAGTAGCTAGGATTTTCATTGCACAAAGAAGGTAAAAAGATGGTTTATCATCCTAGATTGCATTTTAGGAATTGTACATCTACATCACACGGTGAACCTAAAAGGCAATTTTTTAAAGCAAGATCAACTATAAAATAAATTTAATGAATCTAACAACGCTTTGGAACCTAACGCACAACATCTAGAAGTCTAGGCTAGAGACGTATTCCGGCGTCGTAAAGCCTAGTAACTGTTGTTCTCACTGTTGGTTGGGTGATTCCTCCACTTTGAGACGATAAGTGCCAGTACGGACTTGTGCTCCCACGTACTGTCGAGTATATTTTGGGAGACCACAATAGGCTTAATCCTTTATCCTTAGGAAGCTGTGTCTACCGCCCTATCGATCGCAATGAACTGAAAACAGCATTCGGGAAGATTGACTGCCGTATCGTAAAAAGTATTATGCAGTTTTGCGATTGGTTTGGTAATCAATCTGCCTAGATTTCCAGAGCAGTCCCTTTCGTTCCTTTTCAGACTCCTTAATGGAAGAGGTCCATCTGAGCACTTGTCACTTCAGGCTCATTAAAAATCGAAGGCGACTAGAGTCATCTTTTGTTTTTTCGCGACTCTTTAAAACTGAAAAAACAAGTTGTGTCAAAGTGTCTAAAATTCATCTAATTCAGAAACATACTTCCCCTTGATTTTTAGTTGATCGAGTAATATGCAATTGTGGAAGAAAGTCAATTGAAACCCCGTCATTCACTGAGGCTTACGAGTCAATCGTCTTTGCCTCCGGAATCGAAACTATTACAGACAAAGCAAACTCATTTAACCGGTTCCAAATCTCCTGGTAAAGTTAGAACAAGTGTTCCAACAACATCAGAGACTCCGGTTACTCCAAACATTTATGGTATCCCTGCCTTCACAAAATAAGTTCAGCAACCACCGAAGGACAGTCGTACTGATCCTAGTCTGAGGGTAAACACTTGTATTACTGAACCAGTTCCATCTACAACCGGTTCGGAAAGTGTTGTTCCCAAAACATTGGTCGCTGCAGATTCCATACCTTCTTCAGAACCATAAATATTTTACGGACCTGACGGTCTACCTCTTCCACCTGGTCTGATTGCTATAGAAGAGATTGTGGAGGATCCTCCATCTAGTACTCCATCTCAATTTGGAGTCAGGATCACTCTGTATCCTTCTTCATCATAAATTAGTCTACCACTAGCGGAAGCTCCTGTAGAATCGCTAGGTAATCTTTTGGATAGACTAGAAATGTCTGAACGACCGTCAACATGTAGGACTGTGTCATCCGACACAACGATGACAGAACTTCCTGCTATCACTCCAATAATGTTCGCCGGTATACCATCTGTCCCAACTAGCTCTCAATCGCTAGAAGGAGCCCACTCAGGGGCTATTTCGACAGTATGGTCCGTTTCTGTTTGTTCATCCAGAATAGTATCCGGAAACTCTTATGTTGAGTCTCAACAAATTGATCCTTTGGGATGTCAATTTGGGCAGTCCGGTCCTCAAGGGAAAACCATTCCTTTAAGTACCGGATTACCGCCATATGGGGGGCAGTATACCCTTTCATTGTCCCCTCTGGGAGGACAGCCATATGGGAGTTCACAACAAAATTCAGGTTATGCTGGAATTACATCTAGCAGTTGGGTACCGATACTACCTCAACAACCAAGAGTTGTATATTCGATGCAACAATGTTTACCTATGTCGAATATACCAACTACGCCAGCTATTGTGACGGTGTCGCAAGTACAAGCGCTGCCTATTGTATGCCAACCTCAGGTTGTAATGCAACAGCCTCTTGACCCTGCGACTCAACCACAATCGCCGACTGGTGGAATGACATAGGTTCAAACGGGTACAATTACCCCTCATCTTGGTCAAACAGTTAGTATCGGGCAACAACACATGGATCACAACCATGGCTGGTACAATACCAACAACCGCAATTCCAATAAGTATACCAAGGATTTGAGCAACAAATCTTTGCAAATAGTGGACAGCCGTATATTCAAAACGGTCTAAATCAACCATTCTACAATGGTCATGCCCACCAACCTTACCAAAGTTACCAGCATCAAATGCATTATGTTGGTGTGCAAAGACCAACTGCTCAGGCAATTCCATCTTATCCTGGGTATTCTTCACCTAACCTGAATCAACAGTTACCCTTCGTGGCAACTTTAGAGTTACCTGATTTAAATCGGTTAACAAACGATCCAATCGCTTACGCTCTGTGGTGGCCAGTGATTCTACATAAACTTCCATTAGATATTCCTTAATTTAATGGAAATCCGGGTGAAGATCCGTCGAATCATGTTATGACCTTTCATCTGTGGTGCTCATCAAACGCCCTAAACGATGATTCAATTAGACTTCGCCTTTTTCAGAGGACGTTAATTGGTCCAGTAGCAAAATGGTATATCCAATTGCCTAGAGCTTCGTTTGACAACTTCAGTACCCTAGCCCCAACCTTTTTAACCCATTTTTAGTTGCCAATAAGGTACGAAACGGGAACAAAACTTCTTACCAATTTCAAGCAAATAACAGCCACTCACATATTCGATCATATACATGAGTGGCGACATCATTGTAGAATGGTAAGAACATATGTTCTTGATCAGCTTTTAGCTGAATGGTTTATTAAGTCATTATTACCTTCCATCACGGAAGATGTGGCAAAAGGGGGAGTCATCACCGAAGAGCAGGTTATCACTCATGCGCAATATTTAGATTTGATTTACACTCAGTCTGGCACGCTCTACGATAAAATACCTAACGCTCCTAGACCGGAATTCTCGGTCCCTCCTCTTCCTAAATCAAACAATGACTCTCATGCCGGTGATGGTGTGATTGGCACGAAAAACACGAAATCGACAAAGGCTACAACTAAAAAGGCCCATAAGATTTCCGGTCAAAATGCAAAAGAGGAACTTCTTGCCTCGGAAGTAAATGCCATCTCAACAGATAAAGGCAAAGAAACCAAGCAACCAGGAGGAAAGAAGAAAAACAAAGGGAAGAAGAAGAAACAGGAGGAATCATCACCTGAAAAATCTTCTACAAACCCTTCTGGAATTAGGAAACCAAATCATCCATGCTTTATATGCGATGAGGATCATTGGACATCAGATTGTCCGTATAAAGCTTGATCTAAAAAATTCTTCAAGAATACAAAAACCTCGGCAGTATTAACTGATCCGTTTCTAAATCCACGTACAAATCTAGTTGACAGTGGAAATGCTTCCCCGTCTCAAGTGCTGATGTTTTCGGTTTCCAAACAGTAAAATGATGCTTTGATATCGAAAAGGAACAAAGATTAGGGGAATCCACAGATGTTGAACAATAAGGATAAAGATCAACCTAGTAGTTCAACAACAACTTCGACAGAAGTTGTGCCGCCCATCATTCCTGAGTTGAAAATAAAACTAAAGGGAGTAGTACACAAGTCGACATTTAGTCCTCGTACTAGAGCAGCACAGCATTATAATAGAGTGGAAGATCTGGCCCAATCGCCATCCGCTATGTCGACACTTGAGGTACTGCAAAATTGCCCATCCCAAAAGCAGGCTTTATTATCAGCCATCGGTGGGATAGACCCAAAGGATTCCAATCTTGTGTCCTTTAATCATAAAGGATATGATCCTCAGTTACCAGCTCAACTAGCTTTCCTCATTCAAGTGAAAGCCCTCAACAAAACTGTTCATCGAACAATTATTGATGAAGGGGCATCTACATGTATTATGTCGATGAGTTGTTGGAAAACTTTAGGATCTCCAACCTTATCGTGATCTTCGACGACATTAAAAGCATTCGACAGACGGACATATACCCCATATGGTATTCTAAGTAACTTGCAAGTTGAACTAGGAGGCAAAATAGTAGAAATAGATGTTGAGGTAATCGATGGAAACCTCGATTACAACATCCTATTGGGAAGACCATGGATATATGCTATGGTAGCAGTTGTGTCGACCTATTTTAGGAAGATTGCATTTCCCTTTCAAGGAGGGATTACAATCGTCCATCAACAAACTTTCCTCCCCAATGGTTCTCAAGTTACGTGAAGCATTCCAATGATCCATGGAAGCCCCCATTCGCTTCAAAATATCGGAGTAGGCCTACTAAAAGACCCTATATTAATGGGAACTTTTGCCCTTCCACCTCCAATAAATCTAGCGGAAGTAGCATCAGTAGGAACCTGCAATATGATATCTTTGATTAAAAAGATCTCAGAAAACGATATAAACATGGATCATAAACATGTATTGCCTCCAATCCCAATGGAAATATTGTAGCAATAAATGTTCCTAGCATGGGAGGCAAACCCAAATCAACGCTCATTAAGCATTTGGATAGATAGGTCTAAGGAATATGGCACCCCTTCAGATCCTTGGTCGCGAGTGCATTGCACCGACGAAGGAATTGTTCAATCAATGGTGATTGAAGGGGCACCTTGGGAAGATTACCACCATCGTTCCCTTCTTTCGGATTGTGAAGAAGATATCCCCGACGACCTTCATCATCCTTCAGTTTTTTGATTTCCTATCAAATACTGTAAACACGGTGGATTCCGAGCGAAACTTTTCCAACATTGAAGAGACTATCACCATAAATATCTCGACCAAAGCAGATGTTGTAGAGAATATTTATGTTGGCAAATGTTGTTCTCCTTCAGAACTGGAAATATATAACGCTCTTTTTCGCAAATTCAGAGATGTCTTTCCTTGGTCATATGATGAAATGCCAGGCATTGACTTGAGTATCGTTGAACACGAAATCAAGATGTATCCATATGTCAAACCAGTACGACAATGGCTATGGCAGGTGCACCCCAAGAAAGCTGCTGCCATCAAGGCAGAAGTTGAAAAACTTCTCCATGCTGGTTTCATTTACTCGGTTCCTCTAACCGATTTGGTGTCGAACATTGTTCCTGTTATGAAAAAACAAGGAATGATTAGAGTGTGCATCAATTATAGGGATGTAAATCAATATTGTCCAAAAGACAACTACCCTACACCCTTCATCGACCAGATAGTTGATGAATGCGCCGGATGTGAAATCTTTTCACTTATGGATGGATTCTCTGGGTATAATCAAATAAATATCCGCCCACAGGACCAGTCAAAGCCTACATTTATTTGTCCGTGGGGCACATTCGCATATCGAAAATTACCCTTTGGTTTAAAGAACGCAGGGGCGACATTTCAGAGGGCAATGAATTATTCCTTCCATGACATCAAAAACATCATTCAACCATATCTCGACGACCTTCCGCTCATTCGCGAGGACTGATCATCTGCAGCATCTGAGAGCGATATTTCTACGTTGCCAACACTACAAGATATGACTCAATCCACACAAATGTGTGTTCTGTGTCAGTTCTGGTCGTTTACTTAGCTTTGTAGTCTCAAAGGACGGTATTTGTCTCGACCCATGTAAGGTTCAGGAAATCATAAATTTGCCTCCACCTTCGAATTTGCTTCAGATTCAGAAACTCCAAGGGAAAGCAAACTTTTTGAGGAGATTCATTCCAAATTACGCCGAACTTGCTAAAGGTTATACTCGTCTATTGAAAAAGGAAGTACCCTTCGTCTGGGATCAGGTTGCACAAGCTTCCTTTGATGCTTTAAAAGAATCCCTAATGAAAGCATCATTAATGTACGCTCTTGATTATCAAAGAGACTTTAACCTGTATCTGGCTGCAACAGATACAACCATCGCAATGGTTTTAGTTCAAGAAGACAACGGAATTGAACATCCTATATATTATTTGAGTAAGAAATTAAATGATACAGAAAGCAAATATTCTTATGTTGAAAAGTTAGCGCTCGCAGCTGTTCAAGCGATACAGAGATTTCGACACTATGTCCTCTTTCGAAAAACTACCATTCTGTCAGATTGCAACCCCATGACTTATATATTGTCGCGATAGTTGCTGGGGGGCAAATATTCAAAATGGATAGCAATTCTACAAGAGTTTGATCTGGAATTTGTAAAATCCAAGTCAAAGAAAGCCCTGGTTTTCGCAGAATTATTATGCGATCTCCCATCGTCGTCCAACGATTGAAACATCCGAAGAAATTATCGTGGATGAATCTTTGTTTCTGATATCTTCAAGCAATTCGTGGTATGGGGATATAATCATTTATCTCCAAACCCAAAAATATAGGCCTAATACCTCCCGCTCCAAACAAAAATGTATTCGATACCAATCAAAAGACTACATGATCGTCGTGGTGTCGATACAGTTCTACGAAGGTGCCTCACCCATGAGGAGGCCGAAAGAGTCCTGAATGATTGCCATTCAGGTGTGTGTGGGGGCCATCAATCCGGTTACGCTACGGCGCAAATTTTTTTATGAGCAGGGTACTTCTGGCCAACAATGTTCAAAGATTGCATAACCGCAGTCAGAAGTTGCCATGCTTGTCAAATTTTCGATAGAAAAACCAGAAGACCACCCGCACCTCTGTAGCCAATAGTTGTTGTTGGGCCATTCACCAAATGGGGCATAAATTTCATGACATGTAACCCCACCTTGACCGGGGGGCATGGGTATATCATAGTCGCAATTGACTATTTTACCAAATGGGCTGAGGCGATGCCTACATTAGATAACACTGGTGAAACAACTGCCCTTTTCTTTTTCAATCATGTAGTCACCAGATTTGACGTCCCACAGGCTATAGTCATAGATCATGGATCACATTTTCGCAATCACATGATGATCAAATTAGCTGCCAAATTAGGGTTGTCGCATGACAGTTCTACTCCATATTACCCACAAGCCAACGGACAAGTTGAAGCAATCAACAAAGTCCTGAAGCGCATGCTGCAAAGGATGATTGGAGTTCACAAAAGGAGTTAGCACTTGATCATGTACTCAGCCTTGTGGGCTTACCGAACATCGGTAAGGAATTCAACCGCGTTTACGCCTTTCCAACTGGTGTATGGCGTAGAAGAAATCTTACCAGTGAAGTGTGAAATCTCATCCCTCAAACTCACAATCAACCTTCTCCCCAGAACTTCAGAAGAGGAGGCTCGTTTCTTGGAACTAATCCAATTGGATGAAACCCGTCATGATGTCGCTTTGGCTAACGAAGCCCATAAGAAATGAGTCACGGCACAATTCGACAAGAATGTCAAACCCCGTGTCTTCTCAGAAGGTGACTTGGTCTTGCTTTATGACCAAGAATCGATAAATTGGGAGTAGGTAAATTCAAGTCTTTATGGATGGGCCCCTATATTGTTAAGCGAGTGTTAGCAAAAGGAACCTACGAGTTAATGGATTATGACGGGATTCCACTGGCACAACCTCGTAATGGATTGTACCTTAAGCGTTACTATGCGTGATTCAGTGTGGTAACCTATATGCTTTTGTTACATTTTTGTTTTCGCTAAAGTATTTGTTTTGGTCAAGTAAATCCGTTTTTACATTTGTGACAGATGTCGAACCTATTGGAATCATTTCTTGGATATGCCGATGGAGCGAGTCGTAGTTCGCGAAACCTATCTTCTGTGGCCTGGGCCATTTTTGATCCAAGTGGCGAGTTAGTAAGTTTCAGAGGAGTATGTATTGGTCGATCAACAAATAACATCGCTGAATATAGTGCGTTGATATAACTTCTCTCTGATGCCATCGCACATGGCATATGCCAACTAGCCGTCAGGCTAGACTCACAGCTCGTCATACAACAACTCATGGGTATCTACTCCGTCCGAAATCCAGCTATCTATCGCATGTTCCTAAGGGTCAAGATTTTGGAAAGGCAATTTGATTTTATTCAATATCAGCATATTTCCAGAAGCTTAAACACATTAACTAATTCATTAGAAAATTATGTGTTAGATAGATATTTGCAACATTTATAAAAAGAAGCATCTCATCAATATCTGTGTCAGGATCATCCAACTTAACCAAAATAAAACTCCAAAAATAAAAAAAATATATATATATAATTGTTTATGGTTTACACATAATGTTCTGTAACCAAGACAAAATTGGTCAAATGACCCAAAACTCAAAATGCTAGGGGACCCCCTAGTCTAATGATGCTCGTGATAACAAGTCATAGCCTGTGCGATCATGCGTAAAAGCCTAGTCCATCATCTTGGCACACCAGTAGTACATCGCTGCAACCTCAAAGGCAGCTCGTCAGTCCTCACATCTGGAATAACGAGAGTGAGGCCCTCGACCTGATCCTGTAATGCTGAAAGAGTCTCGGCCACATCAAGGTCGCGAAGGATAGCCCTTACAAAAGCCTCTCCTGCTGGGGCGGCAGCTGGCACTCTCAGGCGTACTACTGGCCGAACAGGACCGAAATCTACATGAGCGCATGAGTTTTGATTAGTCTTGACAGAATAAAGCACAAGGACATTATAAAAGAAAAATGATAAACAGGAATATGGTAAAACAATTTACCAATGGCACCCCACTGTTTACCAGCCGGCAGTACTAAGTCTGGGTCACCCCGGAAATCCATACCAGCATATGGATACTCAGAATAAACCATCTCCTGATGATCCAACCACCCGAAGAAGGTATCAGAAAAGGAAATCTGAGACTGACCAGCATGCCTAGACATATGGTCGACCCATCTCTGCATACGTGGTTCAGTCGGTGGAGGTAAACCGAGTGCAATATACTGCGGCTGCATCAGTGGTATATTTTCCAAGGCGAAGGCGGTCAAGATAGAACCATATCCAAAGTTCTTCAGTCTCCCACTCTTCACCTTGGTCAACTGTTATTTCATCACAAGGAGTACTGCGTCACACCAGTTGAACACCTTCGGTTGGAGACATTCCAAGGCGTATTGCATATAAGATCGGTTGGCCACATGAAGAGCTTCACCACCAGCCATCCTACCAAAAGTGAATAGAATGGTCCTCAAAGACCTGTCAGTGACATCTCGGATGATGATCTTGCCGTCTTTACTCGGTTGAGATCCCTCTCTGCAATACCTGCCAACATAATCTCTCATAGATTCACCTCCACAGGCCGAACCTGATAAAGAGATGGGAGCACCCCGCCTCGATAAGCCGGTCAGAAAATAGATGTCCACTATAGTAAAGGGGATGTATTTACCCCTAATCTGGAACACCTGGCTAGTGGGATCCCAAGCATCGAGCAAATACTGCAGCAAGTTGATTTGTTGTCTCATGCTAGAGATGCGAAAAAACTTCAACAGGCCACAGTTCCGCAGTGCGTTTACTATAACCAGATCATGTAAAGCAAGCATGTCATATTCTTCATGCTCACGTTCTCGCCATGTAATGGTCATCTTGCTCCGATGAATCTCTGAAAACAAACAAGAGAAGAGTTAGATCCTGATTTGGTGAGAAACAAGAAAAAATTTCCATTGAAAACTGTGCATAAATTTCCTTCCTTGCGCTCATCACACCTACAGTAGTGTTCTGGGTGCATTGCATGTCAATTAGACAGTAGACAGGCTAACATCCAACGCACCTTTCGATACATAAAGGGTGCGATGGAGCCAGGGCGAGTTTTTCAAACCCCAGAGGCTCAGAAAAAAACAGAAATCAGGCTCAGAATGCAAAATGGAAAGGATGAAATGAAAGAGCTCAGGTTTAGCTCCTACCTAGTCCAGATGGCGCCGAAAATTGTCCCCAGTATCTCCCGGAATCAGCTGATGAAAATCAAGGGGGGAAATCACCTCCAAAGCTCCAACAAGCCAAAGTTCAAATGAAATGGTAAAATGAGAGGTAAAAGCACTTTTAAATTACTTTTGCGTAATTCAAGTAAAATATTAGTGTCCTAACTCATTTTTCAAACTTATATCGTTCATTTCTAACTAGTTTGATGAAGCAATTGAGCATGCAGTACAATCTTTGAAGGAACAAAGCTATTTATGGTAATGACAAGAAAAGACCATTACATCGAGCAGTTTTAACGTGGACTTCATGCTCGTTAAAAAATAAACATAAGTAATGAGCAAATTTTTCCCCCAACGTTTAAGCTCAATAAAAAATGAACCAATTCCCGGTAAATAATCATCGTGAATGTAGTACTTCAGCCTTTAAAGCCTTGGTCGTGTTCCCATCATTCACCTCCACTCTGTATTGGCCAATGATTCACCTCCATTTGATTGTTTACCGCTTTTGAGGAACAGCTGCGAAGAGTGATCCCGATAGCCATCCTTGTAACACTGTCGTGATTGGAAAATTCCAAACCTTACCTGGAATCAGCTGCTACCCATTTTTATCACTCGTTCCTCAAAGACAAGTCTTCTTTAAGCTCTTTTCAACCGACTCGTAAAATATGAAAAGATTGCTGAGCCATTGGCCTCTCCAGCTCGTTAAAAGGACCGGAAGTGCTATCCCTCCTTTAGATTTTAATCTTGTTGGACTTGAGGGATTATTACACAAAAAGATCGAGCGCTTGTTTTATTCGGCTCGTTAAAAGTATCAAAAATTCATCCCTTCTGTATTGTTTTATACCTTTTTGGACTCAAGGGATTATTTAGGTATTAATATTATAAAATTATTTCATTCTAGTATTAATATTCCCTAGGTATAAAATCATTTTCATTTTAGAATAAATTTTCCCTGTGTTTTAAAATTAATTTCTTATTAGAATTAATTTTAATTTTATTTAGATCTAGGTATAAAATTAATATATCAAATTAATATTATAACATTTAATAAAACAAATTTAATAAAACAAATTAATATTAAAGGAAATTAAAAGCAAATCAATATTAATACAAATTAATTTATTATATATAATATTAATAAAGCAAAAATTTTAGAATTAATCTTTTCCCTAGGTTATCATTAATTTCTTATTAGAATTAATATTATTTCATTTACTTCTAGGTTTATAATTAATAAATCAAATTAGTATTATAACAAATTAATAAAACATATTAATAAAATAAATTAATATTAAATCAAATTAATTCTATATATTAAAACAAATTAACATTAAAACAAATTAATATATTATATATAATATTATTAAAGCAAATTAATTTATTAGGACTAATATTTCCCTAGGCTAAAATTAACTATTTTCATATTAAAATTAATTTTAATTTCATTTAGATCTAGGTATAATAAAGCAAATTAATATTATTACAAATTAATAAAACAAATTAATAAAACATTTTAATATTAAAACAAATTAATTCTATATATTAAAACAAATTAATATTAAATCAAATTAATATTATATATGTAATATTAAAAAATCAAATTAATTTATAAAAAATTTTAAATAACATATTAATATTAAATTATATAAAATTAAATAAAAAATTAAATAAAAATTAATTAATATTAAATTATATATAAAATTAATTAAAATTAATTAAAAATTATTCCAGCCGACAGTTTGTTATTCTAAAATATTTTATCCTCATCTCTATTTATTATTTCTTTGTTGCTCTTCTGTCATCATCATTCTCATATCCTGATGATGGATCCCATTTGGGATTTGAAACGTTGGTACAAAAATGTTAAAACTGTGGATTCTCCGGTCAATGATTCAAAAGATTTTTGGAGTTTCCTTTACGTCCTTTTTCAGACTCTCTAAAATTGAAAAGGACCGAGTTATCTTTGTCGTTAAACTCATTAAAACATAATAGCGACAAACTTTTCCATAGCAGACGAGAACGAGTTTCACTATCGCTAAGCTCGTTAAAACATAGTGATGGGTTTGCCCGAAGGGAAAATTATAGAACAAGCATATGTTATCCTCCTCAAGCTTGACAAAAATAAAGAGGTACTGGTCAGCAATGATTGGGGAAAATTTGGGAAGAAAACTTGAAGAAACTTTGTTGGTAGCAAGTCACTCTTGAACATGACACTTTCACTCCGCATCCAAGTCGGGTTGGGTTGCTTCATTCACCGGTCACATCACCATGGTCCCATCACGCCATCCACCTTTGGGGTTAATGCTACCAATCTATCACGTCAGTGTCACCGATATGTTCAAGAGAAGTCACTCAGAGAATTCACCTGTGTCTCACCCGCTGCAACACATTTATGCTCTATTCTTTCATGACTGCCACCGTGAACCTTATATCACCAGATCGTTTTCACCTCCATTAAAATCATTTGCTCCGTTCCGTGTCATTGATGTGGGATTCATTAAGTCCCTCCTATGATAGATCGCTTCTTGTCGACATCAGCTCATTATCCAAGAATTCGATCTAGGAACACCCCTTTCAAGTAATTTGAAGCTTGCATGCCTCAATGGCAAGTTTCTCACTTCCAGCGACAGGTTTACATCAATGGCCTTCAACCGAAAGATTTTGCATGGTGTTTGACACCAAGTCATTTATTCACACCACATGAATTGTATTGCAGTACCTTGAGGGTCGTTATCATTATCGGTGATTCCTCTCGCACCTGTTAACAACTTACATCATTGGCTGGTAATTAGGCGATGTCTTTCCATGTTCAACTCCAGAACACCTCTCACATGGATCGACTTGTACTTTGAGTGAAGATCGAATGAGATTGAAGACCCCGGATCTAGTTTCATCCATTCGGGCTGCGATATATATTCAAGAAAATAAAGACATCAAATGTACATCATTATGGCACAGATAATCATCCAATCAAAGGGATGATGGCTCTACCAGAATCATCAATCTACACTCAGACGATTGTCTATCTTATGTACATGAAAATGAATTTATAAAGCTTAGCATGGGAATGCCCGCCTCAACTAGATCATGAAAATATTATGAAGATAATGTATTGTATTGTATCTTATTACAAGTCTCCTCCCAGCTTGAAAGAACTTCGAATCCTCATGATAAAGCATTTCACTCGACATCAAAAAAAAGATTAACGACCTCATGCTTTAGGTGGCAATTGTTATAGACATTTTTGGGCACTGCAACCCCAAGCATAAAATGTCCGTAAACCAAGGGCTCCTAAGTCCCTAAAAGTGTTGTTCTAACCCCTAAAGGAACAAGGTCAACTGGTTACAGCTTCTCCCAGAAGTTCTCCATGAAAAACTACTCAGAACTGGTCAAAACAGGATCATTTCACCTGCTCCATAGGCAAAGTGTGTTGCATCTCACCTAAGTACACTCTGTGGGTGCGTTGCATTTCAAAAAGCCCTTCTATGGGGTGCAATGGGCGAGAAGAGACAAATGGCAGTGTCAATCCGCGAGGTGGAGAGGCATGGAATCTTCCAGAAACTTCTCCTGTGACACTTGCCTCTTTGAATTCGACCAAGGATGAGTAAGAGATCATCAATCTCCAAGAGGAAACAAGAACTATCAGAGGGAAGACACTAATCAAATCACAAGCTGACTCATCTCCCTTACATATATCTATATATGGATCCATCATCCAAGAGATCCAGAGGCTGGAATTTTGCATCTTGTAAGGAATTGTTGTTTGTTTCTTAAGGAAACATCATAGTGTTGGGTGATCTAAGCTTTGCATGAGGTGAAGAAGGGCTTACTTGCTGAGAGGATGATGCTGGGTCAGAACAATTGGTTGTAACTCTCTTGGCTCTTTCTTGATTATCAATAAAGCTATTCAAGTTTTCCTCCATACTCTTGTGTAATCTATGTTTTGTGCATTTGTATGGTCAATTTATATCTAATCCTAGATTGTTTATGATAATAGATCCATGTTCTTGTATAGTGTTATGCTGCTCCGATTCTACAGTTACTCTGTGAAGCTGGGTATACAAGGAAGCGAGTAGCAAAGGACTATCAGAAGAGAGAGGAATCGAACAAGGAACCAAGCGCAAGATAGAGGTTGGTCTCCTTTATTCTTCTCTCATCTATCTTTCATAAAGGAAAACGAAAGTAGTTTTACTTTTTTTGTTTCTAAGGTAGCTACCATGCATTAGTGGGATTAGCAGTTCTGCATAGACACTTTTCCCTGTAACAACGATAAGCATACTTGATTGTGCCCATTTTTGCACTAGAAAAGGTGTCCATTTCATGAACTGAAATATACTAAGTTCTGATGCTATTTTAGGCACGATTTGCCTATTTTGTTGTAGTGTTTGTTTATAATTTTATGGTACACTGATATCATCTACTGAGAAGTTTCTTAGTTGAAATATTTCTAACTAATTCTTTTCTTTCCTTTAAGTTTTCTTGTCCTTCCATTTTATTATCTCATCTATGACAATTATTGTATAATATTTTTGAGGTAGATAATACAAAAAGTAGGATTTTCATAAGTTGAAATTAGAAGGAAAAGAAGAGGATGAAATGTAAAATCCAAATGGAGGCATTGGCACAAAATTTTATGTGCCAAAAAAGAAGTTTACAATTTGTAAATATAGAGAAAAATCAAGGTCCTTTTATTTGATTACAATTTCAGGTTTCCCATACAATTATCGAATATATTTTATAATAAAGGTTAAAAATTCAATATATTTCTCAAATTAAATAACAGAGGAGTTAGATAATCATAAAATCACTTACCTTTTCTTTTTGGTAGTGGTCACCTATTTATATGATCCATTTAACTTATTATTCTTTGGATACTTCTTGTGTTGTAATATGTATATAGGACCAGTATTCTATTGAAACTAAATTTTGGGATTTGGTTTTGCACAAGTTTGACCGTCATAAAAATTATTATTATTAGTTTTCTTACAAGTAGGGATCTTTTTCATGCATGTCGAGGTGGTTAAGGGTTGTTCTGTTGGGTTTAGGATTTAGATTTTGAATCTGGGTTTGAATACCACGTGTAAGGACTCATTATGGGATCCTAAAATAAATAAATAATAAAATTCTCACATAATTTCACAAACAAAAAAGTGGCATATTTACATTACAAAATTTATTTTTGCCAATAACATAAAAAAGTAACAAAATTGAATTATGACAATTTACATAATTTACCAAGATATGGTGGCTAGGTTATTGTGCTCTTGTTGGGATTGGATGACTGAATATGCCACACTGATAACTACGTAATATATTTGACTTCCTAGCCTAGGGAACCTAAACAAGTTCCCTAACCCTTCGAGCCCAAGTCCAACCGCAGATGTAGTGTGTCTGAAATCGACCGAACACCCTCTTAGCTACAAATTCCACCGTCCAAGTCTACTTTGTCCCTCTCTCTGTATCTTCCCTTCTCTTAGGTATCACTCTTGCACTTCTTCAAGCCTAACCAAAAGTAGAAACATCCTTTGTAATACTCCTCCCTTCAAAATCTAGGAACAAACCCAGTTAACAATAACATGCAAATATGGTTATGCACAAAACTTATACAATTTGAAACTATGGATTTTTAGAATTACATAGAATAGAACTTAATAAGCCATTACATTTAGGATACCATAATAATGTGTTTTTCTAAGTGACCTTCTTGTAATGTCATTCACTTATAACTATGCCTTTCATTTAACAACCAAATTTGTTATTACTCAAGCACATGCATTTAGGATTTTTATGCCAACTGTTCCACTACCAGGTGCAGGTACAACTAAAGTTCCTTTAATATGGATCACGTGAAAGGATCTGATTTAGTCATAACTATTCATCAAATATTTCTTGTCTTTTTATGAGCTTATAATACCATATCTCTACCCCAAACCATAAAAGGAATCATAGGTCTTTGCTACATTTGTAATAAAATATGATATGAATAGTTACAATATCTAATTTAGTAAGTAAGAAGGAAAAAACTATTATGATGCAAGAAATCCTCTTGTATTCAAAATTGGCATGTATAATTAGAAATAAATAGACTAAAATATGATGGCACAAAGGTATCTGCATTTCCGTGTATCATAGGGTTGTGGAATTCCAACTCTTTTTTCCATCATGCAAACAAAGAACAAACCTCTGGTAACATATATTTCTTGGTATTATTATTGTTTTGAACTGATATTAAAGTGGAACAATGCATTACCAATTTCAACTATGGGTGATACACCCAAAATAGAGGTAACCCAACAGAAGTTTTAAATTGTCACCTACAGGCATTCCTGTGACCACAATTCAGTTCATGTTCCATGTGTAGGTTTCCTATCAAATGAACAGAGCATATTCAAACCCTTGTTTTCTGCGTTGGAGAAAAGGTTCTAGAATGATTTGTTTCACTGTACAAGAAGGTGTAAATCCCATTACTTACAAGAAACGAGTTATATAATAGTTCCAAGCCCATCAATGCAGTGTATAATCACTATTTCAAATTCCATTTCTTTGACATTGCAAAGTAGATTTTTATTACTTCACTGCAGAACTATCACTAAATTTTTTTGAGTGTGATTATAAAGTGTTTGTCAATCAACGTTGCCACAGTCGTATATATATGCATAGCATGAAACATTTCTTTTCTTGAGATATTTACTCTATTTCAAAAAGGAGTGTGCATACAAGAGTACATCGTATAACAAGCGATTCGAGAGATTATAATTCTAGAAATAATAATTTTAACTTGAAAATTTCTTTACATAACAGAAGTGTGATATGAATGAGTTTGATCCTTATTCAATACCCAAATGTGCTCAGTTAGAGGTGGGATTATGATGCTATATTAGTTGCATAATCTGTTTCTTCAGTTTTTTTTTTTTTTTGTAATTACAAACATAATTGTCAATGATTAAATTGACTTAATATCCGTGAGACTTTTCATGACTTCATAGGGAAAATATTGGGACATTACGATTCTAGTATTGGACATAGAGAAAAGAAAAACCCCAACATGATTTTAGACTACACACTTATCTCAGTACATGAACTCGGTGATGTATTTTTCATTCTTACATCGGTATAGGGAATGTTATGATTATGGTTTTGTGTCTCTTTATTCCAGCAAGGTCCCAAATATGTCTCGGCAAAAGCATTGTCATGATTAATAGTTTAGGATGTTACAAATAAATACCAAGTATAATGACCTAAAGCATATAATGTTGAGCTTACATTTCATGTGCACTCGTAAATTCAATATGCATTCCTGCATAAATCCGATATGGATTTCAAGGTAATGGGCACGGGGACAAAGTGTGTAATTTTCCTCCCAACCTTTGATAATATGATAGAAGTGCCTTCAAGCACCTATCACCTCTAAGTTTGATAGTTCCAATGACCACATAGCCAAGAATAACATGGATTCCAAAGGTCTAGTACACCTCGACCCTTTTGGCTTAAAAAACATTTTTATAGGCTAGTCTAGTGTTTCCAAAGGTAAGACACCTCCACCCACCGACAAAAAAGGGATTCTAAAGGTGTGAGCCTCCACCCTCTTCTTAATTTAGATCAATACAAGGATTCTAGAGGTAATAATCTCCACCCACCAACTAAAAATGGATTCAATAGGTTTGAACCTCCACCCTCTTCTTAATTCTGGCCAATCCAGGGATTCTAGAGGTAATCAACTCCACCCACCAACCAAAAAGGGATTCCATAGATGTGAGCCTCCACCATTTTCTTAATTCAGATTTCAAACATAAAATTTTCTCTCTAATCTCACTTACATAGTAAGTCTATTCAATGACAAGAACAGTGATAAAATTATATTTCTACATTAATGTGCAGGTCATCAAGGATAGCTATTGTGCAATGACTCACCAAGAGAAAATCGATGCTCTATCTCCTTAGTTCTTCTTAGTGTTCAAGTCTTCCTTGGCCTCATTCCTGTGTGATGCACATTACCACGTCCACTATTCTCTTATCCAATCCTCGTCCTCCTCTCAAATGCTCTTCCTTTTCCTCTTCTATTGTTTAGTTTTTGTTTCTAATTAGTAAGGGCTCCCTGCAGTTAGTTAGATTTTTTCCTCAAACCATCACTTAAATAAATTTTATTTCATTTACACTTTTTTTGTAATGTGTTTATAACGACCTTTATGTATGTGTCATTTTATTAATAACATTGATACTCATAGACATATAATTATATGTAACATCACCCAATTTCTCATTTGATATTAGAGGAATGGGGTAATTATTATTATTGTTATTATTTTTATTACCAAATTGTCAATTCCATATCTAAATAATTTTAACAAAAGACATCTAGCCTGGCAAGAATGCAAGGATGAAGGCCATTTAGGTAAAATTGATCACCTCATCTGGCCCCAAGGGAAAAAACCATTAATTCTCACGTAATTCCTGCCAAGTGGCAAGCAACTTGTAACTTAAGAAAATATATGGATGTAAGCGAGTTCAGACCCTGTCGAGTAGGTGATATTTAATGTAAATTTTTCATATTAATAAAGGATCTTTGAGCCCACTATTTCAATTTTTACTCCAAGGTATTATCGCTTTTTTGTGGCCTGTAACATAGCTTTGTATTCCTCTATTATTCATTTATGTGCTTTTCTCATTACAGTTAAGCATTTCATTCAACTTAAGGTTTAGTTCAATGTTATATCTTGGTTCTTATTATCATAGGGATTATTACACATTTATGACTCTGTTGTTATACGATCAACGCCAACAATTTATTCACACAACATCTTATTTCTAGTTCAAAAGTTCCTGCTCAGTTTATTTAATAGTACCATCCGTTCTAGAGAGAAACACACACACACACACAAAGATATATATGTGTGTGTGTGTGTGTGTGTGTGTGTATATATATATATATATATATATTCAACATGTTCATCCATTTCGTATCCGCATAAAGTGCATCCACATATTCATACATAAACAATGCGAATACAGTTCCAGAATCTAGAACTATCACAGTTAAGAATGCATCATGTTTCATCAAAGAATAACCAAGTACAAGAAGATACTTATCTTTAAAAATGAAGATAAACTGAGTCTAGGACAAGGACTTTCCACCTAACCATAGAAGTCGAGGCCACACTTACTTACAGTTGTCACCGTTGAGTTGGATTCCATTGTTTGACGGGGGTGTTTGCTTGAGAACTTGAATACCAGTTGCCAACTCAAACATGGATTCTAGAGGGACACCTTCCTCAATCTCACCAACTTATTTCCATTTCTTTGTCACACAAGGAGTCCATAGGTGTTGTTGGGAAAAGTATCCAATACGGAATGACCCTATCCCACTCTAAGGGTGATAGTACCTCAGCAACAACCGAATGCAAAGCTATTCAAGATTACTTCTTTATGAGATGTAAGAGAGAGGAGGAAGAGATCCACTAACCGTTATCTTCCGCTAATGATTGATCCAATCTTCCCTCTTTGATGCTTGCCCCCAGCTCCTTGCTCTTTCACTGGCCCAGCTACACAAAGATCCTGCAAAAGCACAAGAAAGGGAAACTACAAGAAGCATACATCCATAACTGATTCAAGGATTAGAATAAATCAAATATACAAGCATCAGTACACCATTAAGACACATGCATATAGAAGAACCTCAAATGCTTTATTAATGGAAGAAGTAAAGTTCTGAGAATGTTACAACCATAAGAGGCCCAATCCAGCAACACCTCCCAGCAGAAAGAAATCTCCTCTTCACCTCCTTCAAAGCAATCACCCAATAGTTCTATGCACAAACCAACAACACTTCCTTACATTCACAAGATTCCAGCCTCCCTAGACCTCATGAGAGAGCTCTATATATAGGAGTTTTGGAGAAAGGATGAGTCAGCTTGAGGCTGGCATGAAGCTGACTAGTGTCCTCTCCCACTTCAGTTATACTTCAGTTCTTGAGTCCACTTGGAGTTTCTTGCTTCCACTTGGAGATCTAGATCCTCTTACTCATCACAAGGCGAATTCCCTGATCCAAGTGTCATTTTGGAAGCTTCCTGGGCATTTGACACCTTGCAGAATGACTGTGCCACTTGGCCAATCTCGCCCAGCGCAGGTAGCCTTCATTAGATTTGACATTCAGCGTAGGTACAGAGTGGAGCAGTTGACATTCAGCGCAGATGCTCAGTGGAGCAGTTGACATGATCCTGAATTAGCTTGTTTTTGAGTGTTTTCAGGTGGAGAACTGATTTTTAGTGCTGTGGTTTGCTGACCTTGTTCCTCTAGGGGTAGGAACAACATGTTTAGGGACTTTGGATCCCTTAGATTATCGACATTTCATGCTTCATGCTGTTAGGCACAAAATTGTCTATAACAGTTGCCCCCTAAAGTATGAGGTCGTTTATCGGGTGAAATGCTTTATCAGGAGGATCTGAAGTTCATTCAATTGCTGAGAGGTGCCCTGTAATAAAATACAATACAATACATTATTTTTCATTCTGCTTTCATGATCTAGCTGAGGCGGGCATTCCCATGCTCAGCTTTATAAATTCATTTTGGTACATAGAACAGACGATCATCTGGTGGTAGACTGATAATTCTCTGCTGAAATTATCATCCTTTGAGTAGGATGATCATCTGTTGCAATGATGTACATAACAAATGTCTTTATATCCTGAATATATATATCGCATCCCGGATGGATGAAACTAGATCCGGGGTCTTCAAACTCGTTCGATCTTCACTCTAAGTACAAGTCGATCCATGTGAGAATTGCGCTGAAGTCGAACATGGAAAGACATCGCTTGATTACCGGTCAATAATGTAAACCGTTAACAAGCGCGAGAGGAATCACCAATAATGACAATGACCCTCAAGGTACTGCAGTACAATTCACGTGGTGTGAATAAAGGACTTGGCGTCGAACACCACGCAAAATCTTCTGGTCGAAGGTCATTGATGTATACCTATCGCCGGAAGTGAGAAACTTGCCATTGAGGCATGCAAGCTTCAAAGTACTGGGGGGGTTGTTCCTAGATCAACTTCTTGGTTAATGAGCTGAAGTCGACAAGAAGCGATCCGTCAAAGGAGGGCCTTAATGAATCCCACATCAATGACACGGAACGGAGCTAATGATTTTAGTGGAGGTGAAAACAATCTGTGAAATATGATTCAGGGTGGCGATCATGGGTGGATGAAGGATAATGTATGGCAGTGGATGGGACACAGTTGACTCTTTCTGAACAACATCTCTTGAACATATAACGCCACTGATGTGATGGATCGGTAGCATTACCCCAAATGTGGATGGTTTGGCGAGGACCATGGTGATGAGACCGGTGAATGAAACAACCCAACCCGATGTGATACGGAGGACAAAGTGTCATGTTCAAGAGCGACTTGCTACCATTAAAGCTTTGAGGTTCTCCCAATTTTTCCCCAGTCATTTCTGACCAGTACCTCTTTATTTTTGTCAAGCTTGAGGAGGATAACATATGCTTGTTCTATAACCTGCCCTTCGGGCAAGCCCATCGCTATGTTTTAACGAGCCTAGCGATAGGGAAACTCGTTCTCGTCTAAAGACAAGTTTGTCGCTATTTAATCATTTTAACGAGTCTAACGACAAGGAAAACTCGGTCCTTTTCAATTTTAGAGAGTCTGAAAAGGTACAGAAAGTTAACTCCAAAATTCCTTTTTCGTCATCTAATCCCTTAAGTCCGAAAAAGTATAAAACAATACAGAAGGGATGAGTTTTCGATTACTTTAACGAGCCGAATAAAACAAGCGCTCAACCTTTCTGTGCAATAATCCCTCAGGTCCAAAAAGATTAAAATCTAGAGGAGGGATAGCTCTTCCGGTCATTTTAACGAGCTGGAAGGCCAAAACTCGGCAAACTTTTCATATTTTACGAGTCAGGAGAAAAGAGCTCAAAGAAGACTCGTCTTTTGAGGAACGAGTGATAAACAGGGATAGCAGCAGATTCCAGGTACAGGTTGGAATTTTCCAATCACGGCAGTGTCACAAGGATGGCTAAGTGAAATCAGTCTTCGCAGTTGTTCCTCAAAATAGGTAAACAATCATATGGAGGTGAACGATTGGCCAAATGGAATGGAGGTGGCGGGTGCAAACACGACCAAGGCTTTTTATGGCTAATAAATTTACGGTCACAATGGTTATTTACCGGAATAGGTTCATTTTTTAATGAGCTTGAACTCTGGAGGAAACTCTTGCTCGAAAGCTTATGTTTATTTTTTAACGAGCATGAACTATGACGCTAAAACTGCTCGGATCTCGCTTTTCTATTTTTTAACGAGCATAAATTCCGCGGTAAAACTGCTCGAAATACCAGTCATAAGATAAGAAATGTCTCCTGCAAGATTCCAATTTTTATAGAGCTTGCACCTCACATAAGCTATGCTCTCTCTCTGGCAAATTTTGACCTTTGCCCCACATCCTTTCTTTATGCAAGTTAGGAAACGGTTAATCCCAAAAACAGATAAATAACCGCTCCTAGCTTGTACTCCAAAAGGTTTGCATGCCCCCAGGTATAAAGTACAATTTCAAGGCTGCCCCTACTTATCCGATAAAACATTTGTTTTAAAGGGTGAGGCTTGCCTCTTCCTGGTTACCCAAAGATGGTTCTATTTGCTACCGCAAATCAATCTCTTTCTTCGGCACTGTCTACCAAAGTAGACAATGGTGAATGACCTTTGTCAGACAAGTAACCTTATCAAAAGAATTCTGTTCTAGAACAACCCCTCTTCCATTTACGGACGGGGTACAGACTAGTCACATTCTTTCGCGGAAATTCTACCTTATACCCAAGGTTTCCTCTGCCCAAAGCAGACCAGGATGCATGCCCCCTGGGTTCCAGTCCCATCTTTCCGAATCACTCGCACTCATCGGGAAGGAGGACTGGGGGTGGAGACATTTCTTGGGTGAATAGACCATTCAGGGTTGGTATTTGACTATTTGCGATGCATGATCCCGGAAATGAAAGTTGGTCTACGAGCTTGACCATTCTTCCTTCATGTGGAAAACACATTACTCTAAAGAGTGAGGAGACTATAGCTCCCATGCAATATATATAGTCTCGTCCAAGGAGTAGGTTATAATCCAAGGGTCCTTGAACAACCATCACGTTCATCTGAACGGTCTTCCCTTTCAACGTAACAGGTACATTGGGGAGGATCCCTAATGGTCGACTGGTTCCTTTATCAAAACCCGAGAGATTTCTTATCTCAGGCAAAAGCTCTGGGGAACCCAGTGCTTTCCAAGCAATAGAGGAAAGGATACTCACAGATGCCCCTTCATCAATGATAGTTCCAGCCATTACCATCCTGTAAATTTGGACTATGATTCTGAATGGTATACTGGCTGGTAACCGGGGTCTGCCTAGTTGGTTCCAATCAAAGGACACAACCAGGTTGCTTGGTGGTGGGACCGAATACACGGCCGGATATGACCCTGACGATGTTCCTTCCTGCGATAAAGGAATGGGCGCATTGCCCTGATGCTCATCAGAATCTGTGTTGATGAAAAGAATCTGGATGGTGTCATCCTTATTCTCTTCAGTGAGGGTGTCATTTGAAGATGAATCTTCAGTGAAGGTGTCATTTGAGGATGAAACCTCTGAAGGAAGAACCGGGTCAACTGCCGTATCGACCTTTAGACTTTCATCTGGTCTGGATTCAGTAGGTTCATTTTCAATGACTGACGCTTCAGCTGACCACTTGAGCGGGCCAGCTGTATTTTCAACCAACGAAGGACTTGGCACGAGTTTTTTGTATCCAGGAGGAAGTCTCAACGGTGAAACCGGACGATCTTCCAAAACTCTCTTCGCTTCGTCTAAGAAGGGACAACGGTGGATGGCGTGATCGCCTTTACACAGTTTGCAGGGGGATCTTGCTCCCCCTCTTTGTCTTGAACCTTCACTTTCGCTGGTTGACGGTAAGCATTCAACATGGCTATCAGAGGTTGATGCTCCCGAATTGTGCAACCGAGGGGACCAGTCCCTTAGTATCCGGGGAATACAGGGACAATCTCTATGGAAGTGGTCTCCTCTACATATGACACATGGTGATTTAGGCCCGGTCTGTGCTGTGTGTGGATTTTTGTCAGATGTCTTTTGCTTGCCCCCAGTCGCCTTAGGCTCCTTCTTCTTCTTCTCCCTCTTCTTCTTCTCCTTCTTCTCCATGGGAGCTTGGCTTTTGCCGGCTCTATCTTGCGAAGATGAAGGATTGGAGGAAGAGTTATAAGAAGTAGAAGGCTGGTGGGCAGCTCTAGACTGATCTAACTGTTGACTCGACTACTCAGGAACCATGGTGGTCTGAACTACATTAGTTGAGAAAAGCCAAATAGGCAAACCAATTGTCAGTCCTGGAAGCGACAATGTGGCCATGTGGGGCGCACCAACTTCTCCCCAAGAGGAGAAAGGACTAGGATTTCCATCATGTGGAATTCCTTGGTTGGGGCGTTCCATGTTCTCAACTTAAGATCAACGCGGGAATAGGAGGTGATTATGTTCCGTTTAAAATAAATTTTATAACGACGCTTAGACACAACTTGCTTTTTCACTTTTTAAGAGTCGAGAAAAATCTAAAGATGACTCTAGTCTCCTTCGATGTTTTAACGAGCCCGAAGTGACAAATGCTCGGATGGACTTTTTCAGTTATAGAGTTTGAAAAAGGCCAAAAGAAACTGCTCTGGAGTTCTAGGCAGAGGGTGTGCCAAACTTTTCGCAAAACCACAGAATACGTTTTACGGTATGAGTGGTCGATCTTCGTGAATGCTGTGTTCACTGCATTGCGATCATTAGGGCGGCCGACACGGTTTCCTATTGGATAAAGGCTTTATTCCTATAGGGGTCTCCCAATATATACGCGACGGTATGTGGGAGCACAAGTCCGTATTGATACTTATCGCTTCACCGTGGAGGAATCACCCAACCACTCAACGCTAAGATATCACGTTTAACGACGCCGGAACACGTCTCTAGCTTAGACCTCTATGTGTTTGCGTTATGTTTCAATGCGTTGTTATGTAAATTCAATTTATTTTAAGGTTGATCTTGTTTAGCAGTTTGCCTTTATGGATCACCACGAGATGTATGATAACACTCCTAAATGCAGTCTAAGATGATAAGCAAGCTTTTCAATCTTTCAACTTTGAAAATCTTAACTACTGAGGGAAAAGAAAGACAACATCTTTTCACACAGATCATAGAGCACACACTAATGCACTTTTCCCTAAATCAACATGCAAGCTGTCATAATGCACATGCACAATGCAAGTATTTCTTTTCTCTTTCTTAATGTTGGTGTAATGCAAAAAGAAAGCTGTTGTATAATTTTGAATTCAATTTCAAGTGAAAGCAAACAAGCTTGTCCAAAATCAAAAGACACCTTAAGATTTACTTGTTTCGACACTAGAAATATATAAACTCAAACCAAATGACGAAAGCAAAAGCTCAATCAGCTATGAATAGCAAACAAACTAACTCTTAAGATCAAAACGACACTTTCTCATAGGTCTAGATCTAAGAGGTCACAGCAAGACTAGTTCACTTTCGTTATGGGAAACTGTAAATGCACAAGAAATACACAAAGAACAAACACAGTTTCTTTATACAACCGAGGCGGAATACTGACAAGGAAAGTTGGTTTCAGATAGGCCCACTGACTAGTAACAAACAACAAAAACAAGACTGAAAACAGGGCAAGAAACAGCAGGAAACCCCAGTAGCACAAAGCAAGACTGGTCCAGCGCAGGTGGGACACTGTCTGTTTGACCTTCAGCACAGGTAGCCCCTTCGGGAACTGCGCTGAAATGCAGACAGCCTTTGTACAGCCTGCACTGAAGAACGAAACTTTTGTTTCTCTTGGTTTCCGGGTCACAGATTGCTCAAAAATTCACAGTTTTTGCTCAAATCAGAAGCTATCAGTCAAGGACACACTAAGGGATGACAAGGAGGATGAAAAGATATCACTAAGAGCTTATTAGAGTCCTTGTGGATCAGCTCTTCAAATCATAAACTTGCCCAGAAACTAAGCTAGAGTAGCTGCCCTCTACTTTGCATTTGAAAGATTCAAATACACTTCGATTCGGTACTCCCTTTGTTTATGAAATGAATATCAAAAACACAAACAACCAACAAGATACGATCCCCAGTGGAGTCGCCAATTTGTTGTTGGGAAAAGTATCCAATACGGAATGACCCTATCCCACTCTAAGGGTGATAGTACCTCAGCAACAACCGAATGCAAAGCTATTCAAGATTACTTCTTTATGAGATGTAAGAGAGAGGAGGAAGAGATCCACTAACCGTTATCTTCCGCTAATGATTGATCCAATCTTCCCTCTTTGCTGCTTGCCCCCAGCTCCTTGCTCTTTCACTGGCCCAGCTACACAAAGATCCTGCAAAAGCACAAGAAAGGGAAACTACAAGAAGCATACATCCATAACTGATTCAAGGATTAGAATAAATCAAATATACAAGCATCAATACACCATTAAGACACATGCATATAGAAGAACCTCAAATGCTTTATTAATGGAAGAAGTAAAGTTCTGAGAATGTTACAACCATAAGAGGCCCAATCCAGCAACACCTCCCAGCAGAAAGAAATCTCCTCTTCACCTCCTTCAAAGCAATCACCCAATAGTTCTATGCACAAACCAACAGCACTTCCTTACATTCACAAGATTCCAGCCTCCCTAGACCTCATGAGAGAGCTCTATATATAGGAGTTTTGGAGAAAGGATGAGTCAGCTTGAGGCTGGCATGAAGCTGACTAGTGTCCTCTCCCACTTCAGTTATACTTCAGTTCTTGAGTCCACTTGGAGTTTCTTGCTTCCACTTGGAGATCTAGATCCTCTTACTCATCACAAGGCGAATTTCCTGATCCAAGTGTCATTTTGGAAGCTTCCTGGGCATTTGACACCTTGCAGAATGACTGTGCCACTTGGCCAACCTCGCCCAGTGCAGGTAGCCTTCATTAGATTTGACATTCAGCGCAGGTACAGAGTGGAGTAGTTGACATTCAGCGCAGATGCTCAGTGGAGCAGTTGACATGATCCTGAATTAGCTTGTTTTTGAGTGTTTTCAGGTGGAGAACTGATTTTTAGTGCTGTGGTTTGCTGACCTTGTTCCTTTAGGGGTAGGAACAACATGTTTAGGGACTTTGGATCCCTTAGATTATCGACATTTCATGCTTCATGCTGTTAGGCACAAAAATGTCTATAACAATAGGTACTCCACATCACCCCCAGGTGCACACACAATGATTCACCCCCCCCTAGGGAGTCCAAAATCAACTGTAATGATAATGTAGTCACCACAAGTCTTCAACTAGGTCTTCCTTTGATAGTTCTTCAGGATTCCCTCTTCCCAAGTTATTACAAGGATCCAAATTATGCTATCTCAACCCAAAAACTCTAGGGGACCCGAGTTGTTATAAGGCTCCATAGATGCCAACCAAACCCACAAACTTAGGGACCCAATCTATTACAGGCCTCCAAAGACCTTTGTCTCATCCCACAACCTCCAGGGACCCAAGTTGTTACAGGGCTCCAATGATCCTATCTCAACCCACAACCTCCAGGTATCCCAGGTTGTTACATTTCTCTAGAGACTAGCAAGTCAACCCATAGCCTCTAGGGAATCGAGAACCAATCCCCTTCTTGTTTGTTCTCTTCATAGTTTCATGTTGGTTTTTCACTCACTGGATGCTATAACTCCTCTACCTTCTCTATCTACCTCTAGTCAACATTAATTTGAATGCTCCCCTCCTCTAGAGTTTCTTTCCAATGGTCCCTTTATTGTTTTTCATTTACTATTACATCCTTTTTGACCTTCCATGTGCAGTCTCTCGCCTAGATTGTTTTTCCTCTTTTCTTATTGTTGTTTCTCAAGCAACATGGGCTTGTGTAATTTCTCTTGAAGCCCATTTAATTTCAAGAATCACTCTCTTAAATTCTTGAACTAGCCAATTTTAATGGTTGTCCTGCAATTCAAGTTTCTTGCACAAGAAACCACAACATCCCAAATAATAAATCCTCCTCCCCAACTATGGAATTTGTGTCCCTTGGCTCAGTCCCCATTTTTCAAATTTCACATATAGAAAAATATTTACAATGTGTTTTATGAGGAGGTCATGGGTGGGGCTCTCACAGGCCCCTCCCCCTTGAGGGAACACCACCCTCAGTGTTCATTTTCCTATATGCAACACCATGAATAAAGCACATACATATTGTTTCATGGAGCTTTATATACACAACTCTATATAATATTTACAATCATGTACACACTTGATTTAACCACTAAACAAGAAGGGATAATTAACTTTCATGGCATTAGTAATTTCCACGTGTCCTCCTCTATCCCAAAGTGCTTCCACTGCACCTTCACTTGTTTTATGGCTCGATTCCGGAGCATGAGACTCCTCTAGTCTAGAATGCACATTGTCTCTGGTTGGAACTCTCCCTATGGTTCCACCTGTAAGAAATACCAATCAATCACATGATTAGAATCTTGTACATACCTTTTAGGTAAAGAAACATGGAAAAAATCATGAAATCTAACCAAAGGAGGTAAATCTAGTCTATAAGCCATTGGTTCTATCCTCTCAAAGATCTCAAATGGCCCACAATACCATGGTGCCAACTTGGCACACGTCCCAATCCTCAGGGAACTCTTCTTGGGCTTGATACTCAAATAAACATGCTCCCCAACTGTTGGATTGTGTTATATTCTTTCCATGACTAACCCACGTAGTTAACCGGGGGGTTAGAGGGGGGCGGAGCCCCCCCTTCATTGTGCCAATTGCGTAGCGAGGGGAGTCATAGGGGGTTTTAGGGGTACATGTGAAAATTTTGGTTTTGGACCCTATGTTAGGTTGGGCGGACCTACCTATGGTTTTGTGCATGATTTTTCACACATGGTTTTGGACACAATGTTTTTCGGTCCATGGTGTTGGATGCTTCGGCATGTATAAATATGTATTGTAACATTGAAAGGAACATAATGAAAAATCAAGCTGGTAGTCCCTGTTTTCGGATCTACGGGAAAATCTCTGTGTATATGTGTTTTATGTGTTATGCTCTCACATTGTTTAATTTCTGTGTTTTAGAATTCATATGCAAGTAATTTCTGTATGGGGTTAAAACCTACATTTGGTATCAGAGTTGTTTTGGCTTCAAGGGGATGCCTTTGTTGCTGAGGAGTTTCACTCGGGCCTGTGGTAGACCCTGTTTAGTGGGAGATTTGCGAGATTGATTCTGATGGTGAAAGAAGATGGTGAGCAGTGGAAAGATAGAGATCGAGGAATTTAATGGTCAGAGTTCTGAGTTGTGGAAACTTAAGATGGAGGATCTGTTGGTGGATAAAGATCAGTGGATCGTGGTAGATCCGGTTACTAAACCAATGGGAGTGTTTGATGAAGAATGGAAGAAGTTGGATCGGAAGGCAAAGAGCACAATATGATTGTGTGTCTTAGATTCAATATTGCTGAATTTATTAGGGGAAGATATGGTGAAGGATTTGTGGGACAAGTTAGGGACTTTGTACCAATCTAAGTCTCTGGTGAATAAACTGTTCTTGCGAAAAAAATCATATAACCTGAGGATGAAATATGGAGACTCGATGAAGGAGAATTTGAATGCATTTAATATTGTGGTGAGTCAGTTAGCATCTATTGATATTAAAATTTCAGATGAAGATAAGTGCATCAATTTGTTGTGTTCTCTACCAGATTCGTGGGATAGTCTAGTTATTGCAATAGGTAGCAATGCAATTGCCTTGCAGTTTGATGAAATAGTCTTATCCTTGCTAACAGAGGAGATGAGACGGAAAAAATATGGAGAGTCAGAATGGTGATGTCTTGTATGTATGAGGATGGTCTCAGAATAGAAACAAAAATACGTCATCAAGTGGGAGATCTAAAACTAGAGGGAGATCTAAATCTCCAGGAAAACTTGTAAAGGTGGTGTGCTGGAAATGTGGAAAGGAAGGGCACTACAAAAGGGACTGTAAATCTAAAGCTATTGATAAAGGAAAGGGATCTGATAATGCTCCTTCTGCAGAGGTGAAAACCACCTTAGATGAGGGTGGGGATGTGTACTTGGCTTCTCCAAGTACACATGTATATCATGAGGCATGGTTGATTGACTCAGGTGCATCCTTTCACTTCACTCCCCATAGAGAGTGGTTCTGCAAGTATGAGAAATATGATGGTGGTGATGTCTTCTTGGGCGATGACAGGAAGGCTAGAATCATTGGTCGTGGAAAAGTGAAGTTGAAGTTGCAAGGTGGAAGGGTTAGAACACTTCTAGGTGTCTACATATTCCTGCATTAGCCAAAAATCTGATTTCTGTAAGCAAGCTGGATGATGCAGGTATAAAAACAGTGTTCGAGAAGGATACCTACAAGATGGTTCGCGAGGCACTGGTATTGATGCAAGGAGTTTGAATTGGAAATCTATACAAGCTGCAAGGTAGCACTTTTGTTGATGGGTGCAACAGTTTCGTGGTTCCTGAAAGTGGAGCAAAAAATATAGTGGTCTCTAGAGAGAAGACCATGTTGTGGCATCAAAGACTTGGACATATTGGAGAGAAGGGCCTTCGAATACTTCATGCTAAAGGTATGGTAGAAGGTATGAGTAATAGCTCTCTAGATTTTGATTTTTGTGACAATTGTGTATATGGGAAGCAGAATCAGGTGAGTTTCCCCTCTAGTGGTAAGAGGGTGAAACATATATTAGAGCTTGTGCACAGTGATGTGTTTGGACCTATGAAGGTTCCATCACTAGGTAAGTCTGTGTACTATGTATCATTTATGGATGACTTCTCAAGGAATACATGGATATATTTCCTTAAGAAGAAATTTGAAGTCTTTGACAGGTTTAAAGAATTTAAGGCTCTAGTGGAAAACCAGACAGAGAAGAAGATAAAGGTGTCGAGGACAGATAATGATGGAGAGTTTTGTAGTAAGGAATTTGAAAAATTCTGTAAGAAGTGTGGTACAACATGGCAGAAGACTAGTCCATATACACCTCAACAAAATGGATTTGCAGAAAGAATGAACAAGACATTGATGGAAAGGGCAAGAAGCATGCTCAATGGTGCTAGGTTAGGACAAGAATTCTGGGTAGAGGCAGTGGAGATAGCATGTTACCTGCTCAATAGATCACCTTCATCAGCATTGGAGGATAAGACTCCATAAGAGGTATGGACTGGTAAGAAACCCTCTATTTCACATCTGAGGGTATTTGGATGTGATGCATATGTACATGTTCCAAAGGAGAAAAGAACCAAGTTGGATACTAAATATGAAAAGTGCATCTTTATTGGGTATAAGGATGGTTTAAAGGGTTATAAGCTTTGGAACCTAGTAACAAGGAAGGTTGTGTACAACCAAGATGTGGTGTTCAGAGAGGTGAAAGATGTTATTAAACATGAAGTCCAACCAAAGGAACCTGAGAAGATAGAGTTTGAGCTAAAGGAGGAAGAATCAGACTCTACAACAGAGGAGGAATTAGAAGATGAAGAGCCACAAACTCCGGGTGTGAGAAGATCAGTTCGAGAAAGAAGGCAGCCAGAAAGGTATAGTTCATCTGCTTTCTATTCAAATTTTGCTTTATCTATTACTGATGATGATCCTAGAATTGTGAAGGAAGCAGTAGATTCAGAGGATGGAAAAATCCGGAAAGAGGTCATGGTTGATGAAATTGCATCTTTGCACAAAAATGAGGCTTGGGATCTGGTGGAGTTGTCGGCTGGAAGGAAACCCATTGGCAGCAAATAGGTGTTCAAGAAGAATACAAATGCAAAAGGAAAGGTGGAGAAATACAAAGCTCGGTTGGTAGAAAAAGGTTATTCCCAGGTGCTGGAAATTGATTTTGGTGATATTTTTCTCCTGTTGCCAAGGTAACTTCTATTAGATTACTTTTATCTGTTGCTGCTGCTTTTGATTTTGAGGTAGAACAGATGGATGTGAAGACAACATTTCTTCATGGGGATTTGGAAAAGGAGATCTACATTAAGCGACCTGAAGGCTTTGTGGTGAATGGTAAGAAAGAACTAGTATGCAAGTTAAAGAAGTATCTGTATGGGTTAAAATAGTCACCAATGATGTGGTATCAAAAATTTGATACATTTATATGGGGACTTGGCTTCACCAGAAGCAAAGCAGATCACTATGTGTATTTTAAATTAATTGGTGACCATGTTATTTATCTTGTCTTGTATGTGGATGATATGTTGCTAGTTGGAAATGACAAAGAAATTATCTAGGATTTGAAGACCCATTTGTCCTCCAAATTCAACATGAAAGATCTTGGTGCTGCAAACAATATTTTGGGCATGGAAATTAAAATAGATTGGACAAAGAAGAAGCTCTGGTTAAACCAGAGGAAGTATGTCGAGACAATATTGTAGAGGTTTAATATGAAAGATAGTAAATCGGTGAAGGTTCTTATTCCTGTAGGTGTAAAGTTATTTGTTGAACAGTGTCCCAAGACACAAGAAGCGGAAGAGGACATGTCTCATGTTCCATATGCAAGTGCATTCGGTAGCCTGATGTATGCGATGGTCTGTACTAGATCAGACATTGCACATGCAGTGGGAGTATTGAGTAGGTTTATGTCAAAACTAGGGAAGGAGCACTGGATAGTAGTGAAGTGGGTTTTCAGGTATTTTCATGGCACTAGTGATTATAGTTTGTGCTACCAAGGAAGACCAAGATTGGACAGAGTGTTGGATATTCATGGATTTGTTAATGTAGACTGGGCTGGAGATCCGGATCAGAGAAGATCTACAAGTGGGTATGTGTTTGACCTATTTGGAGGTGCAGTCAGTTGGATGAGTAAGAAACAATCTATAGTGTCACTATCAACTGCACAGGCAGAATACATGGCAGCCAATCATGAAAGCAAGGAAGCAGTTTGGTTGCAGAGATTGTGTTCAAGTATGGGGTTAGTATAGGGAGCTATAAGGATAGACTGTGATAGCCAAAGTGAAATTTTCTCTAGGGAAAGATACCTACATATCATTCAAAGAAAATGCACATTGATGTTCAGTATCACTTTGTGAGGGATATGATAGAAGAAAAAAAGGTGTTGTTGGTAAAGGTGGACATTTTGAAGAATACTGCAGATGCATTGACAAAATTTGTGAGCTTTGAGAAGTTCTCTTGGTGTAGAGAAACAATGGGCATTGCAGGGCTAGATAAATGACTAAGCACTCTTATGGCCCCCTGTGGAAAGAAAAAAACAAGTGGTAGAATGTTGTGTTGTGTTATATTCCTTCCACGACTAGCCCACATAGTTAACCGGGGGGTTAAATGTGGGGAGGAGCCCCCCCTTCATTCTGACGATTGCGTAGTGAGGGGGAGTCATAGGGGTTTTGAGGTGTACAGGTGAAAACTTTGGTTTTGGACCCTATGTTAGGTTGGGCAGACCTACCTATAGTTTTGTGCATGATTTTTCGCACATGGTTTTGGATGTGATGGTTTTCGGTCCATGGTTTTGGACGCGATGGTTTTCAGTGCATGGTATTGGATGCTTCATCATGTATAAATATGTATTGTAACATTGAAAGGAACATAATGAAAAATCAGGCTGGTAGTCCCGGTTTTGGGATCCAAGGGAAAATATTTGCGTATATGTGGTTTATGTGTTATGCTCTCGCATTGTTTATTTTCTGTGTTTTAGAATTCATATGCAGGTAATTTCTGTATGGGGTTAAAACCTACACCAACTTGGAACTCTTTGTGCACTCTTTGCTGATCTAAATAGATTTCTTTCCTATCCTATGCCACTTTCAAAGCTTGTTTTATGATCTGAACTTGCTTCCTCATATCCTTAATCATATCAGGCCCTGCATGGACCATGTTCACTGGATCATTCCAGCTAATAGGAGTGATGCAACTGCTACCATACAATGCCTCGAATGGGCTCATCTTTATGGATTCTTGGATTCCATTGTTGTATGAAAATTCCACATGTGGAAGATAGTCTTCCCACTTCTTGGGATGATTTATTACATGCACTATTAACATGTCCTCAAGAATTTTGTTAATCCTCTCTATTTTCCCATCTATTTGGAGATGATAGGTTGTACTAAATGCCAATTTTATTCCCAATCCTGCAAACAATTCCTTCCAAAACCTGAAGTGAACCTATCGTCTCTATCTAACACAATATTCCTGGGAATACCATGTAGCCTTACAATATCCTTTATGAAAAATTGTGTAATGTCACTAGCATAATTATTGGATTTGACTACTACAAAATGAGCTACCTTGCTCAAGTTATCTAGAACTACCATGATTACGTCATGCTCCTTGGATGTTTTACCATAGAAATCACCTCCCACTACCATAGAATAGTGTCCCAAGACACAAGAAGCGGAAGAGGACATGTCTCGTGTTCCATATGCAAGTGCATTCAGTAGCCTGATGTATGCGATGGTCTGTACTAGATCAGACATTGCACATGCAGTGGGAGTATTGAGTAGGTTTATGTCAAAACTGGGGAAGGAGCACTGGATAGCAGTGAAGTGGGTTTTCAGGTATTTGCATGGCACTAGTGATTATAGTGTGTGCTACCAAGGAAGACCAAGATTGGACAGAGTGTTGGATATTCATGGATTTGTTAATGTAGACTGGGCTGGAGATCCGGATCAGAGAAGATCTACAAGTGGGTATGTGTTTGACCTATTTGGAGGTGCAGTCAATTGGATGAGTAAGAAACAATCTATAGTGGCACTATCAACTGCACAGGCAGAATACATGGCAGCCAATCATGAAAGCAAGGAAGCAGTTTGGTTGTAGAGATTGTGTTCAAGTATGGGGTTAGTATAGGGAGCTATAAGGATAGACTGTGATAGCCAAAGTGAATTTTTCTTGGGAAGGATAGCTACATATCATTCAAAGAAAATGCACATTGATGTTCAGTATCACTTTGTGAGGGATATGATAGAAGAAAAAAGGTGTTGTTGGTAAAGGTGGACACTTCGAAGAATACTGCAGATGCATTGAAAAAATTTGTGAGCTTTGAGAAGTTCTCTTGGTGTAGAGAAAAAATGGGCGTTGTAGGGCTAGATAAATGACTAAGCTCTCTTATGGCCCCCTGTGGAAAGAAAACAACAAGTGGTAGAATGTTGTGTTGTGTTATATTCTTTCCACGACTAGCCCACATAGTTAACCGGGGGGTTAAATGGGGGGAGGAGCCCCCCCTTCATTCTGACGATTGCGTAGTGAGGGGGAGTCATAGGGGGTTTGAGGCATACAGGTGAAAACTTTGGTTTTGGACCCTATGTTAGGTTGGGCAGACCTACCTATAGTTTTGTGCATGATTTTTCGCACATGGTTTTGGATGTGATGGTTTTCGGTCCATGGTTTTGGACGCGATGGTTTTCAGTGCATGGTATTGGATGCTTCAGCATGTATAAATATGTATTGTAACATTGAAAGGAACATAATGAAACATCAAGCTGGTAGTCCCGGTTTTGGGATCCAAGGGAAAATATTTGTGTATATGTGGTTTATGTGTTATGCTCTCGCATTGTCTATTTTCTGTGTTTTAGAATTCATATGCAGGTAATTTCTGTATGGGTTTAAAACCTACACCAACTTGGAACTCTTTGTGCACTCTTTGCTGATCTAAATAGATTTCTTTCCTATCCTGTGCCACTTTCAAAGCTTGTTTTATGATCTGAACTTGATTCCTCATATCCTTAATCATATCAGGCCCTGCATGGACCATGTTCACTGGATCATTCCAGCTAATAGGAGTGATGCAACTGCTACCATACAATGCCTCGAATGGGCTCATCTTTATGGATTCTTGGATTCCATTGTTGTATGAAAATTCCACATGTGGAAGATAGTCTTCCCACTTCTTGGGATGATTTATTACATGCATTGTTAACATGTCCTCAAGAATTTTGTTAATCCTCTCTATTTTCCCATCTATTTGGAGATGATAGGTTGTACTAAATGCCAATTGTATTCCCAATCCTGCAAACAATTCCTTCCAAAACCTGAAGTGAACCTATCGTCTCTATCTAACACAATATTCCTGGGAACACCATGTAGCCTTACAATATCCTTTATGAAAATTTGTGTAACGTCACTAGCATAATTATTGAATTTGACTACTACAAAATGAGCTACCTTGCTCAAGTTATCTAGAACTACCATGATTACGTCATGCTCCTTGGATGTTTTACCATAGAAATCACCTCCCACTACCATTCCAGAATAGGGATGGGTTTTAACAATCCTGCTAGATGCTTACACTTGGCCTTTACTTGTTGGAATTCCATGCATCTTTCCATGAAGTCAGCCACCTCCTTCTTTAAATTTGGCCTTTAGTAATGCCTTTTAATGGCTATAAGGGTCTTTTGATACCCCAAGTTTCCTGAATAAGTCTTAACATGAAACTCTTTCATTATCATCCTTTTCATTTCAACAATATTAGGCACATAAAATCTCCCTTTGAACCTAATTAGGCTGTCCTTATTTAGGTGATATCCTTCATCCTCACCACTTTGTAGAAAATTTTCTTTCACTTGCTAATATTTGTCATCATGTAGTCTAACAATTTTAACTCTTTCTATCAGATTTGTTGTGTAGGAACTTACAAATGCCAAGTGATTTACTTAGATTCTCCTGTTAAAGCATCAAAAACCTTGTTCTCTTTACCTTTAATATACTTAATTTCAAATTCAAATTCATTTAGCATGCCCAACCATCTTCCTTTCATGGAATTAAACATTGGTTGCACAATTTTTTTTTTGAGCCTACTATGGTCTTTCATAAGCATAAATGTCCTGCCAAGGAGGTAATGCTTCACATTTTTAAGGCATTTCGAAGTCATAGCATACAACTTTCCCTTCCCACATCAAGACTCCACTGAGTACCTCTTTTCAGCAATATGCACACAACACAAAATACTTGTCAGGATCCACAATTCTAAGCACTGGTGCATTAGTGAGCAACTATTTTTACTGCTCAAATATTTCTACACATTGTGTCGTCCACTCAAATATTTGTCCTTTCCTTTGCAAGGATGTAATGGGATGGCCTATATTGGAGAAATTCTAGATAAGTCTCTTGTAATATCCTGCCAGTCCCATGAATGATCTAATTTCATCCACTCTCATTAGAGTTGGCCACTCCATTATGGCTTCGATCTCTTTAGTATCCATTGAGATTCCTTCCTTGGAAACTGTTGTAACTCAATTTTACCTATGCATTTGATTTTTTGAAATGAATAAGTTTCTTTCAAAAATTTAGTTAAAATTTAATTCTTTCACTTTGTAATAAGCGAGAAAATTCAAATTCTGTTTTTAAAATTTCAATCGGCACCAAAAAAAATATTTTAAATGGTTATTTTATGCAAATAATTGACTATCGGTAAAGGAGCTAAAGAATACTCACTTTTCAATATTCAAGATTACACCCACCCAGATCAATGACTAGTAAACAATTGCGAGACCCCCCACACTCCTGATGGATAACGAAGGGGGGAGGTTCGCAAATTCATTTTCCCTTTACCACTTTTGTTGACATGGCATGCTCCCATGCATTGCGGGAACCCCCCCATATTATACTATTGAACGCCTACCCACCCCTATGCAAACTACTTTTGCCTGCTAACAATTCATCCCGCCAATGCTCCCTCTAATTTAGCACTTTGTTACTTGCCCCACTAAAATAGTCATCACCAAACCTTCCATTAAATTAGTAGAGTTATCTGTTAAGTTATTAAATTTTCCTGCCAATGTTGTAATTAATAAATCTTGATGCAACAATAATGATACTTTGAATAAACCGTTGAAACTCATTCCAAATTTAATTTCTTCTATCGATCCATTTTATTCAAATTTTCACCATTCTTTCCCATAGATATTTGACAGACCAAATAACAACCGATTACAATAATCCTCTGTGTTATCAACCATCTATTCGACTGGGTAATTTCTTAAGTTATACTTTGTTTTATTAATTTCTTGAGATGGCTAGTCATAATGGAAAATAAAAAATAGTTGTAGAGAGTACGACCCTGCCCCTTGTCATTAACCTAGATGAACTCCCTTTGATTGATGCATAATAGAAAATTGTTGAAACCCAATGTGAATTCAATCTTTATGAACTCCATAATTGGGCATATCAAAAATTTGAGGATGCCAATGATGAATTTTTCTTCTGGGAGTCAATGTTGCCTCAACTTTGTCTTCCCCAAATCTATCATTTTCCCAAATTCGTCACCTAGTGTGAAATTCATTACTTACCAAGCCAAAGAGCCATACTTGCAAGAGAATGAAATTTTGTTCTCAATAACCCCTGAATCCATTTGTAAAGCATTGCATATCAATCCCCAAGGCACCCTTCATACCTTTTCCATTGATTTCCTCATGGAAATTTACTAAAAGCTTACCTTTCAACAACGAGCCCACATTTTTGAGTCTTTTCTACCTAAAAATTCAGAATTGCCTAGAACCAATCCACCATATTCTTCTGCAATTTTTCCAGAGATGTCTAGGAAAGTTGTTTATATAGTTTCTTGTATTTTAGTGTATCAAACTGATCATTGGGCAGATGAAGTCATGCTTGGATTTCTTTTAGTAGTTTCATTTGGAAAGAAACCCTTAGTTCTTTTTAATTTTAGTCAGTTTTTATCAAATGTTATCCATGACCAATTTCTAAAATTTAGTGCTAAAGGGTCTTTCAAACACCAGTCTATTCTAGTTTATATATTTTTTTATCATCAATTAGAGAGGTTTAAATTTCCATTATGAAAGTTGGATTCATAGGACAAATCACAATTGGTCATCCACTGGACCTCTTTCGTTAGAAAAAACATAGAGGAATATTGTTTCATTGATTTTGTTAATCCATTTTTACATATGGCAATCTATCTTTTGAGCAGTGATGTTGTTCCTAGATTCTCCATAGAAATCAAAGGAATTTTACATCTCAATGAACAATCTAAGGTTGGATACTGATATCTCTATCGAAATTCTATAGAAATCAAAGTTTATGGTTGTGAACTTCCTCCTCATCAACTCCCAATTTTCCTTCCAATCAAGATTTTTGCTTTAGAATTCATTAGGATGAGGATGAATATGGATGAAATATATTTTGTGTCATGGAAGCAGAAATTCAAGTTAAAGTTTAAAGAAAATATTGGTCCATTTGTTGTTAACACCAGAGTAGCAGAAAAGGAAGTGGACAATCTACTCAAATAAATAAAATTCAGACTCATTTTCAGTTGGCCTTATGAACCACTAGGAATAATTTCAAAGATAATATCTAAGAAAACGTTGACACCTTATGTTCATATAGCAAAGAAAGAGATTGATTAGTTTGGAAATTGAGAAGAATGGGAAGAAAACACATTGCAAGAAATTGAAGAACCGACCTCTACCTAGACAACATTGGAAACTCGAAGATTAAAGGAAAAGGAATTAAAAAGACAAAGAGAAAGTGTGTCACCTACAAGTTCAGGACTTAAAGCAGTTGGTTTCAAAGTTTTTAAAAGGGGGAAGTTAATGAATATAAAATAGGACTCATGAGAAGGCCGAAATTCAAAAGGAAAAACTATAGTAGTATTATTAGTTGAGCCTGATTTTTTATTTTAGAAAACTTAAGAAATAACCATTGATTCTCCTACTTCTCCTATTTCTCTATCTTTAGGACCACAAATTATATTTTCTAGATTTAGAGAGATGAATAAAAAGAATAAATCATTGAAAAATTCCACCTATACTGAGTTATGGAAACAATCATCCACCACTCAACACATGCTCTTATCTACACTAGACCTTGATAGAGGGAAGTTTCAGTTGGCATTCCTTGAGTGAAAAGTACCAGTTTCTAAAAAGTGCATATGACTATAAGGATTTTCCGTTTTCTTTTAATACTAAGAAGATACACCCAATAGATCAGATCGATCTCCACAAATAGGAAGGTGAGATGATTTATTCCTTAGTAAAAAGTTCAGCTATGGAAGCTTCTAAATTACAAAAATCTCTAAATAATATTCATTCACATTTAAATTTGGAAAGAATGTCTTCCTTAGACAAGGATACCAAAATAAAAGGGCTAGAAGATTTGGTGATAAATCTAGGATTGGATCCTAATGATGTCAACACTACTAAAGAGATAATCAAGAGGAGAAATTTAGATATACAAAGACTCAGAAATCAGCTGAAGTTGCCTACAATAGAACATCCACAAACTAAGGAAGTAGGAGAACTTGAGAAAGATAAAGAAAACATGTTGAAGATGAGTTTGGTGTAGAACATCCAAATAGAGAAAATGGAGGCTAATATGGAAAGCTTGTTAAAGAAAAAAGAGTAGCAGACAAATGAAAGGACTTATGCAGTATAGAAATAGACAACCATAGACGAAGGACATAAAGATTATCAAAGGCCATGGGAGATTTATCCCTCAGAAATGTTGAGATATAAAAGTCGAAAGAAACATTGTAGAGGATGGAAGAAAATAAAATAAAATAAATAATGCATATATATCTGAAATACAGAAAAATTTCAAGCTAGTTGAACAACTTAAAAAGTATGCAGGTGAATCACTTGTAGCACAGACATTATTCAAAGCAAAGAAAAATATCTGGGTTGATATCAATTCAACCATGTCAAAGCTTTGGACATCTATTGAAATTATCTTTGAACAAGAGGAACTCATAAAAAAGAAAATAAAACCATAATAGAGATTAAAGAAGACTTAGATCATAAGCCAGGGGAGGAAACGACGATCATCAATGTGATGAATTCAAAGACCAAGGATGAATTGGAAGACCTAGGAATTGAGTATAGGAGTGAAATAGTCCTAGAAGTATGAGAAGTTTTGAATAAAATAAATTTAATGTAAAAATTTAGAAGTGCAGATAAAGAAGTTCATAGAAAATTTTCCATCCTACAACAAAAAGGACTTCCAACTCCTAAGAGATTCTAGTGGAAAATTGACTCCACTAGAAAATTACTAGAATAAGTTACACAACATAGCAATAGATAGATCAAAATTTGTGAAACTAAATGGACTCATATGTGGTAAGGATTTTCTATGAGTTCTAGAATATGATTTATTTATCCAGCATGAAATTCAACACTTATTTATTACTATACTGATTTTTGAAAAGTATACAGAGGTGGATGAAGCATAAAAAAGAGTGGTTAAATTATCAATTCCAGATGATGAAAGATGGGATAAGTTAATAGATATTATTGAGTAAATTGAATGCAACATTTCATGGTAGAATCACAAGAAAACAACAGTTGAATACATATTTTTAGGTGCCAGTATAGTGAAAGAAGGAGCACAGATAGAAGAAATGGTTTTTAGGCAATAGTTTCAAAGAACACCCTCGAATTGAGTGCTAATTATGCAAATCAGTTTCTGAAAGTATATTTTATATTGTATTAGTTTGATATATCCAAATAATTTAGGATAATATTTTGCATAGGTAGAAGAATAGAATGAGATACTGACCAAAGAGCTCATTGACATGAACAATGTAATAGTGGCCCTGAGGCAACAAGCAGCAGAGCTGAAAAATATAATAGACTCACATATATGTGCAGTGATAGTGCCTAAAGATACTCAAAACCCAACTGAACATCTCACTAAGACCCCCACTAAGCTCCAAATTTTAGAGGGGGAGCTTAAAAGGGCGCGGAATGATCTAGATGTTGCCCAGAAAATCCCAACGCAAAAAGAGAAGAAACTTGAGACTACTAGGACAAATGAAAAAATAATTGGTAAGAATATGCAGGTAGAAAACCAGGAGATCCATGATCTAAAGACAAAGCTGAATGGAAACATGTCCTTGGTGCAAGCAGAGCAACTAGTCTAGGATGAGATCATTGAAGAATTGAGGAATCACTGGGAATACATAACCTTGATGGATGAATATAGGATTGAAATCAAGGATTATGAAGGCTTAATCCTATTAGCCAAAGAGGAGGGAGAAAATAAATCCCATGTTTCCAAAATGTTCATCTAGTTTGTGAATGAGAGTCCACTCAGTGAACTGAGCCCCATAGATGTGGTGGACAGAGTAACTATTATCATGGAAATCTCTAAGGTTTTCTAGAAGGAAGAAGCCAAGGTTAAAGTTGAGGAGTACATAGAGGTGGTATAAAATAATGTGGTAAACTTCAAGACTGCATTTGAAAGGGTTGTTAGAGTAGGTTCTCCCCACTGCTAAGACTTTGGGGGAGTGTTGATCCAGTGGGAATAATACAACCAAAGACTAGTGGAGGCCAAAAGCAAAGTAGACTCTTCATAATAGAAGACTACGAATCTAAAGGGTAAGACCATGGTAAACTATCCGAAGAGGGAATTTCAATTGATGGGGATGGTCAAGACCCTGTTTCGCCCTAGATTTAACTACACATGTTTGACCAACCTCAATATTTCATATCAGTGGTTCTTTTGAGCTCCTATGCCAGTGCCAACACTGTGGAAAAGATGTGAGCAATTCTTCAAACCTCATGTGATCCAAATCATCGAACCATCTATGCAGCCTCCAAATCCTTCCTATTCTGACCACTGATACTATAGATCGTGGCGATTATGACACTTTTTAATTTCTGTTTATGTAAATATTTTATTTTCAGTGACTCAGTTAGAATTTCGGTTAGCACAGTTTTAATGAAATCAAGAAGGAATATTTTGTAATAGAATCTCCCTCTTAGGCACTATAAAAACAATTTTATGAGACTGAACCAAGGGTTCAGAATTTTGGGTTTTCCAAGAGAGAAGTTCTATTTACTGTCAAATGAAACATATGCTCCGTGGAAGATTAATATAGATTTTGGTGAATTTGACTCATCTGTATCTATAGTATGTTCTATTTTGTGTTTATTCCATATGTCTTTATTATTCATCTCAGATTAAATGTCATAGTAGATTCTGGAAGTGTTTTCATGAATTTATGGATTCATATTAGTCTAATGCTGATGAAAGGTGCCTATATTGATATGGAAACTAATCCTTAAAATGTGCTCCATGTGTATTTACATTCCATCCAATTCTGTGGTCCATATATTTCACTTTGAATATTGATGCATTAGATTCTTAGATTTAATCCTTGTGTATCGATTTTCCCTCTTTCTCAGCCTTGTATCAAAATACTATAACGACTAATAAACTACAAGTTCATGTGATGTTGGATGCTACAAATCTAATGTTAATGCTTCTGTGAGTAATATTTTGCATTTATCCTCTTAAGGAAGGTTCTGAATCGATTTTCTCTTAAAATGTTATACACTGAGTGTGATGTGAATTTCCAGCAAATCTTTAAGACGCTCATCAAGATGTCCTAGGAACTCGTCTCTCCTCAACCCTGGGGCTGTCTCTAGGAAGTACAACATCTTCTGGCATTGTTGTCTGGGACGAAAAAGAATATCTTCCTTGGGTACGACATTTGTACACCCTTTGGTAAGGTGAGAAAAAAGGGTGTGGGTTGAATATCACTCACCTTGATGACTCCACTAACTAAATTCCATTCTGACAACCCTGGCTTTCAAGAGGCCACACACCCGCTCAAACACTTCACAAGAAATAACTACTCCTATACCTGACCCCAAAAGGATAATATCTAGGTGCAACTAGAAGGAAAAGACCCCTTTCACCTATATTCCTGTGACCTCTTTTCCAGAAGTATCCTCTTCCAGCTCTCGAAAGGCTATAGTAAATTGTTCAAATTTTCCCTCTAGAGTTTTGGAGTATCCTCAAGAAAGTGGTCCATCATTTGGTACTTTCTTCTTAAGAGTATAAAATGAAGAAGCCTTTTTTAGTTGACCCTCCTCATTTCATCCCTCCCCTGAAACTGAAGAGGTCAAAGACATTCTTATAAAAAGTCCCACACAGAGTGTGAATAGCTTCCTAACCCAGATTCCACTCAAATAACCCCTCTGCAAGGACCTATCATAAACCTCCTACCACCTCCCTTGCTCAAAATGGTTGTCCTACGATTTCTCCTAAACAAGTATGCAACATTGGATATGCCACAACCCTTAAATCATATGCCACAAGACTATCTTAAACTCGTGTAAAGATTCACAGGAGAGGATGACATTTCAGCACAAAGACATATAGAAATTTTATGTGCATTTGTTGAAAACCTTAATATGGATCCTAGTAGAAAATGAGAAATTAGTGACTAAGTGACTAAAAACATTAGTCACCACAACTTTTCCAAGTGAAATACTACCAAAAATGAGAAGTCTTAAGTGACCCAACTAAAAATGACTAACATAAATGACTAAATTAGTCTCGAGTTCAAATATACAACTAACTAATAAGTAATACAACTAAAAATGACTAATGTGAATGACTAATTTAGTCTAGGAACAAAAATACAACTACCTAACAAGTACTACAATAATATGAATCAATCGTTTATGTTAGTAATTTTAATACAAATCAATAGCCTTATTTTACTTCCCCTAAAATTGTTACATAAGGAATAAGGTATGAAAAGTCAAGCTATTTTAACCATTATCCCATATTGGGCTTCCCTTCTTTCTCTCTAACCTTACCTCTATAACGAGGAGCCTACCCTCTCTCTGGCCTTTCACAATTATGTGGGTGAAATTCCTGCCATTGACTGATTTCAAGATTACACACACACACACACACACACATACACAGATATATATATATATATATATATATATATATATATATATATATATATATATATATATATATATATATATATATATATATATATATATATATATATATATATATATATATATAGAATTCTTGGGGTACTCAAACAATGACCTAAGTACCTTTGGGGCCTTTCTTAGAGTTGAATTTTATGTTGGATTTAGCAAAATTCACTAGTACATATGGGTGGAAAATTCGATGTTGTACTGTGATACTTCGATCGTGTTGTTGGATTTTACTTGCAATCTTTTTTAAAAGCCCCAACTTTCATCAAATATCCAATGGACACAATTATCATCATATATTTTGTAATACATTAGTCAGATATCTAGCACTAATTATATTATGAGGACAATTGAATGTTTACCTAATATCCCACAAACATTCACTTTTTGTCATAAATATGACATTTGACCATATCAATTAACAAATAGACTTATTAGGTTGTAACAATGTGAGAGGCACAAAGAGTGTTGCAACAGTGCAGGATGGCACAAAGAGGTTTGCAGCAATACAAGATGCAGGGAGTTGTTGCAGCAGTGTAAAGGTTGTAGAGGGATCACTTGATAGCGGTAGAGGGAGCTTCATCATCGAGAGTGTTTATAGCTTGACAAGGATGTCAATACTTGGGTGGATTAGTTACTTACTTCTTAGTAACCAAGTTGTAGTGCAGTAGCAGTTGGCAGTATCACGATGCAACATGATGAGAGGGGGTTGATGTGCAAATGCAGTGTTGGGAGAAAGGACCAGCAGTAGCACAGATGCAAAGGGAGCATCGGTACGGATGCAACAGTGGCAGTGGAAGAGCCATGGGCAGCAATATGGGATGCAATAGTGTAGAGGATGTTGTGTGGGGAGGCCTAGCATCAACACAGGTACCGATGTCGTATAATCAGAGTGATGCTAAGTGAGGAGTATTACAAGAGCACAGTCCTTGCTAAGAGAGAGTGTTGATTTTGGGTAGCATCGAATGTTCTCTAGCCATGAAAATTAGTGGAGAGGCTAAAGCACATGAGATCTCCAAGACCTCGAAATAGTTTCGGAAGATTCTAACCGGTTTGGGAGATATTAAAATAATTAATATTTTTAATGGAGTTCCTAAGTCTAAACTTAGGAAAAATAAAATATTAATGGGTATTAATATAAAACTGGGTTAGAAGGTTCCAAATGACATGTATCAAGCCAAATCTAATCTTAACCATCGGTTAGAGATGTAATCTCGGCCGTTGAAGGACCAACAGGAAAAGTATAAGAGGAGGCTTGAGGGTCAATTAGAGAACACACTAGAGTGATGAGTCATTCGATTTGCTAGAGTGGGGTTGTTATGCAAATTCAAATCAGTGATCAGCAGTGAGGAGAAGTGAGTATTGGATAGAGAGGTAGAGATAGTGCTGAGAGACCAGTGCAGAGGCAAAGAGAGAGAAGGAGTAGCTAGAGCCCAGTAGAGACAACACAGAGGCCAGAGGGCATGCGTCATCCGCACAGAGGGCTACCAAAGTGACAGAGAGGGTCCTAGAGGTTATGTAGTGCCTCAAAGGGCTGATGCATAGGGGTTTGAGGCTGACACAGAGGCCAAAAGGGCTAGCACAATGCTTTAGAGTTGCTGGAGAGGGTTTCGTGGGACAGGTTTTATGAATACCTGTTTCTGAATAGAGAGGTTTTACTGTCGGTTGTTTTTCTCTGTTGAGTGAGCCAGTTTAGTGCCCAGTTGTACTCAAGGAAATACTGCATAATAATAAACCCTCATAATAGCTACACCATTTTTCTCACATTGGGTTTTTCCAGGGAAGATTGTCCAAAAATAACGGTGTCACTTGTGTGTTTTTTTTCTTTCAGATGTTGATCTGTAGATGTTGAGACTGTATTGTGTTAATTTCATTATTTATATGTTTTAATAACGTTCAGAATTAACAAGTAGAAGAAATAACCTAGAAGAATACATACTAAATTTCTAATCGATAGACTTAGAAATTTCAACACTACATGAGGTGTTCCAACCAAACCCTAATGTCTAGGGAGGTTAAAAAAACTTCTCCAATTAACTTTGATGGAAACCACTCTCATTAATGAAGCCTAACTTTACATAAAAGAACTTTAATAAGACTATTTACTCATCATTATATTATATTTATATCAAGGTTAATCAATTACACCATAAAAAGTCGAATCCAACTGAAAAAACTGGAGAAAATTTGTCATAGGAAAAAACGCAGCAATTTTAGCCAAAAACGTAGTGAGCCTGGAGAAAACACAATGAAATTGGGAGAATTTGTTTTTGAAGGCCTTCCTGAAGTCAAAATTATGATCTTGATGGCTCATTGGAAAGCTGTGGATGCCTGCTACATGATGGACTCTTCAAGAGCTGTAAAAGGTCACTTCTAGCCTCAAAATTGCATTCTCCCATGGGCAATCTCAGAAACGCAGCATGGTCTTCAATAGGGTGGCAGAAAGGTGGCTTTTAGGTGGCTTTTGGGAATTTTCACCTGTCAAAACCTGCTAAAAGTATGCTTCCCTCAAGCCAAATGTGATGTATAAACCATGCCAAATCCATATATGTAAACAAAACCTGATTTGGAGCTCCCTAAAAAAAGCGTGATAAGCACCAGTTTTGCAGCAAGAATGCTACAACTCCTGGGGCTACCAACTTTACTTTATCAACCCAGTGTTCGTACAAACTTGGAGCTGACAGTGTTGTATACATAAGCAGATGCAATGGGTCCACTCTTTGTCACTGTTGAGCTGGTGATAGACCACTATGATTTTTCAAACCATACTTCTATTGATTTAGAAGAAGTTTGATTACCAATGAAGAAAGGGGAATTTTACCCTAATTGGGAGAATTGAAATATTGTCTACTGGAGTAATGAAAGACAGAAATAAATGCTTTAAACACACCACTCATATAACTATTTGTTAAGAGATCTTGCTTCAGAAGAATTATAAGCTAACATGTGTGCAATCCTAACTATCCTAGGCCTGCAATCTGAGATAATCAAATGCTTTGCTGCTATGCATATGAATGAACACAATAACTCTTTTTTCCTTTTTGTCCTTTTTTATGAAAATATGAATGCTAAATATTCTTGGTGGTATGGTAGGTGGGTTAGAGGTGGTTGTGAAAGGTCATATGGATTGGGGGGCAAGTAGGGATCTTCTCCTATATTTCTGTATGCTTTTTCCACAAATCGGCCACAAACCAGGCCACTATAAGTCATCCTACAGCATGTCCTAATGCTCGTAGAGGATCCGGCCGAAAGAAATAAGAGTGATTTGGAAGGTGGTATAGGGCTTAGGGAAGGTGAATAATGGAAGAAATAAGGAAAGGGAGTAGCTAGGACTTCCTTAGACCTCAAACCAAAGTTTGTGAGATGGTTGGATTTTCTCAACAAACCTAGAAAGTTGTTCTTATGGGATGATGAATTGGTTGATGGAATTAGTGGCTTTTGGTGATCGTGGAGGGATGATTTGAGGTTGGGGCTGCTGACATGAGATCTTCCTCCACTATTGGAAATCCTACAATACATACATCATTGGAATTTACCCATGAATCATGTCAAACAAGGAAGATTTCCAATCAACATAAGAAAACATAATTCCATTATTTAATTGCCTATTTCATGCATGGAAATATTTGCAGAATGTTGTGAAACACCATGAGATCTAATACAAAGCTAGAGATAGTAGAGATGACAACTGAAACCTATTCTTGAAAACTGAAAAGGCGCTGGCCTGAGTAGCATAAAACCCTAAATTCCATAAGAAATAAAAATTCTGTCTTTTGGGGACTGAATAGAATTTTTTCCTCAAACCATGGTCCCTGAAGGGAGGAGTGAGGCCAAATCCACCTGCTATCAACATTTTTGGTACTCATTTATCTCTCTAAATCTACTGCTAAAGCTATGCACAAATGGAATAAAACTAATCAAATTCACCACTACTTGTAATGAAACAATGCCAAAATCAATTCAACAATTAATCTATGAAATAACCTAAGCATACAAGTACAATAAGAGGAACCTATGCTACTAGGGTTGGGACCTAACCAAAGAACTTTAGCCCTCTGATTCAACTCAGTTCCAAATCAAAGAAATGCTAATTCTCATTATCATATTAAAAAGATTACATAACAGTGTTTTGCCACAAAACTTTAACTCGAAAATGTTTAGTGCTCTTACATAAAAAAATCCAAATCTTAATGAGGTTCTAGGCCTACTTATTTATACAACTAAAGTCACCAACAACTTCCTTAAATCTAGGGAGGTTTGGCTCCCAAACTCAAGATGAACTGGTTCTTAACTATCACTGGCTTGGCTACCCATGATCTCCATGACTCGGCTACTTGCAACTCTGAGCTAGTGTGATTTGATTGAGGGATATTCGAATGAGTGAGGATTTAATGAGGAAGATCTGTCTCCTATAATCTTTCCTTCTTGTCTCATTCGAGTTCCTACACCTTAATTAGCCAAAATTGCCATTATTTGCTCCCAAAAACCTGTAATCAATGCACATTAGACCACTAGACATAACATCTTACTTTTACTCATCTCATTAAGCAAAATATAATTAAAACATGTAAGGAATTATGAGAAGAGTTGATTTTAGTAATCTTGGAGGTGTATTAAGGTCCATATAGTTACCCAATGATGAGGCTCATCATCACCCCCTAATGAAAGTGTTTCTCATCCTCTGAGCAACTTAATCTATGTCCATGTCCTTCATTGCTCTGGTGGCCTCCCTGACATCCCATGCTTCTGTTGTAGTTTCCTCTTCCTGTGAATAAAATCCTGCCTTCCTCTCTATCTCTTCCCACTTCTTTCTTCCCACTTCTTCTCTCCTACCTTCAAACATTCCTAAAAGCAGTGGTGGACTAAGTCTCAAGCCAATCCAATTGACTTTGAGTCTTTGTAGAGCCTTCGTATACATGGGTGTTCTATTTAGTGCCTCTTTCATTCTCTGATGAGAATGGTATTCTATGATTATTAGGCTGTGAGGCAAGGTGTTCCACCGCCTTTGGAAAGCTTGCATGTTGTCATCTCCTAGAAATATAAACATGTCTTCAAAGTGTGTGACTGCTTGTTCTTGTGTAGCAAGGTACCTAGGTGCAAGCTTAGGATCATTTGCAATGAGGTTGTGGGTGCTGATGACAACCATTGGATTAGATTGTTCAGCTCTGGACATGAGTGGTTCTTCCTCTTCTCTTGCCATTACCTTTTTCATATATGTAGCTCTTTCCTCCTCATGATTAATCCATGATGCTAAGGTGATCAGTTGCAAGTCTCCTAGTTTTGAATTTGGGTCCCAAACATTCAAATATTTCAAGGCCAAGTTGTGTAGGTAGAACTCAGACATTTTTGCTCTATCTTCCAAGGTGCTTTGATCACATAGATCAATGAATTGTCTATAGTCTTGGAAGGGCATAGTGCCTCTTTGTGCTAAAGTCTTGATTTGGAATTGTAGCCATTGTTCCTTGAGATACAAGGCACAAGACTTTGCTGGAATCCACCACTGGATTGCCTCCAAGGATAAACTGGCCATAGTTTCCAACTGGATTTCCATTTATTGTAGTTGTCACCTTAGACATCCATTCTATGCTTCTAACTAAGCTTTCATCATTTCCTCTCTTTCCCTTATGTTGCTAAGTTCTTTGCCCATCTCCTTCAATTTCTTCTCCATGTGGCCTACATCCTCCACTCCTTTTGATTTGGCAATTTTCATCCAGCTGTTTGTCCTTGCCCTCTCTTTTTCAATTTCAAAGAATAAGGGATGGAAACATTTTGTGGGATTATCCTACCTCCTTCAATGAATATGTCGTAGGAGCTAGGATTGGGTTGTGGACTAGGTTCCCTCAGTTCTTGGTCTTCTTCCTTTGTTTCTTATGGAGTGATACCTTCTTGGTCCCTTTTCTGTACATCCTGTAGGTTTGACAGGGTTTCCTGTAGGATGGCCTCTGCTTCGTGTAGGTCTGCTTTTGTCTCCTGTAGGAGACCTTTTCCTCTTGATGAGGTTGACCTTGTGACAGGCCTCTTAACATAAGTGATGGGAGATTTGGTATAGGCTTGTCTTGATGATCCTTCTCCTTAAATTTTCTCTAGAGGGGCTGCCTTTTCTTGTTCCTTTCGTGAATCCTCAATGACAATTGGAGCTTTTGTGGGGCTTTGAGGTCTTCCTTGCCTAAACCTTGTGCTCTTTCTTGTGCTGAAGTACAGTGGGGTTTGTCTTTGCCTCTTCCCTTTTGAATCGATAGGTGTAGTTAGGGCAGTAAGAGAAGTTGCTGCCTCTTTCTCAGTGGGTTATGGAGATATCCTTGGTGACTCTTCCCCTTCTTTTTCTTGAACTGTAGACCTCTATTCTTCCTTCTATTTTGTCCCCTATTTTCCATTCTCCTTCTCCTTCTTATATTTTTCTTTCTTTTCTTCCTCTAGGTCTTGACTCTGCTCATCTGTCTCTTCTTTTTTTTCTTCTTCTATCTCTTCTTCATTCTCCTCCTCCTTTTCTTCCTCCTCTTTCTCCTATGTTTCCTCTTCATTCTCCTCTTTTGTTTCCTCTTCATTTTCTTCTTCTATTTCTTCTTCCCTTTTCACTAGCAGTCGGGCTTTTGTCATATTCAAGAGCTTGAATTTCCCCTCCTCCCTACATGTCTCTGAAGGTTGTCCATGCAATAGGGAGTCTTAGGTTTTGTAGAGAATATTCTACGATGAGTTTGACCAACCCATGATGGGATAGTTGTTGACGTTTTCCCTCTTGCACTTTGATGCTCATTTCTATCATTGATTGAAGAAGAAAGTAGGGTATACTTAATATGTTTTGAGGTGTTTCTGCTCCAAGTATCAGTTCTTGGAGGAGTATGAAGTGGTATCCATACACCACACTGTATATTCCTTCACATGATATGTATTTAATGAGGTGGTAACTAACTTCATTCCAAGGGTATGGAACACTTTCTCTTATGAACCCATTTTTGTCCTCCATTGGCTCCTCCCCTTATAAAAAGAATTTCTTCTTTCCAAGGGTGTTGTTACCCTTATATTCTTTTCTCCATGGTAACCGTAAAGGGAGTGTAGTGATTCTGCTTATAATTTCAGGGGTAATTACTACTGATAGGCCTTTCACCACAGTAGTGGCATGGGTCCTAGTGAGGGGTATGAGTGAGAGATCAAAGTGTTTGGCCACGTCATCATCATATCCTCTCATCCTCTCAAAGAACCCCATCCATTAGTGCCTTCTAAAAATTTCTACTACAGGTTGATGCTGGTGGGTCCTTACTGTGTTTGTGGGTTCCTTCCTATTAAAACCTCCTGCCATCTTTCCTTGGTAATTGTGGAGGCTTGTATAGATACAATTCAAGAATTCTGGTAGGTGAGAGAGGTTTGAATATTAACTCTGCATACAATTCTCCTAGACTGCAATTCCCTTAATCAAATTGACGATTTTTCTTTTTTTAACTGCAAAACATGGAAGGTATAACTTCTACCTCACTAGTTACGTTATTTTCAGGACAACCTTTGATTTCTCCTCCCTTAGTGCCCACTGATAATCCTGTGGGTTGACCGCTTTATATCCTGTAGGTTTTCCTGTAGGATCTTGTAGGTCTCCTGCACTGCAAATGCTAACTTTCTCCTGTAAGTGTTGCTTCAAGGATTCCGAGAGAAACCTCTTTTCGATGAATTCTTGAGATTACTAATGCTCTCTTTGTATTGTAATCATTGTTTTATTTCCATATATGGATGATCGTGTGGGATGATGTGATGGTTGTCTAAGTACGAGCATCTCCTTTTGTACCATTGGTCCCACTATCAGTCCATCGTTCCACCTTACCTCATAATCATCTCCCACTTCGTTCCTCCGTAAATTAACCATTTTTTTCATTATCTCCTTTTTCTTCTAATTTGACTGTTGCCATGTATGGAGTGGTCTAACTACTTTCTCCTTGTCAAATGGCTATAGGTGGCCAAGTTAATTTGCCACCTTTGTTTATAAAACCAACTCTCACATGATCCTACAGTTTTGATCATATTGTACTAGCGAGATAGCATGAGTAAGATGACATACCTGTGGGTAAGATGCTTTGATGAGGATGCATGTTAGATATTGATGTCTCTGTGTTGTGTTTTTGCTGCATATTCTTTTGTGTTTTGGCCTCTTTTGATTCTTGTTTCTTTTGATGTGCAGGTGTTGGAGAGTGATGTGGGTGATCTTGTTGCTACTGCTGAGCTCTGAAGGATATCCTCAACCTTGGAATCCTTGTGCTAAATATGGATGTAAACTTGTGAAGTTTCCTTTGTGGGATAGACTGCTACAAGATTTCCTACAGTGAACCTACACGATGTCCTGTAGCTGCCTCTCTCGTAAACTTTCATCATTTTTCTCACTTTTGGAGCATGAGGGTTGTTGACATGAGTAGAGAAGGGATGTAGTGAATGGTAGGTGACAGTTGTGGCCTTCATGTATTGCCCCTCTGTACTCCTTCACTCCCTCTTCTATTTGTTTTTTTCTTTGAAAACTGTAAAAAAAAAATTCAATTGATTTATTGGATGGATGTAGGGGTACATGATGATGAAAGGCATGGAGATGATGTGGTGGACTGAATGGGTTTTTTTTAGCCACAACCTTTTCATTCCCTTACTCTAGGATCATTTTTCTTGGGATTTCAATGCCTTTGTAATTCCTACACGAAACTCTTGTAGGTTTACAAGGAATCTTGTAGGATTACAGGGAATCTTGTAGAAAACATAGAGCCTGTGTAAATTGAGCTTGAGGAGTTCATAAATGGAAGAATGGATGAAATAATGCAGAATATGACATGGAGAGATTGAAATATGGATTTTGTAGGTCCTTCTGTTCCTCTCAAGTTGCACTTATCCTCCTTCTATTGACCTGCAAACAAAATTCAAATTTTTTTTTTTAGAAAATGACTAGTTTGCCTACAAGGAGGTTTTCATCCTAGTTTCCTACCCTGGGTGCCTTAGAAGAGGTTTTCACTATTGGGTTGTGTCATATTCTTTCCACGACTAGCTCCCCTAGTTAACTGGGGGGTTAGAGGGGGGTCAGAGCCCCCCCTTCATTGTGCCAATTGCGTAGTGGGGGCGTCACAAGGGTTTTGAGGGTGGCAGACAGGCCCCCCTTCGTTGTGCCAATGGCGTAGTGGGGGGGTCACAGGGGGTTTGAGGGTGGCGGGTAGCCCCCCTCTACAAGGTCGGGGGCAACGCCCCGGGGAAATTTTTTTGGGACCCTATATTAGGTGGGCGAACCTACCTATGGTTTTGTGCATGGTTTTTGCACATGGTTTTGGGCGCGATGGTTTTCGGTCTATGGTATTGGATGCTTCGGCATGTATATATATGTATTGTAACATTGAAAGGAACATAATGAAAAATCAAGCTGGCAGTCCTGGTTTTGGGATCTAGGGGAAAGTCTCTGTGTATATGTGTTTGATGTGTTATGCCCTTGCATTGTTTGTTTTCTGTTCTTAGAATTCGTATGCAGGTAATTTCTATACGGGGTTAAAACCTACATTCACCCAGAGATATATATTTTTTTTCTCCTTTTCAACACCATTAGGCCGCCTCAAGAAGTTTTCAACCCAACAGTGGGACTCAGGTGCCTCATGGAGGTTTTCACGTGAGTCTTTTTATTTTTTTTCTTTTTTTTTCTTTTCTTTTTGTTTCTCTTTTTTCAGGGACTTGATGAGGTGGAAGTTGAGACTTTCTCCACCACCATCACTGTCTTGCTAATGCCATTGATGAATTATCTCTTTGACCAGGGCTTATTGTAGACCTTCAATCTATATCCATTGACAAGTAAAGGGATATCCTCTACATCAATGGTTCTTATCTGTACCGAACCATTATCATGATATTTTTCTATGACATAAGGCCCTAACCATCTATTCCTTAAATTTCCTTTAAAATACCTGTACATGGAGTCATACAACAAAGCCCAGTCACCTTCTTGAAACTACTTGTCCTTTATACTCTTTTCATGCCAAATTTTCCTTTGAACTTGAGTCACCTCTATGTGCAGGAGGACCTGCATCCTAAATTCATCTAACCCATTCAGTTGGAGCAATCTTTCTTTTTGTGCCTTGGTGACACTAGATCCACTTGTGCTGACATTCTTAAGGTGTTGTATTCAAATTCAATGGACAGCAGGGCTTTCTTCCCATAGACCAGCTCATAAGGAGTGAATCTAGTGGTGGTCTTCCAGGTGGTATTGTAGGCCCAAGTGGCCTCAACTAATCTATTTTCCCAATCCTTCCTACTGATGCTAATCACCTTGGTCAGAATGCCTTCCAACGCTCTGTTGGTTACCTCCACTTGCCCATTATGTTGTGGGTGGTAAGTAGTGGATGTTTTGTGCTTGATCTTGTGCTGGCTTAACAAATTTGCAATCATTTGAGATGTAAATTGACTACCTTGATCAGTGACCAATTCTCTAGGGTACAAAAACTTATAAAATACATTTTCCCTTAAGAATTCAGCCACATTTTCTCTTGTTTCTACTTTGATGGCCTTGGCTTCAGCCCACTTGGTTAAATAGTCAGTGAACACAATGATGTACTTATTTTTCCTAGATGGAGGGTCAATGGGTCCAATGAAATCCATGCCCCACTTGTCAATTGGCTCGAAAGTCACTTGAGGTTGCATAGGCATTTCATCCCTTGGGGTAGGTTTCCCCATCCTTTGGCACCAATCACACTGACTAGTATACCTCCTCACATCTTAGTGAAGAATGGGCAGTAATAAGAAACTTGTAGTACCTTGAATGTTGTTATTTTTGCTGCAAAGTGACCTCCACAAGGCCCATCATGATAGGTCAGAAGGATGTCAATTACTTCCTCCTCCCTGACACATCTTCTTAGAATTTGATCCGAGACTAGTTTGAAGAGGTTTCCGCCAATCCAAGTGAATGGGGCACTCTTCCTTACAATCTTTCTCTTTTCCTTGGAGGACGAATTTGGTGGAAACTATGCAGACGCCAAGTAATTTGCTATGTCAGCAAACCATGGAGAGAGAACTAAAATGGAGAATAAGTATCCATCTAGTAACTGATCATCAACCATTCCTTCTTCCCTTGCAGGAAAAGTCAATCTAGATAAAAAAAATTACAACAACTTTCTCCTTGCCATGCTTATCAATAATAGTTAAATCAAACTGTTGCAATAAAAATAACCATATAATAATTTGGGAATTTACATCAGGTTTATTCATCAATTATTTAATTGCAGCATGGTCAGTGTGCACAAATGTTTGGTAACCAGTAATATAATGTCTAAATTTATTCAATGAATACACACAATAGCTAGGAGCTCTTTTCCATTCACTGTGTAGTTCAGTTCGGATTTTGACATTCAGGAATTCTTACTAATGAAGTAAATGACATAAGGTAGTTTGTCATCTATTTGGCCTAGAGCGGCTCCTATGGCTGTGTGAGAGGCATCGGTATGTATATGGAAAGGATGAGCCCAATTTGGTGTTGGCATTATGAGACAAGTGTTGTCCTTGATGGAAAATCACACAGATGATAAATTATAGTGCAACAAAGTTATTTTCAAGTTCACACACTTTCATGCAGAGAAAAGTTTCTTTCATGTAGAGAAAAGTTCACGCACTTTCATGCAGAGAAAAGTTTATTTCATGTAGAGAAACATTCACACACTTTCATGCAGAGAAAAGTTTCTTTCATGTGGAGAAAAGTTCATGCACTTTCATGCAGAAAAAGGTTCCTTTCATGAAGAGAAAAGTTCACGCACTTTCATGCAGAGAAAAGTTCACGCACTTTCATGGTTGGTTCATGGTATTAGTCCGACAGTTTTTGATCTTATGATTTTGGTCTGTGGTATTGCATCCAAAAGTGTTGATCCCAAGTATTGGGTCCATGGTATTGAATTGTTATGGTTTTTGGTCTGTGGTATTGTGAAAGGCCTAAGGCTATAAAAGAGGAAGGAGATCATTTGGCAAGGCATCTTCTGATTAATTGAATATCTAATAAAGTACTAGATCTGGAACATGGTGATTGGGTTATGGTGTAAATCTAGATCTGAATAAAGAAGGAACCTGAGTGCAAGGAGAAGGATAAATTCTATTGATGGGTCAAAATATTAAGGCTGGAATAGTGGTATCTCTATATGATTTTAGTCTGTGACATGTGGCGCACGCTTGATCTATAAATATGATAATCTAGGTTAACTAATATCTGAATGTTTGAAAGAATGAATTTATAGATCTATATGCAGGTTTCTGTTGGTGAAGTTGCGGACTTTACTTGAAATATGTTTCAGCTGTTTTTATTTATTACTGCAGTGTTCAAGGTTCTGATTTGATATCTGGTTCTTGTGTGCTGAAAAAGTATTAATTCAGTTTATGCACAAGGAAGTTGGTTGATTTCAGATCTATTTGATACTTTATGGATCGGGATCTTAAGGATTGGAATGTTTATCATTATCCGGTTTGATAGACTAGATCTGAATTATTGACATATGTTTTATGAAAGGTATGATCTAGGTATATCTGATGTATGGAACAGCTGCAAAGTTATAAGGAAATATTTGCCGATCTGTATGCGGGTTGGCTTTGGTGAAAGCATTGATTCAGTATTGGGTAATTGAGAGATTGATGATGCTAGTATTGATTGATTATGAGCTTCAATGATATTAATGGGTCCAGTATGAAAATTGGATGAAACGTGGCCTTTCAGATTATGATGTTGTGCTTCAGTGTATCCAGTCTGAAAATTGATGAAACGTGGTACCTGGAGGAAGAAAGAGAAGGTTGTAGCCTTCGGTAGGTCAGCACCTATGTACTAGTAGATTAGCTAGTACAAGAGCCAAGGGGGTGGTAGCTCCTTTCTAGTAGCAGCTGGAAAACAAGTAAAGGTTGGAGCATCTCAGCAGGTAGTAGCCTGCTCAAAGGGGGTTGTAGCTCCCTTCCAGGAGAGTCTAGAGAACGAGAGAAGGTTGTAGCCTTCTACAGGTAGAAGCCTGTGTATTGGTATAAGTCTGCACCAGCAAAAAACTATTGTAAAAGGTATTTCTTATTAAAGAAGATTGAGACGAATTGCAGCAGGTGGTTTTAACCCACATTGGGTTTCCACCTTACATCATGGTGTTCATGTGTGCTTCTTGTGTGCGATGATCTGTTCTATTTTACTACTCCAGTTTACTGGTCATATGGTTAATAATGTTCAGATGCACTCATTAGCGATCAACTAACTGAATCATATGTTTAATGGATATATACTTGTTGCATCACATATGAATCTTAGTATGGAAAGAGAAAAAGTTATATTGATATGATAATACTGATTCACCCCCCCCCTCTCAGTATTATTTCCAATAATTTCTATTAGAGCAGGTCCTTTGGTAGAAGCTTGATCGCTTGAAGGAGATCTGTGGAACAATGGGAAAGAAGCTTAAGAAGAAAGCGCCTAAGCAAAAGAGGACATCTCAGAAGAACTATGATAGTGGGAGAATTGATTGGGGATTATGTGGAAGAAGCATTTCAGATTCAGAATCATTTCAGAATGAAGATGGACTATCAGGTATGAATTTGTTATCCTCTGATGTTCCAGCTATCTATCCATTTGAAGGTGATGTAAGTGATAACGAAACAACTGAATGTGCTCTTATGGGTGAGCAAGAAGGATATCAAATAGAGGCAGAATTTCAGAGGCTGACGGACAAAATTAGAGATCAAGAAGATCTATTAAACATAAAGGATGGTGTCTTCAAAGAAGTAGCTGCCAGACTAAAGGCTCAACAAGAGGAAGGAAGCAAGGTAAGGAAGTTATTCAAGGACAAATATCAAAAGTTGCAGGATGAAGTAACATCACTAAGAAATGAAGTCAATGAAAAGAGCACAACAATCAAGGAACTCAGAGATAGATCCAGTTACTATGAAAGGCTTGAAGCTACGATCCTCTCACTAAAAGAAGATCTTGAAGAATCAAAGAAGGAGAATAAAGATCTACTGCAAGCTATTGAAAAACAAGAAAATGAAGTTATCAACTTAAAATCTCAACTGGAATGTGCCTTCAGAATTCATCAAATGCAGTAGGATCTGAATGAAGAACAAGAAAAGGAGATTCTCAAACTAAGGCAACAAATGGAAGAAGGAAGAAATTCTGAAGAAATTTTGAAGAAGCAATGTCTGGAAAAGGAAGAACAACTTTAGATTGAGGTAAATATCTTAAAAGAAGAAAATGATAAACTGTTACGATTTCAAGATAGTACTAAAGTCTTGGATGATATTCTTACAGAACTGGTCTTGTTTTTCATGAATTTGTTGAAGGTGAATCTAGTTCACAAGGTGAGGCAAGGGACTCTAAAGAGAAATCTAAAATGATCAACAAGGAGAGGAGAGGTCAACCCCATCAACAATCAAGGAAAGAGATTCGTCAAAGAAAATCTTTTACTCCTAACTATGGAAGTAATAGTCGTCCATTTACTGAGATGAATAATATTGAATGTTATGAATGTCATAATCTCGGACATGTTGTAGCTAGATGCAGAAGAAGAATGGTTCAAGATCATCACACAGAAATATCATCACATTCCAGGTACTTTAATGGATATTGCTTTGCTTGCAATATGTTTGGTCTCAAAGTTACTGATTGCTACATAAGGAATATGAAACATGTAAGATGTTATCCATGCAGCAAGATTGGACATATGGCCAAGGAATGCAAGAACAAGGTAACGGCACCACATCAAAAGGAGTAAACATCATCACACTTGAAGATATGGAAGAAAAAGGAAGTATAGTCAGAAAAATGTGGCACAGCACAATGTACAGGCACAACAGACTCAGAAGGAGCTGAAAGTGCGAAACTTCAGTATCCTAAATTTCATACGTAAGTTTCACAAAGGAAAGTCGCATATATACGCGAGTTGGTCACTGCACAGTTGCGTATATGATTGTTTGAGGAAAAGCAGTAGGTACAGGCTCAGGAAAGATGGTTTGATATGATTCGGTCCATTATTTAACATGTTTGATAATGGTTACAGTCTGTTAATGATGTGTGGAAATGTCTTGATCCTAACTTGATGATGATGATGTCTTGATACTTCTTGTTGATATATGCATGATCAAATTTGACAGTAAACATATGGCACAAGTTTAGGGGGAGCAGATACTTTTAATAATGCATTGTTGGCATTATGGTTAGTGGTCCTTGGTGATGATGCTTAGGATACATCTTGCTATGATATGATTATGAGTTGTCCATGACAAAATTTCATATGATGTTTGGGGTTACATAGTTGATGATCAGATTAGATTTGTGGTTGATTCTCTAATATAGTGCTTACATGGTGATATTTATAAGGATAAGGAAAAGTACAAAGCTTGTATACACATCTTCATTAATTGATGATGACTCTATCATATGCTGCTGTCATATATGCATAAAGATCATATAATATAGTTGATGCAAGTCTCCTATAGTTCTTGGCTCTCATGTGGATGAGGATTGCTGCGGTTGATGATATTGAGCTAAAGATACATAGTACTATATACAGTATGCTGGATACATGAATGATTACTCAAAATTGCATTGTTGGAGAGATGATGATGATAAAATGACAGATTGATACTTACATATGTTGATTGATACAGATGTCCCCGATTGATGATACATGGATGACATATAAGATCATGCAGATCTTGATGTTGATGGGATGGCTATGATGTCTTTCAAGAGGATGAGTTAATATCTATAGGCAGACATACCTTGCTACAAGACATTTATAGGTTGCTGATCTGAATAGTGATTGACAAATGCTACTGATATTAGTTATTGATAACTTTCATAGTCTTGCTCTAGATATTTCATCTTTATGTCATATATGTCTTTTGTTATCAAGGTCATGTAACGGTCTTTTTTGGTTTCCCCACTATGCCTGGGATGAAGGATGTAATGTACTTGTTTATCATGAGTAAACTTCTGGTGTAAGACCACTTGGATGGGTGGATGAGTCAATATTTGTATATCCTCACTTGGTTGAGAGATGGATGTATGTACGAGTCTTTGGTGATAGGAAGGTCATTTAATATAGAGTCATGTTCTTCTTGTATAACATCTTTTTACAGATCTTACCTACAGTCAGGGGGAGCATGAACAGCACACTTCAGCAGTGCAGAGACTCAGATGTACTCAAGGGGAGCATGGACACATTGATACACCTTGGCATACACAAAGGGGGAGCTCATTCAAAAAATTCAGCAGGCACTCAGGGGGAGTATGGATAGCAAAGGAAGAGAATATCTTGGTCCGCCCTTTGCCCTCAATGTCAAAGGGGGAGAGTGATTTGGTATTGTTGCCATCAAGTCCAAAGGGGGAGATTGTTGGTATTAAGAGACAAGTGTTGTCCTTGATGGAAAATCACACAGATGATAAATTATAGTGCAGCAAAGTTATTTTCAAGTTCACACACTTTCATGCAGAGAAAAGTTTCTTTCATGTAGGGAAAAGTTCACGCACTTTCATGTAGAGAAAAGTTTCTTTCATGTAGAGAAAATTTCACACACTTTCATGTAGAGAAAAGTTTCTTTCATGTAGAGAAACGTTCACGCACTTTCATGCAGAGAAAATTTTCTTTCATGTAGAGAAAATTTCATGCACTTTCACGCAGAGAAAATTTCCTTTCATGAAGAGAAAAGTTCACGCACTTTCATGCAGAGAAAAGTTCCTTTCATGCAGATAAAATTTCACGCACTTTCATGGTTGGTTCATGGTATTAGTCCGACAGTTTTTGATCTTATGGTTTTGGTCCGTGGTATTGCATCCAAAAGTGTTGATCCCAAGTATTGGGTCCATGGTATTGAATTGTTATGGTTTTTGGTCCGTGGTATTGTGAAAGGCCTAAGGCTATAAAAGAGGAAGGAGATCATTTGGCAAGGCATCTTCTGATTAATTGAATATCTGATAAAGTGCTAGATCTGGAATATGGTGATTGGGTTATGGTGTAGATCTAGATCTGAATAAAGAAGGAACCTGAGTGCATTGAGAAGGATAAGTTCTATTGATGGGTCAAAATATTAAGGCTGGAATAGTGGTATCTCTATATGATTTTGATTTGTGATATGTGGCGCACACTTGATCTATAAATATGATAATCTGGGTTAACTAATATCTGAATGTTTGAAAGAATGAATTTATAGATCTATACGCAGGTTTCTGTTGGTGAAGTTGCGGACTTTATTTGAAATATGTTTTAGCTGTTTTTATCTATTACTGCGGTGTTCAAGGTTCTGATTTGATATCTGGTTGTTGTGTGCTAAGAAAGTATTAATTCAGTTTATGCACAAGGAAGTTGGTTGATCGCAGATCTATTTGATACTTGATGGATCGGGATCTTAAGGATTGGAATGTTTATCACTATCTGGTTTGATAGACTAGATCTGAATTATTGACGTATGTTTTATGAAAGGTATGATCTGGGTATGTCTGATGTATGGAACAGCTGCAAAGTTATAAGGAAATATTTGCAGATCTGTATGCCGGTTGGCTTTGGTGAAAGAATTGATTCAGTATTGGGTAATTCAGAGATTGATGATGCTAGTATTGATTGATTATGAGCTTCAATGATATTAATGGGTCCAATATGAAAATTGGATGAAACGTGGCCTTTCAGATTATGATGTTTTGCTTCAGTGTATCCAGTCTGAAAATTGATGAAACGTGGTACCTGGAGGAAGAAAGAGAAGGTTGTAGCCTTCGGTAGGTCGGCACCTATGTACTAGTGCATCAGCTAGTACAAGAGCCAAGGGGGTGGTAGCTCCCTTCTAGTAGCAGTTGGAAAACAAGTAAAGGTTGGAGCATCTCAGCAAGTAGCAGCCTGCGCAAAGGGGGTTGTAGCTCCCTTCCAAAAGAGTCTAGAGAACGAGAGAAGGTTGTAGCCTTCTGCAGGTAGAAGCCTGTGTACTGGTATAAGTATGCACCAGTACAGAACTATTGTAAAAGGTATTTCTTATTAAAGAAGATTGAGATGACTTGCAGCAGGTGGTTTTCACCCACATTGGGTTTCCACCTTACATCATGGTGTTCATGTGTGCTTCTTGTGTGTTATGATCTATTCTATTTTACTGCTCCGGTTTACTGCTCGTATGGTTAATAATGTTCTAATGCACTCATTAGAGATCAACTAACTGAATCATATGTTTAATGGATATATACTTGTTGCATCACATATGAATCTTAATATGGAAAGAGAAAAAGTTATATTGATATGATAATACTGATTCACTCCCCCCTCTCAGTATTATTTCCAACATTTGGGTCTTGGAGAATAGGTGTAGTAGTCAACTTGTCCTTTAGGGTGTCCAAGGCTTCTTGATAGCTTTCTGACCATACAAATTTGGTGTCCTTGGCCAATATCCAAAATAAAGGAGAAGCTAACTTGCTGAAGTATTTTATAAATCTCCTATAGTATCTAGATAGACATAGAAAAAGTCTAACATCTCTCTGGTTTTGCGGACCTGGAACCATTTGGATGATGGATATCTTATTTGGGTCTACCTGCAATCCTTTCTGGGATATTGAGTGACCTAGAAGAATCCTTGCAGTCACCAAGAACTCACATTTTTCGAGACTAAGGGATAGGTTCATTTCAATGCATTGTTCATCACCTTACCTAATTTGGAGAGAGCCTCCTAGAAATCACACCCATAGGGTGTAATGTCATCCATATAAATTTCCACTGCATCATGGACTAGCTTGGCAAAGATACTTCAAACTACCCTTTGGAAAGTGGCAGGGGCATTGAACAGGCCAAAAGGAATGACCCTATAAGTGAAAGTACCCCAAGGACAAGTGAAGTTGGTTTTATCCTGGTCATATGGGCTAATCTGGATTTGATTGTATCCACTGAACCCATCTAAGAAAGAGAAGAAATTTTCCCCTACCAAGCCATCTAACACTTGGTCAATGAAAGGTAGAGGGAAATGGTCCTTATTTGTTTCTTTGTTTAATTCTCTGTAATCAACACAAATCCTCCACTTCCCATTTTTCTTTGGAACCAACACCAAAGGAGAAACCCACTCACTATCCGAGATAGGGTAAATGAATCCTGCATCCAACAACTTTTGCAATTCTTCTTTCACTATATCCTTGAGAGTTGGATTCATTCTCCTTTGGGGTTGTCAGACTGGTTTGCAACCTTCTTTGATATAAATGTGGTGAGTACACACCGAGGGGTGAACTCCCTTCATTTCTTTGTAACTCCAAGCAAAGGCATCCAAATGTTCCCTTAGCATGTTGCACAACTCTTCTTCTTGGTGTACAGAAAGAGAGGGGTTGATTTTCAAAGTTCTTTTAGGGCCGAATTCTATTGTCTTGACACGAGTAGGGTTTGAATCAGTTAAGCATAGATCAATCTGCTAGTTGCTCCTAGTTTCCTTTACAACTTCCTCTAAGTAAAAGGTGTTGGGAGATGGATTTTGGAGGATGTGTTCAATCAAATCATCTTCATCAAGTTGTCCTCCTCCCATGCCAGTTTCTAGGGTATCGAGTTGGGTTGAGTAAAATTCATCTTCTTCCTCCTCTTCTGGCCATAAAGGTAAATCATGTTCTAAATATGGCTGAGCATGAGGGTACAAGATCAACTGCTTGGATAGATGCCCATTTTTTATGGTCATGTTTCCAGCCCTGCAGTTGATGTAGGCATCGGCACTAGCTAACCAAGGTGTCCTGAGTATGAGAGGATAACCATTAAGCTTGGCCTTAGGCTAGAGAACTAGGAAGTCAGAAGGGTACTTCTAGGAGTCAATGGAGACCATCACATCCTCAACAATCCCCTCAAGGGCTACTGTGGAACGGTCTGCAAGCTACAAGACTGTTGTGGTTTTTCCTAATGAACCCTAGAGATTTAGCTTGAGCATGGTGTCCTTAGTCATTACATTAATGGCAGCCCCAAGATCAATCAAGGTGTGTGGGACAATGGCGCCATTGATGTGAACATCTACTACAAGGCTTCCAGGGTCTAAATACTTTGGGCAAATTACCTTCCCTAGCATTAAATCAGACAATTGTCAAATGAAATTAATGGTAGGGGTGTCTCTTTTTTTCCTCCCTGGATGTTTGAAACACTTCTCTTTAATTAGTTTGTTGTAAATAGGTACATCCTTAATTTCTTGGAGAAGTGGAATTTTGAGACACAGATTTTTCAATTCACCTAGAAGTTCACTCTCTTCTGGGGTAGGTGGGACCGGATGAGTTAATATTTCAAGAAAGGGTGGGGGATGCACTCTAGGCATACTTTCCTCTCTTTCCCCCTCACTCTCCCTTGGTGGAGATGGAGGTTAGATGTCCAAGAGTACTCTCCCAGACCTCAGGTTGATTTCCTGAATTTCCACAACATAAGTGGGGTAGGATGTCTCTCCACTGTATACTTGTTGTGCTTGTCTATTGATCGGGTTCAGATTTGGTTGGGAAGGCATATGAGGTTGTTTAGGTGGAGCAGGGTGTAAAATTTGTGGTTGAGTAGGAGGTGAACACAATAAAGCTGGAGCATTGTTGTATGGGGGGATCCACCCCTGGGGTAGTGCATTCCATTGAGGCTATGGAGGAATATATGTCTGAAATGGCTAGTTGGTCGGCTAGGCATTGTAATGAGGTGTCAAGGACCAAGGAGGTGGTGTAGACCAGGAGGGATGAGCAGGGGGGGTCCAAGAGGGAATGGATGTGTTTTGGTTAGGGTTGTAATATGCATAGGATGAACCTTGCATGCCCTGCTGGTCGGTCGAGGCTCATGAGGCCTCCTTTGATTTATGTAGCAGAGTTGTTCAGTCACCCCTTCAATTCCCTGATACACAGCTTTTAGTCTAGGTAGAGAAGGGCACTTGTTTGTGGAGTGGTTTTCTTCACAAACCGAGCAAATTTCTATAAGGTTTAATGTATGTTCATTCCTAGGGTGCCTCCTTATGCATCTGGGGAAGAAGATGGCTAATGCTCTCTCTGCTTCCTCCTGATTCCTCTTGATGTGCATAGTGTCCATCTATAGGCCAAGGGTTTGCAACATTTCACTCTTGAAATATTCCAACATATTTCCAATTTCACCTTTTATATTTGTGTTGGAAGAGGATGAGCTGGCCACTGGTTGACTACCCCTACCCTTTTTCCTAGCTACTCTAGAATGGTTCTTAAACACGGTCTTGATATCTTCATAAGGTAGCTGGTAGATATCCCCTCCTGCTAACATGTTTATGGTATCTAGAAGATATTCCTTGACCCCCCTGAGTAGGACTAGCTTCAGTGACTGAGGATCAAGTTTGCACCTGGCCCTTTTGTAGCTAAGCTGGAATCTTTCCTCATAATATTATAAAGACTCATCATTCCCTAAAAATCTCCTCTTTAGTGCCTTTGGACCTACAGTAGTCTCGATATTTGTTGTTGAAGGCTTGCTGAATTTGAGCCCAGGTGGTGATGCTATCCCCAGGTAAACCCATGAACCAGCACAAAGCTACATCCTTGAGAGTGGATGGGAATAATTTCAAATTTTTATCATTAGTGGTGTAATCATAAGTTCTGCATATGACAGTGAACTCAAACAAGAAAGTATCTAGATCTTCTGAGGTCAGACCATGGAAGTGAGGAAGAGCAGATGGGCTTATGTTTTTCATCTTGGCATCCCCATTAGTTTCTCTGATGGGAAAAGCACCCTCAATTCTTTCTCTATCTCCTCTGTCATTTCTATTTTCAGTCATTAGGTTAGTTGGAATGGGTTCTCCTTCTTCTTCTCCCCCTGTAGGCTCTTCAAAAACCTCTGGTTGTTCGCCTAAGGGGCCCTCCAATTCATAGCCACCAAAGAAGAGGGAAGGTTAGTTGTTTGAAGTGGTGGAGTATTTGGTAGAAATTTTCCTAAGTTATCCCAATTCCTACGAGGCATGAAATAAGTGTTTTTGTTTTGTTTCTTTTTCAAGCTTTAAGACTAATTGCAGAATTGAAATAAAAAACTGAATGGAAACTAACTGTTGAATGAAATATCACTTGCAGAATGGAAAGGAAAGCAAACCAACTTACAATTACTTTTGCAAAAAAAATGAATCTAACAATAGAATGGAAGAGATAAGAAATGGAAGAAAGGAAGCAGAAATCACATCTACTTAGACACCTCCCCGTCAATGGCGCCAAAAATTGATGAGCACTAGTATTACAACAAGAATGCTGCAACTCCTGGGGCTACCAACTTTACTTTATCAACACAGGGTTCGTACAAACTTGGAGGTGACAACGTGCATACACAAGTAGATGTAATGGGTCCACTATTTTTCACTACTGAGTTGGTGATAGACCACTATGGTTTCTCAAACCAACCTTCTATTGATTTAGAAGAAGTTTGATTACCAATGAAGGAAGGGGAATTTTAACCTAATTGAGAGAATTGAAATATTGTCTACTGCAGTAATGAAAGACTGAAATAAATGCTTTAAACATACCACTCATTTAACTGTTTGTTAAGAGATATTGTTTCATAATAATTCTAAGATAACATGTGTGTACTCCTAACTATCCTAGGCATGCAATCTGAGATAATCAAACACTTTTTTGCTTTGTATATGAATGAACACAATAACTCTTTTTTCCTTTTTGTCCTTTTTTTGTGAAAATGTGAATGCTAACTCTTCTTGGTGGTATGGCAGGTGGGTTAGAGGTGGTTGTGAAAGGTCAAATGGATTGTGAGGCAAGTTGGGTTCTCCTATCTTTTTGGATGATTTTTCCACAAATCGGCCTCAAAATAGACCACTACAGGTCGTCCTACAGGAAGTCCTAATGCACCTATAAGATGTCCTAATGCTCCTACAAGATCCCATGTATTCCTACAGGATCTGGCCGAAAGAAATATGAGTTATTTGGAAGGTGGTATAGGGCTTAGGGAAGGTGAATGATGGAATAAATAAGGAAAGGGGGTGGCTAGGACTTCCTCAAAGCTCAAACCAAAGTTTGTGAGATGGTTGAATTTGCTCAACAAACGTGGAAAGTTGTTCTTATGGAATGATGAATTGGTTTATAGACTTAGTGGCTTTTGGTGATTGTGGAGGGATGAGGTTAGGTTGGGGCTGCTGACATGAGATCTTCTTGCACTATTGAAACTCCTGAAATACATAATCACTGGCATTTATCCATGAATCATGTCAAACAAGAAATATTTCCAATTAACATAAGAAAACAGAATTCCATTATTTAATTGTCTAGTTCATGCATGGAAATATTTGTAGAATGTTGTGAAACACCATGAGATCCAATACAAATCTGTAGATAGCAGAGATGACAATTGAAACCTATTCTTGAAAACTAAAAAGATGCTGGCCTAAGTAGCAGAAAACCCTAAATTCCGTAAGAAATCAGAATTCTTTCTTTTTGGGGCTGAATAGAAGTTTTTCCTCAAACCATGGTCCCTGAAGGGAGGAGTGAGTCCAAATCCACCTGCTATCAACCTTTTTGGTATTCCTTTATCTCTCTAAATCTACAGCTAAAGATATGCACAAATGGAAGTAAAATAATCAAATTCACCACTACTTGAAATGAAACAATGCCAAAATCAACTCAACAATTAATCTACGAAATAAACTAAGCATACAAGTATAGTAAGAGGAAGCTCTGCTACTAGGGTTGGGCCCTAACCCAAGAGATTCGGCCCTTTGAGTCAACTCAGTGCTAGATCAAGGAAATTTTCATTCTCATTATCATATCAAAATGATTACATAACAATGTTTTGCCACAAAACATTAACTCGAAAATGATTAGTTCTCTTACATAAAAAATCAAAATCCTAATGAGGCTCTAGGCCTCCTTATTTATAAAACTGAAATCTACAACAACTTCCTTAAATCTAGGGAGGCTTGGCTCTCAAACTCAAGATGAACTGGTTCTTAACTATCACTGGCTCGGTTGCCCATGATCTCCATGACTCGACTGCTTGCAACTCCGATCTAGTCTGATTTTATTGATGGATATTCAAATGAGTGAGGATTTAATGAGGAATATCCATCTCCTATAATATCTCCTTCTTGTCTCAATCAAGTTCCTACAGCTTAATTAGCCAAGATTGCCATGATTTTCTCCCAAAAACCTGTAATCAATGAACATTAGACCACTAGCCATAAAATCTTACTTTTACTCATCTCATTAACCAAAAAATAATCAAAACATGTAAGGAATTGTGAGAAGAGTTTATTTTAGTAAGCATGTAGGTGTATTAAGGTCCATATAGTTACCCAATGATGAGGCTCAATAAAGTGTAGTTCCATGACTGTGTCAAAATGTGCAAAAATTCATAAAAACCAAAATTTCTCCAAAACTTCTCAAAATTGGTTTATGAAATCCTCAGGTACCATGCTATGCTATAAGGGAAGCATCAACAAGCAAATCCAACTTTACCTTCCCTTTTTTCTTGATTGGGGTTTCATTGAGTTTCTCCTTCAACTACTTGATCTTGATCTTAGAAACTTGATTCCTTGTGTAGTAATGCATGGCCAAGTGGCTTTGCATTCTATTATCTCTTTTAGCCCCCTTAAGAATATTCTCCAAAAGAAAATTTACCTTATCAAGCTAAAACTCTCTATTCTCATTGATTTTTGCTGTAATTAGGTCAACTAAAGTCATTTTCTATCCTTGTTCTTGAAGTGCTCTTTTGACACCTCTAGTCCTTGGTCTTTTCCTTGTCACCTTCTCTTGATGTTCATCTAAATCCTCTGCATCCATCACTGCTTTTACCTTTATATCCTCTTTGCCAACATCAACCTCATACTTTTCCAAAAGTAGCTACTTTACCTTAAATTGCTAATTCTCCTGCTCTAGGAATGAAATCATGAAGTTTCCCTTTGATAAACTGTCCTTGAGATTTTCTATCTCAACATATTTATTTATGATAACCTGCTCCATTGTTTATTCTCCTCATTAACCTTCGATTCAACCATGAAGGTTTCAAGATGAAATGGTTCCTCATCTTGCAATGGTGCTTCATGCTGTGATTGTGATCCCTGCTCTTTTGATGTTGCTGATGTAAGATTTGACCCTTGCACGAAATGTGGAGTAAACACAAGCCTCCTTCCTTTTTGGTATGTCTGAGTCACGTCAATCCTAGGTATCCTCTCAACTTTAGGTCTTCTAGGTGGCATTGATGATGTACTTGGGCTTGTGGATTGACTAACAGAAGACAACAAGACATCTCACTGAATAAATATTTCCCAAGTGATGTTATTTTGAGCAAGTTGATGCAATACAATAATATTGATGAGGGCATGGTGAAAAAGGATTTTTTCATGGTCATGCTGTCTATGTTGTTCCTTCTATGTGATTTTAGCCAAACATTTGTAAAGGTAGCAGGCTAGGTTTAGTGGTTTTACCCTTGTGAAATGCATGAGCAGTCTGACATGGTATTTGTAAAGTCTAGAAAATATGCCCTCACATGTAAAGTACTTCATAATAACCCTCTTCAATGGAGCAAATTTTTCAAGGAGTTGTCCGAAAGGAAACACCTTCTTAATGTTGTGTTTGTAGTGGCCTTTCATGAAAGGTTGATAGTTTTGCATGTCTAAGTCCTGACTCTTATACCAATTTTCTCCACTGTCAGGTATCCCAGTCACTGCTGCTGTGACTTCAGTGGAAATAGTGAAAGTAACACCTGCAATAGTGACCTTATCTCTCCTCAAATGAGTGGCGAACAAACTAGTCAATTTGTCATGGTATTTGACCCTTTGAATTAACTCACAAAACCCTAAACACTCCAAATTCGCAAAGAACTGCTTGGAAAGTGGAGAAGACATCATATCCTCAATGTTTAGAGGTTCATATCTCAATATTTGACCTCCTTTGTTATATTATTTCCTTTCCTCCTCCATTTTGATTGTGTGCAATTAAAACCCTAATTAGGAAAACAAGGGATTTGGATGAGGGGATAGGATGGAGGGTTTAGGGAAGGGGAAAGAGGGTAGGAAAATTTAGGGAGATAGGTAGGGGTGTTAGGGACCTTTGGGAAGTGGAATGGGAGAAAATGGGTAGAGGGTCTAGTCTAGGGAATTTCTACACAGTCCACTAAGAAAACAATGAAAATGCAACATAGGGAGTAATAGAGGTTTTGCAATATGAAAACAAGGGAAATAGACCTATGGAGAGGTGAAGAGACTTAAAATTACTTGTAGAAAGCATCTGAAGACTTGAAACGTTATTGAAAACCGTTGAAAACAAGTTTTAGGGCCTTGTGGAGAGAAAACGCAACGAAACCCTGGAAAACGCAACGAATTTCTGGAAAGCGCAATGAAATCTTGAGAAAACACAACGAAACTGTTTGGATGACCCTTTGGAGTATTTATGCCTATGAAATTGCTGAGGAAATGACTTGTTGGTGAATGAGAGCTCTTTAGCAATGAATATGAGAGAGAGAATTGGAATGAGATGATCTTTATAGCTTGTAGAAATCAATTTCTTAATGGTAGGGTGGCCCACCATATATTTTCGCATTGCTTTTGGAATAAAATATTTAATTTTTGAATTGTCAAATGCAACTTGAGAAAATTGAACTGTTAAATTATTTTGAAATGAGTCACACTTTACAGCATAACCTTTTTAGCTAAACCCTATCACTACTCCTTCATTTTTCGGTTTTATGAATGACATGACAGTTTTGATGAATCTAACCCTAATGACCTAATGGTGACACTGAGCTGAATGAAGACCATGGTGATATGAATGAGATGACGATGATGATTTTTCAGTGATGGCACATCCAACTGAATGATGGAAGTGACCAGACCATGAATATTTTGAAGGAGCAACAATAGACCTAGACACACTAGCCATTAGCCAAATTTTATTTTGAAAACCTAGTGAAATGATAAAATTTGACTTGAGACCCCTAAAAAAATCATGTAAGAGCATATTTGATCACTGGTGATAGGAAAAACTAACTAACACTGACATTAGCTCTAGTTGGGGATGGAATCTCCTTGGAGGTTTCAAGAACACCATAAACTAGGTAGCCTTATTCATTGGGCATGGAGACAAAATGCAAAGACCAAACTCAAACTGAAAACTAACTGAATAACTGAAATTGACTACCAACTGAACTTATTGATGGCAGCATATCATCGAAACTTGAGGGCTTGAAATCCTAATTACAACCACCCACCTGCTGAAGACATATGTATAATCATGTGAAATGATCCTTCCAGTGTAACGAATCCAGCAAATCACTGCCTACTTGAGTCCTACTCACACTTTCCTTGAGTAGGCAAAAAAAACAAAAGCTAGACCACTCCAAGTGTCCACTAAACATGTGTACATGATCCATAAATATAATAAAAATCATATCCCTTGATGACTGCAACAACCTGACAAAATAATCTTGAAACTCGTGAATGACTACCTTTTCTTGATGATTAACAATGAGACGAGAATCTTCTTCCTTTTTAGACATTGGTTGTTTTATAAAATGAAGTTTTTCATTCTCAAGAGAAATAGATGTAGACAGTAAAATTTTGGATGAACTTTGTAACGAGACTCTTGCTGAACAAGACAATCAAGCCAACTGCCTGATCAAATTCGTGTCATCTTTGTTTTGAAGCTCATAGTTAACTAATGGAGAAGGACTTTGACTACATATATCATCCACAACATCAGCTATTAGATCAAGGATAATTTGAGAGGACTGCTACAACTAGTCATACGTTGGTTCCAATGAGGCTACATGATTTTCTATAAAATCTTCATGTTCTACACTTTTAGCTGCATTTTCAAACTGAATGTTGCTTGGTAACAATGATTTTGGACTAAAAAACGGTTCTATATTACAAACAACATTCTTGACAACTTTAGGAGAAGGTTTCCAACCGTTTTTAACTTGCTTATTTTATTCCTTGGTAACCTTATAGTTTACTCTTATTATTTCGAAAGAAGAGAAACACAAAGGTAAGGAGTCTTGGTCAAGAATTTCATGGTCTTCTTCGTGCTCAAAATCAAAACTAAAAGACTGCTGATTTCTAAACTTAGGAAAGTTTTCTCTGAGTAATTGAAATGATGTAAAACATAAAGGCAAAGACCTTTCACATGATTTGAAAATTTCTGGATTCTCTTCATTGTTTTCATTATCGATATGCATAGGCTGACTGCTACATCTTAGATGTTGTAATGAAGCTTCTTCCTCCCAAAAGCATGTCATTGATTTCCTTGTAGAGTCAACCTTTATTTCAACAACATAATCATCATTATACTGATCATACTTGGGTTACTCATCATTATAAGGAATGACATCAAACATACACATTAGATCAACAGATTAATCCTCCACGGTTGATCTACAGATCCATAAATAAATACATAAAACAATCACTTTATGATCTATGGTAACTGAGATTAACAGCAGAATGGTTAGGGTTAGCAACCTCTTCTTCTTCTGAAATAAGTGGGACATGGTGTTTTTAAACATCAAGTTCATCTCTCATGATGATATTTTGTATCATTTCTTCCATTTTTCTTACTAAAATGTCGAGCTTCACTTCTGAAGATGTCAGGTGTTTCTTCTCTATGATCTCCCTCGCTTCTTCTTTCAACTTTGACATTTTGACCAACAGATTAGCTTCCACAGCTATTGCACTACCCTGCATTTCTTCGAGTGTCGTAGTGTTCATTTCTCTCAATTGAAATGCCATTTCCAAATCAAAGGCATCCGGGTAGTGTAAAAGAGCTCAAACAGGAGGTAGTTTTATATCAGCAGGTATTGAATAGTATACTTGATTGAATCTAGCTGAAAAGTGGTGCATTCTTTCTCCTGTCTATCTTTCCAAATGATTATATTCTTCTAAAATCAAAAAAGGATTTCTCTTGATCACCCATCTATCAAGGAAGAATTTCACAAATTGATGAAAATAGGAAATTCTTGTAGCTGACAAGCTTTTGAACCATTTCTTGGCCTCACCTTGCAAAGATAAAGAAAAAATCCTGATACCAGCATCATCTTCTTCAACCTCAAAAAGGTTGAGAAAATTTTCAAAATTCTGAATATGTTTTTCAGTAGTGATGCTACCATATTTTCCATCAAACATGGGAAGATATTTGTAATAATTTTCAAGGAAATCATGGAGTATAAGAGGAAAGATGAGTGGCTTGTATCTATCTAGAATTTTACAAGGTATAGGAGTATGTACAAAAGATATAATATTAGTCTTGATCTCTTGAGGCTCATCAAGTTGAAGATGGTTAGCATAAGATTTGGAAGAAGGGTCTTGATCAAGATCAAAATTTTATTCACAATATTCAAAGGAAAGGAATCAAATGTGGGTCTAGGATATTTTCTCAAATACAGTATACTCTGGAAAACCTTCTTGACATTCTCAAGAAAAGAAAAGAAATAATTTGCAATAAAGAACATGAAGTCTTGGATGAAATTCCAACTTGAATACTTGATCTTCCCATATTGCCCTTTAATTTTTCTGTTGGGAAGGTTCATCCTCTAGTGGAGTCTTTGAATTAAATTTGAAACTGATTTGGAGTCACTAGGTGAATGATTTCAGCCTTACTGTGTCTGACCACTGTCCATCATTAGCAATCAGATCTAATCCTTGTCATTCTTTCCCAGGGAAGACATGATCTTTTGTTTCCCCAAAAACGACACCAAAATGTTATCCTCCACAATATCCCAAGGATGAGAAGGGAAATCAAAGGAAGTAACCTCAAACCACTTGTGGTTCAGTAGCTAGCCCTGCTAAACCAGAGAGGGATCTCTCTATGAATTCACAACCAAAGATGATTGGAATGGGAAAGGATTTTAGTCTAGATATGTTAGGCTCGGGTAGGGTTTTGAAATTTTTAGGTTTTGATGCTGGACAAAGGATGAAAGCCAGGTAGCTAGGTCAGAGGATCAAAGGGTTACAATAGTAAAAATATAGAGGAGAAAAGTAGCAATGATTTTGTGATGGCTTTAGAGTTTGTCAATGTAGTGTATTATTTGGAGGAATAAAAATATCTTAATGAGCATGAGCACATGAATTCATTAAATTAGAAGGAAAATTACACAAAATGATATTCCCATAAAAATAGAGCTTTATGCAAAAAAATTGTTTATAAACTTTAAGGAAAACCACTAAAGAAACAAGATATGAAAGGAGAGATGTATATCATTCAAGTAAAACTAAAACAGAGAAAATACATCATCACAAATTCACTGCACATGAATTCCTAGATAATAGCTGCAAACTTCTCCTTTGATTTCCTAAATAAAGTGTCCAAGTACAAGCTACAAGTGTTCTCTTCTTTGATCTCCAACCTGTTCTATGACTAAGAAAATGATACATATAGACCAAAAAAATATCTCCCTTCTCTTAGGGGTCGAATCCATGAGTCTAGGAACTGCTACATGAGGTGATCCAACCAAACCCTAATGTCTAGGGAGGTTAAAACAACTTCTCCAGTTAACTTGGACTCAAAACACTCTCATTAATGAAGCCTAACTTTACATAAAACAACTTCAACAAGGCTATTTACTCATTATTATAATATATGTACATCAAGGTTAATCAATTACACCATAAAAGGTCAAATCCAATTGACAAAATTGGAGAAAAGCTGTCACAGGAAAAAACGTAGCGAATTCAGCCAAAAATGCAGCAAGCCTGGATAAAACGTAGCGAATTTGGGAGAACTGGTTTTTGGAGGACTTCATGAAGTCCAAATTCTGATCTTGATGGCTCATTGGAAATCTGTGGATGTATTCCACATGATGGACTCTTTAGGAGCTGAAAATGATCACTTCTATCTCCTCAAAACTGCATTCTCCGACAGATACTCTCAGAAACGCAACGTGGTCTTCAACAGGTGGGCAGAAAGGGGGATTTTAGGTGGTATTTGGGAATTTTCACTTGTCAAAACCTACTAAAAGTATGCTTCCCTCAGGACAAATGTGATTTATAAACCATGCCAAATCTAGATATGTAAACAAAACATGATTTGGAGCTCCCTAACAAAAGCGCAACATGGAGCACACTATGTTTTTTGTCTCCATGACTATGTCAAAATGTGCAAAAATTCATAAAAACAAAAATTTCTCCAAATCTTCTCAAAATTGGTTTATGAAGTCCTCGGGTACCATACTATGCTATGAGGGAGGCATCAGCAAGCAAATCCAACTTTACCTTCCCTTTTTGCTTGATTGGGGTTTCATTGAGTTTCTCCTTCAACTGCTTGATCTTGACCTTGGAAACTTGATTCCTTGTGTAGTAATAGAGGACCATGTGTCTTTGCAACCTGTTATTTCTCTTAGCCCTCTTAAGAAGATTTTTTTAAATGAAAATTTACCTTATCAAGCCAAAACTCTCTATTCTCATTGATTTCTACTGCAATTAGGTCAACTGAGGTCATTTTCTCTCTTTGTTGTTGAAGTCCTCTTTTGAGGCCTCTAATCCTTGGTCTTTTCCTTGTCACCTGCTCCTAATGTTCATCTGAATCCCTCACTACTTTTCCCTTTATATCCTCTTTTCCAACATCAACCTCATACTTTTCCAAAAGTAGTTTCTTTACCATCAATTGTTGATTCTCCTGCTCTAGGAATGAAATCATGAAGTTTGCCTTTGATAAACTGTCCCTAATATTTTCTATCTTAGCATCTTTCTCCATTATGATCTATTCAATTGTCTTATGCTCCTCATTAACCTTCAATTCAACCATGATAGTGTCAATATGAAATGGTTCCTCATGTTGTAATGGTGCTTCATGCTATGATTGTGATCCCTACTTTGTTGATGCTCCTGTCGTAAGCTTGGCCCCTTCCACAAAATATGGAGTAAACACAAGCTTCCTTCCTTTCTGATATGTCTAAGTGACTTCAGGCCTAGGTATCCTCTCAACTGTAGGTTTGCTAGATGAACCACTCTTCACATGATTAGGTGGTGTTGATTATGTACTTGGGCTTATGGATTAACCAACAGAAGAAAACAAGACATCCGATTGAATAAATGTTTCCCAAGTGATGTTCTTTTGCAAAAGGTGATGCAATACAATAATCTTGATGAGGGCATGGTGAAAAATGATTTTTTCATGGTCACTCTGTCTATGTTGCACCTTCTCTCCCATTTTAGCCAAACACTTGTAGAGGTAGCAGGCTAGGTTTAGTGGTTTTACCCTGTGAAATGCATGAGCTATCTGACATGGTATTTGTATAGTCTAGAAAATATGCCCTCACATGTAAAGTACTTCATAATAACCCTCTTCATTGGAGCAATTTTCTCAGGGAGTTGTCCAAAAGGAAAAACCTTCTTAATGTTGTGTTTGTAGCGGCCTTTCATGAAAGGTTGATAGTTTTGCAGGTCCAAGTCCTGACTCTTAAACCATTTTTCTCCACTGTCAGTTATCCCATCGGTTGTTGTTATAACTTAAGTTGAAATAGTGAAAGTAACACCTGCAATAGTGACCTTATCTATCCTCAAATGAGTGGCAAACAAACTAGTCAATTTGTCATGGTATTTGACCCTTTGAAATAACTCACAAAACCCTAAAAATTCTACATTATCAAAGCACTGCTTGGACAGTGGAGAATACATCTTCTCCTCGGTGTTTAATGGTTCATATCTCAAGATTTGACCTCCTTTGTTATAGGATTTCCTTTCCTCCATTTTGATTGTGTGCAATTAAAAACCTAATTAGGAAAATAGGGGATTTGGATGAGGGGATAGGATGGAGGGTTTAGGGAAGGTGAAAGAGGTTAGGAAAATTTAGGGAGATGGGTGGGGGTGTTAAGGACCTTTGGGAAGTGGAATGGGATAAAATGGGTAGAGGGCCTGGTCTAGGGAATTTCTACATAGTCCACTAAGAGAATAGTGAAAACACGGCGTAGGGAGTAATAGAGGTTTTGCAATATGAAAAAAGGGAAATATACCTATGGAGAGGTGAAGAGACTTAAAATTACTTGTATAAAGCATTTGAAGACTTGAAATGCTATTGAAAATCACCGAAAACAAGTTTTAGGGCCTTGTGGAGAAAAACATAGGGAAACCGTAGAAAACGCAACAAATTTCTGGAAATCGCAATGAAATCCTGAGAAAACGTAGCACACTATTTCGATTTCCCTTTGGAGTATTTCTGCCTCTGAAATTGCTGAGGAACTGACTTGTTGGTGAATGATAGCTCTTTAGCAATGAATATGAAAGAGAGAAATGGAATGAGATGGTCTTTATAGCTTGTAGAAATCAATTTCTTAATGGTAGGGTGGCCCACCATATATTTTCACTTTGCTTTTGGAATAAACTATGTAACTTTTGAATTTTCAAATGCAGCTTGAGAACATTGAACTATTACATCATTTTGAAATGAATCACACTTTAGAACAAAACCTTTTGAGTAAAAGCCTATCACTACTCCTTCATTTGTCAATTTATAGTTTTGATGACTTTAACCCTAATGACCTAATGGTGACACTGAGCTGAATGAAGACCATGGTGATATGAATGAGATGATGATGATGATTTTTCAGTGATGGCACATCCAACTGATTGATGGTAGTGATCGGACCATGAAGATTTTGAAGGAGCAGTAATAGATCTAGACACACTAGCAAGTGACCAAATTTTATTTTGAAATCCTAGTGAAATGATAAAATTTGACTTGAGACCCCTAACAAAATCTTGTAAGAGCATAGTTGATCACTAGTGACAGGCAGAACTAACTAACATTAATAGGCTCAACGTTGTAAATGGCGTTGCAAAATCAGTTTCCATAGGGTGAACACTATTTTTCCCTTGAAAGTTTTGGCAAAATCTACTACTCCAAAAGCATCCTTCAATTTTGTGTGAAGTCGAAGGTTTTCACATTGAAGCCTTTAAATTATTGAACATCCGAAATCCCAGTTACAAATTTTAGTGGGGTTTCAATCTTTTGTGTGTACAATCTCAGGAAAAATCAAACCAGTTAAATTTCATACACCCAATAATGAAATTGTCTGCTTGTTGATTTTAGTAATGTCAAGGACACAAGCTCAGGAAATTCCATATTTTTATTAGGGCTTAAATTATATAAGTTTCATACTATTGATGTCGAGTTCAAATTGGCACTCCATAATTGGATGATCAAATGCAATTCTTTGATTGGATTTTCTTAGAAAATTTTGTATTATATGAGAGGTATTCCTTGATCCCCATAGTATCCTTGGTTGTGAATGAAATAAATTGTGTGTACATTGTATGATATTACAATGATATTGAAACATTCTGAAATTTAATTATGTAACTGATTTATTATCATGTTTACATCTATTGTCTAGTTCTCCATGACTATGAACTTGTTCTGACTATAGGCATACACATGTCTAGCTATGGGATGCTGGTTTCATACATAAGTTTGTGTTTTCTTATCATGATGGTGTATTTTTCTATACGAATAATTGAATGAAGTTTATTCTCACCAATAACTCTCATGACACTTCATGCATGCTGATTTGGTTGGTTTCATTTCAAGGCCTTAATTTAATCATTAATAGAATTTTGATTTTGATATTTCTTGCATTTTTCCATTGAGAACGATGCTTTTATTGATTGAAAATTTTTCCTATGCACACTGTCAATATCTCTCCCTTCTTCTTTGATAGAGACAAAGACAATCACAAACTAATGCCAAGGGGGAAACCTAGTATTTAATATTCTATGTCACCAGTTTATTGTGTCATAAAATAGACAAAGCTAGGCCAACATTGGTAGTCAAGAGAACAAAAATTGGAAAAGGGGGGTTTAGGCTAAGAGTCCAAATTCACAAAAAAAAAAACTTCAAAATTAAATCCGTTTTTGATAGGCTATAGTCCTAATAGACATATAGTTCAAATCATTTATGGGAGCCTGGGGTGTCTCCACATTTTGTGTCTGGCATCACACCTTGTCACAATAGCTTTGACAATATTCACCCCTAAACCACTTTTTCCATATTTCCTCTCCAATTGGGAGAAAATGGCTATCATATTTCTTCTTGGCTATTGAGGGTGGGACACTTTTCTACTGGAAGTGAAAGTATCTAACCCCCAGTGCTTTGGACATTGTTTGGATGTGGACATATAAAGAATACACAAGTGAATTACTAATTTTTGAAATTAATGGTTGAAATCTAACAACGAGGACACATAAAGATCAAATTATTGCTATGATCATAGATGTAGTAGAGGATCTCCACTCTCAATAGTTGTCATGTAGTGTGAAATGGTGATATACCATTGTGTGGTAATTCCTAGATGTTTGACAACCAATCTAAGTGGGAGTTTAGGAGGGGCTTTGTCGAAGCATTGATTCAAGTCAATGCAAACAATTAAGTTGGAATGAAAATAGATGTAGAGCCAACTTTTCCTTCTAACAAATTATATAATGTGGGACAACCTGTATCTATTAGAGAGATCTTGATATAAAAGCAAATAGGCTAAGAAGGCCTTTTTGAACTCTAGGGAAATTTTCCACAAATATTTGAATTATGATAACCATCTCCAATAGGAACAATACATCCCCAGATTTTGTACAATTTTCTAGTTATATAAGGACCCTTAAATTACTATAAAGGTGAGCATCAAAGACATATGATAGGTGTGGAGAACGTCTATATCCAATCTCTTCGACTACTCTCATAACTCTTCATTTTTATCTTGGAAAGTGTACAACTAGGTAATAGGTCAGAAACTTTCTGATGTAGTTTTGATTTTTCTCATGCTTTTCTAATTGAAGGAATCCATACATCTGGTAATTGTATACATTGGTTAAAGACCCTTTCTATTGAGTCTATTGGTATTAGACCAAGGATCCCTGAGAAAACACTTATTATTAAGATAAAATAAATATGATGCACCATATAGAAAAATTATTTGCAAGATATACTATGGTAGACATATTCCATCATAGAAGAAGGGTTTGCATTCATGTGACACATCTAGGGAGTGCCTTTGGCCATTTTAGGTTGTAGAAGATTTTTTTAGCTTTTGTTTCCTTAGATGATCTTGACAATCCATATAGTTGAAAAGGTTGCATCTTACTTGGCAACATCAGTGAAGCCAAATTCCTCATTCCTAATAAGGCAACAAAAGTCCCATTTCAGTCTGGTAAGGCCCATTTTTCCCTCTCTAGGTGTTGTTAAGAACTTATAAGGTTATGAAAAAATTTGTCAACAAACTATGTCTTTTGGAAGGGCATTGGAAAAAGGAATACGATGGAGTGAAATTATCTTGATGAACCACATATTAGTCGTGCTCAAATTGGCAATTCAACCATCAATAGTCATCACATATCATACTAGTGCCATAGGGAAACCTTTCCTAATGGATATTAAAAGACTTGAAGGGTTTAGAGGTGGATTTTAAGGATTAATTTTCCTCGAAAGGTTTTTATCTAGGATTTTCAAATACAATTGGAGGTCGATTTAGGGTCACTTCATTTGGGTATGAGCTTAACATTTTCTGTATTACCAATTGATCACGATGTCAAGTAAATTTCATCTTAAAACTTCTTTTAAACCTTCAACAAGACAGACCCAAAGAATTACCAATTGGTTTCGTAGTATTCACAGGGAAGCCCATCTATTCTTGGATTTTTACCATCAACCATGCTATTCAGGGTCATGCATACCCTTACATATAATTAAACAAACTAAAAATGGATTCATTTATTACCTTAGAAAACTAACCATTAAACATAAACAAATAAATCTTAAACCTATTTCCAAAAATAAAATAATAATTTATGACCATAGTCAAAACAAACTAATGATTCCGCGATGCAGGTGTACACAAAGCATGATATGATGGCAGAGGAACGGGCCGGCAAGTGGCATCACCACATGGCCACCCGTAAGCTTGCACACAGAGTAATAAACCCATTTCACAACATTCGTAAATGCCATTCAATGCGGCACTCGAACCAATTCATTAGCACCATCCCGCCTCAGCTCTGCATCATGGAGAGCTCAGGTAATATTCGGCCCACTTCCTCTGTTTCTGCTCCTCTACATCTAAATTGCAAGTGCCCCCTGGCTGTAGTGGAGCCAAGCACCCACACTGCAACAGGCAGGCAATGCAATATTCTCTGCTGCATAGAATTTGGAAAGGGCAACCATTACTCTCAAAGCCTAATATGCAACCTGACTCTCGCCTCTGAGCCTTCTGAGCCTTCTTCCTCTAATTTCTGCTCAGTTCCAACTTCTTACAGGAAGTCCCCTCCTCCTCATGCCATCATGCCTCTCTTCCACTAGCGAATGCATCGTAGGATGGGTAGCAGCAGAGGCAGACTGCTCTGTTCTTCGCCCTCAACGGTCTTTGACTCCTCTTTCCCCTCATCAAATGACATCTCAGCTCATTATCCTGTTACACCCAATGGCAGAGGCTGCACTCATGCTGCTCATTCCCAGCCCTTGCACACCTACCATTAAGATACTTCTCTCCCCTTTAGCTCTCAACAATCCAACCATTCTACCCAATTCACTTACCATTGCTCTCTGAATCGACCTATTATCACAACCACCATTACAGTAACGTTTTAGGAGGAGCCTTCCAGCGATGAAGGACGTCCCACTCGCGCTACGGAGAAGAGAGATACCACACAGGGAGAGGCTTCTGGAAAGGAGGAAAATTGAGAAACTCTGGTGAAGAAAGACACGGGTGAGATGCCGAAAGATGAGGATGACCTCGATGACTACAGGTGTCTAATTCTGGAAGAACACCCATCAACACCAAATGACACCTAAATCATCACGCGTCTCCAAGTTTCAGGTTCGAGGCAATCAAGTCTATGGGTTTACTTTTGCATTTTTGAGCAAAATAGTTAATTTTGAAACTAAATTCAATATAATATTGCTCTATTTCTTCATGCTAGTTTCCCCTACAAGGGCAAAAAATTTATTTTGGATTGGACTGGTTTCCCACTTCTGGGCAGTCTACATTTTGTTTTTGTTGCAATATGCCATGAACCTTGCTAAGCACTGCAGAGGCCAGAGCCTCCTTATGTCATTTTGTTACAGTAATAGATCTTAGACTTATTTAGGAAAAAAAAACAAACTAATGGTAAATTAATTGAAATATAATTTCAAATAAATTAATTTTTATAAAACAATTCTCATAAAAATAACACAATTCTCACAAATAAATAAAAAAGCATAAGGTAAAGTATATTAATAACATAAGTATTAGAACCATAAAATATAATAATATATCAACATATCATTATCAAAAATAATAAATAATAGAGAAATTGATAAAATAATATAGAAAACAATAAATAATTAAAATTAACAAAATTGAACTAGTCGACTTTCTTTACAATTCCTTGAAACATATTTATAACTAGGGCTTCACTTCTTTGTAAATCAGTCCTGAGGATGAGTCTTGTTCTAGACTCAAAACGTAGACAACACAAAAATGAAAATTGTGGAATATCCGAATTCTGAACCTCAAAAACCACACCACAGAAATCTGAAAACTTCATGTTAAATTCATCTGGTGAGATGTTCAACTCACAAACCTCTCTATCCATGTGAGAAAATTTTGAAGGGACAACTTGTAAAAATTGAGTCAAGGCCTCTTCAGTAGGCTTCTCATTGAAGTGTTGGATGTGGTATCACTTTGTGGTAGGCTACAAGATTTTGAAAAATCTCTTTATTCTTAATGAGCCTACTTTTCAAGTATGAATAGATTTTATGTCTTCAAACTCGTGTTGTTGTTGAAGATCCTGAAAAAAAAAAAAAAAAAAATAAAATAAAATCAAAATCAAAATCAAAATCAAAATCAAAATCAAAATCAAAATCAAAATCAAAATAAAAATAAAAAAATAAAATAAAATAAATAAAATTGGTGCATTTATCTCTCTCCTTGAGTCCTATGGAGTTTGGCCCTAATTTGTACACCTTTGGCTTTTGTATCCTTAGCATTTCTCAAGACAAGCCTCGATCATGGTGCTTGTTTTGCATTTGAAGATAAAATGGCTTTTCTTTTAAAGCCAATCCAACTAAGGGTAGGTATTATTAGTATTATTATTATTGTTAATATTATTCAAATTACTACCCATGTTAAGAGAATTATTAGTTTTATTATTATTACTACTAGGGGTATAATTAGAGGAATTATTATTAATCAGGGGTTTATTATTAATTAAATTATAATTAATAAGAGAGTTATAATTGGAGAGGTTATTCTTAAGATCATATATATGTTGAGGGGAGGGGGGATAATTGGAGACTTAGGGGAACAAAATTAGGTGGGGGAGATATTATTATAATCAATAATATTATTAGGCTTATTTTTAGAAAAAAATTTATTAGTGATGGAAGAATAGGGATTGAGCGGGGAATATTAGAATCAGTAGGTCCTCGAGGGGGATTTTAGGCAGGATGAGGAATGAGAAAAGAGGGGGGAATATTAGAATTAGAAGGTTAGGATGAGGGGGATTTTAGGCGGGATGAGAATGATAAAAGAGAGGGGTATTAGGGTGGATGAGGAATGAGAAAAAATTGACAGTCCAGTGATGGAGGAAGATGGGTTAGAGGGGAAATTGTTTGAAGAGGTATCTCGGGGCCAATTACTCATAGAGAAAATGATAGTTTCGTGCTTCACCGACTCAGCCAGCATTGGTGGTTTCAAGATATCCCTATTAGTTAGTTATGTTTGAAACGACTGCCCAACAAATAGATCTTTCATTAGTTAGTCAAAATGAAGAAGGGTAACATGGGACTGGACCTGGTGTTCAACGCCTACTTACCTAGTCCCTCTTTTCAATATGGGAGTTGTGTAGGCCATCTAACTTGAAAGAGTTATAGGCGGGCATGGAAGAAGTTGGGTAGGCATCCCCCAGATATTAAATTTATGGCGGGAAATACTTCTATTTGATGGCCAACAATAGTAGGAGGAGCATTGACAGGTAGAGGGATTGAGGATTAAGAACAACGAGAATGATTGACTGAAAGGATGGCTTGCCTAAAGGCTTTCTTCTATCCGTTTTATGGTCACTACTTTTCTTCTATCAGGTTTCCCGTTGGCAGTGTAGTAATTATAAAAGGGTAAATAAATAATGCGACTACAAAATTGATTTATTTGTGGATGGAAAAATTTGACCTTGCCATGAAAACTGTATTTCCTCTAAAATATGGACGGGGTCCCTGTTTTACCCTTTAATCATTGACGGGGTATGTGCTATTCGCCGTTGTCGTTGAAGTGGAGTTTGTTGTCATGCTGCTGTGTGGGTAGTTCCTATTGGCGTGATTGTTTGTCCGACGGGATTGGACCGTGGGACCCAGTTGTTTCTCAATGTGGGAAATTTTTTAAGGGGGATTTGGGGCGTCTTTTTGGGTGTATTTATCCCTTCTTGTCATGGATTTTATCTGATGTTTTTCCCCTTTTTCTTAGGGTCTTGCCCGTGTTTGCACCCTTATTCTCTAGGATGTTTTTCACCATTGTTCTTAGGTATGAATTTGTGTTTTTACCACCTTTCACATGACTTCTCTCTAGCTATTTTCCCGTTCTGCCTACTAAATGAATCTATATTAGTATATATGAATGCTATATATATATATATATATATATATATATATATATATATATATATATATATATATCATTTTGTGAATTTGTCTCCCTATATTTTCATAGTTCTTTTGGTTATATGCTTGTCATATTTGATGATGTAGATCAAACACCGCTAATCAAAAACTGTAAATTTCTCACAAAATATTTGAAAATGGTATTATTATGATGATGTAAGCGCCATGAACCGATAAAAAAATTCGAGGATCTAGGTAATAATGACCAGCCAATAAGGAATATTTCCTCCCGATTACATATCGAAAAACAAATTGAATGACGTATTATTTATTAGTAGTTGTTTGGTTCCTGCCCTTTCCTCCTAGTTTCTTTCTCTTTCTTGCTGTTATAGACATTTTTGTGCCTTACAACTCCAAGCATGAAATGTCCATAAACCAAGGGCTCCTAAGTCCCTAAAAGTGCTGTTCTAACCCCTAAAGGAACAAGGTCAACAGATTACAGCTTCTCCCAGAAGTTCTCCACCAGAAACTGCTCAGAATAAGTCAAAACGGGATCATTTCAGCTGCTCCACTGGCTAGGTGCATTGCATTGCACCTAAATACATTGTGAGGGTGCGTTGCATTTCAAAAGTCCCTTCTGTGGGGTGCGATAGGCGAGAAATGACAAATGGCAGTGTCATTCCGCGAGGTGGAGAGACAATGGAAGCTTCCAGAATCTTCTCCTGTGACACTTGCCTCACTGAATTCGACCAAGGATGAGTAAGAGGCCTTCAGTCTCCAAGTGGAAGCAAGAACTGACAGAGAGAAGACACTAATCAAATCACAAGCTGACTCATCCTCCTTACAGATATCTATATATGGATCCCTCATCCCAGAGATCCAGATGCTGGAATTTTGCATATGGTAAGGAATTGTTGTTGGTTTTTTTTTGAGACAAACATCAGATTGTTGGGTGGTCTATGCTTTGTTTGAGGTGAAGAGGGGCTTCTTTGGTGGGAGGTTGATGCTGGGTCAGGAACCATTGGTTGTAACTCCTCCTGGATCTTTTCTTGTTTATCAATAAAAGCTATTTGAGTTTTCCTCCATGATTTTGTATCATTGATGCTTGTTACATTTGTATGGTTAACTTAAATCTGATCCTAAGTTGTTTATGAATATAGATCCATGTCTTTGTATAGTGTTCTTCTTCAGTGATCTTACAGGTACTTTGTGAAGTTGGGCAAGTAAGGGAGCAGGTAGCTGGAGACTATCAAAGAAGAGAAGGATTGGATCAAAGGATTAGCGCAAGACACAGGTTGGTTCTTTCTATTCCTCTCTATCTATAGTTCATAAAGGAAATAAAAAAGTAGTTTTTCTCTGTTTGTTTCTAAGGCAGCTGTCACACCTTAGTGGGATAGAGCAGTTCTAAATAGACACTTTTCCCTGTAACAAAATGGCGACTCCGCTGGGGAACTAATTAGTTTGTTTGTTTATCATTCTTTGTTTGTTTGTTTCATAAACTTATAAGTGGCATTCGAACTGCATTTGCCATAACAAATGTAAAGTAGACATCTGCTGCTTCAATCCATTCACTGGATCTATTTATGATTTAAACAACTGATTCACAAACTATCTGATTGCCCTTGTGATAGCTCTTAGATCCTCCTTAGATCTACCCCTGATTGTTGAATTACTGATTGCTTTTTACTCGGCCAAAAACCAAAGACTGAACTGGAAACTGTGACCCGGAACCCGGACAGAGTCTCGTTTCTGGCCCAGCGCAGGTACTGTTAAGAGATCCTGAATTTCATCGCACTTCCCGAAAGGGCAACCTGCGCTGCATTTCAGATTCTCTGTGTTACAGGTGCGCTGATCAGACTAGCCCTGTGCAACTGTGGTTCTTGTGCTTCATTCTTTCCAGTTCTATCTTTGAATTTTACTGCCTGTGATCAGTACATGTTTGTTTGAAACCCCTTTTCCTTGCTGTTATTCTGCCTCCTTTGTACAAAAGAACTGTAGATGTTTTTGTGTGTTTGTTGAGTCATTTACAGTTCTCCTTAGCAAAAGTAGCATAATCGTACTGTCGTCCTTTGATTTGAATCTGTCGTAAGTGTTGATTTCAATCGTAGGAAAGAGTTTGATTGTTGTTGATGGTTGGTTATCCTGTTACTATTGCTTTTGGTCTGAATTTGTGATTTTCTAGTGTCAAAAACGAGTATTCATTTCAAAATTGTAAGGTTTCGTAATCATCTCTATTTTTTATTTTGAAAAGAAGCTTGTTTGTGTTTGTGTTTGTGCATCAACTTTATTTTTAGCATCCATATACTAAGAAAGTCGAAAACAAATACATGCATGTGCATTTGCATATAGACAGTCTGTTTGGTTTGATTTAGGAAAGTGCATTTACAGTGTGCTCTTTGCTCTTTGTGAAAAGATTATGTCTTCCTTTTCCCTAGTAGCTAGGATTTTCATTGCATAAAAGAGATACAAATTTGTTTATCATCTTTAGATTGCATTTCAGGAATTACATCTACATCTCATCGTGAACCCAAAAGGCAAAATTCATAAGCAAGATCAACTTAAAATAAATTCAATGAATCTAACAACACTTTGGAACTTAACGCACAACATTTAGAGGTCTAGGCTAGAGAAGTATTCCGGCGTCGTAAAGCCTGGTAACTGTTGTTCTCACTGTTGGTTGGGTGATTCCTCCACTTTGAGATGATAAGTGCCAGTACGGACTTGTGCTCCCACGTACCGTCAAGTATATTTTGGGAGACCCCTATAGGCTTAAATCCTTTATCCATAGGAAGCCGTGTCTGCCGCCCTATCGATCGCAATGCAATGAACACAACATTCGGGAAGATTGACTGCCGTACCGTAAAAAGTATTCTGCAGTTTTGCAATTGGTTTGGTACTCCCTCTACCTAGACTTCCAGAGCAGTCCCTTTCGTTCCTTTTCAGACTCCTTAACGGAAAAGGTCCATCTGAGCACTTGTCACTTCAGGCTCATTAAAAATCGAAGGATACTAGAGTCATCTTTTGTTTTTTCTCGACTCCTAAAAACTGAAAAAACAAGTTGTGTCAAAGCGTCTAAAATTCATTTAATTCAGAAACATACTTCCCCTTTATTTTAGTTGATCGAGTAATCCGCAATCGTGGAAGAAAGTCAATTGAAACCCCATCGTTCGCGGAGGCTTACGAGTCAACTGTCTTTGTCTCTGGAATCGAAGCCACTACGGACAAAGCAAACTCATTTAACCAGTTCCAAATCTCCTATTAAAGTTAGAAGAAGTGTTCCAATGACATCAGAGACTCCGGTTAATCCAAACATTTCTAGAATCCCTGCCTCTACAGAAGAAGTTCAATAGCCACAGAGGGATAGTGATACTAATCCTAGTCTGAGAGTAAACACTTGTGTTACCGAACCAATTCCATCTACAACCGGTTCGGAGAGTCTTACTCTTCAAACATCTATCGCTGCTGATTCCATACCTTCTTCGGCACCAGAAATATTCTATGGACCTGACGGTCTTCCCCTTCCACCTGGTCTGATTGTAGAAGATCCTCCAACAACTACTCCAACGCAATTTGGAGTCGGGATCACTCTATATCCTTCTTCATCAGAAGTTAGTCTTCCACCAGCGGAAGCTCCTATAGAATCGCTAGGTAACATTTTGGATAGACTACAAATGTATGAACAACCGTCAACATCTAGGACTGTGTCGTCTGACACAGCGACGGCAGAACTCCCTGCTATCACTCCGACAATGTTCGCCGGTATACCATTTGTCCCGACTAGCTCTCAACCGCTAGAAGGAGCCCACTCAGGGGCTACTTCGACAGTGTGGTATGTTCCTGTTTGTTCATCCGGAATAATATTCGGAAACTCTTATGTTGAGTCTCAACAAATTGATCCATTTGGAGGTCAATTTTGGCAGTACGGCCCCCAAGGGCAAACCATTCCCTTGAGTTCTGGATTACCACCGTATGGGGGGTAGTATACCCTTTCATTATCCCCTCCAGGAGGATATCCATACGTGAGTTCACAACAACATTCAGGTTATACTGGAATTACTTCAAGTGGCTGGGTACCAATACTACCTCAACAACCAAGAGTTGTATATTCGATGCAACAATGCTTACCTACGTCAAACATACCGACTACGCCGGCTATTGTGACGGTGTCACAAGTTCAAGCGCTGCCTGTTGTATGCCGGCCTCAGGTTTCTCAGGTTGTAATGCAACAGCCCCTTGACCCTGCGACTCAACCACAGTCGCCGACTGGTGGAATGACACAGGTTCAGACGGGTACAATTACCCCTCATCTTGGTCAAACTGTTAGTATCGGTCAACAGCACATGGCTTCACAACCATGGCTAGTACAATACCAACAACCGCAATTCCAACAAGTATACCAAGGTTTTGAGCAACAAATCTTTGCTAATAGTGGGCAGCTGTACATTCAAAATGGTCAAAATCAACCATTTTACAATGGTCATGTCCACCAACCTTACCAAACATACCAGCATCAGATGCATTATGCCGGTATGCAAAGACCAACTGCTCAGGCAATCCCATCTTATCCTGGGTATGCTTCACCTAACCTGAATCAACAGTTACCCTTTGTGGCAACTTTAGAGTTACCTGATTTAAATCGGTTAACAAACGATCCAATCGCTTACGCACCTTGGTGGCCAGCGATTCCACATAAGCTTCCATCAGATATTCCTAGATTTAATGGAAATCTTGGTGAATATCCATCGAATCACGTGATGACCTTTCATCTATGGTGTTCATCGAACACCTTAAATGATTATTCGATAAGACTTCGCCTCTTTCAGAGGACGTTAACGGGTCCGGCGGCAAAATGGTACATTGAATTGCCTAAGGCTTCGTTCGACAACTTCAGTACCTTAGCCACAACCTTTTTAACCCATTTTCAGTTACCAATAAGGTACGAAACGGGAACAGAACTTCTTACCAACTTCAAACAGACAACGGCCACTCACATATCTGATCATATACATGAGTGGCGACGTCATCGTAGGATGGTAAAAATGTACGTTCTCGATCAGCTCTTAGCTGAATGGTTTATCAAGTCATTACTACCTTCCATCACGGAAGATGTGGAAAATGGGGGAGTCATAACAGAAGAGCAAGTTATCACTCGTGCGCAATATCTGGACTTAATTTACACTCAGTCCGGTATGCTCTACGATAAAATACCTGACGCCCCTAGACCGGAATTCTCAATTCCTCCTCCTCCTAAATCAAACAATGACTCTCATGCTGGCGATGGCGTGATTGGCACAACAGACACGTAATCGACAAAGGCTACATCCAAAAAAGCCCGTAAGATTTCAAGTCAAAATGCAAAGGATGAGCTTCTTGCTTCGGAAGTAAATGTCGTATCGACAAATAAAGGCAAAGAAACCAAACAACCAGGGAGCAAGAAAAAAGGCAAAGGGAAGAAGAAGAAACAGGAGGAATCATCATCTGCAAAATCTTCTTCAAACCCTCCTGGAGATAGGAAACCAAAAAATCCATGTCTCATATGCGATGAGGATCACTAGACCGCAAGTTGTCCACACAGAGGCGAGGTTAAAAAATTCTTTAAGAATTCGAAAACCTCCGCAGTGTTAACCGATTCGTTACCAAATCTAGGAACAAATCTGGTTGAAAGTGAAAATGCTTCCCTGTCTCAAGTGATAATGTTGTCGGTTTCAAAACAACAAAATGATGCTTTGATATCGACAAGGAACAAATATTATGGGAATCCATAGCTGTCGAACAACAAGGATAAAGATCAACCTAGTAGTTCGACAACAACTTCAATGGAAGTTGTGCCACCCATCATTCCTGAATTGACAATAAAACCGCCAAAGGGAGTAGTACACAAGTCGACGTTTAATCCCCCCGCTAGAGCGGCACAACATTATAATATAGTGGAAGATTTGGCACAATCGCCATCCGCTATGTCAACTCTTGAAGTACTACAGAATTTCCCATCCCAAAGGCAGGATTTATTATCAGCCATTGGTGGGATAGACCCAAAGGATTCCAATCTTGTATCCTTCGATCATAAAGGATACGATCCTCAATTACCAGCTCAACTAGCTTTCCTTGTTCAAGTGAAAGCCCTCAAAAAAACTGTTCATCAAACAATTATTGATGAGGGAGCATCTACATGCATTATGTCGATGAGTTGCTGGAAAAATTTAAGATCTCCAACCTTGTCGCGATCTTCGACAACATTAAAAGCATTCGACGGAAGGACATATACCCCATATGGTATTCTAAGTAACTTGAAAGTTGAACTAGGAAAACGGTAGAAATAGATGTTGAAGTAATCGATGGCAACCTTGATTACAACATCCTACTAAGAAGGCCATGGATATATGCTATGGCGGCTGTTGCGTTGACCTATTTCAGGAAGATTGCATTCCCCTTTCAAGGAGGGATTACAATCGTCGATCAAAAAACTTCCTCCCCAATGGTTCTCAAGTTACAGGAAGCATTCCCATGATCCATGAAAGCCCTCATTCGCTTCAAAATATCGGAGTAGGCCTATTAAAAGATCCTATACTAATGGGAAATTTCACCCTTCCACCTCCAATCAACTTGGCAGAAGTAGCGTCGATAGGAACCTGCAACATGATATCTTCTACAAAGATCTCAGAAAATGATATCGACATGGATCATGCAATGGTTTTGCCCCCAAGCCCAACGGAAATATTGTAGCAATCAATGTTCCTAGCATGGGAGGCAAACCCAAAACAATGCTCATCAAGCATTTGGATAGATAGGTCTAGAGAATATGGTACCCCTTCAGATCCTTGGTCGCAAGTGCATGTCACCGACGAAGGAATTCTCCAATCAATGGTAAATGAAGGAGCACCATGGAATGATTCCCACCATCGTTCCCTTCTTCCGGATTGTGGAGAAGATACTCAAGATGACCTTTATCATCCTTCAGTCTTTGATTTTGTATCAAATACTGTAAACACGGTGGATTCCGAGCGAAACTTGTCCAACATTGAAGAGACTATAGCCATAAATATCTCGACCAGAACAGATGTTGTAGAGAATATTTATGTTGGCAAATGGTGTTTTCCTTCAAAACTGGAAATATATAAAGCTCTTTTTCGCGAATTTAGAGATGTCTTTGCTTGGTCATACAGTGAAATGCCAGGCATTGACTCGAGTATTGTTGAACACGAAATTAAGATGTATCCAAGTGTCAAACCAGTACGACAACGGCTAAGGCAGGTGCACCCCAAGAAAGTTGCTGCCATTAAGGCGGAAGTTGAAAAACTTCTCCATGATGGTTTCATCTACCCGGTTCCTCTAATTGATTGGGTATCGAATATCGTCCCTGTTATGAAAAAACAGGGAACACCTAGAGTGTGCGTCGATTATAGGGATGTAAATCAAGCTTGTCCAAAAGACAACTACCCTACACCCTTCATTGACCAGATAATTGATGAATGCGCCGGATGCGAAATCTTTTCATTCATGGATGGATTCTCTAGGTATAATCAAATAAATATCCGCCCACAGGACTAGTCAAAGACTGCATTTATTTGTCCGTGGGGCACATTCACATATCGGAAATTACCCTTTGGTTTAAAGAACGCAGGGGTGACGTTTCAGAGGGCAATGAATTATGCCTTCCATGACATCAAAAACATCGCTCAACCGTACCTCGACGACCTTCAGGGTCATTCGCAAAAGCAGACTAATCATCCACAGCATTTAAGAGCGATATTTCTACGTTGCCGACACTACAAGATATGACTCAATCCACACAAATGTGTATTTTGCGTCAGTTCTGGTCGTTTACTTGGCTTTGTAGTCTCCAAGTACGGGATTCGTCTCGACCCATGTAAGGTCCAGGCAATCATAAATTTGCCTCCACCTTCGAATTTTCTTCAGATTAAGAAACTCCAAGGGAAAGCAAACTTTCTGAGGAGGTTCATTCCAAATTACGCCGAACTTGCTAAAGGTTATACACGACTTTTGAAAAAGGAAGTACCCTTTGTCTGGGATCAGGTTGCGCAAGCTTCCTTTGATGCTTTAAAAGAATCCATAATGAAAGCATCATTAATGTACGCTCCTGATTATCAAAAAGGCTTTAACCTGTATCTGGCTGCAGCAGATACGACCATCGCAATGGTTTTAGTTCAAGAAGTCGATGAAATTGAGCATCCTATATATTATTTAAGTAAAAACTTAAATGATACATAAAGCAAATATTCTTACGTTGAAAAGCTAGCGCTTGCAGCTGTTCAAGCGATACAGATATTTTGACACTATGTCCTCTTTCGGAAAACTACCATTCTGTCAGATTGCAACCCCATGACTTATATATTGTCGCGACAGTTGCTGGGGGGAAAATACTCAAAATGGATAGCAATCCTATAAGAGTTTGATCTGGAATTTGTAAGATCCAAATCAAAGAAAGCTCTAGTTTTCGCAGAATTATTGTGCGATCTCCCATCGTCGTCCAACGATGACACATCCGAAGAAACAATCATGGACAAAAATTTGTTTCTGATATCCACAAGCAATGAGTGGTATGGGGATATAATCATTTATCTCCAAACCCAAAAATATAGGCCCAACACCTCCCACTCTGAACAAAAACGTATTCAATACCAAGCAAAAGACTACATGATCGTCGGTGATACACTTTACCGTCGTGGTATCGATACAGTTCTGAGGAGGTGCCTCACCCATGAGGAGGCCGAAAAAATCTTGAATGACTGTCATTCAGGCGCATGTGGGGGGCATCGATCTGGATATGCTACAGCGCAAAAAATCTTATGAGCAGGATACTTCTGGCGAACAATGTTCAAAGGTTGCATAACCACAGTCAGAAGTTGCCATGCTTGTCAAATTTTTGATAGCAAAACCAGAAGACCACCCGCACCTTTATAGCCAATAGTTGCTGTTTGGCCTTTTGCCAAATGGGGCATCGATTTCATGACATGTAACCCCACCTCGACTGGGGGGCATGGGTATATCATAGTCGCAGTTGACTATTTTACCAAATGGGCCGAGGCGATGCCTACATTAGATAATACTGGTGAAACAGCTGCCCTCTTCCTTTTCAATCATGTAGTCGCCAAATTCGGCGTACCACAGGCTATAGTCACAGATCATGGATCGCATTTTCGCAATCACATGATGGTCGAATTAGCTGCCAAACTGGGGTTGTCTCACGACAGCTCTACTCCATATTATCCGCAAGCCAACGGACAAGTTGAAGCAATCAACAAGGTCCTAAAGCGCATGCTGCAAAGGATGATTGGAGTTCACAAAAGAAGATGGCACCTAATCCTGTACTCAGCTTTGTGGGCTTACCGAACATCGGTAAGGAATGCAACCGGGTTCACACCTTTCCAACTGGTATATGGCCTGGAAGCAGTCTTACCAATCCAGTGTGAAATCTCGTCTCTCAAACTCGCAATTGATCTCCTCCCCGGAACTTCAGAAGAAGAGGCTCGTTTCTTGGAATTAATCCAATTGGATGAAACCCATCGTGATGCCGCTTTGGCTAATGAAGCCCATAAGAAACGAGTCAAGGCGCAGTTCGACAAAAATGTCAAACCCCGTGTCTTCTCAGAAGGTGACTTGGTCTTACTTTACGACCAAGAATCCGATAAATTGGGAGCAGGTAAATTTAAGTCTTTATGGATGGGCCCCTATATTGTTAAACGAGTGTTAGCAAAAGGAGCCTACGAGTTAATGGATTATGACGGAATTCCACTGGTGCAACCTCATAATGGGTTGTACCTCAAGCGTTACTATGCGTAATGGTAACCTGTATGCTTTTGTTATGTTTTTGTTTTCGCTAAAGTATTTATTTTGGTCAAGTAATCCACTTTTTACATTTGTTGCAGATGTCAAACCTATTGGAGTCATGTGTTGGATATGCCGACGGAGCGAGTCGTAGTTCGCGGAACCTATCTTCCGCAGCCTGGGCTATTTTTTATCCAAGCGGCGAGTTAGTAAGTTTCAAAGGGGTATGTATTGGTCGATCAACAAATAACATCGCTGGATATAGAGCGTTGATAGAAATTCTCTCTGATGCCATCACACATGGTATACGTCGACTAATTGTCAGGCTAGACTCACAACTCATAATACTACAACTCACTGGTATCTATTCTGTCCGAAATCCAGCTATTTATCGCATGTTCCTAAGGGTTAAGATTTTGGAAAGACAATTTGATTCTATTCAATATCAACATGTTTCCAGAAACTTAAACACATTAAGTGACTCATTAGCAAATTATGTGTTAGATATACATTTGCAACATTTATAAAAAGAAACATACCATCAATGTTTGTATTTGGATCATGTAACTTAACCAAAAAAAACTCCGAAAATCAAAAATATATATTATTGTTTATGGTTTACACATAATGTTCTGTAACCAAGACAAAATCGGTCAAATGACCAAAAAAGTCAAAATGCTAGGGGGCACCCTAGTCTAATGATGCTCGTGATAGCAAGTCACAGCCTGTGCGATCATGCGCAAGAGACGAGTCCATCGTCTTGGCACACCAGTAGTATGTCGCTGTAGCCTCAAGGGTAGCTCGTCAGTCCTCACATCTGGAATACCAAGAGTGAGGCCCTCAACCTACTCATGTAATGCTGTGAGAGTCTCGGCCACATCAAGGTCACGAAGGATAGCCCTTCCGACGGCCTCTCCTGTTGGGGCAGCAGCTGGTACTCTCAGGCGAACTGTTGGACGGACAGGACCAACATCTGCATGTACACATGAGCTTGATTAAAGTCTTGATAGAGTAACGCACAAGGACATTATAAACAAAAAATGATAAATAGGAATATGGTCAAAAATTTTACCAATGGCGCCCCACTGTTCACCATCCGGCAGTACCAAATCTGGATCACCCCGGAAGTCCATGCCAGCATATGGATACTTGGAATAGACCATCTCTTGATGGTCAAACCACCCAAAGAAGGTATCAGAAAATGAAATCTGAGACTGGCTAGCATGCCTAGACATGTGGTCAACCCATCTCTGCATACGTGGTTCAGTAGGAGAAGGTAAATCGAGTGCAATGTACTGCGGCTGCATCAGTGGTATCTTCTCCAAGGCAAAGGCGGTCAAAATAGAACCATACCCAAAGTTCTTCAACCTCCCGCTCTTTATCTTGGTCAACTGTTCTTTCATCACAGGAAGTACTGCGTCGCACCAGTTGAACACCTTCGGTTGGAGGCATTCCAAGGCATGTTGCATGTAAGATCGGTTGGCTACATGAAGAGCCGCACCGCTGGCCATCCTACCAAAGGCAAACAGAATAGTCCTAAGGGACCTGTCAGTAACATCACGGATGATGATCTTGCCGTCTTTACTCGGCTGAGATCCTTCTCTGCAGTACCGGCGAACATAATCTCTCACCGAGTCACCTCCTTGGGCCGAACCTGATAAAGAGATGGGGACACCCCGCCTCGACAAAGCGGTCAAGAAATAGATGTCTACTACAGTTAAGGGGATAGATTTTCCCCTGATATGGAAAACCCGGTTGGTAGGATCCCAAGCATCGAGTAAATACTGCAGTAATTTGATCTGTTGTCTCATGCTAGAAATGCGGAAAAACTTCAGCAAGCCACAGTTCCGCAGTGCGTTTACTGTAACTTGATCATGTAGGGAAAGCATGTCCTCTTCCTCATGCTCACGTTCTCGCCATGTAATGGTCATCTTGCTCCAAAGATCTCTGAGAAACAAACAAGAGAAGAGTTAGATCCTAATTTTGGCAAGAAACAGGCAAAATTTCCATCAAAAATTGTGCACAAAATTCCTTCTCTACGTCCATCGCACCTGCAACAGTACTCTGGGTGCGTTGCATGTCATATGGCCTTCACAATGGCAAACATTCAACGCACCTTTCGATACACAGAGGGTGCGTTGAAGGCAGAACGAGTTTTTTAAACCCCAGGGGCTCAGAAGAACTAGGAATCAAGCTCAAAATGCAAAATGGAAACCATGAAATGAAAGAGCTCAGGTTTAGCTCCTACCTCGTCCAGACGACGCCAAGAATCGTCCACAGAATCTCCCGAAATCAGCTGGTGAAAATCAAGGGGGAAAAGCACCTCCAAAGCTCCAACAAACCAAAGTTCAAATGAAATGGTAAAATGAGAGGTAAAAACACTTTTTCATTACTTTTTACGTAGTTCAAAGTAAAATATTACTGTTCTAACTCGTTTTCAAGCATATATTGTTCATTTCTAACTAGTTTGATGAAGCAGTTGAAAATACAGTACAATCTTTGAAAGAACTAAGCTATTTATGGTAAAATAAAAAAGGGACCATTTAATCGAGCAGTTTTAGCACATAGTTCAAGCTCGTTAAAAAATAAACATAAGAAATGAGCAAATGTTTCTACCCGCGTTTAAGCTCGTTAAAAAATGAACTATTCCCCGGTAAATAACCATCGTGAATGTAGTACTTTAGCCATTAAAGCCTTGGTTGTGTTTGCACCATCACCTCCACTTTTTCATTGGCCGATCATTCACCTCCATTTGATTGTTTACCCATTTTGAGGAACAGCTGCGAAGAGTGATCTCACTAGCCATCCTTGTGACACTGCCGTGATTGGAAAATTCCAAACCTTACCTAGAATCAGCTGCTACCCATGTTATCACTTGTTCCTCAAAAGACGAGTCTCCTTTAATCTCTTTTCAATTGACTCGTAAAATATGAAAAGATTGCCGATTCCTTGGCCTTCCAGCTCGTTAAAGGGACAGGAAGTGCTATCCCTCCTCTAGATTTTAATCTTTTTGGACCTGAGGGATTATTACACAAAAATATCGAGCGCTTGTTTTATTCGGCTCGTTAAAAGTATCGAAAATTCATCCCTTCTGTATTGTTTTATACCTTTTCGGATTTAAGGGATTAGATGACGAAAAAGGAATTTTGGAGTTTCCTTTACGTTCCTTTTCAGACTCTCTAAAATTGAAAAGGACCGAGTTATCTTTGTCGTTAAACTCGTTAAAAGGATTAATAGCGACAAACTTGTCTATAGACGAGAACGAGTTTCACTATCGCTAGGCTCGTTAAAACATAGCGATGGGTTTGCCCGAAGGGAAAATTATAGAACAAGCATATGTTATCCTCCTCAAGCTTGATAAAAATAAAGAGGTACTAGTCAGCAATGACTGGGGAAAATTGGGAAGAAAACTCAAAGAATTTATTGGTAGCAAGTCGCTCTTGAACATGACACTTCCACTCCGTGTCCAAGTCGGGTTGGGTTGTTTCATTCACCGGTCACATCACCATGGTCATGCCATACCATCCACATTTGGGGTTAATGCTACCAATCCATCACATCATTGTCGCCGATATGTTCAAGAGAAGTCATCCAGAGAAGTCACCTGTGTCTCACCCACTACATACATTATACTCCATTCTTTCATGACAGCCACCCTGAACCTTATATCACCAGATCGTTTTCACCTCCATTAAAATCATTTGCTCCATTCCGTGTCATTGATGTGGGATTCATTAAGGCCCTCCTGTGACGGATCACTTCTTGTCGACATCAGCTCATTATCCAAGAAGTTGATCTAGGAACACCCCATTCAGTACTTTGAAGCTTGCATGCCTCAATGGCAAGTTTCTCACTTCCGGCGACAGGTTTACATCAATGGCCTTCGACCGAAAGATTTTGCGTGGTGTTCGACGCCAAGTCCTTTATTCACACCACGTGAATTGTACTACAGTACCTTGAGGATCATTATCATTATCGATGATTCCTCTCGCACTTGTTAACAGTTTACATCATTGACTAGTAATCAAGCGATGTCTTTCCATGTTCGACTTCAGAAAATTTCTCACATGGATCGACTTGTACTTCGAGTGAAGATCGAACGAGATTGAAGACCCTGAATCTAGTTTCATCCATCCGGGCTGCAATATATATTCAGGAAAATAAAGACATTAAATGTACACCATTGCTCCACAGATAATCATCCACTCAAAAGGATGATGGCTCTACCAGAATCATCAGTCTACACTCAGACGATTGTCTGTCCTATGTACATGAAAATGAATTTATAAAGATGAGCATGGGAATGCCCACCTTAGCTAGATCCTGAAAACAGTATGAAAATAATGTATTGTATTGTATCTTATTACAGGTCTCCTCCCAGCATTGAAAGAACTTCGGATCCTCATAATAAAGCATTTCACCTGACACCAAAAGGTTAACGGCCTCATACTTTAGGGGGCAACTGTTATAGACATTTTTGTGCCTTACAACTCCAAGCATGAAATATCCATATACCAAGGGCTCCTAAGTCCCTAAAAGTGTTTTTCTAACCCCTAAAGGAACAAGGTCAACAGATTACAGCTTCCCCCAGAAGTTCTCCACCAGAAACTGCTCAGAATAAGTCAAAACAGGATCATTTCAGCTGGTCCACTGCCTAGGTGCGTTGCATTGCACCTAAATACACTGTGAGGGTGCGTTGCATTTCAAAAGTCCCTTCTGTGGGGTGTGATGGGCAAGAAATGACAAATGGCATTGTCATTCCGCGAGGTGGAGAGACAATGGAAGCTTCGAGAATCTTCTCCTGTGACACTTGCCTCACTGAATTCGACCAAGGATGAGTAAGAGGCCTTCAGTCTCCAAGTGGAAGCAAGAATTTACAGAGAGAAGACACTAATCAAATCACAAGCTAACGCATCCTCCTTACAGATATCTATATATGGATCCCTCATCCCAGAGATCCAGAGGCTGGAATTTTGCATATGGTAAGGAATTGCTGTTGGTTTTTTTTTAGACAAACATCAGATTGTTGGGTGGTCTATGCTTTGTTTGAGGTGAAGAGGGGCTTCTTTGCTGGGAGGTTGATGCTGGGTCAGGAACCACTGGTTGTAACTCCTCCTGGATCTTTTCCTGTTTATCAATAAAAGCTATTTGAGTTTTCCTCCATGCTTTTGTATCATTGATGCTTGTTACATTTGTATGGTTAACTTAAATCTGATCCTAAGTTGTTTATGAATATAGATCCATGTCTTTGTATAGTGTTCTTCTTCTGTGATCTTACAGGTACTTTGTGAAGCTGGGCAAGTAAGGGAGCAGGTAGCTGGAGACTATCAAAGAAGAGAAGGATTGGATCAAAGGATTAGCGCAAGACACAGGTTGGTTCTTTCTATTCCTCTCTATCTATAGTTCATAACGGAAATACAAAAGTAGTTTTTTTTTCTGTTTTTTTCTAAGGCAGCTGTCACACCTTAGTGGGATAGAGCAGTTCTAAATAGACACTTTTCCCTGTAACACTTGCCTACTTGCTTTTCTATTTCTCTCTTCTCATTCCCCTTTCTATTTGTTTTGGTCTTCTTCCCCTTAGGTTAAGGTGTTTCTCTCGTATTCTGTGTGTGTGTGTGTGTGTGTGTGTGTGTGTGTGTATATATATATATATATATAGCTTTTTGTTTTTTGTTTCACTTAGATATATTTAAATTTATTATTTTTATGGTTTTAGTTAGATATAAATTTATTTATTTATTAAATAAATAAATAATAATAATAAACATTTATTTTACTACTATGTTAATTTTTAGTTAGTTAGAATTTATCTAATTAATTATTATTTTACCCTTTGACCATTACTTTGAATTCCCTTAAAATAATATCTATTATTTAACTCTTAGTTTACTTATATAAATAAAATAAAATAAGAATTAATAAATAAATAAATAAATAATACAAATAATAATACAAATTTCCATTTTTTTATGTTTTCCTCGCCCAGTCAAATATAGCCATTTCCTTTTCGCTATTAGAAGGCCCATCTCCCTTTTTAACCTAGAGCTATGATCTAATTCTTCATCTTGTCCTAATGATGAACCACACTAGTTGGTTCGAAATGCGTCGACCTAATTATTCTGATGTGATTTCTTCCGATAATGTTTCTACTATTCATATTATTTATTCTAGAACATTACTTACTACACATGGATATCATGTGAGGTTCTTCATAACTTCATGTGCAGTTGCTAGAATTAGGGAAATAGATGAAGGAGCACATTATCCTCATTCATTTAAAAACAAATAGAGCCATGTGCATATGTGTACAACAATAACTTTGATCAAAACTTTTAGGAGAGAAGAAAATAATTAAATGACTGCGAAGTAGATGAACCTAACATTCATTCACACATCCCTCACTCTACTCCAAAAAAGGGTATATATCAATGCCCCTTCCACACAATAATGGTGTGGATTTCCAAATTCTTATGAATAAATTTAGGGCCCCGAGATACACATTGAGAGGATTAAAAACTCACCTCGCTCTGCGAATTTTTGATGTATCGTCTTTAAATTCATGTGGAGAAATGAAAAGGTGTGTTAGTTGTATGAATTTTGAAAGGAGGGATGATACATTCATTACGACCCTCTTTCTCTTTCCTTTTTCATTGCTGACCCTCTATACCTCTCGCTAAGGTACCTCGTTGGTTGCCTAGTTTCTATTCGACTATACCCCAGGGTTGCCTCTAGTGCTTGAGAAAGGCCAGAACATGTTATTGTGGTTTGGAAGGTAGTGTGGAATTCACTTTTATTAGATTTAGTTCATATCTTTCCAAATTTTCTATTTTTGTTATCAATTGTTGCAGGCTTTTTTGGTTGATTTTGGAGTTTTTGGTGCTGGTTTCGGTGCTGTGCCTTCTGAGAATAGGGTTCTTCTATGGAAAGTTGTGTTTTTCAATGAAATAAAGTTTGCAACTCTATGGAAAGTTATGTTTTTCTATGAAATAAAGGTTGCAACTCGCTAGATTTACTCACAACCCAAAGGAATTGAAGCTTCTTGTTTGACCGATATCTTGGAAAGGAAAATATTGGGTGTTCTTGATTTGCTTGGAGATATCTCTTTGAATAAATAGAAATTACCTTAAATGTTGTTATATATAAACCCTATGACCTTGTTTTGCTCGCATCTGCTTAAGATATAGACCTCCAAAATTGATTTGGTATGCTTTTATGGGTCGTACTTTATTTTTCTGTATGCATTTTGAAAATTTGTTTACATAATTTGAATTTTTCTACCCCCAAATACTACCTAAATTGGATTTCTCTATTCAACGGTCCTTTTTGTGATTAGGAATAAATGGAAATCCCATTCTTTTCCCTCAATCGTTTATATATATTTCTAGAATTGAGAATTATAGTTGAACATGTATTGTCATTGATGTCATCAGAAGATCAATATGGTGAAGGTCGTAGCATGAAGCAGTCACCATTTGGTTTTGTAAATTACAATTTGAGAAGTTGAGATCGTAATCGGCTAGGAATCACTTATATCAACCTTTTGCATGCCTCTCTCAATAAAGTGTAAACAAGTTTGGAGAGCCCTTGATTCAGGGGTATACATGAAAGATTTGGGATGAGGTTACCAAATGGTGAGTGACGCAGTTTGTAGCTTCCTTTTCTCCCTTTTCTTATTATCTATCGAAGTCGAAGTAGGTGGTGTTGAGTCAATCTCTATATCTCTAGGTTTGCATTATATATGAGATAATGCAATTTGATTTCTTCCACCCACATCCTTCCTCAACGAGTACTTCCTGCCTTACTGCCTAACTTCGTACACCTACCTAGTCCTCTTGGGCATGCACATATTGAACTCTAATCAACTCAATCATCAAGTTTAGCCCGACTCGGTTTGGGATATGTGTAGTGACTGATCCCATCCGACCTCGATTTTCATAGACATTTCCCTTTTTTTTCTCATAATCCATTTCTAATTATTGGGTTTTTGGATGATAAAGAATCAGGCCAAGTGGAACATGTTCCCATATCCAAGCAATAAAAAAATCTTCCCCACCTCAAGTTGGTGGTGTAGAAAATGAAAAAGCATTTACTATTGCTACATTAACATTAATAGTAGCACTATACATACTAAAACCTGAGGTTAGTATGAATAGTAGTACTCCTTGCATTTCGTTTTGGTGTATAAACATGTTTCTTTGTAAGTAAGTAAGTGCGGCGAGGTTATCCTGCAGACCAAGGACAGAGAAATAGAGGTACAAAACTCCTAGGAGGAGGAACTTGTTAGGGTCCCGACCTCAAAGAGGCTAGCAACACTAACTAAGAAGGTAAGAAGAAGAATTTTAGATCCCACTCAAAATTCAACAAACTTAACAATTTTCAGGATTTAAGGATTTGAAGGAGGGCTTGGTTGGTTTGCTTTGTTTGAACCTCTCAACCCTGATTTTAAGCTTCAAATATGTTTTTAGGGTGGTTTTGGATTTTTTTTCTTTGATTTTGATAGAGATTTTGTTCTTTTCATTTTTAAATTATTTCTAGTAGTTGAAGGAGGTTGTACTTTCTGTTTTTTCCAATATCAGAGAGCAGAGATAAAAGTTCTATAAAAGAGAGAGAGAATGGCACATATACAAGTCCAACTCCAAAACTCTATTGTTTCATAGCATCAGCGGACTAATGGGAATGGTAGCAACAATTTTCCTACTCAATTTGTATCAACGTTTTTCTATGTGGGGAATCTAGACCTCAGTGTTACCGATGGCCAGATTTATGCACTCTTTGAGAAGATTGATCCAGTTCTCTGTGTTCGCATCTATAGAGATATCAACACCAAGAGTTTTCTTAGATATGCCTATGTCAATTATGGCACTATTGAAAATTCCAACAGGGCTTTAGATTTGTTGAATTTTATGCCTCTTAATGTAAAGCCCATTTGGATAATGTATTCACATCATGATCCCAACATCCACAAGAGTGGATCAACGAAAATGTTTATTAAGAATATTCACAAAGAAATAGACAGTAAAGTTCTCTATGATACTTTCTCTGTGTTTTGATCTATTCTCTCTTGTAAGATTGCAATAAACATATTAGGAGAATCTAAAGGATATTTATTTGTGCAATTTTCCTACTAGAATGTCAATGAGTAATTCAGAGCCCCATTCAACCTCTACTGAATATATTTTATTCCTCATGCAAAGATGGATCATTTATGTTGAAGCTCCAACCGTTTTACATATATATATGTTTATGGTACAACATCCCTAATAGTCCATCCTTTCAGGGATAGTGGTAAATCTTATTTGATGTAATGCTTATTATGTACATTATTTGGAGAGATGGAAATTGGATCACATCCACCTTAGTTTCATTGAGAAAGATTTGAGGTCCATGCTAATAGCCTGGAGATGGTTGGGAATTGTAGTGTTTGTATGTCCATGTGATGGGACATTAAATATAGACAATGCATTGATTGCATGAATGTTTACACATACCCATCTAGATTCAGGTTTGATATTGACTTGGGGGTTCCTAAGCCTGAGGATCCAGCAAATGCACAAAAATCATTGAGTTCTGAAATATAGAACTAGGAGATATGAAACTTCAAGCGTCACAAGCTCGGAAGTGCATTTTAGACCCCCATCTATATATATTTTTTCTCGATGCAGGGGAAGTAGAGCATGACACGCATCCAAATTATTGACCCATTTATGGGACTTGCTAGGTCTGTTAATCATGAGGAGCTAGGAAAGGATTTTGGAACCAAATGGAAAGAAGATAAATTACAACAAGACCATGAAGCAATATTCCTTTACACTATGTAGTGGGTCTCTAACAGCAAAAAAATGTGGTAGTGTTGGTGTTTGGTGGTTTATATGTATTTCTTTCAAGAAATTTAAGATATAATTATTGTAATCTCCATGTATAAGGGAACAAGCTTGCATCTATGTAACAGAGACAAAGAGATAATGTGCTCAGAGGAGCCTTAGTATGTCTGTGGTATTAATCGTTGACTGGAAACCATGGTTTGGACCTGTGTGTTGCATTAAATATTAGATGAGAAGTTAATAAATAAAGAGATTGTGTTTATGACACCACATGTTGTGTATTCATGTTTATTTATGATCTACTAGAATTAGGTATTAAATCTCTCTTGATTCCTCCAATTATAATGTTATGTGGAAGAATGTATTTCTTAGTTGCTAATAAAAAAAATTCAGATCTTGAGAAGTATTATTGGACTTACCTATGAGCTAGAACAGGGTGTGTAAATATACACATGTGCAGACCGAAGGTGTCTTCATCATTTTTTCATATTTGTGCCTATAGCAGCCATAGGATCCACACCCATTTGGAGTCAGTTCCAAATTTGTCTAGTGTACAGTCAAAAAAACTACATCAGTTTTGATATTAGAGAAACCCCAAAAACATCCCAGAGGGGAATCCATTTGAACTGGGAAAGGAGAAGCATGAGGAATGTTGGACTTAGAATGATGCGAATGAATCACTGTGAATATGAATGGTAATCAAAGCCCAATTCCAGTAGGATGAGTTAGAAGATGAACAAGAGAATGTGAGAATCCCTGTTGGAGGTGTTGATCCCACATAAAGTTAGCATCCTTGGGCTCATGTAATTAGTATCAAAATATTATATTCTGATATGCATTTCTTGTTGTTTAGATAATTTTCTTAGTAGGAGTAATAAAGAAGATTCCACTGCTAAAAAAATTCTATGGATCCATGCATTTCAACAGAATTCACTCGTTGCTATAGAATTGATGCACTGCTACAAAATTGCTAAAGACAAATGCATGGGAATTAGTTGGGATTGTTAGAGGGAGATTCACCATGCACTACCCTTGGGAATTCATTGAGACAACTCAGGAGGAGGTGAAGTGCCACTAATATTGTTGGACTACCACATGAAATTAACAATTTGAGGGTTAATTGTAAATCTAGTGAATTAACTAAAGAGAGTTTAGTTCCAACAATTTTCAATGGGAGAAGAGAAGGTTCAGCTCCAATTCTGAAATAGGAGAGAAGGTTCAACTCCATCTCTACAATAGAATAAGGGGTTTAGCTCGAACAAACTAAAATAAGAAGAAGAGAATGAATACCAACTCATGTTTAGGGAAGTCTAAGACTGATTGGTAGTTTGATCATGCTAGTCTAAAATAGTATGAATTGTGGAGAGACTACAACCTCCAGATTGCATTTCACAAGCCCAAATAAACATATTATTCAATAAGGGGTTAGATTTTCCTTTTGTTTTATGTTATTTCCATTATTAATTATATCATATTTAGCTTTGTAGCATAGGCATATTGTGGCTTCTTAAGTACACTACTTTTGTGGTCACTGCACCATGCGAGTGCCAATCTAGTTTTGTCATTGTATTAGGGAATTATAGAACCATATCATGCATTAAGTGGTATTAGAGCAAGGTTTAACTCTAGTTCAAAATTTTCAGAATTATTAGAACTAATTCTATCTTGAAAGTTGGTTTCCACAAGATCAATTCTTGTGCAATTATGGTATCAAGGAAACATGTAGAGGATTGTTTCAACTTGAATTTACTGGAAGAAGAGTGGTGGGAGGTAGTGTAGAAAGAAATGAGTTCCTAACAGATATAAATACCTTTCCCTCTTTATCTTTAGGGACTCCACCAGCCCTTTCTAACCCAATGTTACATCTAGTTGCTACGTTAAAGTGAAGTTTAATAATCTCATCCTTAGGATATGATGAAGTTACATATGGTGTCACATATAGGTATATGTAAGTACGTAGTGTCCAAACTATCCCTAAGGTTGGTAGTGTGAAAGAAGCACCCAAAAGAGTGGCATGAATCTAAGAATGGAGCAGCTGGAATGTTTTGGATGCTCTCAAAGCCATTAGTGGGAATTTCAAAACATTTCATTACTACTCTGAAGCCCATGGGTATGGGTCCCCTGAAACCTGTAAGTAGTTCTTATGTAATCATGGTTGTAAATTTTTAATCCACAATCTACTTGAATTTTGTAGGAAGTATAATAGAAATATCCAATTATAAATTTTATTTTCCACTGTTCTTTAATTTAGTCCCTCTAGTTGTAAGGATGCTAGTATTAAAATTTAATTAGATATGATAGATGTTATCTTCCATGCATGTGTGGAATGATTTAATAATTTCCTTACATACATTCTACTTGTGGATATATAGGTCAATTTATACACTTGGTCGTGAGTTCATATGTTAGTGTGTCACTCTTAGATCACTTTATAGTGTATCATGCGGATTATGCAATGAGGACAATGTTTCATAGGGGGACTTGTCCCTAATTCTCGGATGCATCCTTTGGATTTCCTGCTCCTTGGGGATTGAAAGCGGAAATTCCCTATTTTGAATGAGACATCTCTAAGGATGTGTGATCTTGTCCCACATTTTCTGAATTTTTCTTCCTAGAAAATGGGATGTTTGGGAGACATCTTATGATGGTTTTAGGGACTTATCCTAGATCCTCTTGATGGTTATTGCCAAAAACAGGGAGCTTTGGAGATCTGTTGGGATGGTTTTGAGGACATTTGAATACCCACTATCGAAACTAGTTCCCATTTCGTTCTATTTCTCAAATAAAAATATTCACCAAGTGGTTCTACATTCAAACCTGGACAAAGGTTATCTATGCATTGCATGCTTAAATACTATGTAGTATGTTAGGCTTTAAGCTTATGTGGTTGTTATTTGGTGTAGTATTTTCCGGATTATCCACAGTATCATATTCATCATGTCGACGTTTCGAACCCCAAAGGGGATCCATCATCAGGACCACAAAAAATGGTTTTGAGAGAAGAATCCTCCGACCAGTGTATATATAAACCTAATTAATCCTAAATAGTGAAAACCGACTTTAGTCTACATATATTAGTTTAAACATTATTCTTATTTTCATTAATTTATTTCAGTTTTAATTTATTTGTTTTAATTATTTATTTTAATTATTATAATTAATTATAATTAAATTATTTATTAATTAGTTTAGTTAATTAATTTATCATTATTGTTTTTATGTTTCTTTTAATTGAATTAAATGAAGGTCGGGGAGGCGGCATAGTGGTAAAGTCGGCCTCGTCATGACGGACCAGTCTTGTGTTCGATCCCGAGCAAGGTCGTAGCTCGTCGTGCGAGTAGTTAGTCTAAACCGGGCCAAGCCCACTACCTTTTATCAAAGAGATATAGAACAGTCGGTGAAGGAGTGCGTTGTTAAGGCGCTCTGTATGCAAAGGTCACCGGTTCTAGTCTCGCCGATACCAAAAAATCCAGCATGGTTTCCGCTGGTGCGGCTCAGGCCGGGTGCGATCCCCGGGTGACTTTGACGGCTTAGATGCCCCTGAGTTGTGGCCTCTCAGCCATAGGGTAAGAGTGATTTTCAGGATTCACCCACTTATCAACAACAAAAAAAAATAAAATTGAATTAATTAATTAATTAGTCTAATTAATTAATTAATTTAATCAACTTATAATTAATTTTATTTTAATTATTATAATTATTTTATTTTAATTAATTATAATTAGTTTACATTTTTTATATTGATTTGATTGATTGATTAATTAATTAATTAACTAAATTAATTTATAATTTGTTTTGATGATTCTATATCACTTTTTCCTTTTATGTGTTAATTTTATTTTTTAATTAATTAGGTCCTAAGTATCTAATTTATAAACAAGAAACCTATCTAATTATTTAGTTAATAAATTAATTAATTTAATTAATTAATTAATTAATTAATTTAATTGATTTATAATTTGTAACCTAGGTTACTATAATTTATGGTCATATAAATTTATTCTGTTAATTTTTTGGTTATTATTAATTAATTTTATTTCATTTTATTTGGGGAGAGACCAGTGATACTAAGCTACAAAGGATTTGGAGGGGTTTATTTGTCTAATAAGGGGAAGCCAGTTTCCACTAATTTCGCTCCCATTGTCCCTGTTGAGGTTTTGAGGAAATTTCATGATTTCGATGGCCTCTCTAATTTTCCTCTTTTGATAATGATCCTCTCTTGCAATGATTTTGGCATCTTCTAAACATACATGATGTTTGGTTTTGGATGAGTGTTCCACAAGGGCTGATGTACGAGATCTCCCATTCTTAATATTAGCCCCGTGCTCCTTAAGTATTGTTTTCAGAGATCGTCTTTTTTCCCCGATATAACTCTTGCCACATGAGCAATCAATCTTGTACACACCCTTGAGTTTTTGATGATCTATGTTATCCTTGACTGATCTCATCATTTGCCTAATTGTTTTACATGTTGTAAACTGAGTGTTTATGTCCTTTTTTAAAATTTTGCAATTTTATCTGTAATCCCCTGAATGAATGGGAGGTAAACCTTCCCACAATTTTCTTTTATGTTTTCCCAAGGATCCCTAGAGAGGACCTTATCCTGAGCTCTTCTTATAGCTTTCTTAATACTAAATTCCTTGTATCCTATGTTTTTGAAAACAGAGGTAGTATTTTTTTGTATACTATGTATTATGTTTTTGTAATGAGGACTAATTGCCTTCATAGTTTTGACTTGCATATTTGGTACGTTTGTGTATCATATATAAACTCTTTCTTTTGGGAGGGTTATAACATCTATGTAGACAAGATATTGAAGATCTATTATCTAAGACTTTTTACTTTTATTGAGTTACATTAGCTCTATTATCTATGGAAGTTACTTTTATTGACATATATTATAGCACTATGTTTTAGAATATTTGTTTTTAATTTTATATTTCTTTAAAATTTTGTTTTTTAAAATTTGTTTTGGTTGTCCCATTGAAATTTGGGGCTAACTTCTAGTCATCCTTGAAACCCTTCCCCTCACGCCCATCCCTGAAAAACCATGCAAAATAGCCCAAGTTGTAGGATTATTTATGGAGTATATTAATTTCTTCGAAAATTAGAGTTTTTCCCCTTTTTCCCACTTATCATTTGAAAGTTGAAATCATTTTACTTTACTCCCTCTATTTTCCCCTTGGGTTGGCCATGCAAAATTGCTTTAGTTACTAGTTTACCCCACATCTCCCTTACACCTTTATTTCCCATTCATTCATTTTTTCAAGGTTATAAAGTATAATAAAAGGGATGTGTAATTGTATCTTGGGTTCTATTAAAACTTCCATCTTATCTAATGAGTTTTCCATCACTTAAGACCTTCAATAAATGGAAGAACACCTCAATGCAATAGGTAGGATCAAATTTTGAGTCTTTGTGAAAATGAATCAATTATTTATTCTTTCTATTTCTTGGAGTTTGATGGATTGGGACAGTGGTGGACCATGTTTCTATGCTTTGCCATTTAAGTTGTTTGTTTTTCCCATTATTTGCATGCATTCATTTTTTCAAAGTTATAAAGGATATGAAAATTGTATCTTCGGTGCCCTTATAACTACCATCTTACTTTCTAGGTTTTACATTTTCACATAAGACCTTCAATAAATGGAAGCACATCTCAATACAGTATGTAGGAGAAAACTTTGATGCTTTGTGAAAATGTTCCAATTATTTATTCTTTATATTTCTTTAAGTTTAATGGATTGGGTCATAATGGCGTACCATTTTTCGATTATTTTCTATTTGTCTGTTTGGCCAGTTGTGGTGGAATACTAAAACTACAAGTTCTTAAATGGTTTCTAGATAGTCAACTCAAGATTTAATTTTTTCAATCAAATTACTTAAGATGGTAGTTATCTTGTTCAGCATAAAACTTATTCATATGGTGTTGATGTATATAGAGATGTTATGTACCTATTACTTGACACAAAAAATGTTATCACAATGTCAAAGACATTGGTGTGGAAAAGAACATTAATCAAGAGCCACTTGGCAACATTTAGGCATTACTTTAGATGAAGAGATTCATCTTTCTTATCCTTATGTTTTTCACTATGATAGGTAAGTGAGGAAATATATATCTTATTAATTTGATTTCGTAAACATATGTTTCAAAGTGAAGGATGTTTCATTGGGGTTCTTGTTTAATTAGAACTAAAAGTTGACTTCTTGAAATCCGGGTAACTTCTATACAATTATGATCTCACTTTTAGTATAATATTCTTATTGATACATGCATTTATTACAACCTTTTTCCACATTTTCTCTTCTATTTTATTGATATTTACATGTTCAATGAGCCAATACCTAAATGTGTAGGACCTGTACTCTCCACATAGTACGTATATGTCAGCTAATGGGGATTTACTATTCACCCTCCCCATTATGATCATGGCAAAGTCCTAAGTCATGGTGATTGCAATATAGAGTTCTCAAAGTGGTTGGCATGAACCTCATAAGCCATGATGAGAACATGGGTGTGTAATAAGCACATAATTATGTTCAAGCTCTTAGCCTCACCAACTCGAAATCAAAATCAATTTGAACTTTTCAAACTTCATCTTGCCAAACATAAATGAGACAATTTGTTTATTAAATGGTTTTGTGAAACGTTTGAGTGACAATAGGATTAATTGGTAAACTTTTATAGTAGAAAATTGTGATGTTGTGAAAGAACAAATGCATTCCTTGGTATTTTGGTTAATGCATCTTTTCTTTGTAAAGAAGGTTGTTCATATTGAAAGAATGTTTATGGAACCTATAAAGATCAACATTATTTTTTTTTCTTATTTTAAATTTGTTTTTTTGAAATCATGTGCATTTCTCCCTTTATTATCCTCTTGATGGTACACTTTAAAATAACAACACTTTTGATGATGGTTAGGAGCACTGGTATGAACAAAATTGTAATAAAGGTGATATTTTTTTGTGTAAATCTTGAGATTTGTTTTTTATTTCTGCCTAACTTTTCCCTTATGAAAATAAATCAGGTTTCTCAATTTTGATTCATTTTTCTCATTATGTCATCATTGTCATCTATTTCAATTTTATAGATATTTTTTCTACACACTTTCCTCTTACACTATTGTTTTGTATATGCAAATATACATAATTCCAGAGAGGATCCAGAAAGGGGATCTTCATCTTTACCCATAGGAGCTTCACTCAATGAACCTCCGACATAGCACGTGTGTTCATGGCATACTAAACATTACCCTTAATTTAACTACATATTGGAAAATACCTTTAAAAATCACATTATTTAACCCACTACTAATACAAACCCAATAAACCTTCCCAATTTAGAAAACCCCTACTTTCACTAGATATTATAAGTATCCATTTTTTCATTAACATTTTTTATTTCCCTTTATATTTTTCATTAACTTTCAGCTCCATTTTTTATACCTTCCAATATAAAAAACCTTTACCCCATATTATATGCTCAATATATTATGTCATTTTTTACTCAATATATATCCCCCAATATGAATGCACGTGGTATGGTATTTCTCCCCCAGTGAAGCCCCTGTGTCTTTATCAAGCATTGATTTTTCCTCTTGAGTGGAGAATGGAGAAGGTGCTTCTTAAGAAGTTTCTTGTAGAAACTTTCTTGATCCACTATAATGAAAGTTATTGGCTTTTTGGATTAGATGTTAGTAGGTTTGGTGCAATAAAAAATGCAGAGTTGTAAATCTGGTATGCTAATTCACCACTTGGCTCTTAAAACATGTAACTTAGTTTGCATGATTATTCCTAAGATTTTTCCTGAAGGTTGAATACTAAGTTCCCAAGGTGTTCTTTTCTATAGTGACGTTTTATTTACTTTCTTTATACAGTTCATCTAGCCACATGGTGACCACTATCTCCCAAGTAAATAAAACTTGTTTGAGTTTCTAGTAGGGATTCATATGGTTTTTAATGTTGTGATTCTTTCACCGCATGGTTATTTTGGGCAAGAAAATGTTTTAGCAATGCTATACAAGACACCGGTGGATAGGTAAACATTTTTTTTTATAATTGCAATCTCCTTTACATGATATCCTCTCTTTATTGTTTGATTGTATTTTAAATGTTTCTTTTGATTTTGTTTTGTCTTTTAACTATGAAATTGAAAATATTTGGTATTATGTGCATTTAAACAACAACCAAAGCTTGAACATGAAATTAGTATTACACTTCATTGATTGAAATCCTTTCAATTGTTTTGTGTTAACTTATTTTCAAGACTATTAGAAAAGTTTAATTTTATGTTGTTATTTGAGCATAGGTTGTTTATATACTTGACAAAGTTCATGTGTTAGATAATGAAATGTTATTGCGAATAAAATGATAAGGATTAGAAATCACACCTCAAATTATTTGTTTTCACAAGTTATTTAAAACTTGATCTTTTTAGCATGTAACTGAGTTTACATGATTGTGCCTAAGCTTTCCCTGAAGGTTGAATACTAAGTTACTTAGGTTTTATTTTCTATAGTGATGTTTTATTTTTATTTTTTATATAGGTCATCTGGCCACATAGTGGCCATTATCACCCAACTGAAGAAAACATGTTCAAGTTTCTTACTTTTATGGGGGGACATGGCATTGACATTGTTGCTATTGAGGTATATGTCATATAAATATTTTATAGTCTACTTTACTTAATATTCTAGTGTTCATCATTTTTCATGTATGATACTTTGCATTGTATCTTCTTTTGTTTCCGAAAAAGGAACTCAATATTGATGGTAAGAAGCAAGAATTAAAGAAACAGGAGAACAATAACGTTGGAGTGACAAATACAAAAAGGGAGAGAGAGAGAGAGAGAAGAGAATTGGTCAAGTGATACCCTTAGAGAAAATATCCCACATAAGAGACACACATAGAGACTGATGGTCAAGTCTTCAGAGTTGGTGAATTCACGTGAAATTCCCTGGCAATACAATGATAATGTTTTGAAGTGATGAAACAATACTTCATGTGAAAATTGTAGTTCAACCAATATTAAGTTGGAAACTCACATTCTAATCATTAGCATTTCATATAATATAATTTTTGTGTTTGAAATTATTTATAGTTGCACTTGATATTGTCTAATATTGTAATTAACATATCTAACTTTGTGTTTTTATATTAGATGAACACGCACATTGTATGATTTTTTTTTAATTTAGTTGCAAAATCATACTAATTAATTTATTTTGATTAATAATGAACACGTAAAACTAATCTAAAAATACTAAATTAATAGTTTATGTTGATTAATGATGAACACAAGTAAAATAAATATATGACTAAATTAGTCATTTACAATGATTATTAAGGAAAGTGAACGAAATGAATATAAACTACTAAATTAGTTGTTTATATAATGAATATGAAACTATCAAGAAAATATAAATGCCTACTGCAATTGACAAAATTGTGATTACAAATGGCGACTACATTTTGCAAATATATGACTATTAGTAGTTAATTTATAGTATCTTATAACGCAACAAAAATTTAGTCATATTTCTTTGGTCATTAATTGGTTTTAGGTGATGACTAAATTTTGTATATATATTACTATTAGTAGCTAATTTATAGTATCTTATTACACGACCAACATTTTGATCATATTTCTTTGGCCATTAATTGGTTTTCTAGGGTGATCATATAGTAATATATTTTGTTGTATATTTTGTCATTAATTGTGACAATTAATGAATAAATCAATTACTAAATTAATGACCAAATTTATCACTAAATATACTACTAGATGATAAAATTGAGACAACTAATTAATGACTAAGCTAAAAATGACTAAAATTTGGTCGCATTATAAGATACTCTAAATTAGCTACTACTGGTCCCTGACTAAAAAATGGTCATGTATATGCAAATTTTAGTCGTATTTTTAGTACCTAATTAGCCATTCTGTACTACTGAATTAAAATCTGAATGTGGTATTAAGAATTTTTGTCGAGTCTCTAGATGGGGAAGCAAGGAAATGGTTTAAAGACCTACCTAATGCTTCAATCACTACCTGGGAGGAATTGGAGAATTATTTCATGCAAAAATGGGGGGAGAAGAGGGACCATGGGTACATCCTCATTGACTTTAATTCCTTTAAGAAAAAAAATAATGAAGATGTGTCTAAATTCATAAATAGGTTTAAAAATTTGTGCAATAGTCTTCCTTTTGAAATCAAACCTGCACAGGCTGCAGCTAAAGTGGTTTTTGCTAGGCATTTTGAGCTAGATTTTGGTTTCACTCTTAGAGAAAGGAAGTCTCGCTACTTGGACCAAAACCAAATAGATTCCTTAGAAGTTGAGGAAAAATTTACCTCTACTGGGAAGTGGAGAGGTAGAACTGGTCATGGAGATAGGAGAAGATGAAAGGAGGAAGGGGGTTCCTCAAGCCAAGGAAAGGAAACTCAAGAGCAAAAACTTGAGGAAATGAATAAAATAATAAGAAACTTGTATAACAAGATGGTGAAACTGGAGTTGGAAAACAAAAACCCTCCTAAACAAAACCAGCTAGCTCCTAACCAAATTTTCAATCCTCAATATAGGAGACCCCCCTTTTATCTCATGCAAATGGAGAGAAAGGAGGAACAAGATCACATTCAACCTTCACTGTACTTAGAGGATGATCCAAAGGAACATGTTGAATAAACTATGGAAGTTTAGGAAAATCAATTTTTTCCTCTTTCTGATGAGGAATATGAAGCTAAATCACATATGGAAGGAGGGGATGATTTGGATGCACCACTATATGACGGTGAGATTGACAACTACTATAGGAAGTTTGCTGACTTCATGCAAGAATAGTTGCACAAGAAATATGATCTTACATCTTCCAGGAAAAGATCTAGAATGCAGGACCAAAATGAGGAGTCCTCTCCCCCAAATCCTCTGAAACTAGTAGAGAAAGGAAATAAGCCTCTAGACCAAGCCTCACCCAAAAAGAAAGATTCTCTAGTTTCCATTCTCCATAAGCCCAAGGTCTCTAAAACAGAGTAGTCACCCTTACCACCCAAATCAGTTTGTGATAAAGAAAAAGAGCCTATTGATGTTTTCATAGCTGATAGGAGATCTTCAGCTTTCAATCTTCAAAAGGAGCTGGAGCAGGCCAAAATCTCTATCCTTGTGACTGAACTATTAAAACATCCTAATTATAAAGCCCATGTGTCTCAGTTTATGTGTCCATCCACCATAGCTCCTTTGCATGATAATTCATGAACCTCGAGGAAGAAAGGCCCATGATTGTATTTGGACCTCACGTTGAGGAACAAGACTCTTCCACTGCCCCTTTTTATGTTACTTTGTTAGTTCATGGGATTTTCTTAAACAATTACATGCTTGAATTGAGAGCTTATCACAATTTGATGCCATTATCTATTATGGAGAAATTGGGATTGCAAATTACAAGGCCATACAAAGATCTGTATTATTTTGATTCCAAAATAGTAAAATGTTTAGGGATGATTAAAGATTTGGTTGTCAATTTAGCCCATATCCCTGCAAAAAGTGTGGTAATGGATATTGTAGTAATTGATATCCCTGCAAGGTTCGATATTCTCCTGTCCAGGTCATGGGGGTCTAAAATTGGAGGATCCATCAAATTAGATTTAACATATGCATCCTAGTGTTTGGTGGAGAACAAATATGACTATACAGAGAATCGAGGTTTGTAAAGATAATTACAAGAGCTAATTGTTCCAATAATGTCCCTATGTATGGTAAAGAGAAAGAGTTATCTTTCTTGTTGTTAAATCTAAGATCCTTTCTAAAAAGAACATAAAAACCTTCTTCAAGCCCCAGAAAACCCTGAACCAACTCTTTAGATCACCCAAGAATAAAAATGACCCTATGTTAGGTCCCAAAGTCTATGAGATCCTCTTCTCATGTGAAATGTATTAGATAGGACAAACCGGTAGATTCTTTAAAACTCGGTTGAAAGAACACATGGATGACAACTTCCACAACTGCATTGCAAAATCTGCCATAGATGAGCACTCCCATTCTACCAAACACCTTATTTGTTTTGACAAAACCAAAATCTTAACATTTTCCCCATTCCATTCCAACCAGGCCATTAGGGAAGCTCTTGAAATTGAAAAACATCCTAATAATTTTAAACACGATGATGGATACCAATTAATCCATTCCTAGAAATCCACCATCCACTTCTTATAATCTAAACACTTTCCTCTAATCTAAATTCTAACCCTTCTAAATTTCTTCTTCCCTCTTAATTTCTCGTTCCCCCTTCCCCTTCCCTATATAATTATTTATTCTATTAATATTCCTCTTTATATGGTCATTCCTCATTATAATATTTAATTAATGTAATGCAAAAAAATCCTCGTTTTCCAATTTACCATCTTTGATATAATAAACAAAATTAAATATTTAATAATTTAAATAATATTTCATTTCTTAATCATTTCAAATATTTAACTAATTTAAATTGACTCCATATCATAAATTTAATATTTTATTGTAATTCAAATTTATTCCTTTGGATTTATTTCTATAATCTTCTCATAATATTAATATAACCTTAAAATATTAAATTATAAATTCAATAATTATATTAATTAATTTTGAATTTCGACCAAATATTTTTTTTTATAAATATCTTAATTTCATTCTATTGTTTTAATATTTTTATATATTTATACTCCTTTCTTAATTTTAATAATTCTAATATAACTAGCAAACCTTGGATAACTCCAATAACAATCATATCAAATTATTTAATTTCAAATTTAGTTAATTATTTCTCTTTCTATAGATTTAGTCAATTTTATCAATGTTCCCTTTATTCTCACTTTCTCTAACAACTGATTTCTCCCCTTCTCTATATATTTTGGTCAATCACTCTTCCTATCATTAGTTAATATTCTTGCCCCTGAATATGGGTGAAGTGTTCACCCAAAATGTTGGGCTCTTCGAACAAAATACATAGGTTTCCAGAAGTTCTCAACAACATTATGTTACTGACTATGGAAATATACATTCCATGATATGAATACAGTTCTAGAATCTAGAAATATCATAGTCAAGAGTGCATCAAGATTTATCAACAAATAAACAAGTACAAGTAGATATGTAAATTTAAAATTGTAGGGTAACTGAGTCTAGGAAAAGGACTCTCCACCCAACCATAGATAGTTGAAGCCACACTTACTTGGAGCTTTCACTCTCGAGCCATATTCTAAAGTCTGAGGGGGATGCTTGCTTGAGAATTTGAATACAACTGGAAACTGAAACAGGGACTCCTGAGGGCCACCTTCCTCAATCCCACCAGTTGACTATCACTTCTTTGTCACGTAGGGAGTCCAGAGGTAGTTTAACTCACCCCAAGTGCACACAAAATGATTCACCCCTTCCTAGGGAGTCCAAAATCCACTGCAACAATATTGTAGTTACCACAAGTCTTCAACTAGGTTTTCCTTTTTACTGCTACAATAAGGCCTCTTTCGAAGTTGTTACAGGGCTCTAGAATCTGTTATGTCAACCCACAACCTCTAGGGGACCCAAGTTGTTATAGGACTGTAGAGATTCCATCTCAACCCACAACCTCTAGGGACCCAAGTTGTTATAGGGCTCAAGAGACCTCTGTCTCAACCCACAGCCTCCAAGGACCCCAGATGTTACATATCTCTATGGATCCTATCTCAACCCATAGCCTCAAGGGACCCCAAGTTGTTATAGGGCTCTAGAGATTACTAACTCAACACGCAACCTCTTGGGAATCAAGAACCAATCTCCTTCTCTTCAAATTCGCTTGTTGATTTTTCTCTCACTGGATGCTCAAACTCCTCTGCCTTCTTTGTTTACCTCTGGCTATCATGAGTTTGAATTCCCCTATCCTCCAAAGCTTCCTGTCAATGGTATCTTTCTTGTTTTTCATTTACTATTGTGTCCTTGCTGTCCTTCCATGTGCAGTCTCTTTGTTGGACTATTTGTCCTCTTTTCTTGTTGTTTTTTCTCAAGCAACATGAACTTGTGTACTTTTTCGTGCAACCCATTTAATTTCAAAAAATAGTCTCTTAATTTCCTACACCAACCAATTTTAATGGTTGTCCTGCAATTCAAGTTTGCACAAGAAAACCACAATATCCCAAGTAAGAAATCCTCCTCCCCAACTTTGGAATACGTGTCCCTTGAATCAGTCCCCGTTTTTCAAATTTAACATATAGGAAAATATTTTCAATGTGTTTTATGAGAGGGTCATGGGTGGCGCTATCACATTGTAAATATGCTTATAATTATTTTCGTAGGTGTATGTGTCATTTTTATAGTAATATTAATGCTACTCACACATGTAATTATAGTAGTGCATTTAACTATGTTAGCAATATTCACATAAGTAATCAATTATGCATTTAATCATGAATTGTTCACACCACTATAAGAAATCCTAAGAAGGCACATAATTTATTCTATTATATTAGAACCATAAAACATTTGTAGTAATCACACACATATAAAATGACTAGAACAATGCTTATGTATATGCCAAATGACTAGGGTTATTACATCCTTCTCTTGACCTCCTCACTTGCCCCACACTTATGCCTCCCCTCAAAATGAATCCCAACCACCCATGATAATTTCCACCCACTTCATTTATGCCATAAACCTTCACCATGCCTCTCCTTGAGCCTCTCCCACTCTCCCCTTATCCTCGAATTAATTAGGGAACAACCTTATCAGGCATAATATCAAAATAATAATAATAATAATAATTAATGATGTTAGTCAACCTTATGGTTCAAAAGAATTCACTGAATTAAATATTAATTATTCATGTTTAAATAAACTTGATTAAATATAAGTCAAGATTAAGGTGTTAGAAATTAATCAACAGAGAAATGGAACATATATAATATTGCGGAAAAACAAACACATAAAATCATAAAATAAGAGAGGCATAGATATACGTGGTTCACCCAATTTGGGCTACGTCCATGGAGAAACAACTAATCCTTCCTTTTATATTATCGAGCAAAATGAATAGATACAACCTACGATAAATCTGATATAATTTCCTCTTCACTCTCACAGAGTCTCTTATCTTTTCTTCACATAGGATAATAATAGACAACCACAATACAACTCCCTCATATAAAACCAAGGGTTTCCTTCTAGGGAAAAAAACCTAAATGACATAAATTCTACCGTCAGATCTTCCGCCTATTGAACAACCCAAATTTACTTTGAAATTATAATATTTACAAGGAATTTTTTCATCTAATTTTTGCTTCACCCCCGAAGCCCTGCTAGGGACAAGGATCCAAAGAATTGTAGCTGCCCCCACTCCCAAAAACCCCTTGGCAATAGTAGTAGGCGGGAAAGCCCCCACACACCCCCCATCAGGGACTAAGATCCAATCACGGTTGAAACAAAAAACCTTTGAACAATCAAGAAGATAATTAGGTTTCACACCCAACATAAGGCTAACCATAAGCTTGATTAATTAGACTTAAGGTTAATCATATATTATTCACTAATGAAACTTAACCATTAATTAATTATCCAACATAATTATCTATAGGATACTAGCGTATTTGTGCAGGGTGAATATTTAGTTAGCATATGCATACCTACTATATATACTAATAACACGTATAAGAATCAAACGCAAAGAACAATCATTATTAACACAACGTAAAATAAATAGGCCCAAGAAAAAGTATTAAATTTTTAAATCTAACTTTTCTTTTTCATTTATAAAAGCTATACTTCCTCTTATTCTATAATTAATAATTTTCAATATTATATAATAGTATTTATTATTAAACATAATATTATATAGTATTAAGTTAAATATTATATAATATTTTATTTTTAAAACATTATAATATTATGTTTAATATTATAATATGATTCTTAATATAATATAATATTATCATATAATATAATATAATATAATGTTATAATATTACATAATGAAAATAATTTGTAATATTTAATATTATATAATATTTTATCATATTATTTTAAATTTAATATTATATTAAAGTTTTCCATTGAAATGTATTAATATAGATTATAATATATTAAGTTTAATATTATATTAACATTTCGTTTAATTAATAGAAGAAATGACTTTAATATTAACATCTAAGTTATAATTTTAAAAGATAATTGTACTATATAAATTTTATTTAATATAATATTTTATAATATTTTTTTTTCTAGATTATGTGAGTCCTGAGATGATTTGCATGTGAGTAGTGGAGATTCAAGGGCATTTAGGCCATCAAAATTATTCAAGAATCACACTTGGCTTGGGCCTCATTAATCCTTAGCATAATTAAGCTTTTTCCCATACAGTTTTGAAATGGTAACATTTTTTCACTGCATAGTGCTTTAACATAACATCGAGTAACATTTTTTCACCATCGAGTGCCTTAAAAAAACACCTTGTAAGGATCTACTCTATAAGCCCGTTGACATAATATTTCATATATTTATATTTACAAATTACTTAATATATAATCATATTATATAAATAATATTTAATTAATATATCTATATTCACTAATTATTTAGTTTTCGAGAGATATCTGTTTTTGGATTTATAAATATAAAAAGAAGTTAAAAAAGAAATCTCCATTTTTTAATCATTTAATTTTTTTATCCACATATTTATACATTAATAAATTTAATCATTTTATTTGATAAACATGTTGAGATTTTCGGTTTTATTAAATTGGGCAGAAATCTCATGGATGTGACAACAATAGGATTAATTGCTATATTAGCTCCAATATTTTTTGAGGAGGAGTTAATGCATCCTATATTTGTTGTGAGGGAATTTATGATTCAGTTTTATGCTCCAGCTATATAGAAATGTAATCCGTAAAGGATTGTGAGAGTGTGTAGAGAAAGTAGAGGAAATAGGGGAGAGCTGAGAGCATGTGTGAATTATTAGATTTGTTGTAATCTCCTTTGAATAATAAGATTGCCGATGCCTCTGTTCTACAGCCCAGATTGGTTGGGTGAACCACGTTAAATATCTGTGTTATGGTTTTATGAGTTTTCTATTTGTACTGTGTATGTTTATATTTATTCCAGCTGCGCTTTGTTTAGTCTAACAAGTGGTATCAGAGCAGCGCAGCAGAGCGTGGAGGGCCCATAGTCTACAAGTCGCTGGTTGTGGAGCTGGTGCGCGTGAGAGATCGTTTGAAGGTGGAGTTGGCACAGTTTTAGCAGAGACAGTTGTGCCAATTTTAGCAGTGAGTGGGTTGGTGCATTTTATTTTTGAACAGACGCGCCAATTGGCGCGGATCCAAATCTTATACTCGCGCCAGAGATCCAACATTCAGATTGGTGCGGAATCGATGGGATTAAGCGCGCCAATTTTGCGACATACGGATTTTGCTCTGGCACAGTTGATCGGCTGTCAGCGGAGCGCCAAGCATTGGATGTATTTTAAGCGCGGCTTTTTCGTTGTCCAGGAGCGCCCGACAGATTGTCCCTCTGGTAAATTTGCAATTTTTGGTTTTTCTTTTAAAGTTGTGATTACACAGTACGACAGAGGCATTTTTTAATTCGGTATTGGAGGTTGTTTGTTTGATACAACATGGCAAAAACTCAAAGTGCTCGTTTTGAGATCGAGAAGTTTAATGGCAAAAATAACTTCGAGATCTGGAAAGTGGAGATGCATGATCTGCTTGTGCAACAAGGCGTGGCGAGGGCGCTGTTGGGCAGAGCCAAACAGCCTTACCCCATGATGGATGATGAATGGAATGAAATGGATGGAAGAGCTCTGAGCGGTATTCGACTGTGTCTGGCGGATGATGTTTTGTTTAACATCGTGTCAGAGAAAACAGCTGCTGGTTTGTGGACAAAGCTGGAGAAGTTGTACATGACAAAATCCTTGACCAATAGGATTCTTCCTAAGCGACAATTGTACAGTCTGTGCATGAAGGAAGGTATAGATATTGCTGATCATTTAAATGTCTTTAATACTCTCCTGGTGCAATTAGAAAGTATAGAAGTAACATTTGAATCAGAAAATAAAGCTATAACTTTATTGTGCTCGTTGCTCGAGTCATGGGATCATTTTGTTACTTCTATAAGTCTTAGTTCATTAGAAACCATTGAATTTGATGATGTTGTTGGAGCTTTGTTGTCCGAAGAGACAAGGAAGAGGTCAAATGTAGAATCCTCTACATCAGAGGCAATGATGGCTAGAGGTCGTTCTAGAGAAAGACGCTCAGGTAAGCACAACGACTCGCGATCAAAATCGAAAGGGAAGAAGAGTAAGGTAAAGTGCTGGTTTTGTGGCAAATCGGGACATTTGAAGAAGGACTGTTGGAAGAAACCGCAAGCATCCAAAGAAGACTCTTCGACAGCGAAGCAAGAAGCAAACACGACAGATACAAGCTCAGCATCTGGTTCAGGTATGAGTGATGAAGTTTTATCAGTTAATTTTTCAAATCATTATCAACATTGGTTGTTAGATTCTGGTGCATCAAACCACATGTGTATTCATAGAGAATGGTTTAAGACGTATAGACCAATTAATGATGGAGTCGTGTACATGGGTAATGATGTCACATGTAATATTGTGGGAATAGGGAGTATACAGCTGCAAATGTTTCATGGGACAACCAAAATATTAACTGATGTAAGACATGTACCAGATTTAAGGAAAAATCTAATTTCACTAGGAGCACTTGACACAAATGGATATAAAACTGTAATTCAAGGCGGAGTAATGAAAATTTACAAAGGTATTTTACTAGTAATGAAAGCTAAGAAGGTAGGAAATCTATTTCAGTTAGAAGGAAGAACAGGGTCAGATCATGTGTCTACGGTGTCTGAACATGACAGTAGTTCCATTCACTTATGGCATCAAAGGTTGGGTCATATGAGCGAAAGAGGGTTAAAGATTTTGGTTGATCACAAGTTACTTCCTAATCTAATGTCTGGAAAGTTAGATTTCTGTAAACATTGTTTGTTTGGAAAGCAAAGTAAGCAAAAGTTTAAAACAGGCAAACATACAAGTAAAGGAAGACTTGATTATATCCATTCAGATGTTTGGGGTCCAGCCCCTACAACTTCATATGGTGGCTCGTGATATTTTGTATCGTTTATTGATGATTTCTCTAGGAAAGTGTGGGTCTACATGTTGAAAAGGAAGTCTGATGTTTTTACAATTTTCAAACAGTTTAGAGAATTGGTAGAAAACATCACTGGTAGAACTATAAAATGTTTAAAAACTGACAATGGTGGTGAGTTTACTTCCAAGGAGTTTGAAAACTATTGCAAGGATGCAGGGATCGAGAGACATAAGACCACTATTTATACTCCTCAGCAAAATGGAGTTGCTGAATGCATGAATAGGAATCTTTTAGAGAGAGCAAGGAGTATGCTGAGTAACGCCAGTTTGCAAAAGGAATTGTGGACAGAAGCGGTGGCTACAACTTGTTATGTGATAAATCGATCACCATCCACGGCGATAGGTTGCAAGATTCCTGAAGAGGTATGGAAAGGTCACCCTTGTGATTATTCTAAACTCAAAGTGTTTGGTTGTGATGCATATGCTCTAGTGCCTAAACATCAGCGAACTAAATTAGATCCAAAGTCAAAAAGGTATATCTTTGTTGGATATGGTGATGGAACAAAGGGATATAGATTGTGGGATTTAAGGTATTTAATTTTTTTACATATAAAATTTATATTCAAATGAATTCTTAAGAACCATTCAAATTATAAATCATTATGAAAATCTACGACATCGTCTAAAAAATATATTTTTTTATTAAAAAATAAAATAATTTATTTTACTTTTAATTTATAAACATTATTTATGTTACACATTTTATTTATTTTCATTTTAATTTATAAACACTATCTATATTAAATATGTCCTTCAACTAACCAAATATATTGTTAGAAAATTAGTTACACATTTTGTTTATTTTCATTTTAATTTATAAACACTATCTATAATAAATATGTCATCAACTCATAAAATATAAAATAGAGGGTAACCAGATATATTGTTAAAAGCTTAGTTATATGGAAATTGTTTCCGACATATAGGGAACTCGTTTCGGCAGTTTGTGCATTCAAGGGAGCGAAATGTTTCTGGCACATGAAAGGCACTATTTCAGGAATGTGGGAGTGTTTTTTGGAGCGTTTCCAGCTATGGGAGTCGAGAAAGCACAATATATTGCATTGCATTGCATCTGGTAAAGAAAGTTTTGAGAGTACAATAATTTGGCAAAACACATAGTCGGTCACTTTCCATCGATGCGGTCTCAAAAGACGAGGCAACGTGAAAATATATGCTTGCACAAAGAAGTGTTGTACGTCAAAGCCAGGCCAAGCCATGCCACCTCATGGATTGATTCAGTGTGCACCTCAGTGTTATAGGGGAATGTGTAGCTAAATTTAATTGATTTTTTATGAGAGATGTTTTGGCGTAAATCACACGATATTTCATTTGTCGACGTGTTTCAAACCAACAAGTGTGGTTCATCGTCAGGACAAGTTGAAGAATCAGATCTAAGGTGTATGTTAAATAGACAGAGCAGAACTTCCAATTGCTATAATATTTGACCAGGGAACGACTGTATTGACTAGCTAACCGCTATATTTGACTAGGAAACAACTAGTTGGACCGAACTCCGGGAAAAAGAAGCATCGCTGAATTTAATTAAAAATTAAAAATTAAAATAAGATAAAGTTAAGGATTTAAATAATTATTAAATTAATAGTTAGTTATACTATTATTAAATTAAAAGTTAATGGGATATATGAATTTACATAAAAGGTATTGACAATTCAATATTTATTTTAATTTTTATTTTATATATATATATATATATATATATATATATATATATAAAATATTAGAATAAATTAATTTAGGTATTATATAGTAAGAATAAATATTTATCTAATTGTTAAATTGTTAAATTCTTTTTAATTATAAATTAATAAAAACAAATTATCATAGATCGATTTCAAAATCAAAGTAATTATTAAGTTAAAATTTAGTATATAACTAATAGCTTAAACTAAATGCTATTAAAGTCTCTTATACTATATAAACAACCCACCAAAGAGGATCAAAGAACAAAGGTTAAGATAAGTCCCTCAGATCAGTGAAGGATCCTATCGACCCTAAGGACATGAAGGGGGTCTATATTATTCCTTGTTCTTGTGGGACCCCCTATATTGGTGAGACTCAATGCTCCATTAATCAGAGGATTAGTGAGCACGCAGCTGACCTTAAACATAGGAGAACCAAGTCTTCCACTTTAGCAGAGCATGTAGAGAAAACCAAACATCATGTTTGTATCGAAGAGGCCAGTGTTATTGCTAGAGTTTCACAATTCCATCACCGTAAATTTAGGGAAGCCATTGAGATTGAAAAAGGGTCGAGCAATCTCAATAGAGAAGATGGCTGGAAGATCAGTGGTTGTTGGATCCCGACCCTCACTTCCTAGTCGTGATCTTCACTTCCTCCCCTCCCTGTTATAGCTTTTTCTAGTTGTCTTGTTAGTTTCCCCTTGTTATCCTTTAATCGTCTCTCTTTTACCTTTGTTCTTTGATCCTCTTTGGTGGGTTGTTTATATAGTATAAGAGACTTTAATAGCATTTAGTTTAAGCTATTAGTTATATACTAGAATTTTTCTTAATAATTACTTTGATATTGAAATCAATCTATGATAATATGTTTTTATTAATTTATAATTAAAAAGAATTAAACAATTAAACAATTAAATAAATATTTATTCTTACTATATAATACCTAGATTAATTTATTCTAATATTTTATTTTTTTATTATATATATATATATATATATATATATATATATATATATATATATATAAAATAAAAATAAAATAAATATTGAATGGTTAATCTTTTTATGTAAATTCATATATCCCATTAACTTTTAATTTAATAATAGTATAACTAACTATTAATTTAATAATTATTTAAATCCTTAACTTTAACTTATTTTAATTTTTAATTTTTAGTTAAATTCAGTTATGCTCCTTTTTCCTTGAGTCCAGTCCAACTAGCCATTTCCCAGTCAAATATAGCCATTGGAAGTTCTGCTCTGTGTATATAACATAAACCTAGATCTAATTCTTCAACTTGTCTTGACAATGAACCACACTGGTTGGTTCGAAACGCGTCGAAAAATGAAATATCATGTGATTTATGCCAAAAAACATCTCACAAATTTAATTGATTCGTTGAGCCAATAAATCAATTATGGTGATAGATACAATATATTAGCATTTAAAGTAAAATTTATTCTTAAATCCGTTTGGAAATATGCTTTAAGTTATAGTTCCATTTTTAAGTTGGGAATTTTGTTCGCAGTGATTTTGGTTAAAATATTGGAAAATGTGGAAATCTGCTTTTGAGAAAAATCATCAGAACAATTTCATTATTTCATAATTTATTTTCATTATAGTTTGTCACATTCAATGAACATCTAAATTACACCGTGTATGAAATTTTCCTACAGTGTAGTATGAGCCTAATAAAAAAGAAATGTATTATTTATTTTATATTTAATTTGGATTTAACATGTACTTTTAAATATTTAATTTGGAGCTCACGTGTTTTACCATGAGAATGGGAGTCGACGCCTGCTATTATCTTTTGACAGTCTTCCATGGAAGACCACTCTCCTAAGTTATGGAAAAGTCATCATCTCCTCAAGCTCACATGGTTCATCTCTGGACTGATCCAGGAAGACTACAAAGATGGATGAAATAATGATTTTTATAACACCCTCCTCCCACATCTACCCAAGCAATCGGCCAGTCGGGATAACCATGCAATGAGAGGCCACTATGATATGATTTGACCTCCTAAATCAGGTTAAGGAAGTGGAACCGAGATAAGCACACCATACATACCTTCAACATCAACACTAGGACCCTCAAGAACCAAACCAACCTTTCTACCAACCAGCCCCTAGGTTCCATTGAGATTTTGGACCACTTGACCCTCGGACGCTCCCATGCTATAGGCCTACTAGCATCCAGGAGGCTCTAGATGGTCTCATGACAAGGCATGCCAGTGTCCAGGGACTATTTTTTTAATGCTATGCCAGTGTCCCCAGGATTTGAGCAACATTTTCAGGCCCAGAGCCCAGATCACGGCCCAAAATTGAATGACACCTCCAGAACAGTAAGATAACAAGGAAATGACAATACAAATGAAATTACTTGAATAAGACCTTGATTGTTGTGGGGAAAAATGCCTATGCAAGACGATCCTATCCACCTAAGGTGTGACAGTGCCTTAGCAACAAACAAAAACAGCTACTCTAGTATTCTTCCTTTATGAATTAAGAATGAAGAGAGATGGATGGACTAACCGGTGTCTTCCGTTTGTCCCTCGATCCGGTTTCTCTTCTCTTTGGGAGTTCCCAGCTACTTGCCTTCTCGCTCGCCCAGCTTCAAGAGGTTTCTACAAGATCACAAGAAGAGAACACTACACAAAGACATAGATTCATATCCATAACTAGTTCAGGATTAGAAATAAACTAAACATACTAATGCAATCATACATCAAAGATACACCAGTATATAGGAGAAACCAAGATAGCTTTATTGATGAATAACAAGGTTCAGGAAGAGATACAACCCAGAGGGCTCCAATCCACCATCTCCTTCCCAGCAAATGAAATTCCTATCTTCCCCTTCCTTCAAAGCATTAAGCACCCAGTGATTCCAATCTCAAACCAACAGCAATTCTTTGCAATAACAAAATTCCAGCCTCCAGGTCTCATGGAGGAGAGATCCATATATAGATGTTTGGAGAGAGGATGAGTCAGCTTGAGATCTGACTAGTGTCCTCTCCCTCTGTCAGTTCTTGCTTCCACTTGGAGATTGGGAACCTCTTACTCATCACTAGTCGAATTCACTGAGGCAAGTGTCATTGAGGAAGATTCTGGAAGCTTCCAGGGTCTTGACACCTTGTTGAATGAACTTGCCATTTGTCAATTCCCGCTCAGCGCACCATGGTAGTGCTTCTACCTGCATTGCAGTGCAGGTAGCCAGTGCAGACTTTGCATTTCAGCACAGACAGCTAGTGGAGCCTCTGAATTGATCCTGAATTGACTTGTTTTTGAGCAGTTTCAGATGGAGAACTTCTGTGAATTGTTGTGGTTTGTTAGCCTTGTTCCTCTAGGGGTAGGAACAACATGTTTAAGGATTTTGGATCCCTTAGATTATGGACATTTCATGCTTATAGCTGCAAGGCACAAAAATGTCTATAACAGTTGCCCCCTAAAGTATGAGGGTGTTTATCGGGTGAAATGCTTTATAAGGAGGATCCGAAGTTCATTCATTGCTAGGAGGAGACCTGTAATACAATACAATACAATACATTATTTTTCATGCTCCCTTCATGATCTAGCTGAGGCGGGCATTCCCATGCTCAGCTTTATAAATTCATTTTTCTGTACATAGAACAGACAATCGTCTGATGGTAGACTGATAATTTTGATGAAATTATCATCCTTTGGATAGGATGATTATCTGCTGCAATGATGTACATGTCAATGTCTTTATCTTTCCTGAATATATATCGCAGCCCGGATGGATGAAACTAGATCCGGGGTCTTCAAACTCATTCGATCTTCACTCTAAGTACAAGTCGATCCATGTGAGAAATGTTCTAAAGTCGAACACGGAAAGACATCACTTGATTACCGGTCAATGAGGTAAACCGTTAACAAGCGCGAGAGGAATCACCGATAATGATAATGACCCTCAAGGTACTGCAGTGCAATTCACGTGGTGTGAATAAAGGACTTGGCGTCGAACACCACACAAAATCTTTCGGTCGAAGGTCATTGATGTATACCTGTCGCCGGAAGTGAGAAACTTGCCATTGAGGCATGCAAGCTTCAAAGTACTGAAGGGGTTGTTCCTAGATCAACTTCTTGGATAATGAGCTGATGTCGACAAGAAGCGATCCGTCAAAGGAGGGCCTTAATGAATCCCACATCAGTGACACGGAACGGAGCAAATGATTTTAATGGAGGTGAAAACGATCTGATGACATATGATTCAGGGTGGCGGTCATGAAAGGATGAAGGATAATGTATGGCAGTGGATGGGACACGGTTGACTTTTCTGAACGACTTCTCTTGAACATATGGCGACACTTATGCGATGGATCGGTAGCATTACCCAAAATATGGATGGTATGGTGAGACCATGGTGATGTGACCGGTGAATGAAACAACCCAACCTGATTGTGGTACGGAGGAAAAGTGTCATGTTCAAGAGCGACTTGCTACCATCAAAGTTTTCTTGAGTTTCTCCCAATTTTTCCCCAGTCATTGCTGACCAGTACCTCTTTGTTTTTGTCAAGCTTGAGGAGGATAACATATGCTTGTTCTATAACTTGCCCTTCGGGCAAGCCCATCGCTATGTTTTAACGAGCCTAGCGATAGTGAAACTCGTTCTCGTCTAAAGACAAGTTTGTCGCTATTTAATGATTTTAACGAGTCTAGTGACAAAGATAACTCGGTCCTTTTCATTTTTAGAGAGTCTGAAAAGGTACGTAAAGTCAACTCCGAAAGTCCTTTTTCGTCATCTAATCCCTTAAGTCCGAAAAAGTATAAAACAATACAGAAGGGATGAGTTTTCGATAGTTTTAACAAGCCAAACAAAACAAGCGCTCGATCTTTTTGTGCAATAATCCCTCAGGTCCAAAAAGATTAAAATCTAGAGGAGGGATAGCACTTCCAGTCGCTTTAACGAGCTGGAAGGCCAAAACTCGGCAATCTTTTCATATTTTACGAGTCAGATGAAAAGAGCTTAAAGAAGACTCGTCTTTTGAGGAACGAGTGATGAAATGGGTTAGCAGGATTCCAGGTAAGGCTTGGAATTTTCCAATCACGACAGTGTCACAAGGATGGCTAAGTGAAATCACTCTTCGCAGCTGTTCCTCAAAATGGGTAAACAATCAAATGGAGGTGAATGATCGGCCAATGGAAAAGTGGAGGTGATGGTGCAAACACGACCAAGGCTTTAATGGCTGATGATATTACATTCACTGTGGTTATTTACCGGGTAGTTCATTTTTTAACGAGCTTAAACGCGGATTGAAACACTTGCTCGATCTTATGTTTATTTTTTAACGAGCATGAACTATGCGCTAAAACTGCTCGGATCTTGCGTTTATTTTTTAACAAGCATGAACTGTGTGCTAAAACTGCTCGATTAATCCAGTCATATGATAAGAATGTCTCATTAAGATTCTATTTTTTTATGGAGATTCATCTCACAAAGCTTTGCTCCGGATCCTTTCGTTATGCAAGCTTGGAAACGACCAATCCTACGAGTTTAAAGGGTTAGACCTACAGGTTTAAAGGGAGGACCTAAAAATTTAAAAGAATAAATAGTCGCCCCTTGCTTGCACTCCAAAAGGTTTGCATGCCCCTAGGCATAAAGTATGATTTCAAGGTTACCCCTTCTTATGTCCAATAAAACATTTGTTTTACCGGGAGAGGCCTACCTCTTTCAGGCTACCCAAAGATTGTTTTGTTATTCTTTCAACAAAACACCTCTTCGGCGATGTCTACCGAGATAAACAAAGGTGAGTGACGACGCCTGCCCTCTCATGTAACTTTGACAAAAGAATATTATTCCAGAAGAACCCCTCTTCCAACCACGGACGGGGTACGGACTAGTCATATTCTCCCGCGGAAACCTACCCTATACCCAAAGTTTTCCTGCCGAAGCAGACCAGGACGCATGCCCCCTGGGTTCCGGTCATATCCTCCGGGATTACTCGCACTCATCAGGAGGACGGACCGTGGGTTGAGACATTTCTTGTGCGAAGAGACCATTTAGGGATGGTATATGACTATTTGCGATGCGTGATCCAGGAAATGAAAGCTGGTCTACGAGCTTGACCACTCTTCCTTCGTGCGGAAAACACATTACTCTAAAGAGTGAGGAGATGATGGCTCCCATGCAATATATATAGTCTCATCCAAGGAGTAGGTTATAATCCAAGGGTCCTTGAACGACCATCACGTTCATTTGAACAGTCTTCTGTTTCAATGTGATAGGCACATTGGGGAGGATCCCTAAAGGTCGATTGGTTCCTTTATCGAAGCCCGTCAGATTTCTCATTTCAGGAAAAAGCACTGGCGAACCAAGCGCTTTCCAAGCAATAGAGGAAAGGATACTCACAGATGCCCCCTCATCAATGATGGTGCCAACCATTACCATTCCGTATATTTGAACGATAATTATGAATGGTATGCTTGCTGGCAAACTGGGCCTGCCTAGTTGGTTCCAGTCGAACGAGACAACTAGGTTGCTTGGTGGTGGGACCGAATAGACGGCCGAGTATGACTCTGACAAAGTTCCTTCCTGCGATAAAGGAATGGGCAAATTTCCCCCTTGTTCGTCGGAGTCTGTGTTGATGAAGAGAATTTGGACGGTGTCGTCTTTATTCTCCTCTGTGATGGCATCATTCGAAGATAGAGCCTCTGAAGGCAAAACCGGGTCAACTGCCGCCTCAACCTTTTTACTTTCGTCAGGTATGGATTCAGACAGTTCATCCTCAATGATAGGTGCTTCGGCTGACCACCTGAGCGGGCCAGCCGGGTTCTCAACTGGTGAAGGACTTGGCAGGCGTTTTTGATATCCAGGAGGAAGTTACTCTCGTAAAATCAAGCGATCTTCCAAAACTCTTTTAGCCTCATCTAAGAAGGGACAACGGTGGATGGCATGGTCGCCTTCACACAGTTTGCAGGGAAATCTAGCTTTCCCTCTTTGTCCTGTGACTTCACTTTCACTAGTTGACGGTGAGCTGTCAACATGGCTATCAGAGGTTGACGCCACCGAATTGTGCAAACGGGGAGACCAGTCCCTTAGTATCCGAGGGATGCAGGGACAATCTCTGTGGAAGTGGTCTCCCTTGCATATGACACATGGCGATTTAGGCCTAGTCAGTGCTGTGTGTGGATTTTTGTTAGATGCCACTTGTTTGCCCCCAGTTGCTTTTGGCTCCTTCTTCTTCTTCTCTTTCTTCTTCCTTTCCTTCTTCTCCTTAGGAACTTGGTTTTTTGTTTTACCAGTTCCGTCAAGCGAAGAGGAAGGAGGAGAGGGAGAATTAGATGAAGTAGAAGGCTGGTGGGTAACTCTGGTCTGGTCTAACTGTTGATTCGACGGTTTAGGAATAGTGGTGTTCTGAACGACATTGGTTGAAAAGAGCCAGACCGACAGGCCAATTGTCAGTCCTGGAAGCGACAATGTGGCCATATGGGGCACACCAACATCTCCCCAAGAGGAGAAGGGACTAGGATTTCCACCAAGGGGAATTCCTTGGTTGGTGTGCTCCATTTTATCAACCTAAAGATCAACGCAGGAATAGGGGTGATTGTTCCGTTTAAAATAAATTTTAACGACGCTTTAGACACAACTTGCTTTTTCACTTTTAGAGAGTCGAGAAAAAGCTAAAGATGACTCTAGTCTCCTTCGATGTTTTAACGAGCCCGAAGTGACAAATGCTCGGATGGACTTTTTCCGTTATAGAGTCTGAAAAAGGCCAAAAGGAACTGCTCTGGAGTTCTAGGTAGAGGGTGTGCGAAACTTTTCGCAAAACCGTAGAATACTTTTTAGGGTACGGGCGGTCGATCTTCCTGAATGATGTGTTCAGTGCATTGCAATCAGTAGGACGGCCGACACGGCTTCCTAAAGATAAAGGTTTTATGCCTATAGGGGTCTCCCAATATATACGCGATGGTATGTGGGAGCACAATCCGTATTGGCGCTATCGTCCCTCAGGAGGAATAACCCACCATCAGGGAGATCGACAGTCACCAGGCTTTACGACGTCAGAACACGTCTCTAGCCTAGACCTCTATGTTGTGCGTTATGTTGCAAAGCGTTGTTAAGTTCATTCAATTTATTTTAGGTTGATCTTTTTAGAAGTTTTCCTTTCTGGATCACCACGAGATGTATGATACAATTCCTAAATGCAGTCTAAAGATGATAAGCAAGCTTTTTATATCTTTTCAACTATGAAAATCCTAGCTACAAAGGGAAAAGAAAGACACCATCTTTTCTCAAAGAGAAATCAGCACACTCTAATGCACTTTCCCTAAATCAAGCATGCAAACTATCAAGATGCAAATGCACAATGCAGGTGTTTGTTTTCCGCTTTCTTAGTATTGATGCCTACAAAGAAAGCTTTTTGTACAACTTTGAATTTGCTTTTAAATGACAAATACAAACAAGTTTACTTTTTCGAAATCAGAAAGGGTAGAAGAGATTACAACACTTAACGATTTTCGAAATGAACACTTGTTTCGACACTTAAAAGAGACAAACTCAAACCAAAAGCAAAAATGAATGTATAATCAACTGTAAAGAGCCAATGAACTCTCTCCTAAGATCACAATCAACAAATCTGAATCAAGGGCTACAGGATGACTATTTCACTCTTGCAAAGGAAAACTGTAAATGACGCCACAAACACATAAAAACACTCACAGTTTTCTGTAAAAAAGGAGGCGGAATTTAAGCAAAGAAAAGGAGTTATCAGACAGGTACCTATGCTGGTTACAGGCTGCAAAAATCAGAGATCAAAACAAGGCAAAACAGAGCAGAGAACCCCAGCTGCACAAGGCCTAACTGGATCAGCGCACCCTCAACACAGAGGTTTTGACATTCAGCGTAGGTAGCCTTCACGGGACCTGCGTTGAAATGCAGAACCTCTTCACAAGGTCTGCCCTGAAGGAGAAACGAGAGTTTCTCACTGGGTTCTGGGTCACAGTTTGCTATTTAATCTACAGTTTCAGGCCAAATCAAAGCAACAAGCAAGGTACAATCAAAGGGATGCTTTGAGGAAGGGCTAAAATCTATCATAAAGTATCATCAAATCATTTGTGAGTCCATTGTTCAGATCATAGACTAATCCAGTGATTGGATCAAAGCAGCAGCTATCTACTTTGCATCTGAGAATAGCAGATGCAGTTCGATTGTTGCTGTTGAGTTTATGAAACAAACAATGATGGAAACACAAATAAAATGACTAAACAGATCTCCCCAGTGGAGTTGCCAATTTCTTGTGGGGAAAAATGCCTATGCAGGACGATCCTATCCACCTAAGGTGTGACAGTGCCTTAGCAACAAACAGAAACAACTACTCTAGTATTCTTCCTTTATGAATTAAGAATGAAGAGAGATGGATGGACTAACTGGTGTCATCCGCTTGTCCCTCGATCTGGTTTCTCTTCTCTTTGGGAGTTCCCAGCTAATTGCCTTCTCGCTCGCCCAACTTCAAGAGGTTTCTACAAGATCACAAGAAGAGAACACTACACAAAGACATAGATTCATATTCATAACTAGTTCAGGATTAGAAATAAACTAAACATACTAATGCAATCATACATCAAAGATACACCAGTATATAGGAGAAACCAAGATAGCTTTATTGATGAATAACAAGGTTCAGGAAGAGATACAACCCAGAGGGCTCCAATCCAGCATCTCCTTCCCAGCAAATGAAATTCCTATCTTCCCCTTCCTTCAAAGCATTAAGCACCCAATGATTCCAATCTCAAACCAACAGTAATTCTTTGCAATAAAAAAATTCCAGCCTCCAGATCTCATGGAGGAGAGATCCATATATAGATGTTTGGAGAGAGGATGAGTCAGCTTGAGATCTGACTAGTGTCCTCTCCCTCTGTCAGTTCTTGCTTCCACTTGGAGGTTCTTGCTTCCACTTGGAGATTGGGAACCTCTTACTCATCACTAGTTGAATTCACTGAGGCAAGTGTCATTGAGGAAGATTCTGGAAGCTTCCAGGGTCTTGACACCTTGTCGAATGAACTTGCCATTTGTCAATTCCCACTCAGCGCACCCTGGTAGTGCTTCTACCTGCGTTGCAGTGCAAGTAGCCAGTGCAGACTTTGCATTTCAGCGCAGACAGCTAGGGGAACCTCTGAATTGATCCTGAATTGACTTGTTTTTGAGCAGTTTCAGGTGGAGAACTTCTATGAATTGCTGTGGTTTGTTAGCCTTGTTCCTCTAGGGGTAGGAACAACATGTTTAGGGACTTTGGATCCCTTATATTATGGACATTTCATGCTTATAGCTGCAAGGCACAAAAATGTCTATAACATTGATTGGACCCCTACTAGCCATGACAAACATTTCATCAAACATATCACGAATATGCAACTACGGGTGTAAATATCATATCTGAGCATATGGGACTCCTACTTAGATGAGAATCACTATGAAAGATTGATTCCTAGACACATTAGCCATCATTTCATTGATTAGGTCATAGATACATTGTTCATTCATTTAAAAGTGAAAACATGATGTGTTATGAAACCAACTCACAAAAAGATAGAAAAGATAGATCAATGCCTTAGAAATAAGCCTATTCGAAGGGGCAACCTCCTTTACATTACACAAAGGAACAATTCTTAGATGATTCAAAGGACAAAACCTCCTTTCTATATATAGGAGTCTAAGGGGTCACAATATAACCAAAGCCGACCTAACAATATTAATATAAAGGCACAAAAATAATAATAGTGGGATTCTATGGGGCACAATAATAACAATATGGGGACAATAGGGGCACAACGATAACAATAAGGGATACAATGACAATAGTAATGGGGGAATCACTAATATTATAAGGACCTAACGTGCCCCTCTCCTTCAAAAAAGTGTTGTCCTCAACACTTGAGTAGTTCTGGATGTTTCTGTATAAAATTCTCATCCTCCCATGTGGAATCTTCAACGGGTAAGTTCTTCCACTTGATGAGATACTCTGAAATTGATTGATTTCGTAGCTGTCGAGTTCTTGTTTCTTTGATTGCTTCAAGTTCCAATATGAATTTTCCTTCCTCATCAATTTATGGCAATATTGTTTGAACTGGAAGCTTGTCACCTATAACCTTCTTGAAGCATGAAACATGGAAAATTGGGTGCACTCGGGAAGCTGTAGGAAGCTCCAATTTGTATGCCATAGTACCTATCTTTTGCAACACCTTGTACAGACCATAATAATTTGGTGATAATTTATTATCCTTCTTAGCTTGCTTGAGGGAAATTTGTTTATATGGTTGTAGCCATAGGAATACCCAATCACCTACATCAAAATTTATTTCATTGCAATGTTGATATGCATGTTGTTTCATTCTATTATGCGCCAAGGTGAGGTTATCCTTTAAGAGTTGGAGAACTTGTTGTTGATGCTCGATGTGATCTTCCACTGCTTGAACCTTAGATTTTTCTCTTAAATATGATGTGATGGATGGTGGATTATATCCATAAAGTTCCATAAATGGGGTCATTTTTGTTGCAGTATGGAAGGAAGTGTTATGCCACCATTCAGCCAAAGGAAACCATTTGACCCATTATGTCTATTTATCAGATACAAAGCAACAAAGATATCCTTCCAAACATTTGTTGACTATCTTAGTTTTCCCATCAGATTGAGGATGATAAGATGATTTATGAGCTAACTGAGTACCAAGAAAAGAAAATTATTCTGTCCAAAATTTTCCAGTGAAATTGGGATCTTTGTCGCTTACAATAATCTTTAGGTTTCCATGTATCTTTTGAATTGTTTCCATAAATGTAGTAGAAACTGTACTCACTTTAAATGGATGATATAATGCACAAAAGTGTGCATACTTGGTAAGTCTGTCAACTACCACCATGATAACACTCTTTCCTTCGGACTTGGGTAAACCTGTGATAAAATCCATTGAAACCTCCTCCCAATGTTGGCTTGGAATGAATAAAGGTTGTAATAGTTTTGGGGTCTTAATTGTTTCAACTTTATTTTGTTGGCAAACCAAACATTCCACCACAAATTTTTGAATATTTGATTTAAGGCCATCCAAAAAAAAATCCTTCTTAACCCTATGATAGGTTTTTAGAAATCTAGAGTGCCCTCCTAAGGGAGAGGTGCGTAATTCCCTAAGAATCTTTTGTTTGAGTTGGGAATTATTACATAGGTATAGCTAATCCTTGTACCATAACGAATCATTTTTCCAGCTAAATGTATCAAATGTATTGGGATCTTGTTGTATCTTTTGAATGAGTGCCCACACTTCCTCGTCATTCTTCGATTCATCCCTTGCTTCATTTATTCAATCTGGTTAGATAATAGAAATGGCACAAAGAAATGCTTCCACATCCTCATCCTTTCTTGAGAGTGCATCTGCCACAACATTTTGATTCCCTTTTTTGTAGATGATTTCAAAGTCATAACCCAACATCTTTGTGACCCATTTTTGCTGCTCTTTTGAAGATACTATTTGTTCTAAAAAGTATTTAAGACTATCATGATCTGTTTTTACCTTGAAGTGTCTTCCCATTAGGTAGGGTCGACATTTCTTAAGTGCATGTAGTATTACCAACATTTCCTTCTCATAAATAGATTTTTGTAAATACTTTCCTTTGATTGGACGACTTTCAAAAGCAATGGGTCTTTCTTCTTGCATTAAAACAACACCAATTCCATTTCCTGAGACATCACATTCCACAATAAAAGTTTTTGTGAAGTCTGGTGTAGCTAAGACTAGTGTCTGGCACATTGGCTATTTAAGATGTTCAAAGGCCTTCGTTGCTTTTGGAGTCCATGAAAATGCATCTTTCTTCAATAATGTTGTTAGAGGTGCTGCTATTCTCCCATAATTCTTAGCACACTTGCAATAATACCCTGTCAATCCGAGAAATCCTCGTAGATGCTTTATGGATGTGGGGATTTTCCATTCCTTAATGGTTTTAATTTTGCTAGGGTCTACCTTAACACCTTCATGAGATACAATATGACCTAGATATTCCACCTCTTGTACTCCAAAGAAACATTCTGGAGATTTTTGCATATAATTGTTTCTCCTCCAATAGTTTGAGCACCATCTCAACATGTTGGACATGATCCTTCCAAGACTTGTTGTAGACTAGTATATCATCAAAAAATACTAACACAAATTTTCTAAGGAAGGGTTTGAAAATGGAATTCATCAAATCTTGAAATGTAGAAGGTGCATTAGTAAGGCCAAAAGGCATGATAAAAAAATTCATAATGACACTCATGAGTTCTAAATGTTGTTTTTGGAATGTCTTCAGTGTTCATTCTGATTTGATGATATCCTGAACGAAGATCCAAATTGGTGAAGTAAATTGATCCATGCAATTGATCCAATAATTTATCAATGACATGAATGAGAAATTTATCGTTAATAATGAGCTTGTTGAGCTCCCTATAATATGGGCACATGTGCCATGATCCATCCTTCTTGTCAACCAGTACTACTAGAGCAGAGAAAGAACTTTGACTAGGTTGACTTATACTAGCCTCTAGCATTTCTGCAACCATATGATCATTTTCACTCTTTTGGACATAGGGATATCTGTAAGGCCTGATGTTTGGAGGAACACTTCCTGGAATCAAATTAATAGCATGATCATGATCATTAATAGGTGGGAGGCCTTTGGGAGTCTCAAATACCTTGAAATGATTGTCCAAGACATTTTGGAGATCTAGAGAAATGGATGATTTCGATATGGAAACCTCTAATGAACATAATTGTGCAATTATGCCTCGTTGTTCTTTCTTTAGAAGCTTTCTCATTTTGTTAGAGCTGATTATCTTTCCTGGTTTCCCTGCGATACCCCTTAATTCAACTTCCTTTCATTCTAAAGAGAATTTCATGAAAATTTCTTGAAAATTAAAAGCTATTGTACCCAAGGATTTTAGCCATTGGGCTCCTAGTACAACATCAGCACCACCCATTGTAATGGAAAGCATTGGGCTATTCAATACATATTCTCCCATGGATAGCTTGATATTATGGAACCTTCTTGAGAAATTTATGGTTCCTCCACTTGCAACCATCACTTGACACTTTGGTACTAGATATAGGAAGCGATTCAATTCCTTGGCTATCTTACAGTGAATAAAATTATGGGTACTTCTCGAATCAATCAACACTATTACCTTTTTCTTCTTCATATGCCCTTCTATCTTGATAGTTTGAGGAGTGGTAATTCCAGCCAATGCATTACAAGATATGGTTGGATTCATTTCTTCTTTTTCTAGGGTTTTTTCTTGGTGTATATCCTCTTATTTTGATGCTTCTTGTTCCTTTTCCTCCTCCTCTTCACAACCTATATAAAATAATTTCTGCTCGACACACTTATCACCTTTAGTGTATTTTCTATCACAACTGTAACAAATCCCTTTTGCTCTTTTTTCTTCCAATTATTGTGGTGTCAACCTTATAGGTTTTGGATGGCTAGGGGCAGCAACACTTCCATCTTTATGATTGTGAGTGGTAGGCTTCCTTGCTGCCATAATTTTGCTTTCCATTTTTTTTGCCAACCTGAATGCCTTCTGCAATGAATCTGTTTCCCAAAGGTGAACCTCATGTTGGATGTTATATTTTAAAGTCCCTATGAACACATCAATCCTATGCTCCTCTGGAATATCTTTTAACCTTATATTCAACTTTTGGAAGTCCTCAATGTGCTCCATCATTGAACCCTTTTGTTTGGGATTTATCAATTGGATAAAAAAAACGTTTCTTTTTGTATCCTCATAATGTGCTATCATTTCATTCGTAAAAATAGCCCAAGGGACAATTTGTTTATGAGAGCAAAGTCATCGATACCATACAAACTGATTTGGTTCCAAATATAAAGTTGCAATGTGCACCTTTTGTGTGTTTTGGACATTATGGAGATCGAAAAATTGCTCCATCTGTAGTATCCATGTTCCAGGGTCCTTTCCATCAAACTTCCTCATATCGATCTTTGGAACATGGTGGCTCTTCGATCCAATGTTAGAGTCTATGAAATCATGATTAACATTTATTTTGTTCTCATCATGAGTTTCTTTTACTACCCTTTCCCCATTAGTAAGCATTTCTTATAGAAACTTTGTCAAATTTGTCTTCAAATCTTCCATGCCTTTCTTTAAATCATGCATCTTAGCTTCCATGCCATCCATCTTAGATTCCATGTCGTCCATCTTAGCTTCCACGTCATTCATCTTAGCTTCTATGCCTTTCTTTAAACCATCCATCTTAGCTTCCATGCCATACATCTTAGCTTCTATCTCTTTCTTTAAACCATCCATCTTAGCTTTTGTTACTTTTTGTGTGAATGAAATTTGTTGCACTTGGTCTTTTAATTTTGATATATCATGTCGCATTTCTTCCTCTTCTTCATGAGTCATGCTAGAGATTTCAGGTTGCTTACTAGTTGTTTTCATTTTCTTTCTTCAGGTCATCAATTACCGATAATAATGCTTCACTATGCCCTTTGAATTCCTTCAAACTAATTTTTCAGACCAAGCTTATGCAAAAATTAAAAAAAAACTACACACCTTTTTTCACTTTGTAGGAGCTTGATATTGAAGATGATGTATCTCTGTAATTTTGGATCTCCAAGGATTGAAATTTCTTCCTACGGTAACTCTCTGAGTAATATTTCTAACTCCACAAGTCTGATCAAGATTGGATTCTCCAATGAAGAGTTATGCCAAATCTCCCATGATGACCTGAGTATAGACTGGTTCAGTAGATAGAACTTGTACGACGTGCCGCGGTCACTGTTTCAACCTTAGGTTCCAAAAATGATACCCAAAAAGCTACAGTCTGTCCTCTTGCTGTAACTTTTACGAAAATTCAATATGATTCTCAGAGCAAAATTTATGATGATTTTCCCAAGGTCACCTATTTGGAATGTAATTCAGGGGTCTGCAAAAACCCTAACTTCCTCAGATTATATCTCCGCAAATATAGCGAGACAAGATCTAAAATTTGGGACCGAGGTTCAGACTGATTCTGTCTCAAATGGGTTTGTTTTTTAGCTTTTGAAAATTTGTAGCGAAAATGCCACGATGACCTGTTTAGAGCAGCGAAACCTTAGAATCCAAAGCTCTAATACCAAATGTTATGAAACCAGCTCACAAAAAGATAGGAAAGATAGATAAACACCTTATAAATAAGCCTCTTCTATGGGGTAACCTCCTTTAAATTACACAAATGAACAATTCTTAGATGATTCAAATGAAAAAAAAACCCCTTTCTATATATAGGAGTCTAAGGGGTCACAATATAACCAAAGCCGAGCTAACAATAATAATATAAAGGCACAAAAATAACAATAGTGGGATTCTATGGGGCACAATAATAACAATATGGGGACAATAGGTGCACAACAATAATAATAAGGGATACAATGGCAATAGTAATGGGGGAATCACTAGTATTATAGGGACCTAACATGATGAGAGCCATACATAGCTACTATCATAAAACATATACATAACCAACATAATAGCAATAGAAATACCAAGGAAATCACAACCATATGATCCAAATATAAACCAATATAATACTCATAGAAATACAAAGAGAAATAACCTCATATTGATGACGCAACATCCAAACCTGGGATGGGACTTCCACATTCCACCCGACCATAGAATGGCGGAGCCAAATCTCTCTTCATACATTCACCCCCATTCCATATTCTAAGCATGAATGTGGGATCTCATAAAACGCATCAATCCAAAATAATGTAGGGCTTCCAGAGGCCAACCACCTCAACCCATCAAACAATGATTCCAGCTCATGGTCAGACATCACAAAAACATCATCAGATTGGTCTCTATATAAGCATTCTAGGGTTCTAGAGAATTTGTTCCAAACAAGGCTCTAGGACTAGTAACTTAACCCATAGTTGTCGATGGGCTGCAGAGCATTTTTCCAACCAAGGCTCTAGGAATAGTAACTCAACCCACTAAGGGCTCTAGATAGTTTGTCCAACCAAGACTCCATGAATAATAACTCAACCCAAGTTGTTACAGGGCTCTAGATGTTTGTCCAACCAAGGCTCCAGGAACTAGTAATTGAACCCAAGCTAAGGAAACATGATAACCAAAAAAGAAAAAATGAGGAAATAAACCCACGACCTCCATGGTTATCCAGGAAATGGAAAGGCTAGGGAATATAATGTCAATCTAGGCAATCCTCCATGGTAGTGATAGATCAAGACCAATAAACCACATGCATATGCCATGCATGCAAAAATTAGTGAGGAAAACATACATGCAACTCAATACCTGCAAGCAAAATTCGTTGTAGTCGCCGATCTTGATGTCCTCTTACGCTTTCCTTCTTTTCCTTTGCCTTCTTTCTCCAAAAATCCAGGTATGCAACACCCCCCAAGAGTGCTCCAAGAAAACTCTATGTATCCAAGAGTATTAAAGAGAGATAATAATGAGAAAGCTCCAAAACTGAATTGACAAAAGGTTACCAATTGACCCTCATAAGCTTTTTTTTTTTATCAATGAGGCCTCTATTTTCTTTAATTTCCATTATTTTCCTTCATTTTCCTCCTCACATACAACCTATGACCTTTCACCTTCCTTTTCTCCTAATTTCCACTATTTTAATAAATAAATGTGCCAAAAATTCCATTTTGCCTTTCCAAAGCCTTAGCCATTTCCTTTGCCAATTTCCTTAGCCTTTAATAACCAAATGAACACCCACACTAGGATGTCTTTTCCAACATTCAGCTTGGAATAAGTGTCCCATCAACTGTGATTATTATCTTTCCTTTATTATTTTTATTACATGGAATTTTCACCAGGGAAGTTATAGAACCCCCCCTTGGTGGAACAATGTCCTTGGTGTTCAACAAAACCTATAACTAAAAAAAAGTTGTAAGAAAAATATACTGTCGATGGAGATTTATAACTTAGCTCATTGTAGTATTTATAATGATCAACCTGTTGAGAAGAAGACCAACATGAAAGCATAACAAACATAACATCATAATGACATGACACCCATACTGCTTATTGGAGCTTTATAACATAGCTCATGGTCATATTTATATCCCTATTCATATGTACATATACTAAAGATCGCCAAAACTTATAACAAGACATATACCAAAACAACATATCAAAACTTTTTTGCCTCAACCGACAAACAATGAAGGATACTGTTAGCTCAAAATCAAGCCCTGGAAGGCTTCAGACCAGGAAGACTTCAAGAAACTATTTCAGACCAATCTTTTAGCTAAGGCTTAGCCTCCTTAGCTTGAGAGGGCTCTCTCAAAGGATTTAAGGTTTGTGATTATAATTGAGATGGCTAACTCTTTATGAAACAAATAGGAATGAGGCTGGTAAAATCTAACTTAACAAGCATCCATTGGGCTCATGGAGTCATATGTCATTTAGCATTAACAGTGAATTGGCTTTGCAATAACATCAAGGCATTCAGACTTCAACATAGATACAGTACATTAGACACAAAGGAACAGTATATGAGCATATGAAGGAAATTAGAACACTGCAGGTGATTTCTAAGTAATCAAATACTCATAATACTGTAGACAAAAAAAGGAAACAAGAGGAATTAATACATTGAAGTCACTATGATTCTTGAGCAGCTGAAACCATTTACTGTATTACCAAAATAAACAGAGTCTTTACATAATCTTGACAGCAGAGCTTTTTTACATAAACTTCCAACCCTGATTACATTTCCCTTTCTCCTATATATAGACCTGACTGAGATTCCTCCTTAAACATTAGGGGAACTCGAAATCTACTTCTAATGACACTTGTTTAACTTTTAACTGCTTATTTCATGCAACAAACTTCAACTAGACTTTCTAGAGGTCTAAAACAGGTAGGATTCTAACACCATATTATGCTAATAATAGCCTTGATTACAATGGTTCTCGTTCTTTGACATATGGTTCCTTTTTAGTTTTGCTGTGATGAATGTTCAAAACTCCATGCTGGTCTTCAATGCCACATCTTCTCCATTGTCCTGAAACATAGGAAACTACCCTTGCTCATCGGTCTTTAGTTTGCCTTACAATTTTCGAATCCAAAGAAGCATGTCCTTTATCTTTGATTATCCAAAATGTAACAGATGGCCACATCCTTGTTGTGTTGTCCACCTCCTTTATGTGTAAAGGAAAAAACTCTTTCAAGTTGTTTTGACATATCTTGAACAGTGGTAAATGTGCTCACTTTATGACAAAAAATTTAAAGTTGGATTCGAAACCATATTTTCTCCACCTGTCTTGACCTGGTTGAATGTTGAAGCTTCAGATGATGCCTTGTATATATTTCCCTTTCAAATTTCCCGCTTATGTTTTGTAGAAATTTTGAATAATTTAACACATATTCAATGGAGATTATCCTGATCATGTACTATTGCGGAAAACATACACAATACATAAGCTCCTCTATGTTGATCATCAATATAGCAGCATCAATAACAATAAAACATCAAGAGCATTCACACATTAACACAGTATGTATCACGGGGAAAGCATCTCGCTAAAAACCCCAACTATCTGTATATTAATGATTGAGTCATGTAACATTACACAGCATAATACTTCTCACAAGTATCTCCACCTCTGTTACACACAATACAGCTCAGATCTGATCTCCAAATCTCTTCCACTGCTTGCCTGCCTCCACTGCTCAATACCTGCTAAAGAACTGATGAGAATGGCTCACCAAACTCGTTTTTCACCTGCAAAATAGTCACTCACTCTTTTTTGGACGTGAGCACAAGCTATAATGTGGGCAAATACGTGAGCAAACTCATTGGCATACCCAATCCCTTGATTGTGCAAGATCTGGTGCACAACTATAGTCACAACAGATAGCAATCTGATTCTCTACCACCTGTCCCTGTTGAACTGAACATGCACTGACATGCAACTGAGTTAACTGATGTATTCATTAGTTGTATTATGAGTTAATAACTTGTGAATTAATTAATAACTATTTCACCCAACTCATATCTAGTCTATTTTCCAGTTAGACTAAATACAACCAGTTTAACAAAGCTAAACTGAACACAACTCCATCAACTCCACCAAACTCAACTGATTGAGTTCTAACTGAAGTCATGCATGCAACAACTCAACTACCTCATAAGAAAAGCGTATTTCCTTCTGACAGCTGCATGTGCCACCTCTGTAGCTCAAACTGAAGTGCTCCAAGAGAATAAGATTAAGTTTATAGTCCAAATATTATTGTGAGATAATAATATTTGACTTTTCTATTTTTGACAGCTAGTCTAAAAATAGACTTTGATCACTCACACTTTCATCAAAAATAGAAGTCCATCTATTTTTTCCCAACTTTATCAATCATCCATAAACAGCAATCTGCAATACATAGACATGATCCATATGTCTAAAAATAGACATAGTCTAAAAATAGACTTGCGCCAAAAATATCCTGCGGGCCCACTTAGTGAAGGCGAATATTTTCACTAAGCTCCATCATCTTGTTGCAATCTCAACGCTCCCTCTCGACAAGATATGGATTATTAGCAACTCCTATCCTACCTCGGTGGTACTCGAATTTGCTCCTGGTGAGAGCCTTCGTCAGAATATCAGCATCCTGATCCTTCATTGGAATGTACGAAAGTAACATGATCCTCCGCTGCACACAATCTCTGATATGATGGTACCTGATGTGCTTGGACCCGAACAACCCGACCAGGATCATCCTCATCCACACAGATCTCTGCTTCCTGCTGTACCAAGAAACTATTGTCGATCTGATATTGAAGACCCCTCCTGATGTGCTCTTTCTGTCCATTGGGCTCCCTACCCAATCTGCATCCATGAAGCCACATAGCTTCACCTCATCCTCCTGTCTGTACCACAAACCATATCCCGATGTGCCTCTCAAGTAGCACAATACATGCTTGCCCACCTTCCAGAAGAGCTTGGTAGGCTTAACCATAGCTTTTGAAAGCTGGTTAATGGCATAGCATATATCAGGTCGTGTATTGACCAAATACATCAACGACCCCACCAACTATCGATAAACAGTGGCATCCACTTCTTCTCCCGAAGTGGCATCCTCCTTCCTCCAACCTCCAGGAAGAGGAGTATCAACAGGCTTGTAGCCATGCATGTTGAACTTCTCCAGTATCTCCCGAGCATACTTGCCCTGAGAAACAAACAGTCCACCACTACGCTGCCATATTTCCAATCCCACGAAATAGTGAAGGAGGCCCAAATCCTTCATCTCAAACTCTTTAGCAAGATCCTTCTTGCATGACAGTATCAACAGCTCATCACCCGTTAGAATCAAATCATCAACATACAGTACAATGATAAGCAACTTACCCTCCACCACAATCTGGTATAGGTTCAGATCCGCCTCGCTTTGGAGAATCCAGGTCTTGTGAAATTGTTGTCTATCCGTGTTTACCAAGCACATGGTGCTTGCTTCAACCCATACAGCGCTCTCTTGAGCCTGCACACATGCGACTCGCTGCTGAAGACTTCAAAGCCTTCGGGTTTCTCAATGTACACCTCCTCCTCAATGACTCCGTTGAGGAACGCAGTCTTCACATCCATCTGATGAATGTGCTATCCCATCTATGCTGAGAGAGAAAGAATCGTCCGTATGGAAGAATACCTTGCGACAAGTGCAAAGGTCTCCTCATAATCGATCCCCTCAATCTATGAAAAGCCTCGGGAAACAAATCTTGCCTTGTACTTCTCCACACTCTCGTCAGCTGCCTGCTTAACTTTGTAGATCCATCTTGAACCCACCACTGATTTCCCTTCTGGTCTAGGAACAATCTCCCATGCACTGTTTCTGACAATAGAATCATACTCTTCCACCATGGGTCTACCCATGCGGGATCCTCCACAGCTTCCTCGAAAGAGGATGGCTCAGTCACAACACACTTGCTCATAAGAGCCATGTATCCAGTGTACCGATCAGGTGACTGTCTCTACCTGCGTTGGGCTGTAGGTGGTCCTACAACTTTCTCTGCATTTTGAGCCAGTCGCTCAGCTTCTGTCAAGCGCTTTCGCCCTCTGATGGTTGGCGCTGCATGAGTGGTCTCTTCCACTCCATGAACCTCATCCTGTGGTTGATCCACGTCCCGAAGCTCATCCTTAGGAACTAATAACTCCTCATCTACATGCAAGTGTAGCTCCCTCTCAAGCGAACACTTCATGGCTTTCTCCTCTTGAAATTTTATATACCGTCGCACAACAGTTTTACCACTGTCTGGCAAATACACACGATAGTTGTGGGGCATATCAGTGTACCCCACAAATATTCCAACTGCTACGGTCGGCTCCAACTTCTTCCTGGCATCCTTTGTCACATGCATGTAAACATTAGCACCAAAAATCCTCAAATGAGAAAGATCAGGCTTCTTACCAGAATAAGTCTCCTCAGGTGTACTCATGCCAAGTATCCTATGAGGACAATGGTTCTGCACATAAACTGTTGTATTGCATGCTTCCGCCCACAAGTGAAGGGGTAGGCCCTGATCATGCAACATTGCCCGTGCAACACCCACAATCGTTCTGTTCTTCCACTCAGCTACCCCGTTCTGCTGTGGGTTATGGGGAGCTATGAGCTCTCTACGAATCCCTTCTGTCTTGCAGAAATCCTTGAACTCGTCCGAGATGTATTCACCACCATTATCGCTCCTAAGAGCCTTCACCTTCTTCCTCGACTCCTTCTCGACCAGTGCTTTGAATTCACAGAACTTTGAATATGTCTCACTCTTCTTCTGCATGAAGAAGATCTAGCACTTACGAGAGAAATCATCAACAAAAATCACATAATACCTGTGTTTTGCTGTTGAAGCAACTGAGAAAGGTCCACACACGTCTGTGTGAATTCTCTCAAGGATCGTCGTGGCGCGACTATCCTTCTCGTGAAAGGTGGCTTTCACAAACTTCCCCAAAGTACACCCCTTACACTGATCTGACTGCGCAAGTGTGCCTTTAGGAAGCCCTGTAGTGATCTGCTGCAGTATCTTCAAGGCTCCATTGTGAAGGTGACCCAATCTCCTGTGCCACAACTCACCATCATCCCGGCTCACCAATCCTTCTGCCTTGCCTGCCATTGCTGCGCATCCATCTACATGCAACTGATAAAGGTTCCTCACTCGAACCCCTATCTTCCGGGTCTCACCAGTTGTCTTGCTGCACAGGAAGGCCTTTCCCTCGCTGAAAACAACATCATACCCCTTGTCTTCTAACATCGCCACTGAGATGAGATTCTTCTTCAATCCTGGAACATGCATGTCTTCCTTCAATACAAAGGGTTTACCAGACTCCCTCTCAAAGGAAATGGTACAGATACTGGTCGCACTGTATCTACCATCATCGCCCATCTCGATGTGCACTCCAAGATCTTTGTCCTCCAGATTAGAGAACAAATCTCTATCTCCCGTCATGTGAAAAGACGACCACTGTCCAAGAACCACACTGATCCCATCACACTTGAAACCAAGCATGTGATCAATGAAAAATCAAGCTCAAACTGAGAAGCTAAGGCCTCTCCCCCTGCAGATATAGCAGCTTGCTTGTTCTTCTTCTTCTGCGGACAATTTGTGGCATAGTGTCCGTGCTGGTGACAGTGAAAACACTTCACCTTGGACATATCCTGCTTCTTGCCTTTCGCATCGGAATGAGAAGCTTTCTTGTTCTTCCCCTTCTTTGCTTTGGCAGCCAAAGCGCAATTCTCTTCATCAGATACCTTTGATGAAGATCCATTCTCACCTTTATTGTTACTGAGTTTATCCTTGAGCGCTAGGTCACTCTTGCTTTGGAATAACATTTGCAATCCGTTGAAATACATTTCAACAACACTGCTGCAAATTCGATTTCCACCAGCTCAAACTCAACTGCTTCCAATCTAAGATTCGTGAGAACACAATATTTCTCATACAGAGATTGACTATATGGGCATTCACCGGATATCTCACCTTCCAAAGAAAGGATGAATCCAGAGGCTACCTGGCCCGATTACAGACTCTGCCTGAAGAAATAGAATGTAAACACTTCCTGAATAGTAGATCTGATGATCAATCCTCGCTTGATATCCTGTAAAAATCTCTTCTACAAATCAAGCTGCTCTGATACCATGTATAAATTTTGAATAATTTAACACATATTCAATGGAGATTATCCTGATCATGTACTATTTCGGAAAACATACACAATACATAAGCTCCTCTACGTTGATCATCAATATAGCAGCATCAATAGCAATAAAACATCAAGAGCATTCACGCATTAACACAGTATGTATCCCGGGGAAAGCATCTCGCTAAAAACCTCAACTATCTGTATATTAATGATTGAGTCATGTAACATTACACATCATAATACTTCTCACAAGTATCTCCACCTCTGTTACACACAATATAGCTCAGATCTGATCTCCAAATCTCTTCCACTGCTTGCCTGCCTCCACTGCTCAATACCTGCTAAAGAACTGATGAGAATGGCTCACCAAACTCGTTTTTCACCTGAAAAATAGTCACTCACTCTTTGTTGGACATGAGCACAAGCTATAATGTGGGAAAATACGTGAGCAAACTCATTTGCATACTCAATCCCTTGATTGTGCAAGATATGGTGCACAACTATAGTCACAACTGATAGCAATCTGATTCTCTACCACCTGTCCCTGTTGAACTGAACATGCACTGACATGAAACTAAGTTAACTCATGTATTCATTAGTTGTATTATGAGTTAATAACTTGTGAATTAATTAATAACTAATTCACCCAACTCATCTCTAGTCTATTTGCCAGTTAGACTAAATACAACCAGTTTAACAAAGCTAAACTGAACACAACTCCATCAACTCCACAATCAACTCCACCAAACTCAACTGATTGAGTTCTAACTGAAGTCATGCATGCAACAACTCAACTGAATCATAAGAAAAGCGTATTTCCTTCTGACAGCTGCATGTGCCACCTCTGTAGCTCAAACTGAAGTGCTCCAAGAGAATAAGATTAAGTTTATAGTCCAAATATTATTGTGAGATAATAATATTTGACTTTTCTATTTTTGACAGCCAGTCTAAAAATAGACTTTGATCACTCACACTATGATCACTCACACTTTCATAAAAAATAGAAGTCCATCTATTTTTTCCCAACTTGATCAATCATCCATGAACAACAACCTGCAATCCATAAACATGATCCATATGTCTAAAAATAGACATAGTCTAAAAATAGACTTGCGCCAAAAATATCCTGCGGGCCCACTTAGTGAAGGCGACTCTTTTCACTAAGCTCCATCATCTTGTTGCAATCTCAACATGTTTCAAAGCTGGTTGACTGATATTAGATTGTTTAGCTTCAGCAGTTTCGTAGCGCGCTACGAAATTGCTGAGCTCTAGTCATCACCTTTAGTAGTTTCGTAGCGCGCTACGAAACTGCTGAGTTGCTTCAAAAATCACAGTTTCAACCCAAAACTTTGCTATTTGAGCACTTTGCTGTTAAAATATTCTTTCAACTGTTTCAATACCTTCCAAAACTGAATGGGAATGTTTGAAAAGATTATGTCAAGCAAAACCATCAAAACTTTGAAACATATCCTTACTTGAAGTGAGATTTCTTTATGGAGATTCTTTTTGCTGGTTCAATTGTATCTTTAAGTCTTCAATTTGTTTCTTCATTACTTTGATCCCAAACCTGAGGTTTGTATTGACTTTTCTAATAAATTTATCTTTTATTGCAGGAGTATTCCAGCTACGGAATTGAACATTAAAATCAACCACCTCAGGAATTTGAAACTTTTGGTCATCCCACCGAGCTTGCATTTGGTTGAGATAAGCCTCCTTAGCTGCCAATTTCCTAGTAGCTTTCTTCAATCTAGCAATTTCAAAGTTGGAAGATTCCAATTTCCTTTTCAAGTCTTCTACATTACCTTCTTCTTGAGTGGCAACTGTTTTGCCTTTCTCCTTTCTTTCATTAGGCCATGTCACCTCCCTGTTTCATCAACTCTTGGTGGTACCTTCTGTACTTGTTTGAACTTCCTTGTTATGGGTCTCCTGGGCTTGAAAACAATTTGTTCAACTTGCTCATCAAATTTGAGTTTCTTTGAGGCTTTAACTTTCTCAGTCTTCTCTTTACCTACCTTTATCATATCATCTTGAACTAGTGGGGACTCTTCAATGTCAATGGCTTGCAATAAGTCATTTAAATCTCCCTTTGAAACAGGGCTTTCTTCAATAGCCACTGAATTACCCTTTTCTTTTGCCACCTGACTCCTAGTCCTTCTTCTTTGAACTCCTTTTCCTGTGCTTGATTCATTTGCAGTTTCTTTGACCTGATTTTTTCCTTTAATTAACTGCTGGGGTGTATCCTGAATAGTCAGTGGCTTGGTAGACTCTCCAACTTGTTTCCTTACTTTTAACTTTGAAACCCTCTTGGCTCTTGTTTCTGTTTGAGGACTGGTTGTTGATGAAGGTTCTTTTGCCACTAGAGGGCTGAGACCGGTCTTGCTCTTGAAATCGGACATGAATATGAATGTGTCCTAGTCTCTGCCTACCCTCTTGAATTCATGCAGAACCATTAACTTAACCAAGCCATGGTCGAATAGTGAAGTCTCACAGGCTTCCTTTCTCAGTTGTACCTTGTCACACATTTTACTTAAGCTACGGAACAAGTAAAAAGGTAGATCAATAGATGTTTTCCCTGTGAAATGCAACAACAGTTTAAAATGGTATGAATACACTTTGTTATATCTCCCTTCAGAGGTTAGATACTTCTGTATACAAGTAATTGGGCATATGATTCTTTAACATAACTTCTAGGAAAAAACTTGCTCAAATCTGAGTTAATGAACTCCTGCTTTAGAAATTCTTTGCATGGATTCATGTCAAATTTGAAATTCTTGAACCAATTTTCTTGCCCTCTTGGAATTTTTGTAACTGTGGATATCATGTCTGGTGAGACCTACAATTCCAGCATGCCAACCTTTGAGTTTAGCCCTGTGAAATTTAGTGCAAATTCCTTAGTCACTTGTGCATGACCTCCCTGGAGCTTCTTGCAAAAATTCCAACATCCAGCTTGTTTAAATGCCTGTTCAACCTCTCTGTTCTTCAAGGTTATATCCAAACCTTCAGGCTCATTTCTTAGACATTTGCCTGATCTGTGGTCTTTCCTTTCTGCCGATCCTTCCATGAAGATTTAGTGACCTGTAGGCTGGAAATGCTAGCGCTGCTCAAACTCCAAACTCTGCCTCGCTTGAATGGCTACCTCGCTTGATAGCTGATGTTTTCAAATTGAAATCCAGTAGATTTGTTTCTCATGCAAGGCCTACAATCATCATTAAAACTGAGCATACCTGGCCTTTCTTGGAACTTGTATTTCGTGTGTACCAACGTACTTAGTGATTGCAATAATGGAGATAAGTGGTTGGAGACGATATATGGAGTGCATAAATTGACAATGAATGACATAGCCAGAGATTAACTTGACAGATTTGACAGTTGGGAAAGATTCGCTGTGGAATGCACGAATCTCCGATTTCGCAGTGCGGTTAGTGTAAATTTTGAATGATGCGCTGCAAATTCACCTAAAACCTATTGCACTACGAAAACACCTAAAGGAATATTGCGCTGCGTAATCACCTGATGGACTTTTGCACTGTGAAACTGATAAACGGGATTAATGCACTGCGAAAACACTTCAGAATGGTTACATGCGCTACGCAATCACCTAAAAAGGCTTTGTGGGACATAATGATTTTTAAACCAAGCTGACACATGGCTATGAGATCGGTGATGGATGAGGGTGACCAGTGATAGATGAGAATATATTCTTGACTCAAGACCTCCTAAGACTCAGACTCTAAGGAAAACGAAATCAAACTTAGACTAACACTGACCTTTATCATCAAGCTAGTATGAGAAATTTTGGCATTAGAATTCTTAAGTGATAACAGATACATAGCCCGCATCTGATCTACTATTTCCTATTTAGCTTCAGCGGGCCCAAAGTGCTTCCATTTCACTTTAACTTGTTCGATTGCTCGGTTTTGGAGCATGAGCACCTTTCTACAATATACAATGAGGCTCTGCCTAGAATTCTCCATCTGGTTCCACTTGCAATACATACAAGTCAATCACATGATACACATCTTTAACATACGTCTTAAGCAATGACACATGGAAAACATCATGGAATTTCATTGTCGGAGGCAATGCAAGTCGATAGGCTACTGACCCAATCCTCTTAATGATACTGAATGGTCTAAAAAATTTTAGTGTTAGCTTGGCACATGATCCAATCCGTATGGATATTTTCTTTGGTTTGATGTGCAAGTACACTTGTTCCCCAACCTAGAATTCCTTGAACAACCTGTTCCGATCTGCATAGCTCTTTTGCCTATCTTGTGCTACCTGTAGATTTTTCTTGATTACCTACATTTCTTTTTCCATTTCCGCCAACATGTCGAGTCCAATCAACACCCTTCTAATTGGATCACTCCAACTGATGGGATTATTGCAACTCTTCCCATACAATGCCTCAAACAAACTCATCTTCAAATATTCCAGATACCCATTATTGTAAGAAAACTATACCAGTGGAAGATATTCTTCCCACTTTCATTGCTGATGCATCACATACATCCTCAACATGTCCTCCAATATCCTGTTGACCCTATTTGTCTGTCCATTGGTATGCAGGTGATAAGTTGTATTGAAGGCCAACTCTGTGCCCATACCTACAAATAAATCTTTCCAAAACTTGGAAGTGAACTTCACATCCCTTTCTGACACAATCTTCTTCGGAACACCATGCAATCTGACTATATCAATGGAATGAAGTGTGCAACCTTTGTCAACCTATGAAAAACAACCATGATGGAATCATGCTGTCTCATTGTCCTTAGAAAACCAGTGATGAAGTCCATGGAAATGACCTCCCATTTCCACTCTGGAATCGCAATCGGCTATAGCAGTCCACCTCGATTCTTACACTCTACCTTCATATGCTAAAAATCAAAACACCTAGCCACAAACTCTACTACATCCTTCTTCAGATTCGGCCAATAATAAAACTTCTTTATTGCAATCAATGTCTTTTGATAACCTTGGTGACCCGAATATGGTTTTGCATGAAACTCCCTCAAGTCACCTTCTTGAGCTCACTGCTATTGAGCACATATATCATGTCTATGAATCTAACCAATCCATCTACTATAAAGAAATCATTAGATAAGTTTTGAGGTAGAAATGGCCCCCTAAGAAAAATTTACAACCAAAATAAACTTTATAAGAACCAATAGGATTCAAGATGATGATGTCAACCATGGGGGATGATTCACCATTTTTGGGGTAAAAATTTAAAAAGATTAAAAAATAATAAAATAATAAAATGGCTTTTTCAACTTGTATTTTCAACTTATCTGTTGGGCCTTGAAATTGTCATTCACTTCCATTACATTTTCACTTATATTTTCATATTGTCACCTTCACTCCACCTCTATTTCATTACATTTACCTCCATTTCATTACATTTACCTTCCCATTATCATTATTGGGTCACATTTATGTTTTTCCAAACTTTATCAATTCTTAGCATTTTTAAATGAATTTATGGTTAAAAATTAGAAAATAATGTGCATATGCTTATACCTAACAAGTGGGATGAGATTGTTGACATGTGTAGGTCAAAGGGAAGCTTCTAAAAGACCTTTATGTGGCCTCCAAAAACTAAATTCTAATTTGAGTGGAGAATATCATGGAATCATAAGGATATGTGTCTCATTTCCTATTTGTATTGAAAATCTAAGAATACATGTCTTATCATTTCCTATTTTGATTGTAACTCTAGAGATATAGGGAGATATTCATGGACTCTCATTAATGAGATAACTTCTCATCTTTTTGTATAAATAGGGGATGTTTTCTCCTGTCATTTTATGTATAAAGTTGGGGAATTTCTCATGTTTTGAATAAAGAAGAAGGCTTGCATTTGGAGCTTCTTAACTTTCCATCCTCAAACTTTTGGATTGGCCATTGACAATGTGTGAGATTTACTTGTTTTCATAGATTAAGATTTATTTGCTTTCATAGATTAAGTTTTATTACTTTCTTAATTACCGTGTAATCTTATGCTAATCAAAGCTTCTCAAGAAAAGAACTTTCTCTTTTCCAAAATTGGGTTGTGTTTGAAGCATTAGATCATATAGTGACTTAGTTTTCTTTCACATGTCTTTGCAATGCTTTCTTAGATTCAACTTTACATTCACTATTTAACCATATGTTTTCTAAAGAGTTTCTCAAGAAGGTAGCATTCAACTATTTTCCAATATTGGTTGCTTGAGGTATTAAGAATAAATAGTGATTTAGTTTCTTTCCTTATGCTTTTGTCGTGCTTTTTAGATTAAGCTTTCATCTATTGTGTAATCTCATGATCAACAAGTCCAAGAAGGTAGTTCTTCCAATTTGGGTTGCCTAAGAGGCATTAGATCACATAGTAGTTGCAAGTTTTCCTTTCCATGCTTTTATTATTCTTTCTTATATCACAACTAATGTATAATCAATTGCTTAAGTCATTTCAAGAAGATGATTTCGACATCTTCCTATATTGAATGTTCACAATAGTATTTGAGCATGCAGTAGATCATAGTTATTTTTAGATTGCTTGCTTTCATTTCATAGAATAAGATTAGCTTTATTTTTGATCAAGAGTTTTCAAGGATAGGATAGGAAGTGATTTAATTTTCATCTTATAAATGAATACAATTGTATCTAGAATAATGCTCTACTTTTCATAGACATAGTGCCGGCCTAGATTAGACTAACCATTCAAGTTTTTGATTTGATTTTATGCAAATTAAGTTAGTTGAAGTACATTTCCTTTTCTTCCTTCTTAGAAATTAGTTTTTATATTAAACATCCATTTAGACTTAGTTGATCATTGACACTTAACATCCATTAAAATCATTAGGCATAAAAGAAAAAACCCCCAAAACAACATAAAACATACTCAACGAAGTAAGAAACAAGGTTAACTAAGCACATATTGTGCACCACACTTCATCAGTTTACTAACCCCGACCGATAATTTATGTTAGCAATTCAAAAAATTAAATTGATTGAACATTATATCCCTAAGGTTTTACCCAAATTTAGAGTGGGAGTACTTTTTGAATGCAAAATTTAATTCCTCATCCAAGGAATACCCATGTTACATACTTTCGATCGACCCTCCAACACGAAAAATGAGAAATACATGAAAAAATGTGATTGCAATAATTGTTTTCATGTGTTTCTCATTTTTTATGTAGCAGGGTCCATCAAAAGTTTTCAACATGGGTACTCCTTTGATGAGGAATCAAATTTTGCATCCAATGAGTGTTCCCTCTCGAAATTTAAATAAACCCATAGGGAGAGAAGTTAAAAATACGAGTTGAAAAAGTAGTTTTTCTTTTTCCCTCTAAATTTTGATGTTGTAATCTAATTTTATTTTATTATTTCCACTATTATTTTATAATTTCCTTAGGAGGACCATTTTAGACCTTAAAATTTCTCTAATGAGTCCACATCCTGTGCAACTGCACATGTACCTGTACGTTTACTACTACCCGTACCTTTACCTGTACATGTACTTGTACTAATACATGTACCTATACCTATACCACCACCTGTACCTGTACCTGCACCACTACTTGTACCTATACTACTATCCAAACTCCACTGCAATCTCTACATAGTCTTCATATACTTGACATCCTGCTGACCTACCTGCAAAATCTTATCATGTAAGTCCATCCCATAGGAGCTCATAGCTGCTAAACGATTTACCCGTATTCGCCTACTAAGAGCATATGCCACCCTATTCTCTTTACCTTTGATATGTCTGATCTCATAATCAAACTCATTGATTGTGGCCAACCATCGAGCTTGCCTACCATTCAAGTTCGGTTGGCCAAATAGATACTGTAACCCATTTTGATCACTCGTCAACACAAATCTCCTGCCTAGAAGGTAGTGTCTCCACATCTTCAATGCATGTATAATTGCTGCCAACTCAATATCATTTGTGGGATAGCTCTGCTCATGCTCACTTAGTTTTCATGGCTCAAAGCATACCACCTATCCAACCTGCACAAGGACTCCTCCAAGTCCTTTCTTGCAAGCATTTGTGCATACTCAAACTCTTTGTCCGGATTTGCAATCTTTAAAGCTAGTGCATGTGCCAACAATTGCTTGAGATTCTCAAATTTGGCCTCACACTTCTCTTTCCATTCAAACTTATTACCTTTCCTCTACAATGATGTTATAGGATAATAAATCTGTGAGAAGTTCCTAACGAAACTCTTGTAATAACCTACCAATCCCATCAAGGACCTCACCTCATCTACATTCCTAGGAGCTACCCACTCCATGGTGGCCCTTATATTTTCTGGATCTACTACAATGCCCTCCTTGGAGACAACATGTCCTAAGTAATGTACCTCAGTCTGGAGAACAACACTTGCTGAGCTTAGCATACAATTGATGCTCTCTCAACAACTTCAACACTACTGCTAAATGATCATCATATTATTCCTCATTTTTAGAATATACCAATATGTCATAAATGAACACAATAACAAACTTATCCAAATATGGATGAAACACACTATTCATCAAGCACATAAAGGTAGTTGGAGCATTAGTCAAATCGAATGGAATTATGATAAACTCGTAATGCCCATACCTAGTCCAGAAAGTTGTCTTGTAAATTTCCTCCTCTTTGATGCGTACCTAGTGATATCAGTATCTCAAATCAATCTTTGAGAACACTACTGATCGAACAAGTCATCAATCCTTGGCAAAATATACCTGTTCTTGATGGTCACTTTGTTCAACTTCTTGTAGTTAATGCATAATCTAAGAGTACCATATTTCTTCTTCAAAAACAATACTGGTGTGCCCCAATGTGATTCACTTGGCCTAATGTATCCGTTGTCCAACATTTCCTTCAACTTCAACTTCAACTCTACCAACTCAGGTATACTCATCCTGTAAGGTGCCTTTGATACCGGAGCTTCCCTTGGCACCAACTTAATAGAAATGTTTACCTCCCTCTGAGGTGGAAACTTTGTAATGTCCTCAGGAAATACACCTTGAAACTATTGTAGAACTGGGTACCTACTCAAAACATCTACATCCTGAAATTCCTTACCTTGTCACTAGAAATGTGTGCGAAAAATAACAAAAACCATTTCTTGCGACTGGAGTTTGCCTACATAGCTATCACCATCCTAACTGGCGTGGCTTTCTTCTTTCCTTGAAAGACCCTTGGTTCCCCATTGTCATCAACGCACTCAATGGATTTTTCATAGAAATCTACCTTGGTTCTATAAAGATAAAACCAATCCATGCTCAACAACAAACTGGATGATCCCAACAGTAACGCATTCAAATGTGCTATGGTAGGCATACCATTCAAATAAAATGCACAAGCTCTAACCCAATGATGAACTCACTTCTTTTTACCTATAGCCAACTGCACTAACCAATATTCTGCGTGCAAATTCTTGCTCAACCCACATTTATCCACCGAGTCAAGACTAACATAGCTATAATTAGATCCAGGGTCAATCAAAATAGAAATAACTTGATCATAAATCTTACCATCCATCTCAATGATAGATTCCTGATGGTATGCCTGCTTTTTATCCAATGCTGCATAAACACGAGGAACACTCTAACCAACATCCTCAACAGTTTATGCCTCCTCCACACTATATATCTCAATCCTAACACCCTAATACTATGGATAATCTCCCCTACGATGATCCCCTCCACATGCCCAACACCGCATGGGCTCCTTATTCTTCTCCTCAGATCAATCTCCCTGTCCTCTATTAGATGCATTGAACTTCTTAGATGGTACTATGGTCTCTTTATTCCCTGTACCCTAAGGTATTTCTCACTTCTTGTCCCATTTTCCTTTTTTCCTTGCATTACCTTTCCAGTCTAGCTTAGTCTTATATCGACGCTTCGATTACTCATAGCAATGCCTTAGCTTTCAGATGGTTTCCTCCAATGATTTAGGCTCATTGAACTCAATCATGTCTTTGAGTTCAAATGATAATCCACTAATGAACCTTTGAATCTTGGCTTTCTCCTCCGTGAGATAAGGCACATACCTCAGTAGCTCCAAGAACCTGCTAGTGTACTCCTCATTTGTCATCAATCCCATCTTTAGCTCATAGAATTCTTTTTCCTTGTCATCAAAGTATCTCTCCAACAAATACTTCTTCTTGAATAGCCACTCAAACTCACTCCAAGTCAAGTCTTCCTCATGAATACATCTGACATTCTTCACATCTTCCCACCAAATGTCTGCTTTACCTTTGAGATTGAATGTAGCTACTATGGCTTTCATGTTCTCTGAATAGTCATGCAACCTAAAGAAATTCCTCATGCCAAGAAACCATGCCTCTGCATCCTATGGTTTCTTCATCTCTCCATCAAAATTAGGTGGCTTTGCTTTCTTAAACTCATCCGACAAGTATCCCCTATCACTCCTCCTGTAAGGATGATAATGATGACGATCATAGTGCCTATCTGAATCAGAACTAGAATAATACTTGTGTCTATCCCTTCTCCTATCTGGAGTGTCCAACAATATTCCATCTCTAACTGTGTCATCTCTATCTGACCTGTGACCACCATGCAACCTACTACCATATGCCCCATTATTTCTGTCCCCCTGCTCATAGCTAATCCAACGTAGTCCCTATCGTTGTAAATATGACAAAATCTGAAGCATCACTTTATTTACCTCTGCTTGCTTCTCATATGCCTGCATGATTATGTCATTATCTTTACAACTCCTTATTTCTTCCTTTAATATTCTCAATGTATTTTCCAAATCAAAAGAATTCCCAACACCATACTTCTCATTTTATTCATAAGGAGAGTCCTTGTAGTCTACCATCTGGCTAGCCATTTGATATTTCTTATTGCAAGGTATATCATGTCAGCTAAACCAAATCACAATAAACCAACGTACCTTAATATATCTCGGGGAGGATACCTTGTCTGCAAGATCAAAAAATCAATTTGATACATTTATAACATAATCATGACAACATATAGAAACATAACACATAAGCATATAACCATGCAACCATCATTCTAGCTAGGGTCTAGTCATCAATGCATGACCTTATCGGCAACACATACCATGACCTCATGCATGAAAACAAACATTACATCATTGTACACTTGACCACATGCAAACCTTAACATGCATAAGCAATGCGTAATCAACCACACTCATGCATAAACACATATAATCAAGCATAAACGAAAAATAGTTGAAACCAATATTACAATAATGATACATGTAACCAAGCATACAAGAATGTAACCAAGCACACAAGAATGAAACCAAGAATACAAAATGATACATGTAAGTGACATATAACAACATGTAACTAGTCATACACTCATGACGATGCACTCCACAATAACAACATCAACTTCCACATGGTGACATCACTACAACCATGATCAACATCATGCAAATGCAACAAGCACATGGAATGCAAGCATAAGAGACACACATGAAACTAACATGAATTCATAAACAATGCACACTTCCCATAAAGTCCAAGGGGTGAACCATGCTATGGTACCACTCTGTAACATGCTCCTACCACATCTAGCCAAGAAACAGACCAACTAGGGTAAACAAGCGATGAGAGGCCACTATGATATGATTCGACTTCCTAAATCATGTTAAGCAAGTGGAAACGACGGAAACACAACATCTAGACTATCAACATCAAAATTTGGACCCTTGAGAACCAACCCAACCATTCTACCAGCCAGTCTCTGTGTTCCACCAATATTTTGGACCACTTGACCCTCAGACGCTCCCATGTTATAGGCTTGCCAACATCCAGAAGGCTCTGGATGCTCTCATGAAAAGGCATGCCAATATGTAGGGACTATTTTTCTCAATGTTGTGCCAGCATCCTCGGGATTTGAGCCACTTTTTGAGGCCCAGAACCCAGGTCACTGCCTAGTATTGAATGACACCTTCAGAACATTAAGATAATAGGGAAATGACAATAAAAATGAAATTACTTGAATAACACCTTGACTAGACCTCTACTAGCCATGATATGCATTTCATCAAACATATAATGAATATGTAATCTACAGGTGTAAATAACATATGTGAGCATAAGGGTCTCATACTTAGCCGAGAATCACTAAGAGACATTGATGCATCAACACATTAGCTACCATTTCATCCATTAGGTCATAGATACATTATTTATTTAGTTACAAGTAAAAGAATGATGAGATCCATACATAGCTACTGTCATAAAACATATACATAACCAACATAATAGCAACATAAATACCAAGGAAATCATAGCCATATGATCCACATATAAAATAATATAATACTCATAGAAATACAAGGAGAAATAACCTCATATTGATGATGCAACATCCAAACCCGGGATGGGGCTTCCATGTTCCACTCAACCATAGAATGGATGAGCCAAATCTCTCTTTAGCCATTCACGCCCATGCCATATTCCAAGCATTAACGTGGGATCTCATAAAACAAATCAATCCAAAATCATCTAGGGCTTCCAGAGGCCAAACACCTCAACCCATCAAACAGTGGTTCCACCTCACGGGTGGACATCAAAAAACCGTCATCAGATTGGTCTCTATGCAAGCCTTCCAAGGTTTCAGAGCGTTTGTTTCCACCAAGGCTCCAGGACTAGTAACTCAACCCATAGCTGCCGCTGGGCTCCAGAGCATTTGTTTAACCAAGGATCTAGGACTAGTAACTCAATCCACCAAAGGCTCTAGAGTGTTTTTCCAACCAAGGCTCCAAGACTAATAACTCAACCCAAGCTGTTACCGGGCTCCAGAGTGTTTGTCCAACTAAGGCTCCAGGAACTAGTAACTCAACCCAAGCTAAAGAGACATGATAACCAACAGAAAAAAACAAGGAAATAAAGCCACAATCTCCATGGCTATCCAAGAAATGGAAAGGCTAGGAATTCTACTGCCAATCCAGGAAATCCTCCATGCCAGTGATAGATCATGACCAATAAACCACATGCATATTCCATGCATGCCAAAAATAGTTAGGAAAACATGCATGCAACTCGGTACCTACAAGAAAAATTCGTTGTAGTTGTTGATCCCGCTGTCCTCTTGCACTTTCCTGCTCTTCCTTTTCCTTCGTGCTCCAAAAATCCAAGTATGCCACACACTCCAAGAGTGTTACAAGATAACTCTAAGTATCCAAGAGTATGAGAGAGAGAGAGAGAATAATGAGAGAGCTCCAAAAATGAACACACAAAATTTTACCAACTAATCCTTAGAAGCCTTTTTTATGAATGAAGCCTTTGTTTTCTTCATTTTCCATTGATTTCCTTCATTTTCCTCCTCACATGCAACCTGTGACCTTTCACCTCCCTTTTCTCCTAATTTCCATTATTTTCATAAATAAATGTGCCAAAAATTTCATTTTGCCTTTCTAAAGCCTTAGCCATTGCCTTTGCTAATTTCCTCAGCCATTAATAACCAAATGAACACCTACACTAGGATGTCTTGCCCAACATTCAACTTGGAATAAGTGTCCCATCAACCGTGGTTATTATTTTTCCTTTATTATTTTTATTACATGGAAATTTCACTAGGGATGTTAAAAGTTCAGTCTCTGTCTAGTAATTAAATAGAATAGAATGGAATAAACTCCAGTTGATAACGTGTTGGGCAGGAAAGAAGACAGGAGTGACGTATAAATAGAGAACATAAAAAAGTGTGCAGGGGTTATCCGAGGGTTGGGAAAACTAAGGGTAATGGACATGTGAGTGTAAGAGACTATGATGTCGGTCTGTCTCTCCTTTAAGGTAGAAATCCTGCATAGTAGATGATATTTTTGATATTTTTTCTTTTAGATATCAAAACTAAAAGAATAGTGTTTTTTCTAAACTAATTCTGATTATTGATTAAAAAAAATATAATGTTTTTCTAAACTAATTTTGATTATTGATATAAAAAATATAATGTTTTTCTAAATTAATTTAAGGATGGTATTTTGATATATTTTGATATTTTTGATATTTCAGAGTTTAAAGAATGTAGTAATTTTAAATTAGGCTTTTTATTTTTATTTATTTTTATTTTTTATTTTTATATTTAATTTTTTTTAGTATATAATATTGTCACTCTCGATCAACCATTTCCTTTAAATTTTGGAGAAACTTCTAGCCATTCTCGACACCCATACCCAAGTTCCCAACGTTCCCTCATTACAAAAACTCGTCAACATGGGTTAAAAGTCTTCTTATATAAAATAATTATAAAAAATATTATTTTCATAATTTTACTTTAAATATTTGATAGTTGATTAATCATTTAAAAATTTCAAATTCAAAATAAATCAAGTGTTTCTTAAACATTGGTGGGATAAAGGAAAACATATATGGTGCTTGAGATGGAAATGGTGGTATCTTACCAATCTCCACAATAATGGCTGTTCGTATACAAAAGAGAGAGAGGGGTTGCCATCACGAGGAAATGGTACTACTCATGCACTTTGAACTCTAAATATCTACTAGCTCCAAAATCCATTAGTCTTATAAGTTGAGGCACATCTAGTCTTATCGAGAACAATTCACACAATCAATGCGAAGCTAAATGATTTTTTAAAGATTCTGAATCAGGGTGCTTTACACTCGCCATCAACATTCTATGGTACGATCATAGATTTACAATAGAATTATTTCACATACACAATTTGTACTATTAGAAGACTTAAAGTTAATTGGATCCCCCGTGATGGAGAGCCAATGTTGTACACAATAAATGGGTGTGGTGTGCAAACAGGAGACTTACGTACCAACATGAGAAGAGCTCAGTATGTAGAGAGATGTAACCATGTAGAGGAAAACTTAGAAGGTGCCACAAATCATAATGTTATACACTAAATTCGCCCCATCCTAAACCCTCTGAGGTAATAATAATGAAGTTAGCCAAAAATACCTTTAAATTATATATGATCGGGACAGATGGTATTGGGTTCACAGATGCGGTCGTTTGATTCACTTCCTTTCTAAATCAATAGTGAGAAGTTATTCATTTGGTTAGATTATACTTAAGTTTTAATCTTCCCTTAAATACCTCATGGATGTAAGCTCCAATTAATTTTTTGATTCGAAATCAAAGCTTCAATTTACTATATCACATTCGAATATGTGTGAAAGTTAAAGGTTGACTTCCCGCCCGATGGATCACAACCGTTAAAATTAAATTTATCTAAAGATTGTCGAGTCACATCGGGCTTGAACATGCAAGGGAGATAACATATCCTGTTGACCCGATGCAATCTCAGCCACCCAATTTGTTGATCATCTACGATTTTCGGGTTCGTACCTACTCGAGTTTTAATCATAGGCATATGGTCAATGGGCGAGTGATCCGGATTTAAACAGGAACATAAAAAATTACAGAGATAACCATAAACACAAAGCTTCAATGGAAATAATACTTCATTTCATTAATGTAAAATACTGAGATATTCTTACAAACAAAAAATCGAAAAAAACAGCTAGGGCGGTGGTAGCTTATCTCTCAGAAGAGGTGGCAGCTACATGCCTCTAAACTCTGTGTTAGAATGAAGCTCGAAGGCCTATTTATTGTTGAGAAACAATGGAAAACCCTAAAAATCTGAAAACCTAACCCTAGAAGATGAAACACCAAACTGTGGGTCCCATTTTGGTAAATTGGTACATCAACTTCCTGTGGTCGTAACTTTGGCATACGATCTCTGTTTGATGCGTACAATATCTCGATAGAAAGATCTATCTGAGAACTACAACTTTGGGAAGAGAAACATCAGTCCATGGACCCATGTTGCTCCTAGTTTTCCAAAAAAATGTCGTTTAGGGCCTCAAAACGACAACAGAAGTTCTGGACCCGAAAAACTGCTAAAATTAGTAAACTGTGCTACAATTAAGGAAACTGAAAAGCCAAAAGAAACATTGGTGGGGGTCCAAGTGGACTTGGTGGGTGGCCACCAATATCCACCTGGATCATTCCTCCCCCCTTAGGAAGAAATGGTCCCCATTGCATTGAGTTCCTCCATGAGATGAGGAAACTTTTGCTGAACTTGGTCCCTGGTGAGCCACTTACCCTGGTGAAGGAGTTGGCCTGTTTTAACAACTTGATATAGTTGGATATTCTGTTGGAGAGTGTGCTTGATCTGTGTGTCCATGATCCGATAAGTTGCAGCTTGTTCCATGCAATATGGATTTATCTATGTGGGTGTGAGTTGTTCTGCAATGTCGGATGTGTCTAGTAATGGTGGAAAGTATGGCCGAAGGCGGTCCACATTGAACACTGGGTGCAGGCCAAGGAATGGGGGAATGCTGAGCTCAAATGCATTGTCTCCCACAACCTTGGTAATGCTGTAAGGGCCATATGAGAGTGGTCTGATTTTTCGATGGGCTCCGGTAAGGCGTTCCTTTTGCAAATGCAACTAGACTTTGTCGCCCACCTGAAACTTGTGTGGAACCCGATGTTGATCATGTTGTTGCTTGTACTTGGCATTTGATTTCTCCAGAATGTCATGGACTTGCTGGTGAATATGTTGGATGTTCTCAATGAAGCGATTTGCCTTATCTGTTTCAGATTGGACATGAGCCAAATCTACGTGAGTAGCTGCAAATGGCATGGATACATTAATGGGACATAATGGCTGGAATCCCAAGCCCACCTGGAAAGGGTTGTGTCCAGTCGAGCTGTGGAGAGCCTGGTTGTAGCTGTGCTGAACATAGGGGAGGCTCTTGTCCCATGTGCATGGATGCTTTGAGTTGTACATGCACAGAATGTGTACAATCATCATGTTGACAACCTCTGTCTAGCCATCAGTTTGAGGATGGAAGGTTGTGGAATTAGGGAGTTTGGTGTCCAGCATCGACCAGAGACTGGACAAAAATGTACTGAGGAACCTACTGTCCCGATCTAAGATGATAGAATATGAGATGCCAAAGTGTACCCACACTCGTTCAAAGAAGAGTTTAGCAGTGGCTTCTGCTATGATATTCTTCTTGCAGGTAGCCATAATGGCCATCTTCGAGAACCTATCGACGACCACAAAAACACAGTCCTTTCCATGCTTAGTGGAAGGAAGGCCTGACATGTAATCGATGGAGATGGATTCCCAAGGTCGACTAGGGGTAGGTAGCAGGGTATAGAGGCCTTACTTCTTGATGGCCGGTTTGGCAATGGCATAGGCAGTGCATGATCTGATGTAGTTCCCGACATCCTTTCAAAGATTCGGCCAATAGAAATACTTCTGCAATACTGCCACCATTTTCTCGACCCCGAAATGCCCAGCAACCCAACTATAGTGTGCTTCTCAAATCATCTTGGCACGCTCACTTGAAGGAACACAAAGGTGACCCAGGTGGCGTAACAGGGCATCCTGGAGGTGAAAATATGGAACATGCCGACTCTGCAAGAGTGTTTGGTATGTGTGGTTGAATTATGGGTCACTTTTGTAGAGAAGTGGCCAATCAGAAGTCTTGTGCCCACAAGAGTTGAGCACGGTGGTCAATGCCATGATCGGTGGTCGCCTGAGGCAATCTGCAACATTATTGGTGTTGCCCTTCTTATACTTGATATTCAAATGGAACTGTTGCAGGTATGTGGACCACTTCTGATGGTGATCATTCTACAATTTCCCTTGGGTCTGTATGAACTTGAGGGATCGGTGTTCTATGTGGATGACCGTTTCCTTCCCCAAAATGTAATGTTTCCACTTTCGACGGGCCTGAACAATGTAATACATCTCTTTGTCATAAGTGGGATACTTCCAGACTGTGTCTAGAAGTATCTCACTATGATATGCCACTGGATGCTCGTGTTGAGTAAGGACTGCCCCAATAGCATAGTCAGAGGCATCTGCCTTGACCTCAAATGGTTGTTGTAAGTCTAGCAATGCGAGCACTCGTGTCGAGCAGAAGCGATCTTTCCACTCTGTGAATGCCTTCTGTTGAGATTCATACCAAAATAATTTTGCTTTCGCTCCTCCCTTGGCGACGTGACTCAAGAGCCAAGATATATGAGAAAATCCTAACACGAACCTGCGGTAGAAGTTGGCAAGACCTAGAAATTTGCGGAGCTCTATCAGAGTGGTTAGAGAGGGCCAATCCCGAATGACTTGGATCTTGGCTAGATCCACATGCACCCCCTGTTCATCAATAATGTATCCTAGATACTGAACCTGGGTCATGCCAAAAGTGCATTTCTCCAAATTGGCACATAACTTGTGTTGGCACAGTGTTTGGAGAACCTGTCGGATGTGGTGGAGGTGCTCTTCCCAACTCTGGCTGAAGATCAGGATGTCATCCAAGTATACCACTACAAATGAGTTGGTGAATGGCTGCAAGATGTCATCCATTAGCCTCATGAAGGTTGCAGGGGCATTCGTCAATTCGAAAGGCATAACCAACCATTCGAAATGGCCCTCTTTGGCTTTGAAGGTAGTCTTCCACACATCAGAGGGTTAGATTGGTACCTAGTGATATCCTGACTTCAAATCGATCTTGCTGAAATATATTGCCCCCTTTAGTTGGTCCAGGAGGTCATCTATCCATGGGATCGGGTACCTATTATGGACAATGATCTTGTTCAATGCCCGATAGTCGATACAGAGTCTCCAAGTCTCATCCTTCTTCTGTACCAACATGGTTGGGCTCCCACAGGGTGATGAACTTGGATGGATGTGACCTTTCTACAATAGCTCCTAAATCTGCCTCTTGATTTCATCGTTCTCCAGAATGGAGCACCAATAGATTGGTCCATTGGGTAGTGGTGCACCTAGGGTCAGATCGATGGAGTGCTTGACCTGAAAGTGCAGAGGAACCCCTGTGGGGGAGGTGAGTATGCCCTCGTACTCCTCCATGACCTTGTCCATCTATAGTTGTCGTGCTGATGGGCCCTATCTCGAGGTCATGGCCACTGTATTCTTCTTTCTTCGAGGGTGTATTATCAGGAAAATAAATTTCCCGGTTTTTGAAATGAGCTCACTACATCGTTTTGCAGTAAACAAAGAGATGGTGGTAGGCGGTGATACCTCCAGTATCCTGTACAACTTATTTCCCAAAGTGATAATAAGAGCACGGGGCCTTGATTCACACATAGCATGTCACTTCCACAAGTATGGTTGTCCTAATAATACATCAAAAACTTCAAGGGGATCAATGTCACACAATACCTCATCTGTGAAGGGCTTGATGTTATATGGAAGGCGACATTGCTGGCTCACGTGAAGATCCCATCCTTGGTGAAGCCACCCGATGGTGTATAGTTGTGGATGTGTTATGGTCGATAAGCCCAACCGCTTCACGACCTCTGCTGAAATGAGGTTCTTTTGGCTCCCGCTGTCAACAATTTATTGTAGCGGGGATCCCTTTACCCACATCTAGGAGTGGAAGAGACGCTCCTCCTCCTCTAGATATTCGGGTTCCTCCTTCTGGATCTTCGTGGTGGCAATGGTGGCATTGGGCTCCACATCGATAATATGCTTCCCTTTGTCATTCCCCTTGTCGAGTTCTGACTCAGAGTCGGAACATGCATCTGATTCTGAAACCTTTGGCTCAGCCACCAGTGACTGCTTGGCCCAACACTCACTTGTGTTGCGAGTCGAGCTCTTATGGAACTCACACCATTTTCCCGTGTCCTTTTTCGGCTTCGTGGTGTTGTTCTTTGCTTGCAGCTTTGGTGGGTTGTCTTGGGCTGCCCCGCCTTGGCTTTGTCCTTTGTTCTACGATTTGAGGGCAACTTTCCCTTGCTTCGGATGCGTAGATTCGAAGTCTCGCTTCTTCTGTTTAAACTTTTTCTCGACCTTGATGACATATTGGTATGTCATGATGAGCGAGGAGATGTTCAAGAATTATATTTCTTCTTGGATGTACTTATGCATGCAGCCATGGTATTTGAGTATCAAATGATGTTCTGAATCCTTGATACCCAACTTTGTGTGAAGGGTATGGAAAATATTGGTAAACTCTGGCACATCTTGGCCCCTTCCCTGCAGCAGCGTGGTCCACTTTATGTATTGATCCTCATAGCTTCTGATAGGGTAGTACTGCTCCCTGATGGCATTCCGAAATGAATTCCAGGTGGGTGTGGCTGAAAATAGCGAGCCGGTACTTTCATCCTTCTGCTCATAGTAGGTTTCCCAACAGTCCTTAACATGGGGGGCTACTTTGAGAAGAGCGAAAATAATCTTCTCCCAACTGGAAAAATCATGAACAAAAAAATAACCCTCTAGCAGATTCAACCATTGATGCAATCTGCGTCTATTTGACCCTCGAATATGGGGATTTAAAAATTAAATGTACCTTAAATGGTGTGGTGTTTCCAAAGTAGCTGTTGGAAGCTGATGCATCGCCCCTGGGTAGCTGCTGAAGGATCTGAGCAAATTTGTCCATCATCATGTTCCTTTGTCGCTTGAGGGCTTCTTCGAGCAAGATTTTGATAAGATCTCCTGCCCCATCATCTTTCTTTTCATCTGCCATGGGAGGCCATTGGGATTTCCAAGGCTAGTCTTGCAAAGGTTCGACCAGTTCAAGCCCTAACTCCTTATATCTTGAGCTCGTTGGGGACATGCAAAGAAAAACAGAGAAAACGCAGACTGCTCTAATACCACTAATCCAGATTTAAATAGGAACACAACAGATTACAGAGATAACCATAAACACAAAGATGCAGCGGAAATAATACTTCATTTCATTAATGTAAAATACTGAAATATTCTTACAAACAGAAAATGGAAATAAACAGCTAGGGCGATGGTAGCTTATCTCTCAGAAGAGATGTGGCGGCTACATGCCTCTGAACTCTGTGTTACAATGAGGCTTGAAGGCCTGTTTATTGTTGAGAAACAATGGGAAACCCTGAACATCCAAAAACCTAACCCAAGAAGATGAAACACCAAATTGTGGGCCTTGTTTGGGTAAATTGTTACATCAACTTCGCGGGGTCGTAACTTTGGCATACAATCTCCATTTGACATGCACAATATCTCATTAGAAAGATCTATCCAAGAACTAATACTTTGGGAAGAAACGTCGTTTAGGGCCTCAAAATGACTCTAGAAGTTCAGGACCTAAAAAACTGCTAAAAATAGTAAATTGTGCTACAATTAAGGAAACTGAAAAGCCGAAAGAAACAATGGTGGGTGTCCAAGTGGACTTGGTGGGTGGCCACCAATATCTACCTGGATCAGCGAGGACCATCTTATCGGTCGCTGAGTTCACCAATTATGGTGCAACAAGTGTTATAGAGCATTATTTAACTTTGTAACTTAATTTAACCTTAATGTTGCCAACCTCCTATGATTCATTCACTTTTGCCTTTGCTTCTACACATCATTCGAAGAAATCATCAATGGTGAAGTTTAACCTATGAACAAGCTTGACGTATAGAATTTGTTTCCGTAAAATTGATAATTCCCTTTCTCTTACTTTGATTTTTGCCTCATTGGTAATTTAATCACAACGATTTATAATGTTGAGTCGTCACTTAAAGAAGCTTTGGTTAATGAACTAGTTGGAATTCGGGACACTAAAGTCTATTTGACATATGTTTTTACACTTAAAAGAACCTTAACCTCCTCATCAAGCATATCAAATGATGATTTATGTCTAATAAAGTATGGTGTCTTAGATGCTACACTCCTCACATCCATTTTGACCCTGACTCCATATTATTCCTTGCTGGGCACTTTCAACTCAAACAACAAGCTATTTTCTCTTAGACTAGCCGTAAAGTTTTCTTGAGATTAAATGAAGAGATAATTGCCAAAATGCTCGACATTCCTACCCAAGGAATCGATATAATAGATAAAGGGTTAGACCATGAGTTTATCACTTAGGTTGAGTAGAATAAATTATAATTCTTGAAAAGTTTGCTTGAAGGCCTTGACCCAAAGTTAAAATTACAATTTCCCATACTGTCCCATTCTTTGAAACCCTTTTATCAGATGTTAGCCTCTTTTTTTGCTATTATTTTTGGGTTAGCAGATGATTCAAAAATGGATGAATCTATTTTCCTGGCCATTCGACTCATCACTCTTCAACCAAACTGCTAGGTGATTAATTTTCCCAAATATCTATTTCCAGCGATCACAGTTGAACTCTCTATTGCTATTCCATTTATCTCATGCCACCATTGCACATATTTTAACCATCTAGTCCTGTTCAATTACCCTTCTTACTTTCTATCTACCGAGATCCTTTTAAGTGTTACAGACGTAAACAATAAATAAAAATAGGGTTACGGGTGGACAGATGTAATCTATCCAGAGCATCTCCCTAATTCATATTCTCAATATATATACTATTTCACATATCATTTGAAAATTAAATTGACTGAAGAAAATGTAGATAGAATTTTAGCAGAGAAAAGAAGAATGCTTAGTCTTACTAAAGAGAAAAGTATAGGGAGTTGGTTCCTATACCCTAACTTCACTTTCCTTTGTCTACATGGCTTTGAAAATAAACCTTTTCAATTACCAAAATATGTTTCACCCTTGTTGTTTTCTTTGAAGTACTTAGACAAAAGATTGTTGTAAATGTGTTACATTTCATTTCTAAGAAAAAGGGAGAATTATTCAGTTATCCATATGGTATTTCACCCCTAATTACTAAAAATAAGAATGCTATAAACACCCTGGAAAGGGAAATGGTATCGTTTGGACTATTGTAGGATAAAATTTGGAATTACGATCCTTTGGGAATTATCTTAGGATTGAATAAACGAGCCGAGCTGTCAGCCTATATACATGAAAGTAATCCTAACCCTGAAAATATGGAAAATGTTTTGTTACCTATGGACGATATCACACAACCGGTGTCACCTGCACCTACAGAGAATGAAGGAACGACATGCGTTGTTCCAAGCTGTACCAAAATGAAAATGTAGGAAATCAATACGGAACTATCGACTCCGACCTCTTCAGCCTCTACGAAAAAAACGAAGTCATAAATTTTAGCTGCACTGAAATATCACGATGGGTGAAAGAAAAACAGGATGATATTGATACTGGGACATTTAAGCAAGAGATATAAAAATTGGGTAAATAAGTGCAGCAGGCTATCGATGACATTAGGCCAAGACATTTAGGGGCACATACCCTTGACATTAAACATAGTTTCACAGAAGGGAGACTGATGATGACAATTGATACAAAATTGACTCTATTATTTGAACTGTCTCAATCAACAGAGGTTCCAACACTTAAAGACATAATTCCTATGGGTGGAGCCTGATTTATCTCTGCCACTAACTTTAAACAAATAGTCTGAACCTCACAGTTTTCCAACTAGAAATCGAAGAGAATCAACAGGTCTTGGGAGCCAAAACTTTTTCCCTAGCCATTAATTTTGGGAAAATATTAGATATAGATGTTATCAATCTACATCGACAAGTAGGGGAAATTGTCACTAGAAGATTGCTTGACTCAACAGCAGGAAATCGAAAGATGCAAGAAATGTTTTAAAAGGTCTAAAATGATTCGTATATATCATGAGTAAGTCTAAGAACCAAGACAAACCAGATTAAAGAATCAGAAGATATAGTAATTTAGCAGTCTAGTGAGCATAAAGAAATCAGGCCAATTAAAAAGTTGTTGAATGAAAAGGAAAATGAAATCAAAGGCCTACAGGCTATTCTAAAAATACTAGATCATGACCCCCATGTTCTATTCCAATACTTTGAAATAAAGGAAGAAGTTGAGATCTGCTTACAAAATATGGAGACATCCTTGCGGCTTAAAGAATAATAATTTCAAGAGGCGCTTAGAAAAATAAGAGTTTTGAAGGCGGAATCCCGCGAAAAGGAGGAACACCACCTCAAACTTCTAGAAGATTATAAAGCTACCTTTGATTGAACCCTAAATACTTCCCAAGCATCTAAAGTTGATGATTCAGAGTTTCTGCACATCAAAATAGGTTAGTTAGAGCAAGAACTAGAAGAGGCCAAGCTAGAGAAGAAAAGGGATTAGCATAGGGGGGAGAATTGTGTAAACTGAAAAAATGATGAGATTGAATAAATTCAGAACGCTCTTAAATAAAGTCATGATGAGGCTAAAACTATATAGGAGGTAATTAGAGTTGCCCTCACAGGAAAGTAGGTTCTGATACAAGCTAAAGCAGATATCTGGAGGGAAATTAGACAAAAAATCTCTAAAGTGAGAGTTTATGTGGAAATCCTCTCGGACTATGAGAAGGGAAACATTAAAAGTACCAGTCTAGAAGGAAAAAGTAGCTTTATAGTCCTAGAGGAGATTAAAAGATGTATATTCACTCATTGATCTTATCAACACCGTAGAAGACAAAAGATTAGGAGAATTGGGTTTTCCTACCAGAGATCAATGCAATATTTCCCTTCGTATGTTAAAATAAAATCATACTATGATACATTTTATGTGGGAATAATATGAAAAAGTCTCTAAGAAAATAGATAATTTTAGAGTTGTTTGAAACTATCTCGGGAGATTCGGTGTGCCCTCATTCTGGGGAAAGGAAAACTGGGCAATAGCCCATCAGGAATTCTGTGACAAATTAAGAAATACAGAGAGAGACCTCGGTTGCTTAGCCATACAAGGTGAAGAATCAGTTTCACCAGCTACAATAGTGAATGCTCTTTGAAGCAAATTTACTATTCTGGTTGGGATTAACAAAATGATACAAAATCTTCCTACAATGCGATACCAGATTAAATATCGGTTAGTTTTGGTTATAACAAAGTATAAAGACCCTGCCCTAGTTATCGACTATAGGATGGGATAAAATGGCCAAGGTAAGAAAGCATTTAAAATAAAATCTTATTATGGAACAAGCATCTTCGATAACTCAGAGAGTTCAATCTATTCAGATAATGGAACAACTAGAGGAATGGAGCGAGATTCCCTTAATCACCACTCAAGAACCATTAGTCAGGATGTGTGGGGCCCATATTTTTTCACCTACGATCACGTTGAAGAAAATTAAAACTTCAAAGCCATGGAGACGGTCACAATGTTTAAGTGTTTTATTCGAAGATGAGTTGTTTAATTTCTATTTTTACGATTAAGACAATTACTCAAAAACATTACTTATCAGATTTTCTATTTAAGACCTTGTTTCCCATAAAGGGGGGGTTGTTGACAGAAGAGACAATTTTTATTTAAAAAAAAATTGTTTGTACATGTTACACAAACCTTTAACATATGACTAAAGCTACTCTGTGCTTTTGATAAACCTTATTGTGTATGTTTGTTTGTGCATGACAATAGAAGAACTAAATCTAGGATTTGGTCCTATTTAGTTTTTATTTTCGTTCAATATTTTATGTTCTCATATCTATATTATCGACTTGAGTGATTGGATGTTGCATGTTTGGTTGACACTAATTTTAGAAGCTTGTCTCTAAAATTACTGACAGTTTTTGTTTTATATCTATGATTTCCACGTTATTTGAATGTTCTGTAATTTGTTTATACATGATATTAGTTATATTCAAGAATTCATAAATTTCTCATTTGTCTCTATAATTTTAGAGTTTTAATATTTAATATTGAATTTTTCCATCATAAGCGAATTGAATTAGGAACTTAAGGAATATTTGTACCTATTACAATGATCTTGCATTGTTATTGAGTCAGATGGTTATCTTGTATACAGGCATGTGTTTTGTTATGTTTTCCTTTTTATGAAGTTCTTTTAATTTTCTTTTAACTCAAGTTTGCAGGTTTACCATATTCACATGCGTTTTTCTCTTTCAAAGATTATTTTTGAATATAAATCCTTCTGTTAATGCCATGATATTACTATAACACTTAAATTACTTTTATATGACCTTATTATATTCGTTTGATTGAAAATCATACAACTATTGTTAGGGCTACCCCCTGTGGCATATAGGTGGTCAGCCTACAACATCTAGAGCTGGAGGGTTGTTGAGTCCTTGTTGAATGTGTATTTAAATCATTCATATGAGAGGACGAATTGAGCACTAACATTATTTTGGCGTTGTTGTTGGGAAGCTATTAGTTCAAGTCTACTAGATGACTAATTATAACCCTATACAAACACATATTATTTTTGGTTTGGCCAATCAACATAGTATTCTAAATTGTTTATATGAACTCTCTTTACAGGTTTCATGAACTCACGAAGAGCTCCATCAGAATTGGGAAGTACTAGCACAAGAGTATGAGTGTGCATAGTCGAATCCAAACACTCCTAGATGATAACGTCAACCTAGGATATAATTTCATGATGGAAGTGCATGTCTGTTGTTACCCATGTACCCTGTTAATGATGCTTGGTTTTGTAATTTTCATGAAATCTCTATTAGGTTTTAGGAATTAGTTTAAAAAACAAAGTGTACCATATTAACTTTCTTTAAAAATAAACGTTCATAAAACAAATGGTAAAAACATAATATTTCTTGCTTGTATTATTGGTGATTTTTCAATCTGGATACTCCCCGAAGATTGAGTAGGTCTACATATGAAGTTATCCATTCTCCTTTAGACGATCGTGAATTATTGGTTACTATAGCCAATAGAAGGAGACACATTAACGAGTTCAGGCATAATCATCCTTTGTCTCCTAATTCAAGGGTACCAAAAAAGTCTCTTTCTCTTTTCTCCGCCTCCAATTCTCACTTACAACCTTCATCGTCAACTTCTCAATCTCTTCTCCAATATTTCTCTCTTCCTTCTACTCTATGGAAGAGCCCACCACCTTCTCTTTACCGATATTTACCTCCTTCACCTCCACCCATGAATGTTTGGGTGAATTCTCGCTATCGCCCCCTGAATCATATGGGGCCCCTTCATGATTTTTCTCCCAAATACAATAAAAACCTACCTAAGTTTGCCAATGAATGGGAGAGAACCGTAGAAGACCACGTAGTCAAATTTCAAGACTACTGTGAAAACTTGGGTGTTGAATATGAGGACATTTGCATGAGGTTTTTCGTGCAAAGTCTAGAAGGGGAAGCTCGTAAATATTTTAGAACTATTCCCCCTAATGGTATCAATCTAATGGATAGGTTAGTTGAGTTGTTTTTATAACACTTTAGTGTTAACAAAAGTAATAAGTTATGGATGATTGAATTCTCCGCCTTAAAATTAAAACTTGATGAGTCAGTTTCCAACTTTAACAAAATATTCACAAAATGCAACAACTTGTTGCTCATTATTGTTCGACCCTCTGACACTGCAATAATCGTCGCTTATTCCACAACTCTAGATGGTGATTTTTCATATGTATTACAGGAGAGGGAACTCGTTACTTTAGCTAATTCTCAATCTAAAGCCTGTGCTTACAAAGGGAATCTTATTGCTACTTGGAAATGATCATCCCGGGATAGTCAATTTTATGGAAAGAAGAAAGTTATCGATACATCTCCCCAAGTCCCCAACTCTTCCTCCTCCCAGGATCAAAAGATAGAAGAAATGTTGAAACTTATTAAGTCTTTGACTAATAATATCCAATGTCTTGAAGTCAGAAATAGGGTAGATCCTCCCTCTCATGTGAATCCTCTTGTCCAACCAAATTTCCATCCTAATGCACCTAATAGAAACCCTAATTTTCCAGCAAGGAATCAAATCCCTAACCCTTTGAAAATGCTGCAAAGAGGACAAAGGTCAAAATAGCCTCCTATTCAACCTCCTCTCATAAGTAATGCCAATCTAGTCGATGAATATGACGATGATGGAACTAGCCAATTAATGAACCCCTAGGAAGAAGAATATCCCAATGTGAATTCTATTAATTCCTTTGATGTTTATGTCTGAGATCCGACTGATTATATAGAAAATTTTTGGGACCCTCAGCTTTAGTGTTTCACTGAACAATTATGTTGGGGTCCTATAATCTATACGATTAATGGTCATTGAGTATTTGCTTTCAGTATTTCAGATTACAAACAATATAGCTTTCTGCAAATGATTTCCAAAATAAAAGATAGAAAAATGAAAAAAAAAATGAAAAGAGGGTATAAATACAAAAATAGAAGAAAATAAATGATAAATGAACCCCACAAAAAAATGAATAAACCTGAAAGTGATGCTAGTTTGAGTGCCACTACTAGCCTTTTGGCTTTATAAAATAATAAATTTGTGAAATTGTGTGCATCTTGTTTAAAATGCCACAATCCCTTTCTGCTTGAGACATACAGCTTAATCATGCTCAAGCTGTTTTCGATTTATGTCAATCAAGTTAGAGTGAATAACTTAACCAAACAGTTTAATCTTAGTTAAGATTAGATAGGTAGAAATAGGTGAATAATGTTAATCCAAATATCTAATCTAGGTTAATTTAGTTGATTAGATTAGTCCAATGTTTGAAATAAAGAGTCTTTATCTCTCATAATAAAATTGAATGAGCTTGCATACTTAAATGCACCTGCATTCACTTTTAGATAGCATTAGAATAGGCAAATTAAGATTTTATGTAATAAAAGCTTAATTATTTCCTTAGCAAAAGTTTCGGACTGTGGGTTATGTTTTATGTGCCCAAACAGATATGGCGGGCCCTCTGGTGTTAACATCCCCAAATTTCATGACCACCTAATCATTTCCCACATACATTCGACGGCCCATAACAGAGTTCAGACCCCCCCAAAGTGAAAACCTTTAATGACGGGGGGAGGGAGGGGTCCGGAAAGCGGTTTACCACCCCCCAACGTGGCTCCACCAAGTGAGTTCGGATCCACCTCCCCCCCCTCCATAAACCAGATACCACCACATCCCCCTCCGAAAGTGGTATTACCTTCCTGCCTATCCTGCCTTTCTGCCAATGGTTTCCTCCATGTCCCGTCACAGCTGCCACTCCTGTCGGGACACCTCACCCTACATCCCATCACTTCTGCCAATGGTCCCAATCCACTCATCTCCCAACCCCCATCTACCACGTCTAAAACCGTTCAAACCTCATTAATCTCCTTTATTTTCCCATGCCATTACAAGAGTTAATGTCCCAAAAAGACCGTTAGTCCAAAGATTGAGTCTAGTTTGCTGCAGATAAATATGAAATTCACCATTCTAATTACACTTTTCTTTCATTGCTCATTCAATAGTGCTCCCGCCCCTCTGTGCTATAATTTTTCTACAACATTTCTATTTTCTTATCATTCCAAATGTACATAGGTTTGCCACTCTGAATTCTCGCCATTATTCGATGCATAGCCTTCCTACTATCAGAGTCTTTGATTCTCCATCATGCAAATCACCATGGCCCCTAAAATTTCCCATGTGATCAATCCAATGCTTAATCCCCCTATTGGTCTAGATCATACCCCACTTACAGACGAAGATTACAAAATCTCTTAAACACGGTGCGAATTCGACTTGTTCGAATTGCACTGTTGGTTCCAAGATAACTTCCTTGACCAATCTGATGAGGTACACCTTTGGTAATCCAGACTCCCTCTGTTTTTTGTTACCCAATCCTATCATTCTCCTGATTTTTTCCTAAGATGCCAAGCCTCTTAACTTGCAAGCAAGAGGACAATTATCTCCCCAAATGGTGAAATTCTCTTCGCCATCACAGCTAAAAATATTAATCAAATGCTGTAGGTTCCCCACTGTGATTCCCTCTCCCCTTTCTCCATTGAAGCCCTCAGAAAAATTTACCAGAAGTTACCTTTCCCTTAGAGAGCTGGCATATTTGAAATATTTCTACCTGAAGACTCTCAACTCCCTCAGAAAAATCCCCCATATCCCTTTTCTATATTCTCTCAAAGGAAAAGACAAACTATTTCTATTTTGTCTTCCACTCTTGGTTATTATTCAGATGACTAGGTAGATGAGCCTATTCTATGATTTTTGTCCACCCTTTCTTCAAAAGAAGGACCATAAATCACTTTTCACTATGGTCACTTCTTATCAAATATAATTCATGAACAATTCTTTCAGTTTCTAACTGAAGGAATGTTCAAATAGTCATCCATTGTTATATATGTTTCTATTTTTCCAAGAAAATAAGTTTCCATTCTTAGTGCAGAAATTAGATCAGCAAGGAGAGCCACAATCAGTTTTTTTCTGGACATCCTTAGTTAGAAATCCATCACAGAAATACAATTTTTTATAGTTTATAGATCAATTTATATATTCAACCACTTGTGTGTTAAGTGGCCAACAGGTTTCAAGGATCAGTGAAGAAATTCAGAAGGTCCTGCAGTTTAGTGAACTGGTCAAAACAAGGGATTGGTATCTTTAGCAATCATTCACATAGATTAGAGTGTATGGTTCAGAGCTACCACCACACAAACTGCCCAAATATGTTGCAATGAGGATATTTGCCTTGGAATATATTAGGTAGATAATTCATTCTGACAATATTCATTTTTTAGCAGCCAAGAAGAAATTCCAGTTCAATATTAAGACACAAATTGGACCATTTATTTGCAACAGTAGAGAAGCAGGAGAGGAAGCAGACCTCCTGGTGAAACAAATGAACTTTCCTCTCAGTTTTACTTGGTCTTATGACCCATTTGGGGTAATTTCGAAGTTGAGAGTGGATCAAAAAACAACACCATATGTGCACACTCAGAGGCTTGAGCTTGAAAAGTATATGAACCAACACACTTGGGTATAAAACACGTTGCAGGAGGCCAAGGAGAAGGTACATTCAAGGAAAACTTTAGAGACTCCAATACTTAAAGAGAAAATAGATAAGAGAGCAAGAGATGATGACTCTCCAGCCGCTGAAGTCTCCACTAAGGAATTTAAAATATATACTAAGAAGCTTAAAGTTGGCTCCGGTTCTAAGATAGAATTTCCATCACTGGAGGACACACAAGACACTATTTTTCTCTCAATTTTGAAGACTTTCAAGCTGGATAGTGGAACTACAGAATCTTCATCATATTCCTCAGTTACGAAAGATATTCTAGCTACTGTCCCTAAAACACCTGAAACATCTACATAGCAGAGACAGGTGGACATTTTTTAGATATATTATGAAATCAAGTAGAGGAATGAGGCCATTCATGATAACATATCATCTCAATTCAAAAAGAAATACTCCTCCATTCAACACAGACTCATCTCAACATATTATACAGAAAAAGGAAGAATTCATATGGCATTCTTGCAGGCCCAGGTCTTTCAACCAAAGTTAGCAACATATTTCAAACATACCACTTTTGAATTTGAGGCAAAGGATGTCCATCCTTTGGACCAAATAGATATGCATAGGAAGGAAGGAGAGATGGTGTACTCAACTTTCACTCAGAATTCAATCACTACCTCAAAAATACAACTTACTCTAAATAATGTGCAATCTCAACTCAAATTGGAAAAAATCTCCTCACTTGCCAAAGATATGAAAATCAAATACTTGGAGGAAATGGTGTTCAAAGCCGGCCTTGATCCAGACAATGCAAAATCTACAGAAGAAATAATCAGAAAGAAGAATGTTGATATTGCAGCATTAAAGAAGCAATTGAAATTGTCAGCAACAGAAGACCCCCAGGCTAAAGAACTTGGAGATACAGAGATGCAAAACTAAGAGATGCTAAATATTCTAGTCGAGCAATGTGCCCATATTAAATCAATGGAAGCAAAAATGGGTAAACTTACAAAGGAAAGGGATCATAATTCACAACTTGCAGTTGTTCCTCTTGATGCAGTTCCAATTGCATCTTTGCTATAGATAGGTGTCCCTACAAGAATTACTACATAAGGAACATCATCCTCAACAGTGCTTCCAACATCAATTGTGGATGACTCAGTGAAGTTAGCTCAGTCTATGGAAAACATGACTATACAGGAAGAGGAGCTAAAGAAACTAAAATTAGAGATAAAGGTTTTATAGGAGTAGAGTCTAAGGTTTGAGAATTCTTATTTAACAGAAACACGGAAGACCCAAACATTGTCCCAAAGAGTGCAGAAAATGGAAGAAGACTGTGCCATGGGAAAAGCATCGGCACAAGTGAAAGAAAATATATGGAAAACAATTAATGAAGACATGGAAGAAATTTGGCCTTCAATACAAATTATTTTTGAGCAGAAGGAACTTTTTGAAAGGTCAACTGAAGCCATTGAGTAGGTTAGAAATAAGTTAGGAGATAAACCAAATGAAGCCATTGAGCTTCTTAAATTTCTAAATTCCAAGAACAGTTAAGAGCTGGAAGAATTAGAAATTGAAGAGAGGACTGAAACAATTTTTGAATTCAGGAAAGTGCTGACTAAAAGAAACCTGATGAGACAACTTGAAGAGAAGGGTCAAAACATGAACACAAGTATGCATAGGTTCTTTTCCAGGCTGGAGCTTCTCTACAAGAAAGGACTTCCAAACCTGTTAGTGATTAATGACAAGCTCAGTACGTGGCCAGATTACAGTGCACATATTATGAACAAGGCGAGAGATAGATCAAGAGTCACAACTGGAAGACTCAGCATGACAGGAAGGGCGTTCTTGGAAGCACTATCATTTGATATTGACATCTAGTATGCAGTTCCAAACTTGTTCATCACCCGACTGACATTTTCCAGGTATACTGAAGTTGATGAAGTGTATAGGAAATTAATGAAGATGAATATCCCAAGCAAGTAGTGCTGGGATAAACTCTGTGAATTACTAGAGTAAAAGGTAATTCAATGGCACAACTCAACATTACAACAAATCTAGTTTTTTAGTGCGATACAACCAGTTTTTCCTTCATTTTGGTGCCACCACTTCAGATAGTTCAATTTTCCTCATTTCATTGTAATAAGTTAGCTTGATTCAGTCATATAATTTTGTAGATACATCCTCGTCATCCTAACACGATATTTTTTGCTAATTAGTTAAAAATACTTCAATTGTTGAAGTAGTAGAGCTTGGTTCTATACAAATAAACACTATTGTATATCTTTTTCTAAAGCTTCAACATATTTTCCAAAGTAATACAAAAGCTCTTTCACAATATTCATGTTTCAAGTCGTTGGTGAAGTACATCTATCTGTTTTATGTGTTTATAACTCTCTGTTTATAACACATATTTTTTTTCAAATATGAATTATTCAATAGATAAATAAAGGGAAGAATTTGTTTAAATCTACACTCTACACCCAGCTACAAATAATTTCTATGTTTTCTTCTGATCTTTAAATATAGAATTCACGTAACAATGCTCTATATTTTAAAGTGAACCTTATTCTGTTCTTCTTCTCCATTTCACAGACTTTAAAGAATCCAGTCAGTTTGGCTACCTTGCCTTGTGAGATCTATCTATAGATACTATAGTTAATCTGTATTTTATGTAACAGATTCCATAGACTAATGGAAATTTAAGTTATCAACCAACCACTCAAATACAAATCAAACCTCCAAACTTCATAACTAGCCTAATATTCAACCAAACAAAGTTAAATATTACAGAGGGAGTCCTCTCTCAAGCTGGAAGGGCTAGATCTTAGCTTCCAAAGTTGGTTTGTGGTTACCTTGGTGATTTTCTTTTGCAACCTTAGAAAATTACTGAGTGCTAACATTCTGGCGACCATACTGGGCACTTAAAAATAATCCTTTATTCCATGATCTTAAGATTATTTTGCTATTTTCTATATCATTATTTTAACAAATTTAATGATTAAGACATTGGAAATAAAGGATTAAAGGTTGTTTTACTTCTAAAAAACAAAAAATTCTAGCTCCAAAAAGGGTTTATACTCGAGGCAATCCTGCTCTAGACCCACCTGAAATTCTAGACAATCCTCAAAGAATACTCAGAAGGAGAAGTTTATCTGAAAGCGAGGGAAGAAATATCCCCCTTTCAAGGGCCAATTCTCCTCCTAAAAATCTCAATACTATCCATGATATTTAGTTTGACCTACCTTTTGAACACAATCTTTTCAGGACTAAGTCTGAATATTTTGCTGAGTAGACAGTGGTTGATGAAGCCATTCTTCAACCATATAAACCAATAAGACCATCTGTTGAAGCCAATTCAGATCAACAAGCCCTTCAGGAGTTTGAAAAGCTACAAGATCTTGTTTCAACGCTTGATCAGGCTATACATCAAGCTTACATACAATAGTCTGTCGAGCTCTCTGATCTTACTATTGATGCATCTTCTTCATCCTCCCAATCGGTTCATCCAACATCAGTTGGCCCTTCCTCTTCTGTAATTTCAACTACTCATCCAGTAGTATCTCAAGTAGTCACTCAATTAATTCCCACAAATCCTATATCTGATCCTCCCTTTAGACCAAATATCATGGCTGCTCACTATCTCTAGTTCTACTTGAACAGTTTCATAATATGCCCCAAGACTATCAGACTAGGATACCCCAGTTTGATGGTACTATTCTTGTTACTGCACAACAACACATTGATAGGATGAATGAATTCTTTGATCTTCACGAAGTAGATGAGAATGATGTAAAACTGAGGCTTTTTGCCCAAAGCTTAGGTGGAGAAGTCAGAAAGTGGTTCAAAGACCTAGTAGCAGGTAGTATAACTGACCTTGTTGTTTTTCACCAATCTTTCCTAACTAGGTGGGAAATTAAAAAGAGTCCTCTACAAATCCTTAATGATTATAAAAACCTTAAGAGAGGTCCCAATGAAACTGTAGAAGAGTACTATGACATATTCAATAGGGTTTATAATGCAATTCCCATTGCCATTAAACCACCCCTAGGCTTGGCCCTAATACATTTCCTAGAAGGATTCGATGTTGATATGGCCTATCAACTGAGAGAAAGAGATCCCTCCACCTTAGAGGAAATGAAATAAAACACACATAAAGTAGACGCTAATTTATTAGCCAAGAAAGCTAAGTTAAAGGCTGAAGAAAGAGTAATGAGAAAAGAAGAACCTTAATCTTCTCAAAGAGAAAATCAAATTAGGCAAATAAGAAATCCAAATTATCGAATAAATCAACCCTTGAATAAACAAAGAGACCAAAAGGGTCTAGACCAATAGTTAATACCTCCTTTCTGGGAAAATTATACAGATGAGGAGGTTGAAGTAGCTGATGATACAAGGAATACTCAAATAAATCTATTAGGAGTGAATGATAATGACTATATTTTTCTTACTGAGGAAGATCAATACCTTTTCCTATTGTCCCAAAATGAAATAGAACCTGAAGAAACAGAGGATTACAAGAAAGTCTTTGAGAATGCTATTATGGAAGTTCGTAAACAATACAACCTAAGGAGTAGAAAAATATATGATACTCCTTCCAAAAAGAATGTTGAGATCCTTACTAGAAAGAATCCTGATGTTATAATCCACAAAAAACCTGACATTGCATCCATAACAATTCAAACAAATGATCCCTCTACTATCCAATCCAGAGATACACCCTAAAGAGATGTGGTTGATAAAATAGAAGTTGTCAATTCAAATAAAACATAGACATCATTTAATATAGAAAACAAATTGGCATATTCCTTTGACAAAATTGATGAATAAAACTCCTTATAGATCCCAGGTAATGAAATCATTGAGCATAGGAGAAGACACTAGTACTATTAATCAGATGATCAACCCAAATTACTATTTGGCCTTGAAGTTGATGGAAAACTTCAAGAGGGAGGTGTTCCTCCCTTTTATGTTAGTCTAACTATTCATGACAAAAGCTTACACAATGATATGCTTGACTCAAGGGCCTCCCACAACCTTATGCTGAAATTAATTATGGAGAAGTTGGGATTAGATATTAGCAGAAGGTATAAATAGCTATATTCATTTGATTCTAGTCAAGTTAAGTGCCTTAGACATATAAAAGATTTATGTGTAAATTTAGTCCAAATCCCTGCCAAAAGTGTACTTATGGATATAGTTGCTGTTGATATTCCACCCAAATATGGAATGCTACTTTCCTGTTCAAGGGGAGCCAAACTCCAAGGAAATTTACAGGTGGATATGTCCTATGCAACAATCCCTGTGTTTGGTCAGAACAAAAGACTCTATAGAGAGAAACTTATGAAATTCATGGTCACCACTCAAGATAGGCCTAACGATTATCCTATATATTATGTTCATTCTGATTTGGACTCATTTATTATTTGCAATGATTTAAGAACACAAGAACAAATTCAAAACCATATTACTAATTTTTGTCTCAACGCTAATGGTCAAACATTAATCATTGACCAGGATGATTCAAATGAAGTCTTGTGGAATTTGGGTTTTGATGGATCAGTGAGTAAAGAAGGGGTTGGTGTTGTTGTATGGGTTTCTAATTCATATACTCATCACTCAGAAGGTCACTCCTACATATTAATTTTTCAATGTTCCAATAATGTTGCAGAGTACGAAGCCTTACTCTTAGGATTACAACTCTTGAAGAAACTTGGTGCTAAACGAATTTCCATTCATGGAGATTGTGAGTTAGTGATAAAACAAATCAAAGGAGAATACTCTGCAAAACATCCTAGGATGAGAGCCTATAGAAACGATGTGTTAGACTTTCTAGATTCTTTCACTTGATATAGTTTATCTATAGTTTCAAGAGATTAAAATATACTGCCCAATGGTCTTGCTACTTCGCAAGTACTTGTAAATTACCATTTCGTCCTACTCGTCCATATATAGTCAAAGTGAACAATAAACCTACTATACCTGATAATATTAGATACATTGTAGTTTTTTGGTATGATGCTTAGATAGAAAACTTTTTGTAGTCTAAAGACGAATTTGAAGATACTAATATAGATGTAGAATTTGATATAGAAGATACTACACATAATAGTCAAAATAAATTAGAATTGCATGAAATAAATGAAGGAAAAAAAGAAACAAATATTTTACAACTGAAAGACAACATCCTACCTAGAAGGATTGTTCCTTTAGAAGAGCTATTTGATTTCAATGATGTAGCTAAGAAGCCAAAAATTGAACCCACTCGAGCTGGGGTTGAATAACATAACATTGGGACTGAACTTCAACCCAAAATGATCAAATTGTCTAAATCCTTACCTCCAATCAAAATCTGAAGTACATTAAATTGTTCAAAGAATACATTGATGTTTTTGCATGGAGTTACGAGGACCTAAAATCCTATGACACCAATATCATACAACAAAATATCCCATTGAAAGAAGATTATAAACCCTTTAAACAAAAACAAAGGAGGATTAATCCAATGCTTATGCATCTGGTTGAAAAATAGGTAAAGATAATGTATGATGCAAAAATCATAGTACCTCTAAGATATTTGAAATGGGTGTCTGATTTGGTTCCCACTCAGAAAAAGGTTGGCGAAAACAGACTCTGCGTTGATTTCCAGAATTTAAATAAAGCCTCTCTAAAAGACAATTACCCTCTACCTAAGATGGACCACATCCTACAGAAGGTAATTGGATCTAGCGGGATTTCCTTATTGGATGGATTTTCTGGTTATAACCAGGTCTTAGTACACCCAGATGATCAAGAGAAAACAACGTTTACTACACCATGGGGCACTTTCATGTATTTGAAAATGCTTTTTGGTCTAATGAATGCTGGAGCAACGTTTTGAGAGAGCCATGGATTTCTCTTTTGCTGATGAAATGGGTCACTTCATAATTATATATCTGGATGACATCATTGTTTTTTCGAAAACAGATGAGGAACACTTAAATCACCTGAGAAGAGTTTTTGAAAAATGTCGAAAATTTGGCATTTCCCTCAATCTTAAGAAAACATTATTTGGTTTGCAAGAAGGAAAAATATTGGGACACGTAATTTCAAAAGAAGGAATCAAGATAGATCCCAGTAGAATAAAAGCTATACTCAATATTAATGCCCCCAAGAATATAAAGGAAGTTCAATCTTTTATTGGACAGATAAATTTTCTAAGGAGATTCATTTCGAATCTAGCCGAGATTTTAAATAATTTTACCAATATGTTAAAGAAGGATACAGAGGTGAAATGGAACATGGAAGCTAGACAATCATTTAATAGTGTAAAGCAAGCTTTAAATCAGGCACCTGTGTTAATTAGTCCAGATTTTACTAAAGATTTTCTAATTTTTTCATTCTCTTCAGAACACACCATTGCTACAGTTCTCCTACAAAAGAACAATGAGGGCCATGAACAACCCATTTCTTTCTTTAGCAATGCTTTGAGAGATGCAGCCTTGAAGTATGACATTATGGAAAAACAAGCCTTTGCACTGGTAAAGGCCATAAAATGAAGCAGATAAAGTCACGCAAGAGTTCCATGAAGGATACTGCGGTGGCCACCTGTATTCGAAACTTCATGAATAATTGGTACAACTCACTTAACTATAGAAACCATTGATTCAAATGACATCAATAGTCCATCATACACAAAAGGATCATCACATCAATAATTTTCCAATAATGGTGACATGTTTGTTTCCATCATTGCCCATTGCTAAGGTATTTTTTTTCCATGACCTAAGCATGACTCCTATTTCAAATAAGCCACACATTCCTTTCCTGACCTTTTGTGATAATTATTAATTAAGTGAATAATTTTTCATTTCCCATTTTCCTTCTCTTAATTGAAGTCATCAAAACCATTGCAATTGCATCACTCCTTGGTCATATTGGTGGTTGTTTCTTCTCTTTTTCCCATTTCTAAACTATAGAAAAAAATATTAGCAATTTGAGTATTTCTCTAAAGTACATTGGTGAAGAAAATATTTATAATCACGTCTCTCATTGTGTGAAATTATTAATCATGTCTCTCCTCCCCTACAACCAACTTTAAAAACCCAAAAATTGATATTCCAATTGGTAAAAAACAAACTTATAGAAATGTAGAGTCCATGAATATAATATAAGCAAGTGCTACATCAAAAGTAATGCCATTATTCATTTTTTTGAAACTATATTTTCGAGATTTAAGTTACTCAAACATCCTTTCCTGGTTCATGCCAAAGAAGGAACTATAGTTGCAGATGCTTTATAATGTGAATATGAACGGATGTTTGGATTATTAATTTCCATGCCTTCTAACTTCCACTATTGATGATGACAGGAAAAAGTTGGCCTTCATGAAACAATGATTATTAAACAAGAAACTTTGTTAAAATTCAACTTTTCTTGAGATTTCAACAAGTTAGAGGTTTGACATTAACCAATGTCAAAAAAAAAGCTCTTGGGAAGTTTGGGAAACAATGTCCTTAAATATTAACATTTATTAGTAGTTTTTTGGTGAATATATGACTAAGTGTTTCATTGTTATTGCGAATGAGGTTGATTCATATTGTAATCATATCAGTTCAAACCCTCTTATTTAATCTATTATGTACATTGCTAGCATTGTGGTCAAATAAAAGATATATTTTTATCATGCTGACGTGTGACCAAGTCATGGGAATCCTCAAATATTGATGCTCGTTGCGATTGTTATGATTACTAGTGGATATGTTTCTTGATATCATATTGATTTGAAGTAATTATATAATCATTTATTACGCCTGACCTTGAAATTTTCTTCCAATTATGGTTTTGCTTCCTAATCACTGCAGCCAAATCATTATTACCTTTTACATTTCTTTATGAAGGGAGAAAAAAAATATATATATAGTCTTAGGCATTAATTATATTGGAAAGCTAACAAAAATACAAAGTAAGAATAAGTAAGATTTACTTTTCTGGAACGAAAAAAAATTCATGTTAAATGGAAATCAATTATCGATCTAAAAGGTATGATAAAAGATTACTATCATCTTTATGTTTCATCGTTCCGTTTATTAAACTTCGTTGCATAATTAATATATGATCTTATAACAATGTAGAATCATCTTCTTTGAATTTATTGAGTATAGATATTTTGAAGCACTAACTTCAGGATGATATGGATAACATACTTAATCAATAGGTCATTAATTTCATATATATATATATATATATATATTATTTTCTTACGAAATATGTAAAATATAAGTGTAGAATAAGTAATCAACACAAAACTTATTGCATCATGCTTTACATAACCCATTTCAATAGGCTCAGTGATTTGTTTCCTTGTTAATCAAGAAAATATTGATTTTAAAAATCAGTTGTCATATCTGTTCCATATTTTTATCTTGACGCTTGCACTCGTGACAACTAACTCTTTCCAACTTAGATATTTGGAGGACATATTATATCCCTTTATGAGTTATTAAAGATACTTTTGGAGTTCTAAGTGGTGAAGTAACTTTTGAAGCACCCATAATGATCCTATTTTTCCTCCTTGTCCCAAATTTTGAATCACTAAAACTAGATGTTTGTTACATGTCATTTTGTCACATTAGGAAAATGACCATCAATCTGGATCTTTTGTTATCCGTCAAAGTGTTCCAAAGCATTCCCCTACAAGGCTAAAACCTAAAAAACCCCAAAGAGAGTGAAATTTCTAGATTATAAGGCCCAAAAACCTATTTTTGAATTCCTCTGCAGTTCCCTAGTCAGTTTCTATGCATATGCGGAAGAGACCATTAGAGTCTGTGAAAACGTGCACTCTGTCTTACACTATGGTCTGCGCACATGACTCAACACATGTAAAAAATAAAAAGTAAGTTCTAAAACCTTTGTTAGTCAAATATATCCCAACTAACAACTTTGAATTGATGCTTACTCAAGACCATCCCTCCCATCATGGAGCTACTTCCCTCTCTTTGTGGATCCCCTATCCCACCATTTGTGGATCTCATCCCTTAGGAAGAGGATCCCAAACCTCCTCCTCTTGGCCTATAAATCAAAAACATGCCAAAGGATTGGGGAGGACCATTGAAGGTAGGCTTATGCTGCAGAAATAAGGCTAGAAGGCTTTTCATCCAAGGAGAAGGTTGGAGATTGGGGGAAGAGGCTTGTAACATGAAGGTATTGGGGTTGTAAGTTTGTTCTCTCTTTTATTCAATAAAAAGTAAATGTTATTTCCTAATCATGTATATTATGATATCATTTGTGAGATTCCTTGATCACTCACATAGGTTATGATTGGTTATTGATTCAATTTATGATATATGTTGAGTTAAGAGTTTCATTTATCTTTCATTCTATACACTAGATCCTTTGATCCTTTGTGTGTTTATATCTATGAAAATCTCCTTCGAGACATCATGGATAAGTTGTGGAAAACATTGGAATGGTCTATAAAGAATCAAGGATACGCCAACTCTGGAAGGCACTAAAAGGACTTCAACATGCACTTAGTTAAACTGGTAAGTGATCCCTCGCATATTACTTGTTTCAATCAATCGTAAGTTAAGGAAAGGTAGCAATTTTTTTCTTGTTTTTTGCTAGGTTTTATTTGAGGTATAGGGAGATCCATCTTCTCCTCAAGAAGGATTAGTCCACCTAAAAAATTTGTGACTCCACTAGGGATTGAATCGAGAAGTAATTTATGGTTCAAGGTTTGATCTGGTGAATCACTAGTTAATCAAAAGAATGATCAGTTAGTGTTGAAATAGTTTGAGTCTACCCTTTTTATGCCAAAATATCAGATTAAGTACTTTTCTTTCTCAATTGAGAAGTGCCAATGGTATTAGGAAAATTGAGGGTTTTTCAAGGCAACACTTGTGATTGGGAGTTTGTTGTTTTGTAAAAGTGAATACTAATTATTTCTCTCTATAAGACAACACGAGCTTCTGCTCACAGTGATTTATAACTCATTATGCCAAATTGAAATTATAGCTTGTGTTTGTTGAAGGAAGAATTAATTGTTTGTTTTTTGGTATGTAAGAAGTAGTTAAGATTAAAATTTTTTTTCTTGTAACTTATATTTTTGGCGAATTCAGGTTGCATTTCTCAAAGAAAAGACAAGAATCGTGTATTTTGCATTCTCTTGATTTGTGTCTTGAAAATGATTCATTGATTCTTTTATTTTTCAAAAGTTAATAAAAACTCTTCCCTTATTTTAGTTACAATTCATTAAAATAAAAATATTACAATTCCATATTCAGTTGCATTAAAGTTTTGAGTCAAGTCATAATACCATCCGTTTCACGTCCATTTACCCTGTGAGTAAGTAAAAACTTTAAAAAGCAATTCTAATAAAATCAATTTAAACAATTTTATTACTTTAGGCCTCTTTTCCACCTACATTAGATCATGTAGTAGGGCTTTGGAATAGGGAAGTGACTTAACATTCCAAAGCTACAAACAAACATTAGAATCTTGCAATAGGGAGTAAATCCATTTCCTGCAATTTGGCTCTGGGAAGCTCTCCTTACATAGGAGTTAAGCACAAGACCATGTTGGACCCAGTGGATTGAATTACCTCGCTTCATTTGTTAAGTAGAGTGATTTTTACATATTAAAAATGGTGTAGAAAGGTACTTGGGAGTCACTAGGAATTAAGCCTCAGATTAACCATGTTAAGGAACTTTCAAGGGGATTGAGCTTTGTTACTCTGCTCTTGTGTGTACATTTGATTTGGGACTGTCCCCCTAGATTAAATTGTTTTAATTGATAACCTTAGAGACAATAATTTTAGGGCTATTGCCTAAGGTGATGGTGGAGGGTAAGTCTCCTTTCTACCTACAAAAAATGTTTCGTAGACTCACTTGGGCCATTTTGGAACGTACTCTTCACTAGAGATGGCATAAGTGAAGATTATTTGAACCAGATCGTGTACATTAAGTAGGTTTTCACTGTAATTAGTTCCACCCACTCTATCTTTTGCCAATTTTTACATTGATCTCTATGAGGTTGGATTTAATCACAAATTAGTGATTTCATTTTGAAAATTTTGTTTGCATGGTTTGACTCCTTATATTTACTAGCACGTGTTATTTCTTGTTTTTTACTTTTTACAAAGCTTAGGCGTGGATTATGATTTTGAATTTTTAAGATTGGTAATAAATTTATCTAAGTTAAATCTAATAGAAACATTGTAGAAGTTATCGATAAAGAAATCCCTTTTGATGGGAATCCTATTCATTTTCCTAACTTTGCAAATGTCAGTCCTACTTATATGGCTACGTTGTCACTTCCCAGATTCATGATAGGTTTACTGGTGTGGTTTTTTTCAACTTCTTTAATCCCAAATACCCATACTACTCCACCTCAACCAATTTTTTCACCTCAATCGAGTTCACCATATCAACATCACCAATCTCATGTCGGCCCTTTACCTTCTTCACCCAACATGTCCTCCTCCCTTTCTTTTTCTTCACTTGCTAATTCCTTGATGCTAGTAACTAGGTGACTAAGAAGAAGAAGAAAGGGAAGAAGAAGAAGAAGAAGCAAGACAAAAAATCAGTTATCCATCCAACAATGGTTGTAAGTATTAGTAATGTTGAAGAAACTTCCAACATGCATCGCAAGCCTAGATACCCTGGCAAGATTTTTAAGGGTGACCAGTTCCTTATTGATTGTGCTGGCATTTCTAAGGTCTTGGAAGTATGGTAAGAAAATTCTTAACAACTTATTGTTGATCCATTAACAAGTGATTGTGATGTTTCCAGGAAAAAGGTTAAAGTTAGGTTTCCTTGATGGTTATGTAAAGGGATTCATCATAGTCACCTTTCTCTCATATGGACAAAGCCTCAAAATTGTTGGAAAAACTTATTGTTCCACAATAACAACTTCCAACTAGTTACCATAAACTTTCTCCCAAACTACTGTCAGTTGACAAAGTCATTGATATAATTCTGAGTCCAATCAATCTCACTCTTCCATTGGAATGTAAAACACATATCGCTCAGGTTGATGAGGCATTGGTTGATCAAGTGGTTGACTCGATTCCATCTTCAATTGATCCCACTCTCCCTTTACAGAGTGAAAATAATACTTCTTAGGTTCTTCTTGTTACTTCATATTATTCTACACATGGGGGCATTTCACCTATTTCCATTGACCCCCCTACAAGTTATGAGGCTATTTCCTCTGATTGGAGTAGACTAATAGGACCTCGTCTTCCTTCTTCCACACCTTTCCAAATCATTATGAAATCATATGGTGAGAATGTGCAGTGCATAAATGTAGATGAAGGTAATTTTGTCAGTATTTTATCCTCGTCAACTTGGCAAGCTTTGGGTTCCCCTGAGCTTGTCCCTGTTACACAGAATCTTTTGTCTTTTAACATAATCATTAGTGAAACTTTAGGGATCCTTCCTAAGTTACCGATTACTCTGGAAGGTATAAATATTTGTATTGATCTTATGGTAGTCCAAGGCCCCTTAGATTTTAATTTTCACCTTGGGTGAGACTATGTATATGCCATGAAAGTTATTGTATTGACACTCTTTCACGTGATGTATTTCCCTTAGAATGGAAAAATTGTGACTATTGACCCGTTTGCGTTCTTTGGTCTTGAATCAAATACCAACCATTTGACATCCATTAATGTTCCTTATATGCAAGTGGTATCTACCCAACCACAGGTTAATTATAAGGCAATCGGTACCATGTTTTCAGTTAAAGATGTAAGTAAGCCTCTTACTGTTTTCTCAACTTCTTATGACTTAGATATGGTAATTGACAGAGGGAATCCTACGGGGGAATTTGAAATGGATTTTCTTACCCATTTTGATTATCTTCACATGTATTCTTTCTAGAGAGATATTCTTCCTTCTGATGCAGATCTCTTGGAAGTTATGGTTGGGAAGTATCCCTTGGCATGTGTTTCTTCCAAATGGAAGCCATGATCTAGGTCACTGAGAGGATGGTTGTCTTACTATCTCAACCTCGTTAAAAAATAAAATAGGTTCTTACAATCATAGTTATTTTTGTTTCAATATCACATAAACATGAAACAATCCCTGTGATGGTCCTTTTACTGTGTCAACCTCATTAAAAAATGGAACAAAGTTCCACGAGAAGAGTTCTCTTTATTGTGTCAAGCTCATTAAAAAATGAAATGAACTTCCATGACGATAATTACTTTACTATGTCATCCTTGTTAAAAAATGAAACAACTCCCATGATCATAGCTCCTTTTATTGTGCTTATTAAAAAATGAAACAGGGTTCCATGAGCATAGTTCATTTTCTTGTGTCAAGTATGTTAAAAAATGAAACAAGGTTTTGTGAGCATAGTTATTTTCCTGTGTCAAGCTCGTTAAAAATTGAAACAAATCCTCTCCTAATTAACTCGAGTCTTTGACTTGATCTCATAAATGAACCTTCATTTCATCCACCTATTAGTAACTAGTAGTCTACTCCGGTGAATGAAATGAAGCTTGGGGGGCATGTGCTGATTTCGTTATGCTAGGGGCATGAAAATGTATCTCAAGCATAGTTTGTCTTTGTTTTACTCCTGTGTAAAAATGAAACCACTCTCAAGCACAGTTTCCTCTCTGTTTCAAGCTTGTGTAAAAGTGAAACCAATCTCAAGCATAGTTTTTATATGTTTCAAGCTTTTATAAAAATTAAACCTATATCGAGTCCATTTCGGCTATTATTTTCAAGACTCATTAAACTCATGAAAATCACAAGTTTCTTTTGCTGTCTTTTAATGCTCGTAAAATGTACATGAAAATGACAAGTTCTTTCCATCTTTTCTTGCTTATTAATTAAATTGAAAGTCGTTGATATGAGTATACTTTTGTCACTTTTTCGGGCTCCTTAAACTTACGAAAAAATGAAATCTAGGAATTCTATTTAAGCCCTTTTCAGACTCCCTAAACCTAAAAATATCGTCAAGTACTTGAATATTTGAACTCGTAAAAGTAAAAGAACAACCATTTATTTGGCATAAGTTTACCCCTTTTACTGACTAAACTAGATTATTTACGAAAAAGGTATATTTTGACGAATCGTGATCAATAGAGTTCCCTCCTACATCATTTTATCATTTTCCTGGCTTGAGAGACTAAATTTATGAAAAAAGACATTGTGGAGTTTAATTATGTTTTTATCCTAACTCCCTAAAAATGAAAAACACCGAGCTTTACTTTCTCTAGGCTCATTAAAAATTTATGTTGAAAGAACTGAACGATTTTTCTTTCTCGTGTCTTTTCAAACTCGTTAAACATGAAAATGACATAAATTTACCCCTTCACTAGACTCTTAAATCTTAAACAGTGTAGGACATGTTACTCATAACGAGATTGAACCACTCTTTCCTAGGGTTGGTTAAAAATATTTCGAAGGAATCATCCGAAGGATGAGCTTAAAGGAAAAACATATGTTATCCTCCTTAAGCTTGCACAAAAATAAAGAGGTACTCGGTAGTAATGGTGGGGCAAATTGGGAAGTTACATTTGTTTTTGTATTACAAAAGGAAGTATGTGGCTCTTGAACATGAAACTCTATCACTTTTGTTTCCGGGTTGAGAAATCCATTTGTTTCTCAGTTAACCATATCTCATTGAAAGTCTTCAGTTGGTTTTGTGTATTATTTTTGGGTCAAATGCTACCAAGTCAAAATGTTGTGTCACTGATCTGTCCAATAGAAGTCCAACCTTAGTCAAAATTTCCTTAAATTCACAACCTTCAATCATGTCAGTCATCCTTGAGTCAATCACAGATTACTCCAAGTTGTTGTTCTTAAAAGCTTGACATGAGTTTTGTGTTGTAGGCCATCCTGTGACAGGTCGGTTCCTATCAAATTTAGCTTATTATTTAGGAAGTTTATCTAGAAACCTCCTTCAGTACCTTGGAGCATGCATGCCTTAATGGAAGCTTTCTCGCCTTTGACGATAGGTTCTCACCATTGACCTTCGATTGAATGATTCTATGAGTGTTCGAATTCAACACATCTATTCACACTTCACATATTGTACTGGAAGTACCTTGAGAACCATTGTCATTATTGGTGGTTTCTCTCGCGTTTGTTAATGGTTCACATGATTGACTAGTAATCAATTGGTTTCTACCATGTTAGACTACAAGAAATTCACTCACATGGTTAGATTCTTACTATAGATCAAGAGATGGAGATCAAGACCAAGATCTAGTTTCATCCATCCAAGCTGTGTGGAGTTATTAAATATTTGTGATTGTAAACATAGATCCATTGATGGATGTGTCCATAATATGTTGTTTATTCACATGTATCTTTAGATGTAATTCCGTGTTGGAAATAATACTGAGGGGGGGGGGGATGAATCAGTATTATCAGATCAGTAAAACCTTTCCAATTTCATACTCAGAAACATATACGATACTTCAGTTAAGTGAACCTGCGTGTACACGCTACTGTGTCTAAAGAAACTAGCGTATATCCAGAGATCTTATGATTCAGTTAGATTATCTTCAGTAAATGCATCAGAACATTATTAACCATATTAAAAGTAAACAGGTGCAGTATAACAGAACAGATCATCACAAAAAAGCCACACACATGAACACCATGATATAAGGTGGAAACCCAATGTGGGTGAAAACCACCTGCTGCAATTCGTCTCTTTCTTATTTAATAAGAAACTTCTTTTACACTGTACTGGTGCAGTCATTTACCAGCACGCAGGCTACAACCTGCAGAGGGATACAACCCTCTTAGCTCTTGTACTAGCGGATCCATTTACTAGTACGTAGGTGCCTGCCTACAAAATGCTCCAATCTTTACTCGTTTTCCAGCTGCTCCTGGAAGGGAGCTACAACCCCCTGGCTCTTGTACTGGCTGATATGTTTACCAGTACGTAGGTGCCGACCTACGATCTTCCCGGGACCACGTTTCATACATTTTCATACTAGATCCATGAAACTATCACCATTGTAGTACAACCTGCATCATCAATCTTTGAATCACCCAATACTGAATCACTGAAACCCTGTCAACAACAACCAGACAACATAACAACAACCAGATCCAACTCCATCTTCAAGTATCATACTTCACATTGTATACGCTACTTCGACGAACCCAACCTGCGTGTATACGCTCTTTCACCAAAACCAACCTACGTACAGATCTGCAAATTCTAACTTATAACTCCGCAGCTATATCAGACATCAAAACATACCCAGATCATAACAATAAACATGCATCAATAGATCTGATCTATCCACAGTCATACCATATGAAGATAATCATTCCAAGCCTTGAGATCTCGTTCCATCATTCATCATCCTCCACATGAGTGAAACCTTGGTTCAGATCACCAACCCATAACCAGCACTTGGATCTCACACTTCCTCAGATCTTCATCACTCACACACTCTTACTACATCATCTGGCCTAATGATCTTCTCCTTATATAGGCTTAGGCCCTTCACAATACCACGGTCCAAAACCATAGTAACACAACACCATCAACTTCAAAACTAGAGATCGACACGCCCGTCGAGACACCATGGTCCAAAACCATAGGCACAACTTCCAAGGACTAACCGCCACGGACCAAAGGTACGTTTTCACATGTACGCGCTTTTACTAAAGCCAACCTGCGTGTACATGCTTAGTTTCCTTAATGAACCTGCGTATATCTCTTTCTTGTCGTGCTGTACTGAGATATGTCCTCTGATCAAGTTGCCATCACTTGTACCTGTCTATGAGTGAGTTGCCATCAAGGACAACATTTGTATCATAATGCCAACAATCTCCCCCTTTGGACTTGATGGCAACCACCACACCAAGTCACTCTCCCCCTTTGACATCAAGGGCAAAGGGCGGACCAAGATATTCTCTTCTTTGGTATACCTTCTGCTGTCCATACTCCCCCTGAGTACCTGCTGAAATCTCCAAATGTGCTCCCCCTTTGTGTATGCCAAAGTGTACCAACCTATCCATCCTGCTCTTGCTGAATTGTGTTGTTCATGCTCCCCTTGACTGTAGGCAAGATCTGCAAAAGATGTTCTTCAATAAGAACAAAGACTTATACATCATAGAAGACCTTCCTATCACCAAAAGCCTCAATACATACATTCATCACCCAACCTAGTGGGGATATACCAATATTGACTCATCCGCCTAACCATGTGGAGATACATTAAGAGTTTACTCATGATAAGACATGAACATTACATCATTCATCCCAGGCATAGTGGGGAAACCAACATAGGCCATTACATGACCTTGACATCATAAAAGAGATATCACAAAAGAGATACATGACATAGTGATGAAATATCTAGACCAAGACTTATGAAAGCCACCAGCAGCTTCATGATCTGTACCATAAGCATCAGCCTGCAATACCATTCCTTTGATCAAACAACAAGATGTATCATTTAGCTTCATAGACTTTATCAACAACTTCTAACCATAATGCCAACAAATGCATTATTTGAAGTATATGCTCCCCCTGAGCCTGTGCCATAAGTATCAAGACATTTCCAGACATCCTCAGCAGACTGTAACTGTTAACCAATAGAGAAAATACTGGACTGAATCATATCAGACCCCTTTTCTGAGCCTATCCCCACTGCTTTTCTTCAGACTGACCTATACGCCCTTTTGCAGTGTGAAACTCGCGTGTATACGCGGCTTCCCTTCATTAAACTTGCGTATGAGAATTAGAACACTGAAGTTTTACACCTTCAGCTCCCCCTGAGTCTGTTAAGCCTGCATTGTGCTGAGTACCCTGTGTTGTGCCACATCTTTCTAACTGAACTTCCTTCTTCTTCCATATCTTCAAGCATGTTTATGATTTCGTTTTATCATGAGCTTTGTTCCTGCAATCTTTTGCTCTATGTCCAAACTTGTTACATGCATAGCATCTTACATGTTTCATATTCTTCCTATAGCAATCAGCAGCTTTGTGGCCAAACATATTGCAAGAAAAGCAATATCCATTAAAGTACCTTGAATGTGATGATCTTTCTGCATGATGGTCTTGAAACCTTCTTCTTCTACATATGGCTGCAACATGTCCAAGATTATGACATACATAACATTCAACATTATTCATGGGAGGAGTAAAAGATTTTCTTTGAGGAGTCTCTTTCCTTGATTGTTGATGGGGTTGTCTTTTCATCTCCTTGTTGATCATTTTAGATTTCTCTTTAGAGTTCTTTGCCTCACCTTGTGTACTAGATTCACCTTCAAAGGATTCATGAAAACCAAGACCAGTCTTGATAGCAGGAGATCGTTGACTACTAAGAATATCATCCAAAATCTTAGTACTATCTTGAAATCGCAATAGTTTATCCTTTTCTTCTAATTTACCTTTCAAGATATTTACCTCAACTTGATGTTGTTCTTCCTTTTCCAGACATTTCTTTGTCAAAGTCTCTTCAGCTTTCCTTCCTTCATCCAGCTGATGCTTTAGTTTGAGGATCTCGCTTTCTTGCTCTTTATTTAGTACTAGCAGCATTTGTCGAATTCTGGAGGCACATTCCAACTGATCTTCTAATCTGATGATTTCTTCTTTGAGGACATTCTCCTTTTTGCTAGGTAGATCTTGCTGATCTATGATTTGATCTGATGCTTCATTTGCTTGTTCATCTTCAATCTGAGGTGATTCAGGATCTGAATTCTTGCTTCCACTTAACGGTAGGTTGTCATTGTTCCTTTGAGCTGTCTTCTTCTTCTGACGTGCTTTCTTCCCCATTGTTCTACGAATCTCCTTCAAGCGATCAAGCTTCTCTGAAGGACTTGCTTTGATACCAATTGTTGGAAATAATACTGAGAGGGGGGGGGGGGGGGGGTGAATCAGTATTATCAGATCAGTAAAACCTTTCCAATTTCATACTCAGAAACATATACGCTACTTCAGTTAAGTGAACCTGCGTGTACACGCTACTGTGTCTAAAGAAACTAGCGTATATCCAGAGATCTTATGATTCAATTAGCTTATATTTAGTAAATGCATCAAAACATTATTAACCATATTAATAGTAAACAGGTGCAGTATAACAGAACAGATCATCACACAAAAGCCACACACATGAACACCATGATATAAGGTGGAAACCCAATTTGGGTGAAAACCACCTGCTGCAATTCGTCTCTTTCTTCTTTAATAAGAAACTTCTTTTACAATGTACTGGTGCAGTCATTTACCAGCACGCAGGCTACAACCTGCAGAGGGCTACAACCCTCTTAGCTCTTGTACTAGCTGATCCATTTACTAGTACGTAGGTGCCTGCCTACAGAATGCTCCAATCTTTACTCGTTTTCCAGCTGCTCCTGGAAGGGAGCTACAACCCCCTGGCTCTTGTACTGGCTGATATGTTTACCAGTACGTAGGTGCCGGCCTACGATCTTCCTGGGACCACGTTTCATACATTTTCATACTGTATCCATGAAACTATCACCATTGTAGTACAACCTGCATCATCAATCTCTGAATCACCCAATACTGAATCACTGAAACCCTGTCAACAACAACCAGACAACATAACAACAACCAAATCCAACTCCATCTTCAAATATCATACTTCACATTGTATACGCTACTTCGACGAACCCAACCTGCGTGTATACGCTCTTTCACCAAAACCAACCTGCGTACAGATCTGCAAATTCTAACTTATAACTCCGCAGCTATATCAGACATCAAAACATACCCAGATCATAACAATAAACATGCGTCAATAGATCTGATCTATCCACAGTCATACCATATGAAGATAATCATTCCAAGCCTTGAGATCTCGTTCCATCATTCATCATCCTCCACATGAGTGAAACCTTGGTTCAGATCACCAACCCATAACCAGCACTTGGATCTCACACTTCCTCAGATCTTCATCACTCACACACTCTTACTACATCATCTGGCCTAATGATCTTCTCCTTATATAAGCTTAGGCCCTTCACAATACCACGGTCCAAAACCATAGTAACACAACACCATCAACTTCAAAACTAGAGATTGACATGCCCGTCGAGACACCATGGTCCAAAACCATAGGCACAACTTCCAAGGACTAACCGCCATGGACCAAAGGTATGTTTTCACATGTATGCGCTTTTACTGAAGCCAACCTGCGTGTACATGCTTAGTTTCCTTAATGAACCTGCGTATATATCTTTCTTGTCCTGCTGTACTGAGATCTGTCCTCTGATCAAGTTGCCATCACTTGTACCTGTCTCTGAGTGAGTTGCCATCAAGGACAACACTTGTATCATAATGCCAACATTCCGTACTAGTTCTCTTTGACATTTATGCTCTGAGTATGGAAATACCTATGTCAATGATTATCCTATACTGCATTGTAACATTTGATTGATTATTTTAGGTCTCTAACCCGAACCTTCATATGATAAAGTGCTTCAGTCATCAAACATTTTTTATGACTTTGCACTTTAGGGGGGAATCTGTTACAAATCATTTTGTCGCATTAGGAAAATGACCATCAGTCTAGATGTTTTTCTATCCATAAAAGTGTTCCAAAGAACCCCCTTGTAAGGCTAGAACCTAAACAATCCCAAAGAGAATGAAATTTAGGGATTATAAGGTCCAAAAGACTATTTTTGATTGTCTACGTGATTCCCTAGTCAGTTTCTGTGCATACACAGAAGAGACCATTAGAGTTTGTGCAAAAATGTGCTATATCTTACACTTTGGCCTGCGCACATGACTCAATGCAAGTAAAAAAATAAAAACTAATGTCTAGAAGCTTTGTTAGTCAAATCTTTCCCAACTAACAACTTCAAATTGATGACTACTCAAGCTTGATCCCTCCCATCATTGAGCTACTTTCGTCTCTTTGTGGATCTTGTTTCCCACCATTTGTGGATCCAAAACCTCCTCCTCTTGGCCTATAAATCAAACACAAGCCATAGGATTGGGGAGGACCATTGAAGGTTAGCTTATGTTGTAGAAATAAGGCTAGAAGGCTTTTCAACCAAGGAGAAGGTTGGAGATTGTGGGGAGAGGCTTCTAACATCAAGGCATTGAGGTTGTAAGTTCTCCTTTATTCAATAAAAAGTAATTGGTCTTTCCTAATCATGTCTATTTTGATATCATTTATAATACTCCTTGATCACTCACATAGGTTATGATTGGTTATTGATTCAATTTATGATATATGTTGATTTAAGAGTTTCATTTATCTTTCATTCTGTACACTAGATGCTTTGATATTTTGTGTGTTTCTGTCTTTGTAGATCTCCTTCGAAACATTATGGAGAAGTTGTGAAAATCACTGGAATGGTCTCTAAAGCATCAAGGAGAAGCCAACTGTGGAAGCCACTGAAAGGACTTCAACAAGAACTTTGTTAAATCGGTAAGTGATCCCTCGCATATTACTTGTTTCAATCAATCATAAGATAAAGAAATTTAACCGTTCTTTTCTTGTTTGTTACTAGATTTTGCTTGAGGTCTAGGGAGATCCATCGTGTCTACAAGAAGGATTAGTTTTCCTAACAATCTTCCAACAAAATACTATACCAATTGTAAGTTGCATAGCTTTCAAAACTCTTATTTGTACACTATTTGGGTGGTTGACCTTTTCCTTGATATATCTCTAAAATTTTATCACTTTTGAATATGAATGTTTATGCTATAGAACTCTGATATGTCTTCTCTACAATTCCACGAGTCTAACCAAAACTTAATGTGCTAAGTGAAAGTTATAGTAATTTTCCAAAAAGTTTCTATTTTTTGGCCTCCTCCGAGAATCAAAATTTTATAATGTACCGAATGTTCACTTTTAAAAAATTGATTATGAAAGTTTTTTAAAGGTACATTAGTATTTCTGTTCATATCCCTAAAAACTTCACGATTTGAAACTTCTATGGGAGATAGTTACAACAATTATTCCAAGATCATTTATTTAACACTAATTTCAAGACTATTCACAAACCTTAACTTCCATAGGGTATATCTCCAAAAATGTAGTGAAAAGAAATGTAAAGTTTTTATAAGTTATAACTTTAGATCTCTCCTAAGTCTCATAATATTTTTACAGTATGAAGTGTGCTAGAAAAGAATTAGGGTGGAAATTCCAAGATCACTCAATTGAAACTGACATCATGACCATTAAAAAATATGAACTTCTATTGGGTATATCTCTGAAATTATAAAAAATGAGTATCTAAAATTTTTACCAGATGTACTTCGTGATGTCTTCTCAATATTTTAAAAATTTCACAGTTTGAAGTTATATATATAAACTTCTACAAGAGATAGTTACAACATAATCCAAGATCATTCATTTAACACTGATTTCAAGACTATTCACAAACCTTAACTTCCATAGGGTATATCTCCAAAAATGTAGTGAAAAATAATGTAAAGTTTTTATAAGTTATAACGTGAGATCTCTCCTAAGTCTCATAATATTTTTACAGTATGAAATGTGCTAGAAAAAAATTAGAGCGGAAATTCCAAGATCACTCAATTGAAATTGATATCATGATCATTCGAAAATCTGAACTTCTATTGGGTATATCTATGAAATTATAGAAAATGAGACTCTAAAAGTTTTACCAGATGTACTTCGTGATCTATCCTTAATCTTTTCAAAATTTCACAGTTTGAAGTTATATATATATATATATATATATATATATATATATATATATATATATATATATATATATCGATCGTGATGCCTCATTTCAAGTAGGAAAACAATATAATGAGAGAGTACAATGAAAGGTTTTGACCTACATATAATATAATAATTCAAAACTTATGGCTTAATAATGGGTTTTATGGTTAACATGTGGCTTGTGTAGCCCTAAAAATAAGTAATAAATACATCGATAAATTAAGAGGATGGACAAATTTAAGCAACCATCCTTTGAAAACCTTGTTTGGGATTATTAGAGGAAAATATCTCAAATATGAAAATTGAACATTGGCTTGTTCAAGAAAATCAACGACTATACCAATCATAGCTTCCACCTCTTAATTTTCCTTTTATTTCCAATTTAGTTGGTGGTAAGTAATGTATCCTCCATCTACATAGCCATCTCCAACTTGAGATATGTTCTACACCATTATATTTATTTAAATGACTTAAGTTAAATCTATTCTTTTTGAAGCCAATGTTAGATGAATTTATAGATAAGTAACCTCGATGAAAAAACTTAAAGGATTTGTTTGTGTAGTTTTTTACCTTAAGTTTTCCCATATTTTTCTTTTCAAAGTACTAGAGCATAGAGGTGAATAATTCCTCTATGATTTACAGGTTCAAGGTTCAAAATTTCTTATTATCAAGTATCTTAGAATCTATTATATGCTTATGACATATATTTTGAGTTCTGCATTGCAGACAATAACTAGTATCAACATTCATTCTTTGAATAAGCTCTACTATATATTTCTAATTAATTATTTATTAAGGGAAAAAAATTATGATATATCACCCTCTTGAATTCCAACTTGTGTCCATCGCTAGTCGTCTTGATCTTGAATTAAACAGTTCAAATTTCCTACTATCCTTGTAATGCATCATGATTCAACATTCTTAGAAATGAAAAATAAGAAAGTACATTTGGTTGACTATAATCCTTGGAAATGAAATAGTAGAAGGGACATGTGGCTAACTATAATTGGGTTTCAATAAATGAATTTTGGTGGGCAGCCACCCCCTTCAAACAATTTCGTCAATGTAATTAATACCAAAATACACCCAAAGTTAGGGAAACAAAACACTAAAGAAAACAATGTGGAATATTTCCTTTTTTATATTAATTGTGCTTCATGAGAAAAATTATAGTGCCATATTATTAATTCCATGTATAAAGGAGAAAGGAATAGTTAGCATTTGCAAATTATTTAGGTGAAAGTGTGTTTGATAGTTATTTATTAATAAGTATTTGATGCAAAAAACATTATCAAATAGAAATAGATTAAAAGTCAACTTTTAGTAGCATCACCAAGTAGTACTAAATATTAAAAAATGTACTAGGTCAATCATTCCATGTATATAATTATTATTATATCATAGAAGAATCGAGAAGTGAGTATGGATGTTACAATTATGAAAGTGATAAAGAAAATGAGTTTTCCTCTTCTTTTTTTCACGGTGAGACATAGGTAATATAATTCATTTTTTTAGTGTTTGAAGGAAATGATGGTGATATTCACATTCCTTCTATAGTAGTAGTGTGCCAAATTATCATGAAGTTCAAGCCTTGACATTCAATGTTATCAATGTTAAAGGTAGACCTTGTTAAGGTCATTCCTAGATATTTATGTATAGAAAATTCCAAATCCGTCTTTAGGAATATTTGTTTATTGTTATGCCATTGCATGGGTCGAATTGGAATAATATTAGGTTAGGTTTGGTCCCATGCAGGACCATTGCACTTATCAAGTGCCATAACAAGATATGTTCAAACATTTGGAGCGATACTCTATATAACATTCACATGACTAATCCGATAACACCATTAACTAATCTATTTTGGACCCTTAAATTATAGGTTAACATAATTTGTTGGCCTACAGATAGGAATACATTTTTTCCCATGTGGTCATCATCCTACTATTGTGATTATAAATCAATGATTAATTCTATGACGCTTTGCATGATTGGGATATTCAAGGATTGGAGCATCAGCTTTTTATGCTTGTCGGAAAGAACATTAGTTGCAAAGAAATGTATTGAAGTATCGAATACATGATGCTATTTAATGGACAATAATATATTAATCCTACATTGAAGGAGGTTCTAGTGATATATTGTTTTTATAACATTGTGAATGCTTGTTAACAACTGGTTGAACTATGCCTAGATGTCAGTAATGCCCTGTTGTTGAAATATTGTGTCCAAATTATTTACAATGGTAAAGTTTGTCCATAAAATCATCCATATATTTTCTCTTACGTAAAGAGGTTTTTCAATGACTTCCATTAATTGGCCCAAGCCTCCTACAAGAATTATTGATTGACTACTGAATGAGCAATGGTTTACTTTTGGAAATGCCTCATGAAAATGGCTCTCAATCTCTAGGAACTTCCTGTCCCTGTAGCTATAGTCCAGTAAAGAAGTAGATATCTACCTTCATCATGACATCCAAGTCCTCTCTTTGGACCTCAAACACACCCTTATGGGGCTTTTGGTGGCTAACTAAGAAATGGAGAACTTATCCTATGAGAAATCAGAGGGCACTCAAAGTATTTTTGTAGCCCACATCTCACCAATTCATGCCTCTCCTAAGTTTCATATGGTACTTGTAATTCTCATCATAGTCCCTCTTCTTTCAGTGGAGAGTCATCATGTTCATCTTTCAAAATAGTGTTTATCCCCTTTAAAAAAAACTCCCTAGATGCACTTGCACTACTAAGCCACATTTAGTTGTATTGTCTTTGGATTTGTATATTTCCAAGGTACATAGGGACCCACACAATAAGGTATTTTTTAATGATTTACTATTTTTCCTATATATATTATTGTAGGTGACTATTCTGGTTTGAAAATTCATATGTATAGAATGTAGGCGAATTTGAAATTAAAAAACAAGTAATTTACTATTAAAATCACTAATTTTTTGGTGAATTTCATCCATTTAATCATATATATGCAAGAAAAAAGGAATTTTTTTAATGAAATTGGTTAATATTTTTTTTCAAAAAATGTAGAAAAGATAGCCCATATGCGAAATTTTGCCCCTGAAATTTTCCTTGGCACACACATGTTTCATGAACAAGTGTGTAGGAATTGAGGTTATCAAACGTTTAGGTGAGTGGAACATCACAGAAATATATCTCAAACATTTGTGGTTCTCATCTCAACTGTCCCTCAGCGGGCCATGTAGTCCACTGTGATGTAGCCATCACCAATCATTCTATCATGTGTGATTTTTCACCGTATTATGTGGTTAACTGCGTAGTGATGGTCATGACTATTGATTTACCCCATGTGCAGTTACTATGACTCCCACTTAGTTGACTACTTGAATGTGGGTCCCTAGAGAAAAAAATTTGTTTGTACGACACCCCTAGCCATATGTAGCTACTCTACTATGGAACTTACTAGCATAAATTTCAAGGACTCACTTCTCTTTCACACAACTCAAATCATTCGTTGGAACCCTATGGTGTTTAACAGGATCATGATCAAACTTTATAAGTACCACCTCACCAATGTCCAAATGTAGTGGTATGGTGGATACCACCACTCTTTTATACACAACATCGTTAAAGCTTCCTCTTGACTGATTAGGAGCCCACAAGCTTTATTTCACAGGCTATTCATACGCTTTGGATCAACACAATTCCCATTTTGTTGACATCCTCCTTTCTCCATGTCGAAATACTTTCCTCAATCACCATCATCACTCTCAGGATTCTATGCAAGTGTGTCATATTTTATTATTGTCTTGTTACAATATTTGCTTTGATTATTTCATCCATCTATGGTTATTTCACTTGGTGTTTCTAGCTCATGATTACAAGATCAAATTTTCACCTACACTAGTTCCTCATATGAAAGGAAATTCACTTTTACATGACGTATCATTTTCTTCAAATTGAATGATACATTCTCTCGTAGAGAAATTTTCATAACCCATTTCATTCCCCTAATTTTTTAATAGGGCCCATGTACCTTGATCATTTTTTTGACACCCTTATTTTTCACTTGGTAAATGCTTATGTCTAGTTGGTATTTCTTCAAGTTCACTTTTCAATACTAACATCCATGTTGCATTGTATCATTAAAGAATCATTTGTTCACATGACTTGAGTCATTTTCTCATGCATCATCCTCATATTATTGATAACCTCCCCTATTCCTTGACACCTATTAACTTGATCATCATAAATGGACTACTGCTTGTTGCATATGGCCTCTTACACCCCCAGTAGTCGAATACCATTTGCGTGATCTTCATCCATTCATCACTCCCACATTAATGCCATCCAATGGGCCACCCACCCTCTGGAGTTACTCCATTGCACCCTGACATAGGCTATCACACATTAGGGCACCCGTCTCCATATTTCTACTTTCCAAACCACCACTAATTATATTATTTTTGCAAGTGTACACATATTTTTTGGAATCAAGGAACATGACACTCACATTGTTCTTCACATACAACCTTGTGGCATTCCAATGTTGCCCATGGTTGGAGCACTTACATTTTCACCCCATTTTCTCAATACTAGGTCCATGTTGTGACCATATGCTACACTTAGCCACCCCACTATATTGTAGTTGGACCACTCTCTTCAGTCAAAGAAATCACTTGTCACTCCCATATACATCCTTTCAACTCTAGGGCATGCCTACCTTAGTTCATTTTGATTTCGTCCACCACCATTTTGCTCCAACCATCGGAATTTTATAGCCTCTATTTGTTTTCTATTCACTTTGTCGACCATGACATCTACACCTCATCATGGTTTAGTATCTAAATTTGTTTCAAGTATATTTATGAGAGAATATTGTTCTTTTGACTATTGTGTCTTCCTTTTTGTCGATATTAGCTGCCATTTTACAGGAAGGAAGTAATACCTTAGTTTTCATTACCATATTTCAATTTGAACCTCAGATGAACTAGAGGGAGTCATCATTTCCCACTGAATTCATCAGTCTCATCGATGTTTACCTTCAACGCTATTTCATGGAAGGATGCATCATACTTTGTGACAATTGTAGTTTCCTATTTTGGTCAAAGGCTCATCCATTGGGATAGCATATCTTTACTAAAACTATCATTATCATTGGTAATTCCCAACACATGGTGGCATGTACATCATCAATGATTTATTCTGTCGAGGCATAATTGAGCATGAATAAAGCATCTAATTTAGCATAAGCCATGTTCTCAACAATTTTGGGAAGACCCTTCTTTCATACCAATGTAAACTTTATTTTAAAAGCCATAATCATGAGTGTGGGATATGCATTTTTAGTATGTATATTGTATATATATTTATTTTTCAACAAAGGATTCAATGATTTATTCTTCAAGTCCCTTCCTCTCTCCTAGATTAGTGTATCTCCCCATGAAAATGTAGGACACATAGTTATAGAAACAAATGTGATCTATTTCGGCTATACTTATGATCCTAACCTCAGACATTAGGGGAAACTAGTGTCACTTAAAATTTATGCACTCAAAGGTGCCAATCAAAGGACATAATATGTCAAAGATTATCAAAATCAGAGCCTCTCAAAGGTTAGTAAATTAGGCATCCACAAGAAAAGGATTACTTTTCAATAAATACACTTTAACAAATCTATGCAAATACACTATTTCAAGTTTGCATGGATCATTATGGTTGTTTCTTCGATAGTCACATGGATATGTAAGAAGTGACATTTGAAATATTTGTGGGAAAATTCACCTTAAATGCCCATAGTTGGGTTGAGGTACAAAGTCAAGGGCTTTAATATGGAGCCTATACACCATTAAGAAAGAGTTATGGAGCCTAAAAAGGACTCCTCTTATCTCCCACCAAGATTAGAGACTCACTCAAAGATCAAATCTCATTAATGATCCAAAATTGGGGCATAGTGGCTTCACTCAATGAACCCGAGACATATCGGGTGTGTTCGTGGCATATTTAACAATACCCTTAATTTTACTACATATTGGAAAAAACCTCTAAAAATAACATTATTTAAACCCCTACCAATACAAACCCAATACACCTTCCCAATTTAAGAAACCTCTACTTTCACTAGATATTGTAGGTACCTAGTTTTTTATCAACGTTTATTAAACCCCTTTACATTTTTTCGTTAACTTCGAGCTCCATCTTTTATACCTGCAAATATAGAAACCCTTTACCTCTATATATCCCCCAATATATTATGTCATTTTTTTCTCAATATATATCCCCCAATATGAATGTGTGTAGTATGATATTTCTCCCCTAGTGAATCCCCTGTTGAATTGGGATAATCCATGCACCCCTGCCTATAAATGTCATTTCATTCGGAAACATTTAGAAGATAGAAGTCATTGGCAGGTTATTTTGTACAAATTTCCTCCTAATTGAAATTACTTTATAATCTTGGAGCTCACCATTTAAACGGATCAAAAAAATTTCTTGAGGACAGATGACACATAGAAGAGAGGGAAAGTGGAAACCTCCTTGAGGAGAGCCAAGGGCTCATTGCCTCCAAGCCTCTCTTTAGTGTCTCTTGAAGATATTATACCCCATCCAAAGCAATAAAGAGATTACATTTTTCCCAAATTATTTCTATCTTTCCATGGTTTTGTTTTTCCTTGTAGATAAAATATGTCTTGCTATATCTCATTACTTTGCTTATTATTTTGTTTTCTTATGTACTAATAAAAACTTTTCTTAAAGAATCTGTGTACAAACAACAAACAACCAAAAAAAACCAATAAAACTCTAAGAACTTTATGACTTTAAATATGAATATTAAAAACCCTTTCACAATATGTCATTTTACAAGACATTATGTTACACAAATACAATGAAAAACAATAAATGAACTATTTCAATTAATTTTACTAATCACACCAAATATATATATATATATATATATATATATATATATATATATATATATATAATGAATAAATTGTTTTCAATACCTTTCCACTACAAAATGTCCGCTTTTATTTTCTCTATACCTTTCCCTTACAAAATGTTTTCCTAAAGTGACAATACTCTATTACATAATGCCCCAGAATTTGTAAAGCATGGATTATTGGCACTTTAAGCTTTCAACATCAGCTATGTATATGTAACATACCATCGAAGAAAAACGAAGCAACTTTAATTTTTAAATACTTTTCAAAAATGATTGTTATAACGAGTCCTCCATATTTCATAATTGTTAAACTAGCCATTGCCCCTAAAGGTGCAAAACTACGTCGAAGGAATAAAAGATTTTGGAATTGTTCATTAGCAACATGAGTGAATGTTGGAACTGCAATAATAAGTATTCCTATCATTTTAATATATTACTTGGAAGTTGTATTCACCTTATCTGCATCATGTGACTTAACTCACTGGAAGACTTTGAAAAATAGTACATGCCAACTCCAAGTCTCTAAAAGTGAATTCCCTTTCCTTGATTTTTTTTTTCGAATGCAAGTATAGCTTAGATTTACCAGATTTGAAAATTGTCACACCCAGGAAACAGTACAATTTCCTACCCCTTCGAGTTGTCAACACATAGATTACACTGAAAAGAATGGAAGAATAAAGAACACATGAAAATTGCATAGGTGATAGGACTAACTCTCCTATGTTTTGTGCATTCTTTAGAAATATACTTTGCAAACATGAGAGATTGTATTTGTGTCATACACTACTTGCAATTGAACAAAAAAGGCTGCACATTTACCGCAATAAGGGACAAGTGCAACCAACTTAAGGTAGTGTTCAATTTTAGTTTTGTAATATTTTATTTAAAGTTTTAATTAAATGATTTATTGATTTTATATATCTTCACTACAACTTTTGTGGGTATTTACAGTTCAAGTGTGTGGAAAAATTGTTTCCACATCCATCAATTCCTCATAGATAATAAGGTGTAGTAAAATCAATTGAATATGTGGCACACATATTCAATTGGCTACATCTCAAATGGATGCAGTTAGTTCTGTTTTTCAGAGTTGTGAAGATTTGTGAATTGGGTATTCATCACTAAAAAGGATTCTGTCTTAGTCCTTTAGGACATGTAGTTATGTCTATGCAAGTGCTTCTTGCCTAAGTTATGTTGATACGTTACCTTTCTTTAGATAAGATTCTTGGTTGATGTTGTCATATAAAGGACCCTATCTACCATGCACAAACATTTAAACATTTTTTAAAAATAAACATTTTATAAATGACCATATGAGAACGATCCATTACGTGATTTCCTATAAAAAGTTTAGTTGTCATTGAAATCATGCTTTAAATGTGATTTATTACTACTTGAGGTAGCATCCAAATGTGGCATCCAAATGTATGATGCTTGTTGCATTAACATTTTTCTTTTGATAAAATTGTTTTGTTTTCATTGAAGGGATTGTTTTTGGTTGGTAATTGATAGAGAATAAGTCTTTCTTTATTTTTTGAGTTGTTGAGTTTGAATATTATGTGAAAATCATATTTTTAAAATAAATGTTATTATGTCTTTCATCTTGAAATCAAAATGTCTTGCATCTTGAAAATGAACATACTTGAAAGACATTTAGGTTTCCATTTGTTCCTAGTTATTTTTAAGGCTCACAACTTTGTAAAATGTAGCATCTCGTTTGTAATAAGTTGATGTTTGTTGGGCAACCAACAATAATTTTTAATTGATGCCTATAACGCCATCTATTCTCCTCTAATGAATATATCAACAGTTTAAGTAATTGATGCTTATAATGCCATCTATTCTCCTCTAATGAATGAATATATATATATATATATATATATATATATATATATATATATATATATATATATATATATATATATATATATATATATAAAATACCGAGGTACACCTAAACCAATTGATGCTTGCAAAACCATCATGCTACCAACTGATGCTCGTAAAACCAATAATTATTCTCGTAAAGAAACCTACTTGACCAAGCTTATGATAATAGAGAATTTTTATGCATAATATCGATGATTGAATGAATGGAGATATAGACTAATGTGAGCCTAGTTCTTTCACTGATGTTGTCACCTTTAGAGTCATCATGCTCTCACCTGCAGATTAATCATAGAGCAAAAATGAGTAATTTGTGGATTTTCTAGAAGTTAGACAATTTCAAGGAATAAAGAGGCTTCGTGGACTGAGTAATTTACATGGTCAAACCATTAAATCTTAAATAATCAACCCCTAATGCTATTCAAGGATAGCACACATATCAACTAATCCATATACGGTGCACATATCATCATCCTAGTTAAAGAACGGGGACTAAAGATTTTCCGGGTGGTCCATGTAAAGGTTTTACATGTCGAAAGCCACTTTTAACATCTCACATATTTGACGTCTATACAATGTTTCACCTGCAAGCATTTGAAAGTAGGGCGACCATGCCAAATTTGTGCATCACCTTTGGTGGTGTCAGGCAATTTTTCATAGAGTTTGCTTTTGAGAATCTGTGGAAGTGGCCAACGCAACATCAAGAATGACCGTCGATACTGAATGCAAGATAAAATTATTGGAGCTGAAGAGAAAGAGAACCATCGTTATATAAATTTATTGTCAAGATTGATGAGAAACTTCAGTAAATTATTGTGGACAAGATTGACACTCTTGGGAAAAATTATGATGATGTTACTGCTTCTCTTCCCAAGCAGGAGTGAAAATATGTTGTTTATGACTTTCCTAAGTAGTGAAAAAATGTTGTTTATGACTTGAGTTTGTGACTAAAAAAAATGTCTAAAGAGAAAAATATTTTTCATTGCATGTTTCCCTGACACTTCTAGGGTCCAAAACAAAAGATTGTATGCAAGCTCCAAGGACAAGTTCCGGAGAAAGCTTGATGGAATCCAATGTGAAGTTCAAGTAACAAATTCCTTTGAGATAGGAATTGATAACATCAGAGGCAAACCATGCTAGACTTCTTATGATTTGATGTTTTCATTATAGGTTTTGCCGATCTGAATTATCATTTTTTGCTTGTTTGTGTGATCAATTCTTGATAGCTTTATTGCAGTGTGACAGTTGGTTATATAATTGTTCATGATTTATGTTTGAGAGCAAGTCTATAACTTGGTGGTGGTGGTATTTGTTTTGCAAAGATTCGGTGGGTACATGTCTTCATATTCTATTGTCTTTCGCTTTCATTTCCACCTGCTATTTTAGAGGCCAAAGAATGATAGAGGGGTGCACCTCCCAGTCAAGTCTTTCTCTTGCATTTGCACTTGCCCTTGGCTAACAAATCATCTCAGCATTTTTTCTTATTTGGTGGTTCTAGTGTTGCGGTACCAAGGAATTTTCGGTTGTTGGAATAACTTGAGAGGGTAGAGAAAGTACTAGGCAATGGAAGTGTCAGCCATGGAATAGATGATAGAGATGATATAAACATCCGGTCATGGACTGGTACAATCATTGGTTCTAACAATTCAGTGCATGATGGGTGGATTTATCAATTAAAGCCATTATGTGACAAAGATTATCCCGAGAAGCCTCCCACTATAGGATTTTGTTTGACTTGTGTTAATCATGAGACTAGACAGGTCAAGCCAAAGCATTTTTCAATGCTTGCAAACTAGAGGTGTGAGTATACAATGGAAGACAATGGAATGACATAGGAGTTGTTACAATGAGCCTCTATAGGTGAAGCTCTGCACAAAAATTTCAGCCACAGATTAATACTCTAGATCTTCCATGCCTGAAATTTATGTGCAGAGATTCACATGCAAAGGCTCACTGTTATCACAAAAATTGATCATATAGCCATAATTTACTAGATGGATCGAAGTCCACCATGTAGGGATAATGTTATCATAGTAAAATTGCTTTCACTATGGGAAATTACTTAATAAACCAGATTTGTTAAGTTATTTATGACTAAACCCGTGAAGAATAATTAAATAAGTCACTATTTATTTAATTATCTTCTAGGACTAATTAATTAAACCATTGTTTAATTAATATTCCTTGTCACATTTGACCCAGTTATGAGAAATAAACAGATAAGTCATTAATTATCTTATTTTTCTCTAGGAATAATTAATTAAGCACCAATTAGTCATTATTCCTTGTCAAGTTTGACCAAATCCCTTATGAATAATTAAATAAATCATTATTTGTTTATTATTCATTAACCATATTTGTTGAGATGATAAATAAATTATTTATTTATTTATTATTTATAAATAAAAGTTTAAATACTCTTTCCCTCTAACCAAATATAATAAAATATTCCAAATGGTTATTTCTAGAATGGGGTTAATAATATTTTATTATTGGTCATTATTCGAGGATAACTTAATATTTTGTTATAAATAGAAGGGTTTTCCATTCATTATTCACTTTTGATTATTTTCATTGTTGCACTCACTATTGTAGCTATGATTATTATCATTATCGCACACCATATTCTTTTTCATTTGAGTTCTCATTGATCTTAAACATTTTGTTCTATGGGTTTACACAGTATAGAAGAGACAGACTCTCTCAAAACGTTGAAGACATTTGAGGATAGCCAATAACTGATCCCATAGAGGGGGACTGGTAACATTTATTTCTTCCCTTCACAAGTGTTGTTTAATAAAATATATTCTTTATATATATGGTTTTCATTGGATTATTGGAGTTACCCGCATTTATTACTATTTTATTTTATTGTTTAAATATGATTGTGGCATAGATCAGGGCTTTGACAGGTTTTGTTTTTATCATTTGTTGCAGATCTACAATGTTTAGTAGTCATTTATATTGTTAAGACAGTTTGTCATCCACAGCCTTAGGTGATTCCTTTTCATACGCATATGAAAAGAAAACACTATAACAAAATTGGTGACTCCACTAGGGAATTTTTTATTATCGCCAACAAAATTGATGACTCAACTTGGTTTTTACTTCTGATCCAGAAACTTTGGTCACATGAACCAGCCGCAACAAAGATGAAATTTTTTTCTCAAACTTGTCGATCGAGAATAAAAGAGCAGAAATCACACTTTTATGCCCCAAAAGTGCAATCTGGAGCTCCAAAGTGCACTTTCTAGCCCAAAAGGTGCCATATCCTAAGAATCAGGTCAATACCTACGATTTTAGGTTTTCTAGGATTTTTCCCGATCTCTTTCGGGGTTTTTTCGAGAGTTGTCTATTGGGTTGGTTGACCACTATCTCACCCTGCTTAGACCTTGATCTACTCTATTTTTCTCATCAAAGTGGAATTTAGCGCCTTAGGGATTCTCGTATGCTTCCACCTTTATAGGAGGAGTTTAGCTGAGTAAGAAGTTTGAGTTTTTGTAGAGCTTTCAACCATATTTTCCAGATCTTTACCTTTCTATTTGAGATATTCAAAGATAGGTTGTTTCCATCCAAAGTTTCATCTTAAACCTTGTTCGAACATTTGCCTTAGGGTCCCATTGGTTTCCCTAGGTTTCACACCCATCTCCCTATCTTTTTGCAGTGATTTTCATCTTTCATTTTTTGTTGTTGCTACACAACTTTCCAACAACATAGTCTTGTTTGATCTGAGTCACACTGATGCTTAGATCTCTTGACCTCTTTCATGTGTTTTCATTTGATTTCACCACCACCCAACACAGTGTTTGCAAACCCAGTTTGGGTGGAGTTTAGTTAATTGATTTGTTGTTCATTTTTTGTTTTTAGTTTCAGTTTATTTCAGAAATTGCTTTTCTTTTTTTTCAAATACAATCTGGGCTTAATTAATAAACACACTTGCACACACAAGTAGACCTTAAGCGAAGGGAGCTTGGTTTACCCCACCAAGCCAAGACTTAAATTAATTAATTTACCTCCCCACAGAGAGACAAAAACATATTGTTGATCTCCCTTTACCATTTTCATGTCACTTGTGTCTTACCACCATTGCACCACCAAGGCATTTGTTGTAGAGACTCTTAGGCCTTCATCCCCATTTTCTTCTTGGGCATATTACTCCTCCCCGTAAGGTTCGAGTTCATAGTCCGTCGAGTCCCCATACCGATTCCTATTCTGGTTCATCTGATTCCTCATCTAATTCCAAGCCTCCTTCTCTGCATACTATTACCATGTCTGAACCCATTGCTAGTGCACCAACCCAACCTAGTGTTAGCTTGGGTTCTACCCCGATGGTCACATCTACCCGAACCGTCTCATGAACCATTTTGGAAACTCCCATACTACCTTTCATGGTTAGGTTAAGTCTCCCAGATTTTAGCCAGTTGATAAATAACCCTATACATCACGATGTTGTTCGGCTAGCTATATTGTTAAGCTCCCCTCCGACATCCTAAAGTTTGAGGGTAATTCTTGAGAGGACCCCACCAATCACATCCGCTCCTTCTGTATGTGGTGTTCATGCAATTCTATCACCGATGACTCCATTCATCTTCAGTTGTTCCAATGCATGCTCACTGGAGATGCTGCAAAGTGGTATGTAGACTAGCCCATCACCTCTCATTCCATTTTCGTGATGCTTGATAAAGCATTCCTCTCAAATTTTCAGTTACCTCTCCAATATGACACTGGTACAGAGACCTTTACTGCATTCCATCAGTCCTTTGCCACATGTCTTTCCAATCATGTTCAGGAATGGCATAGAAGGAGGAGCACATGTTATGCCCCACCCTTTGAAGACCATGTCTACCTCGATTGGTTTCTTAAGAGCCTTTTATTACCCATTGCCAAAGATGTCACATCTCATTTTCCTCAGATAGAGGAAGAGGCTCTCTAAACCGCTCTGAGATATGACTTGATTTATGTGCAATCTGGTTATCTCTATACCATCATTCCAAACCTCCCCCCTCCTAGTGGTGCCAATGCATTAGGGGCATATCACGCCGCCGACGATATCGTCAGAGCCATTTCACATCCTTCACCATATACTCAGAAACGTTAAGGCTATCTACATGGTGCACCAATTTGTCTAACACTTATGCCCCTCCTGCTAGCAACATGTTTTTAGGGCCGACCAATGATCAACCTCTCTACCAAACTATTGCCCCTACACCATCTTATCCTTATGCAAAATTAAGCTCTACAGCCCCTCAAGCATTAGCTCCACAACCTCCTATGCATCCTTAGCCCCAGTAGCCACCGCCCCCTTATGGTCAAGTGTTTTCACATCAACTCCGACTAATCCCCAAAATTCGAAGAAAACGAATAAGGGGAAGGGTAGCAAAGGTAACCAAGGTAATGAAGGTAATCGACCTAGTGAACCCTAGGGGAAGCAACCTAACACAAACAATTAGCAACAAGGAAGTCAACTCAAGCAGAATAAGGCTATTCATATGAACAAGACTTGTGCATGTTGTGGTGTACATGGCCATTATACACATGATTTTCCTCTCTTACCCCATATGCGCAAAATTTGGGAAGTTCAAGTAGATTTTAGAGGTCGACAACCCATTCAATAATTTCCTTAGATTCCTACACCATCGAAGCTAGAAGTGCTTACAAATGCTTTCCCATAACAAGTATTTGTCACTACTCAACCTCATCCAAGTCAAGTAGCCCATCCCCCCAACCTGCTGGTCCTCGTGACTACCAGATCATCATGATTAATTTTGACGAGGTCAATCCCTCCGATATCAACCTGCAAATTCGGTCGCATCAGTATGACAAGTCATCAACTTTGTCCACCACTTAGTCCAAAAACAAAGCATCTACTGAGCCTCTTAGGACACCAAATGGTTTGCTACAGATCCCTCAACCTAAAGTTGAGTCAATTCCTAATATCCCCAAGGGACCATTACGCCGTAACACGGCTTCTAACCGAGTTTCCCATACATACAGTATAGTAGATGACTTGGCGCAATCACTTGTTGTCATGTCGATGCTGTAGGTACTCTAATGATACCCATGTCAAAAGAAATCTATACTAACTACTTTAGGCATAGTATATCCTTTTGAAGATCATTTGATTGTATTCCTAGTTGATACATTAGAATATCCCCCATTACCTTGATCTGTTGCTTTCCAGATACCAGTTCGAGTCTGTAATGCCATCATCTCCTAATGCATTATTGATGAAGGTGCATCCACCTATGTGATGTCCACTACCATTTGGAAACAACTTAAGTCACCTAAACTGTCCATGTCCACCATCACTTTGCATTCTTGGGATGGTCACTCCTCCCAGCCTCTCAGCATGTATCGCAATAGTTGAGTGACTCTTGCGGGAAAGACTGTCCATGTAGACATCGAGGTTATTGATGCCCCTCTAGATTACAACATTCTCTTGGGTCGTAGTTACACTTATGCCATGTTAATCGTCGCATTTGTGGTTTTCCGCAAGATGTGCTTCCCCCATGAAGGGAAGAATATCAGCATCGATTAGTTGACATACTACGAGCTAGGATCGATGACCTCCACTGAGCCCATTATCTCGTCGATGTCTGATAAGAAGTCTGCCACGCCTCCCACCAATGTTTCACTTGGAGTCTACAAAGGTTCTGCATTATTGGGTGCTTTCCCTAGTCCTCCCCCTCTCATCTCAGAGACTACCTCTTTGAGTGTTTTCATGTTACAAGCATCACAGGCTGCTCACAAGCAGTCTCATACATCTGAACAATAGCTCGCTCCTCAGCACTCTATTGCTCCCACCTCAGCCAAGCCATCTAGATCCACCCACCCATGAGCCTCTCCGTTTGTGGGTTCCTCTACTATGTTCCCACTAGGAAATTTTCCTCCAGGTCTCAACCATCCAAGAGTTGTTCCATCGGGACATTACACTACAGGCTAGATACATTTCTTGTTTCCTCCTTCGAGAATCTTTTCTGTCTCTCCCATGGCTTCGTTAGTTCTCCCTCATATGACTTTGTGGATCCCAGTGTGGTACATTGATCCACCTGCAAACATTCTGCCTGGTTAACTGAGATCGTATCATGCTTTGACCCAAGTTTAACCAATCCCTACAACCCTTGTCACTGCTGCAGTTCCACCGCCACCTCAATAGGAACACACTCCTATTGCAAAAGAATATGGATAGGGGTGGAAAGGCAAGAAGAAGGAACCTAAGGACAAGGATCCCCAAGCACCTCCAGCTCCTAAAGCTCAAAATCTACCACCTCCGTGTGCTTTGTGTGAGGTTGTTGGGTATTCCTCCAACAACTATCCTAAGCTTCCTCATCTCAAACGTTTGGTTCATGAAGTGTTCCCTAAGTAAAAAATCCCTGAGGTCTAAGTTACCTTATCGGGACAAGCCAAAAAACTCAAAACGTTGCGCACAAATGACCCTTGTGCTTTGTGCAATCATTATGGTCACTATTCCCATTGTTTCCCTCGTCTCAATGAATTTCCTGATTTCCTTCAAGCGCTTTGCGAGTACGAGGCTACTCATAGTGGATCATCTACTCCTCTACCTGTGGATTCTGATACCACTAGTACACTAGAACAAGGGGACTCTAGCCCCACCATCGTGATCCCTCCCCCTGATGTTAAGATGATGAATTCCATGGTCCATATCCTTTACCTGTCATCATCCTTGAGTCCCTCGCAGAAAAACCTCTCTAATGTTTCTACGTGCGCTTCTATCGAACCTCGTTCGTCGAAAGCCCTAGTCTCAACATCGCTAGATTTTCCATCTACTGGCTCATCATCTACCATTTCAGATGATGTGTATGTGAACCTTCTTTCTCATGATTATGCACAAGGTATTGTCGCCGCATCATGTAGCCTCTTTTCCTCTAGTTCTCCCATCTTCCATTCCGATGAGGACATCATGGAAGCCATGATTACCCCTAATTACCCTTGGGATGATACGCACCATTGTGCATACTTCCTTCCATATTTAGAATCCACCACTCTAAGTATATCCAGTATGCCCATAGCATACTGAGGGGAACATAGGCCCCTACATATCCTTATCATCCTTTGGAGGATCTCATGCCAAGTTGTGCCAAGATGCTTGAATTCCTTTTTCAAGCACTCAAAACACAATGGCGCTCCACAAAATCCTCCTACTAGGGGGGCATCATTCCCACCTTTGCATACCAGATCAGTCCCCTCCATCACATATGCTTCTAGGTAGTATCCCATGCTTGGGGGCATGATGGTTTTCCCTTGGCCATATTCTTAATTGATTAACATAAGTCTCGACCTAGATCCCACCGAATCTGGGTATGATCGATTATCCTTCCATTCCTTGGATGGTTTGTCCTACCAGCCTTTCTGGCAAGTCGTATTTGCATCGCATATCATAGACATTTGATACCATATCTTCAAATATTGTAATCTATGTCCACATAGTCCCCATGGTTGACTTAGTGGGTGAGGATGATTCTAGACCTCCTCTAGTAGTTCATTCTCATTTTCCTCTTCCCTTAATTCTTCAACACGAATCATCATTCCAATAAGCATTAAGGCCATCTCTAGACAAGTAAGGCCACTTGCCTAAAAGTTGCAGATCCTGATTCCAATGGTCGGCTTGTCTGCTACGATCTCCAAAAGCTTTAGGGCCTTCTCGTCCTCTCCAAATCACCATAACTCACGTAGAAAATGCATTAAATTGGAGGGAAAAAGCCCTTTTCTAAGAAAAACCATAGTTTTCTGTCAAACATTGCAGCTAGACCATAGCTCTATCTAACGAACTATCAACACCATTGGAAATCTCTCATTGAGTACTATAATAGGTATTTCTTAGCTTTTGATGATTTGACACTTCACGAGTAAGCCATTTTTCCAAGAAGGGTCACTTCACCGCCTCTCAAAATCAAATATATTCATAAGTGACACTTGTACTTTGGGGTCCATATTTCTGTTGGCACTTGTCATCTCAAGTGTCGATTTGTTTCATGAGAAACCATCATTTTATCATTTTTGTGTGGTCTCCAGCGGGCCTATTCTGTTTGGCAGCATCATCGAGTCACCCTTGTTTAGAGCATTTGTGATGAGTCACCTTTGCATCCATGGAGTCTATTTCACATCCCATTATATCATGTCATAGTATTCCATCCATCTTTGCATCCCATTCATCCTATGTTGCCCATTTTGCTCTTTAGTCATACTATCCCCCATCTCCTACAAAGTCGAGTGAGTTGCTACCAAGTCAACCATGCACTTTATGCTTTGACAAGGGCGATCGTCTGTTTGTCCCTCAGCCCCATATTTTCCATTGTCTCTAGTTTTAGTCCATTAGTCACATTACTATTTTCCCTCATGACTTAATTGAGGATCCTCATTGCCTCACCTATCACGGGTCCTATTCTGTCGACATCAATGCATCTATTCCAGAAGAACAGCCTAGAGAGAAATGTATCTTGGTTCCAACTTCCACCCTTGTTTGATGCCTCAGATCAAGAAATGGGACTCATCACTTCCCTTTGACTTGGTTGTTTCATGCTCGTGATTCATACACTTGATGGTCCAGTGATGCAACAGATTATACTAGTGGTTACAAGGTGTGTGTGAGATGTTTTCAGACGTCATGAGGGGGTGGCCTAGTAGGTATCCCCCCACATGCCTGGATGCCTTCCTATTATACTACAGCCTGAGATGGAGTTCCATAGATTTGATGGGTTCGGTTCCCACCGCCTAAAGCATTCATAACATGTCTGTCTCCTTTAGATGATCCATTCAGTTTTGCAGAGCCCTTCCTATTCAACAAGGCTTCTTCAATTATTCTACCCTCCCTCCCACCCATTTTTCGAGGGAAGGGCCATTACATCTCATGTACTCAAATGTTATTGTATTCATTCTTGGCTCATGTTTTATCTAGAAACATTAGGTATATTGAACAAATTGTACTATTTTCTGGCTCATTTATGCCAGCATATCATGTACCATTCATCATATATTTTATTGCTCAGTTTCATGTTTCTAGGTACATCATTATTTTTGTACTAAGTTATCTCACAGGGTGTAGGTATGCCTCCCCCACCTCACTAAGATCCGATACAACAACATAAAAGGAGACTTGCATTGGTCTCACCCCCTCTGTCCCTATCCTGTTTCGCTTTAGGTCCATTGGTCTCTCTCTCTCTCTCTCTCTTTGACTCCATTTCGCTGTCTAGTGATTGTGTCCTTACAACGTACTTCATTTATACATTATTCTCCTAACACTCCTATTTTCAGGGGCAATATGTTATCACAAAAAATTGATCATCTAGCCATAATTTACTAGACGGATCAAAGTACACCATGTAGGGCCAATTTTACCATAATAAAATTGTTTTCACTGTGAGAAATTACTTAATAAACCACATTTAATAAGTCATTTATAATTAAATCCATGAAGAATAATTAAATAAATCACTATTTATTTAATTATCTTCTAGGAATAATTATTAAACCATTGTTTAATTAATATTCCTTGTCACATTTGACCCAATTATGAGAAATAAATAGATAAATCATTAATTATCTTATTTTTCTTTAGGAGTAATTAATTAATCACTAATTAGTTATTATTCCTTGTGAAGTTTGACCAAATCCCTTAGGAATAATTAAACAAATAATTATTTGTTTATTACTCAACCATATTTCTTGAGATGATAAATAAATCATTTATTTATTTATTATTTCTAAATAAAACTTTAAATACTTTTTCCCTCTAACCAATTATAATAAAATATTCCAAATGGTTATTTCTAGAATGGGGTTAATAATATTTTATTATTGCTCATTATTCAAGAATAACTTAATGTTTTGTTATAAATAGAACGGTTTTCCATTCATTATTCACTTTTGATTATTTTCATTGTTGCACTCATTGTTGCAGCTCTGATTATTATCACTATCACACACCATCTTCTTTTTCATTTGAGTTCTCATTGAGCTCAAGCATTTTGTTTGGTGGGTTTACACATTATAGAGGAGAGTTACTGTATCAAAAAATTGAAGACATTTGAGGATAGCCAAGAACCCATCCCATAGAGGGGGACTGGTAACATTTATTTCTTCCCTCCATAGGTGTTTTTTAATAAAATAAATTCTTTATATATATATGGTTTCCATTGGATTATTGGAGTTACCCGCATTTATTATTATTTCATTTCTATTTAACGATAATTGTGGCATAGATCAGGGCTTTGGTAGGTTTTGTTTCTATCATTTACTACAGATCTACAATGTTTAGCAGCCACTTATATTGTTAAGACTTTGTCATCCACAGTCTTAGGCGACTCCTTTTCATACACATATGAGAAGAAAACAATATAATACTCACTGTAACGACTCCTACGTCGAATAATGATCATATTGTGCCAAGATTCACCTGCAGAGAGACTCACTAGAACGACTCCATCACATAACATAAACTAACCATCGGGAAACTGATTTTCTGAAAAACAGTGTTGGGAAAAAGAAAAATGGCTCATGCAAAAACCCGATGGAAAACCCTTTCCACGTGTGATATTTTTACTGAATGGACAGATGAGAATCAAGTGCTCAGATTGGCTAGTTGAAAAGTGTTTACCCAGGCAAGTTCATAGAGGGATCACCATCAGTGTTAATTAGTGTTTATTAAGCCAAGCCTAGTCCTAGATACAATTCTGGAGATAGAGTAACATATAGAGGAGGCATGGTTATCTTTCTTTGGTTGAAGTGTTAGGTCCGTTGAAACCCACGGATAAATAACAAATAAAGTCTGACATGTCCGAATGTTGTTTGGAATTGAAAATTTTTATGGCGATGTTTATGGCTTGAAGGTGTTGAGGGTGTTGGACCCACCAACATGTTAGGGGATCCCCCGGTAAGAAATGCCAACTAGATCTCAGACTATTTGGTGTAGGAGTCCCAGTAGTGGGTCATACGATATCACCTTGACCGCGGTTTCGCACAAAGGCAAATAATATGTCCCTGTTTTATAGCAAGGGTGTGACATATGCAGCAAATCAAGGAGGGTGCATGAGTGGTTCTAACACGCGGATGGTGAAGTGAGTGTGCCCCTTGGAAACCTATGAAAGCATGGAGTTGAGAAGGGAACACACAAGAAAATATGCATCACAACATGGAAGGCAAGTAAGATAGCAATTCAAAGTGACGGTTAAACCAAAATCACATTTCAATAAGATTCATACATACATATGCATAAAATAGCTACACATGCATGTGTAAGCATACAGATACATATATCATTTAGAGTAAACAAGATATCTGAAATACAATACGACATATGCATGAAACATGTTGGCTCTGTTATATTAAGAAGTGAAAGTTCAAGTCATACAATACAACCCTGACCGACTCTTAGTTTTGACAGCGGAACGTTACAGTCACTGCTGCCTGCTCCTCCAAAGAGATATATTATCTTTGCATAGTGGAGAAGCCAAGTCTCTCTACAATACTCCCCAAGATTTCTCTAAGATACTCCTATTGGAAGCTTGGCTCACCAAAAGCTTATACAATGAGTTATGAGGGACTATATATAGCAAAGGGTGGGGTGGCCTTTGACATTCCCCTTTGTGACTCTTCATTTATCCTCATGACTTTTCATCTACTCTATGATTGTTACATCCAACTATCGACACTTGAACTTCCACTTGACAAGACATTACATATAATCTACACATGTACCCATGTGAGACAAAATAGGCTTGAGCAAGCCATGCATGACATCACTATGACTCGGACAACTGTGGAAAGACCAACTCTTTGACATCCTCACTGTGGTCGACAGTAGAGAAAGGATGCCAAGCTTAGTATTCCACGATGGTGTCTATGTACTCTATGGTGACATCATTTTGGAACGAAACTCTTGCTTCTATAGCATCTGGTTACACTACTCTAGCTCCTCTATCAAACTCGTCTAATAACATGCGCATCATTATCTTGAGTGCGGCCAGACCAGTGCCATACTGATGCATGGTGTCTGCATTGATCACCAAGTCTCACTTGTGGCTATTTGCGTCAACTTGTCAAATAATGAGTCAAGCTCCAGTGAGACTTGTGCCTTTTTCTTTCCCTCGGTGAGCATCCCAATAGATGGGATCACATGTGCGCGCACAACAACATCCATACTCCTGAATACCCGTGCATGGGAAGACTACAAAATAGCGATGAGTTGCGGGAGATCTTCATATTTTCAGATCTGACTCTGGATGCGTGCCTTCAGCTCGACCGCTCTGCGTTTCATCATGTTGGGCAAGTGTAACGGGGCTCCCTTGTATCTCATTGTCCATGTTTGCATATAGTCAACAATAGCATGTATGTTTGACAAGGTATGTGCTCTCCTAGCACATCGTTTTTGCCAACCATTGAGATGGACAACTTCCTTATGCACAGTACCAAACTTGGAATAAAATGCTCACTTGACTCCTTGAAGGGACAATACTTCATCCAATATTGCCTTCTTCAACTTTGCTCGGGAAGATGTTGTAACCAGTTCTCCTCCTTTCTTAATCGTTTATATCTCCTTAGCCATTTACTCATTCTTAGCTATCAAGAAGCAAACACTCGAGCTCATGGCTTCGGCATATGATCTGGTAGCATCGACCAATGTTGTTGGATGCTTGTGTACGTCAGACACAATCACTCATTCCTCAAACTGTGAAGGAGATGTGTTGTCATCTAGAGTAGACATAATGTGAGATTGCACAACTCTATGCTACAACTCGTCTAATGATATGTTCTACATCTCTCCTTCTGGATTGTCTGCAAGGATCTCAGTGTGTCTTTGGTCACTTGGGACTTTCTCCGCTTCTGAATTTGGTGAAGCTGGTCTGTCAACCTCTTGGTGGTAAGGCATGAGGTCAATGTGTTATCCTAACTCTTGCTGCTCCATATCCATATCCATTTGTTTGAGTGCTTGTTCTATGTCTTGAGTGAAGTCCTACTCTTGCGACTTCTCACCCTATCTGCTTCATGCCAACTGTTCTAATCAGTCTACTACCTATACGTGTGCAGTTTCATCTTTGTGCACATGTTGCATCCCCTGCTATACCTATTCGTGTTGTGCTTCCTTCTCCTGTTCGCTCAAATCTTGTTCCTTCCTAAGTTTCTCCTTCAACTCATGCAACTCCTTATTTGTTTCCTCCATTCTCCATTTTTCTCTTTGCCTTTTCACATTACTCATGTTGCATTGTTTCCTCTTCGCCTCTATTACCAAATCTTCTTTCTACACAAGTGGGGCTGCTATGAATTTGCAGCTTTGTTCTACCTTTGTGCTATCGAAAATCTTCCTCTTGCCTTTCTTGTGCGCCGGTATGTTTACCACTACTACTGGTGCTCTCCTGGATGTTGCTTCATGCTGCTTCATTAACCATTCCACAACGATGCGAACCGGTTCATTGGGCCTGGAGAAGCTCTAACAATATCTCCGTGGGTCTTCCTCCATCCAATGGCATGTCCCATGGATCCATTGAAATTGTACTCTCGCATAGTGATCTTTCACCATGCAATGCGGGTCATACAGATTGAAGCTTCAGACATCGAAAGGATATTTCTTGATCTCCTATGTTTCAACATCTGCATGCTTGAGGTTATGTATCTCGTACAACCCTATCTTCAATGGTAGAGTGGGCCAAGGTGATTTCTTCTTCTAATGTAGCCTAGCTAACAGTCCTACCGAGATGTGGTATGATACTTCCTACATGATGAGCTTGTCCATGGCAAATTTCCAAAAACCATGCGCAGGATTCTTCATGTTGTACATCAGTATGAAGGTGTCAGACTGTGAGGCATACCAATCTACAATATCAATCAGTGCCTCCATTTCTGCCTTCGACATGCGAGGTGGACGCTGCTCAAATATCATTTTGTACACCGAGCTGACAACATGATATTATAGTTGTGTGATAACTCGTCTGAAGCTACACTCGGAAAAAAATTTACAATAAGTGTTCACAGAGCTCTCTGCCAATGTCCATGCCGACTTTATGCCCGGGAACTGCTGACGGGCACATATTTCAGCCAAGATGTAAGCGGATATGTAGATTTCTGATTGTTGACCTTTGGGCGGCTATCGAGCTCCTACTACCTGTTCCTTTAGCTTGATAGCCAACATGTTGGACCAGTTGCATGCTTTGCCTTCAATGGCCAGTTGGTCCAACGTGATCACCCAACTTTGCGGGAAGGTCTCTGTGCTCTCTTGGCCATACAAGCAACATGAAAAGATGACCAAGTATTGATATGCCTTCCACAGTATCTTTGTCCTGTAAATTTGGTTGGGTGTCATCCTGAATTTGGTTGGCTCCTTCACTAAGTTCTTCAAGATATCCCTAGAGTTGGCATTGTTGCTGGGTAGGTTGAACAGTGTGTCCATGGTGATCATTGGATTTGACAAATGATACATCTTCTAATAATAATGTGCCCCAAGGTAGAAATCTTCATCCCACTCACATTTCTCAGTATCATCGTCTCAGGATCAATGTGCGAGACAATCGAATGTATCATGTCTGCACATGGGAACGCGAGATACGTGCATGCAATTCGGTACAAGATGAACTTGTGAATGTTCACAAAGACTTGGCAGTCTTCAAGATATTCCCCAATTGTGCCTAAGAATGCATCATTAACCTCTTCCCATTTTAGCTTGATTTCTTTGTCTACAATCAGCTTGTTCTCTTCATATATCACTTGCAGACACTCGTTCAATTGTTTCTCCAACTGCTCTTTGTTGATGTCCTTTAATTCTACTCTCTTTGAGGCCATTGATCCTAAACTGATGAGAAATGGATGAACACTTGCAATATCTGGAGACATGGAGACATGCATGGCAAGAAATATGTGAGCTAAAACCAAAGAAAACTTGATAGATGACATGCTACATACCTAGGGATTGATTGGCAAGGATTGTGCAATTTCCACTGGGAGGTTGGGAGACTTGTTGTCGAAACTGCAGAAAAGGAAGTTCAGACTATTTGGAGGCTAGCTGGATGTTGGAATTATGGAATGCACAATCTAGACTTGCCTGTTGGGTGCTAGGATTGTGCAATGCGTTATTCCAGCTAGCAAGTGATGCAGGCCCAGGGATTGCATTGTGGAATTTTCTAGGCCAAAAGTCACTGCCTCTCATAATTACGCAAGGAAAGACTGGAGGACAGTCACTGGCCAGAAATGCACATTTTTTGGGAGGAAGGTAAATCCTTCCCTCTCAGAATTGTGCAATGCCATCTTGGTGAGGCAGAGTCCGAGCCAAGGTTGCCCAGACCCAACGACGGGCAACTAAAATCAAATGAATATGTGAATGCATGGTGATACTAAGTGTAGGCAGAGGTGAATGATCATGCATGCAAACAATGAATACAAGATTCAGAAAATGAAACAACATGCATGTATGTGAGACGAGTTGCCGAATCAGCGACCGTTCGTGCAAAATAGTTTCATGCATGAGACAACAATGAGATGCTAACAAAAAACTGAAACCGTGCTAGTACAAGGTAATATGCATGTAAATGACAACAAGCATTGACAAAAATCAATTAGACAACACCCATAGAAGCCAAAACACAAAAAGCGACATAAATGTTGCAAAAGACAAGTTAAGCAGACTTACCGGTAAATAGTTGAGCTAGATGTGTGGAAGAATCCTGGATGTGTTGTGGGATGTCAAAGCTCCAAGATTGGTGTGAAGAATGAGCTCTGAAGCATCGAATAAGTAATTTTGAGGCTGATGACACGCATGCCACAAATATAGGAAAAAGCGATACTTGGAGGAAAGTTTCTAAAACGATATTTGCATGTAACCTCCAATGGCTAAAAATAGATCCCTAAAATCTAGGGATGCTTTTTGCATGTTTCTTTTTTATATTTCGGGAAAAAGTAGCCCATGCATGGAAGTCAAGTTTTCTCGGTCCCGGGTGGAACCGGTCAACTTGAGGGCACATGCAATAACCTGCTTGCTTGAGGGAGAAATTTGTGCAATTTCTGGGAGGAAGCTAGGATGATTATCCAGAGGGATTATGAAATTTCTAGGAGGAGCAGCTAACTGCTACCTAGAATTGTGAAATTTTTACGCTGAGCTATCCTACTAGGCCAGGTTTCAAAGTTTTCGATAGGAAGGTTGACTGATGAGATTGTGCAATTTTTGAGCCAACAGGCTGCGAGTCATATTTGCTCAATTTCTGGAGGTAAGGTTGGTTCCCCTCTAGAATTGCACAATTTCATGAGGGAGTTGCTCAGTCAGCAGTTGTACCAAGTCCAGAGAAATAGTCTGTGAAGAGGTGAAGCAAGCTATCATGAAGAGGCTAGCAATCTGCTAGAAAATGACTAAAGCTCATGTACTTGATAGTGCAAGACATGCTGCTGATGATGGTTGGTAGGGAGGCTCTAAAAGCAAGCCAAGGAAAAATTTTGGAGGGTGGTTGTAGTCGTTACAACACTTGGCGACACACTTGTAGAACTCAAACTCTTCGAATGGACCTTGTTCGTGAAACGTAAGTCTAACATCCCCAGAAGTATTGTTCAGTTCTCTATTCGTCTTGGTTTCCACACTTGCTTGATTGTAAGATGTAGCATCTTCCAAGATTTTGGTCGCTCCACACACATTCCAAGACAAGTAAACACAATTTTTTCGATTGGGGATGAGGGGTATATTGGTGCATAAGCAGTATAGTCGTTAGAGTCTTAGTTTCATATTTGGTGTTGCTTCGCTGCCAGTAGGCCTGGATAGTACCTAGGCGGATTCACACAGGAACACAAGCATCGATCCTCTACGAGCAAGCCTGGTCAGTACCCTGGCATAGTTACTTGCATCACATCTCTGTGTCGGAAGGCTTTCTCTTCTTTCACCTTATTCATTTTTCATTATTGAAATTTTTCACTTTTCATTTTTTTCATGTTTCATTTTTATAACTATGCATAACACTTATTCATTTCAGAGGTGGAAGAGAGGTCCCAACTTATTGAGAGAATAAGAGGTTGTTCCTTTAGAGAAGTAGTTTATATATACCTCTGACATGCTTGTTAAGGTTTCCCCCCTGACCTTACTCTACTTGACTGAGCTGCCAAGGGTTAACCCAAAAATAACCGACTAGAGTAGGTGATACTAGTTAGCGCGCAAGCATTGTGTTTTTACCAAGGTTCACTTCGAACAATACATATATTCGATTGGCGTATCATGGACTGAAAATAATAAGTTCTTCATACAGAAGCAGGATGATAGATAACCAAGTATTGATAACAACACAAATCCTCTTGTACTTTACCCAGCTTGTTTCAAGAGTCACACACAGTTTCATTTGAAACTAACCTACGAGTGTAAAACAAGAAAACAAACACAAAACAAAGAAAAATTATAAGTAAATGCGAAATCAAAGTGGATAAGTAAACAAGCAAGCAAGAAAACAAACAAACATGCAAGGTAAGAACCAAACTCACATGCAAGAAATCAAACCAAAAGAAAACACTACTCCTACTCCTAAGCTAATGGTGCATGGGCCTGATCACGTGAAGTGATACTTCCAATGCAACCACCAACGCATTGGTTGAACCATGTTGGTGAAGGCATGGTCCACGAGAAACACAACCTTGTGAATCAGAAAACGAGAAAGATACAACAATTAAGACAAACACACTCCAAGTTTAAATGTGTCCACATAACATAGGTGAGTGCAAGTACATGACATGCAATATGTGTACTTATCACGGTGTTGTGTGACACTACGTGTAGCTATGAAGCATACGCATACTCTTGACTGTGACATGTAAGCAAGTGAAAGAAACAAAGACAACTTGTATCGTACACGTGTGCTTGTTATGTAAGATTCCTCCAATGCATAAGCGATGGGATGGTGTAGTTCGAGTGCAAGAAGTACGATCTATGTGTGAGATTGATCTTCAATGCATACAGATGAGTGATGAGGAGCCTTGGGTGTTCCAATAATTTTTTGATCGAAAGCGAAACCAACCACAGGATAGCAAGGGCCTGACATAACCATCAGCTCGGGCTGAAGTGCCTCGACAGTCTTGGGGGTTTCAACTTTGTCGACAGATAGATCATCATAAATAGGTGGCTTTGAAAAATCAACTGCAATAGAATCATCATCGTGATTGAATATGGGAGTATATAGATCATGAAAACTATTATCAGCAAAATCAATGATTTCATCAGCATCCTCATGATCTGATGAATCAAATAGAGGGTGAAATGAGAAGCTAACAAATTCACCCTCTGTGTTTCTCAAAAAATCAGATGAAAATTCAAGTGGATTTTCAGTGAATAATTTATCCTCTCCATTGTCAGATGATGGACTGGCATTCATTGTGTTCTGCGAACAATCAACAATGGGTGCATCTGTAAATGGAGATACACATGCGAAATCATGGATGACAGGATCACCAAAGATGTCACGAAAGGACGAAGGAGGCTTGGACAGAAGGGAGTCATCCTTCACCAAGGATTGATGCTCAATCCCCCATTCATACTCTTCATGGATGACAGTGTAGGTTGGTTGTGCAACACCAAATCCATCGATAGCTTGATCCTCATTCACAACAAGTGTAGAGTCTGTAGCAGAAGAACAAAACACAGTGCAATCCGGAGGATCAACAGAACATGAAGACAAGGGTTGAGGTAAAACAATAATGTGACATCCCACGGGATTCAAAACCAAATCTACACAAAAATTGAGAGAAATGATGTTGGGAGGATGTGACAGTTGAACATATGTGTGTGCCTACTCTCCCACATCACTCTGTGATGCTAGATTTGTTTAATGAGGGGATGATTGACAGTCACTTGTGACAGCGACTCTGCCCTTTGGTGATTGTGCAGCTCCATCACCGAAGACTACTGAACGAGACTTGGGCTTGAACTTCTTCTTGGGATTGACTCATTTGTTAAAATAGTATTCAAATCTATCTTCATCTGGCTTTTCGGAGCTTGAAACTACAACTCAAGGAAGCACTGCCAAAAATCCATAAGCGATTCATTCGGGGCCTTCCATTGTTGTAACATTTTTTGGTCAAGAAGTTTTGGATCAAAATGATGGAATGTTTATTAACTGAGATCACATAACTGCTCAAGTGAGTGCACGCTTCCAGTAGGCATATTGCAACACCACCATTGTCAGGATTCGCAAAGTGCATATGCAAGGAGTAGGCTGGCTTCTTCATCAGAATATTCATTTGCCTTGTCAAGCATGGCAAAGAAGTCATGTAAGAACACAGACCAGGTCACTTCACCTTCACCATCATACGTGAATTCAGACAAGAGATAAAAAGACTCCCTCATGATGTCGATACGTTCCACATGCGAAAAACATCGTGGACGAGTCAGTGTAACAAAATCCATGATAGATGTGCAAATGTTCAAAAATATATGAGAGGGAACAACTTGTCATCTAGCCCTCCTTCTAGCACTATAAATGTGATGGTGCTAGACCCACCAACATGTTATGGGATATCCACATAAGAAGTCCCAACTAGACCTCAGACCATTTGGTGTAGGAGTCCCAGCAGTGGGTTGTACGGTATCGCTTTAACCGTGGTTTCACACAGAGGCAAGTAAGATGTCCCTGTTGGTAACAAGGGTTTGACATATGCCACAAATAAAGGAGGGTGCATGAGCATTCTAACACATAGAGGTTGAAGTGAGTGCGCCCCTTGGAAACTTGTGAAAGCATGGATTTAAGAAGGGAACACACGAGAAAATATGCATCACCACATGGAAGATAGGTAAGCTAGCAATCCAAAGTGACGATTAAACCAACAACACATTTATATAAGATTCATATATACATATACAAAAAATAGCTACACATTCATGCGTAAGAAAACATATGCATATTTCATTTAGAGTAAACAAGATAGCTGAAATACAATATGACATATGCATGAAACATGTTTGCTCTATTATATTAAGAAGTGAAAGTTCCATACATACAATACAACCCTAACCAACCACTAGTTCTAATAGCAGAAGGTTACAGTCACTGCCGCTTGCTCCTCCAAAGAGATATATTAGCTCTACATAGTGGAGAAGGCAAGGCTCGTTACAATACTCTCCAAGATTTCTATAAGATACTCTTATTGGAAGCTTGGCTCACCAAAATCCTCTATAATGAGTTATGAGGGACTATATATATTAAAGGGTGGGGTGGCCCTTGACATTTCCCTTTGTGCATGTTCATCTATCATCATGACTCTTCATCTACTCTATGACTGTTACATCCAACTATTGACACTTGAACTTCAACTTGATAAGACATTACATACAATCTGCACATGTACCCATGTGAGACAAAATAGGCATGAGCAAGCCATGCAATACATCACTATGACTCTGACAATTGTGGGAAGACCAGCTCTTTGAAATCCTCATGGTCATAGACAGTAATGAATTGATGCCAAGCTTGGTAGTCCATGATGGTTTTTTTGTACTCTATTGCGACATCTTTATAGCACTGAACTCTTGCCTCTGTAGCATCTGGGTACAGTTCTCTAGCTCCTTTGTCCAACTCATCTGATAGCATGGCATCATTGTCTTGAGTGTGGTCGGACCGGCGATACACTAATGCATGGTGTCTACACTAATCACCAAGTCTGCACTGGTGGCTATGCACATCAACTTGTCAAAGTATGAGTCAAACTCCAGTCAGACTTGTTCCTTTGTCTCTGCCTCGGTGAGTGTCCCAATAGATGGGATCATGTGCACACACAACAACATCCATACTCTTGAATACCCATGCATGGGAAGCCTGCAAACTAGTGATGAGCTATGGGAGATCTTCATATTTCTGGATTTGACTTCGGATGCATGCATTCCACTCAACCACTTTGGGCTTCATCATCTTGGGAAAGTGTAATGGGGATTCCTTATATCTCATTGTCCACGTTTGCATGTATTCAATAGCAGCATGCAAATTTGACAAGATATGTGCTCTACTAACAAATTGCTACTGCCAACTGTTGAGATGGACAACTGCCTTATGCATGGTACCAAACTTGGAATACAATGCCCACATGACTGCCTCAAGGGACAATACTTCATCCAGTATTGCCTTCTTCGACTCTGCTCGGGCAGATGCTGTAACCAGTTCTCCTCCTTTCTTGGTGGTCTGTAGCTCCTTATCCATTTGTTCATTCTCAACTATGAAAAAGAAAACACTCGAGCTGGTGCTTCAGCATATGATCTGGTAGCAGCGTACAATGTTGTTGGATGCTTGCACACGTCAGACATGATCACTCGTTCCTCAAATTGTGTAGGATGTGTTGTCATCCGAAGTAGACAATCTGCAAGATTGTACAACTCTATGTTGCGGCTTGTCAAATGATATGTTGTGTATCTCTCCTTCCAGATTGTCTCCAAGGATCTTAGTGTCTCCTTGGTCGCTTGGGACTTGGTCTGCTTCTGGATCCGGTGAAGTTGGTGGGTCGACCTCTTGGTGCTAAGGCTTGAGGTTGATGTCTTGTTCTAACTCTCACTTCTCCATATCTGTATCCATCTGTTCGAGTGATTATTCTATCTGTTGAGAAAAGTCCTGCTCCTGCGACTGCTCACCCTGTCTTCTTGGTCCCATCTATTCTAATGAGTCTACTACCTGTACAGGCACAATTTAAACTTTCTGCACATGTTGCGCCCTTTGTTTTTGCGCTTCATTCAACTATTTGTGAAAATCTTGTTCCTTTCAGAGTTGCTCCTTCAACTCATGCAAATACTTCTCTATTTCCTCCATTCTCTGTTTTTCTCTCTAGCTTTATGCATTCATCCTGTCACGTTGTTGCCTCTTCACCTCTATTGCCAAAGCTAATTTCTACACAAGTGGGTCTACTCTAAACTTGTAATTTGGTTCTTCCTCTACACTGTTGACAATCTTCCTCTTGCCTTTGTCATGTGTCGGTATGTTTACCTTTGATGTTCTTGCTGGTGGTGCTCTCCTAGATGCTACTTCATGCTGCTTCCTTAACCATTCCACAACGATGTCGATTGGTTCATTGGTCCTGGAGAAGCTATAAAAATATCTCCATGGGTCTTCCCTTGCCAATGACATGCCCCTAGATGCACTGAAACTCTACTCTCACACAGTGATCTTTCACAATACAATGCGGGTCACACGGGTTGAAGCTTCAAACGTCGAAAGGATATTTCTTGATCTACTCTGTTTCTAAATCTGCATGCTTGAGGTTCTGTATCTTCTATAGCCCAATCCACAATGAATGAGTTGGCCAAGGTGCCTTCTTCTTCCAGTGCAGCTTAGCTAACAGTCTTGCCGAGATGTGGTATGATACTTCCTGCATGACTAACTTGTCCATGGAAAACTTCGACAAAACATGCAAAAGCTTCTTTGTGGTGTACATCCGTATGAAGGTGTCGGATGGTGAGGCATACCAATCCGTAATATTAATCAGTTCCCCTATTACTACCTTCGATATGCAAGGTGGATCCTACTCAAATATCATCTTGTACACTAGGGTGAAAAAATGATCTAACAGCTATGTGATAACTCCTCTGAAGTTGCGTTCAGAAAACAGTTTACAATAAGTGTTCACAGAGGTCTTCGCCGATGTCCATGCCACTTCATGCCCGAGAACTACTAACGGGCACAGATTGCATCCAAGATGTAAGCGGACATGTAGATCTCTGATTACTGACCTTTGGATGGCTTTCTATCTCCTATTACCTGTTCCTTTAGCCTTTGAGCCAACATGTCGGACCAGTTGCATGGTTTTCCTTCACTGGCCAGTTGGTCAACCGCAATCACCCAACTCTACGGGAAGGTCTCCTTACTCTCTTGGCCATACAAGTGACATGCAAAGATGACCAGTTATGGATAAGCCTTTTGTAGTATCTTCATCTTGTAAATCTAGTTGGGTGCCATCCTGAGTTTGGTCGTCTCCTTTACCTAGTTCTTCAAGATATCCATAGAGTTGGCATTGCTGCTGGGTAGGCTGAAGGGTGTCTCCATGGTGATCACTAGCTTCGAAAAATGATACATCTATTGATAATCCTGTGCCATGAAGGTAGATATCTTTGTACCGCTAACAATTCTTAATATCATCGTCTTCGGATTAGTGTGTGAGATGATCCAATGTATCATGTCCGCACATGGGAACATGAGATACATGCATGAAATCTGGTATAAGCCGGACTTGTGAATGTTCACATAGACTTGGTGGTCTTCGAGATCTTCCCCAAATGTGCCTGAGAATGCACCATTCACCTCTTGCCATTTCAACTTGATGTCCTTGTCTACAATCATCTTGGTGTCTTCATAGATTGACAAACTTGTAGACACTCGCTGAACTGCTACTCTAGTTGTGCTTCGTCGATGTCCTTTGACCCTCCTCTCTTTAAGGCCATTGATCCCGAACTACTAAGCGACGGATGAACACCTACTATATCTGGAGATATGTCGACATGCATGGCAATAAATCTATCAGTTAAAACCAAAGAAAACTTAAGGGATGACATGCTACATACTTGGGGATTGAATGGAAAGGATTGCACAATTTTCATTAGGAGGTCGGGGGAGTGGCTTCTGGAACTGTGAAGAAGGAATTCTGGACTGTCTAGAGGCTGGCTGACTGCTGGAATTGTGCAATGCGCAATCCAAACTGGCCTATTGGGTGCTGGAATTGTGCAATGCGTAATTCCAAGTGGCAAGTGATGTAGGTCCAGGGACTGAATTACGCAAATTTCTAGGCCAACAGTCACTGCCTCTCAAAATTGCACAAGGAAATACTAGATCAAAATCACTGGCTATAAATGCACATTTTCTAGGAGGAAGGCAGAGCCTTCCCTCTAAGAACTCCGTAATGTTCTCTTGGTGATGCAGAGTCCAGGCCAAGGTTGCCTAAACCCACCGATGGGAAACTGAAAGAAAATGCAGATGTGAATTCATGGCGATATTGAATGTAGGGAGAGGTGAATTATCATTCATACAAATAGTGAATCAATATTTAGAAAATGGAACAACATACATGTGTGTGAGACGAGTCACCGAATCGATGACCGTTCGTGTAAAATAATGTCATGCATGTGACAACAGTGAGATGCTAAAAAAAACTTAAACGATGCTAGTACAGGCTAATATGCATGTAAACAATAGCAAAGGTTCACAGAAATCAAGGAGATAGCACTCACTCAAGCCAAAACACAAAAGGTGAAAAAAATACCGCCAAAGAAAAGTTAAGCGGACTTACCCATAAATAGTTGACCTGGATGTGTTGAAGAATCCTAGATGTACTGTGGTATGTCAGAGCTTCAAGATTGATGTGAAGAATGAGCTCTGAAGCATCAAATAAATAATTTTGAGGCTCATGACGTGTATGCCACAAATCTAGGAAACAGTGGCACTTGGAGGAAAGTTTCTAAAACGATATTTGCATGTAACCTCCAGCTGCTAAAAATAGATCCCTAAAATCTAAGGACGGTTTTTTTCATGTTGATTTTTTCTATTTCAGGAAAAGGCAACCCATGAATGGAAGTCAAGTTTTCTCAGTCCTGGGTGGAACGAGTCGACCTAAGGGCACATGCAACAACCTGCTTACGTGAGGGAGATATTTGCACAATTTAGGGGAGGAAGCTAGGCTAGCTATCCAGAGGGATTGCGCAATTTCTGGGAGAAGCAATTGACTAGTGCCTAGAATTGCACAATTTTTGGAATGATTTGTCCTGCTCGGCCAGATTGTGAAATTTTCACTGGGAAGGTTCACTAACAAAATTGTGCAATTTTTGAGTCCAGCAGGGTACCAGTCAGATTTGCACAATTTCTGGAGGGAAGATTGGTTCCCCTCTAGAATTGTACAATTCCTTGAGGGAGCTACTCAGTCAATAGCTGGACCAAGTTCGGAGAAGAAACCTATGAGGGGTTGAAGCAAGCTATCATGCACAGGCTAGAAATCTGCGAGAAAACCACTGAAGCTCATGTACTTGACAGTGCATGGGATGCTGCTGAGGATGGTTGGTAGGGAGGCTCCGAAACAAAGCTAAGAAAAAAATTTGGAGGGTGGTTGTAGCCACTACAAGAGAAGGTTTATTTTGTTTCTTCCTCCTATGTATTGAGCTTTAGATTTGCACAATTGAAATAAATGTGTATTTTAAAAATCTCTCCTTTTTATTTCTTTTTTTGTTCCTGCCATCTTAGTAGCAGGAACTTGGCACTGAATGCTTTGATACTTTGATTGGTAATTTCTTTTAATAACTGATAAAGGAATGGGAAGAAAAAAATTATTTGATATCATCAACGAAGGATATTACAAGTTAGATATTCTTCAAATCCCCACTAAAAACACCATGTTTATCCAGCCTTAGTCAATGTCTTTCCCGTGCATATAAGTTGAATAAGATATGCTTTAAACCCATGTAAAACTGACACGTTTATCAAGCCTTAATAATTGTATTTTTAGTGCATTTTAAGTTGATATTTTATTTTGAGTGTGATTCCTGTATTTGAACGATCGCTAGCTTATTGAGTCTTTGGAAGTTTTTTATTTATTTTTAAACAGATATGTTATATTAAGTTAAAGCTATGGTCGAATGGTCTAGCAAGATAACATAAAGAATTAAGAGGTTCGTAGTGAAAATTGTTGAAAAATTCTACAAATATCAACTTTATTTTCTGCTGCAACCACTAGACTGAAGGTTCTAGTTATACTACTGTCTGGCATGTGTATAGTTGTATAAAATAACAACCTTCCAAGAAATTACATAATTACAAAACTAGGAATGATCCTGCTCATTGTGGGCTTCCAAATTGTTACTGGACTTGGTTGAATGAATAACAGAGTATTGTTTCATAGCTTGAGATGACAATTGTTGTGTAACTGTATTGTCCTCCTTATTCATCAGGATGACCACTTGAAGTGAACCAACTAAAAGGAAAGGGTGAGTCATTGGCTGATTCCCCTTATTAACAAACTCTTTCTCGAGTTCCATCTTTTCAATCTGAAAATTGATATCATTTCTTTTCCTTTGCATTCTCTGAGCTTCCAATGCATTCCTCCTCTCCCAAACATTCTCCCTATGTTCCCATTTTCTATATCATGTGGAGAGTAGTGTCAAGTATCTTAAATATGCCTCTCGCATATCTGAATCCCTCTGCATAGCCATGGGTTCTCGCAAAATGTGAAATGGTATGAATGGGCGTGGGGTTTTCTAATTTTCTCCTATTCACCTTTGCTCCAAATTGCTTGAATCTAGGGTTGTCACAAGGAAAAATCCCCTACATTGCTTCCCTAGATATAACCTGGACTTCCAAAGAGAGAAACTCCTGCCCACAACACTGGAATGCAGTGATCTCCAGATAGTTCGAAATCTCAGGGTCTAGGGAATGAAGAGCACTGCAAACAATCTCTAGGTGCATCGATTCTGGATACCACACCGGTGTCTAACCCATCCTTGCAAGGTATATAAACTTTTCCTCCATGGCATGGAATTGGATAAAGCGGGGGTAAAGACTCAATTAATCGGTATCTCATTCCAAATAAATGGTCCAATTGTCGAACGTGAAAGAATGATCCTTCTTTTAATTAAAGCTATTATGTGACAAGGATTATCCCGAGAAGCCTCTGACTATAAGATTTTGTTTGACTTGTGTTAATCATGAGACTAGACTGGTCGAGCCAAAGTATTTTTCAATTCTTGCAAATTGGAGGCGTGAGTATACAATGGAAGGAAATGGAACGACGAAGGAGTCGTTACAGTGAGCCTCTGCAAGTGAAGCTCTGCGTAGAAATTTCAACCACATAAATTTTCGTGGTTAAACTTTCTATCCAGAGATTCACCTGCAGAGAGTCAATGTAACGACTCATATGTCGAATAACGATCATACCTTGCAGAGCTTCACCTGTAGAGAGGCTCACTAGAACCACTCTGTCACATAAAATAAACTGACTGTCAGGAAACTGATTGTCTGAAAAATGGTGTCGGGAAAAAGAAAAATGGCTCATGAAAATGGGTCATCCAAAAACTCGGTGGAAAACCCTTTCCATGTGTGATACTTTGACTAGATGAACAAAAATCAAGCGCTCAGATTTGTTGGTTGAACAGTGTTTTCCCAGGCAAGTTCATAGAAGGAACACCTTCAGTGTTAAAAAATAAAATTTTAATCGTTGAGATTGTATTAAAATGCACGAAAATAAAAAATAAAATTGATATCGACACTCAAAGGCATGATGATTTCAAAATCAGGGAATTCTGTCATGTATGCAAACAGGCTCCAACAAAAATTTCAGTAGATATATATACAAAAATTTCAGCAAATATATATATATATATATATATATATATATATATAATAAAAAGAGAAAGCCAAATTCACATATTCCTACATAGATGCAAACTTTACTTTCGTAAATGCATAGTAAGTTTGATTTGGCTCAAATTCTCAAGGGATACTCTCTGCACTCGAGTATCAAGTAGACCTTTAAAACATGTGATGGTTCGCATCTCAATGTAACACACTTGCTGCCAAAACTGGTGAAGGGCACAACTAAGAAATCGTTGAAATAGTAATGGCATTGCTAACATGGTGAAGATGCAGTGACAATTAATTAATATTTTAGGAAAGTTTCAGGTATTAACGAGATGAATAGCAGCATGGTTGTTAGTCCTTGCCTATGGGAAAAAGAAATATAACTTGGCACCCGTGGCAGCCATTCGGACACTAGTTACCATTAACCCACCTGCGTGCATTACATGCGATGATGTATTTGCTTCAAAGGGAGGTATTGTACTTGCTTGCTTCAAAGGGAGATGCTGATGTACTTGCTTCAGAGGGAGACGTCGTACTTGCTTGATTCAGAGGGAGAAGTTGTACTATCTTGCTTCAGAGGGAGACGCTAGAGTAGTTTTTGAAATCGAGTCTGGTTCAGGTAGATCTGGTTAGCATGGGCTTCCCTTGTGGCTCTATGCAACCCATAAAAATGTAAAGAAAATAGCCATATAATTATAGTGTAGTTGGTGTTTCTATTATCTGGAAGTGGCTGCGATTTGTATTAGTTACAATCTTGTATAATCATGTATTATCATTGTTGTAACTTGTGAATCAGAGGGACACATTACTGCAACTTGTGGAGTAACAACATGCAAGTACCAACAATCATATAATGCACAAATAACAACATCCAGGTAACTCATTAATAGCATCATCTAGGTAATCATATAATGCACAAAAAAGTAATCATATAATTCACAAATAGAAACATCTAGGTAACTCATAAATTACAAACAATAGTATCCAGGTAATTCATAAATAATAGAACTGTGAATTGTTTTGAGACAGATGGAACAATTAGTTTGAATATTCTTTCAAGTTATTTGTATTTTGGTTTATGTTAGGATGATCACTATTAGAAATACATAGAACTGTTTTATGTTAAGCATAGGGTTTTTCTGTTAATTGTTAATTTCCCTCATAACTGTACAAATTTCATCACTGATTTTACAGGATGAATTTCATAACTATACAAAATCAAAACACTCTCAAAACCAAAATAAAAAGTAATATTGGGATGGAATGAATGTGTACTCAGACTAACAAAATTTATATCGTAACAAAAATCAATGATAAGCTAATTTGTTAGGCTTCTTCCTGTGTGATCTCATAGTGGCTACAGGTTGCAAACTACGTGGCTAGTATGGAAGCACGGGTCTCTTTCACGGGATATGCTTTATTTAAATATGTGTCTGGCTAGTACAAATTCGTTGGGTCCTCTCTTAGGTTAATTTGTTACTTATGGGTGTCTCACTTCAAGTTCTACAATTTGCTACTTATGGGTGTCTCACTTCAAGTTCTACAATTTCTTACTTATGGGTGTCTTATTTCAAGTTCTTTATTTCACTTCGAGTCCTATGCTATATGGAAAATGCAATGAAAATGATTTTTAGCACAACCTTTCACGCAACTCCATGTGGGCTTAGAAAAAGAATGCAAAGAAGACACGACTAGTTTTCTGTACAGAGCAATTTTAAGCTAAGATATCACAAAAACAGAGATCTAGTTACCCTATTCTAATATATATGCTCAGTGTAGAAAGGTTACAAGTCAAAGGCTTTTGTTTACTATTTAATGGCTCCCTATTACAGGAAAAACGCTAGGGGTTCAAGGTTCAAGGCATCTGTCAGGTAAGGAGGCTTACGGTGACCAATGCAAATCTTTAGCTAATTGAAAAAATTTGAACTAATAAGAAACATAGCAAACTAAAGTTTCAGCTACTAAAATACTAGAGCTCCTTTCATTTGATGTCTACTGTATTTAATATTTAAGCCTAGAATTTTCAAAATTATAACATACATATTATATAATATATATACAACTACCTCTATTTGATTTCTATTATTATGAGTTATTTAAACCTAGGGTTTTTAAAAGGATACATATATTCAAGTATATATTATCTAAACGTAGTTTTTTCAAAAATATACCATGTGCTCAAACTTCAAATTAGCATGATGCATAAATGAAAAGCAAATATATTCAAGACACTATCAAATTGTCAAAACAATGAAGTGTGTCAAATATTGTTCACCTGGATCTCTCCAATCCATGAAAACACATCCTCTGTATCTAGGTGTTAGTGGCTTCATTTTAAATCAATATTGTGGAGATGCCAGAAATTAGAAATATATATTTCAACTGGTTCTTAGAATATAAGAAGAGCATAAAATTTAAAAATTTCTTATATATTAAGACTTAAGTCTGTGCATAATTGATTATGATTCTATATTACACTCCATGGCTCAACCTATCAAAAAACGAATGGATGTGAAATATTGTTCACCCGAATCTCTCAAAAACAGAAAAACACATCCTCTGTAGCATCTTGTTAATAATTTTTCTGAGAGAAAGAACTACAAAGCCCGATAATAGCAAGGAGGCATCATGGTTTTATTTCTATCATACCACCTAAGATCACCTATATTTATTTGATGTCTAGAAACTATGATGGGTGATACTGTGCTAGATGTTACTATATGTACATGGATATTATATGTATAAGCAAAGGAAAATAAAATGAGCATCAATACTGCAAGTGCGAGAGACATCTAAGGATCGAGAGCACGTACCAACCTTTCCTCCAAAATCCCATGCTCCCAAAGGCATCTCTCACTACTATAGTAATCCCATATAGTAATCCCATCCAGTCTTCTACTGTATCCTTCGCCATATTTATATGTTTCCTCCTTGAATCCACTGGGGCTAGACATGACAATTCTATGTAAAAGAAAAGGAAAATCAAAGCAGAAGCAATACTGTGAGAGCCATAGACGTTTGAGGATCCAGTCACAAGTACCATCCTTGACTAAAAAATCCCAAGCTCCTGTAGGCTTATACATAGCAAAAGCAACCATTGTGAATTGATATCTCGTGGGAAGGCTCATGCTTTCCATTGAAGGATGAAGCTGCATGAAAGTATTGTCCACCATTAAAGCATACCATCGCAACATGCACTCACCACCTCACAATATGGAAACATGTACTGACCACTTGGAAATAGGAAATATATCAATCCTCAAGTTAGATGACATTTGTATTTCCTATAACAACATAGCGTTTAACACCTATAAGTTACAGAGCTACTACACCGGTGGGACTTTCAGACAAGAAGGTAAGTATGATGACAACCTTTAGATTCATTTGCAACCAAATAACATTTAAAACTCGGGAACTAATGTTAGCATTAATTCGTAGTCAACAAATATGAATGACAAATATGACATATTATTTATGGTTTTGGCCTCCCTACCTCACGAAGAGGCCAAATAAGATGATCAAAGTGTTCAATTTGTTCTCAAAAGCTAATGCTCCAAAACTATTAGTACTCCAGAATTCTACAACGAAAAACTTTGGTAAGTTGTGACAGGAAGTAATGTTAAGAGAGCCACTTCAATTACTGTAGTCCCGACATGGACTAATAATGAAACCATGAGTGAGTATCAATAAGTTTCTCAACAATGACATCATTATCATTATACACCCTTGGCTCGATTGATTGTAGAACTCGGTCAAATTTTCTTATTAGTCAATTTTTTATGTTCCCTTTTTAAAGGTCATATGTTTCATATATGTTGTCTTCTCATTATAATTCTTTAAATTTTCTTAATCTTTAAAAAATAGCAATCTATAGTTTAGGTCATTAGTTAAGAAGATTTTTTTTATCGAAATATACTCTTCCTTGATATAGTTCAATTATAAAGCCTTGTAGTATGTTGTGATTAAACATTTAGTAAAACCTTACTTTAATATGTCTAGACAATGTGTAAAGTGTAGATTTATCTATTTTGACATTTAAAAACTAGGTACCTAAAACATGTTAATGATGAAGAATAATGTATATATTTCTTTAACAATCTAACTAGGAATGGGACAAGACCGACCATATCTTTTGTTCACTCGATGGATTGGTCATTTCTAATCGCTAACAATGAATTCCCACTTGCTTTAACACTTGTTATCTTTTATTGAATTGAATGGAGGAGCAATCGAGTTTCTTTATCATGATTGAAGTAACATTGGTCGGTTAGTGTTGAGATTGCAACAAGATGATGGAGCTTAGTGAAAAGAGTCGCCTTCACTAAGTGGGCCCGCAGGCTATTTTTGGCGCAAGTCTATTTTTAGACTATGTCTATTTTTAGACATATGGATCATGTCTATGTTTATGGATGATTGATCAAGTTGGGAAAAATAGATGGACTTCTATTTTTGATGAAAGTGTGAGTGATCACAGTGTGAGTGATCAAAGTCTATTTTTAGACTGGCTGTCAAAAATAGAAAAGTCAAATATTATTATCTCACAATAATATTTGGACTATAAACTTAATCTTATTCTCTTGGAGCACTTCAGTTTGAGCTACAGAGGTGGCACATGCAACTGTCAGAAGGAAATACGCTTTTCTTATGAGTCAGTTGAGTTGTTGCATGCATGACTTCAGTTAGAACTCAAGTGAGTTGAGTTTAGTGGGCTGGAGGTATAGTTGATGGAGTTGTGTTCAGTTTGACTTAGTTAAACTAGTTGTAGTTAGTCTAACTGCAGATAGACTAATGATGAGTTGTTAAACTAATTATTAACTCATAATACAACTAAAGAATACATCAGTTAACTCAGTTGCATGTCAGTGCATGTTCAGTTCAACAGGGACAAGTGGTAGAGAATCAGATTGCTATCAGTTGTGACTATAGTTGTGCATCAGATCTTGCACAATCAAGGGATTGAGTATGCCAATGAGTTTGCTCACATATTTGGCCCACATTTTAGCCTTTGCTCACGTCCACAAAGAGTGAGTGACTATTTTGCAGGTGAAAAACAAGTTTGGGAAGCCATTCTCATCAGTTCTTGAGCAGGTATTGAGCAGTGGAGGCAGGCAAGCAGTGGAAGAGATTTGGAGATCAGATCTGAGCTGTATTGTGTGTAACAGAGGTGGAGATACTTGTGAGAAGTATTATGCTGTGTAATGTTACATGACTCAATCATTAATATACAGATAGTTGGGGTTTTTAGCGTGATGCCTTCCCCGGGATACATACTGTGTTAATGTGTGAATGCTCTTGATGTTTTATTGTTATTGATGCTGCTATATTGTTGATCAACGTAGAGGAGCTTATGTATTGTGTATGTTTTCCGCAATAGTACATGATCAGGATAATCTCCATTGAATATGTGTTAAATTATTCAAAATTTCTACATGGTATCGGAGCGAGCTAGATAATTGTAGAAAAAGTTTCTACATGGTATCAGAGCTGCTTGATTTGTAGAAGAGATTTTTATAGGATATCAAGTGAGGATTGATCATCAGATCTACTATTCAGGAAGTGTTTACATTCTATTTCTTCAGGCAGAGTCTGTAATCGGGCCAGGTAGCCTCTGGATTCATCCTTCTTTTGGAAGGTGAGATATCCGGTGAATGCCCATACAGTCGATCTCTGTACGAGAAATATTGTGTTCTCACGAATTCTAGATCGGAAGCAGTTGAGTTAGTTGCTGGTGGAATTCGAATTTTGCAACAGTGTTGTTGAAAATTTCTTTCAACGGATTGCAAATGTTATTCCAAAGCAAGAGCGACCTGGCGCTCAAGGATAAACTCAGAAACAATAAAGGTGAGAATGGATCTTCATCAAAGGTATCTGATGAAGAGAATTGTGCTTTGGCTGCCAAAGCAAAGAAAGGGAAGAGCAAGAAAGCTTCTCAGTCTGGTGCGAAAGGCAAGAAGCAGGACATGTCCAAGGTGAAGTGTTTTCACTGTCACCAGCATGGACACTATGCCACAAATTGTCCGCAGAAGAAGAAGAACAAGCAAGCTGCTGGATCTGCAGGGGGAGAGGCCTTAGCTTCTCAGTTTGAGCTTGATTTTTCATTGATCGCATGCTTGGTTTCAAGTGTGATGGGATCAGTGTGGTTCTTGGATAGTGGTGCGTCTTTTCACATGACGGGAGATAGAGATTTGTTCTCTGATCTCGAGGACAAAGATCTTGGAGTGCACATCGAGATGGGCGATGATGGTAGATACAGTGCGACCGGTATCGGTACCATTTCCTTTGAGAGGGAGTCTGGTAAACCCTTTGTATTGAAGGAAGTCATGCATGTTCCAGGATTGAAGAAGAATCTCATCTCAGTGGCGATGTTAGAAGACAAGGGGTATGATGTTGTTTTCAGCGAGGGAAAGGCCTTCCTGCGCAGCAAGACAACTGGTGAGACCCGGAAGATAGGGGTTCGAGTTAGGAACATTTATCAGTTGCATGTAGATGGATGCGCAGCAATGGCAGGCAAGGCAGAAGGATTGGTGAGCCGGGATGATGGCGAGTTGTGGCACAGGAGATTGGGTCACCTTCACCATGGAGCCTTGAAGATACTGCAGCAGATCACTACAGGGCTTCCTAAAGGCACACTTGCGCAGTCAGATCAGTGCAAGGGGTGTACTTTGGGGAAGTTTGTGAAAGCCACCTTTCACGAGAAGGATAGTCGCGCCACGACGATCCTTGAGAGAATTCACACAGACGTGTGTGGACCTTTCTCAGTTGCTTCGACATTAAAACACAGGTATTATGTGATTTTTGTTGATGATTTCTCTCGTAAGTGCTGGATCTTCTTCATGCAGAAGAAGAGCGAGACATATTCAAAGTTCTGTGAATTCAAAGCACTGGTCGAGAAGGAGTCGGGGAAGAAGGTGAAGGCTCTTAGGAGTGATAATGGTGGTGAATACATCTCGGACGAGTTCAAGGATTTCTGCAAGGCAGAAGGGATTCGTAGAGAGCTCATAGCTCCCCATAACCCACAGCAGAACGGGGTAGCTGAGCGGAAGAACAGAACGATTGTGGGTGCTGCACGGGCAATGTTGCATGATCAGGGCCTACCCCTTCACTTGTGGGCGGAAGCATGCAATATAGCAGTTTATGTGCAGAACCGTTGTCCTTATAGGATACTTGGCATGAGTACACCCGAGGAGGTTTATTCTGGTAAGAAGCCTGATCTTTCTCATTTGAGGATTTTTGGTGCTAACGTTTACATGCATGTGACGAAGGATGCCAGAAAGAAGTTGGAGCCGACTGCAGAGGTTGGGATATTTGTGGGGTACACTGATACGCCCCACAACTATCGTGTGTATTTTCCAGACAGTGGTAAAATTGTTGTGCAACGGGATATAAAATTTCAGGAGGAGAAAGCCATGAAGTGTTCGCTTGAGAGGGAGCTACACTTGCATGCAGATGAGGAGCTATTAGTTCCTAAGGATGAGCTTCAGGACGTGGATCAGCCACAGGACGAGGTTCATGGAGTGGAAGAGACCACTCATGCAGCGCCAACCATCAGAGGGCGAAAGCGCTTGACAGAAGCTGAGCGACTGGCTCAAGATGCAGAGAAAGTTGTAGGACCACCTACAGCCCAACGCAGGCAGAGACAGTCACCTGATCGGTACACTGGATACATGGCTCTTATGAGCAAGTGTGTTGTGACTGAGCCATCCTCTTTCGAGGAAGCTGTGGAGGATCCCGCATGGGTAGACGCCATGGTGGAAGAGTATGATTCTATTGTCAGAAATAGTGCATGGGAGATTGTTCCTAGACCGGAAGGGAAATCAGTGGTGGGTTCGAGATGGATCTACAAAGTTAAGCAGGCAGCTGACGGGAGTGTGGAGAAGTACAAGGCAAGATTTGTTGCCCGAGGCTTTTCGCAGATTGAGGGGATCGATTATGAGGAGACCTTTGCACCTGTCGCAAGGTATTCTTCCATACGGACGATTCTTGCTCTCTCAGCGCAGATGGGATGGCACATTCATCAGATGGATGTGAAGACTGCGTTCCTCAACGGAGTCATTGAGGAGGAGGTGTACATTGAGCAACCCGAAGGCTTTGAAGTCTTCAGCAGCGAGTCGCATGTGTGCAGGCTCAAGAGAGTGCTGTATGGGTTGAAGCAAGCACCACGTGCTTGGTACACACAGATAGACAGCTATTTCACAGGACTTGGATTCTCCAAGAGCGAGGCGGATCCGAACCTATACCAGATTGTGGTGGAGGGTAAGTTGCTTATCATTGTACTGTATGTTGATGATTTGATTCTAACGGGTGATGAGCTGTTGATACTGTCATGCAAGAAGGATCTTGCTACAGAGTTTGAGATGAAGGATTTGGGCCTCCTTCACTATTTCCTAGGATTGGAAATATGGCAGCGCAGTGGTGGACTGTTTGTTTCTCAAGGCAAGTATGCTCGGGAGATACTGGAGAAGTTCAACATGCATGGCTGCAAGCCTGTTGATACTCCTCTTCCTGGAGGTTGGAGGAAGGAGGATGCCACTTCGGGAGAAGAAGTGGATGCCACTGTTTATCGACAGTTGGTGGGGTCGCTGATGTATTTGGTCAATACACGACCTGATATATGCTATGCAGTTAACCAGCTTTCACAAGCTATGGTTAAGCCTACCAAGCTCTTCTGGAAGGCGGACAAGCATGTATTGCGCTACTTGAGAGGCACATCGGGATATGGTTTGTGGTACAGACAGGAGGATGAGGTGAAGCTATGTGGCTTCACGGATGCAGATTGGGCAGGGAGCCCAACGGACAGAAAGAGCACATCAGGAGGGGTCTTCAGTATCGGATCGACAGTAGTTTCTTGGTACAGCAGGAAGCAGAGATCTGTGAGGATGAGGATGATCCTGGTCGGGTTTTTCGGGTCCAAGCACATCAGGTACCATCATATCAGAGATTGTGTGTAGCGGAGGATCATGTTACTTTCGTACATTCCAACGGAGGATCAGGATGCTGATATTCTGACGAAGGCTCTCACCAGGAGCAAATTCGAGTACCACCGAGGCAGGATAGGGGTTGTTGATAATCCATATCTTGTCAAGAGGGAGTGTTGAGATTGCAACAAGATGATGGAGCTTAGTGAAAAGAGTCGCCTTCACTAAGTGGGCCCGCAGGCTATTTTTGGCGCAAGTCTATTTTTAGACTATGTCTATTTTTAGACATATGGATCATGTCTATGTTTATGGATGATTGATCAAGTTGGGAAAAATAGATGGACTTCTATTTTTGATGAAAGTGTGAGTGATCACAGTGTGAGTGATCAAAGTCTATTTTTAGACTGGCTGTCAAAAATAGAAAAGTCAAATATTATTATCTCACAATAATATTTGGACTATAAACTTAATCTTATTCTCTTGGAGCACTTCAGTTTGAGCTACAGAGGTGGCACATGCAACTGTCAGAAGGAAATACGCTTTTCTTATGAGTCAGTTGAGTTGTTGCATGCATGACTTCAGTTAGAACTCAAGTGAGTTGAGTTTAGTGGACTGGAGGTACAGTTGATGGAGTTGTGTTCAGTTTGACTTAGTTAAACTAGTTGTAGTTAGTCTAACTGCAGATAGACTAATGATGAGTTGTTAAAATAATTATTAACTCATAATACAACTAAAGAATACATCAGTTAACTCAGTTGCATGTCAGTGCATGTTCAGTTCAACAGGGACAAGTGGTAGAGAATCAGATTGCTATCAGTTGTGACTATAGTTGTGCATCAGATCTTGCACAATCAAGGGATTGAGTATGCCAATGAGTTTGCTCACGTATTTGGCCCACATTTTAGCCTTTGATCACGTCCACAAAGAGTGAGTGACTATTTTGCAGGTGAAAAACGAGTTTGGGAAGCCATTCTCATCAATTCTTGAGCAGGTATTGAGCAGTGGAGGCAGGCAAGCAGTGGAAGAGATTTGGAGATCAGATCTGAGCTGTATTGTGTGTAACAGAGGTGGAGATACTTGTGAGAAGTATTATGCTGTGTAATGTTACATGACTCAATCATTAATATACAGATAGTTGGGGTTTTTAGCGTGATGCTTTCCCCGGGATACATACTGTGTTAATGTGTGAATGCTCTTGATGTTTTATTGTTATTGATGCTGCTATATTGTTGATCAACGTAGAGGAGCTTATGTATTGTGTATGTTTTCCGCAATAGTACATGATCAGGATAATCTCCATTGAATATGTGTTAAATTATTCAAAATTTCTACAGTTAGTGAGCCCTTTCTCATTATAAAATCAGAGTTAGAGGCCTTCTCACAACTGCCAATACTGCCCATCTCAATGGAATTAGGTTTTCAACCAGTAGTTTTTGGGAACACATGGTGATATGATCTATCCTACGGTGGTGGTAAGGAAAGGTTCCCTGAGCAGCGGAACACTTATTTTCATCCTAATTCATTGGCAATGTAACATAATTAAAGATGATGACTCCTAACCACACGTCAAGTGTAGCGGATCAAAATTGTAAATACTCAGGGCATATATGTGAAAGGTAGTGGAAAACATGGTTGAGAAGAATAAAATTAATGAAAAAACAATGAAGAGTGTTAATTTGAGTCTAGCTTAAACTTTGCCCATCTTATAATGATGCCATGTTGTGATTATATAAAAACAACTTCATATGTCTCAAATTGCATTTCAACTTGAGTAAATAGAAATTCCTAAGTAAGTCTTGAGACAATTTCATGGGTAGTTGATACAACTCAATTAGAGTATATAACTATTGATTCTAATGACATCAATAATCCTTGTACATAAGAGGATCATCATGTCAACAATTTCCCATCAATGGTGACACATTAGTTTTTATCATTGTCATTTCCTAAGGTATATGTGTTCCATGACCATGCATGATTCCAATTTCAAACAAATCATATATTCCTTTCATGGGATTTATGATGATTATTAATTATATTACTCTCCTTCTCTTAATTGAAGTGAACCAAAACCCTAGTAATTCAACCACTCCTTGGATAAATTGGTGTTTGTTCCTTTTCCTTTTTCATTTTCTTAACTGCAGTGAAGCAAAATACTAGCAATTCTATTACTCATCTCAAGGAAAATTGTGAAGAAAAGATATATAATCACATCCCATTGTGAATTTTTAGTTAGGCCACTTTCCTTCTATACAACCAACTTTTAGAATGCAAGTCTTGAGGTTCAAGTTGGTAAACTGTGATAGCCCTTTTTTCTAACATTATTTTGAAATGTCACTGTGTATAGTAACTCATGTAAATGATGTGGAAATGTAAATAATGACTGGACCATTTCATTTATTTTGAAACCTATCTCCTTGACAGATTAAATGCTCTGTTCATGTAAGCATTGAACTTGTGCATGGGAAACATAGAGTAAAGGACAAGGCCCGTGCAACATCCCTATCTTGTGGGATGTGTAGGGAGAGTCAACATGCAAGCGAAAAGGAGATTGACTAAAAAAAATGAGGGAGAAGTATGCAGAGGGGGATAGATGGAGATATGCAAACATGAAACACAAGAGATCTTGCATAAGAGAATGGAAGGTACAATGAAGAGAAAATTTGGTGGAGACACTGTGTGTTTTGGATTCTTGTAGTGTTTTGTGGGTGGAGACACTGTGTGATTTGGATTCTTATAGTGCTTAGTAAGTGGAGATATTGTGTGCTATAGATTCTTATAGTGCTTAGTAGGTGGAGACACTGTGTGCTCTAGATTCATGTAGTGCTTATCAGGTGGATACATTATGTATGTTAGAAATTAATTAACGAAGCAATGAAATACACAAAAATCATGGAAACATAAATACAGAAACACATAAAACAATAGAGACACAAATATACCTGGTTCACCCAATTTGGGCTATGCCCATGGAGAAAAAGTCAGTCCTTCATTTTATATTTTCCATCAAAATGAAGAGATACAACCTACAACATATTCGATGTAATTTCATCTTCGCTCTCACACAATATCCTCTCTCCTTCTCTATCAAAATAATGATACACAACCACAATGAAATTCCTTCATATAAACCGAGGGTTTCCTTCTAGGGGAAAAAACCATAAATTAACATAACTTCTACCAACAAATCATTCACCTAATGAATGGTCCTGATTGACTATGAAATTACAATATTTTACAAGGAAAATGTTCATCTATTTTTAGCTTTGGTGGCACTGCCCTTGAAACCCTGCCGGGGGGGGCTCATAAAATTCATTACCGTCCCCGCCTGGACCCCCCAATAGCAATTAAACGAGAGATGTTGATACCGTATTAGGAACAAAGGATCTAATGTGGATGAAACAAAAAAAACTCTGAACAATCAGGAAGATAATCAAGCTCCACATCCAACAATCTCTCACTTGGACTCTGATTATATAAACTCCATCGTTGCTTGAATTATAGGACAATGACTCCACTAGGAGTTGTTTGTTTGTCATCTTCCTTATCCTACATGAATACCAATTGAAACTAAGAAGAATCTAGTTTCTCCCTGGTTACAACTTTTGTTAAAATATCTGCATGATTTTGGTTAGTGTGTATCTTTTCTAGCTTCAACTATCAATCTTCCAACACTAACAATATAAAATGGTACTTGAGTTGTGTATGTTAAGTATTGGAATGAAATTTTGAGTTTTTTACAAGATGAATGACACTTTGGATGTCATTTTATAACCTGCCCATCTCTAGCTTCTTTCCCAACTCATCCATAAACCTTTGTAACCAAATCATTTCTTTACTAGCCTCTGTAGCAGCAACATACACTGCTTCTATTATTGAAAGTGCAACAATGTTTTGCAACTTTGAAACCCAATTAACAATTGTTCCACCTATAGTAAACACATACCTTGTGCTGCTCCTCATGTTATCTCTATCACCCACTCTATCTGCATCAAGATATCCATGTAGAGAAATGTTTGAACCACCAAAGCATAATGCTTTATTTTTGGTACCTCTAAAAAACTTGAGAATCCACATCACTGCCATCCAATGCTCTCTTCCTCGATTGTTCATATACCTTCTTACATCTCCCACTGCATGTGCAATATCAGGCCTTTTGCAGACCATTCCATACATTAAGATTCCAATTGTTGATCCATATGGAATTTTACACATATAATCCATCTCTTCTAGGGCCTTGGGACACATCTCCTTACTTAGTTTGAAATGGCTAGCCAAAGGTTTACTAACCGGTTTTTCATTCTACATATTAAATCTTTCCAACACCTTTTCTATGTACTCACTCTGGGACAATGTTAATCTTTTATTTTTCCTATCACTAGTTATTCTCATACTAAGGATTTGTTTTGCAGCATCCAAATCCTTCGCTGCAAATGAATTTACCAATTTTCTTTTGAGAACATTTATTTCCTTCATGTTAGACCCAGCAACAAGCATGCCATCTTCATACAATAGAAATATAATATGATTGCCATCATTTTTCTTTTTAAGATAAACACAATGGTCAGAGTGACATCTAATATAACCTTGTTCAAACATAAACTTGTCAAATTTTAGATACCACTACCATGGAGCCTATTTTAAGTTGTACAAGCTCTTCTTCAATTTTCACACTAATTTCTCCTTTCCTTTGACATCATACCCTTGTGGTTGCTTCATATATATTTCTTTCTCCAAATCCCCATGGAGAAAGGTTTTCTTTACATATAACTTCTCAAGATGAAATTCTTCTGTTGCCACTAGACTTAAAATAGTTATGATTGAAGTCATTTTAACAACAACAGAAAAAAATTCATCAGGTTATATACATTTCTTTTATGCAAGCCCCTTCACCACAAGTCTAGCCTTATACCTTTGTTTTCCTCCATCTTCTTCCTTCAACCTATAAACCCATTTATTTTGAAATTTTGTTTTACCTGCAAGTAATTGACTAAGTCCCAAGTCTGGTTATGTATCAAGGAGTCCATGTCCTCTTCCATGGCTTGCTACAACTTCTTCCTAGTTTTTATATGCATTGCTTCTTCCTACATTTCGGGTTCACCAGAATCAATCAACAATACATAACATAATGAAGGAGAATATTGTTCAGGGGGTCTACTTATCCTGGAAGATTTTCTAACACCACTTTTAGGTGTTCGATGTTCCTATTGTTATTGTGGTCATTTTTGTTATTGTGGCTACTGGTGATTTTCAGAAACCTTTACTTTTTTGTGATCTCATCAAGCATTTCGTATTATTTTTTTTCCTTTTCCTATTTATTTTCCTACATTTGATCCTTATACAAGACTTCTTCATTGAACATGACATCTCTGCTCTTAATGATTTTTTGATTTTCATAATCATATAAGCAATAACCAAAATCATTAACACCATATCCAATAAAGGTACATTTCTTTTATTTTTTTTCAATATTTGTTCTATTTTCTTTATTAATGTGGACAAAGGCTTTAGAACCGAAAGTATTTAAAAATGAGTAGTTTACCTTTTTACTTGTCCATGCCTCCTCTAGAATATCACCATCCAAGGAACTTGAAGATCCTCTGTTTATTAGATACACAACAGTATCTACAACATTTGCCAAAAATTGTAAGGCAAATCTTGCATGCAATCTCATGCACCTTGCATGCTGCATGATTGTCATGTTCATCCATTATGACAAACCATTTTCCTATGGTGTTCCTGCAACTGTCTTTTCTCTTTGAATTCCATGCATTGAACAGTAGTTATCAAACTATTTTCTGCATTATTCACCTCCATTATCTGACTTAAGACACTTCAACTTCTTTCCTGTCTCGTTCTCAACCAAAGATTTCCATTTCCTAAAAGTATCAAATACATTAGATTTATTCTGAATATAATAAATCAAGGTTTTCCTAGCTGCATCATCAATAAGAGTAACATAATAAAGAGAGCCACTGAGAGATGATACCTGAGAAGATCCCCATACATCTGTATGTAGAATATCTAATTCTTCACTCTTCTTTTCCTTTCCAACTCTGATAAATCTGAATCTCTTATGTTTTCCATAAACACAATCTTCACATAAATACAAATCAATAGGCTTCAAACCCGACAAAAAATTTCCTAAGTGAAGAACCTCCATCCCCTTCTCAATCATGTGCTCGAGCTTATGATTCCATAGTTTCATATCTGCTCATATGGAGGTTAAATAATTCACAAAATTAGAAATATTATTGCATAAATACAATGTACCAACCTTTCCTCCTTTTGCTACTACAAGGTATCCTTTAGTGGCCTTCCAGGTTTTTTCATTAAAAGTAGATACACAACCTTAGCCTCCCAATTACCCCATTGAAATTATGTTTTTCTTAAAATGTGGAACATACCTTACCTCCTCCAATAGTTATTGGTTTCCATTCTATTTCTTTATAAAAAAATTATCCATTCCAATGATTTTACAGGGTTTATCATCACCCAAACGAACCTGTCCAAAATCTCCTTGAACATAGTCATGAAAATTTTCCTATTAGGTGTGGCATGGAATGAGGACCCTAAATCTAACACCAAGGCATCAATAGTATTCTCTAATGAAAGAGTAAAAGCATCTTACAACAAATCACCTATCACATTCACTTAATGATTTTTCTCTTTATGTCCATCTCATTCTTTTCCCTTCCAAGATTTATAGTCTTTCTTCAGGTATCCTTTCTTCCCACATTTCTAGCACATTATCCTTGATCTGGATTTGGATTTTCCTTTTCTTTACTTACTGTGATTTCCTGGGCTCCTTCTTCTTTCCATTTTTCTTCCCCTAGTCTCTACATTCAAAAATTGCTTAATGTCTCACCAAAGATTTTCCATCACATTTCATCACTAAGGATAGTACCAACAACATCATCAAACTTTAAAGTACTAGATCCAAAGAAAGAGTTACTGATAGCCATGACTAAGTGTTGACAGTGCTAGACCGGCCAACATTCAGGGGATCTGCCTGGTATGAAGTCCCAACTACATGTCACACCATTTGGTATAGGAGTCCCATCCAGTATGATGGCCCGATTTCCATTTATCTTAAAGATATGCCTTAGCTCTTGCTTGTTGACACCTAATAATGGTATACTTAGTCTTCAAATAGCAAGGTTCATGTGCCTGGTGAGTGCTTAGTGTAACTTGTGTCTAAGTTCTTTCCCTATAGAGGGAGAGGGTGAGAGCAAGTGTCCAGTCGAGAGGGAATAGTCACAACTTAGGTAGAGCCACACAAAATAGTAGGATCTGCGCAACTTCTAATAGAGTATTCCACACGATGCAGTAGTCACAAACACAAATTGATCATATAGCACATACAACACCCAACAGAGTAGTCCAAATGAGTGTAATGGACATTATAACAAGTTTATAAGAATGAGTATGTCTGGTGTCCTAAGGAGTAGCCCACATAGACAAGACAACAATAGCAACCATTACAACACATATTCAACAATATATGCACTATAATAATCGAAGTAGTTCAACTATCCTAGTACAAGTTAAGAAGACATTCATTACAAGAATTTAAATAATAGTCTTACAAATGAATACAATGCATGCATGAATATGTGGCGGCTTGTGAGGGGCTTCTGAATTAAGTGAAAGTTCCACGACACATTCGTATACCATACATCACTAACCCCAGTAGTGGAGCATTGGAACCACATCTCACTCCTGAAAGAAAAGTTTACAAACTCTCAAGGCTATGTGGGAGGAGCCAAGGTGAAAATTCTTTTGCATGTACAAATGAGGGGGTATATAGAGCCAAGGGTGAAAGTGGCCCTTGTGAATCTTTGACTTCCCTCATGATTGTTCAATTTACATGAATCTTTGACTTACATGGCTATTAAACTTCATCTATGGGTATTTTGGACTTCCACATTACATTGCATTGATTACACAAGTATGACCAAAAGTAGTGATGTGGACGAGGTGACCCATGACACAAATCGACATGACACCATTGGTATGCGCATGTTGTCTATGTTGTTTGTTTCGAGCTGCTATGTTGCTGAGTGATGAGTGTGCTCGTGGTGTACCATAGAAAAGTGTGCATGGTATTCAATGGTCTTGGTGTTCACTTGATGGTTCATGCATGTGCATGTTTCTACTTCGCTTGCTACTTGGTATGCTTCGTGTGTTCATCCAACCACGAGAAAGTATTCTAGCATGCACTCCTTGTTCATCATCGCCCCATGACTCATCTATATACCTGCTTCTACAATCACTCATGATGAGAGGATATCAAAACCAAAAATCCCCTAGTCTACCATGATGCATTGTCTTTTGTTTCTTGGTGCAGGTGACCAGGAGAAGGGATGAGCCTCTGAAACAGCACAGAGAACATGTCAGCCTGGAATGCGAGGCTTTGGGACACTGTCAGGAAAACCTACACAGAGGTCACTGGGAGGCTAGGATGAGCAGTTTTGTACAACACTGACATATGTGAGGTATCGCTCAATGGGGAGGAAAAATTGCGTGGTTTTTCTAGGGAAGGCAATGTGGGTAGCAAGGAGCACTCGCAGTGAAAACCACCCAATTTTCCAAAGGAGGTCGGGATTGAGCTACAGGAGCTTGCTGGTCAGAATTGCAAAGTTCTGGGAGGAAGACAAGAAGGACATGACTGCGTAGTTTCTGGACTGAGTGGGGTGCTGGGTAGTAGGTGGACTATCAATGGAAACTGCATAGTTTTGAGGAGGAGTGGGAAGCAGACCAGCAGGGAGACTGCCTGTCAGAATTGTACAATATTTTGGGACAGTGCAGTGATAGGTAGTAGGTGCCTATCCCTCATGTATGTGCAGTCTATTCAGGAAGTGCATGAAAGACAACTACTACACAGTCTCTTCAGGCAGTCCAGGTTAGACAACTATTGTGCATTTTTGGAGATGAGTGCAGCCTTGGGTCACTGCTCAAGTCAAATTTTCTAGTTGACCAACGGGAGGCTTGATGGATAGGCTTATAGGAAGTGCAGACTTAGATGGATTCCTAGGAAACTTCAGCATTGTTCTGGGTGACACTCAGCTGGGTTGATTCTAGAATTGTGTAGTGAAAACTAGCCTCAAGCTCTGTGTAGTTTTGGGAAGCATGGCTTGGTCAGGGAGGGTTGTGACTTTTTATTGTAGCTTAGTGGAGGTATGGCTGATGGAAGGTGGTCCAGTTGACAGATCTTCAAAAAATGGTTAAGTGTGTGAGTGAGTGAACTCATGTATAAATGGCCTTGTGAGCACACACTCAACATGACTTGATGACAAGACACCTCAAACCAACAAGATAATATGTCTTAGTGTGACTGTCTAAAGGTTGAGAGCGACAGGTGCCACCTTTGAGATAGATCATCAAATGACAAGGATGACACTTGTGCGACATTGTTTACAACTTTGTGTGTGAGCATGATAGATGTTTACATAGCGAAAACAACTCATATACACAAAGAGAAACCTTCAAAATTACCAGAACAAGGTCGCAAGCATGACATAGCAATCAACATGCTGAAGACAATAGTTGGTCAAACAAGAGAAAAGGAAGAAAGACATGTAGAGGAAACATATGAAATGAATTTTTTGTGTTTGCACACATTCATGTTACTGAAGATAGGATGATATGACAATGACAAGCACTCTTGCAAACTCAACTAAGAGGTGCACTTCGAAAGGTGTTCTTTACTTACCATACTTACCCTTGAGATGATCATGCATCCGATGAAGTTTGCATGTGGTCTTGATCTTTTGCCATCACTTAGTCTCTTGGTCCTTCTCCGCAACTCCTTGGGAGTGATCTTAGCATGTCACCTTTTGTTGTAGTCTCTGAGAGATAGATCAACATAGTTTTAGTGGGTAGTGACTGCTACCGGAATGATCCCCTGGGAGGCCCAACTACGTAGTTTCTGCATGCAAGACAAACATGGTAGCTTGGACAACACTGCATAGTTTTTAGGCATAGGACACTACTGCTGGATGGGGGTCCTAAGAGGAAACCTCTGCTTATTTTCTGAGTGAAGTGCATCTTGGAAAGCTGGGAGTCAATACTACACAGTTTCTGGATGTAATGCACTACTGGGGGATGGGTTCCAGGAGCACACATCTGTGTAGTTTCTAGTTGCAAGGCAGACTGAGTAGCTGAGGGACAATACTGTGCACTTTCTGATGACAGTGGGTTCCAGCTGGGGGAAGGACATTGGAGGAAACTTCTATGCAATTTTGGATTCCAAGAGATTCTGGGATCTCTATGCACTATGGAGTTTCGGCAGGCAAGGGAGGAATCTTCATGGTTGCAGAAGCAAAGTGTACAATTCTGGGAGGCTAGATGAGGCTAAGTTGCTTTGGAAATTGGCTAAGTCTGAGATCAATGGAACATATGTAAAAATTGATAACATTTGACTGTGATCGTACATGTACAGTTAGTGATACAACATAGACCATTGAGAATGTATAAGACATACTTTTCTCGATGCAACATACCTTGTGACGAGAGTGCATGAAGTGATTGTGAAACATGTCTATGTGATGATAACAACTCATATGCACATGATTCCCTTGAAGAAAAACAACATTCCATTTTCATGCCAAACAATAATCCCTATGCCCAAATATGACACATGATAGAAAGATGAGATTGTGAACAACTCTTAAGATCAAATGGTAAATCTTGATATCATCACCTTACATCACCAAGGAACGATGATCACAGGATCCAAGGTAGGCTCCAAAATTTGCATGCGAGCCAAAATTTTGGATGGTGGTTCTAGCTGCTACAACACTAAGAAATTCCAACTTTTTATCAATGAGCACAACAACAATAGAGACCTAACTTCATCATCAAAATTTACCCCTACAGAACTTAACTGACTAGTAACCGTGTTAAATTCATTTAAATGATTAGCAACAAATCCACCTTCTATCATATTCATATTAAATATATGAATAATAAGAAATACCTTATTTGAGGCTGAGGGTTTTTCATATTGTTTTTCCAATGCCATCATGAAACCTTTTGTTGTCATTTCCTTTGAAATGCTGAATTCCACCGACAATGCCAGTCACAACCGTATTGTTCCTAGTGCCTTTCTGTCAAGAATCTCTCATTCTTTGTATGTCATACTCGTCGACTTATTTATTTTTATGCTAAATGGTAGGTACAGATCTTCATAATACGGATAATATTCCATTTGCATCTTCCACAACTGGTAGTTTAGGCCATTCAATTTCTCGACCTTAAACCTACCATCTTTTGCCATTGCTCCGAGTCGAATCAAGAACCCTTCTCTCCTTTGAGTGTATCAACCAAATAAATCTTCGGCTCCGATACTAGATGTTAGAAATTAATTCATGGAGCAATAAAATTGATGAAATATTATGGAAACACAAATAAAAAAATGCATAAAACAAGAGACACAGATATATGTGGTTCACGTAATTTGGGCCATGTCCATGGTGAAACAACGAGTCCTTCTTGTTATATTATCTAGCAAAATGAAGAGATACAACTTACTATATATCTGTTGTAGTTTCATCTTCACTCTTACACAATTTCCTCTCTCTTTCTTGCTCAGAATAATAATACACAAATGCAATAGAATTCCCTCATATAATCTGAGGGTTGTCTTTTAGGGAAAAAACCCCTTAATTAACATAACTTCTACCACCAGATCATCTGCCTAATGAACGACCCATATTGCCTATGAAATTACAATATTTTACAAGGAAAAATTTCATCTATTTTTAACTTCAGGGGTGTTTCCCCTGAACCCCTAACAAGGGGGGTTGGGGAGCTCATAAAAGTCATCATCACCCCCCCAGACCCCTGTAATGGTGACTAAACGTGTGTCATTTCTACCCTGTTAGGAACAAGATCCAACACAACTAAGACAAAAAAACTTTGAACAATCAAGAAGATAATCAGGCTCCACACACAAAAATGTGCTTTGGATCCTTATAGTGTTTAGAAGGTGGAGATACTATGTGCTTGGGACTCATGTAGTTCTAATCTAAAATTAAATAGAAATGAAACAAATTACATATATAATCATAAACATAGAGATGCAACAGAAAAAAAAAACTTCATTTCATTAATAGAAAAATATTGAGCTATGCTTACAACAAGAATGGAAATAAGATAGCTTAGGTGATGGTAGCTCAAAGGCCTATTTATTATTGGAAAATATGAGAAAACCCTAAACAACCAAAACCCTAACCCTAGGAGATGTAACACCAAGAGTGTGTGCACCCTGTTGGGGTTAGTTGGGCAGCCAATTTCCCAGGGTTATGACTTGGTCATATTATCTCTATTTGGCGTGTACAATACCATTCTAGAAAGGTCTTGTTGAGTACTACAGATTTCCGTGAAGCCAAAAAACGTCATTTAGGGGGTGAAAACTACTTCAGAAGTTGAGGACCTAAAAAAATACTTAAAATAGTAAATGCTAAAATGAACAAGGAAACTGATGAAACTGATGCAGGGGTCTAGGTGGAATAGGTGGGTGGCCACCAATATCCACCTAGATCATTCCTACCCCCTTAGGAAGCAATGGTACCCATTGCGTGGAGAGACTTTGTGAGGTGAGGAAATTTCTGTTGAACCTAGTCCCTAGTGAACCACTTTCCCTTGTGAAGGAATTGGCCTTCTTTGACAACTCTATATAGTTGTATCCTTTGTTAGTGAGTGTTCTTGATCTATCTGTCCATGATTTGATCAGTTGTGGCATGTTCCATGTAGTCCAGGTTGAGATCTATTGGTGTGAGTTGTTCCACAATGTCAGATGTGTCCAATAATGGTGGAAAGTATGGCTGAAGGCAATCTACATTGAACACTCGGTGAAGACCAAGGAATGGTGGGATGCTTAGCTCTAGGGCATTATCGCTGACGGCCTTGGTGATGGTGTATGACCCATATCAGAGCAAGAAAAGCTTGTAGTGGGGTCCAGCAAGGCGCTCCTTCTGTAAATGTATCCAAACTTTTTCGCCCACCTAGAACTTGTGCAACACTCGATGTTGATCATCACATTTCTTGTACTTAGCATTGGCTCTGCCCAATATATCATGTACTTGGTGACGGATATGTTGAATGTGCTCAATGAAGTTGTTAGCCCTTTCATCTTTGGACTAAACATGATCCGAATCTACCTGAGTGGCTACAAATGGTATTGCCACATCAATGGGGCATAATGGCTGAAATCCTAGCCCTACCTAAATGGGGTTATGGCGTGTTGAGCTATGGAGAGATTTCTTGTAGCTGTGATGGACATAGGGGAGACTTTCATCCCACGTGTGTGGATGCTTTGAGTTGTACATGCGCATAATGTGTATGATCATCCTATTGACAACCTCTGTTTGGCCATCAGTTGGGGGATGGAAAGTCGTAGACTTAGTAAGTTTTGGATCTAACATCAATGAGAGACTTGACCAAATTGCACTTAGGAATTTGTTGTCCTGATTTGAGACAATGGAATATGGGATCCCAAACTGTACCCATACTTTTCCAAAGAAGAGCTTAGAAGTGGCCTCTGTTGCGATACTCTTCTTGCAGGATGCCATGATGGCCATCTTAGAGAATATGTTGACAATGACGAAAATTTTATTGTTGTTGTGTTTAGTAGAAGGAAGGCCCGACATGTAACCCATGGAGACAGATTCCCAAGGCCATCTAGGAGTAGGTAAAGGATTATACAGGCTTTGCTTCCTGATGGTTGGTTTGGCGATGACATAGGAGGTGTAGGATCTAATATACTTCCCAACATCCTGATGAAGTTTCAGCCAATAAATACTTCTACAATACAACCACTATTTTCTCTATTCTGAAATTATGTCCAACGACTTGACTGTAGTGCGCCTCGCAAATCATTTTTGCATGCTCACTTGAAGGAACAAAGATGTGTCCGAGGTGGCATGTGAATGCATCTTTGAGGTGAAACTTTGGAACTTCATTCCCTTCCAAGAAAGTCTCATATATGTTGTCAAAACTTGGATCACTCTTGTAAAGATGCAGCTACTCCGTTGTCTCATGCCCACAGGAGTCGAGCACAGTGATCAGCGCCATGACCAGTGGTTGGTTGAGGCAATCAACAACATTATTGGTGCTTCCCTTCTTATACTAAATGTTCAAATGGAACTTTTGCAAATAGTTGGACCATTTCTGGTGGCAATCATTCTGCAACTTCCCCTGTGTCTGAATTGTAGAGGTTGGTGGTCCATGCGGATGACCATTTCCTTCCCCAGAATGTAATTCTTCCATTGATGGCCTGCGTACACAATGGAATACATTTATTTGTCATAAGTGGGGTAATTTCAAACTGTGTCTGAAAGTGTCTCACTATGGTAAGCCACTTGATGCCCATGCTGAGTAAGAACTGCACAAATAGCATGATGCATAGTCGAAGGCAAATGTCTCAATCTCAAATGGTTGTTGCAATTCTGGTAATGTGAGCCCTAGTGCAGAACATAGGTGATTCTTCAACTTGAAGAATGCTTGTTGTTGGATTTTCAACAAAAAAACCTTTTCTTTCGCTCTATCCTTGGTGACTTGACTTAAAGGCCAAGTGATATGAGAGAACCCCAACACGAACCTATAGTAGAAATTGGCAAGACCCAAAAAGTTGCGGAGCTCTGTTAGAGTGGTTGGGGTTAGCCAATACTGCATGACTTTTCTATTGGATGGGTCCACATGTACACCCCTCTCATCAATGATGTACCCTAGATATTGAACTTGGGTCAGGCCAAAGGTATATTTGTCCAAGTCAGCTCACAGCTTTTGTTGGCATAGGATATGAAGGACCTGTCAAATATGGTTGACGTGCTCTTCCAAAATCTCGTTGAAGATCAAGATGTCATCTAAATACACCACCATGAATGCATTAGTGAATGTTCACAAGATGTCATCCATCAGTATCATAAACGTTGTAGGGGCGTTCGTCAATCCATATAGCATGACTAACCATTCCAAATGGCCCTCCTTGGATTTGAAGGTAGTCTTCCACACATCAGAGGGTTCGATAGGCAACTGGTGATAACCCAACCTCAAGTCAACCTTGTTGAAGTATTTGGCCCCCTTGAGTTGGTCTAGAAGTTCATCAGTCCACGAGATTGGTTACCTATTTCAGACAATGATATTGTTCAGTGCCCGAGAGTCAATACAGAGACTCCAGGTCCCATCCTTCTTTTGTACCAATACAATCGGGCTCCCACAAGGTGATGAGCTTGGCTTGATGTTCCCTTTAGGCAATAGTTCCTAAATCTGCTTCTTGATCTCATCGTTTCCATAATAGAGCGTCGATAGATCAGTCCATTGGGCAACGACACGCCCGAGGTCAAATTCATGGAGTGCTTGGCCTGAAAGTGTATAGGTACCCCTATGGTGAGGTGAAAATATCCCTGTACTCATCCACGACCTTGTCCATATACTATTGTTGTCCAGAGGATCCCTACCTGGAAGCTGTGGCCATAACCTTCTTCTTGCCCTAGGGGTGAATCATAAGAAAAACAAATTTCCTGGTTTGGGAAATTATCTTATTTCATTGCTTTGTAGTGATCAAAGAGATGGTGGTAGGTGGGGCTACCTCTAGTATCTTGTACAACTTATTAGCCAAAGTAAAAATAACATAGTGAGGTCTAGACTCATATACAACATGTCACTTCCGCAAGTATGGTTGTCCTAATAATACATCACAAACTTCAAGAGGAGCAACATCACAGGGTACCTCATCCTTGAATGGCTTCATGTTATAGGGAAGGAAAAACTACTGGCTAACACAAAGATCTCCCCCTTGATGAAGTCACCAATGGTGTATGGATGTGGATTTGCTATAGTCCTTAGGCCTAGATGCTTCACGACTTCTTCTGAAATGAGGTTTTGTCTCTTGCTGTCGAAAATAAACTGCAACGAAGGACCCTTTCACCCACATCTCTAAGTTGAAGAGGCGTTACCCATCCTCTGGATCTTCACACTCAATCTTCTGGATCTTGGTGGTGGCCACAGTGGAATTGGCTCTACATCAATGATTTGCTTCCCTTTTTCAGTTCCCTTATCAGTTTTTTATTCAAAGTTGGAACCTACGTCTGATTCGGAGGCCTTCAGCTCTACCACTAGTGACTGGTTGTCCCGACACTCACTTGTATTATGAGTTGAGCTCCTATGGAGCTCACACCATTTTCCCGTGTCCTTCTTCATCTTCGGGGTGTTGTTCTTTTCTTGCAGCTTTTCCGGGCTGTCCTCGGTAGCGTCACCTTGGATTTGTCCTTTTCTCTGTGGTTTGGGGGTGCCTTTTCCTTGATTTAGATTCATAGATCTAAAGTCCCACTTCTTATGTTTAAACTTATGCTCAATCTTAATAGTGTACCGATACACCATGCCGAGTGTGGAAATGTCCAGGAACTCCATATCTTCCTGGATGTACTTGGGTAGACAGTTGCGATACTTGAGAACCAAATGCTACTTAGTATCATTGATACCCAACTTCATGCAAAGGGTATGGGAATTATTTGTGAACTCTGGCACATGTTGGTCACTTCCTTGTCGTAGGATGGTCCACTTTATGTATTTGTCTTCATATCTCCCAACAGGGTAATATTTTTCCTTCATGGCATCTCAGAAAGAATTCCAAGTGGGTGTGGTTGAAAACAACGAGGGTTCACTCTCATCCTTTTGTTCACAGTAGGTTTCCCACCAATCCGTGACATGTGGGGTGGCTTTGATAAGTGCAAAAGAAATATTTTCCCGATTGGGAAAGTCATGAACTAAAAAATATCCTTCCAATATATTTAACCATTTATCTATGGCATTTGCATCTATTAGGCCTTTGAATATGGGAATATCAAATTTAACTTGTACCTTAAAAGGAGTGGTGCCTCCAGAGTGGTTGTTGGATGAATATGCATCGCCTATGAGTAGACGTCAAAGGATCTGGAAAAATTTATCTAGCATCGCGTCCATCTATCGCTCAAGGGCTTCCTCGAGAAACATTTTGAAAGGATCTCTTGCCCCCTCGTATTTATTTTCTTCTTCCATGGGAGGTCGTCGAGTTTTGCAAGGTTGATATTGCAATGCTTCAACCAAATAAAGCCCTAATTCCTTATACCCTGACCTCATTAGAGACATGTGAAGAAAAATAGAGAAAGAGTAGACCACTTTGATACCACTGATCCAAACTTAAACATGAATGCAACAACTTACAGATATAATCATAAACACAGAGATGCATCAGGAAAACACTTCATTTCATTAATAGAAAAATATTGAATTATTCTTACAAACAAAATGGAAATAAGATAGCTTGGGCGATGCTAGCTTGTCTCTGAGAAGAGATGTGGTGGCTACATGCCTCTCAACTATGTTACAATGAGGCTCAAGGGCCTATTTATTATTGGAAAACATGTGAAAACCCTAAACAACCAAAAACCTAACCCCAAGAGATGTAACACCTAGAGTATTTGGGCCCCATTGGAGTTAGTTGGGCAACCAACTTCCGAAGGTCGTCACTTGGTCATATTCTATATGTTTGGCACCTACGATACCTTGTTGGAAAGGTCTCACGTTGAAATGTGTAGTACTCGGCGAGACCTTTCCAACAAGGTATCATAAATGGTTTGACCCCCGTCAGGTTTGATCCCCTCCAGGTTTCACCCAAAACTGCTCCAGAAGTTCAGGACCCGAAAAACTGTTAAAAATAGTAAATGCTGAAATGAAAGAGGAAACCGATGAAATTGACTGGGGGGTCTACGTGGAATAGGTGAGTGGCCACCAATATCCACCTGGATCAAGTTCTTAGTAGGTGGATGCACTATGTGTTGTGGATTCCTGTAGTGCCTATCTTGAAAATCTAGTTGAGAACTACCTTAGAATGGGATCATATGGTGTAAATTCCCTTTAGCACTAAACTTCTTAGACTGTAAATCTGGGTCAAGTGTGGTCAACTATAAGAAATATTGCAATGTAGTTGGCCTATAGTTGGGTGAAGAGTGGAAGTCCCTCCTTCAATTGTTGGCCATTCAAATTAATCAAATAAGTGTATTTACTTGTATAAATGTTACACTATGAATGATGAATGATGTGGTTATGTGTTATGACAATGTATGTATCAACACTATTAATGGAGGAATATGTTATTCGTAATTGTCTATAAGTAAATTCCTATATGAATGATTTCAGGGCTATGAGGGGCTTGGAGGCCTCTGTGTTTTTCGATATGTTTATAAAGAGTAGAGCTAAGTTCATGGTCATGAATTACTTATTGATGCACCTAGGGGTGTTGCAATGTGTGAAATTTCATTATTTAATATGCTATGAGTATCATGGATCTCTGTTTATTTAAGTCTCTTATTTCTCAATTTTGGTAAAGCACTAAGAATGATGCAATGTATGATATATTGGTGGACCTAATCGTGTTGTTTGGGATTCATTATGTTAGGTCCCTATAATACTAGTGCATTCCCCTTATTGTTATTGTTGTGCCCATGTATCCCCCATGTTGTTATTGTATGCCCCATAGAATCCTACTCTTGTTATTCTTGTGCCTTTACATTATTATTGTTATGTAGGCTCTGATTATATTATGACCCCTTAAACTCCTGTATATAGCAAGGAGGTCTTATCATTTGAATCATCCAAGAATTGTTCATTTATGTAATGTAAAGGAGGTTCCCCCTCTCGAAGAGGAAATTTTTTAAGTCATTCATTTATCTTTTCTTCTGTTATTTGAGCTGGTTGTATAACATTTGGAATCAGAGCTTTGGATTCTAGGGTTTCACTTCTTCAAATAGATCATCTTGGAATTTTCGCAATAAATTTTTTCTATGAAGATTCAGAAGTTAAAATTGTAACCACATGGATATGAAATATTGGTGAACCTCATGTACAAATTTTAGATCTTGGTTCGCTATATTTTCTGATATATGATCCTAGGAAGTTAGGGTATTTGCAGGTTGTATAATTCCATATCAAATAGGTGACCTAGGGAAAAACAACATAACTTTCTCTCCGAGCATCTAATTTGAATTTCATAAAAAGTGACTGAAATTGGACAGACTTTAGTTTTTTGGGTATCCTTTTCAAGGATAAAGGTTAAAACAGTGACATGTGGAACTCCATTCAAGTTCACTCTACTGAACCAATATATAATTAGGTCATCGTGGGAGATTGGACATACTTTCGCTTGAAGAATCTAATCTTGGTCTTACTTGTAGAATTGGAAAGAATACTTGGGGGAATACTACAGGATTGAATTTCAGAACTTGGAGATTTGAAATTACAGAGATACAACAACTTCAATATGAAGCTCCTAAAAAGAAATAAAAAGGCATGTATTTTTGAAAATTTTGTGTGACTTTTGTTTGCAAAATCAGTTTAAAGTGATTCAAAGGGAATATTGAAGAATATATATAAATAAGTATTTGGTTCCAAAATTCCTCTCAAACAAAATAATTCTGCACCAATTAAGCCCTCTGAAAGATCCACTATGACTCATGAAGAGGAATAATTGCAACATGATATGTCAAAATTATGAGACCAAGTGCAACAAATTTCACTCTCACAAAGAACCAAAAAATAACTAAAAGGAGACATGGATGACTTAAAAAGGGACATGGAATTTTTGAATAATGGATTAAAAGTAGATATGGAAGATTTGAAGGTTTGTTTAAAAGCATATGTGGAAGCAATGATGAATATCAAGATGGAAGGATTGATAAAGTTGTTGCAAGAAATACTTCCCAATGGTGACAATATAATCCATGAAAATCATGATGAGAAAAAAAGGAATACAAATTATGATTTTAGAGACTCCAATGTTGGGTGTAAGACCCACCACATTCCAAATATATATATGAGGAATTTTGATGGAAAGGATCTGATAACATGGATACTACAGATGGAGCAAAATTATGATCTCCATGATGTGGAACACATAGAAAAGGAACACCAGAAGCATGGTTATGTCATAAGAAAGAAGTTGAGGTGGCAGAGACTACAAGAGAAGTGGAATCATCAGGTAAATTTGCGGTTGATAAAGGAACTAAGGGAACTTGAATAGGTTATAGATGCCAGACAGAGGATAGGGAAGCTCGAAACAGTTGAGCTACAACAAAAGGAAGATGTTGAAGTTTCGTTATGTTACCCAGAGAATGGACAATTACTTTTTGAAAGTGATGAAGAGCTAGAGGAGTTGAATCATATGAATGATTCGAAGCAGTCGAAAGATTTGATGACTGAAGCATCAAACAAGACCGTAAGGTCTTGTGATTTTAAAACTAACGATTTGTGTGTGATTGCAGGTTTGGAAGAAGAGGAAGAAAATCTACTGAAGGATGTTAAGGAAGATTTATCAGAAGAAAGACCATGTGAGGAAATGGAAGATCGTGTAAAGTTTCTGAAGTCCACTCCAAGTAAAATCATTGAGTTATATAGAGAAATGGACTTTCAAAGGAGGAAATTGGAAGAACAGAGGATGAATGTCCAGGATAGATTGCTGATGAAGGATGACAAAGCAGTTGTCATAAATGATAATCAATATGAAATTGCAGGTGACGAGAAACAGAATGTTGCAAAGGGAAAGGAAGATTGGGAGGCCGCAACATCCATAGTGACAACAAGAGCAACATGGGTTATTGACGATGTTGGAAACAATCAGCAAACAAAGGACATACTAGACAAAGAAATTGAGTTGATAAGGAGATTAATGATGAAAACATCCCAGAGAAAGACAACCGAAAGAAAGAAAAGGAACGATAACAAGAGAATGACAATGAGAGATTGCAAGAGCAGAGCAGGTGGAGCACTACAACACAAAATATGGAAACCTGGAAGACAACAACAGATGACAACAGCAGTGAAGCAATCGACAAGCACGGAAGGATTACAAAATAAAATTTGGGATCCAGGAGGAGATATCCAGACTTATGACCAGGTGGTCATGAATTTTCTTACATGGGGAGTCTGATGCAGGAGCATCAAGACCTTTTTCTCCATTTGTAAATATGGGGTGTGATAATATTAATTTGTAAATATGGGGTGTGATGATTTTTAATATTTTATTAATTAATTTGAATTAGATAGGAGAAGGTGAGGATTTATGTTAATATCTTTTTATTAATAAAAGGATATGAGGAAATCTAATAAATTGAAGGATTTTAGGGATAAAAACCTATCCTTTAGGGATGTTGAGAGATTTAGGGGTTTGTTGAGGAATTGAAGGGATTGAGCATTTAATTTAAGGATTTTTTAAATGGTATAAATAGGAGGGCTTTTTGAGAGAAAAGAACATTGAGATTGTGAGAAAAGTGAGAGGAGTAGAGAGCTGGTTGGGAACAACCAAGGCTGTGAGCCTTTGGTAAATTGTAAGGGCCATCAATCTGGAAAATCAGGCCAAGGAGGAAGAATGTTGTTGTAAGTATTGTGTATTAATGAAGAATTTAATTTTCTGGAGTTTATGTCATTATTGAGTTCATGTAGAATTGATTGGATAATTTAATATCAGAATGAATCGATTCTAAGAAAGGAATAATTCTGTGTAAAGAATTGTGAATCGTGTTTATGTGTTCGATGTGTGGAAGGAAGGTTCAATTCTTGTTATTTTCTGAGATTATTGTGTTATGGAGGAATCTGGATTGTTAATCTTTGTGTAGCTTTATTGACTCATAAAATTTCGATGAAATTCTATATGTATTGAATTCTGGCCTTTTGGGAATGTAATTGCTATTATCTGTGTCCAGTGATATGGGATGGTATCGATTGTGTTAATCGATATCGGATTGTATATGAGAGCCACAATCCTGAATTTAGAATACGTTTAAACTTGTCTGAAGAGTTTAAATGGAGAAACGAATAGAATTGATGATGCTAAGGAGCGCAGTCTTGTAGTTGTGAAACCCATATAATGTCGTGGAATTTCTGTTTGAAACCACAGAGGGCAATTGTGAAATCGAATGCGACACAGTTCAATTTGAAATCACATTTGGTTGTTTTTGTGAAATGGAATGTTGATGGGCGTTGAAATTAAGGGCAAACTGTATGACATAGACATGGTAAAATGGTGGTATCATGGACGCAGAATCACGATGTTGTGAATTGAGTCAGAGTTGATGCAGAGTTATATTGGTTATAGAAATGAAGAAAATCTCATGCTAAGAACCAGCAACTGGAGCGGATCTATGTGAGATTCGTTGGTTTATTAAACGCTGAGCGTGCAGAGTTATGTTGTTGGATGTTAAATTGAATAGTTAAACCAGTGGTATTGCCTCACTTGTAAATGGTAAGTTGAATTTCTACGTGTTAATTGCTGGGTTCATTGAATTGGGTCTTGAAATCCAAAGCTTATTAAATATTCATAACATTGATTTGGGGATGGATATATGTTATGATGTGAATGGGGAGCTGTGGCTCATTTAGATAAATTTTATGAAGCTGGTTTGAATTCCATGGGATGGGGCGGAGACCTTTTAAATTAAATGAAAGCATTCATATCGGATTTTAAATGGTTCTATGATCATTGTTAAGTAATAAAGTTTCCACGAGAGAATTGAAACCTGAGTTGTTGAATGCCCATTAAAAAAAAAACTTCCGCATGAGTTGAAATTGCCAGTGAGTGGATTTACTTGGCACGAAATGGGCAACCGAAGCAGACCATCAGTTACATGGCAGAACGGGTAGTTGGCACTGGTTCATTCGGAATTGTGTTCCAGGCAAAGTGTCTAGAAACTGGTGAACATGTTGCCATAAAGAAAGTGCTGCAGGACAAAAGATACAAAAATAGAAAACTGCAAGTTATGCGCATGCTTGACCATCCTAATATAGTTTAATTTAAGCATTGTTTCTTTTCAACGACTGATAACGATGAGCTTTACCTTAATCTTGTACTGGAGTATGTCCCTGAGACAGTTTACCGAATTTCTAAGCACTATAATAGGGTGAACCAACGGATGCCATTATTATATGTTAAACTGTATGCATACCAGATATGCCGTTCTCTAGCTTACATTCACGGTGCTGTTGGTGTTTGTCATCGTGATATAAAACCACAAAATCTCCTGGTGAATCCACACACACATCAGTTAAAGCTTTGCGATTTTGGCAGTGCCAAAGTGTTAATGAAAGGGAACTCAGTTTTGGTGCGAGTGCTATCAGTCCGATTGAAAAGGAGTATGATTCTGGGTTCGCAGGAATATCCCTGCGTCATAATCAATTTGTATGGTATTGATGGATTTGTTCTCGTAAACCACTTGTCACTTGGTCAATTTTTATGGAGGAAATGATAGCACATTATGAGGATACAAAGAGAGACACCTTCTTTAGCCAATTTTTAAATCTCAAACAAAAGGGTTCAATGGAGGAGCACATTGAGGACTTCCAAAAATTGAATATAAGGGTAACTAATATTCTAGAGGAGCATATGATTGATGTCTTCATCGAGACTTTGAAGGATAAAATCCCATGAGGTTAGCCTTTGGGAGCCTGATTCATTGGAGAAGGAATTCAAGGTGGAAAGAATAGTTGAAAGAAAAATTATGGCAACAAGGAAGTCTACCGCTCACAACTATAAAGATGGAAGTGTTGCTACTGCTAGCCTTCCACAAAATACAAGGTTTACACCACAAAAATTGGAGGAAAAAAGAGAGAAATGTTCTTTGTTACAGTTTTGATATCGAATACACTAAAGGACATAAGTGTGCTGAGAAGAAATTATTCTACATAGATTGAGAAGAGGAGGAGGAAAGGGAACAAGAAATATCAAAAGAGGAGAAATACACCAGGAACCCAACCCCAAAGAAAGAAGGAATGAATTTGACCATATCTTGTAATGCACTGGTAGGAATTACCACTCTTCAAACTCTCAATATAAAAGGATACACCAAGAAGAAAAAATTAATAGTATTGATTGATTCGTGTAGTAACCATAATTTTATTCATTGTAAGATAACCAAGGAATTAAATTTCTTCCTATATCCAACACTAGAGTGTGAAGTGATGGTTATAAATGGAGGATATATAATTTTCTCTATAAAGAGTCATAATATCAAGCTAACCATGGGGGAATATGTATTGAATAGTCCAATTCTTTCCATTCCTATGGGAGGTGCTAATGTTGTACCAAGATTCCAATGGTTACAATCTTTGGCGACAATAGCTTTTAATTTCAAGAATTTTTTTTGGGAAGGAAAGGAAGTTGAATTAAGGGGTATCGTAGGGAAACCAAGAAAGATAATAAACTATAATGGCATGAAAAATCTTCTGAAGAAAGAAAAATGTTGCGTAATTGCACAATTATGCTCACTAGAGGTTCAAACATCGAAATGATCTATTTATCCAGATCTCCAAAAATTCTTGGAAAATCATTCCAATGTATTTGAGACTCCCAAAGACATCCCACCTATTCGTGATCATGATCATGACATTCATTTTATTCCAAGAAGTGTTCCTCCAAACATCAAACCTTACAAATATCGCTATGCCCAAAAGAGTGAAATTGAACGTGTGGTTGCATAAACGCTAGCAGCTGGTATAATTGAACCTAGTCAAAGTTATTTATCTACTCTAGTAGTATTGGTGCACAAGAAGGATGGATCATGGAATGTGTCCGGATTATAGGGAGCTCAACAATCTCACTATTAAAGATAAGTTTCCCATTCCTGCCTTTGATGAATTATTGATGAACTACGTGGATGAATTTACTTCACCAAGTTGGATCTTCGTTTAGTATATCATCAAATTAGAATGGATACTGAAGACATTTCGAAAACATCATTCAGAACTCATGACGGTCATTATGAATTTTTGGTCATGCCTTTTGGCCTTACTAATGCAACTTCCACATTTCAAGGTTTGATGAATTCCATTTTCAAACCCTTCCTTAGAAAATTTGTGTTAATATTTTTTAATTATATACTGTCCTAGAAGGATCATGGTCAATAAGTTGAGAGGATGCTCAAACTATTAGAGGAGAAACAACTATATGCAAACAAATCCAAATTTTTCTTTGGAGTACATGAGGTGGAATATTTGGGTCATATTGCATCTCATTAGGGTGTTAAGGTAGACACTAATAAAATTAAAGCCATTAAGGAATGGAAAATTCCCATAACCATAAATAATCTTCGAGGATTTCTTGGGTTGACAAGGTATTATCACAATTTTGTTAAAACTTATGGGAGAATAGCAACACCTTTAATAAAATTACTAAAAAAGGTGATTTTTCATGGACTACACAAGCAACTGAGGCCTTTTGACATCTTAAAGAGGCAATGTGCGAAGCCTCAGTCTTAGCAATGCCAGACTTCACAAAACCTTTATTGTGGAATGTGATGCCTCAGGAGATGGAATTGATGTCAATTTAATGCAAGAAGGAAGACCCATTTATTTTGTAATTAACCCAATGAAAGGAAAGTATTTACACAAACCTATTTATGAGAAGGAAATGTTGGAAATACTACATTCACTAAAGTAATGACAACCTTACTTAATGGGAAGTTCAAGGAAAAAATAGATCAGGATAGTCTTAAATACTTTTTGGAACAAAGATTATATTTATAAGAGAAAAATGGGTCACAAAGATGTTCGGTTATGACCTCGAAATCATATGCAAAAAAGGAAAGAAAAATGTTGTTGCGGATGTGCTCTCGAGAAAGAATGAGGATGTAGAAGCATTTATCTATTCCATTTTAGTCATCCAACGTAATTGGATAATTGAAGTAAGGGATGAATGGAAGAATAATGAAGAGGTATGGACACTCATTCAAAAGTTGCAGCAACATCCCAATACATCAGAGACATTTAGCTGGAAAACTGAGTCATTATGGTACAAACATCACTGATATCTTTGTAAGAATTATCAACTCAAGCAAAATATTCTTTTGGAATTGCACACCTCCCCCTTAGGAGGGCACTCAGGATTTTGAAAAACTTACCACATGATTAAGAAGGAATTCTTTTGGGATGGCCTTAAATCTATTATTCATAAATTTGTGGCGGAATCTTTGGTTTGCCAACAAAATAAAGTTGAGGCAATTAAGACCCTGGGTCTGTTACAACCTTTAGCCATTCCAAGTCAACGTTGGGAAGAGGTCTCAATGGATTTTACCATAATTTTACCCAAGTCTGAAGGAAATTGGTCTTTTTGCAGACTCCTGAATTACATTCCAAACAGGTGACCTAGGGAAAATCGTCATAACTTTCTCTCTGAGCATTGGATTGAAGTTTCGTAAGAAGCTACAGAAAGAGAATGAACTGGAGTTTCTTGTATATATATTTTTAGCTCATCTTATCATACTCAATCTGATGGGAAAACTGAGATAGAAAATAAATATTTTGAAGGATATCTTTGGTTCTTTGTATCCAATAAGAGAACACAATGCTTCAATTGGTTACCTCTAGTTGAATGGTGTTTATAACACTTCCTTCCATATTACAGCAAAAATTACCCTCTTTATGGAACTTTATGGATATCTTCCACCATCCATCACAACATATTTAAGAGAAAAGTCTAAGGTTCAAGCAGTGGAAGATCACATCGATCATCAACAACACGTTCTCCAACTCTTAAAGGATAACCTCACTCTAGCGTAGAATTGAATGAAAGAACATGCATATCAACATCACAATGAAAGAAGTTTTAATGCAGGCGACTGGGTATTTTTATGGCTACAACCATAAAAACAAATTTCCCTCAAGCAATCTAAGAAGGATAATAAATTATCACCCAAGTACTATGGTCCTAACAAGGTGTTGCAAAAAATTGGTACTATGGCATACAAATTGGAGTTTCCTGCATCCTCCTTAGTACAACCAGCTTTCCACGTTTCATGCTTAAAGAAGGTTATCGGTGATAATATCCCAATTTAAACAGTGTTTCCAGAAGGTGACAAGATCATATTTGAACCTGAAGCAGTCACAAAAACACGAACTCAAAAACCACGAAATCGATTAATTTTAGAATATCTAATTAAGTGGAAGAGCTTACCCATGGAAGCTTCCACGTGGGAGGATGAGAATTTTGTACAGAAGTATCTAAGACTGCTCAAGTGTTGAGGACAACACTTTTTTGAAGGAGAGGGGCATGTTAGATCCTTATAATTCTAGTGTATTCCCATTATTGTTATTGTTAGTGTATCCCCCTATTCTTATTATTGTTCCCATGCATCCCCCATGTTTTTATTGTTGTGCCCCATAGAAGCCCACTATTGTTATTTTTGTGCCCTTACATTATTATTGTTATGTAGGCTCTAATTATATTGTGACCCCTTAGACTCCTATATATACCAAGGAGGTCTTATCATTTGAATCATCAAAGAATTATTCAATTACGTAATGTAAAGGAGGTTTCCTTCTCGAAGAGAACAATTTTTAAGTCATTCATCTATCTTTTCTTCTCTTCTTTGAGCTAGTTTTATAACAAAATATGTAGTTTAATATGATACTGTCATGTTTGAATTTAAAGAGTAGTATTAGCCATGTATTAGCTTATTTATGTGCCTAATAGTAGACATGTTGATAGGTCCACTTATTATATTATGGCTATGTATAATACTTGGAATGTTCAATGTTTGAATGATGGTTTCAAACTTTCATTCCTATAGAATTAGTGTTCTAAGCAATACCAAGCTTCAAGGAGAACCCTAGATAAGTTCGTTTAAGTTATTAGAATTTATAAGTTAAAGTGTGGTATAAGTCAGACTTTTTATTTGGAGTTGAATGAGTTATTAACAAAATTTTATCCAGGGCTCGATGACTTATTGGAATTTTCTCGTATGTGAGGTCAAATGAGTTCTTAGCAAGATGTTGTATTCAGGGCTAGATAGGTTATTTACAGGATATTGTATCCAGGTTGGATATGGCTTTAGAATCATGTTGTCTAGTGTATCCATCTTTAGAATGGATCATATTTCGATGGAAGGAATAATTTGATATTGGATATCCAGAGTGTGGCCCTTTTGTAGAAATATAAGCGCAAGGTCAGATTACTTTATGAGTGAAGATTGTATCCAAGAAACAAAATACTTGAGGTTCCACACTTTAGAAATGGTCCAAATTTCCATTTCTTCAAATTTACACAAAAAGTACAAGGTATCCAATATGGGCCCCACTTGGGTGATTAATTGTGCGAGGTTGGATATGCGTTGAGTTGGATTTTGGAGGAAACACAATATATCTATAGTGGGGCCCAACGTGGTGGAATAATTGTGAGGGTATGGAGTTACTACTTCGTGGATGTATCTGAGGGTCTGAGGATTATGGAAAACTGCAAATTTTGGTGCACCCAAAATTTCCCCTAAAACTAGATACAAAGGAAATAGTTGAATTGCACACACATGCTAGAGCTTATGCGACCCATGAATTAATACGAGGTGTCAAGAACCAAAAAAGAATGACTATTGCCACATATGTGCCATGATGGGTCCACGAGTGACGTGGACTACTCAAGGTGATGTGGCAAGGCCACATGGGCACTCACATCGATGCCACATGGAAATACCTTGCTAACGTGGCAAGAGTTAATTGGAAAAAATTTAAAAGGGCATAAATTTCAATATAAAATTTGGATTGACATCAATTATATCAGCGGAAATCTCTCAACGAGTTGAACGAAATGATGGTATTTATTTTGGATTTTGAAAAAATTGGAAAAAGAGGATTTTTGAAACCCCATATTCATAACAAAACTTGAGGGTCATATTAATTATAAAGTAACGCCTTCCATAGCCCAAGGGAGTAAAAGGGGTGGGAGGGAGCATTAAAAAGTGGTATAGGAGCGCCCAGGTTCAACACTCATATTGAATGGGCCTAGGAGGATAAGTTAGAGCTCTGTTACAAAGTGTGGTATTTAAAGGGTCATTGTTTACTATATACGAATGTGTGTTGATTGTAGCATTTTGACTGGTGATTGTGTGTTATGTGCATACATGTGTTGATATCAAAATGTGAAATGATAAAATGATTAGCATGATAGATTTTGATATGTTATCTTACTTCCTAAATGGCATAATAACATGAAATTTTATGTTTCATATAACATCACATCAACATACTTATTGCAATTATTCCAAGGTGATGGGTACATATGATTATTTTTATCTTGGTTTGCTTAATAGTTATGTGTGTGTAACAAAAAAAAGGCAGACACTAAGGAACAATAAGAGAATACATGTATGAACAATAGAGTGGTGCAGTACGACCCTTATAGATCCCATAATTGTCAAGAAGAAGAGTTGGTTAGAAAGAGGAGAGAGGATGACTCCAGTGACTAGATGGACACCCTTACAAGTTTGAGGGTTGGATTGAGAAGTTTTGAGGATGACAACGACGAGATTTTTAAATCCTAGAAAAAATGAGTAGTAATAAATGCAACTATACTACAGAACCTGATAGACTTGAAAATATAAAAGCAACATGAACTAGGTGCCATATACCTAGGAAAAAATAAATCAAAGAAAAGTCCATCTAGACTTTGGAAGCATGAATTGAGGACTGATGGTGAAGAAGGAAGCAAATGTAATAAAATTCATCAAAAGACAAGTGAAGATACATTGGGTGGAGGAACTCCACTAAGTTCCCTAGAGAGAAGAACATGCAATAATGAGAAATTGTCTATTGATTCAACGAAGAGATATTATTAGCGGGAAATGAAAGAGAAATTTTTGATGCTAGAAGAATTTAAGAAGGAAAAGCCTCCTACATTTGATGAAAGGTCAATAAATCCAAAGAAGCAGAAGCATGGTTATTTGGAATGAAAACATACTTTAGGGTGCATTATTACTTCAAAAATATGAAGGAACTATATTAAAAATTTTCAGCTTGGAAGGAAGGGTTGATATATGGTTGGAAGACCTGAGGAATGTCAAGGACGTTAGAGAAGAGGAGTCTCCTTAGAGGATATTTGAGAGATACTTTTGAGAGAAGTACTTGTCTGAAAGGTACTATAATAGGAAGGTCAAGGAATTTCATGAGCATAAATTGGGGTAGCTGATAGTTGATGAACATACAAACATATTCTTGGAGCTACTAAGGTATGTACCATATATCAAGGATGAGAAGGTAAATATTCATAGGTATTTGAGTGGACTTCCGTAGGCTTTTAGGTACATAATAGAGTTTTGTGAGCCAAAAACCTTCGAGGACACCATTTGAAATATGAAATATTGATATGAATATTCCAAGCATAAGACTAAGTTCTAAACTGATTTCAAAGCAAGAGGTAAGACAAAATTTAGAAGGAAAGGGTAGAAAAATATAGGACATCAATTAGGAGGAAGGAATGTGAATTTTATCACTCATGTCAATTGTGATCTTTAATATAAATCTACTGCTAATAGTATAGATCAACTCTTAAATCTAGTAAGAGGGGAAGTTGAGTGATTCAGAAGACGACTCATAAAGTGTTGGATTTGTGGAGAGAATCATAGGAATAAATAGTATTAAAAAAAACAACAGAATGATCCAAGGTTGTATAATGTGAAAGGAGAGACATTAAATGATATGGATCAAAGCGTGCCACAAATATTTGCCACATTGGACAACAGGTATGCTAATCACCAATAATTAATGTTTGATACGGAAGGTATGGTCGATACCTATCCCATTTAAACTTTTATTGACCCAATTTCTAATTTAGTTATGTTAATTCTAAAGTTGTAGAGAAGTGTGCATTTTACAAAATAACCATGAAAATTTGTGGTTATTTCAGCTAGCAATGAATAATAAAAGGTGAGTTGAAGGCGTGGTGAAGTCATGCCCAAGAGTGATAAATGACATTCCCATGTATGTATAATTGAACCTATTGTTGTTGGGTCCATATGACGTACTAGTTGGCATGGAATATCTAGCAGACCACAAGGCGAAAGTAGACTTCTACAATAAGTTGATAGAATGTCTCAATGACAAAGGGTAAATAGTGGCATTGCAATGGATACAAAAATATGTAACTATTTGGAAATATTAGTTCTACAAATGAAGAGGCACAACTGGAAAGAATGTGTCTTTTATGTTTTCCGAGTGAGGAGTGAGTCCGAGGTTAAGAGAGATAGGGTAGAAGAGTATCCACTATCAAACAGTTCAATGATTTGTTTCCTGAGGAAATCCCAAGATTGATTATAAGAAGAGAAATTGATTTCTCAATTAAATGATTACCAGAATCAACACTAGTGTTTGGATCTTTTTATCTCATGAGCACACTAGAGTTGGAGGAACTGAAATTGCAATTAAAGGAAATGTTGGAAAAGGGTTATGTTAGACCCAATGTATCACCCTAGGGAGCTCTAGTACTATTTGTGAATAAGGAAAGAAAATTGAGACTGTGCATTAACTACAAATAGTTAAATAAAACCGCAACAAAGAACAAGTATCATTTTCTTAGTATTAATGGATTATTTGATTAGTTGACAGAAGATGCGTATTTTCAAAGATAGACTTGAGTTCTAGCTACCATCATGTACAAATAAGGATGAATACATCCAAAATACAACATTCAAAACTAGGTATGGGCATTATGAATTTGTGGTGGTGCCATTTGGATTCAACAATGCTCCAACAATGTTTATGTGTTTGATGAGAAATGTTCTCATTCCATATTTGGACTAGTTTGTGTTGGTATTTGTAGATGACATCTAAGTTTATTATAAAACCAGGGAGGAACATGAAGAGCATTTGGAAACAATTTTGCAACTACCAAGAGAGAAAAATATTTATTTCAAACTCAAAAAATGTTATTTCCTCCAATCACAAGTTCAGTACTTGGGACATATCATTTCCAAGGAATAAGTGGTAGTAGACCCTGAGAATATCAAATCCATCATGGAGTGGCCTACTCCTCAAAATGTGGAAAATTTTTATATCCTTTATGGGATTGGTGAGGTATTATTAGAGGTTCATTCATAATTTCTCAAGGATCAGACATCCAATCACAATATTAGAGAAAAAATGAGTTAAATTCTAATGGACACCAAAGTACACAACTATTTTCAAACAATTAAAACACCTACTAACACATGCCCCAATATTGATAATAATAGACCCAAATAAGAATTTGTGGTTTGCACTGATGCTTGTAAAGAGGGGCTCCATGGAGTCTTAATGCAAGAAGGATAGATGATTTCTTAAGAATCAAGGAAGTTGAATGAGCATGAGATAAACTATGACAATCATGACTTGGAGCTTGCAACGATAGTGCATACATTGAAAATGTGGAGGCACTACTTTCCTAAAAGAAGTTTCTTTTAATGTCATATCATGGAGGGTTGGGATTGTCGGATTTAACGCCGTACAAAAATTACCCGCATAAAAATTCTAAAAAATAGAAAATAAACAATGGTGATAGCATAATACATAAAACAAATATACACAAATATTTTCCCCTGGATCCCAAAATTGGGATTACCAGATTGATTTTTCATTGTGTTCCTTTCAATGTTACAATACATATATATACATGCCAAAGCATCCATAAACCCCAATCCATTAACCGTGGATTAGAACACAACCATAGTTCCCTTGATCATATCTACAAAATACCATGGACCGAAAACCATTGTGCCCAAAACCATGTGCGAAATCCATGCACAAAACTATAGGTAGGTTCAGCCACCTAATTTAGGGTCCAATTTTTTTTTTCCTAGGGCGCTCCCCCGGACTTCGTAGAGGGGAGCTATCACCTCCCCTCAAACCCCCTGATAGGGGGGGCTACCTCCCCCACTATGGCCCCCTCGCTGCACCTGGTGCAAAAAGGGGGGGGGGGGGGGGGGGGGGGGCTCCACCCCCCCTCTAACCCCCCCGCTAAACTACTAGGGCTAGTCGTGGAAGGAATATAACACAACCCAACATTCTCCAACTTGTTGTTTTATTTTGACCGGGGGGCACATGAGAGCTTAGTCATTGATCTAGCCCTACAATGCCCATTATTTCTCCACACCAAGAGAACTTCTCAGTGCTCATAGACTTTTTCAATGCATCTGTAAAAGTGTCCACCTTTACTAGCAACACCTTTTTGTATTCTATCATATCCCTCACAAAGTGATACTGAACATCAATGTGCTTTGTCTTTAAATGATAAGAAGGGTTCTTTGCCAATAAAATTTCACTTTGGCTATCACAATCTATCCTTATAGATCGTTGTTCTAACCCCATACTTGAACACCATCTCTACAACCAAACTTCTTCCTTGCTTGCATGAGTGGTTGCCATGTATTTTGCTTATGTAGTTGATAGTGCCACTACAGATTGTCTCTTACTCATCCAACTAACTCCACCTCCAAATAGGTTAAACACATATCCACTTGTAGATCTTCTCTGATCCAAATCTCTAGCCTAGTCTGCATCAACAAAACCATGGATGTCCAAAACTCTGTCCAATCCTGGTATTCCTTGGTAGCACAAACCATAATCATTAGTGCCATGCAAATACCTAAAAACCTGCTTCACTGTTGTCCAATGCTCCTTCCCTAGTTTTTACATAAACCTGCTCAATACTTCCACTGCATGTTCAATGTGTGATTTAGTACATACCATTGCATACACCATTCTACCAACTTCACTTGAAGATGGAACACGAACATGTCCTCTTCCTCTTCTTGTGTCTTGGAACACTGTTCAACAGATAATTTTAAAACTACAAGAATAGGAACCTTCAATGTTTACTATCCTGCATATTAAACCTCTACAGTATTGTCTCGACGTACTTCCTCTAGTTTAACCTAAGCTTCCTCTTTGCCCGATCTCATTTAATTTCCATGCCCAAAATATAGTTTGCAGCACCAAGATCTTTCATGTCGAATTCGGAGGACAATTTGGTCTTCAAATCCTGGATAATTTCTTTGTCATTTCCAAACCAGTAACATATCATCCACATTCAAGAATAGATAAATAAAACTGTCACCAATTAATTTAAAATACACACAATTATCTGCTTTGCTTATGGTGAAGCCAAATCTTCATATAAATGTATCAAATTGTTTATACCACATTCTTGGTGATTGTTTTAACCCATATAGAGACTCTTTTAACTTGCATACCAGTTCTTTCTTACCCTTTAGTGCAAAGCCTTTAGGTTGCTTCATGTAGATACCTTCTTCCAGATCCCCGTGAAGAAATGTTGTCTTCACATTCATCTGTTCTACCTCAAAATCAAAAGAAGAAGCAATAGAAGAAAAAATATCACCAAAATCAATTCACGACACCTGGGAATAACCTTTTTCTACCAACCAAGCTTTGTATTTCTCCACCTTCCCTTCTACATTCATCCTCTTCTTGAACAACCATTTGTTGCCAATGGGTTTCCTTCTAGCTAACAACTCCACCAGATCACAAGCCTCATTTTTGTGCAAAGATGTCATTTCATCAACCATGGCGTCTTTCTATAGTTTTCCATCCTCTATATCTACTGATTCCTTCATAGTTCTAGGATCATCATCGGTAATAGATAAAAAAAACTTTTAACAAAAAGCATATGGACTATAACTTTCTGGTTGCCTTCTTTCTCGAATTGATCTTATCACAACTAGAGTTTGTGGCTCTTCATCTTCTGATTCCTCTTCTGTTGTAGAGTCTGATTCTTCCTCCTTTAGCTCAAACCCTATCTTATCTGTTTCCTTTGGTAGGAATTCATGTTTAATAACATCTTTTACCTCTCTAAACACCACATCTCGGTTGTACATAACCTTTCTTGTTACTGGGTTCCAAATATTATAACCTTTTAAACCATCCTTATACCCAATAAAGATACACTTTTCAGGTTTACTATCCAACTTTCTTCTTTTCTCCTTTGGAACATGTACATATGCATCACATCCAAATACCCTCAGATGTGAAAGAGAAGGTTTCTTACTAGTCCATACCTCTTGTGGAGTCTTATCCTCCAACACTAATGAAGGTGATTTGTTGACCAGGTAACATGCAGTTTCCACCGCCTCTGCCCAGAATTCCTGTCCTAACCCGGCACCAGTCAGCTTGCTTCTTGCCCTTTCCATCAACATCTTGTTCATTATTTCTACAACTCCATTTTTCTCAGGTGTATGTGGAGTAGTATTCTACCGTGCTATACCACACTTATTACAAAACTCTTAAAATTCCTTCTTGCAAAACTCTCCATTGTTATCTATCCTCAACACCTTTATCTTCTTCTTTGTCTGGTTTTCCATCAAAGCCTTAAATTCTTTAAACCTGTCAAAGACTTTAGATTTCTTCTTGAGGAAATATATCCATGTATTCCTTGAGAAGTCATCTATAAATTATACATAGTACACATACTTACCCAGTGATGGAACCGACACAGGTCCAAACACATCACTGTGCACAAGCTGTAATATTTGTTTCACCCTCTTACCACCAGAGGGGAAGCTCACCCGATTCTTCTTCCCATATACAAAATTTTCACAGAAATAAAAATCTAGAGAGCTATTGGACATACCTTCTACCATACCTTTACCATGAAGTATTTGAAGGCCCTTCTCTCCAATATTTCCAAACCTTTGATGCCATAGCATCGTCTTTTCTCCAAAGACCACTAGATTTTCTGTTCCACTTTTAGGAACCATAGAACTATTGCACCCATCAATAACGGTGTTGCATTGCAGCCTGTACTAAGTTCCAATCCAAACTCCTCTCATCAATAGCAATTCTCCCCGAACCATCTTGCAGGTACCTTTCTCAAACACTATTTTTACACATGCATCATCCAAATTTCTTACAGAAATCATATTCCTAGCTAATGTATGAATATGCAGAGCACCCAAAAGTGTTCTAATCCTTCCACTTTGGAACTTCAACTTAACATTTACATGACCAATGATTCTACCCTTCTTATCATCCCCTAAGAAGACATCACCACCATCATATTTCTCATACTCGCAGAACCACTCTCTATGGGGAGAAAAGTGAAAGGATGCACCTGATTCAATCAACCATGCCTCATGATCTACATGTGTACTTGAAGAAGAAGCTAATTAGACATCCCCACCTTCATCTAAGGTGGTTTTTGCCTCTATAGAAGGAGCATTATCATATCCCTTTCCTTTCACAGGAGCTTTGGATTTACAGTCCCTTTTATAGTGCCCTTACCTTCCACATTTCCGACACACTTTTACAGGTTTTCCTGAAGATTTAGATCTCCCTCTATATTTAGATCTCCCACTCGAGGAATTTTTATTTTAATTTATTATTATTATTATTATTTATTTATTTATTTATTTATTTTGTTCTAGGACCATCCTCATATAGAGAAGGCATCACCATTCTCGCTCTCCATATTTTTCTGTTTCATCTCCTCTATTGTTAGGGTCCCTATAATACCAGTGATTACCCCATTACTATTGTAGTTTTATCCCTTATTAATATTGTTCCGCCCCTATTGTCCCCATATTTTTATTACTGTGCCCCATAGAATCCCTCTATTGTTATTTTTGTGGCTTTATATTATTATTGTTAGGTCGGCTGGGTTATATTGTGACTCCTTAGACTCCTATATATAGAAAGGAGGTTTTGTCATTTGAATCCTTCAAGAAATTTTCATTTGTGTAGTGTAAACGAGGTTGCCCCCTCGAAGAGGCTGAATTTAAAGGCGTTCAACTATATTTTCTATCTTTTTGTAAGATGGTTTCATAACATTTGGTATCAGAGCTTTAGATTCTAGGGTTTCGCTTCTCCAAATAGGTATTTTTCTACGACGTTTCAGAAGCAAAAAAAAAAAAACCCATGTGAGAAGAAATCACACTGAACATCGGGTCCAAATTTTAGAGCTTTTCATGCTATATTTGTGGAGATATGATTTGAGGAAATTAGTCTTTTGCAGACTCCTGAATTACATTCCAAACAGGTGACCTAGGGAAAATCGTCATAACTTTATCTCTGAGCATTGGATTGAAGTTTCGTAAGAAGCTACAGAAAGAGAACAAACTATAGGTTCTTGTATATATTTTTTAGAGCCAAAGGTCGAAACAGGGACACGTGGCATGTCATACAAGTTTGCTCTACTGAAGTAGTTTATAATCAGGTCATTGTGAGATATTTGCCATAACCCTTCCTTGGAGAATCCAATTTGGATCAGACTAGTGGCATTGGAAAGAGAATAGAGAGGGCTACTGCAGGTCACAATTTCAAAACTGAATGATTCGAAATTACAGAGATACATCAGAGGCAATATCAAGCTCCTTCAAAGTGAAAAAAGGTGTGTAGATTTTTTCAAATTTTTTCTTAAGCTTGGTTTGAAAAATTATTTTAAAGCATTCAAAAGGCATAGTAGAGCATTATTATCGGTAATTGATGCCCCAAGGAAAGAAAATGCAAACACCTAGTAAGCATCCTAAAATTGCTAGCATGACTCATGAAGAAGAGGAAGAAATGCTACATGATATATCAAAATTACAAGGCCAAGTGCAACAAATGTCACTCTCACAAAAGCTAACCGAAGCTAAGATAAATGGCATGGAATCTAAGATAAAGGGTGTGGAAGCTAATTTGAATGGCATGGAAGCTAAGATGGACGATTTGAAGATAGATTTGAAGACAGACATGGAAGAATTGAAGATAAATATGAATAAGTTGCTACAAGAAATGGTCACTAATGGTGAAAGGGTAGTAAAGGAAACTCATGATGAGAACAAAAGAAATGTTAATCATGATTCCATAGACTCTAATGTTGGATCGAAGACCCATCATATTCCAAAAATCGATATGAGGAATTTCGATGGCAAGGACCCCACAACATGGATATTACAGATGGAGAAATTTTTCGATCTCAATAATGTGTAAAACACATAAAAGGTATGTATTGAAACTTTATATTTGGAACCAAATCGGTTTGTATGGTATCAATGGCTTTGCTCTCATAAACAAATTATCACTTGGCCAATTTTACGGAAGAATTGATAGCACATTATGAGGACACAAAAAGCAACACTTTTTTTAGCCAATTGATAAGTCTCAAACAAAAGGGTTCAATAATGGAGCACATTGAGGAGTTCCAAAAATTGAACATAAGAGTAAAAAATATTCCAGAGGAGCATAGGATTGATGTGTTCATAGGGACTTTAAAGGATAATATCCAACATGATGTTCACCTTTGGGAACCTGATTCATTATAGAAGGCATTCAGGTTAGCAAGAAAAATGCAAAGCAAAATGGTGGCAACTAGGAAGCATACCAGTCACAACTATAAAGATGGAAGTGTTGTTACCCCTAGCCTTCCACAACCTACAAGGTTGAGACCACAACAATTGGAAGAAAAAATATCAAAAGGGCTTTGTTACAGTAGTTATAACAAATACACTAAAGGTCATAAGTGTGGTGAGAAGAAATTATTCTACATAGATTGTGAAGAGGAAAAAGAAAAGGAGCAAGAAAGGTCAAAAGAAGAGGATATACTCCTGGGACAAAGCCTAGATAAGAAGAAATGAATCTGACCATATCTTGTAATGCACTAGCTGGAATTACCACTCCTCAAACCATCAAGATAGAATGAGAAATCAAGAAGAAAAAGGTAATAGTGTTGATTGATTCAGGAAGTACCCATAATTTTATTCATCGTAAAGTAGCAAAAGAATTGAATTGCTTCCTATATCCAACACCAGAGTGTCAAGTGATGGTTGCAAATGGAGGAATGATAAATTGCTCTGGAAAGTGCCATAATATCAAGTTATCCATGGGAGAATATGTATTGACGAGCCCAATGCTTTCCATTCCAATGGGAGGTGTTGATGTTGTACTCGGAGTCCAATGGCTACAGTTCTTGGGTACAAAAGATTTTAATTTTTAAGAACTTTTCATGAAATTTTCTGTGGAAGGAAAGGAAGTTGAATTAAGGGGTATTGCAGGGAAAACAGGAAAGATAATTAGCTCTAATGGTATGACAAATCTTCTAAAAAAGGAACAAAGAGGTGTAATTGCACAATTATGTTTGCCAGATGTTTCCACATCGAAATCATCTATTTCTACAGATCTCCAAAAAGTCTTGGACAATCATTACAAGGAATTTCAGACTCCCAAAGGTCTCCCGCCTATTCGTGATCATGATCATGCTATTCATCTAATTCCAGGAAGTGTTCCTCCAAACATCAGGTTGTATAGATATCCCTATGCCCAAAAGAGTGAAATTGAACGTATGGTTGCAGAAATGCTAGAGGCTGGTATAATTCAACCTAGTCAAAGTTCTTTCTCTGCTCCAGTAGTATTGGTGCACAAGCAGGATGGATCATGGTGCATGTGTCTGGATTATAGGGATCTCAACAAGCTCCCTATTAAAGATAAGTTTCCAATTCCCATCATTGATGAATTACTGGATGAATTGCATGGTTCAATTTACTTCACCAAGTTGGATCTTCGTTTAGGATATCATCAAATCAGAATGAATACTGAAGACATTCCAAAAACAACATTTAGAACTCATGAGGGTCATTATGAATTGTTGGTCATGCCTTTTGGCCTTACCAATGCACCTTCTACATTTCAAGGTTTGATGAATTTTATTTTCAAACCCTTAGAAAATTTGTGTTAGTATTTTTTGATGATATACTAATCTACAACAAGTCTTGGAAGGATCATGTTGAACATGTTGACAGGGTGTTACAACTATTGGAGGAGAAACAATTATATGCAGAAATATCCAAATGTTTCTTTGGAGTACAAGAGGTGGAATATCCGGGTCATATTGTATCTCATGAAGGAGTTAAGGTAGACCGTAGCAAAATTAAAGCCATTAAGGAATGGAAAATCCCCACATCCATAAAGCATTTGTGAGGATTTCTTGGGTTGATAGGGTATTATCGCAAGTTTGTTAAGAATTATGGGAGAATAGTGGCACCTCTAACAACATTATTGAATAAAGATGCATTTTCATGGACTCCAGAAGCATCAAAGGCCTTCGAACATCTTAAAGACGCAATGTGCCAAGCACCGGTCTTAGCTACACCGACTTCACAAAAACCTTTATTGTGGAATGTGATTCTTGAGGAAATGGAATTGGTGCTATTTTAATGCAATATGAAAGACCCATTTCTTTTGAAAGTCATCCAATCAAGGGAAAGTTTTTACACAAAGCTATTTATGAGAAGGAATTGTTGGCAATACTACATGCACTTAAGAAATGGTGACCCTACCTAATGGGAAGACACTTCAAGGTAAAAACGGATCATGATAGCCTTAAATACTTTTTAGAACAAAGATTATCCTTTGAAGAGCAACAAAAGTGGGTCACAAAGATGTTGGGTTATGACTTTGAAATCATCTACAAAAAAGGGAAGCAAAATGTGGTGGCAGATGCACTCTCAAGAAAAGATGAGGATGTGGAAGCATTGTTGTGCACCATTTCTATTATCCAACTAGATTGGATAAACGAAGCAAGGGAGGAATGGAAGAATGATGAAGAAGTGTGGGCAATTATTCGAAAGTTACAACAAGATTCTAGTACATATGATACATTTAGCTGAAAAAATGATTCGTTATGGTACAAAGATCGCTTATACCTTTGTAAGAATTCGCAACTCAAACAAAAGATTCTTATGGAATTGCACACTTCTCCCTTAGGATGGCACTCAAGATTTTTAAAAGCTTACCACAGGGTTAAGAAGGAATTTTTTTTGGATGGCCTTAAATCAGATATTCAAAAGTTTGTGGCAGAATGTTTGGTTTGCCAACAAAATAAAGTTGAAACAATTAAGACCCCAGGTCTATTAAAACCTTTATCCATTCCAAGCCAATGTTGGGAGGAGGTTTGAATGGATTTTATCACAAGTTTACCCAAGTCTGAGGGAAAGAGTGTCATCATGGTGGTAGTTGACAGACTTAACAAGTATGCACACTTTTGTGCATTATCACATCCATTTAAAGCCAGTACACTTTCTACTACATTTATGGAAACAATTCAAAAGCTACATGGAAACCCAAAGATTATTGTAAGTGATAGAGATCCAATTTTCACTGGAAATTTTTGGACAGAATTATTTTCTTGTCATGGTACTCAGTTAGCTCATAGCTCATCTTATCATCCTCAATCTGATGGGAAAACTGAGATAGTAAACAAATGTTTGGAAGGATATCTTCGTTGCTTTGTATCTGATAAATAGACACAATGGGTCAAATGGTTGCCTATGGCTGAATGGTGGTATAACACTTCCTTCCATACAACAAAAAAAATGACCCCATTTATGGAACTTTATGGATATCAGCCACCATCCATCATGTCATATTTAAGAGAAAATTCGAAGGTTCAAGCAGTGGAACATCACATCGAACATCAAAAACAAGTCCTCCAACTCTTAAAGGATAACCTCGTGTTGGCACAGAATAGAATGAAACAACAGGCAGATCAACATCGTAGCGAAAGAAGTTTTGATGTAGGTGATTGGGTATTCGTATGGCTACAACCATATAAACAAATGTCCCTCAAGCAAGCTAAGAAGGATAATAAATTATCACCAAAGTATTATGGTCCGTACAATGTGTTGCAAAAGATTGGTACTATGGCATACAAATTGGAGCTTCCTGCAGCATCTCGAGTGCACCCAGTTTTCCATGTTTCATGTTTAAAGAAGGTTATAGGCGACAAGCTCCCAGTTCAAACAATATTTCTAGAACTTGATGAGGAAGGAAAAATTATATTGGAACCAGAAGCAGTCACAGAAACAAGAACTCGACAGCTATGAAATTGATCAATTTCGGAGTATCTCATCAAGTGGAAGAACTTATCCGCTGAATATTCCACATGGGAGGATGGGAATTTTATACAGAAGCATCCAGAACTACTCAAGCGTTGAGGACAACACTTTTTTGCAGGAGAGGGGAATGTTGGGTTCCTATAATACCAGTGATTGTTATAGACATTTTTGGGCACTGCAACCCCAATCATAAATGTCCATTAACCAAGGGATCTTAAGTCCCTAAAAGTTTTGTTCCAACCTCTAAAAGAACAAGGTCAATTGATTACATATTCTCCTAGAGTTCTCCATGAAAAACTGCTCAGAACTGGTCAAAATTGGACCATCTCACCTGCTCCATGATCAAAGTGCGTTGCATCCCACATAAGTACACACAGTAGGTGTGATGCATCTTGAAAAGCCCTTCTATGGGGTGCGAAGGGCGAGAGTGGACAAATGCCAGGGTCAATCTGCAAGGTGGAGGATCATGGAATCTTCTAGAAACTTCTCCTGTGAATCTTGCCTCTTTGCATTCGCCTAGGGATGAGTAAGAGATCATCAATCTCCAAGTGGAATCAAGAACTATCAGAGAGAGGACACTAATCAAATCTCAAAAGCTGACTCAACCCCCTTTCAAACATCTATATATGGATCCCTCATTCCAGAGATCCAGAGGATGGAATTTTGTATCTTGTAAGGAAGTGCTGCTAGTTTCTTGGTGCAATATCATAGTGTTGGGTGATCTAAGCTTCTCATGAGGTGAAGAAGGGATTTCTTGCTGAGAGGATGATGCTGGGTCAGAACAACGGGTTGTAATCCTCTTTGCTCTTTCTTGATTATCAATAAAGCTATTCAAGCTTTCCTCCACATTCTTGTATGATTGATGTTATGTGAATTTGTGTGGTCAATATATATCTGGTCCTATATTGTTTATGATAGTAGATCTATGTTCTTGGGTAGTGTTACACTACTTTGATTCTACAGGTGCTCTATGAAGCTGGGTAGATAAGGAAGCGAGTAGCAAAGATCTATCAGAAGGGAGAGGAATCAAGCAAGGAACCAAGCGAAAGACAGAGGTTGGTCTCCTTATTCCCCTCTTATCTATTTCTCATAAAGGAAAATGAAAGTAGTTTTAGTTTGTTTGTTTCTAAGGTAGCTACCAGCCTTAGTGGGACTAGCAGCTGTGCATAGACACTAGTTTTCCCGATAACAAAATGGCGACTCTGCTGGGGATCGAATAAATTGTTTGTTTATCTGCATTTGTTTACTTTATAAACTTACAGACGGAGCCTGAAGTTAAGCCAGCTAGCCTTCGAACTGCATTTGCTATGCAAGTGCAAAGTAGATCAATGCTGCTTCAGTCTATCTCTGGGTTTTGTTTGTGAACTGAACAATTTATTTACAAGCTCTCTAATTGCCCTTGTGGTGGCTCTAGTAACCTCTTTAGATCTACCCTTGTGATTGATTTACTGATTACCACTTGCTCGGCCTAAATCCCTGAACTGAGCTGCAAACTGTGGCCCGGAACCCAGTTAAAGTCTCGTCTCTGGTCCAACGCACTGTCTCTTTTGTGAATTCTAGATGCATCACACTTCCCGAGTGTAGTAGGTGCGCTGCATCTCTAGTTCACTGTGTTACAGGTGCGTTGATCAAACAAGGCCTTTCCTGCTCCTAGATTTGGTTTCTGCGTTCACTCTTTTCAGCTCTATTCAAGAGTTTTGCTGCCTCTAGTTAGTACAACTCTGTTGAAACCCCCTTCCTTGCCATTATTCCACCTCCATTGTGTAAAGGACTGTAAATGTTTTTATGTATTTTGAGCCATTTTCAGTTCTCTTTTACAAAGAAGTAGCACAATCGTACTGTCGTTTCTTGATTTGAAAGTGTCGCAAGTGTCATTTTCAGTCATAGAAGGGAATCTGATTGTTCTTGATAGTCGATTACACTGTTACTCTTGTATTTGATTTGAATTAGTAGTTTTTCAAGTGTCGAAAGCAAGTTTTCATTTCCAAATCGCGAAGTGTCGTCATTGTCCTCATTTTGTCTTGAAAAGAAACTTGTTAGTAAGGTCGCTTTGAAAAATAATTCAGATTTGCGCTTAGCTTTCTTTTTATCATTCACACATTAAGAAGTCTGAAAACAAATACATGCATGTGCATTTTGCATTTAGACTATTTGTTGGTTTGATTTAGGACAGTGCATATAGTGTGTGCTCTCTGCTCTATGTTGAAAGAACATCATCTCTCTTTCCTTAGTAGTTAGGATTTTCATTGCAAAAAGAAGATTAAACGACTGTTTATCATCTTAGATTGTATTTTAGGAATTGTACATCTACATCATGCGGTGAACCTGAAAGGCAAATTCCTTGAGCAAGATCAAATGTAAAATAAATTTAATGAATCTAAAAACGCTTTGGAACCTAACGCACAACATCTATAAGTCTAGGCTAGAGACGTATTCCGGCATCGTAAAGCTTGGTAACTGTTGTTTTCATTGTTGGTTGGGTGATTCCTCCACCTTGAGATGATAAGTGCCAGTACGGACTTGTTCTCCCATGTACCATCGAGTATATATTGGGAGACCACAATAGGCTTTATCCTTTATCCATAGGAAGCCGTGTATGCCTCCCTATAGATCGCAATGCACTGAACACAACATTTGGGAAGATTGACTGTTGTACCATAAAAAGTATTCTGCAATTTTGCAATTGGTTTGGTAATTCCTCTGTCTAGATTTCGAGAGCAGTCTCTTTCGTTCCTTTTCAGACTCCTTAAAGGAAAAGGTCAATTTGAGCACTTGTCACTTCAAGCTCATTAAAAATCGAAGGTGACTAGAGTCATCTTTTGTTTTTTCTCGACTCTTAAAAATTGAAAAAAAGTTGTGTCAAAGCGTCTAAAATTCATCTAATTTGGAAACATACTTCCCCTTGATTTTTAGTTGATCAAGTAATCCGCAATTGTGGAAGAAAGTCAATTGAAACCCCATCATTCACGGAGGCTTACGAGTCAACTGTGTTTGTCTCTAGAATCAAAACTGTTACGGACAAAGCAAACTTGTTTAACCGGTTCCAAATCCCTTGGTAAAGTTAGAACAAGTGTTCCAACACCATCGGAGACTCCGGTTACTCCAAACATTTCTGATATCCCTGCCTTTATAGAAGAAGTTCAACAGCCACCAAAGGACAGTAGAACTGATCCTAGTGTGAAGGTAAACACTTGTATTACTGAACCAGCTCCATCTATAGCTGATTCGGAAGGTGTTATTCCCCAAACATCTGTCGTTGCAGATTCTATACCTTCTTCAACACCAGAAATATTTTACGGACCTGATGGTCTAACTCTTCCCCCTGGTCTGATTGCTATAGAAGAGATTGTGGAGGATCCTCCATCTAGTACTCCATCGCGATTTGGAGTCAGGATCACTCTATATCCTTCTACATCAGAAATTAGTCTACTGTCATCGGAAGCTCCTATAGAATCGCTAGGCAATATTTTGGATAGACTAGAAATGTTTGAACAACCATCGACATCTAGGACTGTGTCATCCGACACAGCGATGGCGGAACTTCCTGCTGTCACTCCAACAATGTTCGCCGGCATACCATCTATCCCAACTAGCTCTCAATCGCTAGAAGGGGCCCACTTAGGGGCTATTTCGACAGTATGGTCCGTTCCTGTTTGTTCATCCGGAATAGTATCCGAGAAGTCTTATGTTGAGTCTCAGCAAATTGATCCTTCAAGGTGTCAATTTGGGCAGTCCGGTTCTCAAGGAAAAACAATTCCTTTGAGTACCGGATTAGCACCGTATAGGGGGCAGTATACCCTTTCATTGTCTCCTCCGAGAGGACAACCATATGAGATTTCACAAAATAATTCAGGTTATGCTGGAATTACATCTAGCAGTTGGGTGCCAATACTGCCTCAACAACCAAGACTTGTATATTCGATGCAACAATGTTTACCTATGTCAAATATACCAACTACGTTGGCTATTGTGATGGTGTCGCAAGTACAAGCGTTGCCTGTTGTATGCCAACCTCAGGTTTCTCAGGTTGTAATGCAATAGCCTCTTGTCCCTGTGACTCAACCATAATCACCAACTAGTGGAATGATACAGGCCCAAACGGGTAAAATTACCCCTCATCTTGGTCAAACAGTCAGTATTGGACAACAGCACATGGCTTCGCAACCATGGCTGGTGCAATACCAACAACCACAATTCCAACAAGTATACCAAGGATCTGAGCAACAAGTCTTTGCAAATAGTGGGTAGCCATATATTCAAAACGGTCAAAATCAACCATTCTACAATGGTTATGCCCATCAACCTTACCAAACTTACCAGCATCAAATGCATTATGCTGGTATGCAAAGAGCAACTGCTCAGGCCACTCCATCCTATCCTGGGTATGCTTCGCCCAACCTGAATCAACAGTTACCCTTCGTGGCAACTTTAGAGTTACCAGATCTAAATCGGCTAATGAATGATCCAATTGCTTACGCCCCTTAGTGGCCAGTGATTCTGCATAAAATTCCGTCAGATATTCCTAAATTTAATGGAAATCCCGGTGAAGACCCGTCGAATCATGTGATGACATTTCATCTGTGGTGTTCATCAAACACCCTAAACGATGATTCGATTAGGCTTCGCCTTTTTCAGAGGACGTTAAATGGTCCGGCAGTGAAGTGGTATATCAAGTTACCCAGAGCTTCGTTTGACAACTGCAGTACCCTAGCCACAACCTTTTTAACCCATTTTCAGTTACCGATAAGGTACGAAATGGGAACAGAACTTCTTACCAATTTCAAGCAAACAACGGCCACTCACATATCCGATCATATTCATGAGTGGCGACGTCATCGTAGAATGGTAAAAATGTATGCTCCTGATCAGCTTTTAGCTGAATGGTTTATTAAGTCATTATTACCTTCCATTATAGAAGATGTGGCAAAAGGAGGAGTCGTCACTGAAGAGCAAGTCATTGCTTGTGAACAATATTTAGACTTGATTTATACTCAATCTAGCACACTCTACGATAAAATCCCTTACGCTCCTAGACGGAAATTTTCCATCCCTCCTCCTCCTAAATCGAACAAAGATTCTCATGCCGGCGATGGCGTGATTGGTACGACAGACATGAAATCGACAAAGGCTACGTCTAAAAAGGCCCGTAAGATTTCCAGTCAAAATGAAAAAGAAGAAATTCTTGCCTCGGAAGTAAATGCCGTTTCGACTAACAAATGCAAAGAAACCAAGCAACCAGGAGGCAAGAATAAAAACAAAGGGAAGAAGAAGAAACAAGAGGAATCATCACCTGAAAATTCTTCTGCAAACCCTCCTGGAGATAGGAAACCAAAAAATCCATGCTTAATATGTGATGAGGATCATTGGACAAGAGATTGTCCACATAAAGCTGAGCTTAAAAGATTCTTCAAGAATTCAAAAACCTCGGCGGTGTTGACTGATCTGTTTCCAAGTCCAGGAACAAATGTGGTTGGTAGTGAAAATGCTTCCCCATCCCAAGTACTAATGTTGTCGGTTTCGAAATAGCAAAATGATGCTTTGATATCGACAAGGAATAAAGATTATGGGAATCCACAACTATCGAACAACAAGGATAAAGATCAACCTAGTAGTTCAACAACAACTTCGCCAGATGTTGCGCCGACCATCAGTCCAGAGCTAACAATAAAACCGCCAAAGGGAGTAGTACACAAGTCGAAATTTAATCTTCGTGCCAGAGCAGCACAACATTATAACATAGTGGAAGATCTAGCCCAATCTCGATTTGCTATGTTGACACTTGAAGTACTGCAGAATTGCCCATCCCAAAAGCAGGCTTTATTATTAGCTATAGGTGGGATAGACCCAAAGGATTCTAATCTTGTGTCCTTTAATCACAAAGGATATGATCCTCAGTTACCAGCTCAACTAGCTTTCCTCATTCAGGTGAAAGCCCTCAACAAAACGGTTCATAGAACAATTATTGATAAGGGGGCATCTACCTGTATTATGTCTATGAGTTGCTGGAAGACTTTAGGATCTCCAACCTTGTCACGATCTTCGATGACATTAAAAGCATTTGATGGATGAACATATACCCCGTATGGTATTCTATGTAACTTGCAAGTTGAACTAGGGGGGGAAACAGTAGAAATAGATGTCGAAGTAATCGACAAAAACCTCGATTACAACATCCTACTGGGAAGACCATGGATATATGCTATGGCCGAGGTTGTGTCAACCTACTTTAGGAAGATTGCATTTCCTTTTCAAGGAGGAATTACAATCGTCGACTAGCAAAGATTTCTCCCCAATAGTTCCCAAGTTATGTGAAGCATTCTGATGATCCATGCAAGCCCCCATTCGCTTCAAAATATCGGAGTAGGCCTACTAAAAGACCCTATATTAATGGGGACTTTTACCCTCCCGCCGCAAATCAATTTGGCGGAAGTGGCGACGGTAGGAACCTGCAATATGATATCTTCGACTCAAAAGATCTCAAAAAACGATATTAACATGGATCATCCGCAGGTATTGCCTCCAAGCCCAACATAAATATTGTAGCAATCAATGTTTTTGGCATGGGAGGCAAACCCAAATCAATGCTCATCGAGCGTTTGGATGGATAGGTCTAAGGAATATGGCACCCCTTCAGATCCTTGGTCGCAAGTGCATTACACCGACGAAGGAATTATTCAGTCAATGATAATTGAAGGAGCGCCATGGGAAGATTACCACCATCGTCCCCATCTTCCGGATTGTCAAGAAGATACTCCTGATGACCTTCATCATCCTTCAGTTTTTGATTTCCTATCAAATACTGTAAACACGGTGGATTCCGAGCGAAACTTGTCCAATATTGAAGAGACTATCGCCATAAATATCTCGACCAAAACAGATATTGTAGAAAATATTTCTGTTGGCAAATGTTGTTCTCCTTCAGAACTAGAAATATATAACGCTCTCTTTCGCGAATTCAGAGATGTCTTTGCTTGGTCATACGATGAAATGCCAGGAATTGACTCGAGTATAGTTGAGCATGAAATCAAGATGTATCCCGATGTCAAACCAGTATGACAACGGCTACGGTAGGTGCACCCCAAAAAAGCCGCTGCTATCAAGGCAGAAGTTGAGAAACTTCTCCATGCTGGTTTTATTTACCTGGTTCCTCTAAGCGATTGGGTATCAAACATTGTTCCTGTGATGAAAAAACAAGGAACAATTAGAGTGTGCGTCGACTATAGGGATGTAAATCAAGCTTGTCCGAAAGACAACTACCCTACACCCTTTGTCTGAAAGATAATTGATGAATGCGCCGAGTATAATCAAATAAATATTTGCCCACAAGACCATTCAAAGACTGCATTTATTTGTGCGTGGGGCACATTTGCATATCGCAAATTACCCTTTGGTTTAAAGAACAGAGGGGCAAAATTTCAGAGGGCAATGAATTATGCCTTCCATGACATCAAAAACATCGTTCAACCATATCTCGATGACCTTATGGCTCATTCGCGAAAGTAGACCGATCATCCGCAGCATTTGAGAGCGATATTTCTACGTTGCCGACACTACAAGATACGACTCAATCCACACAAATGTGTGTTCTGTGTCAGTTCTGGTCGTTTTCTTGGCTTTGTAGTCTCAAAAGACGGGATTCTTCTCGACCCATGTAAGGTTCAGGCAATCATAAATTTGCCTCCACCTTCAAATTTTCTTTAGATTCAGAAACTCCAAGGGAAAGCAAACTTTCTGAGGAGGTTCATTCCAAATTATGCCGAACTTGCTAAAGGTTATACATGTCTATTGAAAAAGGAAGTGCCATTCATCTAGGATCAGGTCGCGCAAGCTTCCCTTGATGCTTTAAAAGAATCCCTAATGAAAGCATCATTAATGTACGCTCCTAATTATCAAAAATACTTTAACCTGTATCTGGTTGCAACGGATACAACCATTGCAATGGTTTTAGTTCAAGAAGAAAACGGAATTGAACATCCTATATATTATTTGAGTAGGAACTTAAATGATACAAAAAGCAAGTATTCCTATGTTGAAAAGCTAGCTCTCGCATCTGTTCAAGTGATACAGAGATTTCGACACTATGTCCTCTTTCGAAAAGCTACCATTTTGTTAGATTGCAACCCCATGACTTATATATTGTCACGACAGTTGCTGGGGGGAAAATATTCAAAATGGATAGCAATTCTCCAATAGTTTGATATGGAATTCGTGAAATCCAAATCAAAGAAATCCCTGGTTTTCGCGAAATTACTATGCGATCTCCCATCGTCGTTCAACGATGAAACATTCGAAGAAACCATCGCGAATGAATCTTTGTTTCTAATATCTTCAAGCAATCCGTGGTATAGAGATATAATCATCTATCTCCAAACCCAAAAATATAGGTCTAATACCTCTCACTCGGAACGAAAACGTATTCGATACCAATCAAAAGACTACATGATCGTCGGTGATACACTTTACCGTCGTGGTGTCGATACAGTTCTCAGGAGGTCCCTCACCCACGAGGAGGCCGAAAATGTCCTGAATGATTGCCATTCAGGCGCATGTGGGGGGCATCAATCTGGTTACGCTACAGCGCAAAAATTTTTACGAGAAGGATACTTCAATATTCAAAGATTGCATAACCGTAGTCAGAAGTTGTCATGCATGTCAAATTTTCGATAGCAAAACCAGAAAACCACCACACCTCTGCAACTGATAATTGTTGTTGGGCCATTCACCAAATGGGACATTGATTTCATGACATGTAACCCCACCTTGACCGGGGGATTAGATAACACTGGTGAAACAGCTGCCCTTTTCTTTTTCAATCATGTAGTTGCCAGATTCGGCGTTCCAAAAGCTATAGTCAGAGGTCATGGATCGCATTTTTGCAATCACATGATGGTCTAATTGGCTGCCAAATTAGAGCTGTCCCACGATAGCTCTACTCCATATTACCCGTAGGCCAATGGACAAGTTGAAGCAATCAACAAAGTCCTGAAGCGGATGCTGCAAAGAATGATTGGAGTCCACAAAAGGAGTTGGCACCTGATCCTGTACTCAGACTTGTGGGCATACCGAACATCGGTAAGAAATGCAACCGGGTTTACACATTTTCAACTGGTGTATGGCCTAGAAGCAATCTTACCAGTTTAGTGTGAAATCGCGTCCCTTAAACTCGCAGTCGACCTTCTCCCCAGAACTTCAGAAGAGGAGGCTCGTTTCTTGGAACTAATCCAATTGGATGAAACTTTTCGTGATGCCGCTTTGGCTAACGAAGCCCATAAGAAACGAGTCAAGGCGCAGTTCGACAAGAATGTCAAACCCCGTGTCTTCTTAGAAGGTGACTTGGTCTTGCTTTATGACCAGGAATCTGATAAATTCGGAGCAGGTAAGTTCAAGTCTTTGTGGATGGGCCCCTATATTGTTAAGCGTGTATTAGCAAAAGGAGTGTACGAGTTAATGGATTATGACGGGATTCCACTGGCGCAACCCTGTAACGGGTTGTACCTTGAGCATTACTACACATAAATTTAGTGTGGTAACCCATATGCTGTTGTTACATTTTTGTTTTTGCTAAGAGTAATTGTTTTGGTCAAGTAATCCACTTTTTACATTTGTCACATATGTCGAACCCATTGGAATCTTTCGTTGGATATGCCGACGGAGCGAGTCGTAGTTCGCGGAACCTATCTTCTGCGGCCTGGGCCATTTTTGATCCAAACGGCGAGTTAGTAAGTTTCAGAGGGGTATGTATTGGTCGGTCAACAAATAACATCGCTGAATATAGCACGTTGATAGAACTTCTCTCAGATGCCATCACACATGGCATAAGCCAACTTGTCATCAGGCTAGACCCACATCTTGTCATACTACAACTCACTGGTATCTACTCTGTCCGAAATCTAGCTATCTATCACATGTTCCTAAGGGTCAAGATTTTGGAAAGACAATTTTATTTTATTCAATATCAGCATATTTCCAGAAACTTAAACACATTAACAGACTCATTGGCAAATTATGTGTTAGATAGACATTTGCAACATTTATAAAAAGAAGCATTTCATCAGTATTTGCATCAGGATCATGTAACTTAACCAAAATAAAACTCCGAAAATCAAAAATATATACATAACAGTTTATGGTTTACACATAATGTTCTGTACCCAAGAAAAAATTGGTCAAATGACCCAAAACTCAAAACGCTAGGGGGCACCCTAGTCTAATGATGCTGGTGATAACAAGTCACCACCTGTGCAATCATGCGTAAAAGCCTAGTCCACCAACTCGGCACACTAGTAGTATGTCGCTGCAACCTTAGGGGCAACTCATCGGTCCTCACGTCTAGAATACCAAGAGTAAGGCCCTCGACGTAATCCTGCAATGTTGAAATAGTCTTGACCACATCAAGGTAGCGAAGGATATCCCTTCCCGCACTCTCTCCTGCTGGAGAGGCAGTTGGCACTCTCAGGCGTACTACTAGTCAAACTGGTCCAACATCTGCATGAGCACATGAGTTTTCATTAGTCCTGATAGAAGAAAGCACAAGAAAAATATAAAGAGAAATGATAAACAAAGATATGGTCAGAGAATTTACCGATGACACCCCACTACTCGCCAGCAGGCAATACCAAATACGGATCACCCCAGAAATCCATACCAGCATATGGATACTTGGAAAAAACCATCTCTTTGTGATTTAACCACTCGAAAAAGGTATCAGAGAAGGAAATGTGGGACTGACCAGCATGTCTGGCCATAAGGTCGACCCATCTCTGCATCCGTGGCTCAATCGGTGGAGGTAAACCAAGTGAAACATACTGCAGCTGCATCAGCGGGATCTTTTCCAAGGTGAAAGCTGTCAAGATAGAACCATATCCAAAGTTCTTCAATCTTCCATTTTTCACCTTGGTCAGTTGTTCTTTCATCACAGAAAGTACTGCATCACACCAGTTGAACACCTTTGGTTCAAGGCATTCCAAGGCGTATTGCATATAAGACCTGTTGGCCACGTGAAGTGCCGCACTACCAGCCAGTCTAGCAAAAGTGAACAGAATGGTCCTCAGGGACCTGTCAGTGACATCTCGGATAATGATCTTGCCGTCCTTACTCGGATGATATCCCTCTCTGCAATACCTGCAAATGTAATCTCTCACAGATTCACCCCCACGGGCCGAACCTGATAATGAGATAGGGGCACCCCGCCTCGATAAGCCGGTCAAAAAATAGATGTCCACAACAGTCAAGGGGATGGACTTGCCCCTAATCTGGAACACCTGGGTGGTAGGATCCCATGCATCGAGAAAATATTGCAACAAGTTGATTTGTTGCCTCATGCAAGAGATGCGGAAAAACTTGAACAGGCCACAGTTCCACAGTGCATTTATGTAACCGGATCATGTAAAGCAAGCATGTCCTCTTCTTCATGCTCACGTTCTCGCCATGTAACATGCATTTTTCTCCAATGAATCTTTGAAACAAACAAGAGAAGAGTCAAGGTCCTGATTTGGTGAGAAATAGGCAAACATTTCCATGAAAAACTGTGCATAAATGGCCCTCTTTGCGCCCATCGCACCCCCAACAGTGTTCTAGGTGGGATGCATGCTGACTAGCCAATGGCCAAGCCGGCATGCATCTCACCTTTCGATGTAGAAGAGGTACGATGGAGCCAGGGCGAGTTTTTCAAACCCAGAGGCTCATAAAAACCAGAAAACATGCTCATAATGCAAAATGGAAAGGATGAAATTAAAGAGCTCAGGATTAGCTCCTACCTGGTCCAGATGGCGCCAAGAATCGTCCACAGAATCCCCCGGAATAAGCTAGTGAAAATCAAGGGGGAAAGCACCTCCAAAGCTCCAACAAACCAACGTTCAAATGAAATGGTAAAATGAGAGGTAAAAAGCACTTTTAAATTACTTTTCACATAATTCAAGTAAAATATTATTGTTTTAACTCATTTTTCAAACATATATTGTTCGTTTCTAACTAGTTTGATGAAGCAATTGAGCAGGCAATACAATCTTTGAAAGAACAAAGTTGTCAATGGTAAAATCAAGACAATCAATGACCATTATTTCGAGCAATTTTAACGCGGAATTCAAGCTCGTTAAAAGTAAACATAAGCAATGAGCAAATGTTCCCCCATAGTTTAAGCTCATTAAAAAATGAACCATTCTTCAGTAAATAACCATTGTGAATGTATTATCATCAGTCTTTGAAGCCTTGGTCGTGTTCTCATCATCACCTCCACTCTATATTGGCCGATCATTCACCTCCATTTGATTGTTTACCCTTTTTGAGGAACAGTTGCGAAGAGTGATCCTAATAGCCATCCTTGTGACACTGCCATCATTGGAAAATTCTAAACCTAACCTGGAATCAGCTGCTACCCATATTTATCACTTGTTCCTCAAAAAATGAGTCTCCTTTAAGCTCTTTTCAACTGACTCATAAAATATGAAAAGATTGTCGAGCCATTGGCCTCTACAGCTCGTTAAAGGGACTGGAAGTGTTATCCCTCCTTTAGATTTTAATATTTTTGGACTTGAGGGATTATTACACAAAAAGATCGAGCTCTTGTTTTGTTCGGCTCATTAAAAGTACCGAAAATTCATCCATTTTGTATTGTTTTATACTTTTTCGGACTCAAGGGATTATATGACGAAAACGGATTATTGGATTTTTCTTTACGTCCCTTTTTCAGACTCTCTAAAATTGAAAAGGATTGAGTTATCTTTGTCGTTAAACTCGTTAAAACCAAATAGCGACAAACTTGTCCATACAGACAAGAACGAGTCTCACTATCGCTAGGCTCGTTAAAACATAGCGATGGGTTTGCTCGAAGGGAAAATTATAGAACAAGCATATGTTATCCTCCTTAAGCTTGACAAAAATAAAGAGGTACTGTTCAGCAATGTCTGGGGAAATATTGGGAAGAAAACTTGAAGAAACTTTGTTGGTAGCAAGTCGCTCTTGAACATGACACCTTCACTCTGCATCCGAGTCGGGTTGGGTTGTTCCATTCACTGGTCACATCACCATGGTTCCGTCACACCATCCATATTTGGGGTTAATGCTACCGATCCATCATGTTAGTGTCACCGATATGTTCAAGAGAAGTCGCTCAGAGAATTCACCTGTGTCTCACCCACTACAATACATTTACGCTCCATTCTTTCATGACTGCCACCCTGAACCTTATATCACCAGATCGTTTTCACCTCCATTAAAATCATTTGCTCCATTCCATGTCATTGATGTGGGATTCACTAAGGCCCTCCTATGACAGATCGCTTCTTTTCGACATCAGCTCATTATCCAAGAAGTCGATCTAGGAACAACCCTTTCAGTACTTTGAAGCTTGCATGCCTCAATAGCAAGTTTCTCACTTCCGGTGACAGGTTTACATCAATGGCCTTCGATCGAAAGATTTTGCATGGTGTTCGACGCCAAGTCCCTTATTCACACCATGTGAATTGTACTGTAGTACCTTGATGGTCATCATCATTATCGGTGATTCTTCTCGCGCCTGTTAACAACTTACATCATTGGCTGGTAATCAGGCGATGTCTTTCCATGTTCAACTCCAGAACATCTCTCACATGGATCGACTTGTACTTTGAGTGAAGATCGAACGAGATTGAAGACCCCAGATCTAGTTTCATCCATCCGGGCTGCGATATATATTCAGGAAAATAAAGACATCAAATGTACATCATTACTGCACAGATAATCATCTAACCTAAGGGATGATGGCTCTACAGAATCATCAGTCTACACTCATATGATTTTCTGTCTTATGTACATGAAAATGAATTTATAAAGCTGAGCATGGGAATTCCCGCCTCAGCTAGATCATGAAAATATTATGAAGATAATTTATTGTATTGTATCTTATTACAGGTCACCTTCCAACTTGAAATAACTTCAGATCCTCATGATAAAGCATTTCACCCGACATCCACAGATTAACGACCTCATGCTTTAGGGGGCAACTGTTATAGACATTTTTGGGCACTGCAACCCAAATCATAAATGTCCATAAACCAAGGGCTCTTAAGTCCCTAAAAGTGTTTTTCCAACCTCTAAAAGAACAAGGTCAATTGATTACATCTTCTCCCAAAAGTTCTCCATGAAAAACTGCTCAGAACTGGTCAAAATTGGACCATCTCACATGCTCCATGATCAAAGTGCGCTGCATCCCACCTAAATACACACAGTAGGTGTGATGCATCTTGAAAAGCTCTTCTATGGGGTGCGATGGGCGAGAGTGGACAAATGGCAGGGTCAATCTGCGAGGTGGAGGATCATGGAATCTTCTAGAAACTTCTCCTGTGACACTTGCCTCTCTGCATTCGCCTAGGGATGAGTAAGAGATCATCAATCTCCAAGTGGAATCAAGAACTATCAGAGAGAGGAAACTAATCAAATCTCAAAAGCTGACTCACCCCCCTTTCAAACATCTATATATGCATCCCTCATCCCAGAGATCCAGAGGCTGGAATTTTGTATCTTGTAAGGAAGTGCTGCTAGTTTCTTGGTGCAATATCATAGTGTTGGGTGATCTAAGCTTCTCATGAGGTGAAGAAGGGATTTCTTGTTGAGAGGATGATGTTGGGTCAGAACACTTGGTTGTAATCCTTGTCATACGGAAAGAGTCGTTAGTGCGGATACAACCGACCTCCCTAGAAGCCTAAGACTTTCTAGTGACAAACAAGATAAATAAGAGCAATCCTTCACTAAATATGCCTTTACAATATGAGAAATCAAGTGTTTAGATCCTACCTGTAACACAAAACTGTTGTAGTAGTCCAGCTTCGTTGATCCGGATGAGCTCCTCCTTCCCTTCGAAACCTGCATTCACTAACAATCAAACGATTAAATAGCACCTGAATATCACATAAAATAAAACATATTTAACATATAGACCAAGGAGTATATGAAACAACTCATAAATAACAAATTGTTGAGAAGAATGGACTAATTTGTATTAAAAGGTAATAAAAGGAACCATTACAACCTGAGCCTTGGTTTTGTGCAGGTCCTTCCCAGGGTCTACAAGAGTTCTCCTTTACTCTGATCAGCTCACCCACTTCCAAATGAAACAAGCAAAGATGGTAATCTCTCCTCACAAGCTTCTACAAGGAAGTCCTAATTCCAGTAGCATCTACCCTTAGGAATGTTCAGCTTTTAACCTCCCCTCCCTTTGGCCCAATTCCTGTATTTATAGTGCTCTAGAGGAAGTTATTCAAGTCCACCATCAATGGGATAAGCCCCTCTTTGGATGGGATAGCTCTCCTCTTGATGGGATAAGTTCCTCTTTGGTAGGGATACATGAACCATCTTGAGGTGCTTCATACACGTCAAACAAGCTTCTAGAATGCTCTAGAAATGACCAGAAGTAACTTTTTGGAGTGAAACTTGCGCCTTTTGACCATTACAGGAGTACGAACCCACCCCTTTACATACATAACGTACAAGTACGCAGGTATTGTGAACTTGGGTTGCGTACACGCAGGTAAGGCTAAGAGAAACTGCGTACCAGAGATAATTGACTTTAAATGACTTTTCTCTCTTTCTTGAAGTTTGACATGAAGAGTAGAGGCATGAGACTTGCCAAGGAGGATAGCATGACAGTGGATGGAGCCATACTAACTGCAAATAGTCATGGTGACATTTTTTAGTGTAACAGATTGCCCCCTAAAGTGCGAAGCCTGTAGTAGATTAGGGTTTTTATATGATCTAGGAAGGGTGAAGTACTTTATCATTTCAAGGAGTATCTTGCGGAGAGCCCGGTCAGAACCTGCAAATATTCAACACAAAATACATATATAAGATGATATCATCGCTGAGGTAGGCATTCCCATACTCAGATTGAAAACTTTAACTAACAATCTAACTACTGTTCTGATACAAGAATGATTTTGTAGTACATCACAATCATAGACTTTTGTAGACACAGTATGGACGTAGCCATCTGTTTATGGTTAGTTTACTATATAATGAATACAAAACTCCTCGCAGCCTCGATGGTGGAAACTAGATCCAGGGTCTTCATCTCTACTTCCTGAATTGGTACGATTCTATCCATGCGAATAAATGAGTTGATGTCGAACATGGTAGAAACCACTTGATTACCAGTCAATGATGTAAACTGTTAACAAGCGTGAGAGAGACCACCAGTGATGTCAATGGTTCTCAAAGTACCCAGTACAATCCATGAGATGTGAAAGAATGAGTTGAAGTCGAACATTTCACGGAATCCTTCGATCGAAAGTCAATGATGTAAACTGTCGTCAAAGGCGAGAAACCTGCCATTGATGCATGCAGACTTCAAGGTACTGACGATTCCTAGGTCATCTTTCTAGATAATGTGCTGATGTCGATAGAAAGCGACCCGTTGCAGGCAAGCCCACAACACGAAATCATAGATCAAGTTGAAGAAATATAGATGTAAGGACTGACTCAGGGATGGTCAAAACGGATGACGAGTATTTTGCAGATGAATGTTTATTGCAGAGACCTCTTGAACACATAACGACACGAAAGATGGCTTGGTGACATTTAATACCCGGTTAAAGACTTTCAATGTGGTTTTATCAGCTTTAAGGCAAAGGATTTCCCAACCCAGGTGAATGAAAAGTGTCGTGTTCAAGAGCGGCGATAAGGTTCTTCTGTAACAAAGGATAACAAATAGGTTCATTCTTCTCTCTTTTCCCCCACCATTCCTGGCAAGTACCTCTTTATTTTTTACAAGCTTGAGGAGGATAACATATGCTTGATTATAAGCTCATCCTTCGGATGAGTCCAACTTAGTTTAGATTCGGACCCTAAGAAGGAGTGGTCCATTCCTGTTTGTAATCGAACAGGTCCTTTACTGTGAAATTTTAACGAGTCCAGTATAGGAGAAACTCGGCGTTTTTCAATTTTAGAGAGTCTGAAAAAACTAAAGAACACTCCAAGGTGAAATTTTTCGTAAATTTGTGTCTCCCAAGCCCAAAAAAGTATAAAATAATACCTGAGAGAACCGCTTGATCTTGCGACCAAGGAGTACTTTCATGATTAATGCCTTTGACCTGAAAAGTAAAAAGCATCAGTGGCATGTCGTTTTATTTCCAGTATCGAATTTGAAACGACAAAAATCCGGCAATCTTTTCGTGTTTTTACGGTCAGAAAAGCGCTGTAAGAGGACCGTCTTTTAATTCCATTTTAACGAGTGTAAAAGAAACGCTCGGAAATCTTTTCATGTTTTAGGAGTCAGAAAAGGGCTTAAAAGATGACTCTGATGTCTTGGTTCATGAAAAATGATGATTTTACCCTAAAGTCCTTTTGTCCTGCACAAAAACAACACATTACTCATACCTGTTTAAGATGGGCAAAAATACATTGAAAAATATCCTTTCATGGTGAAAAATAAACAAACTTAGCATTCATTTATCCAAAAAACCTATAAAAAGACTTTTTACCATGTCATTTTTACCATTTTACTGTTGAGGGTGAGAAAAGGGCTTTTGACAAGAAACTTCCCGTGGACTTTGCGGAGAATCCGACCGTCGGAATCGAGCGCCGTCTCTTTCAGGTATTTCACAACATCCTCCTCTTCAATTTCATCTGTTTTAGATTTCCATTTTAAGTTTTAGTTTGATTTTTTGGAGGGTTTGGGGTTTTAGGGTCCACTTTTCGGGGTACGCAGGTGCCCCATGGGTGACCTGCGTACCCCGACATTTTCGTATATGGGAAAATGGTCGGAGTACGCAGCCCACCTTCAGAACAGCTGCGTACCCACGCTCTTTTTTTTGAACGCGGGGTGTGTACTCCACGCAAAGCGGATTTTCAAAACCCAAACTCAAAACCTAACCATCAAAATTTGATTTAATGAATTCTAATCAATGTTTTTTGGTGTGTAGATTGCCCACCATGCTAGATTGGCGTGAAAGAGAACACGAAGATGTCGATTTGGCCGCAATAGGTCATCAACCTTCCATTGATGCTTTAAAGGCATGCGGTCTCTACAAGTACTGGGCCATACCTGGCATGAGGGCCCAGGTGCCATTCTTAGAGTGGCTGGTTGAAAGGTGGAATATTCAGGATCAATGTTTTTACATCGGAGAACACCAGCTCGAGATAGAGCCCTCCGACATATACTTTCTCTCTGGCTTGCCTAACAGGGGCGAGCAACTGTCTCTATTCGGGACTAGGCCGGGTGGACAATCCCTTGCTAGTCTCCGGCTAGAGTGGTGCAACAATCAAAACCAGGAGAAGGGGATAGAAATCAAATACATATCCCGACCTGAACTTATGGTAATTTCCTTTACAGTTACTAGACTTTGCGGTGCTGCCGCTTTGCACATAGCCACTGGTTCCCAAATGCGGATGGCTATAGATTGCTTCCGAGGCACCATTTTCAACTGGGGTGCGATGCTGTGTTGGCCAATATGAAGGGCCAACTGATTAGGGCAAAGAATGGACAATTGAAGACCTTTGGATATGGGCCTTTAGTTGTGAGCTTTGCCCTAGAGAGAGTTCCAATGCTGATCCCTCAGCATCTTACTGTTCCAGTTGGGCCTTCTCGGGAGCCTAAGTTGACGCGGTGGGTTTCGGTAATGGCCCGGCATCCTGATCAGGGAGCGGGAGTTGTCCGATTTCTTGCGGGTTACTTTCACTGGTTGGAGGACCAGGTCTTTGCGATTCAGGATTTTCCTTATGCCGGAGTAGATTTTCGCAATGATCCGGACATGGTTCTTCCACAGGGAGAACAATGGGACGACAGAGGTACTTAATTTTTCACAAGTTTTTAAATTATCTATTTTTTTTTTATATATCGTCTCAAAACTGACAGCAAAAAATTTTCAAAATGCAGACGTAGGCCCACGGCGTCCGGCCAATCTCCGGGCTTTTGAGAGAAGAGTACCAGTTGCACCAGCACCAGCCCCAAAGGATGCGGTCGCAGAGACCTTAGCCGAGCTGGAACAAGACCTAGAGCGTCTCACGGCGGACATACCAGAGACGATTATAGACGATATTCCTATCGGACTTCAGCGCTATGTGGTTGCAGTCCCAGGACCTTTCAGGAGGTTCCTGTGTAGGGTAGCACGGGCAGTGGTCTCATATAGAGAGCACCACCAGTGATTGGCTAGTCACTTTTTGTAGACACATGTGACATTTTTGGTTTTTTGTACTTATCATTTTTGTCGATCATAAGGTGTTTTTCAACCTATGATTGAAGACGATGTATATTTTTTGACACACTCCTATCTATATATATCATTATTACCGACTTATTTTGTTAAACATGTGTGATGAAATGTTTATAAATTTACATTTATGATTGTTACAAATGTCTATTTAACATTTGAGACGCCATTGCATCTGCTAATGTATTTAAAGACCTTGGAATATGCTGATATTCAATGTAATCAAATTCACGTTCCAAGAGACGCACCCTCAAAAACAATCTTAATAACACTAGATTTCTAATGGCATAGACTCTATTAAGCTGTAGTACAATGAGTTCAGAATCTAACCTCACTATCAAACTCCGAATCCCAAATGAAATAGATTCAGATAATAATTCAATCACTGCACTGTATTCTGCAATGTTGTTTGTTGTTTGACCGAGGCTCACCCCATGCATAGAAACTAACTCTCAGAGGGCGAATAGATAACCCAAGCTGCGGAAGAGATATTCCGTGTACTACGACAAGCACCATCAGCAAATCAAATGTACGTTTGGAGAGGCGTCGACATCTGCAATATGAAGAGTAAAACCAAGATAAGCCAGAATAACGACGAAAAACACACTCTCTAAGCTAAGAACACTATCTAAACTAACAAAACACACCAGCTAGAAAGAAAAATTAACCTAACTAACCTAACTGAATCTCCATACCCATCATTTAAGCATAATACCTCTTTAGGTAAAGTCCATTTCTGGGCTTACCCAAAGAGTGCCCATCAAAATCTACCAGCTCATAGGCCCCTTTTGCTAGCTTTCGCTTGACAATGTAGGGCCCATGCCACATAGGAACGAATTTTCCAGCACCTAATTTATCGTTAGCTTGATCATATAATAGCACTAGGTCTCCTTCCGAAAAATTACGAGGGGTCACGTTGCGATCATACTGAGCTTTCATCCTTTTCGCGTGAGTCTCGATTGCCAAAGCAGCGTCACGTCGAGTCTCATCTAATTTAGCTAAGTATAACAGACGCTTCTCCTCTTCGGAAGTAGCTGGGAGTAATTCGATAGCCATTTGAAGTGATGGGATTTCGCATTCAATGGGCAACACTACTTCCAAACCATAAACTAGTTGGAAAGGAGTGAACCCTGTTGATGTTTTCACTGAGGTTCGGTATGCCCAAAGCGCGGAAAATAACATGTTATGCCAATTCGACCGATGAATACCAATGATTCGTCGGATCATGATAACTAGAACTTTGTTGATGGATTCAACCAAACTGTTTGCTTGAGGATAATAAGGAGCAGAACTATCATGGCGTAAACCAAGCTGGCTTGTAAGTTCTGTCATAATGTTTCGAAAATGGCATCCATGGTCAGTGATTATCGCTTGTGGGACACCAAACCTAGCAATAATATGATTGAATACGAAAATCGCAGCTGTCTTGCCATCTGCCTCGAATGTAGGCATCGCCTCAGCCCACTTAGTAAAATAATCAACCGCAAGGATGATATACGCATGCCCCCCGGCCGAGTGAGGGTTAGATGTAATAAAATCGATACCCCATTTAGCAAAAGGACCAACGACAATTATAGGGTGGAGAGGAGTAGGTGGTGCGCGCATCTTGCGATCAAACACTTGACAGTTGTGGCATTTTCGGACCGCAATGATACAATCTTTAAACATGGATAGCCAGAAATAGCCAGCACGCAACACCTTCTGAGCTGTGGCATACCGAGACATATGACCACCACATGCTCCAGAATGACAGTAATTCAGAACCCTTTCTGCCTCTTCATGAGTTAAGCAACGACGAAAAACCAAGTCCGCCCCACGACGATAAAGAGTATCTCCAATAATTTTGTACTGTTGGGACTAGAATCGAATTTTCCGACGTTCCGACTTTGAAGCTTCGGGCCGAAAGGATTGGGTTTGGAGATAGACGATTATATCCCCATACCACGGATCTAAAGTGCTGATGAGAAATAGAGATTCATCCGCAATGGGTTCTTCTGCCACAGTTTTCGTGTCAGCACGCGGGAAGTCACACATCAATTCCGCAAAAACTAAAGATTTCTTAGACTTAGATTTTTCAAACTCCAAGTCGAACTCTTGCAAGATAACAATCCATTTAGAGTACTTTCCCCCTAGCAATTGTTTAGTCAAAATATAAATCATAGGGTTGCAATCCGAAATGACTGTAGTTTTACGGAGAAGAATGTAATGACGAAAACATTGGACAGCCTGAACAGCTGCCAGGGCCAATTTCTCCACATGCGAATATTCTAGCTCAGTGGGATTTAACGTCCTACTAAGATAATATATCACATGTTCCGTTCCGAATTCGTCTTCCTGAACTAAGACCATTCCAATGGTGGAGTGGGAGGCGGCGAGATACAAAAAGGAGTCCTGGTTGTAGTTGGGAGGATGCAGCAACGGTGCATGGGTAAACACGTGCTTAAGTGCATCAAAAGATTTCTGAGCTATCTCATCCCAAGAGAATTGAGCGTTTTGTTTCAACAAGCGGGTGAAACCCTTTGTAACCTCGGCGTAGTTAGGAATGAATCGACGTAAAAAGTTTGCTTTCCCCTGCAAACTTTGGAGTTGGCGCAAACTCGAAGGAGGAGGCAATTTGATGATAGCTTCGACCTTCGAGGGATCGATGCAGATGCCGGCTTTTGAAACGACAAATCCTAGCAATCGTCCCACTTCGATGCAGAAGACACATTTGAGTGGGTTCAACCGAATTCAATAATGCCGACACCTCATAAAAATAGCGCGTAAGTGAACAAGGTGATCAGCTCGATGTAAAGAATGAGCAGGAAAATCATCGAGATACGGTTGCACAATGTGCTTGATGTCGTGAAACGCGTAAGACATTGCCCGTTGGAAAGTGGCTCCGACGTTCTTAAGTCCAAAAGGTAATTTGTAGTAAGCAAATGTCCCCCAGGGACAAATGAAAGCCGTTTTTGGTTGGTCGGCAGGTAGAATATTGATTTGGTTGTAACCGGAAAAACCGTCCACAAAGGAAAATATTTCACTGCCGGCACAATCATCAATTATTTGATCGATATAGGGCGTAGGATAGTTGTCTTTTGGACAAGCACGATTTATATCCCTATAGTCGATGCATATTCTTATTGTTCCTTGTTTTTTGTTAACCGGAACAATATTCGATACCCAATCTGTTAACGGGATCGGATAAATGAAACCTGCTTTCAACAACTTCTCGACTTCTGCTTTAATCGCAGCCGCTTTCCTAAGGTGTATCTGACGCAGACATTGCCGAATGGGTTTAGCGTCCGGGTAGGTCTTGATTTCATGAACAACAATGGAGGGATCAATTCCTGGCATTTCCTCATAGGACCAGGCAAACACGTCACGGAATTCTTGAAATAGGACCTTGTATGTTTGAATTTCGTCATCTGTACATGAGGCAGCTATATGAATGTTCTCAATAATTCCGGTTTTGATTGAAATGTCAATGGCAATAGTTTGGGAAATGTTTCCCAAATTCAACTCTGAATCAGGATGTTTCATGGGATTCTGAGCGTCCTTGACATATTCAGCTGTAAAAATTGATGAAAAATCATTTTCAAAGTCATCACCCTCAGGTAAAAATGAAGATCTATGATGAAGATCTTCCCATGGTAGATCGTCTACACTTAGGATTTCGCGAAGTTGTTCGTCATATGACACAACTTTAGGAAACGTTATCCGTTCTGAGGTTGATGTGAAAAGTGATTCCTCACGGACCACATTCATTTTGTCGATTTGGGTTGAACGCAAGTCGGTAAAAGACTGCACGGCTTCATAAGCAATTTCATATGGATTCAAAGGCATGACATCACCGAATGAGTCTATCTCAGATTCAGATGGGACAATCCAAGGATCATCATAAATAATAGTGTCTGAAGTAATCATATGAATGAAAGCAAATGAAGGGTCTGCGTTGATTGGAGGGAAAGGAAAAGTTCCCAGTAAACCGAAATCTTTAAATAATCCTACACCAACATCCTTGTAAGGGATAGTTGTTTTACCGACATGCTGGATACTCTCTGAAGAGGCTGGGTCGGACGAAAAGTAAGCCAGCTGGTCTATCGTCACGATTTTACCATTGTGTGGAAACTTTATAACTCTGAAGACCAATGACACGACCGCTGTCATAGCGTAAGACCAACTGCGACCCAAAAGAAGGTTGTAGTCTAGAGGGGCATCAACCACCTCCACATCCAGACTAACGGTTTTTCCTTCAACCCCTATAGGCAAATCCTGTAGAATGCCAAACGGATGGAACCCACGGCCATCAAAGGCCTTAAGAATCATCGAGGATTGGTTCAGTGAAGGAGAACCAAGCGATCTCCAACACTGAATCGACATAATACACGTAGAAGCTCCTTCATCAATTACAGTCCGATGAATTGGCCTGTTTTTGACTATCACAGGGATCTGGAAAGCCATCTGATGAGGGAGACGAGGTGTACTATTTTCTAGATCAAAGATTATCAGATTCGGGTCCTGAATATCAACAGCTCCTATAGCCGACAAGAGTAATTTTTGTTGTGCTGGGCATGATTGCAGCACTTCCAAAGCCGACATTGCTGAGGGTGAAACAGCTAAATCCTCAACACTGTTATAATTCTGAGCTGCTCTCGCATGTGGATTGAAAGCAGACTTTCGAAGTATACCCTTGGCGGGCGGTTTGATTACCAAGTCCGGGTTAGGTTTCTCGATCTGTAGTGGATCGGAACCGGGAGCTGAGGTTGATGGATTAGAATGAGAAGATTCAGCTTCTTTGCCATCAACAGGACTCTTACTACCATAATCTTGCGATTGAGTCGCAATCCGTACATGAGACATCATCAATATGGGTTCTTCACTGGCACTTGAGGAAGAACCTATCATTTTACTCTCCTGCTTTGGAAATGGATCTTTCAAAACAACAGGAGTTGGGGAACCTTTAACGATTTTCACAACCTCTGCCTGATGAGGGCAATCTCTTGTGAAATGATCTTCTTCACAAATTAAACAAGGATAGCGAGGTTTGCGCTTTTCGTCGTTAGATTCCGACTTCTCTTTTTTCTCCTTTGGAGCCTTGTCTGCTTTATCCTTCTTCTTGCCTTTCTTATTACCACCGTTTTTTGATTTAGCCGTAGATGTCTCTACAGCGTGAATTTTGGCGGTAATTTCAGGAGAAGACTCTCCTATCGGGGAGTTTGGTAAGGTTATTATTGGAGAAGAATTCTTTGAGGATTTGTTCTTACTTTTAGTATTCACCGTACCAATCATGCCATCAGCAGCATGAGACCTCGAAGGAGCAACATCGATTTGATTTGACTTAGGAATATCTGGGATCTCCTCGTGCAACATACCTGACTGAGTGTAAACTAAGTCAAGGTACTGGGCTTGAGCAATGACTTGCTCCTCAGTAACTACTCCGGCCTTAGCTACATCTTCAGTAATCTTTGGTAATAATGATTTTACAAACCATTCAGCTAAGATTTGGTCCGGGATAAAGACTTTCACTAAACGTCTTCGACGTCTCCATTCATGGATATGATCAGAAATATAAGTGGACGTCGATTGTTTTAATGAAGTTAATAACTCAGTACCATTATCGTATCTGACCGGCAACTGAAAATGAGTTAGGAACGAGGTAGCTAACTGGTTGAAATTATGAAAAGAGGACCGTGGTAACTCAATGTACCACTTGGCCGCGAGACCAATGAGCGTACGCTAGAAAAGACGTAAGCGGATCGAATCATCCGAGATGGAATTTGAGGCACACCAGAGGTGGTAAGTCATCACATGATTTGACGGATCCTCTCCAGACTTACCTTCGAACTTGGGTATATCACTGGGCAACTTATTAGGCATTGGCGGCCAAAACGGAAGATAATTGATTGGATCGTTCGTTAGGCGTGTCAAGTCAGGTAAATCCAAATTTGCGATAAACGGTAATTGCCGGTTAGGATCTCTAAAACTCTGGGTCACAATACCAGTTCCAGGAGGAGGATATCCAGGATAACTAGGAATAGGAATTGCGTTCGGGATATTGTATCCTCCTGGAAAACCAGGATTAACCGGACCATACTGGGGTTGTTGAGGTTGCTGATAAGTGTACCCAGGATACGGTTGATACTGGTAAACTGGTTGTTGGATAGCAGGACCGAATTGGTACTGTTGATAGGTAAATTGAGGTTGACTTGTTACAACAGTACTTAAACCAGGCTGCCCTACAGGCATCTGAACCGTGGTTTGAATCGTAGATCCGGACAACGGTAAAGATGTCTGAGGAGTGGTTGCAGAGACAGTAGAAACTGGAGCTGTCGATACTCCAGAAGTAAGTGCGGTAGATGTTGCGGTAGTTACAACAGTCGTTTGAGATGGAGTACTAGGTGCAATTGGCGGCTGAGTAACTACCGAAGTTACAGAAGTTTGAATATTTGACTGGACAGGTTGCGGTTGCTGGGGTGAACCAGAAACTACGGGTTGTCCAGTTTGAGGTAACAACTGTATACTTGGCTGCAACACCTGTTTACCTTTTGATGGATCCCACACTATCATTCCGGGGTATTGACCCGTAACAGGTTGAGGATACTGAGATTTGTAACCAGGTTGAGGGTAAGATTGATAATTGACAGGTACATTTCGTATACTTTGAACATAAGCTTGACCTTGAGGTGTTAGATAACCTTGACTCGAGTATTGACCTTGAGGTTGATAACCTTGAGGTAAATACTGATATTGGGGTTGACCTTGACCTTGAGGTTGATACCCTTGAGGTAAATACTGATACTGAGGTTGACCTTGGGGTACATATTGAGGCTGGGGTTGACCTTGAGGAATGTATTGTACTATGGGTACATACTGTCCTTGAGGTTGCCCCCCAGACACAATTTGTGTACCTTGAGGTTGCCCCCCAGGCGTTAATTGAGGCTGCCCCCCAGGCGGTAATTGGCCACCTTGAGGTGGAGAACCGGGAACTGAACCTGACATCATGTAAATGTCCCCTACGCCCAATGGTTTATTACCATTATTTCCAGCTAATAACCCATGTTCAATGGGTTGAGGAGATGCTCCCGCAAAAGTACCAGAAAGTGACTGATACCCAAAGGGAACAAAAGGACCGCCGTACAAGTAAGATTCAGGAGATTGAGTGAACACAGACGACTGACTAGACATATTTACAGGAGTATAAATACCTCCAGGTGGAAAAGGAGTTCGAGGTGGAGAAAAACTTATCCCTGAGTTGTCTAAATAATTGGTTAACGAAAGGTACCAAGTAGTACTTCTAGGAGGACTGTAAAACATAGATTCACGCTCTCTTATATCAATAGTAGGTTGATCTTCAAGGATAGATACGCCTAATTCTTCCTCTGGAGCAAGTTCTTCAATAGCTATTAAACCAGCAGGAAGATTTTCGGTGATGACTCTTTCTACCCTAGGTGAATCAGGTGCACTAGAAGTTGGAGTAACAGGTTCAGATACTTTAGGTTCTTCGCCTATATCACTAGTAGATGAAAAACTACCAGCAAGCTCAGAAACTGCAACAACTTCAGGATTATAACCTGTTTCTAGACCTTGGTAATCTGGATGGACTACCAACGACGATTCTCCTTCTTCCGGTGAACCTACTTTACTGCCACTAGGAGTAACAAGGACCTTTAAACCTTCGTAATGACTTGGGACGTCTTGAGGAGGCTCACCCCGAAGTCTAGGGGATTTCCTCAACAATTCGGCCACGGAAACAATCTCAAGAGACTTGCCCCGAAGTCGACGGGACTGTCTCGGTAATTCCGCCACAGTTAAAAACTTTTAACTACTGCATGCGCAAACAAAGTAAAATCTCAAAGCAAACCACCTAAACTCTCTAAAGAACCAAACAAATTTGAATCACATGCCTAAAGAATCTAGGGCGTCAAACCAAGCACAAACAGTAGCCTTCCGGACCAAAAACGCTAGTTGGAGATGAAACCCAACATCGCCGGATTCAGTACAGAAGTGGCAGGTGGAACAGTTACCCCGGAAACCTGCTTAATGAATAGACCGGCACAAGTTCCTCCACTTTAACCGTCTCGAGTGAAGTGAACCCCCCGGAAAATCCAAGTGAGTCTAGCCGACGTCTACTCCAGGTACAGTGGGATCTTCCCTCCACCGTCACCTCGGTAGAATCCTAAAGATAATGGTCACTAAGGTTACCAACAACAAAAAATTCACCTGGGGGAACAGTCTACACTCCGACAGCACGCAAGGGCAGAGTATCAAGCTCAATCCCCTTGCCGGCTCCTTGACAATAATCCAAGGTTTACCGACAAGTGACCCCTGGCTCCTCAACAATGGTTAATCCGAGGTTTACCGTTTGTAATACGTGCGTGTCTGGCGTCGTTCCCAATGAGGGAGGATTGATCCTCTCACTGGTTCGGACACGAGCTCGTGCTTCTCCTTTAAGAGGAGCTTTCCCAGAGTACAAATGAAACAATTGGATTTATTCTATCACAAGATAAGCTACTTGTTTGGTTTTGTTGTCTTGGAGAGTTAATTACTCTCCTACTCCAAGACACTAGCCTGATCTATATTGGTGTTTCAGAGCCCTAGTAAATAAAAGTTACTAAGTTGATTTTACTTTAAGCGTTAATTTTATGGTTTTTCTTAAAGACAAAAGGGTAGTGGAGATGAAACTGGTGGTGTGTAGACTCGACTCGCAACCACTACAAAGATGCACCTAAGATGATTTACACTACTTTTCTTTTTCAATGAATCTCCTAGCTAAGAGAGTTGAAAAATGCAAATTTTATAGAAAACAACTTTCTTGGCAAAGAAAATCAAATAAACAATCTCTTTATCTTTTCAAAACATACAACTCATGACCACTAATTACTTCACGAAATTTCCTTTTTCTCCCAAAAGACTACAAATGCTACCAAAGCAAACATTTTCCAAAAGAATTTTTGTGTTTTTTCTATATTAATAAAGCATGTAAAACTATTTATCAAATCAAATTTAACAAATCTAAGACAATCAAATCAAATTCACTCAAAAGCAAATTAAAAGGAAATTTACCTAAAAGCAAAAAATAATGAGGACAAAAGCCTACAAGGATAATTCCCGGATGTTTTACTCAGTCAAAATGCAACTAAGGATCAGTTCATGCAGAATCATAAACTAATCAAAAAACAAAATCGAAATCTTTTTGTTCTTTTTTCTCAAGAATGAAATTCAAATCTTTAACCAACAAACTTTTCGAGATTCGCAAAGAGAAGACACAAAGGCAGGTTTCTCACAAGGGTGAATTCTATGACAGGCCCAACTCCTAAGAGGGTTGAACAAAACCAGGGAGATCCAAAGTTTGACAACCTCTAACGCCAAAGTCACTACAGGACCAGTTAAAAATCAAACCCTAAGGCAAAATCTCTATGAATTCCACCAAAACCCTCGACACTAACGGGACAAGTTCAGGTGAAGATCTCTGACAGTAAACCAATGGATCTGGGTAGTAAAACAAATCAAAAACAAAATCTAAAGAGAAAAAAGAGGAAAAATGAAATTTTCTCAAATTTGATAGGGGTACGCAGGTGATCCGTTTACACAAGTGCGGGGACGCCCTGTGCACAAAGACGCAGTGCGTACAAGTACGCACTGTGCCTAACTTAGAGGCTGCGTACTGCTGGCAAAGCTAAGAAAAATACAAATCTAATTTAACTCTAAGCTAACCCACCCAAATACACAGTCAGACAGCCAAAAACCAGAAAATAAGTGATTTTTCTCAGACCAAAATATCAAATCAAAAAGAACTCAAACACATTCATGGATTCCCTAGTGGAGTCGCCATTTTGTCATACGGAAAGAGTCGTTAGTGCAGACACAACCGACCTCCCTAGAAGCCTAAGACTTTCTAGTGACAAACAAGACAAATAAGAGCAATCCTTCACTAAATATGCCTTTACAATATGAGAAATCAAGTGTTTAGATCCTACCTGTAACCCAACGCTGTTGTAGTAGTCCAGCTTCGTTGATCCAGATGAGCTCCTCCTTCCCTTCGAAACCTGCATTCACTAACAATCAAACGATTAAATAGCACCTGAAAATCACATAAAATAAAACATATTTAACATATAGACCAAGGAGTATATGAAACAACTCATAAATAACAAATTGTTGAGAAGAATGGACTAATTTGTATTAAAAGGTAACAAAAGGAACCATTACAACCTGAGCCTTGGTGTTGTGCAGGTCCTTCCCAGGGTCCACAAGGGTTCTCCTTTACTCTGATCAGCTCACCCACTTCCAAATGAAACAAGCAAAGATGGTAATCTCTCCTCACAAGCTTCTACAAGGAAGTCCTAATTCCAGCAGCATCTACCCTTAGGAATGTTCAGCTTTTAACCTCCCCTCCCTTTGGCCCAATGCCTGTATTTATAGTGCTCTAGAGGAAGTTATTCAGGTCCACCATCAATGGGATAAGCCCCTCTTTGGATGGGATAGCTCCCCTCTTGATGGGATAAGTTCCTCTTTGGTAGGGATACACGAACCATCTGGAGGCGCTTCATACACGTCAAACAAGCTTCTAGAATGCTCTAGAAATGACCACAAGTAACTTTTTGGAGTGAAACTTGCACCTTTTGACCTTTACAGGAGTATGCACCCACCCCTTTACATACAGAGCGTACAAGTACGCAGGTATTGTGAACTTGGGTTGCGTACACGCAGGTAAGGCTAAGAGAAACTGCGTACCAGAGATAATTGACTTTAAATGACTTTTCTCTCTTTCTTGAAGTTTGACATGAAGAGCAGAGGCATGAGACTTGCCAAGGAGGATAGAATGACAGTGGATGGAGCCATACTAACTGAAAATAGTCATGGTGACATTTTTTAGTGTAACAATCCTCTTTTCTCTTTCTTGATTATCAATAAAGCTATTCAAGTTTTCCTCCACATTCTTGTATGATTGATGTTATGTGCATTTGTGTGGTCAATATATATCTGGTCCTATATTGTTTATGATAGTAGATCTATGTTCTTGGATAGTGTTACGCTACTTTGATTCTACAGGTGCTCTGTGAAGCTGGGTAGACAAGGAAGCGAGTAGCAAAGATCTATCAGAAGGGAGACGAATCGAGCAAGGAACCAAGCGCAAGACAGAGGTTGGTCTCCTTATTCCCCTCTTATCTATTTCTCATAAAGGAAAACGAAAGTAGTTTTAGTTTGTTTGTTTCTAAGGTAGCTACCAGCCTTAGTGGGACTAGTAGCTTTGCATAGACACTAGCTTTCCCGATAACAATTATTATCCCATAACTATTGTAGTTGTATCCCTTATTAATATTTTTGCGCCCCTATTGTCCCCATATTTTTATTACTGTGCCCCATAGAATCCCTCTATTGTTATTTTTGTGGCTTTATATTATTATTGTTAGGTCAGTTGGGTTATATTGTGACTCCTTAGACTCCTATATATAGAAAGGAGGTTTTGTCATTTGAATCATCCAAGAATTGTTCATTTGTGTAATGTAAAGGAGGTTTCCCCCTCGAAGAGGCTAAATTCTAAGGTGTTCAACTATCTTTTCTATCATTTTGTGAGTTGGTTTCATAACATCTGTCAACAAGGATGAGACTATTTCATCAAACTGCAAGGCAGTTGCATTGCTACCTATTTCAACAACCAAACTATCCCACAAATCTCGTAGAAAACACAACAAGCTAATGCTTTAACCTTCACATGAAAGTTTAATATCAATATATAATAGCTGGCTTACCACAGTATTGAATGCATTCAGATGCTCTGTCACCGAGTCTCCAAATTTCATCCTCAAGTTATACATCTTTTTCTGTAGGAACATTTTATTCACCAAAGGCTTAGATGTGTACAAAGTCCCTAACCCGTCCCACAAATCCTTTGATGTAGCTTCCCCTGATACATTAAAAAATAATGAATCTGAGACACATAATCGTATTGTTATTTTTTACTTCCGATCCAACTTCTTGCAGTCTTCATCAGACATTGTCATTGGTTTAGTACCCTGATCTACTGTGATCCACTGATCTTTATTCACAAATAGATCCTCCATCTTGAGTTTACACAAATCAAAACTCTGACCTTAAATTTCTCGATATTTGTCTTTCCACTGCTCGCCATATTCTTTCACCACAAGAATCAATCCCATAGATCTCCCATTGAGTAGGGTTTGCCACATGCCCTAGCAAAAACCCCTTAGTAGCAAAGGCATCCCCTTGAAGCCAAAACAACTCTGAAACCAAATGTAGGTTTTAACGCCTTACAAAAATTACCCACATACGAATTCTAAAAGTAAAAAATAAACAATGGTGAGAGAATAACACACAAAACAAATATACACATAGATTTTCCCCTGGATCCCAAAACAGGGACTACCAGATTGATTTTTCATTATGTTCCTTTCAACGTTACAATACATATATATACATTCTGAAGCATTCATATACCCCATTCCATTAACCCTAGATTAGAACATAACAATAGTTCCCTTGACCAGATCTAGTTAGGTTCACCCACAAAATCATAGGTAGGTCCACCCACCTAATATAGGGTCCAAAAAAAACTTCCCAGGGTGTTTCTGCAGACCCCGTAGAGGAGGGATGCCAGCCCCATCAAACCCCCGCATAGGGGGGGCCTGTCACCCCCTCGTGACCCCCTCGCTGCGGCCGGCGAAATGAAGGGGGGGTGGAGCCCCCCATCTAACCCCCTGGCTTAACTTCTAGGACTAGTCATGGAAATAATATAACACAACCCAACAGAGATATCTATTTGACCAACCCAAGATGAATGCAATATAGAAAAGGTAGCTAGCATTGATCAACGAATTTGATTTTGAAATAAATATATCAAAGGAAATGAAAACAAAGTAGTGAATGAACTTAGCAGAAGGGTGAAAGTGTCTCACGTGGCAACCATAATTATTTGTGAAGTTGATATGAAAGAAAGGATCAAAGAAACATTGATTTAGGATGAGCATTATCATCATGTGAAGTAATTCTTGCAGTAGGAGCCAGAAGGAGCACTGAGCAAGAATTACTCACTCACATATGATGGTATGTTGGAATTCAAAGTTATGTGGTAAATACCTTGTATGGGAGACTTGAAGAAGCTCATATATGATGAGGTGTACAAAATACCTTTTTAAAGTCATCTTGGTTATTGGAAAATGATAACATCTATGAAAAATATATACTATTGCCTAGTGTTGGGTAATTTAATTGTTAGTTAAATTACTTGTCATTAAATTGTCAAACACGAGGTTCGTGAACTTGTGAAGTATACCTACCCAATATATGCTAGGAATCAAATTTTAACTTCAAAAAATAAATTCTACTATATTGAAAGAAATTAAAAAACTGAAATAAAAGCTATTCATGAAAAAATTCTAAGACGAGTATGAACACACTTTATTTTTTAAAAGTCTCAAATTTGAAACTTGGAAAGCAACATTTTAATCTATGAAATTGAAATGACAATTGACATGAAAGTAAATTTACTCTATTGATATGAGAATAAATCTATTCTAGTGGCATGGAAGTAAATCTATCTTATCAACAGGAATGTAAATCTATTCTAATGACATGAAATTAAAGATTTGAAATTAAATTTAATCTAGAGAGTAGTTAATCCTATACTAAGAAAGCATTGAATTCTTAAACTATGAAATTTAAAGGCAACATATTCTGAAAGAATTGAGAGATAAATTGAAGTTACTAATGTGTGTATTTTTAGTTTATAATCATTCATGTGTATCTATCAAACAAATTTAAAAGAATTGAATCTATGAAACGAGAGAAATATTGTTTATCTTGCAAAAGAACATAAATTGAAGGAGCATCAAATAATGTAAATAATGCATCTAATCAAAATACTTAAAATGAACATAAAGAAACTAAATAAAGCATTAGAATACATTCCATACTCATTAGATGCCCATCCCAATGTACATGAGAGGTGGAAATTTGAGAAAACTCTTGATCAAACACCAAATGAAGGAACAACCATATCAAAATGAACTAAAGTGGTATTCATTGAAGCATGAGCATAGTTCCCAAACTTTTCACACCTTTTGAGAGGAGAACACAATCCTATTTATAAAAAAAACTAAGATAAATAACTCATTAATATATATCCACAAATATCTCCTAGATCCACAAATATCTCATGTGGTTACAACCATGTGTTGACATCTAGCAATTGCATCTCTTCATATCCTCTCACAAACCCCTCCTAGCTTTGATAGGAGACATTTATGAAAAATTCCATGATCTTTCTCCATGAAATTTGTTTTACCAATGATATCAAATGTTCCTAAAATAAGAGGAAATTCAAATTTGAGCCATGGAGGCCAAATATCACTGTCTTGGAATCTTCAAATATGCCTACACATGTCACAAAAGTAACTACATGTTATTTTTATAATATTTAACGTTAAATTCACTCAAAATACCAAAATGAATGTGTTGGAAAATCATACCTAAACCCATATTTAATCATGAATATGGTCTTAGTGCATGGTTATAAAGCTACAGAATATGGAAAATTCTGAAGCAAAGTGAAAGAAAATAGGGTGAAGTGAATGATATTTTGGAGACTCAATAACTAGGTATGAAAAGGGATATTGGTAAGTATATTTCCAGGTGCTTGAGTGTTAATAAGTGAAATTGGAGTGTAGACATGTAGTAGAATTGTTACAACCAATCTGCATTCTTGAGTGGAAGTGGAAATTTGGATCTATGGATTTCACCACAAGATTACCAATAACATATAGACAACATGATGCCATAATGGTGGTAATAGACAGGTTAAGGAAAATCATTTTATAGTTGTCAATCCCACTCATAAGGAAATTGACATTGCCCATATTTTCATGAAATAAATATTTAAATTGCATGGTATACCCAAGAAGATTATTTTGAATTAGGATACCAAGTTCACCTAAAAGTTTTGGAAAGAATTGTTTGTTGGCTTGGGGATAGCGTTATCATTTAGTAGAATGTGTCATCTTCAAATGAATGGATAGACTGAAATAGTGGAGAGCGAGTTGGAAGACATGCTAAGAATGTATGTTACTCATCAACCCAAGAGATAGGAAGAGTTTCTAACTTTGGTATAATTTTCTTACAACAAGGGGTACTAAGAATCATTGAACATGAGTCCTTTTGAGGCTCTATATGGAATAAAATATAATACACCCATCGGCTAGAATGATCTACTGAATAGGGTGGTTATTGCAAATGATATGCTAAAGGAAATGTAATAAGAAGTACTTTATTTTAGGAAAAAATTGAAAGTATATAAAGAAAAACAAACAAGCTATGTAGATTAGCAGTCAATGTGCAAGGAATTCCAAGCAAGGGGACATGTTTACCTCCACATCAGACCAAGGAATAGTTCACTAAGAATATGATCTTGTGCCAAGTTGGAACCAAGGTTTTTTTTAGTGTTTCACATCTTAAAAAGAGTGGGGCTAATGGTTTATAGACTATCCTTGCACCCATAGTGAAAGCACATGTTGTTTTCCATATTTATTTTCTTAAAAAGTATGTGCATAATTCCATTCATATTATCTATTGGTTTTTGATACAGGTGGAATCTAAAGAAAAATTCCAACCAGAGCCAAAATGCATTCTGGATCGAAGGAAGAATGTTCTCTGGAATAAGTAATTGAGTAGGTTAAGGTGTAGTGGAAGCACTTTCGACCAGATGAAGCCACTTTGGAAACGACTGATCAAACGAGGGTATCTTACCCATTTTTTTTACTATGTAAATGAATTGAAAAATAGTTTGTGTGTATCAAGCCCACTTTTGAATTTTGTGTTATATGAATATAACACATTATACAATGTTCCTCTAAGGGGGTTGGGTCTATGACAACTATTTTTCTAGCCCTCTTATGAAATGCCACTATGTATATTAATTCATGTAAATAATCTGTAAATGGAAATAATGACTAGACTAGAGTGGACATAGATTCAAAGACTGAGGAGGAGGACTTTATTGGGAAGTGAATAAACCCAAGTCACTTCATTCATTTTAGCACATATATTCATGAAATATTAAATTATCTGTTGGTGCAAGCGTTGAAGTTGTGTTATGGGAAACCTACGATAAAGGGCAAGGCCCATGCGACATCCTTATCTCACGAGACATGTAGAAATCAACAACACACAAGAGTAAGTGATGCAGGAGCATCTAGACTAACCAACAATGTGAAAGTCTGTTCACATGTTGTGGCTAAACAATTTGAATTTCACTGACCTGAGTGGTCAAAAGTTAGTTTTTACTGAAAGGGTTGGATCTCTCAAGAAATGAGTTGTATTTCATTATTGTAATAAGTAGAAATTGTCTTATTTTAGATTCAAAGATAAGTTGTTAGCATAGGTGTGTGATATAGCTGGAAAATAGAGATTGACTATTAGAATGTTGAAAAATAGAGATTGAGTTGTTAGGCGGGATGGTATTGATAAAAGGAAGAAAATTGTAATGTAGATGGATTGGCAGGGATGAGAGAGGATTGAGTGAAGCAAGAGTTAAGTAATTGAGCGTGGATTTCCAGAGTGAAACAAAGATCTTAAATCGTTGTAATAGAGCCGAAGGGCGAGACTCTGTAACCATTACTATAATGAATAATTGATGTTGTGCGTATGATTATATATTGATGTTGTGTGCGATTATACATCAGATCTGTGGAATCTCTCGTTTGCCTTTGTTTATTTGTATTCGGGACAGAATCAAGTATTTCTCTGTTTTTATGATTTATGATATAAACTCAGAGTTCAATAGAATCTCATACTTTCATATTATTAATCTTATTAAAGCCAATTAAAAATCCCAACTGTTGATTTTCATTCGAACCAACAGTAGGAAACACCACCAACAGTCGGATCCCCTATATCACATAGCAAATATGTGTTACACAGGGTCGATTCACAGGTCTTAAGGAGTTGTGACGTGCAATCGCTGAAATATCACATCGAAGGGAAGGCTTGTGTGTTATTGGAACTCTGGGTGTGGAAACACTGAGATATGTGGTTGTGACATATCACATCGCAACATTTCATTGTAAAGGGAGTGGGCCTGGACTATTGAGGAATTGCGACAGGTGATGGAAGTGGCATCACTAACCATATCGCATCGCAACACTCTGTTTATATGTATCGAAACTTGAATACTTGCCCAGAGCGACTTGAAATTGTGATAAAAGATCTGGACCATTAGATATAAATGTGCTATGATCTACAGTGAATCATGAACGATTATATTTAAAAGGGGAATATCATAGTTTTGGGCCTTTACAACAGAGATCCGATCAGAGAAGAAAAGGTTGGACTGTAAGGGAAATAATAAACATAGGGTCGATTGTTGAAATTTCTCAAAACAATTCATTCCTGCATCATTTGTGGTATCAGAGCACAAAGAGATTAAGGTTGATTACAATAAACATTCCACCAAAGGGAGGAGCTGGCATTGGTCGAGGAAGATCGGAAGCAAATGCAGTCCTGCTGGAGGAGATCCGAAGTCTACGTACGAGGATGGAAATAATTGATATTTCTCACAGAAGGACACCTGATGGAGGGGATGACAGTGCTAAAGAAGACTCTTCTAATGAAGAAGAAGAGGAAGAAAATAAAACTACCAGAGTTATTAAGATGCTGGCGAAAGTAGGACGAAAACAAAAGGTGGAAATTCCTATGTATGAAGGGAGTCTCAATGCAGAAGAGATAATGGATTGGATCAGATCATTAGATAAATATTTTGATTATGACGAGGAAGCTGGAGACAAGAATAAGGTGAAGTTTGCAGTTACCAGATTAAAGGGTCATGCAGCTATTTGGTGGGATGAGCTACGGACATCCACAATGAGGAAAGGAAAGTCCAAGAACAAGCAATGGGACAAAATGGTAAGTAAGATGAAAGCCAAATTTATGCCTAAAGACTTTCAATTAAATCTTTTTAAACAGTTGCAGAATTTAAGGAAAAAAGGAATGTCTGTTAAAGAATACACCGAAGAGTTTTATAGATTGAGTATTAGAGCAGGACATGTAGAAGATGACATGGAGAGGGTAACCAGATATATCAATGGCTTACAATATGACATATAAGACGAGATCAACTTGTTAAGTTTGAAAACTATTAAGGATACCTATCAAGAAAGTTTGAAGGCAGAGGAGAAGATGTTGAGAAAACATAATGAAAGGAATAGAGGAAGGAACTCGATAAGAGGTAGAGGAACTACCAAACCAAGGGGACAACAACATCAGCATGAAGCAGGCAGTTCAAGTAGCATACCACCACAAAGAGTGGATTTTAATAGAGGAAGAGGCTGAGATAGAGATATTCGGTGCTACACATGTGGAGAATGGCTACAAGTGTCATGCGACTATCCTCATAATAAACCAACAAGTTAGAGGAATTTGAATGTGGCTGAGGCAAATCCAGAAACACCTCAACTTCTGGAAAAGGAAGAACCCCCTGAAGTAGGAGAATCCTTTTTGTTGAGAAGGACATTACTTAAGACAGAGAAAGAGATTGAAGAACCAGTGGAGAGGAAGAATTTATTTAGAACTACCTATAAATCAAAAGGTAAGTGTTGTAAAGTAAAAATTGACAGTGCAAGCACTGATAACATTGTTTCTATAGAGATGGTGGACAAGCTCAGATTAGTGAAGACATTGCACCTTACTCCTTACAAAGTGTCGTGGTTGCAGAAAGGACATTAGATCATTGTGACAAAACAATGCAACGTTGAAATACAAATTGGTACGTATAAGGATGTAATATTATGCGATGTAATGCCAATGGATGTATGCCATGTATTGCAGGGAAGACCGTGGCAATTCGATTGGAAAGCTATTGATGATGGGAGGATAAACACTTATACTCTTGAGAAGGATGTAACTAAACATACATTGTTGCCATTGAAGGATGACACTGACAAAGGAGCACCTAGACGTAGTGTTATGTTGAAGAGCGGAAAGGAGTTGTTGCAAGAGATTGGGAAAGGTGAAGAAATGCATTTTTTTTGTCATAGTGAGACTCAAGGTAATTTTAACTTCCACGAACTTGGATGATTTTCCTGAAGAAGTTAAAATTCTGTTAGATTATTTTTCTGACATTGTTGTGGATGAGTTGTCGAATGCGTTACCACCTGTTCGGAGTATCAATCATCACATTGACTTAATACCAGGAGTGAGTTTGCCAAACAAAGTCGCTTAGAGGTTAACACCTCAAGGGAATGCAGAAGTTGGAAGACAAATTCAAGAACTGATGGATAAGGGACTAATCGGATAAAGTCTTAGTCCATGTGCTGTGCGAACAATACTCAGTCCAATGAAAGGAGGTGAATGGCGTGTGTGCACAGATTCCAGAGCCATAAACAAGATCACAATCAGGTATATATTTCCTTTGCCATGCATGGATGATTTAATGGATTGTTTGAGTGGATCAAAGTATTTTACTAAAATAGATCTGAAGAGTGGATACCATCAAATAATAACTCGAGAAGAAGATGAATGGAAGACTGCATTTAAAACAAATAGTGGGTTGCATGAGTGGTTAGTGATGCCTTTTGGACTCACTAATGTACCTAGCACGTTCATGAGATTGATGAACAAAGTCTTGAAGGAATATGTAGGCAAGTTTGTTATTTTTTATCTTGATGATATTCTAGCTTTTAGTAAAAGTAAGGAAGAACATTTAGAGCATCTTAAATTGATTTTAAGAACTCTGCAGAAAGTGAAACTTCTGATAAATCTAAAGAAATTTAGTTTCATGAAAGAAGAATTAATTTGATTAGGATTTGTAGTTTCTAAAGAATGATTGAAAATGGACCAAGAGAAAGTCCAAGCATTTTGGAATTGACCTATTCCCAGAAATATATTTGAGGTATGAAGCTTCCATGGTCTTACAAGTTTTTACAAAAAGTTTATGAGAGGTTTTAGTCAGATTTGTGCACCAATTCTTGAAACAATTAAGGAGACCAACCAGCCATTCAAGTGGATAGAAGAAGCAGACATGAATTTTAAATTGTTAAAGAGGAAAATCACATAGGAACCGATTTTAGCTTTGCCTGATTTCTGAGTCAGGAACAAAGACTGATAGTGTATTTCAGTGAGAAATTGAATGAAGCGAAGAAGTATTCTTCCTATGATAAAGAGTTTTACGCTATTGTACATGCCTTGAAAAAATGGAGACATTATTTGTTGCCAAAGGAATTCATAATTTGGACAATCATGCATTATAGTTCATAAATAATTAGCTCAAATTGAACCAGAAACATGCCAAGTGGGTAGAATTTTTGCAAAGCTTTACTTTTGTGATAAAGCAAACAAGTGGTAAGTTGAATAAAGTCATTGATGCATTGAGCAGGGTAACTTTTATTGTGCAAGAATTCAAAGTTGGTGTTGTAGGATTTGAAGAAATGATTGAAATGTACAAAGATGATGCAGATTTCAAAGATATCTATACAGTAGTTCAAAATCCAATATTTCATAACATAATTCAATGGCTAGATTATTTCATCCAAGGAGGCTTATTGTTTAAAGGCAACAAGTTGTGTATTCCCAAATTTTCTATGAGGGAAAACATAATAAAGGAGAAACATAGTGGAGGATTATCTGGTCACTTTGGAAAAGATAAAACCTTTGCTCAAGTGAATGATTTTTATTATTGGCCAAAAATGCAAATTGATGTTAAGAGATTTGTTGAGAAATGCATGATATGTCAAAATGCTAAGGGGAAGAAGTCAGAACACATGATTGTATCAGCCATTGCCAATACCAGACTGGCCATGGAATGTAGTTAGCATGGATTTTGTTTCAGGATTACCAGAAACTCAAAGAGGGAATGATTCCATTTATGTTGTGGTATATAGATTTTCCAAGATGGCACATTTCATTGCTTGTAAGAAAACTAGTGATGAAACACACATAGCTAATCTATTTTTTTCAGAAATTGTAAGATTGCATGGATTTCATGTAAGTATTGTATCTAATAGAGATACAAAGTTTGTAGGGCATTTCTGGACAACTATTTAGAAGAAATTAGGAGCTAACCTCAGTTTCATTTTAGCATACCACGCTCAAACAGATGGACAAACCGAAGTAGTAAACAAGAGTTTGGGAAACATATTGAGAAGTTTAGTGTATTAAAATCCTAAGTAGTGGGATTTAGCACTAGCGCAGGTTGAATTTTATTATAATGAAACTCCAAATCGAAGTATTGGAATGAGTCCATTTCAGATTGTTTTTGGAATGAATCCAAGAGGTGTGTATGAGCTCAGAAATCTGGGTAAATAGGAGACAAGAAGTGCAAAAGCTGAAGAGTTTGCAGAACAGATGTAGAGACTACAAGAAGATGTCAAAGGCAGATTGTAGGAAAGTAGTGGCAAATACGAATAGAGATTAGATATGAAAAGAAGAGAGAAGGAATTCCAAGTGGGAGATTTAGTGATGGTATATTTGAGAAAAGAGATATTTCCCTCTAAGACTTACAATAAATTGAAAATGAAAAAGAAAGGAGCATGTAGAATTATAAGAAAGTTTTCAGCTAATGCATATGAAATAGAATTTCCATAAGAGATTGGAATATCACCTATTTTCAATATTGTAGATTTGTATCCATGCAAAGGGACAAAGACAAAGCTACAGGAGGAAACTATAGAAGATGAAGTTCAAACCTTGAACTGGGAAGAACAAATTCCAAAGACTGTTAAGAAAGAAGTAGAAGTTGTTTTGGAGAAAAGAGTATCCAAAAGAACGAGAGGACAAACTTATTTCCAATATATAGTCAAATGGAAAGGACAACCAGTGGAGGATGCTAGCTAGTTAACAACAACATAGTTGCAGAAGTATGGAGTAAGCCCTAAAAGTCTGAGGGATAATTTATTTCTTCCCTGGGAGTCTGATGCAAGAGCATCTGGACTTAGCCATCAATGTGAAATTCTGTTCACATGTTGTGGTTAAACAAGTTGAATTTCACTGACGTGAGTGGTCAAAAGTTAGTTTTTACTGAGAGGGTTGGATCTCTCAAGAAATGAGTTGTATTTCATTATTGTAATAAGTTGAAATTGTCTTATTTTAGATTCAAGGATAAGTTGTTTGTTGGAAATAATACTGAGAGGGGGGGTGAATCAGTATTATCAGATTAATCAAACTTTTTAAATGCTCAGAAACATATACGCTACTTCAGTTAAGTGAACCAGCGTGTACACGCTACTGTGACGAAGTAAAACAGCGTATAAGAAGAAAACTCACAATTTAGTTAGCTTATTCTTCAATTAAGTGCATCAGGACATTATTCACCACATTAACAGTAAACATGTGCAGTATAACAGAACAGATAAAAAGCCACACACATGAACACCAAGATATAAGGTGGAAACCCAATGTGGGTGAAAACCACCTGCTGCAAGTTGTCTCTATCTTTCTTTAATATGAAACTTCAGTTTACAATCTTTTGTACTGGTGCAGCCTTATACCAGTACGCAGGCTACAACCTGCAGAAGGCTACAACCTTCTCTCGTTCTCCAAACTTCCTTGGAAGGGAGCTCCAACCCCCTTTGCTCTTGTACTAGCCAAGATACTAGTACGTAGGTGCTGACCTACAATCTTCCTTCTTTCAGGTATCACTTTTCATACATTTTCAGACTTGGATATTCCTGAAGCACAACATTACAATCTGAAGACCACAATTCAATCAATTTCCACAACAGATCATTGAAGCATAAAACAACCAAACTTTGAATCACTGAACCACTGAACCCTGTCAATCACCAGTTACCAGAACACAGAGCAGACTACAGAACTCTGCAATAACAGTCAGACCCCACTGTAAACCCAAAATCAAGCTTCAAAAGATATACGCTACTTCAATGAGCAAAACCCGCGTATACACGCGCTTTTACCGAAGCCAACCTGCGTACAGATCTAAAAATAAACTTTCTCAATTTGCAGCTGTACCAGACATTAGTTAGACCCAGAACGTAACATTGCGACAATATGCAGATCTAGAAATACGCATAATCAACCATATCATGATAGTGCATTTCAAACCATTAGATCCCGATCTATCCTTAGATCTAGTCTTCCATCAACCGATGTGATCTCTCCTTGGCTTAGATCAAGCAACTCAGAACCTGCATATCAGATCTCTTTCTCTCTTAGATATTCAAGCCTTGTCGAAAGATGATTTTGCCTAATGATCTTCTTCTCCTTATATAGTCTTAGGCCTAGCTCAATACCAAGAGCCAAAACCATAGTAACACAATACCATCAACTTTAAAACTAGGGATCGACACGCCCGTCGAGACATAATGGTCCGAAATCATAGGCACAACTTCCAAGGACTAACCACCATGGACCAAAGGAACCTTTCCACATACACGCGCTTTTTATGAATCGAACTAGCGTGTACACGCGACTTGGGCTTAACGAAACGGCGTGTATGAGCTTCCTTGGCATGCTGTACTGAGATCTGTCTTCTGATTAAGTTGCCATCACCTGTACCAACCTCTGAGTGAGTTGCCATCAAGGACAACACTTAAATCATAATGCCAACAATCTCCCCCTTTGGACTTGATGGCAACCACCACACCAAGTCACTCTCCCCCTTTGACATCAAGGGCAAAGGGCTGTGCTCCCCCTGAGGACATGCTGATACCTCTGCTTGGCTGTGCTGACTCGTGCTCCCCCTGACAGTAGGCCAGATCAGCAAAAGATGTTCTTCAACAAGAACCAAGACTTATACACCATAAGGGACCGTCCTATCACCAAAAGACTCAATACATACATCCATACTCCCTACCAAGAGGGGACATATCAGAAACAACCAATTATATTACAGCATTCATCCCAGGCATAGTGGGGAAACCAACATAGGCCGTTACATGACCTTGACACCATAAAAGAAATATGACAAGAGAGATACATGACATAGAGACAACAGATCTAGACCAAGACTTAGGAAAGGCACCAGCAGCATCTGATAAACATCTTGTTAGATCAGCAACCAGGATTTCTTTCTGAGCTCCTTCTCCTGAAACCAACAACCAAAACATCTGAATGCCAACAATGCTTTATGAGACTTTTAAGCTGCTCCCCCTGAACCTGTGCCTGTTGCACTCCCTGAAACTGTGCCTGAAGAATTCTGACATTCCCAATGCTGTTCAGAACTCCAAAGTTTTCCCTTGCTGTTCAGAACTTCATATACGCGATTTTTCCTGTATAGAACAGCGTATGTACGCGGATATACTTTCTGCAACAAGCGTCCAACATATACGCGACTTACCCATCATGAAACCGCGTGTATACGCGCATATCCCTTCCGTTAACCTGCGTATACCAACTTTTCTGTAGAACAAACAAACTTCAACAACAGGATGAAGCATCAACTACTCCCAGCTTTTGTCTGAGATATTCAAAAGTTTCCCTGGGCAGCGGTTTTGTGAGAATATCAGCAACTTGCTCCTTAGAAGGAACATACTCCAACTTGACCTTCTGCTCAAGCACTTGTTCCCGAAGAAAATGGTACTTGATTGGTATGTGCTTGGTCTTTGAGTGCATGACTGGATTCTTTGAAATGCTGATTGCACTTGTATTATCACATAAGATAGAGACAGGTGGAGTGCAAGTGATTTGAAAGTCCTGCAAGGTCTGCATCATCCAAAGAAGTTGTGTGCAACAAGATGCTGCAGCCACATATTCTGCTTCAGCTGTAGATAAGGCAATCGAACTTTGTTTCTTGCTGAACCAAGATACTAATCTGGAACCCATGAAGAAAGCACCTCCACTTGTGCTTTTCCTATCATCCACACTTCCAGCCCAATCTGCATCTGTGTAAGCATGAAGAGTGAGATCTGTATTTCTAGGATACCATAAGCCATAGTTTTGGGTCCCTTGAAGATATTTGAAGATTCTTTTGACTGCCTGAAGATGAGTTTCCTTTGGGTTGGCTTGAAATCTTCCAACCATTCCTACTGCATGTGTAATATCTGGTCGAGTACCTGTCAAATAAAGCAAACTCCCAATCATGGATCTATAAGTGGGTTGGTGAACTGCTGCTGATTCATCATTTGCACTGAGGCTGCATCCTGTAACCATGGGTGTACATACTGGCTTTGACTCTTCCATGCCATACTTCTTCAAGATCTGCTTGAGGTATTTGGTTTGAGACAAGAAGATACCTCCTTCATTTTGTTGGATTTGCAATCCAAGAAAATATGTCAATTCTCCAAGAAGTGACATTTCGAATTCTTTCTGCATAACCAAGGCAAAGTTTTGACTCATGGTCTCTTCATTGCTGCCAAAAATAATATCATCTACATAAACAACAAGAATTAGCAATTTGTTATTTTCAACTTTTATATAGAGATTGCTATCTGCTGATCCTTTTGAAAAGCCTTGTTGGTGAAGATATTTGTCCAACCGATAGTACCAAGCCCTTGGAGCTTGTTTGAGCCCATAGAGTGCCTTTTTCAATCTGCATACAAGGTTTGGATCATTCCCAAGAATGAACCCATCTGGCTGCTCAATATATACTTCTTCTTCTAAGTCTCCATTCAGGAAGGCTGATTTCACGTCCATTTGAAATACCTTGAAGTTTTGAAAGCTTGAGAGAGCAAGGAACATTCGGATGGCCTCTAGTCTTGCCACAGGAGCAAAGGTCTCTTCAAAATCTATTCCTTCTTGCTGTGCATACCCTTTACAAACAAGTCTGGCCTTGTTTCTAATTACTTCTCCATTTTCATTTAACTTATTCTTGAAGACCCATTTTGTTCCTATTACATTCTTATCTTTTGGTCTAGGAACTAATTCCCAAGTGTTGTTCTTTTCGATTTGCTCAAGTTCTTCATCCATTGCTTTGACCCAACATTCATCTTTGCATGCTTCTTTCACATTTTGTGGTTCAATGGAGGAGAGTAGAGCCAAGTAGCTTGAAGCTTCTGCAAGTGTCCTTCTTGTTTGTACTCCTGCTTCTTTCTGCCCCACAATCTGAGTTTCTGGATGATTCTTTTGGACATATCTGGATGGAGTCTTCTCTTCTATTCTTGTCTGCTCCTCTGGTTCTTCTTGAGATTCTTCTTCTTCTTGAGGTTCTTCTTCTTCATCATTTCGCCTTTGAGAGTAACCTTCATCTTCTTCAATGTCTTCATGATGAACTTGCCTAGGAATATATCCCTTCTCATCAACCACTATATCAATACTGTCAACAATTCTGCCAAGTCTTTTATTGTAGCACTTGTATGCTTTGCTATGTGGAGAATAACCAAGAAGAATGCCCTCATCTGCTCTAGGTTCAAGTTTGCCAAGTTGCTCATCAGTATTCTTAATATAACATTTGCTCCCAAAGATTTTGAAATGCTTCACGGAAGGAGTTTTACCACTCCAAAGCTCATGAGGTGTTTGAGTGCTGTTTACTCGGACATTTGTTTTGTTAAGAATGATAACAGCAGCATGTGCAGCTTCACCCCAGAAGGTTGCAGGAGTACCTGATTCATCGAGCATAGCACGAGCCATTTGTTGGATAGTTCTGTTCATTCTTTCCACAACCCCATTTTGCTGAGGAGTTCTAGCTGTAGAGAATTCTCTTCTTATCCCATGTTCATCGCAGAAATCAAAAAATTCATTTGATGTGAACTCCCCACCTCTGTCAGATCTGAGGCACTTAATTTTGTGTCCTGATTCATTTTCAGCCAATGCTTTGAAGGATTTGAATTTTTCGAATGCTTCATCTTTGTGCTTCATAAGCCCTAACCAAACAAACCTTGAGAAATCATCAATGAATAATATCAGATATTCTTCTCCTCGAGGTGTCCTTTTCCTAAATGGACCACATACATCTGTATGGACTAGCTCAAGAGGCAAGCTAGCTGATCCTTCCTTCTCTGGAAAGTTAGTTCTGGTTTGCTTTCCAAACTGACAAGATTTGCATATGGTGTTGTCTGGAATTTTGATATCTGGAAGATCGCGAACTGCCTGATATTTGCATGCTTTCCTTATTTGTGAGAAGCTTAGATGTCCCAACCTTCGATGCCATAACCAGTGCTCTTCATCCTTGCTAAGATAGCATTGTTGTTGTCCTTCTTCAAATATGTACAGATTATTTGGAGTTCTTTTGCCTTTGAGAACTGTTTTACCTGTATCAAGATCACGAACAAGACATCCATTCGATCTGAAAATAACCTCGGTTTTTTGATCACACATCTGGCTGACACTTAGAAGATTATGCTTCAATCCATCAACATACAAAACATTTCCAGCCTTGACCTTTTCTTTCAAAGGAGCAATACCTTTTCCTTTTATAGTTGCAGGAGTATCATTTCCAAAAGAAACTTTCTTTCCCTTTTCTAAAGTAGAATAAGATTCAAGTTTTTCTTTATCACCTGTCATATGTTTCGAACATCCACTGTCAATGTACCATAGATTTTCCTGTCCTTCTGCATAAAACGCTATCCCACATCTTTCTGTCTGAGGTTCTTTTATTCTCCATTTTTTGGTGCTCGTGGCTTGTTCCTTTTTCTCCTGAAACCTGCTCCTGCATTCAGATTCTTTATGACCAAAATTATTGCAAATAGAACATTCAACTTCATTTTCAAGAACCGAAAAGTTGTTATAGGTCCTCTTTGTAATCCCTGTCATACTTCTTTGTTTTTGAGCTTCCCTAGTCATGATTGTTTTATATGCAACACATTGAGCTGCTTTGTGACCAAAGTTATGGCAAGAGAAGCATTGCCCATTGAAGAAGCTTCTGCGGTTATTGAATCTACCAGCCAACTGATTGTAATTTCTATTTTCATCTATTCTTGTGCCAAACTGAGAAGATTTTACCTGTGGTTGGTTGTAGCTTTTGTTCACCCTTAAGAAGGATTGTCCCTGATAGTTTCTGTTTGTAATTCGTCCCTGCTTTACCTGATTATCTTCATTGTTCTTCTGCTCATTTCTTCTTGCTGCATCAAGATAACTTTTTGAGGTGGATGCTTGAGAGGTTTCTCCATTATAGCCCAAACCTGTCTTGTTTAGAGGAGACCGCTGCACATTGATAATCTCATCCAAAGTTTCAGATCCTTTGACAAACTTAAGATTAATAGCTTTTGTTTTCTCAATTTCTTTTCTGAGACCAACAATTTCACCTTCTAGTTTTTCAAGATGTTTTTCCTTTTCATCAATTTGAAATTGCAAAGTATCAATGATCACACTCTTTTCTTCTATGCATCTCTTGAGTCTAGTAATTTCATTATAGAGATTATCCACATCTACAGCATCCTCATAATCATCATCTTCAAATGCCATTAATAGCTTATATTTATTACCTTGTTCATCTTCATCACTGTTTGATAAGCCATCACTATCTTCATGGGTGTAGTAGCTTTTCTTATTTGCACTTTGTTTCTTATTCCATCTAGCAGGTTCTTTTCCTTTATCCTTATTAGGACATTTTGCAGCATAATGACCTACTCTTCCACAAGCAAAGCATTTGAAAGGTAGCTTACCTCTGAACCTTCCAGCACCCCTTTGAAGATTTCTGACAAAATTTGATTCTTCTTCCTCTTCTTCTGGAACATGGCTTGCTTCATAGTAATCTTCTTTTCTTGATGCCTTAAAAGCAGCTTCCCTTCTGTCTGATGGACCTCCCTTTCTCATTTCATAAGCAGTTAGAATTCCATGTAGCTGAGACATAGTGAGAACTTTGAGATTTTCCTTTTCTTCTATTGCAGATACTTTAGATTCAAACTTGGGGGATAATGATCTTAGAATCTTTTGAACTACTATAGTCTCTTTTATTTCTTCACCCAAATTTTTCATACAATTAACAATCTCATCTACCCGAAGAAAATAATTAGCCACACTTTCATCATTATACATCTTGAGGGTCTCATATTGAATCCTGAGAGTTTGAAGTTTAGCTTGCTTTACCTGTTCATCTCCTTCATAGCTAGTGATCATTTTGTCCCATATCTCTTTTGCTGATTTGAAGTGCATGACCTTCATGAATTCTGTTTGAGATATACTTCCTAATAGAGTACTGACTGCTTTTGCATTTGTTTCATATGCCTTTTTCTCAGCTGGATCTGTAGGAGTAGCTGAAGGAAAAGCATAGCCTGTTTCTACAATGTCCCAAACTTCTGTACCAAGAGATTGAAGATATGCAGTAACTCTTACCTTCCAATAATTGAAATTTGTTCCATCAAAAACCGGTGGCCTGATTGATGCTTCTTTCTCGTAGTTGCTCATGATGAATGATCTTCCTTCAAGCGATCAAGCTTCTCTGAAGGACCTGCTCTGATACCAATTGTTGGAAATAATACTGAGAGGGGGGGTGAATCAGTATTATCAGATTAATCAAACTTTTTAAATGCTCAGAAACATATACGCTACTTCAGTTAAGTGAACCAGCGTGTACACGCTACTGTGACGAAGTAAAACAGCGTATAAGAAGAAAACTCACAATTTAGTTAGCTTATTCTTCAATTAAGTGCATCAGGACATTATTCACCACATTAACAGTAAACATGTGCAGTATAACAGAACAGATAAAAAGCCACACACATGAACACCAAGATATAAGGTGGAAACCCAATGTGGGTGAAAACCACCTGCTGCAAGTTGTCTCTATCTTTCTTTAATATGAAACTTCAGTTTACAATCTTTTGTACTGGTGCAGCCTTATACCAGTACGCAGGCTACAACCTGCAGAAGGCTACAACCTTCTCTCGTTCTCCAAACTTCCTTGGAAGGGAGCTCCAACCCCCTTTGCTCTTGTACTAGCCAAGATACTAGTACGTAGGTGCTGACCTACAATCTTCCTTCTTTCAGGTATCACTTTTCATACATTTTCAGACTTGGATATTCCTGAAGCACAACATTACAATCTGAAGACCACAATTCAATCAATTTCCACAACAGATCATTGAAGCATAAAACAACCAAACTTTGAATCACTGAACCACTGAACCCTGTCAATCACCAGTTACCAGAACACAGAGCAGACTACAGAACTCTGCAATAACAGTCAGACCCCACTGTAAACCCAAAATCAAGCTTCAAAAGATATACGCTACTTCAATGAGCAAAACCCGCGTATACACGCGCTTTTACCGAAGCCAACCTGCGTACAGATCTAAAAATAAACTTTCTCAATTTGCAGCTGTACCAGACATTAGTTAGACCCAGAACGTAACATTGCGACAATATGCAGATCTAGAAATACGCATAATCAACCATATCATGATAGTGCATTTCAAACCATTAGATCCCGATCTATCCTTAGATCTAGTCTTCCATCAACCGATGTGATCTCTCCTTGGCTTAGATCAAGCAACTCAGAACCTGCATATCAGATCTCTTTCTCTCTTAGATATTCAAGCCTTGTCGAAAGATGATTTTGCCTAATGATCTTCTTCTCCTTATATAGTCTTAGGCCTAGCTCAATACCAAGAGCCAAAACCATAGTAACACAATACCATCAACTTTAAAACTAGGGATCGACACGCCCGTCGAGACATAATGGTCCGAAATCATAGGCACAACTTCCAAGGACTAACCACCATGGACCAAAGGAACCTTTCCACATACACGCGCTTTTTATGAATCGAACTAGCGTGTACACGCGACTTGGGCTTAACGAAACGGCGTGTATGAGCTTCCTTGGCATGCTGTACTGAGATCTGTCTTCTGATTAAGTTGCCATCACCTGTACCAACCTCTGAGTGAGTTGCCATCAAGGACAACACTTAAATCATAATGCCAACATTGTTAGCATAGGTGTGTGATATAGCTGGAAAACAGAGATTGACTCTTAGAATGTGGGAAAATGGAGATTGAGTTTTTATGCAGGATGAGATTGATAAAAGGGAGAAAATTGTAATGTAGATGGATTGGAAGGGATGAGAGAGAATTGAGTGAATCATGAGTCAATTAATTAAGTGTGGATTTCCAGAGTGAAACAGAGGTCTTAAATCGTTGTGATCGAGCTGAAGGGCGAGATTGTGTAACCATTACTATAATGAATAATTGATGTTGTGTGTATGATTATATATTGAGGCTGCATGTGATTATACATCAGATCTGTGGAATCTCTTGTTTGCCTTTGTTTATTTGTATTCGGGATAGAATCGAGTATTTCTCTATTTTTATGATTTACGATATAAACTTAGAGTTCAATAGAATCATAACCTTTCATATTATTAATCGTATTAAAGCCGGTTAAAAATCCCAATCATTGATTTCCGTTCAAAACAATGGTGCGAAACCCTGCCAACCGTTGGATCCCCTATATTGCATCGCAAATATGTGTTACACATGGTTGGTTCACATGTCTTAAGGAGTTGCAACGTGCGATCACCGAAATCTTGCATCGCAGGGAAGGCTTGTGTGTTATCAAAACCCTGAGTGTGGAAACACTGCGATATGTGATTGCGACATATCGCATCGCAACATTTCATTGTAAAGGGAGTGGTCCTGGACTATTGAGGAATTGTGATAGGCGATGGAAGTGGGACCACTAAGCATATCGCATAGCAACACTCTATTTGTATGTACCGAAACTTTAATACTTGCCTAGAGCGACTTGCGATTGTGATAAAAGATCTGGACTGTTAGAGCTAAATGTGTAATGATCTATGGTGAATCATGAATGGTTCTATTTAAAAGTGGAAATATCATTGTTTTGGGCCTTTACAATAGAGATCCGACCAGAGAATAAAAGGTTGGACTGTAAGGGAAATAATAAATGCAGGGTCGATTATTGATATTTCTCAAAACAATTGGTTCCTGCATCAATAAGGGATACCAATGGGAAGAACATTGAGAGACTTATTCCCAAGGGAAGATAAACATATGTAAATGGGAAACATGACAGAGCTTAGAGAAGATAATAATGGTATTGAGAGTGCAAGAGAACGAAGAGGGGTATGGTGGCAAGACAAGAGTAGGTGTACACACTATGTGCTCTAGAATTGTGTAGTGTTTAGAAAGTGGAGATACTGCATGCTCTGGATTCTTGTAGTGCTTAGAAGGTGGAAACAATGTGTGCTATAGATTATTATTGTGCTTAGAAATTGGATACACTATGTGCTATGGATTATTTTAGTGCTTAGTAGGTGGATAAATTGTGTGATTTTGACTCCTATAATGTCCAACAGGTGGTGACATTGTGTTCTCTATATTCATAGTGCATAACAGACAGAGACATTGTGTGATCTGGATTATTGTAGAGATTTAATTGAAAATATAGCTAAGAACCACCTTAGAATGAGATATATGGTTTGAATTTCCTTCAACACTCAACTCATACTTTGAGTCCAACTTGGGGATGGTAAGTTGTAAGAAAGATTGTAGTGTTACTGGCATGTGGTTGGGTGGAGATTTGATGTCCATCCCTCAGTTGCCCGTTAGTCAAGTTAATCATATAAGTGTATTTACTTCTATATATGTTGCACTATAAATGACGAATAATGTGGTTATGTGTTATGAAAAAATAGGTATCAAATTTTTTCATGGAGGAATATGTTGTTATTGTTTTTCTATAATGAGATGCTTATATGAATGATTTCAGGGCTATAAGGGGATTGGATGCCTCTATGTTTATTTATATTCTTATAAAGAGAAGAGGTGTTTTCATGGTCATGAACAACTAATTGTTGCACTTAGATATACTGTTGCAGTGTGTGAAATTTCATTGTCTTTTATGCTATGAGTACCATGGATCTATGTTTGCTTAAGATTGTTGTTTGTATATTTTGGTAAAGGACTAAGAATTATGCAATGCATGATATATTAGTGGATATAACAATTTTTGTTGGGATCCATTCTATGATTTAATATTATGATATTGTGTTTTAATTTACATAGTAGTATTAGCTATGGCTTAGCTTGTTTCACTACCTGATAGTAGACATGTTGATAGGTCCATTGATTGTATTATGGCTATGTATAATACTTAGAATGTTCAGTGTTTGGATGGGCGTTTCATTCCTATATAATTGGTGTTTTCAGAAAAGCCAAGCTTCAAGGGCAACTCTGGCAAAGTTCCTTAAATTTATTATAATTTCTAAGTCTAAGTTTGGTAGAAGTCATATTTTGTATCTAGGGCCAGATGAGTTATTGACATAATTTTGTATCCATAATCAGAGGAGTTATTGGTAGGATTTTGTATCTGGGGTTGGATGAGTTATTGGTAGGATGTTGTATCTTGGGTCAGATGAGTTATTGGTGGGATATTGTATATGGGTCACATATGTTTTTAGACTTATTGTGTCTAGTGTATCCACAATTAGAATGGGTCAAATTTTCATGGAAGGCATAATTTAATAAAGGAGATCCAGAGTGGGGCACTTTTGGAGAATTGGAGGCATAAGGTTAGGTTACTTCATCAGTGAATTTTGTATATGGGAATCCAACTACTCTAGGTTGCACACTTTTAGAAATGGGATGGATTCCATACCTCTAGATTTATGCGAAGAGTGAAGAGTGTTTGGTATGGGCCCTCCTTGGGTGATTAATTTTGTGAGGCCATATAGGCGTTGAGTCAGATTTTGGAGGAAGCACAATATATCAAGGGTGGGGCCCAACGTGGTGGAATAATTGTGTGGTTCTAGATTTTTATCTTTTTAGATGTGTCCAAGGGTCTATGTATTATGAAAAAGTGCAAATTTTTGCACACCCATATTCTCCCCCAAAACCAAATACAAAGGAAATCGTTGAATTGCACGAAGGGGATATACCTTGTGGGATCAACAAATGAATATGGGTTAGAAAGCACTATGAAGGGAAAACTATGGCCACGTAGGTGCAATGATGGATCTGCAAGTGATGTTGACTATTCAAGGTGATGTTGTAGTGCCACATTGGCACTCACATGCATGCCATGTGGCAATACCTTGCTAATGTGGATGGGATTAATTGGGAAAAATTTAAAATGCATAAGTTTCAATCCAGAATTAAAATTGAGATAAAAATATATATTTTTAGAAAGCTCTCACTGAGGTAAACACCATGGTGGTATTTATTTTGGATTTTGAAAAAAATGGAAAAGAATATTTTTGTAACCCCATCTTCATAACAGACCTTAACGATCGAGTTAATTATAAAATAACACCTTCCACAGCCCGATGAAATTAAATGGGGTGGAAGGGAGCATTACATAAGTAATAAACTTTTATAAATGTAGAGTCCATGGATATAATGCAAGCGAGTGCTACATCACAAGTAATGACATTCATCATTGTTTTTGATACCATAGATTGCAATTTTAGGTTACTCAAACATCATATCTTTGTTAATACCAAAGCATAATGTATAACTTCATATTATTTATAATCCATATGAATATATGTTTTATTATCATTTTTCATGTCATATAACTTCCACTCTTGATTTTGACATGGCCATTAATAAAACAATGATTATTAAATATGTTTGTTAAAATTGATATTTTTTTGAGATTTCAAAAATTGAGAGGTTTTACAATAATGAATGTCAATTTTGAATTTTGTCTAATAACTTTAGCAAATAATTTCCTTACATAACAACATTTATCACTAGATTTCAGACTTGACTTATGGTTGTCTCACTAAGTGTTTCACTAGGAATGTTGTTATTTATGAGGTTGATTCATGTTGTAGGTCTATTAGTTCAAATGCTTGTATTGAATATATTGTGTACATTGCTAGCATTAAGGTCAAATACAAGATAGACTTTTATCATTTTTATGTGTAAGGAGGTCATGGAAACTCTCATGCCAATGGATATTGATGTGTGTTGCTATTATTATGATTGAAAGTGGGTAAGTTTATCTCTATCAAATTGATTCCAAGCATCATTAGAGAAATTTTGAGGTAACAAATGGGCCTCAAACAAAGCTGTACAACCAAAACCAAATTTATAAGAATGAATAGGATTCAAGATTATGATGTCAATCATGGGGAATGATTCGCCATTTTTGCAATAAAAAATTAAAAAGATTAAAAATTTTAAAAATAAAAAACTATTTTTTTAACTAGTATTTTCAACTTATCTCCTTAAAATTTTACTAAAATTTCAAGTGAGAGCCCTTGTTGGATGAATAATTTAATTCCTCATAAAAATAGTACCCATGTTGCATAGTTTTGATGTACCCTTCTACATGAAAAATGAGAAATACATGAATAAACACAATTCATGTTTTTTCATGTAGCAAGGTCCATCAAAAGTGTGAAACATGGGTACTCCTTGGACATAACCTCAAGATGATATCGATAACCAACTTAATAAATATGCCAATGAATTTCATAAAAAGTATTTCTCTATTCTTTCGTAGGAAATTCATAAGCTATAATTATAAAATAACTAATATACACAAAAATCATCACATGGTACCCTACATAACAATTTGAAAAGGCTCGATATTTTTTCCTTTCTACCCAAGAATGTAAAATCTCTTCATCATATTGAACATAATTCAAATTTAATTGAATAATATTAGGGACCCTATTGACCCAATTTTCGTTTATTGTAGGGGTTCTCAGTGTTCATGTGTAATTGGGAAATCGCTACCATCTAGCTTACTTGTCCGAGATAGAAGAAAAAGCTAATGAAAATGGATGTGCAATGAAAATTGTGGATGAATACAAACCAACATGGATGTTATTGAGCTCCATAATTTTCCCCATAAAATATAATGTGTGAATATTTGAAGTTAAATATGAATTCTATACTAGTTTGGCAGTGTAAACGGAGTGAAGGTTGATTTCTTTGCATGGAAGTTTTATTTTTCTTGAATGGTTAAGGGTTCAAAGTTTTTCTTGAAGGTTTAAGGATTAATATAACACTCACATATGTTTTCTCTTGTTAATGCATATGTATGAGCATATTTTATAAATTGGTGGCAAGAGGACTTGGTCAAATTGGTGGCGAGGAGACTTTACAAAATTGTTTATATGTACAAACAAGAAATGAATAGTTAACATAGTAAAATTGTTTAGGTTGAAGTATAATTGATAGTAACTTTTTAACAATTATTTGACACATAAATTGTTATAAAAAATAAATAAATCAAAAGGAAACTTTTAGTAGCATCAATAATGTATTAATAGATCTAGAAAAATGGACCAAGTCAAACATTCCATATATAAAAGTATGATTAGAATAAAGAAGAATTCGTAATTTTGTGCCCTCCCCTGTTGTAATAAAAAATTGTAGAGGTGGTCTAGGGATTTGAGGTTGGATGCTATAATTGTGGAAGTGACATGAAAAAGAACATAAGTATGCCTCTTCTATCTTTCACATAGGAATTAGCTTTCATTTTTTCATAGTGCTCGAAGAAGATGATGGAGTGATTCACATTCCTTCTACGACAATGGCGTGTGAGATTTTTGTGAAGATCAAATATTGAAATTCGATGTTACCAATATCAATGGTAGACCTTGTTAAGCTTGTTCCTTTGGATTTGAAATGCAGGTTGATGTTAACAAAGATTTCATTATTTTTATATTTTGTTTAAATCAAAAGATCAAGGACATTAGAAGATCGCCTAGTGAAAAACAAATGTTACAACAATGTATTAAATAAAATATAATGGATATGAATGGAATTTGAGGAGAGTACATGTGTGAGTAGAGAAAAAAATATATCTATTAAATATCACTATAACTATTGATATATGGAGTTAACTATTTTTAAAAATATGGTTTATGTATTTTTGTAATGTTTACAAGGAAAATGAATGACATAATAAGAGAAAAAAATGGTCAAACTAAAAATTACAAAGACGTTTTACTCGTTAAGGAAAAATATTTTTGTATGAGCAATATTTAAAATATGGTAAGAATTATGTGACATTAAAAATTAAAAAACATTATTGATAATATATATGTATAAAAGAGAGAAAGAGAAGTATGTGCATGAAGGATATTTATTTATATTGATTTTACTCCTATATAAAATCAAATGTTTATTTTTCAAATATTAAAACATGTAATGAAATGAACATTTGATTTTCTTGGAAGATAAATTATACATGGAATTGAAAATTATTTTATCATTTCACAAACATGTAAATGAAAATCAATATGCCATGATATTTGTACAATATTGAATCTCTTGTGTATACATGGAAGATAAAAATGATAAGTAACACATAATCTATATATCTAATTTTAGTTTAAATGGAAATATATGGAAGCACATTTCATTCTAAGAAATAATATTTTGGTGGAAATAGAAGTGGTATGAACCATTCTGTAGGAATTTACAAGGTAAGTTCCTCAGACAGAACACCAAAGGACACTGCTCACAAACATATCACAGATCAATACACCAGTATTGTTGACGTGGTTAAAACCCTCAAAGAGGGAAACAGTCCACGGCGTAAGCCAACACGGCCACTTCAGGCAATTTATTAATAAAATAATGAAAATTTACATAAGCTTCTCTCATGAACGGTTACCCTATAAATGACCCTCCATTCTCTTTAAATAGAGATCATGGATCAATCGGGTGTTAATCCATGGATCAAGTGTCAGTAATACCAAGGAGAGAATAAATCGTCGGATCACTACATATCGTGACCGTCAGATTGTAAGTTACAAAAGTACATAGTAAAGAAACACACTTTACCTAACTCTACACTAGACCAAGTTATACTTAACTACTTCCTATGTGTCGGAATATCCTAACATCCCCACTTAAGAATAAGTTGGGATAGGATTGAAGGATGTACAAATATGACACAATAGGAGAAGGAAGGAGGCATTAGAGCCTATCCCCCCTTAGTGACAACTTCCTGAACTCCAACCATAAATCGAAGTTTAGTAAACTTCACCTCCGTAAGAGCCTTTGTAAAGATGTCTGCAACTTGATCATCTGTTTAACAATATTGCACTTCAAGAACATGGTCATGAATGAGCTTTCTGATGAAGTGCATGTGTAGTTCAATGTGTTTGCTGTGATGATGTTGGATTGGATCTTTGCATACTTGAATGGCACTTTGATTATCACACCAAAGTGTATTCGGATGCTGCTACTAAAAGCCAAACTCTGACAGGATCTGATGAAGCCACAGGGCTTCCTTATTAGCTTCTACGACACCATGATACTCTGCTTCTTATAAAGAAAGAGAAATTGCACTTTGTTTCTTGAAATCCCATGTAATAGGTCCTGAACCAAGAGTGAACACATAACCTGTAGCAGACTTTCGATCATCAGGGTCACCAGCCTAATCAGAATCAGTGAAACCAACCAATAGAGGAGATGCTTCTGCACTGTAAAGAATCCCAAACTAAACTATGCCTCAAACATAATGAAGTATTCCTTTAGCTGCTTTCCAATGACTTTGATGTGGGTTTTGCATAAACTGAGCAATAAGGCCAACAACAAAGGAAAGGTTAGGACGAGTATGGGTCAGATACAAAAATTTTCCTACAAGTTGACAGTATAAGGTAGCATCAACTTCAGGGGAAGTACAAGTGACTGAAAATTTGGCTCCAGAATGAAAGGGAGAAGGGGCTAGCTTACATTCTTCCATGTGAAAATGGCGTAGAAGATCACAAGCATACTTGGACTGGGAAAGGGAAATACCTTCCTTGGATCGCAAGACTTGAAGACCAAGAAAATAATGCAAATGTCCTAAGTCTATCATTTCAAGCTTCTTTTTAAGGATGGAATTCACATGGTTTATAAGGTTGGAATCACTACGAGTAAGGAAAATATCATCAACATAAAGAACAAGAATGATAAGAGACTTTCCCACTTTCTTGGTGTAGACAATATTGTCAGAATGACACCTAGAAAAGCTAGTTTCTAAAAGAAAGTTATCCATTTTGGCATACCAAGCCCAAGGAGTTTGCTTGATACCATAAAGGGATTTCTTAAGCTGACATACAAGGCTGGAGTTTTTTTGTATAAATCTAGTAGGTTGTTCCATATAGATTTCTTCATGCAAGTCCCCATGTAAGAAGGCAGATTTAACATCCATCTGATGGACTTCGCATTTGAAAGAGGTAGCAAGGGAAAGAACAAGGCGGATAGAGTTCATTTTGGCAACAGGGGATAAGGTTTTAGTATAGTCAATGCCTTCAACTTGTGAAAAACCCTTAGCAACAAGACAAGCTTTATGTTTATCAACTTTTCCATCTGGTCCATACTTGGTTCTATAAACCCATTTGCATCTAACAAGTTTTCGTCCCTTTGGTAGAGGAACAAGATCCCATGTATCATTTGCCAATAATGAATGATATTCTTCATTCATAGTTGTGTCCCAATCTGGATGGCTTGAAGCTTTTGCAAAGTTGTCAGGATCATAATTCGCTGAAGCTTGAGCCAGTAAAGAAGAGGCTCTATCAAATTGAGAACGTGTAAGTCACTGATCTATAGGTTCACCAGCAAGATCACCTGTTGCATCCCGAGTAGCACAGACCCATTTTGGAAGCTGAGGAGCTGAAGGAGGATCCCAAGAAGGTGGGGGAGGATTTTCATCCTCGCTTTCATCATCTGAAGAAGAAATATTTTCAAAAGTAGAAGAGATAGAGAGAGGTGGCACATCCGCCGAACTAGGCACGTAGGCTGATATATTTTTAGCAAACTTTACATCTCTTCTAATGATAAAATTTTTGGACTTAAGTGGAATAAGTCTATATCCTTTGACATCTTCAGAATATCCAACAAAAATACATTTTTCACTCTTAGGTTCTAAAGCTTTATGTTTCTCATCTGGAATATGGGCCTATGCTTCACTTCCAAAAACACGAAAGTGACTTACATTTGGTTTAATTGAGCTCCATGCGTGTTTAGAGCGATATTCTTTAAAACCTTAGTAGGAGTGCGATTTATTATGTAATTTTCACAATTAATTGCTTCTGCGCAAAAATTAAGACTAAGTCCTTTAGATTGAAGCATACAATTAGCCATTTCCTTTAAGGTGCGATTCTTCCTTTCAACTACACCATTTTGTTGTGGAGTATATGGAACAGTATGTTGCATCTGAATTCCATTCTTAGTGCAAAAGTTGATGAATTTGTTGTTAAAATATTCTCTGCCATTATCAGATCTTAGCTTAAGAATTTGGTGTCCAGATTATTTTTCAACAAAGGCCTTAAAGGCCAAGAACATGTTAAATACTTCACTCTTGAGTTTTAAGAAGTATACCCAAGTGCGTCTGGAGAAATCATTAATGAATGTTAAGAAATACTTGTAGCTAGAGAATGAAACAACTAGAAGTGGACCACATAAATCACTATGCACAAGCTGTAAAGGGGCTGAGGCATGCCAAGAGGCACGTTTTTCAAAACTATCCCGATGATATTTTCTGAGTACATATCCGGAACAAAAACCATCTCAGCAAGATACCATTGGAAGACCTGTCACCATATTTTCTTTACATAGATTCTGAAGGGAGCGATAGTTTAAGTGACCAAATCACTCATGCCAAAGTTCGCTCACTTCATCGTTATGAGCAACAAATATCGAGGGAAGATTTGATGACCCAAATTTGTTAAACTTATACAACCTTGTAGAATCATCAGTAATTCCAGTAGCTAAAATCTGTCTAGGATCTCTTAGGTCCTTAATTACAACATCGTGAGGTGAAAATTCAACGATTTTACCTTCACCTGAATGAGTTATCTGATATACAGATAGAAGGTTGCATGATAAGGTTGGAACACATAATACATCATTAAATTGACCATTGTATATATGAACAGTTCCAGTCCCTACAACACTAAGAGATATATCATCACCAACATATATATTTTTGGTGTTACAATCATTTAAAGAAGAAAACATGGCTTTGTTTTTGGCCATGTGATAAGAAGCTCCAGAGTCAATGAGCCACTCATGAGAATGAGAAGAATAAGATACATTTAGTGCATATCCAGACCGAGATGCTTGACAACCACATGCAGAAAGTGCTATTCCTGAAGATGAAGTTTAAGTTGAAGAGTGCTCCAAATGGATGTTATGCTTCTTCATTGCTGCTTCCAAGGCTTCAATCTTCTTAAAGCATTTGGATTCTAATTGGCCATCTCGATTACAAAAGTGGTAATGTCTATCAATCTTCTTCCCTTTGTTTTTATTTGCCTTATCATTTTGTTGAAATTATTTTTGATTTTGAGACTAGAATTGCTTAGGACCCTTGTTTGGTTTAGGACCATTCTTTTTAGGATACGACTTCTTAGGATTCTTTGCATTTGGTTTCTACTGATCAGCTAAGGCTTTCTTAGAAGAGTTTCTAAGATTAAGAAGACCAAGATGTAAGAGTTTTTCTTGTTCTCTTATTAAAGAATTACAAAAGGCATCAAAGGAACGAGACTTGTAGTCTAGGCTTCTATTGTAGAATGGAAGGTGGAAACAAACACAAAGTAGGCTGGTCCCAACTTAGTAAGAATGGAATAGATAAGGTTACTATCTTCTTTCTTAACCTTAACACCTTCCAAGAGAAGTCTAAGGGTCTTTAAGTTGGACAAAAGATCTTCAATGGAAGAAACATTATTGGGGAATTCTCCTTTTATAATGAATGCAATATATAAGACAAGGTGAGATGATTCAAAGACTATATCTCATTGGTATATATCTACTAGAAAAAGGTTACAATTTTAATTGAAGGGTACAATTAAAGGATTTGGACTACATAATAATATAACAACAAAAATGTAATAATTCAATATCTAGTGATTAATAATGGGTTTTAGGGTTAATACGGGGATTTTCTAGAGCTTAACATGTCCCCCCCATTCAAACAACTGTTGTCCCCAATACTTCACTAACTATAAGTGTTTTTACATGAATAACTCATCTTCCGATGTCGCCTCTTCCATTAGTAAGCTCTTCTATTTGATAAGGTACTTACTAATTGATTTATTTATTAGATATCTAATCCTTGTTTAAACAATTGTTTTTAGTTCTAGTATTATTTTTCCTTCATCATTAATCTTTGATAAATAGTTTTAACTAGGATATTGTCACATATTGCCTTCTTTAAGTAAGAAACAAAAAATACTAGATGTATATGTGAAGTTGGAGGCAACTTCAATTTGTAAGCCATACTTCCAATCATCTCCAACATTCTATAGAATCCAAAATACATTAGTGCTAATTCATTGTTCCTCTTTTGTTACTTGAGGGAGTTATATGGTTCTAGTATAAAAAATAACCAATCCCTCTCTTTAAATTACTATAAGCTTGAGAACCTCTTGTTGGTGCCTTATGAGGTCACCTATTGGTTGAAACCTTGCAATCCCTTTCAAAGGTGATGTGATGGATGTAGGAATTATATATGTAAGTGCCATAAATTTGTAAATTTTAATGAAGTATGGAATGATGTGTTGTACCACAATTATACCATGTGAAACTAGTTGACCCACTGTGATTTTTTATCAGATGAAAAGCAACAAAGTTATCCTTCTAAAATTTTATTTAAAATCCCAATTTTCCTATTGGAATAAGGATGATAATACGATTTTCGAGGAAATTTATTACCTAAAGAAGACATAAATTTAGACAAAAAAAATCCAATAAAAATTGGATATCTATCACTTACAATAATCTTCATGATGAAACAGTTCCTTAGAGTTGACTTGAAGCCTTTATGATGTGGTTATTGGATTGAAAAACCATGATTTTGGTTTTATGGTTTAATATTTTTGATCTCTATTTGTGATAAAATACTCTCCGTTTGTGATTGAGTTTCAAAACATTTGTTTTCCATGTTTTCATGTTTTCCTCAAATCTCCTTATCTTTTCTAGGAATCCTCTTTAAGAGAAGTCTTTCCATGGAATTCATGGATTTTTGTATCTTTTCTTTGGATATTTGTATTTCTTCCTTCAGTATTTTTGTATTTCTTCATTGGCATAATTTTATATTTATTCCTTAGGATTCTTCATATTTTGTTCCATATTCTTTTAGTGATCCTTGAACATGTGACAACTGACTTTCGAACTTGGATACATTTTACTAAACATCTTCTATTTCTCTATGATTCATGAATGATATTTTTATAGGATTAAGTGGTTGAATAACTTTTGAATATCCCATTATGCAAATATATGTTCAAATAAAAAGTTGTCATTTGTAAGCTACATACTTTTTCAAAACCCTAATTTGTGGACTATCTAGATGGTTGACCTTTGTCTTGATGTATCTTTGAAATTTGACCCCTTATCTATATGATTGTTTTCCTATAAATATTTAATATGTCTTCTCTATAATTCCATAGGTTTGACTACAAACTTGATGTGCCAACTGAAAGTTATGGCAAATTTTCAAAAAATTGTTTACTTTTGGCCTCTTCCCAAGAAAAAACTTGTACAATTTGTCATGTGTCAATTTCTTCAAATGTGATTCTAAATTTTTTTCCTTAGGTACCTTACTATGTCTCTTTAGATCCTTGAAATATCATAATAGAAAACTTTTCTAGTAGAAAGTTATAGTAAAAAATCCAATATCACTTATTTAAAACTAATTTCAAGACTATTCAAAACCCCAACTTCCATAGGGTATATCTTCAAAATTTCAGTGAAAGAGAATCTAAAGATTTTACTAGTCGTACCTTGAGATCTCCTTAAAGAGAAAAGTAATAGAGAGAAAATTTTAGTATCATTCATTTGAATTTATGTTTGGGCCATTAAAAATCCCTAATTTACAAAGTGTATGCTTATGAAATTATAGAAAACCAATATATAAAATGTTTATTAGATGTGTTTTGGGACATCTCCTCAAACCTCTCAAAAGTAGATATTCTAAAGCTACCTATTCCATGATGACCCATTTGAAGTAGAAAACCCTATGTTCTCATGTTTAGATACTAACATTATGAACCATTCACCTTAAAATGAGAAGAAGCCAATTATTGCAATCAACTTCAATGATAAGTTTTATTTTACAATGAATATAATGTATAAGGATCAATGAGATGATACTAAGACCAAGTCTCCTTTGTGTGTGTGTGTGTGACAAAGTGTATAATTATGATGAACATGTATAATGAAAGGTTCTAGCCCACATAATAATACAACAATAGAAATGTAATAATTCAATATCTAGGGTGGGGTTAACATGGGGCTCATCTAGGGATTAACAATAAGTAATAAATAAGATACATCAAGAAATTAAGGGGAGGAACAAATTTACAGAATCATCCTTTCAAATCCTTGCTTGGGATTATCAGAAGGAAATGTAACAAATATTAAAATATCAATTACTTGTTTGATAAATTCAAATAATATACCAACAAAAGAAGATTTGACCTCTTATTTTTACTTTTATTGCCAATTTAGTGGGTGGTAAGTCATATTTTCTCCATTTTCATAGCCTTATCCATTTTCATATGTGTTTCCACTATTGGGATATGTTTAAACACCTTAAGTTAAATCTCTTCTTAGATGCCAATACTAGAGGAATTTCTAAATTTAGCAGTAAGTAACCTCAATGATAGCCCATATGGAACTCTTTTCTATAGTGAGTTCGGATAAGTTTTTTTTCCCATATTTTTCTTAGCAAAGTAGTGGAGCATAGAGGTGAAAATTACCTCTATTATTTACAATTCCAACGCCTGAAATCAAGATACCTTGATATCTAGTCCATGCTTATGACACAGACTTTGAGTTTTGCACTCTTTAGAATAATGATTATAGGCATTCACTCTTCAAATAACCTAAACATTTATTTCTAATGAATTGTTTATAGGTGGAAAATTATTTCTTGCATATCATCCTATTGAATTCCAACTTGTGTCCTATTGTAACATTTTCTTATCTAAAAAATATTCCAAAAATAATTCAAAAATATTTTTATTTTTATGCACTTTCTAAATAAAATATGTGCGCAATTTTTACAAGCATCACATATATATTAATTTTGGTTTAATTATACATTTTTTATTAAAATTTGTAAATATAATGCTAGGATAAAGAACTTAAACTTTTTCATGGTGGATATTTGGCACAACAGGATCAATGGTGGTTATCTGATTGTGGAGCCCCCCTGCCCTCTCCGTTTAATGCAGAAGGGGGGTTTGTTATTTCTAGTTTGATTGAAAGAACTTTTTACATGCGACATATTATAATCAAATGTAACACCCCCCTATAAACCTAGTTATAGTTTCTACCAAAATTGGCCTTCCCACCAACTTTTTAATACTTTTACCAATTTTAAACCCCACGAACTACATTTTCACCAATCACTATTCACCAATATCACCGACCATTAGCCAATTAATTTCCATTTTCACAAAAATAAACATGTTATGTTTTTAACATTCATCTCATTAAATACATTTCGGTCCTCTATTTTTCATCTACACTGTTGGGCATGGGATTCCCCTCAAGGCAAGTTTTGGGGCTTAAAGCCCAAGTTTTGACTAATTCCAATGTAAAGACTCCACGATTTGTGGGCACAGAGCGTGAAGTTGTAATTGAGTCATAGGGTTGTCCACCCTTAATTTTGTAAATATAATGTCGGCTTGATAGTTCTACCCATGGTCCGTGGACCATGGGATTGTATAAATAGAGCAAGGCTCTAAGTGTAATGGGAGTTCTAAAGAAATCAAAGATAGAAGATCTAATGAGGAAGCATTGAGTCAAACGTGTAAAGTCATGTATTTGGGTCGTAGAGTAGTAGAAGGCTCTGCAGCTGAATGCACAGAGGCCTAGTAGTATGCAGCTGAGTGCGCAGACCCCTACAGCTGAGTATGTAGGGCAAGTTGAGTCTGTAACCGATTGCAGTATTGATAAAGAGAAGTTTTGCATTATTTATATGTATCAGTTCATGTTTTATGCATTGAAGTATATTGGGTATCAATTGCAAGTTTACTTGAATATGTTGAATCAGTTACTGTTTACTTGTTGCACGAAATTATATGAATATGTTGAATAAGTGAATATAAGATAAAGTATCTGTTTACGCGAAGATACCTAAATGTTATAAGAAGATAAGTAATATCCGCATTATATCTTGGGGCAATAGCACAGATCGCTGGCTAGCACAAAAGCTCCACAACCCCTGGTTAGGGCTGCACGAAGGCGAATATACCAGGGCACAAAGGCCTCACAAGTGAGGGAAGTGAGCGAAGGTATTCATAGTTAAACTAAATTGACCACTCAGACATCTCAAGGGTGCAAAAACTTGGTTCCAACATCCCCCCATACTACTTCGGGTGAGACCTCAGTCCATGATCCACGGACTATTGCCGAAACGACCAGTAGTATAGGGATTTGTTCGACTAAATAACTCCAAACCTAGGTCAGGCCCCATCAAGACAACAAATGGTTCCGTTACCAGGATTGGAATCTGCATAGAGATGTCTGATGTCATATCATTGGAATCCAACTAAGAAAGAAATTGAAGGTTCACTAGACAAGAGAATTCATGAGTTCATGGCGTAGGAGAACAGGAATCTGACACTATCAAAGGAAGAGTGGTTAGACTGCTACCTGTACACAGAGATCCATGAAATTTTCTTCGAATCTTTCCCTATTGAGCTGTACGAGTGGATCGTGAAGCTAGAAGATAGCCAAGGAAGGTGGAAACTCGACAATCCTATTGTGTGGATACTAGAGTTGGTGCACATATTGGAAGCATCAGAGGATAAGATAGCATGCACAGTTCATTACTGAGTTTGCGGTAGATACTTTAGTCGGATATAGCGAGGTAGAGCGACGCTTTCTCAATGGACCGCGAGGTAAGTATGTAAAGTCTCTAAATACTTGGATTAAAATGTTATGATGCGAAAATAGGGTTATGCAATTACCTTGATGTCTGGAGCTACGCAAAGTGAAAAAACCTACAAAAACGAAGGAGGTAAGGGACTAGAGAATAGCCCTTTGATTTCACCTGTGTGAAGGGACAAGGAAGAGCTCGCGAAGGTCTCACTGAAAAGTACGATCAATTTGATAAGGCAGAGGATTGTGCACATACCACCCCCACCCACACCACCACCAGCTTCACTGCCTTCATGTTATAGACACTTTTGTGCCTTACAGCATTGAGCATGAAATGTCCATAATCTAAGGGATCCAAAGTCCCTAAACATGTTGTTCCTACCCCTAGAGGAACAAGGCTAACAAACCACAGCAATTCGCAGAAGTTCTCCACCAGAAACTGCTCAAAAACAAGTCAATTCAGGATCAATTCAGTGGCTCCACTAGCTGTCTGCGCTAAAATGCAAAGTCAACACTGGCTACCTACACTGCAACGCAGGTAGAAGCACTACCAGGGTGTGCTGAGCGAGAGTTGACAAATGGCAAGTTCATTCCAAGAGGTGTCAAGACCTAGGAAGCTTCCAGAATCTTCCTCAATGACACTTGCCTCAGTGAATTCGACTAGTGATGAGTAAGAGGTTCCTAATCTCCAAGTGGAAGCAAGAACCTCCAAGTGGAATCAAGAACTGAAAGAGGGAGAGGATACTAGTCAAATCTCAAGCTGACTCATCCTCTCTCCAAACATCTATGTATGGATCTCTCCTCCATGAGATCTAGAGGCTGGAATTTTGTTATTGCAAAGAATTGCTGTTGGTTTGAGATTGGAATCATTGGGTGCTTAATGCTTTGAAGGGGGTGAAGATAGGAATTCCATTTGCTGGGAAGGAGATGCTGGATTGGAGCCCTCTGGGTTGTATCTCTTCCTGAACCTTGTTATTCATCAATAAAGCTATCTTGGTTTCTCCTATATACTGGTGTATCTTTGATGTATGATTGCATTAGTATGTTTAGTTTATTTCTAATCCTGAACTAGTTATGAATATGAATCTATGTCTTTGTGTAGTGTTCTCTTCTTGTGATCTTGCAGAAACCTCTTGAAGCTGGGCGAGCAAGAAGGCAAGTAGCTGGGAACTCCCAAAGAGAAGAGGAACTGGATCGAGGGACAAACGGAAGACACCGGTTAGTCCATCCATCTCTCTTCATTCTTAATTCATAAAGGAAGAATACTAGAATAGCTGTCTCTGTTTGTTGCTAAGGCACTGTCACACCTTAGGTGGATAGGATCGTCCTGCGTAGGCATTTTTCCCCACAACAAATTGGTGACTCCGCTGGGGAGATCTGTTTAGTCATTTTATTTGTGTTTCCATCATTGTTTGTTTCGTAGACTCAACAGCAACAATCAAACTGCATCTGCTATTCTCAGATGCAAAGTAGACAGCTACTTCTTTGATCCAATCACTGGATTTGTCTATGATCTGAACAATGGACTCACAAATGATTTGATGATCCTTTGTGATAGATCTTAGTACTCCCTCAAAGCATCCCTTTGATTGTACCTTGCTTGTTGCTTTGATTTGGCCTGAAACTGTAGATTAAATAGCAAACTGTGACCCAGAACCCAGTGAGAAACTCTCGTTTCTCCTTCAGAGCAGACCCTGTGAAGAGGTTCTGCATTTCAACGCAGGTCCCGTGAAGGCTACCTGCGCTGAATGTCAAAAACCCTGTGTTGAGGTTGCGCTGATCCAGTTAGGCCTTGTGCAGCTGGGGTTCTCTGCTCTGTTTGGCCTTGTTTTGAACTCTGATTTTTGCAGCCTATAACCAGCATAGGTACCAGTCTGATAACTCCTTTTCTCTGCTTAAATTCCGCCTCCTTTTGTACAAAAAGACTGTGAGTGTTTTTATGTGTTTGTGGCGTCATTTACAGTTTTCCTTTGCAAGAGTGAAATAGTCATCCTGTAGCCCTTGATTCAGATCCGTTGATTGTGATCTTAGGAGAGAGTTCATTGGCTGTTTGCAGTTGATTATACATTTACTTTTGCTTTTGGTTTGAGTTTGTCTCTTTTGAGTGTCGAAACAAGTATTCATTTCGGAAATCGTTAAGTGCTGTAATCTCTTCTACCCTCTCTGATTTCGAAAAAGTAAACTTGTTTGTATTTGTCATTTAAAAGCAAATTCAAAGTTGTACAAAAAAGCTTTCTTTGTAGGCATCAATACTAAGAAAGCGGAAAACAAACACCTGCATTGTGCATTTGCATCTTGATAGTTTGCATGTTTGATTTAGGAAACGTGCATTAGAGTGTGCTGATTGCTCTTTGAGAAAAGATGGTGTCTTTCTTTTCCCTTTGTAGCTAGGATTTTCATAAGTTGAAAAGATATAAAGCTTGCTTATCATCTTTAGGCTGCATTTAGGAATTGTATCATACATCTCGTGGTGAACCTCAAAAGGCAAACTTCTAAAAAGATCAACTTAAAATAAACTAAATGAACTTAACAACGCTTTGCAACATAACGCACAACATAGAGGTCTAGGCTAGAGACGTGTTCCGGCATCGTAAATCCTGGTGACTCTCGATCTCGTTGATGGTGGGTGATTCCTCTTGAGGGACGATAGCGCCAGTACGGATTGTGCTCCCACGTACCGTCGCGTATATATTGGGAGACCCCTATAGGCATAAAACCTTTATCCTTAGGAAGCCGTGTCGGCCACCCTACTAATCGCAATGCACTGAACACAACATTCAGGAAGATCAACCGCCCATACCCTAAAAAGTATTCTGCGGTTTTGCGAAAAGTTTGGCACACCCTCTGCCTAGAACTCCAGAGCAGTTCCTTTTGGCCTTTTTTAGACTCTATAACGGAAAAAGTCCATCCGAGCATTTGTCACTTCGGGCTCGTTAAAACATCGAAGGAGACTAGAGTCATCTTTAGCTTTTTCTCGACTCTTTAAAAGTGAAAAAACAAGTTGTGTCTAAAGCGTCGTTAAAATTTATTTTAAACGGAACAATCACCCCTATTCCTGCGTTGATCTTTAGGTTGAGAAAATGGAGCACACCAACCAAGGAATTCCCCTTGGTTGAAATCCTAGTCCCTTCTCCTCTTGGGGAGATGTTGGTGCGCCCCATATGGCCACATTGTCGCTTCCAGGACTGACAATTTGCCTGCTGGTCTGGCTCTTTTCAACCAATGTCGTTCAGAACACCACTACTCCTGAACAGTCGAATCAACAGTTAGACCAGACCATAGTTACCCACCAGCCTTCTACTTCATCTAATTCTTCCTCTCCTCCTTCCTCTTCACTTGACGGAACTGGTAAAACAAAAAACCAAGTTCCTAAGGAGAAGAAGGAAAAGAAGAAGAAAGAGAAGAAGGAGAAAGAGCCAAAAGCGACTGGGGGCAAGCAAGTGGCGTCTGACAAAAATCCACACACAACACTGACTAGGCCTAAATCACCATGTGTCATATGCAAGGGAGACCACTTCCACAGAGATTGTTCCTGCATCCCTCGGATACTAAGGGACTGGTCTCCCCGTCTGCACAATTCGGTAGCGTCGACCTCTGATAGCCATGTTGACAGCTCACCGTCAACTAGTGAAAGTGAAGTCACAGGACAGAGAGGGAAAGCTAGATTTCCCTGCAAACTGTGTGAAGGCGACCATGCCATCCACCATTGTCCCTTCTTAGACGAGGCTAAAAGAGTTTTGGAAGATCGCCCGGTTTTACCAGTGAAACTTCCTCCTGGATATCAAAAACTCCTGCCAAGTCCTTCACTAGTTGAGAACCCGGCTGGCCCGTCCAGGTGGTCAGCCGAAGCACCTATCATTGAAGATGAACCGTTTGAATCCATACCTAACGAAAGTCAAAAGGTTGAGGTGGCAGTTGACCCAGTTTTGCCTTCAGAGGCTCTATCTTCGAATGATACCATCACAGAGGAGAATAAAGACGACACCGTCCAAATTCTCTTCATCAACACAGACTCCGACGAACAAGGGGGCAATTTGCCCATTCCTTTGTCGCAGGAAGGAACTTCGTCAGAGTCATACCCGGCCGTCTATTCGGTCCCACCACCAAGCAACCTAGTTGTCTCGTTCGACTGGAACCAACTAGGCAGACCCCGTTTGCCAGCAAGCATACCATTCAGAATTATCGTTCAAATATACAGAATGGTAATGACTGGCACTATCATTGATGAGGGGGCATATGTGAGTATCCTTTCCTCTATTGCTTGGAAATCACTTGGTTCGCCAGCGCTTTTGCCTGAAATGAGAAATCTATCAGGTTTTGATAAAGGAACCAGTCGACCTTTAGGGATCCTCCCCAATGTGCCCGTAACATTGAAAGGGAAAACCGTTCAAATGAACGTGATGGTCGTTCAAGGACCCTTGGATTATAACCTACTCCTTGGATGAGACTATATATATTGCATGGGAGCCATCGTCTCCTCACTCTTTAGAGTAATGTGTTTTCCGCATGAAGGAAGAATGGTCAAGCTCATGGACCAACTTTCATTTCCCGGATCACGCATCGCAAATAGTCATGTACCATCCCTAAATGGTCTCTTCACGCAAGAAGTGTCTCAACCCACGGTCCGTCCTCCTGATGAGCGCGAGTAATCTGGGAGGATATGGCTGGAACCTAGGGGGCATGCGCCCTGGTCTGCTTCGGCAGGAAAACTTTGGGTATAGAGTAGGTTTCCGTGGGAGAATATGACTAGTCTGTACCCCGTCCGTCTAGGAAGAGGGGTTATTCTAGAATAAGATTCTTTTGTCAAAGTTATGTGAGTTGGCGGGCTTCGTCGTTCACCTTTGTCTATTTCGGTAGACATCGCCGAGGAAGTGTTTTGTTTGTAAGATTAACGAGACAATCTTTGGGTAACCTGAAAGAGGTAGGCCTCTCTCGGTGAAACAAATGTTTTGACGGAAATGAAGTAGAGGTAACTTTGAAATCGTACTTTATGCATGGGGGCATGCAAACCTTTTTGAGTGCAAGCAAGGGGCGGCTATTTATTTTTAAAATTTTTAGGTCCTCCCTTTAAACCTGTAGGTCTAACCCTTTAAACTCGTAGGATTAGTCGTTTCCGAACTTGCATAACGAAAGGATCCGGGGCAAAGCTTTGTAATATCTAAGCTCCATAAAAAATAGCATCTTCCATGAGACATTATTATCATATGACTGGGTAATCGAGCAGTTTTAGCACACAGTTCATGCTCGTTAAAAAATAAACGCAAGATCCGAGCAGTTTTAGCACATAGTTCATGCTCGTTAAAAAATAAACATAAGATCAAGCAAATGTTTCCACCCGCGTTTAAGCTCGTTAAAAAATGAACTATCCCAGTAAATAACCACAGTGAATGTAATATCATCAACCATTAAAGCCTTTGTCGTGTTTGCACCGTCACCTCCACTTTTCCATTGGCCGATCGTTCACCTCCATATGTTTGTTTACCCATTTTGAGGAACAGCTGCGAAGAGTGATTTCACTAGCCATCCTTGTGACACTACCGTGATTGGAAAATTCCAACCTGTACGTTGAATCAGCTGCTAACCTGTTTCATCACTCGTTCCTCAAAAGACGAGTCTTCTTTAAGCTCTTTTCATCTGACTCGTAAAATATGAAAAGATTGCCGAGTCCTTGGCCTTCCAGCTCGTTAAAGGGACAGGAAGTGCTATCCCTCCTCTAGATTTTAATCTTTTTGGACCTGAGGGATTATTGCATAAAAAGATCGAGCGCTTGTTTTATTCGGCTCGTTAAAACTATCGAAAACTCATCCCTTCTGTATTGTTTTATACTTTTTCGGACCTAAGGGATTAGATGACGAAAAAGGACTTTTGGAGTTAACTTTATGTACCTTTTCAGACTCTCTAAAAATGAAAAGGACCGAGTTATATTTGTCGTTAGACTCGTTAAAATCATTAAATAGCGACAAACTTGTCTTTAGACGAGAACGAGTTTCACTATCACTAGGCTCGTTAAAACATAGCGATGGGCTTGCCCGAAGGGCAGGTTATAGAACAAGCATATGTTATCCTCCTCAAGCTTGAAAAAAATAAAGAGGTATTGGTCAGCAATGACTGGGGAAAATTGGGAGAAACTCGAGAAAACTTTGATGGTAGCAAGTCGCTCTTGAACATGACACTTTTCCTCCGTACCATAATCGGGTTGGGTTGTTTCATTCACCGGTCACATCACCATGGTCTCGCCATACCATCCATATTTGGGGTAATGCTACCGATCCATCGCATCAGTGTCGCCATATGTTCAAGAGAAGTCGTTCAGAAAAGTCAACCGTGTCCCATCCACTGTCGTACATTATCCTTCATCCTTTCATGACCGCCACCCTGAATTATATGTCACAGATCGTTTTCACCTCCATCAAAATCATTAGCTCCATTCCATGTCATTGATGTGGGATTCATTAAGGCCCTCCTTTGATGGATCACTTCTTGTCGACATCAGCTCATTATCCAAGAAGTTGATCTAGGAACAACCCCTTCAGTACTTTGAAGCTTGCATGCCTCAATGGCAAGTTTCTCACTTCTGGCGACAGGTATACATCAATGACCTTCGACCGAAAGATTTTGCGTGGTGTTCGACGCCAAGTCCTTTATTCACACCACGTGAATTGTGTTGCAGTACCTTGAGGGTCATTATCATTATCGGTGATTCCTCTCGCGCTTGTTAACGGTTTACCTCATTGACCGGTAATCAAGCGATGTCTTTCTATGTTCAACTTTAGAACATTTCTCACATGGATCGACTTGTACTTAGAGTGAAGATCGAATGAGTTTGAAGACCCCGGATCTAGTTTCATCCATCTGGGCTGCGATATATATATTCAGGAAAGATAAAGACATTGACATGTACATCATTGCAGCAGATAATCATCCTACCCAAAGGATGATAATTTCATCAAAATTATCAGTCTACCATCAGACGATTGTCTGTTCTATGTACAGGAAAATGAATTTATAAAGCTGAGCATGGGAATGCCCGCCTCAGCTAGATCATGAAAGTAGTATGAAAAATAATGTATTGTATTGTATCTTATTACAGGTCTCCTCCCAGCATTGGATGAACTTCGGATCCTCCTGATAAAGCATTTCACCCGATAAATAGCCTCATACTTTAGGGGGCAACTGTTATAGACATTTTTGTGCCTTACAGCATTGAGCATGAAATGTCCATAATCTAAGGGATCCAAAGTCCCTAAACATGTTGTTCCTACCCCTAGAGGAACAAGGCTAACAAACCACAGCAATTCACAGAAGTTCTCCACCAGAAACTGCTCAAAAACAAGTCAATTCAGGATCAATTCAGTGGCTCCACTAGCTGTCTGTGCTGAAATGCAAAGTCAACACTGGATACCTGCACTGCAACGCAGGTAGAAGCACTACCAGGGTGCGTTGAGCGAGAGTTGAAAAATGGCAAGTTCATTCCAAGAGGTGTCAAGACCCAGGAAGCTTCCAGAATCTTCCTCAATGACACTTGCCTCAGTGAATTCGACTAGTGATGAGTAAGAGGTTCCTAATCTCCAAGTGGAAGAAAGAACCTCCAAGTGGAATCAAGAACTGACAGAGGGAGAGGACACTAGTCAGATCTCAAGCTGACTCATCCTCTCTCCAAACATCTATATATGGATCTCTCCTCCATGAGATCTAGAGGCTTGAATTTTGTTATTGCAAAGAATTGCTGTTGGTTTGAGATTGGAATCATTGGGTGCTTAATGCTTTGAAGGGGGTGAAGATAGGAATTCCATTTGCTGGGAAGGAGATGCTGGATTGGAGCCCTCTGGGTTGTATCTCTTCCTGAACCTTGTTATTCATCAATAAAGCTATCTTGGTTTCTCCTATATACTGGTGTATCTTTGATGTATGATTGCATTAGTATGTTTAGTTTATTTCTAATCCTGAACTAGTTATGAATATGAATCTATGTCTTTGTGTAGTGTTCTCTTCTTGTGATCTTGCAGAAACCTCTTGAAGTTGGGCGAGTGAGAAGGCAAGTAGCTGGGAACTCCCAAAGAGAAGAGGAACTGGATCGAGGGACAAACGGAAGACACCGGTTAGTCCATCCATCTCTCTTCATTCTTAATTCATAAAGGAAGAATACTAGAATAACTGTATCCGTTTGTTGCTAAGGCACTGTCACACCTTAGGTGGATAGGATCGTCCTGCATAGGCATTTTTCCCCACAACACTTCACCCCCATCTTTGCCCATACCATCTCCGCCACCACTGCGAGTTAATATGGCAAGCGCAATAAAGTTGCCTGTGTTGAAGGGAGTAGGAAATGAAGATTCGGACCAGTTTTGGTTCATGATAAGAGCTATATGGGAGGCACAGGGAGTTACAAATGATAATATAAAGAAAGAAATGCTAGTCAGTGCTTTGCAGGATCACGCGCTGACATAGTATATTAAGCATTCTAATGACAATCCAAATGTGGGGATCGCGGATATCGAAATTATGCTGAACAAAGAATTTAGTAGGCCAAAGTCAGAGGCGCAGTCGATCATTGGATTCAAATAGATCAAAAATCTACCAAGAGAGACTCTTGGGAGTTGGATAAGAGACTGAAGTGCACAATTCACAAAGATAATATGAATTTGACAGATTGAAAACACCGCGAATGGTTTGTGGCATCGCTAATGCCGCATTTGAGGAACGCACTGTCACAACAGAGGTTAACAACTCAGGCAGAAGCCTTGGAGATTGTGATGAGGCTGCATGAGACCCTGATACAGGATCCTAACCTAGGAGATCAACAGATCCACGTGTAGTTGAAGAACTTATGCCTTTAGATGCAGAGTCTGAAATAGGATAAGATAGCTTACCCGGAAGTGCACAAAGAAGTATGGTGCATAAAAGGCAAGGGTTAGGGTCATGAGAAGGACCACTGCCTGGTCTTCGTGAACTACCTCACAGGAGGAGGGTTGATGCTGTTAAGACCGGAGGCACAAGAAGGACATAGCGTGGCACTTGCTTTGTGGTGTGCAATTTGTCAAATAAGAGGATGGCATGCTACAGACAACTGCCATTTGTTATAGAAGTACACACAGAATTCACAACAGTTGTTCTATAACTTTTGTAGATCGGTTGGACACGATGAGCACACCTATAGAAGCTATGAGCTGATAATGGATAGGACTCCTACCTACAGATTTCAGGCCCAAACGCAGCCCCTTGACTAGAACGCGGGAGTGGCGTGAACCAAATTTCAGGTGCGCGGGCAAGGCCTAGGTGGAGGAGGACCTAGAAGAGGTTGCAGACAACTAATATGTTACAATTGTGGAGAGCGAGGAAATTATGCCCATGATTGTACGATTCCAACACATCTATCATTATGTATTGTACCTTGTTTGATCATGAGACGGAGGATTGTCTAACACTGATAGCTAGGTTGTACGACAAGGGAGCGCTCCAACCTCCCCCGACTCAAAACTTGGAGATGATGAGGTCTGGGCTGCACGAGGAAGATCCAAATGTGAAAATTGTGCTCCAAAGTGGAATTATGATGGGAGATGATAAAGGCAAACAACTTGAAGATAGTACTTGGGTTCGTAAGGCTCTGATGAAAGAACCAGCGTTTGATTTGGAGCACGCTAAGGAAACCTTCGTGGAAGCTAGAAGAGGTTCGTTGATGCCTACACTTCAGGAAGCAAAGATAGATCGGATCTAGAAATGGACCCATCTATGCTTACAACGCTCCTAGAAACATGCATGAAGCTACTGCGCGACAGTAGGGTTGTAAAGGGATTGTAGGAACTAATTAACAAATGCGTTGGGACCGCGCTAGGAGAACTGTGCATAGTCCGGAATATTGGAAAGCATGCAACGAGGACAAGAAGAGAAATGAGGTTGACCATGCAGATTGGAGAATATGAGATGGACCAAGTAATTCGGGACCTAGGGACAGATGCGAACATTCTTCTGAAGAAGACATGGGAGTGCATGGGAAGGCCTACGCTACAATGGTCTCCTATCTAGTTGCGAATGGAGAACCAGCAAAAGGTAATACATATGGGGAGATTGCAGGGAATCACCATGGATATTGAAGGGGCAAGCACGCTAGAAGACTTTGAAGTGATAGAGATTGTTGATGACAACAATCCCTACCCCACACTCTTAAGAATCGATTGGGCCACTAACATGAATGGGGTGATAAATTTGAAGAAGTGCAAGATGATTTTTGAGAAGAAGTCTCTACATGTAGTCATACCTTTGGACCCTACAAAAGGATCGCGCTACACAGATTCGATGCGTGACTATGAGAGCGACAATGATTTGTACTACATATACAAGATAACCACACAAGAGCAAGACTGGGTAAATCCCACCGCGAATGGACAGGTCTCATGGGAGCATGAAAGCTCCTGTACATTGGATTCTGATGAGGAGATAGAGCGGTGGCATAACCAGTTGCACAAGGTGACCACGCTGAACTGTAATATGATGACAAGATCGTTGCACTACGTATCGACGGAGGTAAGGGATCTACCTAGTTATGATGGATTAAGTGAGATAGATGTTTTCTTGAACAAATTTGAAAGGGAGGTGCTAGAACAGAAATGTTTCGAAGCTTTGAAGTGGGTATTGCATGATACTCCCGCAATGTGGTGGGATACGCACCATGGAAACTTTGAGGACTGGCACGAATGGAGGAAAATGATGTCCATGCATTTTGGGAAGCCTCAGACAAGGCTAATAGATAAATATAATGAACGAGATGGTCCACACGTGCATTTGTCCAGGTGGGTACAGGCATATGGTAAACAAGTTGTGCAGATGCACATGGACCTCGTGTTGGAAACACAGTCAATAAGCATGTGTTGGGGAGGAAATTGCACGAACGGTCCCTCTAGTTGGGATGACAAAGTGTGAAAATAATGAGTGTGCAGAAGGTTACCCACGTAGAAGCCTTTAATGAGGTGTGAGAAGCACTGAACTGGGTATATAATGCGCAGCGAAGAGATTGGGACCTGCACATACCAACAGTTTTGTGGGCTTATAGGACAATGTGCAAGAAACTGATGGGACAAATGCCTTCTAGGATGGTCTATGGAGCAAATGTTGTAGTCCCAATAGGGTATATTATGACTAGTCCGCAAATAGCAGCACTTGTGGATACGACAGTTCGCAAATCCTTGGAGGAAGGGATCTTGCAGTTGAACAAAGAAGAACATTTGGGACCTAAGGAAGAAATCTGACAGGGTAATCTTAGGCTCCAAGAAATCATGAAAGAAAGAGTGTGGTTCTGGGAGAAAAGTGCTTTGGTGGAAGCAGAAGTCAAGAATATTGAGGAAGAAATAATGAAGGATTTTCTCGATAAGAAAACTGTGGTGATAAAATAGAGTGTGTATGATTACAGTGACAAATTTGGGGACTACTGCCAAAGCTGATTAGCATGATGCCTTGGATTGGATTGTATATTACTAGAGGGATCACTAATGATGGTGTGATGCAGATGGTGAAGTGTGCGATGCAGATAGTCAAGTTAAAAAACAAACTCTTTCCAGGAAAAGTGATTGATGGTTGGTTAAAGCTGTGTACAGGTGGCCCGACCACCTGACTAGCTGTGGGAAGCACAATTTTAGCACTCCAGGCAGTTGAAAGGAGGCATGGGACTATGAACTACTCTGCTCAAGAGCTGCATGATGTCACGACTACACGCAGGAGGAAAGTTTCATGGGATCTGTGACAATGCAAGGGTGGCTATGCTGCCGCACAGGTTGGTTAGAAAGTGACCATTATAGTCACTATTCACAATGTGATGCTTGACTTGAGACCAATTGAAGCGGGCGACAAGCATTTAAGACAAGCTTTATGGGAAAGATTTAGGAAAATCTTCACAAAGGGAGCATTAATGGACTGGATTTAGGGGGAATGGTCGAATTTGAATTCAAAAGGTGCTATAAATTGCAAAGGGTTGCCCAACGAACACCACTTGATCATTTGCGAATTGAGTTGTTGTGCACCCAGACTATTCTAAACAAAGACCTATTTAACCTGTTGAGAGTGTTTCTTGAGCACCCGGTGGAACAATCAATAGATTTATGGACAAACAGAATGGCACTCTCTAAAGAAGCTAGGGAAATCAGAGAAATGACCGCCGAAGAGGCGGCACAGGCCATGACAGGAGAAGGTGCCCGTGAGAGCACCGGGATAGTTTCAGAAATCACTAAACCACCATGCATGCTGAGGCCCAAGAAATATAAGCAGCCCATGATTCTGGTGAACATGTCCCCTCGAAACCCGCTGAGAACTAAATTGACCATGGAGGAAAAAGGTAAAGCAGTTAATTTGGAAATCGATGAGTAGGAGGTAGACATCCAGATCGAAGAGGAAGAGGACGAAGACATGGAGGAAGAAACTGAGGGGGCACACCCTCCAACCAGGTTTCCTGTATATGTTCCTCCACGGAAGTGGAAGGCAAAGGTGCCCAAGGACCTGCATGAGAGCAAGAGCTCTCTGCAGACTCCACTCCTCTCGGACGATGTCATTTTTGAAGGAGCGCAGCTAAACGGGTGCCGAGTTTGAAGTTCGAAGATTGGGATCTCACCAACCATGAGAAATTCTCTCACTTGGCGACCACGTAGCTCATGTAGCCAATGAAAAACACTACGATGGGAGTCATAGAGTTGGAGTTGCGCAAGTGGTTATGGGAAGTCTAAAATGCAGGGTTATTGAACCTGCTCTAGGTGCCGCATTACCGTCGTGCCCTAGTGACTATCTTCATCATCAAGCAGCTGCTCTGCCTGGTGCATGGTGGGTGTTTGTGGCTGGAGGAGCCCATCCCCATCACGAACCACCTAATCCATTGAATTACCCGACTCCCTTGTAAAGGGGAAGACCCAACAGACATTTCGGAGGGTAAAAGTAGTGATTTGACCATCACGGAGGCCATGAAAAAGAAATACAAGCTAGAGAGGAAAAAAGGGGTTACGCAATCTCTAGTATCAACAACAAGGTAGTCAGAGTTGCAGCTCAGATAATGGTGGGTAAGGTCATGCGGAAGTGTTGCGCAGATGAGATACCTACGTCGGTGGTTGCACTTGCCAAGCAGTGCGCAGAGGGTGTCCAATTTAACTAGTCTGAATTCTTGTGCAAGGAGTTCTTGGAGAATTACGGTGAGGCACAAGAACAGGGGAAAGCTTTCCACTATGCATGGCTTGTGTTGTCCATAGTGCTAGTGGCTGGGGAATTGCCTGAGGACAACCAATTCCCCACAATTGCGAGGGATCTCCCAAAGGCTGTGAAGTATGCTTCACCGTGGGTCACTAAAAATGTGCATTGAATTCGAGACAATAAAATATTATGGGTGTTCATGGAGATGAACATCAGAATTGCGATTAACGCAAGCCGTGGTTATCGCCCACTATCTATAACAACTTAGAAAGCTTCACAGAGTTCAAGGTAGACTTCCACCACGTCTACATCAGGGCACACAAGGACCTTGCGAATAAGTGGAATCAGCTCCCGTACATGGCCACAGATGATGTTATCTTTGATGTACATGAGGCATGGTCGCTGAAGCGGCGCGCTCTAGCCACCTCCGCGATGGAACTAGAAAAGTATGTTGCACAATGAAAGAAGGAGGACACAAAACTGTAGCAAATAGGCTGTAGTAGAAGCACAAAAGGCAACACAGAAGGAGCATGAGGGCCAGAAGTCGCCTTCACTTGAGTAGGAACAAGAAATGGAGATAGAGATAGAGGAGGGTGGCACAGACCTACAAATAGTGACAACAAAATTAAAGTTACAGAGCCTGAGAGAGTAAAGTGGGGCTATGAAATAAGTCGAAAGTGTTTAAGACTTCTTTCGACCTGATCACCCTCATTGAGGGAGATCTACACGATATCGGGGAGATGGTGCGTGAAGTCACCATGGAGGCCCTCCAGTAGTTGACGGAGGAGAAGTAGATTGTGTTGGGGGCCATATGAACACATATTTAGGAGTGGCATGTATGCACTCCCCAAGTTGGTACTCTCTCGACTAGCCTCGCAGTAGGAACGGTTGCAGTTGAGGAAATGTTGCGAACCCGCACGACCAACACAATAGTGCTGCCAGAGGGGGCACCAGTTATAGTAAACGAGGCCGGAAGGGCTACAATCAATGCACTGAAAGGGGTAGGAATCAACATGGATGCACTCCCTCAGGAGACACTCTATGTCCTATAGGACGGAGTCACTACAGAACTGTAAGCTAGGGAGGGCCATGTACAGGTGTTGAGTGAACAAAGAATCAACATGGAGCAACTGAGCCTGCAGCATGACAACGTTGTGGCACAAAACCGATAGATGGTGTAGGTGGTTAAGGAGGCCTGCCAAATAGTCCCTAAGTTGGCCATCCTACTAGAGGCACACATTCAGAGGTTAGCACCAGGAGTGCGTGAGGCGCGAGAATAAATGGCCAAGGTTCAGCTAGAGTTGAACCTTTAGATTGCAGAGTTGTGGTTGAAGGAATAGCCTTCAACTCCTCCAACGGTAATGGAACAATGTGCCAATGCCATTACATTGGGGATGGAGGAGATCAGCAGTGCAGTAAGGGACTGCACCAAAATATTAGAAGAATCGTTCAAGGTCCTCACCACTCTGTAGGAGGACTTGAACATACAGTGCTTAGAAATAGTTGCGTGTGAGCTACAACAATAATATGACAATGTCAAGGGGACCGTGTAGACGACGGTCCTCACACAGAGGTTCGCCCAAATGCAACAGGACAAAGTGCTTAAGCACCAAGTAGACATAACGTGACACAAAGAAGTGGTTTTGAAGGTGCGTGTTCAGTCTGAGATCGATGAGGCCTTCGTAATCACAACAACAATTGAAGGCAAGATTGCGCAGATGCAGGGGACGCTGGAGCAGATATGGGGGAGAAATTTCGACACCGCAGTCTTTGAATAGTGCGTCCAGGAGATACAACAGGCAGCCGCTCAGTGTGCTACTGACCTTGCAGCAGTCCAAGCAGAGTTGGGAGGTATCCATGCAAAGATCTCTGCACCAACAAAGTGACTCGAGGGCAAGTCAGGATGTTTGTGTTGGGGGCCTGTTGGGTGTCAGATCCACCCAAGGAAAGTTTTGGGGCTTTAATTGACTAAGTCTAATGTACAGACTCAGTGATTTGTGGGTGCAAAGCACGAAGTTGTAATTGAGTCAAAGGGTTGTACACCCTTACTTTTGTAAATATAATGTCGGCTTGAGAGTTCTACCCATGGTCCGCGAACCATGGGATTGTATAAATAGAGTGAGTCTCTAAGTGTAAAGGGAGATCTAAGGAAATCGAAGATAGAAGATCTAATGAGGAAGCATTTAGTCAAAAGTTTAAAGTCGTGTCTTTGGGTTGTAGAGTAGGAGAAGGATGTGCAGCTAAGTACGCAGAGGCCTAGTAGTCCATAGCTAAGTGCGCGGATCCCTGCAGCGTAGTGCGCAGGGCAGGTTGAGTCTGTAATCGATTGAATCATTAATAAAGATAAGTTTTACATTATTTCTGTGTATCGATTCCTTTTTTATGCATTGAAGTATATTGGGTATGAATTGCAAGTTTACTGTTTATTTGCTACGTGAAATTATATGAATATGTTGAATAAGTGAATATATGATAAAGTATCTATTTACGTGAATATACATAATTGTTATAAGAAGATAAGTAAGGTGCATAGTGTAACTTGAGGAAATAGCACAGATCACTACTCTAGCAGTGTGAAATGTCCATAGCCCCTAGTTAGGGCTACGTGAAGGCGAATATAACAGGGTACGAAGGCCTCGCACGTCAACAAAGTGTGCAAAGTAACCTGCGGGAAGGTATTTATAGTTGGACTAAATCGACCCCTCAAACATCTCAAGGGTGCGAAAACTTGGTTCCAGCATCCCCCCATACTACTTCGGGTGAGACCTCAGTTCATGCTTCGTGAACTGTTGCCGAAAGGGTGAGTAATACAGGGATTTGTTCGGCTAAATAACTCCGAACCTGGGTCAGGCCCCATCAAGCCAACATACACCCAATATTCCCGCCACAACACTTCTTTAGGTTTTATGCAATTTTCTCCTCTATTCTATTATAAGAAAATTATAGTTGAAGAAGAATACTATCATATTAGAATTGTTTGAAGTTATCAATAGAAAGCAAGTATATCCAACACAATTTTACGGGTAATTTCATTTTCCTTTGCCAACATTTAATACAGAAAACATAATTTCACAGAAAGGAAAGTTTGTAAAAGAATAGTCAAACAATCCAACGTATTCCGCATTTGTAAAGTTAGGTGAACTACCATTAATTGATTTAGACTCCAAAATAGGGGAAACAAAATGTGAAATTGACTTTTAAAAGTTGTATAATTGGCAATTGCATAAGTTTGAGGATAATAATTGTCAAGTCGTAAAGTGGGATAAATGAATTAACACTTATTTTTTCAATCCTCAAACTTCAAAGACCCCCTCTTCTTCCTGAAATTGCCGGAATTATCTAGCATAAACTTCTTGCAAAATTTCCCAGTAGATTATTGAGCTTCTATTTCTTTCTTTCTTAAGTGGTTCTTTTGAATTTATAAGGTTAGAATTTTCTTTGTAAACTTCTCTCAGCACCCTTGCCCTTCCCCTAGTCATTCTGCTACTAGTTGTTAATGGAAATCTAGAACTTTTTTTCTTTTCCTTCTAGTATGGTTTCAACAAATGATTTCCACAAAGAATATTGATCCTTCCTTTTGCTATAAATCTTGTTCTCCTTGCTCTTCCTCATCATTTTTTTTCTAATCTCTAATCAATTGGGGAATTCTACTAATGTTCATAATTTTCCTATAATTCAAGGATAGACTTAGGGTTTTCTTGTGTCTCAGGGATATCTTGTTCACCATGTTTTTCCTCATTGTTAGGGTTTTCTTCATTAGGATTCCCAACTATGGCATCCTCAGCTCCAAGCCTATTCCTTTGCACAAATTCATCCTAGTTGTGGTTTAACCTAGTTCGTTTTTCCATGATGATTAACTTTACCAACCCATGAGCCTGTTCCTTTTTGGAATGGAATTTGGAACCATGGTGGTCATTTTTAATAAACTCTTTCATAATAAAATCGAAAATTGATCTTTCTACTACAATCCTTTACATGTTCAAGAAAGCGTATGTGGTATAGAAAAATGACAGTATACCTTCCTTCGTAGGTTACATACTTTTGCAAGAAATACATGATTTATGATTATGAATCTTGAATCCATTTCCTCAAGACCCCTTTTGACCCATTAGGGTTCTGGTTTTCCATTTTTAAGAACATCATCCATGCTTTGATTTTGATTTTTTGGCCTATAAATCATTCTTCACTTACTTACTCCAATACTGTAACCCTATCTAGGGTTTCTTCCTACAATGAGAGGGTAATGTCCCCAATACATGTGGTATGTACATTAAATGTACTTGCAAATGCCTTAGTAACTATTGTGTTGTTCCCTTGAATTTTTTTGAAGAATGGAAATAATCATGCTCTGTGGAACTAAACGTAGCATGCAAGGTATTTTTGTAGAAATACTATGCCTTTAGGCTCACTGCGCACCACCCCTATGTATACCATGTTTCTTATATGACAGAGACCTTTGACTCAAAATTTTTGTAACAATATAGGAGAATAATGGATAGGGATTTAGTTTATAGGATTCAAAACACGAGTCGATTGTTAACATAGAGAATTTTGAAATCATAATCATTTCAGTTATAGTTATATCACATCATTTTGTAATTTGAAACAAGTCATGTTATTTCAGCAAAAGCTTGGGGTATTGGTTCTAAGAATTTGGGGTACTAATTTTTCAGGGGGATGAGTAGAATTATAGGTCTAATTTCAACACCTAAGGGAACGATGATGTAGGAATTCATGAAAATATATATAGCGCATATTTTATCAATCTAAATCGATCATTCAAAAAAATTTTAAGTTTAATAAATAAATGTAATTTGAAACATTTAACTCATTATCTTTTTGGAAAATTTATGAATTTTAAGTATTTGTCACCATCAATATTTGGCATGTAGGAATAAATTAATGATTATCTTCTTGAAACTGACCTTTGTTTGAACTGCCCTTTTTTTCTTCCTTTTGAAGATTTTATTATAGGAATTCATAACTCTTCATTGCAAGAATTCTGAACTCTTTATTGCAAGAATCTGGAAAGGTCTTTTTATGTTAATGCTAATGGAGGATTATGTTACTAATACAAGTTTATTTCCAATGATATAATCACTAATAAGAGTGATTATTTATTGAAAATAACACTACTAGAACAAATGTCTAAAAAAATACATGTTTAGAAATCCCTCTAATTATAGGAAAGTCAATTCTAAACTCTGAAATTGTAGGAAATAATACACACACTTTTATTGTCAACCTCTTCTAGCTAGTTACTTGGTTTTCAAGTAGGGTTCGTATTTAGTTGTGCAAGTGAGTCTTGTTTTCACAGTTACCCATTAATTCTATTTTTATTTTATCTCTTTTTCTTTTATTGTGCACTTATGCCTGTCAATTTCATGGTTTTTAGGGAGAGTTCATTTCTAGATGTGCCAGAGAGCATGGTTTTCACACCTAAACCTTATTTTTATTTGTTTTCTTTTATTTTATAATTTTATTATTATTCAAAATTTAAAATTCAAGATTAAAGTGGATTAGTAGAATTACCCCCTTTATCCACATTGTCCATCTCTTCTTATTGAAGTAAATTAGAAATAAAATCGTTTTTGGAGATTGGTTGATGATAAACTTTTAGCCTGTTACCATTGATTACAAATGAGATGTTTGATCCATCAATTATATTCACTTCCACAAAGTCATTATCAAATGCAACTTGAATTTCATAAGGACCCAAAGAGTGAGTAATGAACTCGCTCTTGAAGTATTTAAACCTCGAATCAAATAGTAGGGCCCAATCTCCATCTTTGAACTCCTCCTTTTTAAATTTGTCATGCCGTTTTCTTATTTGTTGTTGTATAAGAGTGGGCTTATGAAAAGAATCTAACCAAATCTCATCTAATCTATTTAACTATAAAATAATTTGTTGATGATGTTTTGAAAGTATTAATCCCAATTCTGCTATAATTTTGAAAATTTTAATTTGAAATTCAATGGAAAAAACTATATGTTTTCCATATACCATTTCATATGGGGTATTACTGGTTGTGCTTTTCCATGTAGTCCTATATTCACATAAGGCTTCAAGAAACCTTTCTGCCCAATATTTTTGGTGAAGATGAACAATCTTTATCAAAATGAATTCCAAAACCTTATTTGTAGATTCCACTTGGCCATTAGCCTGTGGATGATAAGGATTTGACTTCCAGTGTTTGATTTTGTATTCCTTCCCAATTGATTGAACTAAAATTCATATAATTTGAGCCTCCTGATCTATAACGACCCCTCTAGGTACCCAAAAATTAGCAAAAATGTCTTTAAATAGGAAATATACTGTTGACTACTCAATACCTCTTACTAAGGCCTTTGCCTTTACCCACTTTATCATCTATTCTATGCAAACAAATATGTACCTTTTCTTTCTTGAGGTTGGATTAATGGGTCCCACAATGTCTAAGTCCCACTTCTCAATTGGTTCCACAAGGATTTTTGGTTGAAGAGTCATTTCATCAATTGTAACTGGACAACCCATTCTTTGAAAACTATCATATCTCCTCACATACTTGTTGACATATTTAAATATGTGCGGCAAATAGTATCCTAGTTGGATATTTTAATATGTTGTCCTCTTATCTAAAAAATTTCCACCTCATGGCTCATTGTGGTATGCTTTTAGGATATCTAGCATCTCACACTCTCTAACACATTTTTGGATAGTCATGCCTACTCCAGTATAGAAAAGGTCTCCTAGAAACCATCAGTATTTTCCTGATCACTTTCTGCTTTTTTTTAAGGAAAAATGTGGTAGAAAATTTCTTGTAGACAAGCATTGGAAATATTAACAAACCAAGGAGTTATAATAGAAATTGCAAATAAATTCTCATCAGGAAAACTATCTATTACAGGAATGGTCTCACCAGGATTTTTGATACAAGAAAGGAAATTTGCTACTGATTTTCTCTCCTATGTCTGTCTAACATCGTGATGTCAAATTCTTGCAATAGTGGAAACCATCTTGTAATTCTACCATTTTTTGTCGGTTTATTCATTAAGTATTAGATGGAAGAATGGTTCGTATGCTAATGTAGGAGCATCTGGACTTAGCCAGCAATGTGAAGGTTTTTTTCACATGTTGTGGCTAAACGAGTTGAATTTCACTGACCTAAGTAGTCAAAAGTCAGTTTTAACTGAGAGTGTTGGATCTCTCAAGAAAATGATCTGTACTTCATTATTGTAATAGTTAGGAAATTGTCTTATTTTAGATTAAGGGATAAGTTGTTAGCATAGTTGTGTAGTGGAGCTTGAAAATAAAGATTGAGTTGTTAGAATGATTAAAATAGAGATTGGATTGTTAGCACAGTTGGAATAGGATTCGACTCATAAGTGCAGAAATTGTAATGAAAGTGACTAGCAGAGATGATAGAGGATTGAGTGAGAGCGAGAATTCAGTGATAGAGAGGATCTCAAGATTGAAACAGGGGTCTATTAATTCTTGTAATCAAGCCAGAGGGCCGAGACTCTGTAACCATTATTGTATTGAGGAATTGATTCAGCGTGCGTTAGTGTGTCGTTTTTATTGAAAACTCTCACTTGCCTATGTTTATTTGTATTCTGAACGAAAGCAAGTACTTCTTTGTCTCATGCTTTAAGTTATTACTTTTAGCGTTCAAAGGATAATTGCGGGCCTTAGTGTTATTGGTGGGGTAGAAGAGTATGGAATTACATAACCATGGCTGAAGCCTGCACTAATGCCAGTCGTCGATCTAAGTTCCAAGCACCTGTGCAATATAAGGCTGACCATTGGATTATTCCCGCATCGCATCACAACATTCATTTGCAAGTGAATGGACCTTAGGCCTTAAGAAAATGTGATGTGCAATCACCGATTAATCACATCGCAATATTCCATCTGCAAGTGAATGGACCTCAGGCCTTAAGATAATGCGATGTGAGATCGCTGATCAATCACATCGCAATATTTTATTGGTATGTGAATGGACCTTGGGCATTAGGAAAGTGCGATGTGCGAGGTCAATGTGATCGCTGATTAATTCGCATCACAACATTTCATGGTGGATGTACTAGGCCCTAAGCCCTTACGATTTGCGATTGCGATATTGTTTTGGACCGTTAGATCAAAGGTGTTCTGATTTACAGGACAGTATCACCAAGCGGCTCTATTCAAAGGTGAAATACCAGTTGTCGAACTGATAAAGGAAATCCGAGTGGTGCAGCGGAAGCGCCCGAACATAAAGGAAAAGGTAACGTAGGAGAAATTGTTGATAAATCGAAGTTAAATTGACCTCCTGCGTCATTTTGGTATCAAAGCACATAAATTAAGGATGATTGCAGTAAACATGCCACTGAGGAGAGGAGCTGGCATTGGTCAAGGAAGGCTTGAAGCAAATGCAATTCTGCTGGAAGAGATCCGAAATCTGCGTACTAGGATGGAAACAATTGAGACTGCTTAGAGAAGAACACCCGCTGAAGGAGTCGACAGTGCTAAAGAAGAATTTGTTGAGGAAGAAGAAGAGGAAAATGAAAATACCATAATTATTAAGATGTTGGTGAAAGTAGGAGGAAAACCAAAGGTGGAAATTCAGGGGTATGAAGGGAGTCTCAATGCAGAAGAGCTAATGGATTGGATCAGTTCATTAGACAAATATTTTGACTATGATGAGGAAGCTGATGACAAAAAGAAGGTGAAATTTGTAGTTACCAGATTGAAGGGTCATGTAGCTATTTGGTGGGATACAAACATCTAGAACAAGGAAAGGAAAGTCCAAGATCAAGCAATGGGACAAAATGATGAGTAAAATTAAAGATAAACTTATGCCAAAATATTATTACTTAAATCTTTTTAAACAGTTACAAAATTTAAGGCAGAAAGGAATGTCCGTTAAAGAATACACAGAAGATTCTTATAGATTGAGTATTAGAGCAGGACATGCAGAGATGACATGGAGAAGGTAGCTAGATATATCAATGGCTTAAGATACAACATACAATATGAGATCAGCTTGCTAAGTCTAAAGACCATTGAGGATGCCTATCAAGCTAGTTTGAAGGCAGAAGAGAAGATGTTGAGAAAACAAAATCAGAGGAATAGAGGAAGAAGCTCAATAATAGTTAGAGGAACTACTAGACTAAGGGGTCATCAACATCAACATGAAGTAGGCAGTTCAAGTAGTAGACCACCACAGAGGGGAGATTTTAATAGAGGAAGATTTGCACCAAGAGGAAGAGGCCTAGGAAGAGATATTCAATGTTACACATGTGGAGAATGGGGACATGGATCGTGGGACTACCCTGATAATAAAATAGAAAGTCAGAGGAATGTGAATGTCACTGAGGCAAAGCAAGAAACACCTCGAATCATAGAAAAGGAAGAATCGCCTGAAGTAGGAGAATCCCTATTGTTAAAAAGGGCATTGCTTAAGGCAGAGAAAGAGACTGAAGAACCAGCGCACAGGAAGAGTTTATTCAAAACTACATGTAAATGCAAAGGTAAATGTTGTAAAGTGATAATTGATAGTGGAAGCACTGATAACCTTGTTTCTATAGAGATAGTGGACAAGCTAGGATTAGTGAAGACAGTACACCCTACCCCTTACAAAGTGTCATGGTTTCAGAAAGGACATTAGATTATTGTGATAGAACAATGCAAGGTAGAGATACAGATTGGTATGTATAAGGATGTGATATTATGTGATGTAATGCCAATGGATGTATGCCATGTATTTCTTGGAAGACCGTGGCAATTTGATCAGAAAGCTATTCATGATTGGAGGAAAAATATTTATACGCTGGAGAAGGATGGAAATAAACATACACTATTGCCATTGAAGGATGACGCTGACAAAGGAGTGCCTGGAAATAGTGTTATGCTGATGAGTGGAAAGGAGTTGTTGCAAGACATTGGAAAAGGTGAAGAATTGCATTTTGCTGTCATAGGGAGACCTAAGGTAATTTTAACTTCCACAAACTTAGATGATTTACCTGAAGAAATCAGAACTCTGTTAAATGATTTCACTGATATTATTGTGGATGAGTTTCCAAATGCATTTCCAAAAATCAGGAGTATTAGTCATGATATTGATCTAATACTAAGAGCAAGTTTACCAAACAAAGCAGCATACAAAGTAACTCAAGAGAATGTAGAAGTTGGAAGACAAGTGCAAGAACTGATGGATAAGGGACTAATCAGAGAGAGTCTTAGCCCATGTGTTGTACCAATAGTACTCAGTCCAAAGGAAGGAGGTGAATGGAATATGTGTATATATTTTAGAGCCATAAATAAGACCACTATCAGGTATAGATTTCCTTTGCCACGCATGGATGATTTGATGGATTGTTTGAGTGGGTCAAAGTATTTTACTAAAATGGACCTGAAGAGTGGATATATCAAACAAGAATTAGAGAAGGAGATGAATGGAAGACTGCATTTAAAACAAACAGTGGGTTGTATGAGTGGTTAGTGATGCCTTTTGGACTCACTAATGCACCTAGCACATTCATGAGATTGATGAATGAAGTCTTGAAGGAATATGCAGGCAAGTTTGTTATTGTTTATGTTGATGATATTCTAGTTTTTAGTAAAGGGAAAGAAGTACATCTAGAGCATCTTAAATTGGTATTAAGAACTCTGTAGAAAGAGAAACTAATGATAAATATGAAGAAATGTAGTTTCATGGAAGAATAATTAAATTACTTGGGATTTGTAGTTTCTAAAGAAGGGTTGAAAATGGATCTAGAGAAAGTCCAAGCAATTTGGAACTGGCCTATTACCTAGAATATATTTTAGGTAAGAAGTTTTCATGGTCTTGCAAGTTTTTACAGGAAATTTATCAGAGGTTTTAGTCAGATTTGTGCACCAATCCTTGAAATAATCAAGGAGACTAATTAGCCATTCAAGTGGACAGAAGCAACAAACAGGAATTTTAAGTTTTTGAAGAGGAAAATCACAGAGAAACTAGTTTTATCCTTACCCGATTTTGGAAAAGTATTTCAAGTTGAAACTGATGCTAGTGGAGTGGCAATTGAAGCAGTTTTGAGTCAGGAACAGAGACCAATAACGTACTTCAGTGAGAAACTAAATGAAGTGAAGAAGAAATATTCTTCTTACGATAAAGTGTTTTCTGCCATTGTACAAGCCTTAAAAAATGGAGACATTATTTGCTGCCAAAGGATTTTATACTGTATTATGACAATCATGCCTTACAGTTCATAAACAACCAGCCGAAATTGAACCACAAACATGCCAAGTGGGTAGAGTTTTTGTAGAGCTTTAATTTTGTGATAAAGAACACAAGTGGTAAGTTGAAAAAAGTCTTTGATGCATTAAGCAGGGTAAATTTCATTGTGCAAAAATTAAAAGTTGGTGTTGTAGGATTTGAAGAAATGGTTGAAATTTACAAAGATGATGCAGATTTCAAAGACATATATACAACAGTACAAAATCCAATAGTTTATAACAGAAGTCAGTGGTTAGATTATCTTATCCAAGAAGGTTTATTGTTTAAAGGTAACAAGTTGTGCATTCCCAAATGTTCTATGAGGGAAAACATAATAAAGGAGAAACATAGTGGAGGATTATCTAGTCACTTTGGACAAGACAAAACATTTGCTCAGGTAAATGCTTTTTATTATTGGCAAAAAATGCAAACTGATGTTAAGAGATTTGTTGAGAAGTGCAGGATATGTCAGCATGCTAAAGGGAGAAGCCAAAATACAGGATTGTATCAACCATTGGCAATACCAGACCAACCATGGGATGCAGTTAGCATGGATTTTGTTTTGGGATTACCTACAACTCAAAGACGGAATGATTCCATTTACGTTATGGTAGATAGATTTTCCAAGATGGCACATTTCATTGCTCGTAAGAAGACTAGTGATGCAACACATATAGCTAATCTATTTTTTTTTTCAGAAATTGTAATATTACATGGATTGCCTGTAAGTATTGCGTCTGATAGAGATACAAAGTTTGTAGGGCGTTTCATGAGAACTCTTTGGAAGAAACTAGGAGCTAACCTCAATTTCAGCTCAGCATACCATCCTCAAACAGATGGACAAACCGAAGTAGTAATCAGAAGCTTGGGAAACATATTGAGAAGTTTAGTGTATCAAAATCCTAAGCAGTGGGATTTAGCACTAGCTGAGGCTGAGTTTTCTTATAATGACACTCCAAATCAAAGTATTGGAATGAGTCCATTTCAGATTGTTTTTGGGATGAATCCAAGAGGTGTGTATGAGCTCAGAAATTTGGGTAAATAGTAGACAAGAAGTGAAAAAGCTGAAGAGTTTGCAGAGGAGATGCAGAGACTACAAGAAGATGTCAAAGGAAGATTGCAGGAAAGCAGTGGAAAATACAAAGAAAGAGTAGCTATGAAAATAAGAGACAACGAATTCCAGGTGGGAGATTTAGTGATGGTGTATTTGAGAAAATAAATATTTCCTACTAAGACTTATAATAAACTAAAGATGAAAAAGATAGGACCATGTAGAATTATAAGAAAGTTTTCAAGTAATCCTTATGAAATTGAATTTCCAGAAGGGATTGGAATATCACCGATCTTCAATGTTGTAGATTTGTATCCATACAAAGATACAAAGATAGAGCTACAGGAGGAAACTAAAGAAGATGAAGTTCAAACATTGAACTAGGAGGAATAAATGCCAAAGACAGTTAAGAAAGAGGTGGAATCTATTTTGGAGAAAAGAGTATCCAAAAGACCAGAGGATAGAACACATATTTCATTAAATTTGGAAGTTTTTTATTACAAGGCCTTCAACAACATTCATTCTTTTGTAAATTTCCATATTAACTTGATTCAACATTAAAATAATTTTAGTAATCTCAAACCAATTAGAAATCGTGAATGGGTCAAACATGGGGTTGTTATGTACAATAGTATCAATACAAAATAGGAGTGTGAAATCAAAAATAAATCACATTTATAAACTTATATGAATACAAATAACTAAATGAAATTCAATAAATAACTTCCCATTCATGTCCAGTATCAGTAGTGATTTTGTCTTCAAGTCATATTGGATTCTAATAATGAAATTATTTAAACCACAAATAAACTATTTAAGAATTGAAAATGACAAAACGCTAATATGGATTGGAAAATCAATGTCCTATGGTGCAAAAAGTTTAAATACAACCATTTTTGACCCATCTCTTTAATGAGTCTAGATGGTCCACTTAACACATAATTTGTTAATTAATTATTCCATGTTTAATTAAAAAGAGAATTTTGTTTTGCATAGAGTTTTGTTTCAAAACAATACAATATGAGATTAATACAGTCTTAATAAATTACGTGATAGACAAATAAAAGTCAATAAATGGATTCCTTATTAAATTAAATGAGATGAGATGATTGCATATACAAATATTTGATTTAAGAATATATGAAAAAAAAATTGTGCATTAAAAATTGAATACCCTACAATTTAACGAGTAGTATTCACTTATGAGCCATCACCCATTTAGCCTAAATAGTCAACTTAATACTTATTAACAAGAAATTAAAAGACTTATTTTTCGAAAAAATGCATCATAATATATGGATATTATAAATCACATTTATATACTCATATTAATGGACATAACTAAGTACAAGTCAATAATATAATTCTAGCTCAAGTGATGATTTCAGTTTATTTAAAATACGGATTTACAAAAAAATGACTTTAAATAATGAAATTAGATGCCTTACAATTCAAAAAGTTCAATGACATAACTCATCCATGATTGTGTCTAATCAAACCTTGATAATTCACTTATCAATTATTATCATCATATATATGTTTTTTTAAGAAATGAAAAATTATTTAGAATACGTTTTTATCTCAAACATGTGGTTGTTATGTACAATAGTATCAATACACAAAAGGAGTGTGAAATCAAACTGTTAGAAGAAATTAATTTAAGCTAAATCATATTAATATGGCAACTCTAACCCCCTTTCCCCCAACCTAAGGGGGATTTGTTGATTGAATGATGGTGATGTGAAGATCTTATTGTAAATGACAATGATAAGTGTCCCTTGCATTTCTTTGAAACTAGTCTACTAAAATCTTAGTAAAATGTTCTTGTGCTCAATTTCCTACGGTCCCTATGTGCCTTTGTGAACCACTAATGAGGGGGTCATCATTCATCTTCATAGCATGCAGATATCCACTATAAAAGTTATACATTGTTGATCTAGGTATTTCAAGAAAGTTATGCACCATTGATCTATCTCCACTCAAATCCAAGTACATCAAATGAGAGTTCTTAAATGGGTATTCAAGTCATTCCATTATGATGGACAATGTCACAAATTGAAGTAAACAATAAACTTCAGTAGTGACTTCTTGTAAGTAGTGGAGGCAAGGGTTTTCAAATATTAGCACAGTTGATGGTAGTGTGGATATTGATCTCTCCTTGTCAACATTGTCAAAACCAGTAATAGTCTCGATGTAATTTTAGTGTCAACCAACTGTATGGAAAACCATGATTGATCATTACTTTCACTAAGAAGATAAAATGATAAGCATTTTTAATGGGGAAGAAATAAGTGTGAAACATAACTCATGTATTTTAGTTGAAATTTATATAAGTCCCCGTGTTCCTTAATTATTAAATACTTAATGTAAATACAAATAAATTATCATTAAGATATTGATTTTGAATATTAAATATGTATTAAAAGGCATTCATCTATGACACTTGATTTTTCATGTAGTCTGAATAAACCACTTAAAGTTTATTATAAATTAATTCTAATTAGTTTTGTATAAGATATATCTTTACTTACATTAATAGTTTTATTTCAAAAATAAATTACAATTATAAACTTATATAAATACATATAACTAAATGAAATTCAATAAATAACTTTTGAGTCTTGTTGGATTCTATGAGATTATTTTAAGTACAAATAGTTTATTTAAGAATTGAAATCTAAAAAATGTTAATATTGATGGGAAAAGCATGTCATATGGTGAAAAAAGTTTAAAGGCATCCATTTATGGCCCATCTATTGAATGAGCTTAAACAGTCTACTTAATGCTCATGGTGAAGTCATTAATCCATGTTTTATTAGAAAATTCATTTTCTCTACGTGGTTTTTTTATTCTAGAAATAGCAATTTCACATTTATACATTCATAATAAACCACATGATAGTTAAATAAAAAAAAAATTAATGGTTTCTTGACTTATTGACTTATATGACATGATTGCATATAGGAATAATTGATTTAATAATGCATAGTTAGAAAAAATTGTCAGTTCAAAATAGAATAAACCAGTTAGAACTCATACATAATTGGTTTTAAATTATTAATTTTATAAAAATATATATTTTTTACTTACATTGAGATCTTTATTTCTAAAATAAATTCCATTTACACATACATACATACTAAATATAATTTAATACATACTCATCTTGTTGGTTTATATGAGATTATTTCAATTACAAATAATTTATTTAAGAATTGAAATTTACGAAATGTTAATAAAGGTGGGAAAATCAAATACCATATGTTGCATAAAGTTTAAATACAGTTATTTATGACTTGTACCTTGAAATAACTTTAACAATCTACTTAACATTCATTACCAATTAATTATTCCATGTGTTGTTGGGAAAAACATTTCATATTACATGGAGTTTTATTTTAAAAAAAAAGTGTCACATTTACACACTTAGACCACTTAAAACTCATTATCAATTAATTATAATTTGTTTTATATATATATATATATATATATATATATATATATATATATATATATATATATATATATATATATATATATATATATATACTTACATTAAGAGTTACATTTAGAAAGTGCATCACATTTATGAACTTCTACCAATGCATATAGCTAAATAGAATTCTTCAACTCATATTGGATTCTATGAAATTATTTAAACCACAAATAAAATATTTAAGAAATGAAAATTAAAAAATGCTAATATGGATTAGAAAATCAATGTCTTATGGTGTAAAAAAGTTTAAATACAACCATATTTTACCCATCTCTTTAATGAGTCTAGATGGTCCACTTAACACATTGTTAATTAATTATTCCATGTTTTTTTAAAAAGAGAATTTTGTTTTTCATGGAGTTTTGTTTCAAAACAATATAATATGAGATTAATACAATCTTAATAAATTCCATGATAGACAAATAAAAGTCAATATATGGATTCCTTATTAAATTAAATGAGATGAAATGATTGCATATACAAATAGTTGATTTAAGAATATATGAAAAAATAAATATGGGCTAAAAATTGAATGCCCTACAATTTAACGAGTAGTATTCACTTATGAGCCATCACCCATTAAGCCTAAATAGTCCACTTAATACTTATTATTAAGAAATTAAAAGACTTTTTTTTCGAAAAAATGCATCATAGTATACTCATATTGATGGACATAACTAAGTACAAGTCAATAATATAATTCTAACTCAAGTGATATGATTTCAATTTATTTAAAATACTAATTTACAAAAAAATGACTTTAAATAATGAGATTAGATGCCTTACAGTTCAAAAGGTTCAATGTCATAATTCATCCGTGATAGTGTCTAATCAAACCTTGATAATCCACTTATCAATCATTATCATCATGTATATGTTTTTTAAAGAAATGCAAAATTATTTAAAATATATTTTTTATCTCAAAAATTACATGTCACATTTATGCACTTATATTAGTGCATTTTATATGTAAACAATGAATAACTGACTTTGTGCCTTGTTGATTTTCAATATGATATGATTGCAGTTACAACCATTAGTTGATTTAAGCATATACATTTATGAAAACTATCGTTTGAGAAATCACATATCTTATGCTTCAAAAAGATCAAATCATTTACCTATGACACATTTATCATTAGCCTTAATAGTGAATAATGCACATAACATTTATCAAGTAAATTATTATAATTTCTTTAGTAAGAATAACACCTTTGTTTGCAAGGAGTTCTATTTCAAAACTTATATTTCACATTTATATATGATTATTGATACATATAAGTAAACATAAGTCATTAACAATAACATTCCTCGATGGTTCATGTAAGATAATTTGAATGGCAAACAATTAATTTAAGAACACACGCACGCGTGCACACACATCTTAGAAAAAAAATCGATACAACAAAGTCATTGTAAAAACAATTATAAATAATAAGAAATATACATATTAATATAATTTGCATCCCATATATTTCAAAAAATATAAAATCCTACAAATTGATTCAACAAAAACTATGTCCAAAATGTATTGAAAAATTGGAATGTACTTTTCAAAAAATATATAAAGGAAATTATCTCCATCAACTACAATGAAGTACATGTTCTATTGAACATTCGAATCTACTCATGTTTTTGTTTGATATGATGAAGTGTCTTAAGAAAGGGGAATAAAACTTGCAGAAGCCACATATCTTGCTCTTTTCCTGTATATGATTTTATCAAGATGTGGTTTGATCGATATCCGATGAATTGAGAAGTATGCTTTTTTGTATCTATTAGCAATACATTTGATTCTTCATAACTATCTCCATATTGGGACCACACATCAATCAATTTTTTCTCATAAAATTGTCTTGTTTTCCCTGCTTCCAATTTTGTTTGCAAATGACAATGAGACCTGTCCCATGCAAATTTAAATTCCTCTATATCAATGTTTCATTTTTCAAGTACTTTTCGGATGTACTTGTCAGTGACATTTAATGCCCATATTGCGACATCATAATTTCTTAAGCAATATTTTAATACTTCTGACTGAAAAGGCCTTAAAAAAAAGGACCTATAACCAACTTGCCAATCTAGTTCTCTTTGGATATGAAAATTTTGTTCATCTTTGGTGTACGATTGGAAGAATACTCCTTCCATTTCAAATATCAACAAAATCTTCTGACTTGTAGTAATGCCCATCTGCATCTGCATTGTAAGCACATGTATGATATTAACATATCTTCACTTCAACACTTCATTGCTTAAGGACATAAAAACCTATGATTTTAAAAATGATGTTAATATTTATTATGAATTATTTCCATTTGTATGCTAAGATAATTTTACAATGAGTTCATAGTATCACAAAATACAAAGATAATTGCCCCATTAAAATGAACAAACAAATAATATGTTTACTTTATACATACAACCTAATACCTTTATTTAATTTCTATGGAATAAAAGTCTTATAAGAATGCATTGACCCACCATTTAAATCAATGATTTTAAGACTTATAATGATTTATTTAATTGCAATTAAAAAATATAATTAAAATGTTCTAGTGCAAGTAAACAAACTAATTATATATTATTTTTCACATACAATATAATACAATTTTTAAATTTCAAAGCTAATTATTATATGTTAATTTATAGAGTTTCTACCTTAGTTTCTTTTGGTGCTTCTTTTAGTACAAATTGTATGTTTATTGTTGGTGCTACATACAACTTAATATAGTTTTTCAACTTATATGGAATAAAAAAGGTTATAAGAATGCAATGGGTCATCCTTCACATTACTAATTTATAATAGGTATAACAATAACTTAAACCACATTTAAAGCAAATAATTGTAGTGATCTAATTAAAACAAATAAACGAGTTATCTATTAATTTTACATATAATGTAATCCATTGTAAAAAAAAATATAGCATGGGAAATTTTGATATGAAAACATTAAATGACCATTCATCTCACCAAAAATAAAGAAAATAAAAATATTTTATTTTTGGTAATGACAAACCAAATCAACAATTCTTTTATTAGTGTTGTGAAATAAAAATAATAATTCATGATGTCATACATATAATAGCATGAAATAGACATCAATAATCTTAAGGTACTTCTAAATGTAATTGAACATCCTTCAAAATAGCTCGCACATTCGTAGCCTTGTTGAGTTTATGCAATATTCTCCATAGCCCATTGATCAACCAATTATCCCCTTGATTTGCTCCAATGAATGGAGGGGCAAGAATCACATTTTCTTTTGGATTCTCTTTCACTCTCTCAATTAAGCAATCAACTATAATAGCATTGGTTGTGTCATATTGGGTATGCATTTCCCACACTTTTTTCAATGATTTAGTGTGTATAAATTTCGTTGGACTGTCAATGACGTTATGTCCCTTCTGTGGTTTACAGTCTGAAGCAGTCCACTTAAACAAAAGTTTATCTTGTAATGTTTCTAAAACCAACTTTTTTAGAAATCTTGTTGTGCTTTGTTCCAAAGCTGTCGTCCAAATTGAAATGTCAAGAGATTCACTTTTGAAACACATTTCAAAAAATGATTTTGCATGTGGATGAATCCAAAATAATTTTTTCTCTATTGTGTAATCAGCATCAGCTCCCATTTTCTCAATATGCCCTTTGTTTGTTGCTTCATCATTGATGCTATGATAAAAAATGTCCTTTAGTTCAAAAATAACTAGTTTCTTTTCAGTTATTTTGGCTGCAACACAATGGAAAATAATCTAGTCAAACCATTTTATTCAAGTTACAAAAATTACTAAAAAAATTGTTGAAATGATACACTTACCTTGAGAGGTTTTCGTGCTTTTTATAGATGAAACAATAATTTCTTTTATCATCTTGATAGAACCTGGAGTAAACATATTAAACCTTCAATCAAATACCAATACCAAGAAAAACATTAGTAATGCAACCTTTAAAAAGAAAAACACACACACACACACCTTTAACATTATTTTGATTGTTAATTTTATCTTTTTTATTTGTTCCTATAATAATAATATACAACGTTATGGTAGTTACAAGAATTAGAGTTTGAAGAATAATAAGATAAACAATAAGACAAGTTATAAGTATCTGATATGACATTATCTTCATATTTGTAACATTGCACCTCATCATCATCTTTGTTACCTTTAGCTGTCTCCTAATTAAACATATAAAATATTTTGAATTGTGAAAATGAATAGAATCATTAAATAATAAGGAAAAACAAGTGGACAAATTATAAGTACCTGATGTTATATTTTGTTCTTGATTAAAGTTTTGTTTAACTTTCATTTGATCAATGTCTTGGTTCTCCTTGCTTGTTGCTATAATAAACATAAAAAAAATGTTATAAATTGTGACGATGAACAAAATTCATTAAACAACTATACAAAAAAAGAATCATCTATAATCGTCCATATTAATATTTTGGTCTTGATTGTAGTTTTGTGGGACAGTCCCCTGGTCATTATATTCATTCTCTTTATTTCCAACTACAATCAACATATGAAATGATATGAATCACCATAATAAAAATAATAATTTAGCATAATAATAAAATAAATGAAAATGATAGAGTTATGTTGATTAATACCCATTTCTATCTCCATCGTGCCATGGTCATTGTCTTGATTAATTCCATTCATCTCATAATTCCCTGTAATAGTCATCCAAAAATGTTATGAATAATGAAATTAAATAAATTGAAAAATTATCGAGAGCAAAAACCAAAAAAATTATGTTCCTGGTATGATAACTTCTTCCTCTCCTCCTTCTCCTCCTATTTCCATCTCTATACTTTTTTCAACATCATGAGCACTATGTTGACTACTTTTTTGCTTCCCACTTTGATCATTCTCTATTTTAGAATCTCCATCATTAATTATTTTACTAAACACTTTGGATGTACCAATCAAACCATTTGATTCATGTTACAAAAATTACTAAAAAAATTGTTGAAACGATACACTTACCTTGAGAGGTTTTCGCGCTATTTATAGATGAAACAATATTTTCTTTTATCATCTTGATAGAACCTGGAGTAAGCATATTAAACCTTCAATCAAATACCAATACCAAGAGAAACATTAGTAATGCAACCTTTAAAAAGAAAAACACACACACACACACACCTTTAACATTATTTTGATTGTTAATTTTATATTTTTTATTTGCTCCTATAATAAAAATATACAACGTTATGGTAGTTACAAGAATTAGAGTTCGAAGAATAATAAGATAAACAATAAGACAAGTTATAAGTATCTCATATGACATTATCTTCATATTTGTAACATTGCACCTCATCATCATCTTTGTTACCTTTAGCTGTCTCCAAATTAAACATATAAAATATTTTGAATTGTGAAAATGAATAGAATCATTAAATAATAAGGAAAACAAGTGGACAAATTATAAGTACCTGATGTTATATTTTGTTCTTGATTAAAGTTTTGTTTAACTTTCATTTGATCAATGTCTTGGTTCTCCTTGCTTGTCGTTATAATAAACATAAAAAATGTTATAAATTGTGACGATGAACAAAATTCATTAAACAACTATACAAAAAAAGAATCATCTATAATCGTCCATAATAATATTTTGGTCTTGATTGTAGTTTTGTGGGACAGTCCCCTAGTCACTATATTCATTCTCTTTATTTCCAACTACAATCAACATATGAAATGATATGAATCACCATAATAAAAATAATAATTTAGCATAATAATAAAATAAATAAAAATGATAGAGTTATGTTGATTAATACCCATTTGTTTCTCCATCGTGCCATGGTCATTGTCTTGATTAATTCCATTCATCTCATAATTCCCTGGAATAGTCATCCAAAAATGTTATGAATAAGGAAATTAAATAAATTGAAAAATTATCAAGAGCAAAATCCAATAAAATTATGTACCTAGTATGATAACTTCTTCCTCTCCTCCTCCTCCTATTTCCATCTCTATACTTTTTTCAACATCATGAGCACTATGTTGATTATTTTTTTGCTTCCCACTTTCATCATTCTCTGTTTTAGAATCTCCATCATTAATTATTTTAGTAAATACTTTGACAATTAGGAAATATGAAAAAAATATTATCCAATGTATTATAAGAAAAAAAATGAATTGTAGTACCTGAATTTTCAAAGAAGTTAATGGATCCTAGATTTGATAGTTGAAAAGATTTGTAAGTATTTAACATGATTGTCCTTTGTGTCTCTGTTTTCACAACACATGAAATTCTTCTTCGATATGTACCACAGGCCTTGATTAAATTTGTCCCCGCATAAAGAGAAATGACCACTTTTGCATCACTACATTGTTGGTGTTTTTCCAATAAATCCATCCAGAAATCATAATCTCTCTCATTTTCATCGAATGTGTCTTCAAATGTGTGAGAGTATTTGATAGCCTCCAAAATTTTTAATTCTGAAGTATAGAAATGTATAGTAAGAACTATATCATAACTATAATTGTTTTGGGACTTATATTCATAAATGCCACTAGTCATTTTATAGTTGAACTTGGAGTTCTTTATGGAAATTTCCAAAGACTGGCGTACATCATTACAAAACAAAAGTTCTACTAAGAGTATCCAAAACAACAAGGTCAGTATGTAAAACGGGTTGCAACTGACATGGAAAAGAGTTCAAAAGTGTTGACAAAAGATCATGGCCCCCAAAATGACAACCAAATTCAAAATTGTTGTCAACCTGTTGAACACTTGTCGATCCATTTATTATTCTGTCAAGGACTCCACATGCTTGCTGAGAAAGGGACTCTATCTTTGTATTACGTGTTCCTTTGACATAAGTAGACCCCTCCACCATGTTGCAAAAATTGGTAAATATGATATCATTAATTTCATAATGCTCAAAAATGTTGAATGTGGTAAGAGTCATCTCATTCAAGTTCTGATCATGACTTTGACAATATGTAACCATTGCATCCAATATTGTTCTGTTGGTTTTCAATTTAGAACAATAATCTTTTAATTTTGTGGCATTTGATGGATGATTATGTGGAATAGAAAACCAAATGGTTCCATCCAATAGCTTATCTACTACTGAAGCAATTTCTTCCATGGTTAATCCCTGAAGAGGCCGAAGAGTAGCTGCTGTCAAACTGTGTAGACTATTTCTCTTGTAGTTCTCAAAATTAGGTTGACTTGGAGAACACTTTAATGTGCCTAGTTGGTAACAGTTAAAAACAGTGTCCCATTTATCCCAAATAGGTTCCTCAAGATATAAGAGAATTTTTTTATCAGAAAAATTTGTAATTGGACAGTCGAAGAATGAGCAGAACATTTCATCATCAACCTGATAAAATAAGAAATATAAACTAATAAGAATTCAATGTAAAAATGAAACTAGACAAGGTGTTACAAACTAATGAGAATTCATTATAAATATGAAAAAATATGACTTATATTATCAACTTTAGTCATTTATCTACAATAAAAATAGATACATTAATAAAATGTTAAATGTAAAAATAATTAAAATTACATACCTTGTCTTCAGCGATCTTAGAACATCCAATCCTCCTTTTCTTTAATTTGTCATTGGCAATTAAGAAATGCCTTGTCGAGCGCACACAATCAATAAATGGAGTTTTGAAGAACACCTTATTTGCAGAATTTAATTGACAACAAATGCAGATCACCTCAGTGGGTTCAACTGATGGATGCAAGAATCGAGCATTACGTTTTTTTATATATTTTTATTCGCTTCTGTAGATACATTATATTTAGGATTTGATAAAATTTCTTTCGCTGCTTGAATGGTGTGTTGACCATCAACTATCCAAAAATTGATATTCTTGGAATTTAGATCTGTCTCATTTATAATTTTGATAGAGTTTACCAATGGATCAGACTCATTGATGTGAAATGGAATTAGAAGAGCATCAGGTAATGAGGTTTGAAATTTTTCTAGGAATGATTTCACTAATACTTGAGCATTTAAATCATCTCGTGATCTTAATTTGAACACTTTAGGGGCTTCTATACATCTTTCAACAACCACTTTTCTACTAAAGGAGTTTGAAAATAGATAGCAATGCTTGAAGGCTTCATGAATCTCATCACATTGATTTGCAAGGTTTGTTGTCTCATACTCAACTTTCCTAGTTTTTTGAAATTTTGTAGTAGGATTGAAATCACTTTCTGTTATGTTCTCCTCCAAAATAGATAAATATACTCTTCTCAAAGCAAGTAATTGAGAATCAAGTTTATCATCTAGCATTTTAACAAGAAATTTACCTTTTTGTTGTAAATGAAGAAGAACAAATGATGTTTTTTTACTTCTTACATAGCGATATCTCAGAACGGTGGCAATGCGTTTTAAAAGATCTGCACAACTATTTAGTCCAGATTTAGATAAGCTCTCATAGTTATCCAACTTGAACATTGAATTCTTTATCGTATTTGTTGAATAAGTACTTGAAGCTTCAATCAAATCTGGTCTAAAATTTTTATACTCCACTTGACATGAAATTAATTTTACCTCATTTTCTTTAATCATTTCCACTTGAAAGTCAATGTCATTTTCATTGCAAGCATAGCAATTAATTATTATTCCTAATATCTCTGGTTCTTTTCCATCTATTGATCCAAATAGATACATATCAGGAAACATATTCAGGGGAGCTTCTATTTGGATGTACCAGTCTTGCACAAACTCATATTTATTAGATGTATTGTATCTTTTAATCATTTCAAAAGTAGAAGTGGAAGGTGTTATTGATACTGCCATTTGAGTTGAATAATTTCTCTTTTTCTTAAGTGATATTTGTAACATTTCATTTGCTTTAGGGCCGACCAATTCTGCAAATAACAACAAAAAAATATTTGTATGAATCAAAATGAAAATATAATTTCAAATATTGTCACATAATGTTCTTTTAAATATTTAAAAATCACATAATCTAACCATTTCTAAGAGAGTGTACATAAAATATAAAACCACATACCAGTTGAAGGAGTCATCATTTGTATATCACTTATTTTTTTTTTCTTCTTCACTACTTTACTTCGAATTTCAGGCACACCAGATTCCACAGTTTCTAAAAAAAAAATTATGGAAACAACCTTATAATACACGATTTCCATTTACATGCACAATGATAAATGAGTACATATTTTAATGCAAGTTTAGTATATGACACCAAAAGTTATCACCTAGGTAAAATTGCTAGGCAAAGAAACCACCTAATCCAACCATTTCTAAAAAAGTACAAAAAATATAAAACCACCATACGAGTTGAAGGAGGCATCGTTTGTCTATCACTTGTTTTTCTTTTTCTCTTCACTACTTTACTTCGAATTTCACGCACACCAGTTTCCACAGTTTCTAGAACAAAAAAATATGGAAGACATGAAATACCAAATATTATTAAACAACCTTATAATACACGATTTCCATTTACACGCACAATAATAAATAAGTACATATGTTATGCAAGTTTACTATATGATGCCAATAGTTATCACCTAGCTAAAATTTCTCGGGAAGAAAAAAAAAATAAAAAAAATTTACCCATGTTGATATGGGTTATCCTCATTAAAACACCCCTCCTAAGGCTATTTCCATGGTTTTTATTAATCAAAAACTAGTTATTAACATAATGTCTAACGATTGTAACAAAGTATAAACTAATTTAAAATTTTCATACCATTTAAAGAATTTGGTGTCGTGTTTCTTGCACTTCCTTTTTCCTTGGATGCTTCCTTTGAATTCTCACTAGCTTCATAGTCCAGGGTTTTTGAAAATAAAGTAAAATATTATTATCACAGTCTCGATTTATTGAAGAAAATACGAATTTATAAATACTATAACTACTCACATCATTATATGTGTAACAAAATGAGCAAGAGCAATAACAAGTGTAGAACTCACAATAATAGCTAATCAAATGTAGAACATGTGTTAGATTTCCTCTTAGTGCAAACTCAAGCTCCTAGAAACATTGTAGAATGAAAAATCTAGCAAGTGCTAGATTTATGTCTACCATAAATACAAGTATGTTTCTAACAACAACATTGTAGAGTATAAGAATTCTAGACCGTGTTAAATTTTCTTCCAACACAAAGACAAGCACATTTTAATTTGAAAGAAATCTAACACATGTTATATTTCCTTCAAGCATAAACACAAGAACATAACAACATTGTAGGACCAAATAAGTCTAATGTGTGCTAGATTAACAACATTGCAATGTAAAATAAAATGTAACATGTGTTATATTTCCTTTTAGCGCAAACTCAAGCACATAGAAACATTGTAGAGTGAGAAGTCTAGTAAGTGCTAGATTTATGTCTACCACAAATACAAGTACATTGCCAACAACAACATTGTAGAGTATAAAAAATCTAGCTTGTGTTAAATTTTCTTCCAAGACAAACACAAGCACATTTAAATTTGAAAGAAATCTAACACATGTTATATTTCCTTCTAGCACAAACACAAGAACTTAACAACATTGTAGGACTAAATAAGTCTAATGTGTGCTAGATTAACAACATTGCAATGTAAAAGAAAATCTAACATGTGCTAGATTTCCTTTTAGCACAAAATCAATCACATAGAAACATTGTAGAGTGAGAAATCTATCAAGTGCTAGATTTATGTCTACCACAAATATAACCACATTGCCAAGAACAACATTGTAGAGTATAAGAATTCTAGGTTGTGTTAAATTCTCTTCCAACACAAAGACAAGCATATTTGAATTTGAAAGAAATCTAACACATGTTATATTTCCTTCGAGCACAAACACAAGAACATAACAACATTGTAGGACTAAATAAGTCTAATGTGTGCTAGATTAACAACAATGCAATGTAAAATAAAATCTAACATGTGTTAGATTTCCTTTTAGCGCAAACATGAGCACATAGAAACATTGAAGAGTGAGAAATCTAGCAAGTGCTAGATTTATGTCTACCACAAATACAAGCATGTTGCCAACAACAACATTGTAGATTATAAGAAATCTAGCTTGTGTTAAATTTTCTTCCAACACAAACACAAGCACATTTAAATTTGAAAGAAATCTAACACATGTTATATTTCCTTCTAGCACAAACACAAGAGCATAACAACATTTTACAACTAAATAAGTCTAATGTGTGCTAGATTAACAACATTGCAAGGGTAAAGAAAATCTAACATGTGTTAGATTTCCTTTTAGTGCAAAGTCAAGCACATAGAAACATTGTAGATTGAGAAATCTAGCAAGTGCTAGATTTATGTCTACCACAAATACAAACACATTGCCAACACCAACACAAGCACATTTAAATTGAAAAGAAATCTAACACATGCTATATTTCTTTCTAGCACAACCACAAGAACATAACAACATTGTAGGACTAAATAAGTCTAATGTGTGCTAGATTAACAACATTGCAATGTAAAAGAAAATCTAACATGTGTTAGATTTACTTTTAGCAGAAATTCAAGAACATAGAAACATTGTAGAGTGACAAATCTAGCAAGTGATAAATTTATCTCTACCACAAATACAAGCATGTTGCCAACAACAACATTGTAGCGTATAAGAAATGTGGCTTGTGTTAAATTTTATTCAACACAAACACAAGCAAATTTAAATTTGAAACAAATCTAGCACATGTTATATTTCGAGCACAAACCCAGGAACATAACAACATTGTAGTACTGAATAAGTCTAATGTGTGCTAGATTAACAACGTTGCAATGTAAAATAAAATCTAACATGTGTTAGATTTCCTTTTAGCGCAAACTCAAGGACATAGAAACATTGTAGATTGAGAAATATAGCAAGTTCCAGATTTATGTCCACCACAAATACAAGCACGTTTCCAACAACAACATTGTAGAGTATAAGAAATCTGGCTTGTGTTAAATTTTCTTCCAACACAAACACAAGCACATTTAAATTTGAAAGAAATCTAACACATGTCATATTTCCTTCTAGCACAAACACAAGAACATAACAAAATTTTAGGACTAAATAGGTTTAATTTGTGCTAGATTAACAACATTGCAATGTAAAAGAAAATCTAACATGTGTTACATTTCCTTCTGGCACAAACTCAAGCACATAGAAACATTGTAGATTGAGAAATCTAGCAAGTGCTAGATTTATGTCTACCACAAATACAAGCACGTTGCCAACAACAACATTGTAGAGTATAAGAAATCTAGCTTGTGTTAATTTTTCTTCCAACACAAACACAAGCACATTTAAATTTGAAATAAATCTAACACATGCTATATTTCCTTCTAGCCCAAACACAAATACATAACAACATTGTAGGACTAAATAAGTCTAGCGTGTGCTAGATTAACAATATTGCAATGTAAATGAAAATCTAACATGTGTTAGATTTCCTTTTAAAGCAAACTCAAGCACATAGAAACATTGTAGAGTGAGAAATCTAGCAAGTGCTAGATTTATGTCTACCACAAATACAAGCACGTTGCCAACAACAACATTGTAGAGTATAAGAAATCTAGCTTGTGTTAAATTTGTTTCCAACACAAACACAAGCACATTTAAATTTGAAAGAAATCTAACACGTGCTATATTTCCTTCTATCACAAACACAAGTACATAACAACATTGTCGGACTAAATAAGTCTAATGTGTGCTAGATTAACAACATTGCAATGCAAAAGAGAATCTAACATGTGTTAGATTTCATTTTAGCACAAACTCAAGCACATAGAAACATTGTAGAGTGAGAAATCTAGCAAGTGTTAGATTTATGTCTACCACAAATACAAGCAAGTTGCCAACGACAACATTGTAGAGTATAAGAATTATAAACTATATTAAATTTTCTTCCAACACAAATAAGCACATTTTAATTTGAAAGAAATCTAACACATGTTATATTACCTTCAAGCAAAAACACAAGAACATAACAACATTGTAGGACTAAATAAGTCTAATGTGTGGTAAATTAACAACATTGCAATGTAAAATAAAATCTAACATGTGTTAGATTTCTTTTTAGCGCAAACTTGAGCACATAGAAACATTGTAAATTGAGAAATCTAGCAAGTGCTAGATTTATGTCTACCACAAGTACAACCACGTTGCCAACAACAACATTGTAGAGTATAAGAAATCTAGCTTGTGTTAAATTTTCTTCCAACACAAACACAAGCACATCTAAATTTTAAAGAAATCTAACACATGCTATATTTCCTTCTAGCACAAACACAAGAACATAACAAAATTTAGGACTAAATAAGTCTAATGTGTGCTAGATTAACAACATTGCAATGTAAAAGAAAACCTAACATGTGTTAGATTTCCTTTTAGCGCAAACTCAAGCACATATAAACATTGTAGAGTTAGAAATCTAGCAAGTTGTGATGAATTTCTCACACAAAACAATCTCATACTCATCTCCATATCCCTCCACTTACTCCTCCCCATCAAGGAGATGCATATACATGTTTATAAAGAACATCAAGTAAATTGTCTCTCTCACTCATGTGAAATCCCAAGTCTTTGTAAGATTTCCCAAACTCTGCAAATAGAACAAACTCTAACATTATCATCAAGAAATTAAATCCCCCTCTATGCTCACTAAATCTAGAGTTAAGATGGATCTAAACGAGAAGCATGCACCTTAGAAATTTGATCCCTTTGTAGGCTCAAAATAGTTCAGAAGATTTTAATTTGAGGGCTTAGATGATTCTTATCAATAATTTAGATAAAGAGTCTTACTTTTTAGTTAACAATTTTTTTTTTCCCGGAAATTTGAATCATGGTTAGACAAAAATTGTAGTATAAGAAATTTAATTCACATTCAAGACTTTCTTAACTCCATGTAAACATAAGCAAATTCTCAATCATGATTCTAATTCTCATTCAAGAGATTATTTAACTCTAAGAAAATATAGTAAAAATTACATAGCTACGCCAAATTTCATTTGGTGACTATGTTGTCTGTCTTATTTGTTCACCCATTAAAAAAAATAATAATAAAAAAAATTAAATATATATATATATATATATATATATATATATATATATAAATATATATAAATATATATAAATATAAATATAAATATATATATATATATATATATATATATATATATATATATATAATAATAATAATAATAATAATAATAATAAAATAAACTCTTATATCTTAATAAAACATGCTTGTGGGGGCAATTCAATTAGCAGTGGTCATGTTATGAAGTATTATGTAAACTATGAGATTCAGGATTCAAAACCCCTCTGGGTCAAACCATAGACCATAAAAAACCAACCATGTTAAGGATTGGTATGGCCGAGATCAGGTGCAATAGTTTAGTGATTTTTATAGTTTAAAGAACCATGGGTTGCAATTTCTTAGACCATACTTTAATCCCTTAAGTAATGGACATGTTAACACACACACAATATTATATGTATGTGTGGGGTTCTTAGCATGTCTATTACTTAAGGGATTAGTTTGTGGTCTAAGAAATTGTGACCCATGGGTATATAAACCGTCAAAAGCACTTAAGTACTGCTCCTGATCTAGATCATACCAACCCTTAACAAGATTGATATTTTTTATGGTTTCTCCTCTCAACTACCACAAATTTCAAACCTTGACCACCTTACAAAACCAAACCCTCAAAATCTAAAACATTAAAAAAATTACTTTAAAAAAAAACTAACTTTAACCCACTTTTATACATGACCCATAAATAATAAAATATAACAAATATTTATTTATAATAATTTTTCATTTTAAAACTATCTTTTTAATAAAACATTAATTTTCTTATACCTTTTATTAATAAATATTATATCTTTAAAATGTTTTCGCTGGAGTATAACAATATTCAATTCCCCTTCATTACAACTCTAAACTTTCTCTAATTTTAACCATTTATCTTTATTAATCTTATGGTAAAGAATTGGCCATAAAAAAAATGTAGTTAGGCATTAAAAAGATATATAATTAGGCTATTTTCAAATTTTTATTTTGGATTATTTCTCTATACTATGAGTGGGAATCTTATTAGAATTTTATGAAATAATCAAACATTGAAATAGTCCTAGAAAAGTGGAAATTACTCTAGGCATAGAGCTCGAAAGGCTTGGAGTAAGAAGATAGCCACATATGTTGGTCGGACAACCCTCAAAAGGTGAGTAGTGGCCGTAGTAGAAAATGATGTATGACTAGAGATACACAAGGTTGCATACGCAAGAGGTACTATGTACGGTTCCAATATTAGGAATTACTTTTAGGCATGGGTGATCCTCGAAGCATCGGACCATGCAACTCGTCATTTGATGTTACATGATGGACCTATACACCTAAAACTTATGGGTTGAACCTTAATAATAGTGTACTTCACATGAAACTTAACATGGTTAGTTATATGTGTGCATTGTGATCTCTCCGTGTATATGTTACGTAGAATCAGAATTCTCTATTTTATAAATATAATAAAATAAATATATTATAATTTTTTAATAAACTTTGTAATTTATTTTGGTATCTAGAGGATTGGTAACAGGTTAATCTCATACTTATGTGATACAGATAGGATCTCATATTCATGTGACATAGATAGGATTGATTTAAATCATTATCATTATAAATTCTAGTGGTGTATGTTTTTTTAGCACATAAAAGGAAATTAGAGAGAAATGAACACTAGACCTCATACTTGTGTGGCCTGTGGCCTAGATAGGATCAATTCCAATCCGTATCATTATAAACTCTAGTTGTGTACGTATGTTTTTTTAACACATAAATGTAAATTACGGAGATTTGAACACTAGACTTCCTCACACATAATACGTCATTCACATAACCATTTCCTCTTGAATGTCTAGAGGCTTATAAGCATGGAAGTTTGAGGCTAGAGATTCTACTCGCAGTCATGCTTAAGAGCCTACCATGAGAGGCTACCTTCTGACAGATAGATAGTAGGGAGCTTCAGTAAGAGGGAAATGGCTGCGTACTATGTCCTTAAAGAAAGAGGAAGAGTGGACCATCATTTATGACAGCCATCTGGCCATTGGCAATGAAAATTCAAAATTTTCCTGCACCTGAATAACTGATACAAGCAGAGAAAGCCCCTGTGAAGATTTTTGCCTCATGAAGACACTTCCTGGCAGACCAGACAGCAGTAGAAAACCTTATACACACACCACCACGAGCCTATTCTAATTCAAAAGTCGGAGCATGGTTGGAAATGACAATGAATTTTTTGAGGAAATTTGAAGTATGCCCCCACATGACAATAAAAACATGCCACAACATATAATCGTAGAACCAAGGTCAACAGAATTTTTTGACAAGTCCTTTGGAGAAAACCAGAAAATGAGCTCTATAAAATAGATGGGTCAGGATCCTATGCTCTACCATATAAGCTAACATATAGAAAAGTTAAAACTCAAGAATCAAGCTTGTAGTATTGTTTCCTGACCTATACCTGGAGCAATACCGAGCTTATAGGCGAAATGGGGTACCAAAACCTTCGACAGCATCTGAAAGTGGATATATATGAGAATGGACATAGTATTAGACTGAGAAGGATCGAAATGGAGATGTGCCAAGTGTCGATCCAGAAATTGAAAGGGGAATGTCATCCACGTTCATGAGAGCATGCTTGGGAAGAGCTTGCAGCAAGAAGCAGCTCCCCAAGCAATTCTCTCATCCCCATTATCTGCCGCCACCGCCACCCAAAGAAACAATTAACCCTCCTGTTTCAGAACAATATCTTTCTTGTCACCTTTCAAAATAGTTGTTTCTTGTGCTTCCAAGACCATTAATTTCCTCCAAAGCCGAGCAGAGATTATCTCTGACGTGCGTCCAGGTAGGCGAAAATTGCAGCATCAGGATTCAACTTATATATGTCAATATATTTGTCTGAAACCATACTAAAGCTAAAACCCTGAGAAAACAGATAAATTTGGGCAAAACTTGAGGATGAAGTTGTACAGTAGTTGTGAGGCATCTCTAGCTTAGATGTGTAGATTAAGGATGCAACGATTTGATGGACTTTTCGACATTGAAGTGCAAGAATTACGTCATAAACTCTTCATTGAGGCTAAACGATCCCCAATTTTACAAAAATGAATATGGGCTCTTTTCTATCATTCCAGGTCGGGCCTTGTTATACATCTGTATTGGCCTTATCAATACCAAGAAATGAAATCACAACAAGGTGTCACTGAATTACAGGAGGAATGGCCTAATTGCGATCTCTAGTTAGCTGATTCTATGAGATTATATGCTACAGGTGTGCAGTATCCAAACCAAAACGAACCTTCAGAGGCCAAGATTTTCTGTGGAGTATACCTGCTTCCAGGGTTTATCAATCATTCCTGCATTCCATCTGCATCGAGATTCTGCAGTGGGAAATACAATAGCTTGTTTATGTTATTATTTCCACAAACCTCAAAAATCATATTTATCCCCCCTCAAGCCCCCTAAGAAGAAGAAAAAAGAAACTTGAACTACCTGCTACCAAATCAAACTATTAGTTGCTTCTAGTCTCCTTTATTATTAAATGTGTTTGTATTTTAATATATTGCATAGACACAAACTTTTGAGAGCAATTACTTCTCCATATTTCATGTTTTTCATGATCTACTAGTATCACTCTAGCAGTTGGGTGTTCATAAACGTATGTTGTGGAAATGTATTATGATCATATTCACTTTAGAAGTTGCATTCATGGTTGTTAGCCATGTTTTACATTGTCCAGTGACTGGAGCTTCTTCCCTGGTCATGTCAATTTTAGCACTGTGATTTGATGCCAGCCTTGATCACAATTCATTGCAAGTTTCATTTTGGGTCTGAGTCAGCCTTTCTTATCTTGGATAACATGTCTTTCTTATGTAAATATTTATGCTTTTCTAGATGTGCTCTGCTACCTCTTCTTACTTCATGATGTCAATTTAATATTGACTGAGGTTTTGGGGTTGCAACACTTAAATCATTCTTCACTTCTCACTCAAACAATAGTCTTTTCATCCATTTGTAATCTATTTTTTCCCATGTTTCTAGAGAGCCCCTTTCTTTGGTGACTGTCGTGTATGGCTATATAATTATTTCTGATATTTACATGTCAATCCCAATTTGATTGTTTGGTCTAATATATAAATTATGAAGTCAAATCTGCATAGGTAAATGTCTGTTATAGTCATAATCTCATCTAGTGTTTTAATTCACATTTATTCAGAATAAGATAGGACAAGGTGAGGCAATTAACTTATCAGAAATCAGCGTAATCCTTTTGGACCATGCATTTCCAATATGTATATCATGATTGTAAGTACTCACTTGATCCAGAAGGTGATATGAAAGATCTCTCATTCTATCATCAATAATACCAGAATGTCCATGCACATGAATATTCAACAGCAACCCTAGAGCATTCAAGTAAACCTGAGAATCCAAAAGACAGTCAATTGCAAATGAAAACCAAAAGCAAGTAATCTTAAGAATATCTTAGACCAGGTCACTCTCCTAATTTAGCAAAAATGGAGAGAGGTTATAGTAATCATGACGTGTGAAGGATCAACATTCTCCCTTTGCAAAGAAGCCAAGATATGGGAGTCATATATATGGAGCTCTTTACTCAAATGTGCATGGCCTTCCAAGTAACATAACGCTAGATGCCACCAATTGTGAGTATACCTGGCACCCTAAAATATGTCCGTGCATGATCGAATCCACTTTTCAAACTACCTACCATCTGTAATGTATGGATCACTGAACAGTGATAGAAGAGGGAAAAGACTACTTCACATGAATGAACATCAAGCATTCCATGAATGCAAACATGTTTTCATAAATTGGACTGCCTCCTTAAAGCAACATTCATGTTGAAACACATGACATAGCTGTACGAAAAACTAATGGAGATCAAAGACATGTTGTAAAATGATTAACAGAAATAAAGTAGGTGCCCCCAACCAAAAAAAAATACTATTTTTCAAATGCAATGCAAAAAATAAACCATCAATCTTGGATAAAAATTTAAAATATAGCATGCTAAGTGTCTGCTGTTTTGTGGCACACACCACATGCTAAGTAATCTTAAGAATATCTTAGACGAGGTCACTCTCCCAATTTAGCAAAAATGGAGAAAGGTTAGAGTAATCATGAGGTCTGAAGGATCAACATTCTCTCTTTGCAAAGAAGCCAAGATATGGGAGTCATATATAAGGAGCACTTTACTCAAATGTGCATGGCCTTCCAAGTAACATAACGCTAGATGCCACCAATTGTGAGTATATCTAGCACCCTAAAATATATCAGTGCATGATCGAACCCACTTTGCAAACTACCTACCATCTATAATGTATGGATCACTGAACAGTGGTAGAAGAGGGAAAAGACTACTTCACATGAATGAACAACAAGCATTCCATGAATCCAAACATGTTTTCATAAATTGGACTGCCTCCTTAAAGCAACATTCATGCTGAAACACATGACATAGCTATATGAAAAACTAATGGATATCAAAGACATGTTGTAAAATGATTAACACAAATAAAGTAGGTGCCCCCAACCAAAACAAAATACTATTTTTCAAATGCAATGCAAAAAATAAGCCATCAATCTTGGATAAAAATTTAAAATACAGCATGCTAAGTGTCTGCTGTTTTGTGGCACACACCGCATGCTGAGACCATGGGTCATCACTTTTGATTGTCAAGCCTTTCCTTGAAGCCAATTTTGCATCCCCCATTCACCCAAACTCCAGTAAAGAAAATGAAAACATTCCATATATATAGTTTTCACCTTGATTTGTTGGCAAAACCTGCCTTGATAAGTCAGAATCTATGAATAGAAAATCTCAGACTCTTCCTTAGGAACTTCTTCCTTAGCTTAAAGTGAGAAAGGCAAGCCTACTAAGATGACAATAGGTAGCTTGCGTAAGTTTCCTATGGGGTCTTCACCCTTATGGTTAGGACATTTCCACCAAGTGAAACTTTGGGAGGTAATGCTCCCTCGTGGAAGGTATATCTTTGTTGAGGCTATATATCTCCATTGATCTCCTTCAACTTACCGGGTTTTCCTTCTTGGAATAATCTACCTGTTATTTCTATGTTTATGCCATTTAATTTCTTTTTGATCTTGTACTCATCTTACATTTCATTTCATCTCATTTTTGAGACAGAAGTTTCAATTTCAATCTCTAAACTTGGCATAAATTATAACCGTGTTCTTGGCAATTTCGGAAGGGTTTTGCATTTTGGGCCTGGGAGTCCTCAAATCTCAATGGGTGTCAATCCATTATGTGGTTTCTAGATTAGGAGGCATAGCCCTGTGACACTTAAAAAAATATACTAATTCTCTATTGTGTCCTTGTTGCGTACTTGTTTTGTAGAGGAAACAACTATATCAGTGTGCTACACCATATCATTCGGAAAGCCAAACCCACAAAAATATTCAGGAGGCTTTCCTCGTTACCATGCTTCTTCCTTGACATAGGTTTAGGTTTTCGTTCCTGTATACAAGAAGAAGGAACATGACCAAATTTATCTCTTTTGGATTTGGTGCTACAATCAAACAAGGCATTACTTGTAGAGTCCTGTCATAGGTTGTGAATGTGTTTTATGTTACATGTGCATAATTGCAAAGCCTTTTTGTGACACTGGTGAGGGGTGCATATGCAAGAAGTTGTAACTAGACAACGTAGCACATAAAAACTTTTGGACATGTTCTCAAGGTTCATGCTCTTACAACTTAAAAAAGATAGCGTAAGGTATCTATCAGCTTAAGCTTGACAATAATCTAAATCTTCCAGTCGATATCTGGAATTTTAATTTCTTTCCATTGGTAGGGACAGATTTTTCACTTGGAAGAATAGACCTAACATCACTTCAACATCTTATATTTTAAATCAAGATGGATAATCAGTGATCATGTGTTTTTTATAACTTCACTCTAGACACCATGGGTTATATTAAGTTATTAACAAAATTATAATCTCTTCTGACAATAAAACATTTATAATCTCTAAATCTCGTATCTTTTCCTTCAGTATTCTGGATGAGTGCTGCTGTCACCCAAATCCTCACTCTTTAAGCCCAGCTACCTCCTTGATGGCTATGAGAAGATTCCTTTAGAATACCTCACCCAATCAATAAGAACAATGCCTTACTGGCTGACTTTTAGTCATCAATCCCTTTGACCTATTTTGGTGTTTAGTGGACACTGACAGAAGTTTCAATTTCAATCTCTAAACTTGGCATAAATTATAACTGTATTCTTGGAAATTTCGGAAGGGTTTTTCATTTCAGGCCTGGGAGTCCTCAAATCTCAATGGGTGTCAATCCATTATGTGGTTTCTAGATTAGGAGGCATAGGCCTGTGACACTTAAAAAAATATACTAATTCTCTATTGCGTCCTTGTTGCGTACTTGTTTTTTACAGGAAACAGATATATGAGTGCGCTACACCATATCATTCAGAAAGCCAAACCCACAAAAATATTCAGGAGGCTTTCCTCGTTACCATGCTTCTTTCTTGACATAGGTTTAGGTTTTCGTTTCTGTATACAGGAAGAAGGAACATGAACAGATTTATCTCTTTTGGATTTGGTGCTACAATCAAACAAGGCATTACTTGTAGAGTCCTGTCATAGGTTGTGAATGTGTTTTATGTTGCATGTGCATAATTGCGAAGCCTTTTTGTGACACTGGTGAGGGGTGCATATGCAAGCAGTTGTAACTAGACAACATAGCACGTAAAAACTCTTGGACATGTTCTCAAGGTTCATGCTATTACAACTTGAAAAAGATAACGTAAGGAATCTATCAACTTAAGCTTGACAATAATCTAAATCTTCCAGTCGATATCTAGAATTTTAATTTCTTTCCATTGGTAGGGATAGATTTTTCACTTGGAAGAATAGATCTAACATCGCTTCAACATCTTATATTTTAAAGCAAGATGGATAATCAGTGAGGATGAGGATGGAAAGTTGGATGACTGGGAGGCTGTAGCTGATGCCCTAAATCTTTTTGAGGACTCTTTGGAATTGTCAGGAAAAAAAGTGAGGGAGAAAATACCCATTGTTGCTCAGTTTCAAATCAAAATTTGTTATTCAGTTAAAGCAGAAAACAAAGAAATTCTAAACCACAGTACAAAATCAAGCCCGTAATGATTCCAAATCTTGTCTCATTGCCTAGTCTCTCTAAACTACACAGCTTTCTAGCACAATTTGGGAGGCTATCTGCATGCTTATCAACTAATAGGACTAAACAAAGCGATCAAACCTATATCAACTAAGCAAATTGCAAATACTTACAGCCCGGGATGAACAAATTCTGTGTAAAAGTATTTTTCATTAACAGAAAAAGAGAGTATATTAAAAACACATGGAAAAAACTGTTTAAAAAAAGTGCACAGGTAATCAAAATTACAATCAGAAGTAGGAAAAAACCTGTATTTTGCATGAACTCTCACTTCATAAAGGGAAAAATCTGAACCAAAAACTTGTGCTACTTGTAACTTTGAAGATTTGTTCTTTTGAATCAGACAGAATCCTGTATGTAAATATCGTGCTTGTGAATTTGTAAATCTCGATACCTTATTGCTTTTAACGATTCACTGGGTGCATTAATGGAAGTAAATCTAACAGCTCAGAACTGCCATATTTATTAATTCATTACAGCTCGAACTGTCTGATGACATCAGATTAGATATCAGATGGAGTGGGAATCAACACTTAGTTTACTACTACTTTCACCTAGTTCAATAGACTATATTTACTATATTTACTGACAAGAACGTGCATGTAGATAGATATCGGGTATATGAATGAAAAATTTCAAATTTTAAAAAAACATGTATATTTTTTATATATGGAAAAAATAGTATTCGATCAAATTATAAGTAAAATTTCAATACGAATGTAATGAAAAATCTTTTTTTTTTTTTTTTTTTTTATGTTAAATAATATATTTAATAATTATTAAAAGAAAAAAAAATAGATTTTTCAATTTTTTTATTTATGTTAAATAATAAATTTAGTAATTATTAAAAAAAGAAAAAAGAAAAAAATAGATTTTTCCTTATTTCAAATATGGAATTACTTCAAATACAGAATTTAGTAATTATTAAAAAAATTAAAATTAGAGATTTTTTTTTAATTCAAATAAGGAATTTAGGAATTTGTTAATTATTTTTTATCTCTATTTTTCTAGCAATATATACTTGTCTCGTATAAAACCTCATGCAATAATTTTCGTAACACCCTTGAAATAATATTTACTCTCATTTATTAAATATTTTGTATTTCCACTTTTCAACTTCAGTGACAAAGAAATAATAAATTTAGTTAACAATGAGTAAAATCCATCAAAAGTGTTGCCTAAAGTCATAGTTATTTGATCTATTACAGATGATGAAACTATTAATGAAATGAAAGATTTCAATATGTGACATAGTAATCAAGATCATTTATAAGAATTCTTACCTATAACTATTCATGTGATACATAACTTTGGTTCCATTACAAGAGATATTGAATAATTAGGCCATGTTCATTTTAGCAATGATATAAACAATAATGTTCATTTTAGCTTACCTATTCAATTAATTTGGCTATTATATCCACTATTGGCCACTTGGGAAATATCACATTAGTTTAAAACTTGCTTACTCGGTCTTCACATAACCAAACAATGGGTCATCAATTAACACAGTTATGTTTCCATCATCTACCTTATCCATCTGCCAGATCACTAAGACGCTATCCCCCCAGGACACTTAATGCTCTATACATGCTTACTGTCTCGATACTCGACACCTAACATACAGACAAGCTTGTAGATTGAAGCCCTAATGTCTCAATACTCGATATCTTGAAAGGCCAATGGTCGGGCTATCAAGCGATCAGGCCCTCAGAAGAGGCTAAAGAGTGTCATTGATACTAATTAGCTGATATATTAACATCCAAAAGCCCAACATCCATGTCATCGCTATATGGTTACCACCTAGACATCACCTCGGTGCCTAGTCAACCTTCCATTGCCATGTCAACATGCCACATCACTTGCCACATTGGTATGCCATGTAATCTAGACCCACATTGATGCCACATCATAATGAGACGTTAGCATGTCAAATCAACTGCCACACAATTGATTGTGGTATCCCCGGATCCACGTCCACTCACCACACCATTACTCTATTGATACCAAGGTTTCTTGTTGGTGACTAGTGTCCTACTTACCAATGTCTACTACCCAATATTGTTCCATTTTGATAGGTTGATGTACCAACAACTAATACATTGCATTAGTGTTAGTTGACCTCGAGGTGTCCTTAACATAGTTAGCCCAAAATTTGACCTCTCGATGGACTATAGTCCCCAACCATCAAGTGAGAGTCCTTGAACCCTGTATCTCCATGAGCTAATGGATAATGTAGGGTGATATGCTAATATCAAGGACATGTTTGACATGGCATGTAGGTTAGTTGGGGATTTTTTCACAATTAAGTGATGGGGAGCACTATTTTCCATTGTTATAAACCATAGGTATATAGATGGTGTATGGGTGTTAATGTGAGGATAATTTTTCCCCACAAGGATGGCTTTGTTTGGGTCCTTGGACATCATCTAAGGAGAAACACCATTATCATGCTAGGGTCTAGTACGAGTGGTTTTTAAGGCTTAGTAATAATACAGACTATGCACATGGTACAAAACCACCCCCCAATGCCTCTAAGGTGAATAGTTGGCCTAGTGGTGCTCATGGAGACCATCTAAGGGATGGTTCTTAGGCCCTTGAACATTTTTCAAGGATGAAAACTAGTCCCTGAGGGCCTAAAAGAGGTGTAAGATAATGCTCATGGTCCATGTATAAGCTCCCAAGCCACTTCAATACAACACCTACAAAGCAAATATTTTCCCCACGTATGTTGTATGGACAATGTTTATTTCCCTTTAGTGGTTAATTCCTATTGAAAAGTGTTTGAAATTTTTCATGTTATATGTTGATGCCTATTGCTACACTTTTTATCTTTCAATCTCTATTCTTCTAGCAATATATACTTGTCTCATATACAACCTCAAGCAATATGCTTGGTAACACCCTTGAAATAATATTTACTCATTTATCAAATATTTTGTATTTCCGCTTTTCAACTTTAGTAAAAAAGAAATAATAAATCTAGTTAACAATGAGTAAAATCCATCAAAAGTGTTGCCATAACAACAAATGGTTGTACAAGATTCTCCACCTCCTCCTATGGGTAATGCAAGGAAATGGTAATATGGTCCTAATAACAATGCGTAGGTCCTCATGTTAATTCTCACATTTATTTTACCATGAGAGAAAAATCATATGACCCTCCTGAGTCAAGTTCCACTTCTAAGGACTTGACCACCCCTTTCGATTCCACTAGATCTCTCAGATCAGATAAGCCTATGGAACTACTATATCACCCACCTAACATTGTATTCCAAAAGTTAACAAACAATCCTGATGCGCGGGCTTCCCAACATTATAGTATTATTGAAGAGTTAGTCGAAGCATCATGTGTCATGTCTTCCTTAGAGGATTTTCAGTCCTGCCTCATGTAGCGCAAATCCTTATTGACTACTATTAGAGGGGTAGAGCCCTTGGAATCTAAGTCACTGGATTCGTCCTAAACCCCCTACGAATCTCGAATCCAACGAATATGACACGATTCGGTACAGATTCGTGTCCAAATCATATGACACGCAGTGTCCATTTCCGACATGTCGAATCCAAGGTCATGTCACGATTTTTAAAAGCGTGTCACAATTTTGGGACACATGTCCTGTTTCCAGGGCTCGCTAAGCTCAGTGCGGGAATGAAAAGGGTGTGTTTGCTCATTAATATTTTCATTTGGCAAGTGATTTGTGCTATTGCAGCAAGGAGTAGAGCATTTTGGTAGCTTCATGATCAAGTCTAGGCCCTAGTATTGATATGCTATTCATGGTAATGTTAAAAGTGACATTCTCCTTAATCTTCATTTTCATCCTTTTACTTAAATTTTTAACATTACCATGAAATGACTCAGGATGTTTGAGAGTGGTTCCGGCCTCATTGGATTTCATATGGAGAAAGTAGAATTTTAGATTTCATTCAAAATCCAGCAGACTTATCACTTTTTTAGGATTTTAGGATTGGGGGATTGCAATGTTTCCATTGAATTTTGTCATGTATTAGGGTATGGAACTCGTATTTAATAAAATAATATATAACGTGTCCTGTTCCGGGGGGTCAGCGTGTCCGAATCTGACACCACGAATCTTGAATCCTACGTGTCCCAAATCCCTGAGTCATGTGACTTAGCTTGGAATATGACTAGGATCATTTTACCACATGGCTTGTCTCTCTGCTTATTGAACATGACTCCCTAATGACGAATTTCATATGGAAAAAATCATCATGGAGGTCATGGATTCACCTATTGACAATCCTAGGGAGATTATGCGTCTTGATACCTCTAGTCTCCCCTAATGGGAAAAAGTAGAGATTGGTAAACTAAATCTCGAATTAACCTAGGGGGCATTTTCTCAGCCATCCTTGGAAGTGTCACCCTTGGACCAAGTAACGTTTTTGGTTTCTAATGTTGAACTTTCCAGTGAATTTTCAAACACACATCCATCATTCAATGAGTTTCTTGTCACCCCTTTATGTCTTCATAGTCCTTGTCATGGAGCCACAATAGCTCACAAGACCACTCACTTTTTATGTCCTCTGGTTATTCCTAATAACACTATGATTCTAGGTTTTCCTTGTTATCATCAATCTTTAGGAGTCTCATAGTTAAAATTTGTATGGCATGGCCCCATCATGGCACACCATATGGTACCTCAATTCCTCCCTAAGTTCATGTACAAGAATCCTTTTCTTGTGTCCAAAATAGGCACACATTGACATGATTGTTTTGATTGAGTTGTGATTGTACCTTGTACAAAGAAGTGTGTGTGTTGTTTTGTATCCTTCTGGTTTGATGTGTGATGCGAGAACTTTTCTACTATATAATTTTTGAGAAAAAAATACCAAAAAATTCTAGGGAATGAAATATTCTAGAAAAAATATATGGACGTTGGTTAGAAATGACTAATCTGATGCTTTGAACACCAAACAATACACTAAGTATGGATGTTGGTTAGAAATGACTAATCTGATGCTTTTAACGCCAAACAATACACTAAGTATGGGTTTTGGTTAGAAAAGACTAATCTGACGCTCTCAAAGCCAAACAATACACTAAGAACGAATGGAGGAGGCATATTCCTAGTGTTGAACCAATGTTCATGCTCCAACAAGCTCAAAATGAAGGGCCCAATATACGCAAAAGGGTAAAAAACATAATGATGACTACAAATAAATATAAGGAAGGAAATTGGTTGATAACACTTCATATTATTTTCTTATGCCATACATAATACACTAGGATTATATTTAAATTTTAAATTAATATTACGTATAAAATTTATTAGATTTGTAGCATGTTGAGAATTGGGAAAGAATAGACTAATCTGACATGCATTCTAAATTTAGTGATTAGTTGAAAATTGCATGGAGTTTTCTGGAAGTGTTAGGGTTTGCAAGAGTTCGCGGGAGTTTCCATGGAAGCACGCAGGGGAGGGAGCTCCACTCCCTCCTATAGGCAGGCAATGGCTAGTCGAGGAAAGAAACCATTAGAGAGTGTCATAGGTCCTTCAGGTGTGGGGACAAGGATTATAGAAGAGGAACAAGATTCAAATAAGACAAAGGAGAATAACATCGACAAGGAAAATGAGCAAGAAGACAAGGAACAGGGAGTGAATAACAAAGCACAAAAAGGGCCATGTAAGCCCAAAGTTGAGGTCACTCCCATAGTAGTTTTAAATGATCCTACTCTGCAGGCGCATAGAGACCACATGAGGACATATGCTATCATTTTTAAATTCATGGCAGTATGGCCCATAGAAAAAGCTTTACAATCATGGATTAAATATAACTGGAAACCAAAAGGAAGCATTGACCTACATCTTGGGTAAGGGTTTCTTTACAGTAGTCTTCACAAATATTGAGGACAAAGACAAAGTGTTTGAAGGAGGGCCCTACTTCTATGTAGCAGCAGGCCTTTATATGCGACCGTGGATGATGAACTTTGTCCCTGAGAGAGAAACATTCACTTCTGTCCCAGTCTAGGTAAGACTCTACTCGTTACCCCTTGATTACTGGCAAATGGAATCGTTATCTGCTATAGGAAACAAGTTAGGGCATTTTGTCAAAACTTCTGAAGCCACCAAGAAGGGTAAGTACACTTCCTTCACAAGAATATGTGTGGAGATGGATCTCTTTGGAGCTCTTTCGGATGAGGTCATTTTAGAAGTTTTGGATGAAGAATGGGTGCAAACAGTTGATTATGAAAATATTCCTTTCAGATGCTGAAAATTCCATGAGCATGGGCACCTATTTAGAAACTGCCCTCTCAGCAAAATAGAGAACAAAAGTAAGGCCAACAAAAAGAAAGATACTAAAGGCTTTCACAAAGTGGTTCATAAAGGAAAAGGGGGCAGGAGGGGGCTAAAGCAGTAGCAGATAGAAGGACCACAGACTAATATGAATAGGTTCCAAGTTCTGGAAGAAGAAGAAGAAAATATAAGAAAGATAGATCAGGTAATGGAAGGAAAACCAGGGGAAAAGGAGAAAGAGGAAGACACAACTCAAACACAGGATAGTATCAAATAGAAAGAGACTATGATGAGCGATGCAGAACCATAGATGGACCAAGAAATGACCCAGAGTGAGATGGAAATGGAAGATCATGAACTACAAGAGATTCTTGACAGGAACAACCAGGATCTGGAAGGATTCTTGAAACAGGGGACCATGAGTGGGGTAGACTCTTTACCGCCAAAAGAATCTAATAGGGTACAACAGTTGTTCCTATGGAAAACTCAGGCTATAGGGCTGGACAGACAAGGAAAAAGTGAAAGGTAGGGCAACGAAGGTGTGAAAACCATGAAAAACACAGTGAGATTAGCTCCCAGAATTCCAGGAAAGAAAAGAGGATAGAAAAAGCAGAACGAGTTATTAATGCAATGTGGAAAGCTAATGATAGATTCAGGTAAGATGAAAGATCTAACCAGCTACTCCTTTACAAATCTTTAATAATGAAGTTTACATCTTGGATAGGTGCACTTTTCAATTTTCTAACTTCTCCTTAGCATCATTGCCATCCAATATCACGTTTAGCATATTCACCTTCACATTACACTGTTTCTTGTAGAAAAATAAGGACACTTGTAGTAGTTTGCAACCTGACTTCTAAGCTTGCCCAAATTCACACGAAACACATGATTTTCCTTAATGCTCTATACATACTTACTGTCTTGATACTTGACACCTAACATACAAACGAGATTGTAGGTTGAAGCCCTAATTTCTCAATACCCGATATCTTGAAAGGCCAATGGTTGAGCTATCAAGCCACCGAGCCCTCAGGAAGAGGCTAGAGAGTGTCATTGATACTAATTAGTTGATATCTTAACATCCAAACGCCCAACATCCACGTCGTCACTATATGGTTACCACCTATACAACACCTCGATGCCAAGTCAACCTTCCATTGCCATGTCAACATGCCACATCACTTGCCACATTGGTATGCCATGTCATCTAGACCCACATTGGTGCCACATCATAATGAGACGTTAGCATGTCAAATCAACTGCCACACAATTGACATGCGGTATCCCCAGGTCCACATCCACTCATCACATCATTACTCTATCGTTATCAAGGTTTCTTGTTGGTTACTAGTGTCCTACTTACTAATGTCTACTAACCAATATTGTGACATTTTGATAGGTCGATGTACGAACAACTAATACATTGCATTCGTGTTGGTTGACCTTGAGGTGTCCTTAATACAGTTAGCCCAACATTTGACCTCTTGATGGACTATAGTCCCCAACCATCAAGTGAGAGTCCTTGAACCCTCTATCTCCATGAGCTAATGGATAATGTAGGATAATATGTTAATATCGAGGACATCTAACCTAGACTAGGTTAGTTGGGGTTTTTTGCACAATTAGGTGATGAGGAGCACTATTTGCCAGCATTATAAACCATAGGTATATAAATGTTGTATGGGTGTTAATGTGAGGATTTGCCCAACAAGGATGACTTTTGTTGGGGTCTTGGACATCATCTAAGAAGAAACACCATTATCATCTTAGAGCCTATGAATGGTTTTTAAGGTTTAGAAATAATATAAACTATGCACATTATACAAAACCACTTCCCAGTGCCTCTAAGGTGAATGGTTTATAGAATGCAAATGTATGTTTATATAATTTATAAGATGCACATGTTAGTTAATATTATATGGTTTGTATTAATAAAATAAATGGACAAATTAATAGAACTTCTGGCAAATGAACATTTAAAAAATTATTATGATGAAGACTTTTCAAACAATTTTGTGGGAAAATTCAATTAATAGAACTGTTGGCAAATGAACCTTTAAAAAAATATTATGAAGTAGAATTTTCAAACATTTCTATGAGAAAATTTAAAATTTCGCTTTTCCTTGGCTGGGCTTGGCTCGAATCGGCTGTTCTTATCTCCTTGTCTCGAAGTCCCACCGCCTGAACATTCTCTTCCAACGATTGATTGAGGTGTCGCTGTCAGGGTTCACACCTAGTAGGAAAGCTTATTTTCTGAACCAACTGTCTTATATTATTATATGATATTTGGCAAGGTGGGCTCTAAATATCTGGTATTCAACGATTTGGAAAACTTTTGAGCAGACAGATCAGTGTGCTTTAAGGAGCAATAGCCAAGACAAGTTTACCAGCTCTGCATTTACTGCTATTTTTTCTGTGAGGTCGATCTTCCATAGTTTTTGCCTAAAACAGGTATGTGTTGTAGCTTTCTCCTTGTTTTCTTAAAAAATAGCTCCTTGAAGATAGGGTGTAGAAACTGCAGGCAAAATTTTCATGTATGTTTTAGCTTCTGGATCCTCTCCAGTGCCATTCCTGCCTCCTCTGTAGCCTCCTCTATATCCACCTCACGCACCTCCTTAGTTGTTCCTGGGCTCACCTCCTCAACTCGAAAATAATTTCTTTTGAATCATTTTTCGATTGTATGGAGGGCGCAATAGTTGTTCCTGGGGTTTTCGATTGTATGGAGGGCACAAAAGTTGTTCCTGGGGTCACCTCTTCAACTCGAAAATAATTTCTTTTGAATCAATTTTCCATTGTATGGAGGGCACAACAGTTTTCATTAGTATTAGTATTTGGAGGGCATTTCTCTGCCGAGGCGTACCATCCCACTTTCTTTGGTTATCAAAGAGTTTTCCCTGATCAGTTCCTACCCTGCAATCATCTTTGACATTGCTCGCATGCCCATCATAACTGAAAATGGGCGAATGAATTCAAAGGCATCTCCACTTCCCCTCAATTGCTTTTGCTGTTTACACATCAAATAGAAGGCTTGAGGAGATGATTGATCAAGTGGGGGCACATGTACGCCTAGTGCCGATTTTGGTGGAGATTAAGGAGGGGACCCTCCGCTCTCAGTTTTTTGTAAAGTTATGATTATGCTTAGGGCATATCTTATGAATCATTAGGGGAGATGGATCCGTTGGGTAAAAAACCTTGACAAATTAGATCTCTTTTGTGGAGAGTAGAGTGAAGGTTAGCCATTTCGTCTGCGGACCGGGAAGATTTGTGATCGCACACACAAACATTTGAATTGCAGAGACGAAAGTAGAAGAGACAGGGACCATAGCAGAAAGAGGAAAGTAGAAAAGATGCACAACAAGTGATATCATAACAGAACAAGGAAAGTAGAAGAGACAGGGACCATAGCAGCTTCCTCTCACTCCAGCGAGAATCATTACATCCCGTCGTATACCCTATCGGATTCCCAGTCGTTGCAGATTTTGTCATAACCTGTCATCTCAGGGCTAAAATTATATTAAAACACCCGGGACTATTGACCTTCCAAAAAATCATAAAAAATTTGTTCTTGGCACTTCTGCACTTGCTAAGACAGTGATGAAGGAAAAAATACTGGTTGTGGCTGAGCAGTATACGGATATCTACACGAAAACCCAAAACTGGTTTAATCTAGCCGATCTTGCATTGCAAGACCTTGATAGGGGTATACCTATGATAGGGGTATACTGATTTTATCAATAGGATGCATATGTTTGTATAGTTTTTTATTGTCTTAATCATATGACGAAAACCAGAGTACAAGAATATGGGTTTCAATGCTTTGCAACTGTTGAGTTCTTGAGGCTTGGTTGCAACTTGGAGAACTAGGAATATTTTGAGAAGAGTATATATATTCTTTTCAATCCATGTCCTTGCCTTGCAGGACATTGAGAGCGGTATATAGATTCTTCTCAATGGAAAACAATTGCCGTTTGTGTGGTTGTTTATGATCTTGCCATTTATTCACGTATTTTTGTAATATGTAAAAAGTTGCAACCTCATTAAATGACACTTACACAGCTAGAATACACCAGTGCTACCTCTAGAGAGATAAAATCAGTTGTGTTCATCTGGTTCCTCAGTGCTCAAGATACTGGCCCATTGTATAAACATAATCGAAGGGAATATCCTTCGCTTCGACAAGTGAAATAGCTAGTAAACTCAAGGTAGCAATATCAAGATGAGTCCATATGTGCTACATTATTAGATTGACTTGGCAAACTGATATCCTGTTTCCTGTTCAGATTGTTGGGGCTACCTTTAGATTCTTTCTTTTTGATTGTACAAAATTTAAACACATACCAAACCCATTTCCTTGTAAGCATTACTAAGCATAGGATGATAATATGGGGCATTTTCTTGGATCGGATTCCAGCGTAGTTATTTCCTCTGCTTTTGGGCATATGTAAAGTTAAGTGCATTTTAATGGAATGTGATTGCTTGTTTCTGTGTTAATATATCTACAAATTTACTTGCTGACACTTTCACATCAATGTAAGACAAGTCCTTATAATCAAATGGGTATTTATCCCAGGAGTTTATTCTTGCACATTCTCACACTTTCAAGGCTTGCATATGTGCCATAAATCATAGACAAGTCCCAAGACTTGGAAGAAAACTCAAAGTTAGAACCTCTTTTGACAGCGTATAGGTCCTCCTCATAAGACAATTGTAGGGACTTCTCCCTTCAACGCGGTTGGGCTTTAAGACTACGGCTAAGACGTGCTAGGTTGCCTTACTTTAAGAACACCTAAAACACATCCTTTAGGACTGTGTATTGAGTCTCTTTCTTATTATGGATTAGGGGTTCATTTAGGCTCCCTTTGACTGCGTCTTAGTGTTATAGAAATTTTTGGGCCCTGCAACCCCAATCATGAAATGTCCATAAATCAAGGGCTCCTAAGTTACTAAAAGTGTTGTTCTAACCCCTAAAGGAACAAGGTCAATAGATTACAACTTCTCCCAGAAGTTCTCCATGAGAAACTGCTCAGAATTGGTCAAAACAGGATCATTGCAGCTGCTCCACTGGCTAAGTGCGTTGCATCTCACCTAAATACACTGTGAGGGTGCGTTGCATTTCAAAATTCCCTTCTCTGGGGTGCGATGGGTGAGAAATGACAAATGGCAGTGTCATTCCGCGAGGTGGAGAGGCAATGGAAGCTTCCAGAATCTTCTCCTGTGACACTTGCCTCACTGAATTCGACCAAGGATGAGTAAGAGACCTTCAGTCTCCAAGTGGAAGCAAGAACTATCAGAGAGAAGACACTAATCAAATCACAAGCTGACTCATCCCCCTTACAGATATATATATATATGGATCCCTCATCCCAGAGATCCGGAGGCTCGAATTTTGCATATTGTAAGGAATTGTTGTTGGTTTCTAGAGACAAACATCAGATTGTTTGGTAATCTAAGCTTTGTTTGAGGTGAAGAGGGGCTTCTTTGCTGGGAGGTTGATGCTGGGTCGGAACAACTGGTTGTAACTCCTCTTGGATCTTTTCTTTTTTATCAATAAAAACTATTTGAGTTTTCCTCCATGCTTTTGTATCATTGATGCTTGTTACATTTGTATGGTCAATTTACATCTGATCCTAGATTGTTTATGATTATAGATCCATGTCTTTGTATAGTGCTATGCTTCTGTGATCTTACAGGTACTTTGTGAAGCTGGACATGCAAGGGAGCAGGTAGCTGAGGACTATCAAAGAAGAGAGGGATTGAATCTAAGGATTAGCGCAAGACAGAGGTTGGTCTTTCTGTTCCTCTCTATCTATAATTCATAAAGGAAAAACAAAAGTAGTTTTTCTCTGTTTGTTTCTAACGCAGATGTCACACCTTAGTGGGATAGAGAAGTTCTAAATAGACACTTTTCCCTGTAACAAAATGGCAACTCCGCTGGGGAGCTAATTAGTTTGTTTGTTTATCATTCCTTGTTGTCCATTTCATAAGCTTACAAGTAGCATTCGAATTGCATTTGTCATAACAAATGCAAAGTAGATAATTGCTGCTTCAATCCATCCACTGGATCTATTTATGATTTAAACAAATGATTCACAAACTATCTGATTGCCCTTGTGATAGCTCTTAGATCCTCCTTAGATCTACCCCTGATTATTGCATTATTGATTGCTTTTTACTCGGCCAAAACCCAAGAACTAAACTGCAAACTGTGACCCGAAACCCGAACAGAGTCTCGTTTCTGGCCCAGCGCAGGTACTGTTCAGAGATTCTAAATTTTAGCGCACTCCCCGAGTGGACAACCTGTGCTGCATTTCAGATTCTCTGTGTTACAGGTGCGCTGATCAGACTAGCTCTGTGCAGCTGTGGCTTCTGTGGTTCCTTCTTTCCAGTTCTATTCCTGAATTTTGCTGCCTGTGATCAGTATATGCCTGTTTGAAACTCCTTTTCCTTGCTGTTATTTTGCCTCCTTTGTACAAAAGAACTATAGATGTTTTTGTGTGTTTGTTGAGTCATTTACAGTTCTCCTTTGCAAAAGTAGCATAATCGTACTGTCGTCCTTTGATTTGAATCTGTCGCAAGAGTCGATTTCGATCGTAGGAAAAAGTTTGATTGCTGTTGATGGTCGATTATCCTGTTACTATTGCTTTTGGTCTAAATTTGTAATTTTCTAGTGTCAGGAACAAGTATTCATTTCAAAATCGTGAAGTGTTGTGATCGTCTCCATTTTTTTTTATTTCGAAAAGAAGCTTGTTGATATTTGTCGCTTGAAAAGAAATTCAGGTTTGTGCATCGACTTTCTTTTTAGCATCTATATACTAAGAAAGTCGAAAAACAAATACATGCATGTGCATTTGCATATAGACAGTCTGATTGGCTTGATTTAGGAAAGTGCATTTAGAGTGTGCTCTTTGCTCTTTGTGAAAAGATTCTGTCTTTCTTTTCCCTAGTAGCTAGGATTTTCATTGCATAAAAGAGATAAAAAGTTTGCTTATCATCTTAGATTGCATTTTAGGAATTACATATACATCTCGTGGTGAACTTGAAAGGTAAACTTCATAAACAAGATCAACTTAAAATAAATTCAATGAATCTAACAACGCTTTGGAACTTAACGCAGAACATTTAGAAGTCTAGGTTAGAGACGTATTCTGGTGTCGTAAAGCCTGGTAACTATTGTTCTCACTGATGGTTGGGTGATTCCTCCACTTTGAGACGATAAGTGCTCGTACGGACTTGTGCTCCCACGTACCGTCGAGTATATTTTGGGAGACCCCAATAGGCTTAATCCTTTATCCATAGGAATTCGTGTCTGTCGCCCTATCGATCGCAATGCACTGAACACAACATTCGGGAAGATTGACTGCCGTACCGTAAAAAGTATTCTGCAGTTTTGCGATTGGTTTGGTACTCCCTCTACCTATATTTCCAGAGCAGTCCCTTTCGTTCCTTTTCAGACTCCTTAACGGAAAAGGTCCATCTGAGCACTTGTCACTTCAGGCTCATTAAAAATCGAAGGAGACTAGAGTCATCTTTTGTTTTTTCTCGACTCTTAAAAACTGAAAAAACAAGTTGTGTCAAAGCGTATAAAATTTATTTTAAACGAAATATTCATTACCCCTTTCCTACGTTAATCTTGGGTTGAGAAAATGGAGTCCACCAACCAAGGAATTCCCCTTGGAGGAAATCCTAGTCCCTTCTCCTCTTGGGGAAATGTTGGTGCACCCCATATGGCCACATTGTCGCTTCCAGGACTGACAATTGGTTTGCCTGTATGGCTCTTCTCAACCTTTGTCGTTTAGAACACCACTATTCCTGAACAATCGAATCAGCAAATAGACGAGTCCAGTGTTACCCACCAACCTTCTACTTCCTCTAATTCTTCCTCTCCTCCTTCCTCTTCGCTTGATGGGGCTGGTAAAGCCAAAAGTCAAGTACCTAAGGAGAAGAAGGAAAAGAAGAAGAAAGAGAAGAAGAAGAAGGAGCCAAAAGTGAATGGGGTCAAACGAGTGTCGTCTAATGAAAATCCACACACTGCATCAACCAGGCCTAAATCACCATGTGTCATTTGCAAGGGAGATCACTATCACATAGATTGTCCTTGCATCCCTCAGATCTTAAGGGACTGGTCTCCCCGTTTGCACAACCCAATGTCGTCAACCTTTGATGATCATGTTGAAAACACACCATCATCTAGTGAAAGTGAAGCCCCAGGACAAAAAGGAAAATATAGATTTCCTTGTAAACTGTGTGAAGGCAATCACGCCGTCCACCGTTGTCCCTTCTTAGACGAGGCTAAAAGAGTTTTGGATGATCGTCTAGTTTCACCGTTACAACTTCCTCCTGGATATAAAAAACTCTTGCCGAGTCTGTCACCAGTTGAAAATCTGGCTGGCTCACTCAGGTGGTCGGCTGAAGCATCTACCATTGAAGATAAACCATCTGAATCCATACTTGACGAAAGTCAAAAGGTCGAGGTGGCAGTTGACCTGGTCTTGCCTTCATAGGTTCCATGTTCACATGATACAATCACTGAAGATAACAAGGATGACACCGTCCAAATTCTTTTCATAAGCACAGACTCCAATGAACATGGGGGCAATTTACCCGTTCCTTTACCACAGGAAGGAAGTTCATCAGAGTCGTACCCGGCTGTCTATTCGGTCCCACCTCCAAGCAACCTAGTTGTCTCCTTCGACTGGAATCAATTGGGCAGACCCCATTTACCAACTAGTATACCATTCCGAATTATTGTTCAAATATATAGAATGGTTATGGCTGGTACCATCATAGATGAGGGGGCTTCTGTGAGTATCCTTTCCTCAACTGCTTGGAAAGCGCTTGGTTCGCCATTGTTTTTGCCTGAGATGAGAAATCTGACAGGCTTTGATAAAGGAACCAGTCGACCGTTAGGGATCCTTCCCAATGTGCGCATAACATTGAGAGGGAAAATTGTTCACATGAACGTAATGGTAGTTCAAGGACCCCTGGAGTAAAATATACTCCTTGGACGAGACTATATTTATTGCATGGGAGCAATTGTCTCCTCACTCTTTAGAGTAATGTTTTTTCTGCACGAAGGAAGAGTGGTCAAGCTCGTGGACCAGCTTTCATTTCCCGGATCATACAAAGCAAATAGTCATATACCATCCCTAAATGGTCTTTTCACGCAAGAAATGTCTCAATCCCCAGTCTGTCCACCCGATGAGCGCGAGTGATTTGGGCGGACATGACTGAAACCCAGGGGGCATGCACCCTGGTCTGCTTCGGCAGGAAAACTTCGGGTATAGGGTAGGTTTCCGCGAGAGAATATGATCTCCGTACTCCCATCCGTGATTGGAAGAGGGAGTTGGACTGGAATAAGATCCTCTTGTCAAAGTTATGTGGGTTGGTGGGAATCGTCGCTCAACTTTGTTTATTTTGGTAGACATCGTCGAATAAATGTTCTGTTTACGTGCTAGATAGAACAATCTTTGGGTAACCTGAAAGAGGTATACCTTTCCTGATAAAACAAATGTTTTGTCAGCTCGAATAGAAGGTGACCTTGAAACTCTATTTTATACCTGGGGGCATGCAAGCCTTTTGGAGTGCAAGCAAAGAACGACTATTTTTTTTTTTAAATTTGTAGGTCCTCTAACCCTTTAAACTCATAGGATTAGTTGTTTCCTAACTTGCATAAAGAAAGGATGTGGGGCAAATCTCTAAAAGTTGCCATTTTATACGAGACATTTTTATCACACGACTGGATTAATCGAGCAGTTTTAGCACATAGTTCAAGCTCGTTAAAAAATAAACATAAGACATGAGCAAATGTTTCCACCTGCGTTTAAGCTCATTAAAAAATGAACTATTCCCCGGTAAATAACCATCGTGAATGTAGTACTTCAGCCATTAAAGCCTTGGTCGTGTTTGCATCGTCACCTCCACTTTTTCATTGGCCGATCATTCACCTCCATTTGATTGTTTACCCATTTTGAGGAACAGATGCGAAGAGTGATTTCACTAGCCATCCTTGTGACACTGCCGTGATTGGAAAATTCCAAACCTTACCTGGAATCAGCTGCTACCCGTTTTATCACTCGTTACTCAAAAGACGAGTCTCCTTTAAGCTATTTTCAACTGACTCGTAAAATATGAAAAGATTGATGAGCCATTGGCCTCTCCAGCTCGTTAAAGGGACAGGAAGTGCTATCCCTCCTCTAGATTTTAATCTTTTTGGACCTGAGGGATTATTACACAAAACGATCGAGCGCTTGTTTTGTTCGGCTCGTTAAAAGTATCGAAAACTCATCCCTTCTGTATTGTTTTATACTTTTTCGGACTTAAGGGATTAGATGACGAAAAAGAAATTTTGGAGTTACCTTTATGTTCCTTTTCAGACTCTCTAAAATTGAAAAGGACCGAGTTATCTTTGTCTTTAAACTCGTTAAAAATATTAATAGCGACAAACTTGTCTATAGATGAGAACGAGTTTCACTATTGCTAGGCTCGTTAAAACATAGCGATGGGTTTGCCCGAAGGGCAAATTATAGAACAAGAATATGTTATCCTCCTCAATCTTGACAAAAATAAAGAGGTACTGGTCAGCAATGACTGGGGAAAATTGGGAATAAAACTCAAAGAAACTTTGTTGGTAGCAAGTCGCTCTTGAACATGACACTTCCACTCCGTGTCCGAGTTAGGTTGGGTTGTTTCATTCACCGGTCACATCACCATGGTCAGGTCATACCATCTACATTTGGGGTTAATGCTACCAATCCATCACATTAGTGTCGCCGATATGTTCAAGAGAAGTCATTCAGTGAATTCACTTGTGTCTCACCCACTACCATACATTATACTCCATTCTTTCATGACCGCCACCCTGAACCTTATATCACCAGATCGTTTTCACCTCCATTAAAATCATTTGCTCCGTTCCATGTCATTGATGTGGGATTCATTAATGCCCTCCTGTGACGGATCACTTCTTGTTGACATCAGCTCATTATCCAAGAAGTTGATCTAGGAAAACCCCATTCAGTACTTTGAAGCTTGCATGCCTCAATGGCAAGTTTCTCACTTTCGGCGACAGGTTTACATCAATGGCCTTCGACCGAAAGATTTTGCGTGGTGTTCGACGCCAAGTCCTTTATTCACACCACGTGAATTGTACTGCAGTACCTTGAGGGTCATCATCATTATTGGTGATTCCTCTCGCGCTTGTTAACAGTTTACATCATTGACTGGTAATCAAGCGATGTCTTTCCATGTTCGACTTCAGAACATTTCTCACATGGATCGACTTGTACTTCGAGTGAAGATAAAACAAGATTGAAGACCCCGGATCTAGTTTCATCCATCCGGGCTGCGATATATATTCAGGGAAAATAAAGACATTAAATGTACATCATTGCTGCACAGATAATCATCCACTCAAAAGGATGATGGTTCTACCAGAATCATCAGTCTACACTCAGACGCTTGTCTGTCCTATGTACATGAAAATGAATTTATAAAGCTGAGCATGGGAATGCCCGCCTCAGCTAGATCATGAAAATATTATGAAGATAATGTATTGTATTGTATCTTATTACAGGTCTCCTCCCAGCATTGAAAGAACTTCAGATCCTCATAATAAAGCATTTCACCCGACACCAAAAGGTTAATGGCCTCATACTTTAGGGGGCAACTGTTATAGACATTTTTAGGCCCTGCAACCCCAAGCATGAAATGTCCATAAATCAAGGGCTCCTAAGTCCCTAAAAGTGTTGTTCTAACCCCTAAAGGAACAAGGTCAACAGATTACAGCTTCTCCCGGAAGTTCTCCATGAGACATTGCTCAGAATTGGTCAAAATAGGATCATTGCAGCTGCTCCACTGGCTAAGTCCGTTGCATCTCACCTAAATACATTGTGAGGGTTCGTTTCATTTCAAAAGTCCCTTCTGTGGGGTGCGATGGGCGAGAAATGACAAATGGCAGTGTCATTCCGCTAGGTGGAGAGGCAATGGAAGCTTCCAGAATCTTCTTCTGTGACACTTGCCTCACTGAATTCGACCAAGGATGAGTAAGAGGCCTTCAGTCTCCAAGTGGAAGCAAGAACTATCAGAGAGAAGACACTAATCAAATCACAAGCTGACTCATCCCCCTTACAGATATCTATATATGGATCCCTCATCCCAGAGATACGGAGGCTGGAATTTTGCATATTGTAAGGAATTGTTGTTGGTTTCTAGAGACAAACATCAGATTGTTGGGTGATCTAAGCTTTGTTTGAGGTGAAGAGGGGCTTCTTTGCTAGGAGGTTGATCTTGGGTCAGAACAAATGGTTGTAACTCCTCCTGGATCTTTTCTTCTTTATCAATAAAAACTATTTGAGTTTTCCTCCATGCTTTTGTATCATTGATGCTTGTTACATTTGTATGGTCAATTTACATCTGATCCTAGATTGTTTATGATTATAGATCCATGACTTTGTATAGTGCTATGCTTCTGTGATCTTACAGGTACTTTGTGAAGCTGGACGTGCAAGGGAGCAAGAAGCTGAGGACTATCAAAGAAGAGAGGGATCGAATCGAAGGATTAGCGCAAGACAAAGGTTGGTCTTTCTGTTCCTCTCTATCTATAATTCATAAAGGAAAAACAAAAGTAGTTTTTCTCTGTTTGTTTCTAAGGCAGCTGTCACACCTTAGTGGGATAGAGCAGTTCTAAATAGACAATTTTCCCTGTAACACTTAGCTGTGAATAGAAGACTACAGCTAGGGCTCTTTTGGAGCTTCCTTTGACAGCATATGGAAGCCTCTTTGCTGTGATGAAGAGCCTTCTTTTGGGACATCGAAGGAGTCTCTCTTCACTGTGATTTAATCCCTTTAGGACAACATATAAGGCTTGCGGCTAGGGCACGTTGTACAACAACTAGGGCTCCTCCAAGGCTATCACAAAGGGCTCTTTAGATCAATCCTACACCTCTTGACGAGACTGTCCTGTTGTGCCACTGCTGCACTATGTCATAGTTGTCCCATTGTGCCACTACTGCACTATGTCATGGTTGTCTCGTTGTGCTTTGCCATACCATAACAACACCATGAATTTGCTACACTAAATATTAGTTGTCCCATGTTGTACCATTGTACCATTGCTGTCCCATTGTGAACTATATGCCATTGACCATTGTTGTCTCATTGCTGTAACATATGCTACACCATACTGCACCAAGTTTCCTTTGTTGTCCCATTGCAGCACCATGTAGCATTGTTGTCCCACTGCTGCACCATTGTTGCACCATACATCTTGTTGTCCATTCTGCTGCACCATTGCTGCACCATAGATCTTGTTGTCCATACTATTGCACCACTGTTGCACCATACATCTTGTTTTCATCGGTAGTACTACTATGGTCCCTAAGCCCATTTCCCTGCTCACTAATCAGATGAGAGGTACTTCCAATGAGTCTCATATTGCATGGGTAGGATGCCTCGATAGGGGAACTAATCATCTATCCTACAGGAGAACTAATCATTCTGGCTCACAGGAGAATGAATCATCCTATCCCAAAGTCACCTTGGGGTATTACAAGGGAAGGCTAAGCTATTCATCTTGTACACAGTGCACCATTAGGGGAGGGTGAGTCGCCCTATGGTTGTGTGTTGCTCCAGTAAGTACCCCAAGCCCCTTAGATCTCCTAAAGCTCAATGCATGCAACATGCAGGACCCTTATACAAAGGTCTCTCAACGACTCCAGGTTTTGGGAAAGTCATAGATTTGACCTTTCCCCTGGGATTTGACAAAATGTTTGCAACCTGTACATCAGTCTCAATGCGATGGAGCCTCCTCGCTCATTGACTTACCATATTCTAGATAAGTTAGTATCTGATGTCTATCTACTGGAGCAATCATCGAATACAGGATTCCTCAACAATTGAATCCCCCCCTAGTTGTCACAGAGGATCACAGTGGTATTCATCATGTGTACAAACAACGCACTGAAGAGCTTCCACAACTAGGTAGCTTCACACGAGATCATACTCGTAGCTATGTATTCAGTCTCGGTGGTGCTTATAGCAATCGACTTCTGCTTCTTGCTCATCCATGATATCGAAACAGAATCCAAAGAGAACTAACACTGAGAAGTTCTCTAGTGATCCTCCCCATTGCCTGCCTAGTCAACATTCGAATAATCATGCAGCTTCATATTTTAGGCAGTGAATCTCAATCCATGAGAGATTGTGCTCCTAAGATATTTCAAAAGATTCTTGGCACCAATCTAGTGAGGCTCAACCAAATATGAGCTCACCATGCTAACTATAAAACATATATACGGACGAAAGTTCACCAAGAACATCAACGCAAATGAGTTTATGAAACTTAGAAGCATTTCCCAAATCTGGTCCGGCATCATCACAATATAACTTCTGAAAGTTAAGATCCTCGAGGCAGTCACGGTCATGCAGTTTACCAGTCCACATCCGGAATCCAACTCTCTTAATTTTGCAAGTGATAGGGTCTGCACCTATTAGAAATAGGTCGTTCTTAGAAGGTGTCGGTATGAGAGGTCTATCATCCACAATCTTCAAACAATGGTTTGGATTGGCTTCACTCTTAGTGAATCTCATCTTCATCTAACAATTATCAATCCTCTCATATCAAACCCGGGGTGATTTGCTTCAACCCATAGAGGGCAGTGTATTTGACACACAGGCCCATAGAGGCCAGAATATTTGATGCAGAGGCCCAGAGAGCTAACGCAGGGCCTCCTGGGGCTGACACAAGCCTAGATAGGCTGACACAGGGCCAACGCTGAGCAAGGAGAGCCTGACGCAGTCCAGATTGGGCAGACGTTGGGGTTTCAGTGCAATTTTGTGCTGAGGAACTGCCGGAATGATTATCTGAGGTTTCAGCCTGGAGATCTGTCAGAAACTGTGAGGTATTACTGCTAAGGAAATTCTCTATTGGGTAGGCCAGTTTTGACACCCAGATTGTACTCTTATATTGCTTAGTAAAAAAAACCCTCAGATAGCTGCACCGATTTTCCCGCATTGGGTTTTTTCGGGGGCATTGGTCCAAAAATAACGGTGTCATATGGTGTGTTTGTTTCTGTTTCTTTTAGTATAATTTTAGTAGCCTTTTGTGTTGCAAAAAACACCTCTTATACTCCCTTTTTCTTCAACTAGCCTTTTGATAGTAATATATACGAAGGTCTCTCAACGACTGCAGGTTGTTTGGGAAAGTCACAGATTTGACCTTTCCCCTGGGCTTTGACAAAATGTTTGCAACCTGTACATCAGTCTCAATGCGATGGAGCCTCCTCGCTCATCAACTTACCATATTCTAGATAAGTTAGTATCAGATGTCTATCTACTGGAGCAATCATCGAATACAGGATTCCTCAACAATCGAATCCCCCCTAGTTGTCATAGAGGATCACAGTGGTATTCATCATGTGTACAAACAACGCACTAAAGAGCTTCCACAACCAAGCAGCTTCACACGAGATCATACTCATAGCTATGTATTCGATCTTGGCGGTGCTTATAGCAATCAACTTCTGCTTCTTGCTCATCCATGATATCAAAGAAAAATCCAAAGAGAACTAGCACTAAGAAGTTCTCTAGCAATCCTCCCCATTGCCTGCCCAGTCAACATTCGAATAATCATGCAGCTTCATATTTCAAGCAGTGAATCTCAATCCATGAGAGATTGTGCTCCAAAGATATCTCAAAAGATTCTTGGCACCAATCTAGTGAGGCTCAACCAAATATGAGCTCACCATGCTAACTATCAAACATATATACGGATGAAAGTTTACCAAGAACATCAATGCAAATGAGTTTATGAAACTTAGAGGCATTTCACAAATCTGGTCCAGCATCATCACAATATAACTTCTGAAAGTTAAGATCCTCGAGGTAGTCATGGTCTTGCAGTTTACCATTCCACATCTGGAATCCAACTCTCTCGTAGTTTTGCAAGTGAGAGGGTCTGCACCTATCGGAAATAGGTCGTTCTTAGAAGGTGTCGATTTGAGAGGTTTATCATCCACAATCTTCAAACAATGGTTTGGATTGGCTTCACTCTTAGTGAATCTCAGATTCATCTGACAATTATCAATCCTATCATATCAAACCCGGGGTGATTTGCTTCAAGCCATAGAGGGCAGCGTATTTGATGCACAGGCCCAGAGAGGCCAGCGTATTTGACGCAGAGGCCTAGAGAGCTAACGCAGGGCCTCCTGGGGCTAACACAAGCCTAGATAGGCTGACGCATGGCCAACGCTGGGCAAAGAGAGGCTGACGCAGTCCAGATTGGGCAGACGCTAGGGTTTTAGTGCAATTCTATGCTAAGGAGCTGCCGGAATGATTATCTGAGGTTTCGGCTTGGAGATCTGTCAGAAACTGTGAGGTATTACTGCAAAGGAAATTATCTGTTGGGTAGGCCAGTTTTGACACCCAGATTGTACTCTTATATTGCTTAGTAAAAAAAACCCTCAGATAGCTACACCGGTTTTCCCGCATTGAGTTTTTTCGGTGACATTGGTCCAAAAATAATGGTGTCATATGGTGTGTTTGTTTTTGTTTCTTTTAGTAGCCTTTTGTGTTGCAAAAAACACCTCTTATACTCCCTTTTTCTTCAACTAGCCTTTTGATAGTAATATATACGAAGGTCTCTCAATGACTCCAGGTTGTTCGGGAAAGTCACAGATTTGACCTTTCCCCCGGGCCTTGACAAAATGTTTGCAACCTGTACATCAGTCTCAATGCGATGGAGCCTCCTCACTCATCGAATTACCATATTCTAGATAAGTTAGTATCTGATGTCTATCTACTAGAGAAATCATCGAATACAGGATTCCTCAACAATCGAATCCCCCCGTAGTTGTCATAGAGGATCACAGTGGTATTCATCATGTGTACAAACAATGCACTAAAGAGCTTCCACAACCAGGCAGCTTCACACGAGATCATACTCGTAGCTATGTATTTAGTCTCGGTGGTGCTTATAGTAATCGACTTCTGCTTCTTTCTCATCCATGATATCGAAGCAGAATCCAAAGAGAACTAACACTGAGAAGTTCTCTAGTGATCCTCCCCATTGCCTGCCCAGTCAACGTTCGAATAATCATGCAGCTTCATATTTCAGGTAGTGAATCTCAATCCATGAGAGATTGTGCTCCGAAGATATCTCAAAAGATTCTTGGCACCAATCTAGTGAGGCTCAACCAAATATGGGCTCACCATGCTAACTATAAAACATATATACGGACGAAAGTTCACCAAGAACATCAATGCAAATGAGTTTATGAAACTTAGAGGAATTTTCCAAATCTGGTCTGGCATCATCACAATATAACTTCTTAAAGTTAAGATCCTCGAGGTAGTCACGGTAATGCAGTTTACCATTCCACATCCGGAATCCAACTCTCTCTTAATTTTGCAAGTGAGATGATCTGCACCTATCAGAAATAGGTCGTTCTTAGAAGGTGTCGGCATGAGAGGTCTATCATCCACAATCTTCAAACAATGGTTTGGATTGGCTTCACTCTTAGTGAATCTCAGCTTCATCTGACAATTATCAATCCTCTCATATCAAACTCGGTGTGATTTTCTTCAAGCCATAGAGGGCAGCGTATTTGACGCACAGTCCCAGAAAGGCCAGCGTATTTGATGCAGAGGCCCAGAGAGTAACGCAGGGCCTCCTGGGGCTGACACAAGCCTAGATAGGCTGACGCAGGGCCAACGCTGGGCAAGGAGAGGCTGACGTAGTCCAGATTGGGGAGACGCTGGGGTTTCAGTGCAATTCTGTGCTAAGGAGCTGCCAGAATGATTATCTGAGGTTTCAGCCAGGAGATCTATCAGAAACTGTGAGGTATTACTGCTAAGGAAATTCTCTGTTGGGTAGGCCAGTTTTGACACCCAGATTGTACTCTTATATTGCTTAGTAAAAAAAACCCTCAGATAACTGCACCGGTTTTCCCGCATTGAGTTTTTTCGGGGACATTGGTCCAAAAATAACGGTGTCATATGGTGTGTTTGTTTCTGTTTCTTTTAGTAGCCTTTTAGTAGCCTTTTAGTAGCCTTTTAGTAGCCTTTTGTGTTGCAAAAAACACCTCTTATACTCCCTTTTTCTTCAACTAGCCTTTTGATACTAATATATACGAAGGTCTCTCAACGACTCCAGGTTGTTCGGGAAAGTCACAGATTTGACCTTTCCCCTGGGCTTTGACAAAATGTTTGCAACATGTACATCAGTCTCAATGCGATGGAGCCTCCTCACTCATCGACTTACCATATTCTAGATAAGTTAGTATCTGATGTCTATCTACTAGAGCAATCATCGAATACACGATTCCTCAACAATCGAATCCCCCCCTAGTTGTCACAGAGGATCACAATGGTATTCATCATGTGTACAAACAATGCACTAAATAGCTTCCACAACCAGGCAGCTTCACACGAGATCATACTCGTAGCTATGTATTTGGTCTCGGCAGTGCTTATAGCAATCGACTTCTGCTTCTTGTTCATCCATGATATCGAAGCAAAATCCAAAGAGAACTAACACTGAGAAGTTCTCTAGTGATCCTCCCCATTGCCTGCCCAGTCAACATTTGAATAATCATGCAGCTTCATATTTTAGGCAGTGAATCTCTTTCCATGAGAGATTGTGCTCCAAAGATATCTCAAAATATTCTTGGCACCAATATAGTGAGGCTCAACCAAATATGAGTGCACCATGCTAATTATAAAACATATATACGAACGAAAGTTCACCAAGAACATCAATGCAAATGAGTTTATGAAACTTAGAGGCATTTCGCAAATCTGGTTCAGCATCATCACAATATAACTTCTGAAAGTTAAGATCCTCGAGGTAGTTAGGGTCTTGCAGTTTACCATTCCACATTTGGTATCCAACTCTCTCTTACTTTTGCAAGTGAGAGGGTCTGCACCTATCAGAAATAGGTCGTTCTTAGAAGGTGTCGGTTTGAGAGGTCTATCATCCATAATCTTCAAACAATGGTTTGGATTGGCTTCACTCTTAGTGAATCTCAGCTTCATCTGACAATTATCAATCCTCTCATATCAAACCCGGGGTGATTTTCTTCAAGCCATAAAGGGCAGCGTATTTGACGCATAGGCCCAAAGAGGCCAACGTATTTGTCGCAGAGGCCCAGAGAGCTAATGCAGGGCCTCCTGGGGCTAACACAAGCCTAGATAGGCTGACACAGGGCCAACGATGGCCAAGGAGAGGCTGACGCAGTCCAGATTGGGAAGACGTTGGGGTTTCAGTGCAATTCTGTGCTGAGGAGCTACCAGAATGATTATCTGAGGTTTCAGCCAGGAGATCCGTAAGAAACTGTGAGGTATTACTGCTAAGCAAATTGTCTGTTGGGTAGGCCAGTTTTGACACCCAGATTGTACTCTTATATTGCTTAGTAAAAAAAACACTCAGATAGCTGCACCGGTTTTCCCGCATTAGGTTTTTTCGGGTACATTGGTCAAAAAATAATGGTTTCATATGGTGTGTTTGTTTTTGTTTCTTTTAGTAGCCTTCTAGTAGCCTTTTGTTTTGCAAAAGACACCTCTTATACTCCGTTTTTCTTCAACTAGCCTTTTGATAGTAATATAATATGTGGCAAACCTGGTGTCACAAGGCCCGAGAAACTCTCTAGATGCATTATTCTTGTACAAGCTCAATCTGAGTTGATGGTTAAATACGAAGTGAGAAATTTGTTTCCCCCTCCGAACTGTCTCATTAATCCATGGAAACTTTGCCAAGTCATGTAACAATAAGTCAAGACAATGAGCAGCACAAGGTGTCCAATATATTTTTCTGTATTTATCCATGATCATTTTTCCTGCTCCGACACAATTTGAAGCACTATCAGTTATAACCTGGACCACATTTTCTTCTCCAACCTCAAGAATAGCTTCCTCTAAAATCTTGAAAATAAATTCAGAGGTATTCTTATTCCCTGATGCATCAACTACTTTCAAAAAAAGTACCCCTTTAGGGAAATAAACCAACACATTAATAAGAGGTCTATGATTCATATCTGACCAACCATCTGATAAAAGTGTGCACCCTGTTTCCTTCCAAGAGTCTTTGATCTTCTGTAAATTGTTTGTAACTCTTTCTTTTGACCTCTTTAAAAGAGTGGTCCTTATAGTCTCAGAACTAGGAGGGACATATCCTTTACCAAAACCTACCATCATCTTACACGCATTGATGAAGTAAGGGCTTCTTGCCACATTAAATGGAATTGCAGATTCAAAAAACATATCAGCTACAACGTCATCAACTTCTTGTTTCTACATGGGCTTCCAAAGAGAATTTAATTAGTTGTCCCACTTGATTTACCAATCTTTGACTGAGATGAACTCCTAACACCAACCGTGAATTTTTTCCTTTTTTAGATGATTGCAATGTAGAATATTAATATATGTCCAAAGTTTTGAGTCGTTAGCTCAAATTCTATAACTATAAGTTATTATATGATGGATTAGAGGGTCAACAGTACCTGTGTTACATGTAACGTGTTCTAGTTGTGCACACTGCAGTCGACGCTAAAGCTCGAACGGAGGTGCAGCAAATCACAATTCACATTGCATAGCCTACGACTATAGCTTACAGGCTCACACGGTAGTGGGCACGGGCTCAAGCATCCGCGTAATCAGCGACTAGTAGTGACTGAACTTGCAAGGTGCCGGCGTGCCGTTGCAGGACCACACCGATCTCCTCAAGGCTCACACTGCATAGTGCAATCAAATGCACAACAATATGCCAATACAAAAGCACTCCTGCTATGCCAATACAAACACTCTGCTAACTCAATACTCTATTCACTTGACCGACCGACACAACTTGTGCCAAATCCTTAGAGCGCCATTGTTTATAAAGAAAAAATTGGCGGGAATCGTTGCAGAAAAGCAATATGCAGCCCATGGTTTTTCACATAAACAGGAAAATAAAACCGTAAAAAAAACTGGCGAACCCTAAGTCGAACCTCAAAAAAAAATCGATCAAATTCGCGTTCAGGTTCGTGTTCGGATGAGGTTCAAATTCGATTAGGTTCGCCTTTTGGGTTCGAATTTCAGGTTCGGTGAACCTGAACGAATTTCAAGTTTTTTTTTTAGGTTCGCCGAATTTCGGACTTGAACCTTCAAATTCAGTGAACCTTGTGACATAGCCTGCTACATGAGGGGAATGGTCCCTTTGTAAGATTTTCCTTCGATACATCTCAGACATGTACCTTCATGCTCCTTTTGAATTCAGGCATCCCAGTCACCATCTGACTCAGATCGAGTAAGGCCCCACAATAAGTAGACCTTTGATGTTATAGATGAGATGTGTCAACTAACATGGTCCCCAATGGACCATCCTGCAACTTGGTACAAATTTCCAACGCTGAACCCATGAGTAATAGCATCTTTGAAAATTCTATTTTCAAACACATACCTTCCCATCGATGAATGCCACCCTGAAACCTTGGACTTCCATTGCCGAAATGGACACCAGGTTCTTCTTGTGATCAGGTACATAAAAGAGATTTTGTAAATGAATTGAGTTACCCTCATTCAATTGAGGGGTAACATTTCCTACACCCTTTCTGGGATAGGTGGCATCGACTCCAAGTATAATCCCACGATTGTTTCTTACCAAATTCAAGGGAGCACCCTTCTATTCGATGAAGAGCCTTGAATCACTATAATCAATAAGCTAGCTTCCCACAGAATATGAAGGAGAGGGCCAATACAAGATAACGCTTCTTTATCTTATCAGAAACAACATTTGATTCTTCATACCTGGGGTTCCTTGCTTTCCTTGAAGAGTCAGTCGTTTCCTTGATGACCTTCATTATCTGTCATTCCTTCGATCATTGAAGATGTCCTTGGAATGATTGTTATCTTCATCAATAGATGTGTCCATGACATTTGTAAACTCCTTCGCATAATGGCCGAACTTATTGTAATCTACCTTTCCTTTCACCCTGAGATCTGGACTTCCCATTGAAGTGATATGTAGGTAGGCCATCAGAAGCTTCTGCTGCGCCATTCTGATGATATGCTCTGCTTCGAATTTACCCTTGGTGAATTTGAAGAGGGATGAGGAATCCATGGATCCTTTTGTCCTTTCCCAACTGCCTTCAGTGATTGCTCTTTCACTCATGACTACATATGGGATAAGGGATTTTCCTTTCATGACTGCATATAGGATAAGGGCTTTTCCTTTCATGATAGCAAGGGCATTCCATGTGTAGATCACTTCTTCTAGGACGATGTTGAGGTGCCATCTCCATTAGGCAGCGTAGCGACTAGGTTTAGGGCATCTCTTCTCCTTATACTTCCGTCTAGGGTTTATGCCTTCATTTCCATGGCTGTGTATTACTACTTCTTCATAGGGCAGCATTTAGGGCTTCTCCATAGGGAAAACATTAGGGCTTCCTTCACCGTGCTGTATCTCCCTATTAAAATTGGCAACCAGGGAAAAAATTCATGTGGGTCATCTTATTCATGGCTAATAATATTTTTATTAGATTCCTCTCGTCGAGAGGTGTAGGATTGATATAAAGATCATCCAATTCCGATAAGTATTCATGAAGATATGAATTTATTTTGATTATGGAATTATTATCAAGCCAACCTACAACTCATGTAGGCTCAGAAGCCCAACATTCGCATCTATTCACCCACCAACGTTGTGTATAAATATAAGAGGACATTTCCTCATTTGGACTCACTCATCTCATCACATCTCTCTCTCTCTACTGCGCAGATATGAGTCTCTTCTCTACTGCGCTGAAATGGGTCTCTCTCTCTCACACATGTGAAGCCGGAAGTTGTTGAATTTGAAGCTGTAACTGCAGAAATAAAGATTGACTTGCGTGGCCTAGAATCTCTCGTCTTTGGAACTGCGATGTAGGTTCATATGAACCTCCTTTGAAAGCCGCAACTTTTGGTGGTGGAATGAAGTCAATCCGACGAACGGTTTGCAAGATATTGACTGCCCTAGTTTGAAGCCAGAAATTGCTGAAACTGAAGCTGCAATTGCAGAAGTAAAGATTGACTTGCGTGGCCTAGAAGATCTCCTCTTTGGAACTGCACTATAGGTTCATCTAAACCTCCTTTGAAGGCCACAACTTTTGGTGGTGGAATGAAGTCGATCCGACGAACGGTTTGCAAGATATCGACTGCCCTATTTTGAAGCCAGAAACTGCTGAAACTGAAGCTGCAACTGCAGAAGTAAAGATTGACTTGCGTGGCCTAGAAGATCTCATCTTTGGAACTGCGTTGTAGGTTCATCTGAACCTCCTTTGAAAGTGGAAACTTTTGGTGGTGGAATGAAGTCAATCCGACTGTCGGTTTGTGAGATATGGTCTGCCCTAGTTTGATAATGAAGCTGCTAATGCTAATGCTACTGATCTAGGGTTTGCTACTGCTGATATGAATCAGATTTATTGTACTATTTCTCTCTGCTGAATTATTGAAGATAAAAGAAGATTTGATCAAAGGGTTTCCCCACACATTGTGGGGTTTGTCCCTGGCTAGCCGCTACAGCTTGTGTCTCTTGTCTTGGCTTGTTTTCTATCGATCGTTTAATGTTCTATCTGCACTTTACTTTATGTACATGTGATTGCTAATCGGTGGAATATAATAAGAAAAAGAAGTAAACTGTTATAAGAATAGAACATACCATAACTTAACATGGTATTAGAGTTGAGGTGAAGATAAAGCCCGAGCAAGAGCAATAGAAATCATTGAAGAGAAGATTGGAAAGGCTATACTAAAAGAACTATGGGGTCCTCAACACTCTTTCCTGCCGAATACAAGCTCCGTGAGAAAGCTGACTATCACGGATGGAAGATGTCTATCGATCTAACCCTTGAAGATCAAGGACTGCTGGACCATGTAAGAGGCAATATTGTTGAGCCTTCATCAAATGCATCTGCTGCTGCCTGGAACAAATGGAAAAATGGAGAATTCAAAACAAAGAAGATCATCCGGGACTCTATCGAAAAGCGCTTGGTGGCCTACATCTTTGATCTAGACACCTCCAAGGAAATCTACGATAGACTGGTGAATTTATTTAAACTTAATGATGCAAATCAAGTTTTGTTTCTTAGTAATAAGCTGAGGGAAATCAAGAAGGGTAAAGATGAAAGTATGCAAGCATACTTCTTAAGAATCACCGAGATCAAGAACGATCTCCTATCTATTGGGGAAACTATTACTGACAGAGAAATGGCACTCACAACTCTTGAAGGCTTACCATCTGAATGATATGTGTTCAGGACTACTCTTTTGAACTATAATGTAATTCTTGGTTTCGAGGAATTAATGGCTAGATGCATTCAAGAACAAACAAGGGTAGAAGAGCAGGAAATGCCCTTGCCTAAAGGTCCTCCTGCTGCTTTTTCTTCTCATGCTAAGAAAAGAAATAATTCTGGGTTTAAATCGAAAAGAAAGGCTGGATTTAAGGGTGGAAGAAAAGGATGATGTTTCATTTGCAATAAAGCAGGTCACTATGCAAGGGAATGCCCTGATAGAAAGGACTCTCACCGTGACGATGATCAAAATCCCTCTCATGGTAATCGAAGGAATGGAAAATCTACCAGCTGCTCTATCTACCTCCGCTCCTTCGGACTCAATGGGAATTTGGCTCATTAATAGTGGTGCTTCAAGACACTTCACTGGTTACAAAGAAGTACTCTACAATCTGGTAGAGAAAGAAACTAGCCTGGAAATTGTCCTTGGAGGTGACATGAAATACCCAGTGAAAGGTGTAGGCAATGTTTCTCTTAAACTGAAAAATACCCAGTGAAAGGTGTAGGCAATGTTTCTCATGCTAAGAAAAGAAATAATTCTGGGTCTAAATCGAAAAGAAAGGCTGGATTTAAGGGTGGAAGAAAAGGACGGCGTTTCATTTGCAATAAAGCAGGTCACTATGCAAGGGAATGCCCTAATAGAAAGGACTCTCACCATGACGATGGTCAAAATCCCTCTCATGGTAATCGAAGGAATGGAAAATCCACCAGCTGCTCTATCTACCTCCGGTCCTTCGAACTCAATGGGAATTTGGCTCATTAATAGTGGTGCTTCAAGAAACTTCACTGATTACAAAGAAGTACTCTATAATCTGGTAGAGAAATAAACTAACCTGGAAATTGTCCTTGGAGATGACATGAAATACCCACTGAAAGGTGTAGGCAATGTTTCTCTTAAACTGAATCAAGGTAATACGATTCACTTACAAGATGTATTATATGTACCTGATCTCAAGAAGAACCTGGTATCCGTCTCGGCAATGGAAGACAAAGGCTATAAGGTAACCTTCAACGATGGTAAGGTACGCATATGGAAAAATAATGTTAAAGATGCTTTCACTCTTGGGTTTCGAGTTGATTCTTTATATCAAGTCGGTGGAAGTCCGCTAGGTGTCATGTCTTGTGACACAACGCTTCAGTCCGAACTTTGGCATCGGAGGTTTTCCCACCTTCATTACAAAGCTCTACCCGATTTAGGACAGATGGTAACAGGGATGCCCGAATTCCAAGTAGAGAAAGAAGGTGTATGTCCGAGATGTGCCGAAGGAAAGCTCAAAAGGGGACCATTCCCCTCAAGCCAAAGCAAGACCTCCGATATATTACAGTTGGTTCACTCAGGCATACCTGAGGTTGGCAATAAGAGGGAGACTACTACACCACATACTCCTGAGCAGAATGGTGTGGTGGGAAGGAAGAACCGCACGATGATGGAAGCTGTCTGGGCCATGCTACATGATCAAAGACTTCTGATGTTTCTATGGGCTGAAACTACAATCACTGTCGTATATGTACAAAATTGATGCCTCATCAAGCATTGGGTTCCAAGACTCCTGAAGAAAAATTCACCGGTAATTTTTGGAAGCCCTGTATACTTTCATGTGCTGAAAGAGAAAAGAAATAAATTGGGAGCATCTGGAAAGAAGGGAATTTTCATGGGCTATGGTGAAAATAATAAAGGCTATAGAATCTATGTAGCCGGTCAAAGGGAAGTCATAATTAGTCATGATGTCACCTTTGACGAAGATATGGCTCTCAGCAAGGTGATCAATCTTCTGACTTTGAGGAGCTCTCAAGAAGCTGACACCAGGGAACCGAAAGAAAAGGATGATGAATCAATGCCTGATGTAGAAGAACCCATGGATCAGATTGATCCTCCTCCATATGAGCCTTCCTCTTCTAGGAAGAGGCCTTCATGGCTTAAGAGGTTACTTGATGATGCTGAAGGACACGCTGCACCCCGAGGAACCTTTCGTGAAAGTAAGAAACCTAATAGGTATCAAGGATACCTGACCATCATGAGCACGATCATACAAAATGAGCCTTCCTCATTCTCAGATGCCGTCAAGCATCAAGTATGGAAGGATGCTATGACTGAAGAATACGAGTCTATCATAAAGAATGATGTTTGGGAAGTAGTTCCCAGACCCCAGGACAAGACTGTTGTTACTTCCAAATGGCTTTACAAGATAAAGCATGAAGCAGATGGAAACACGGAAAAGTATAAGGCTCGAGGAAGGTATAGACTATGATGAGATATTTGCACCTGTTGCCAGATATACAACCATCCGCTCGATCATAGCCCTTGCCGCTTCACAAGAATGGAACCTACATCAGATGGATGTCAAGACTCCATTCTTGCACGGTTTGATCAAAGAAGAGGTCTATGTGGAGCAACCTGAAGGATTTGAGATTTATGATTGAAAATCTCATGTATACAGGTTGAAGAAGGCTCTCTATGGGCTGAAGCAAGCACCCCGAGCATGGTATGAGAGGATCGATAGCTACTTGATGAAGTTGGGATTCACTAGGAGTGAATCCGATCCTAACCTTTACTTTAAGGTTGAAGATGAAAAGCCTATCATACTGGTGTTGCATGTGGATGACCTATTTCTACAGGTGCAAACCCTCTCATTCACAAATGTAAGAGGGAGATGGCTTCTGAATTTGAAATGAAGGACCAAGGACTTGAAGTGTGGCAAAAGCCAGGAGAAATTTTCCTATCTCAAGGAAAATATGTGGTGAAGATATTGGAAAGATTCAGAATGGTGGACTACAAGCCTGTAACTACTCCAATGGAGCTTGACTTTAGGAAGTTAAGCGGTAGTGCTGCTGGACCTGTTTTACGAAATGCTACTGAGTATAGGCAACTCGTCGGAGCATTAATGTTCTTAGTGAATTCCCGTCCAGATATATTCTTTGCAGTCAACACGTTGAGCCAGCATATGGTTGAACCCCACCACATACACTGGATTGGTGCCAAGAATATTCTGAGATATCTTCGTGGCACAATGGGTTAAGATACACTGTCGAAGATGTGAGACTACTTGGATATACTGATGCTGATTGGGCAGGTGGTGTGGTGGACCGTAAGAGCACTTCCGAGTGTTATTTCACCTTGGGATCTGCTTCGATATCCTGGATGAGCAGGAAGCAGAAGTCAGTGACTTTGAGCACCGCTGAAGCAGGATATACTGTTGCTAGCATGACCTCGTGTGAGGCAGTCTGGTTGCGAAAGATGTTCATTGAGCTGTTTGGATACCATTGTGATTCTCTATAACAACCAGAGGTGGGATTCGATTATTGAGGAATTCTGTATTCGTCGATTGCTCCAACAGATAGACATCATCTGGGATATGGTAAGTTGATGAGCAAGGAGGCTCCATCGCATTAAGATGATGTACATGTTGATACACCTTGTCAAAGCCCTGAGGAAAGATCTAATTTGTGATTTTCCCAAATGACTTGGAGTCATCAAGAAACCCTTGTACAAGGATCCTGCATGTTGCATACATTGAGCTCTGGGAGCTCTAAGGGCTTGTGGTTCTTACTGGAGCAACATACGACCACAGGGTGACTCACCCTCCCCTGGTGGTGCGCACTGGAACAAGATGATTTCCTCTCTTGTGGAACAAGATGATTCGTTCTCTTGTGGAACAAGATGATTCGCTCTCTTGTGGGACAAGATGATTCGCTCTCTTGTCGAACAGGATGATTCGCTCTCCTGTGTAGCAGGATGATTAGTTCTCCTGTGAGGCCTGGATTGATGTGTTCTCCATGGCGATTGTAGCAGGATTGATGTGTTCTCCTGTGAGGACAGGATTGATTAGTTCTCCTGTCGAGGCATCCTACCCATGCAGTCTGGGACTCATGGGAAGTACGTCTCATCTGATCAATGAGCAGGGAAATGAAGTTAGGGACCATAGTAGTACCGATGGATGCATCGTTGTAACTGCTGTACTCCCTACGCTAGGATGACCTCCATTGATCTGGGATCAATGATACTGGTCTGGGACCAGTGGAAGGATTTGTACCATACTATGACACTGACTTCGGGTCGGTTGAGACTGGTCTGGGATCAGTGGTACATACTCTGAGACTGACTTTGAGTCAGTGGAGGATGATATTGGTCTGGGACCATTGGAGTTGTACTTACTATGATGCTGATTTCGGGTCGGTTGAGACTGGTCTGGGATCAGTGGTACATACTCTGAGACTGACTTTGAGTCAGTATGATACATCCTCGATCATTTCTTCTTCTTCATAATTCGGACAAAAGCAGAGCAGAACAGAACAATGCAAGAGCAGAGCAGAACAGATCAAAAAAATACAAATCAGTGTAGGCAGAACAAGACAAAGTAGAACAGGCAAAATAGAGCAGAGCAGGGCAAGGGTCAGGCTATACAAGGCAGTGCATTTGATGGATGAATAGTAACGACCGATAGACAGATTGCAGATGAAGTTCTCCATGGTTGAGAGGGAGTGTTAAAATTGGAAACCAGGGCAAAACTTCATGTGGGTCATCTTATTCATGGCTAATAATATTTTTATTATATTCCTCTCGTCGAGAGGTGTAGGATTGATATAAAGATCATCCAATTCCGATAAGTATTCATGAAGATATGAATTTATTTTGATTATAGAATTATTATCAAGCCGACCTACAACTCATGTAGGCTCAGAAGCCCAACAGTCGCATCTATTCACCCACCAACGTTGTGTATAGATATAAGAGGACTTTTCCTCATTTGGACTCACTCATCTCATCACATCTCTCTCTCTCTACTGCGCAGATATGACTCTCTTCTCTACTGCGCTGAAATGGGTCTCTCTCTCTCACACATGTGAAGCCGGAAGCTGTTGAATTTGAAGCTGTAACTGCAAAAGGAAATATTGACTTACGTGGCCTAGAATATCTCCTCTTTTGAACTGCACTGTAGGTTCATCTGAACCTCCTTTGAAAGCCGCAACTTTGGGTGGTGGAATGAAGTCAATCCGACAAACGGTTTGCAAGATATCGACTGCCCTAGTTTGAAGCCAGAAACTGCTGAAACTAAAGCTGCAACTGCAGAAGTAAATATTGACTTGCGTGGCCTAGAAGATCTCCTCTTTGGAACTGTGCTGTAGGTTCATCTGAACCTCCTTTGAAAGCTGCAACTTTTGGTGGTGGAATGAAGTCAATCCGACGAACGATTTGCAAGATATCGACTGCCCTAGTTTGAAGCCAGAAACTGCTGAAACTGAAGCTGCAACTGCAGAAGTAAAGATTGACTTGCGTGGCCTAGAAGATCTCCTCTTTGGAACTGCACTGTAGGTTCATTTGAACCTCCTTTGAAAGCCGAAACTTTTGGTGGTGGAATGAAGTCAATCCGACTGTCGGTTTGTGAGATATGGTCTGCCCTAGTTTGATAATGAAGCCGCTAATGCTGATGCTATTGATCTAGGGTTTGCTACTACTGATATGAATCAGATTTATTGTACTATTTCTCTCTACTGAATTATTGAAGATAAAAGAATATTTGATCAAAGGGTTTCCCCACACATTGTGGGGTTTGTCCCTGGCTAGCCACCACATCTTGTGTCTCTTGTCTTGGCTTGTTTTCTATCGATCGTTTGATGTTCTATCTGCACTTTACTTTATGTACATGTGATTGCTAATCGGTGGAATATAATAAGAAAAAGAAGTAGACTATTATAAGCATAGAAAATACCATAACTTAACACTCCCTTTCCTCCCGCATCTAGGGCTTCTTCATTAGTGCAGTGTAGAGCCTAGGGCACTCCCTCTAGACTAGTGCTATAATTGGTCACTTTTGATGATGGTGATCCTCTTGAGCGTTCACTCTCCACACTAGCAAATGCATATATTGGATTAGGTATAGAGAAGGAGGATGATGGGTGAGACAACAATGGTAATACACAAATTCTAATGATTATGGCATCGAGGAGGACTACTGATAGTCATCGGCTATGAGAATCTTCCATCTATGGTTCTAGTGTCCATGCTATTTTGTATTTTCCATTGGCATTCCAATCTGTAGTAGCATTGAATCAATATCTATGTTGTATTTTTTCTACATTCCGATTTTTATGACTTAATGAGAAGACCACAGTTTGTGGTTCTAACTTCTTGTGTTTGCCATTTGATCATCATTGATGTAGTACTAGTAAGTACTAGTTGTATGATTGAATTTGTATCATGTAAATGTTCTAGTTTTTAAATTATAAAATAATTGAAATCCTTATTGTCATGTTTTTAGAGTCGATGTGTCTTGTCTCACATATGAGAGATGAAACACTTGATATTACCTTAGATTGGCTATTTATTTGGTATTTGCCACTTTAAATGGGTTGTTTTTATTTGGTTGCTTCAATATGTTCATGTGCTGTAGGTGTAGAATTTCTTTGCTAACAAAATTCAAAGTTGATTTTCCTCCCAAACAAATTATTGTTTGTGTGTGGATTTTTTGATTTGTTGATCTTATATGTCTTGCCATAATATTACAAGTGTCCACAATGAATGAAACTCTGTGATTTCTTGTTGGGGTTGCACATTCTCTAAGCATGCTCCTATTTGGATCACAGGAAAATCAAGGTTATGTTCTTGAATACCAACATGATTGGACCAAGAACCAATAACGTATATCTAACAATAGACCTTAGGCATCACAAAGGACACACCTCCAGTCATATGATGGTATGATAATTGATGTCAAAGAATTTTTAAACTCCAGTATCAGTTGTAGTTGCTTTAGTTTCTTAAATAGTTTCTTCTCCTGTGATTGGGTGCATAGTTATACTTATCTATTGATTTGATTTTGTCAAAATTTGGGTTCAAAAACTATCTTGAATTCATGTCTGGAGGGATATAAAGATAGTGGTCACTACAAAAGGTAAGTTATTAATGGTAGGTGTTGCCCATATTTCAGAAATTTTTATATAAATCCTGAGAGAAGCTTTGTATCCTAAATTGAGTGGGGCTTTATGATTGAGAGACTTGGGGATCCTAAACAAAGCATTGGGAGAGAAATTATGTTGGGATTGACTTCGGGTTAGAGATGAACTCTAGAAACAAATATGGGATATGAAATATGGCCACTCTTACAATCGAAAAAGTTGCAAGCAACCAAGCATCCTCTAAGATATTCCATATGAAATTTGCCACAGGTCAACTAGACCTTAATTCAAAGTCATGTTTTTTGAGAGACCTGGAATGGTCACACTAGTGACTACATTATTCTCAAAAGATTCTTGGAAATAGATGCCACAATTGAGGGATTGTTAATCTTAGAGATTTAATAACATTTATTTCAGAGCATTAGGGTCTTACTGTAGAAGAATTTTAGAAACTGATTCAATCCCCTAGGCCGTGGAAGGAATGGAAAACAGTTGAAGATTGGAAATCACATCCATCTTTCTCTCCCTGGCCTATTTTAGCTCATGAGCTTCAAAAATGAAAAATATCCAATGCTCAGGATGAAGACAAAGTCTGGCGAGGTTCTCAAACCAAAGGGATGTTTACTCTCAAGGAATCCTACTCTCTTATAGTTGGTCATCAAGACATCCACTAGGATCCCATTTGGAAGAAAATCTAGATGAATGGTGTTTTCCCATGGTCCTCAATTCCTTTGGCTAGTTGGATGACATAAGATCCTCACATGGGATCAAATCAGGAAAAATGGATTTTAGGGCCCCTGACTTTGTACTTTATGTTGGAATTATGAATATTCTATGGAGCATATATTGAATGTATGTCCTTCCATTAAACATATTTGGATGCATATTTAACTGCCTTTTGGATCCTTGTACTGTAACTTCAACATTTTTTTATACTTGTACTCCCTCATAGATCCAACATATTCAATAGTCCAGTTCAAAATAGAGAGTGGATTATTTCCCATAGTTTTGTCATGTCAATGCTTTGGAAAGAAAGGAAAAACCAAATATTTAAGCAAAATAAAGAAAGGACAAAGTCATGGTCTACATCAAAGTGCAACATGGGGGTTACATTACTCCTACTCAAACTCACAATGAAATGCTGAGGTGCCGAGTGTATTACCATGAAAGTATACAACTCCCTTACTTTCAGTGTCTGTGAAAATAGGATTAGTTTAATGAACTTTATTTCTGTGACCTCAAAATTGTTTTCAGGATTTAAATTATTCAAGGAAAGTGTGATCTTCACCATACTTTTCATATGTTTGATTTTCTTCCCCTACCTTTGCATGTTGTATATGTACTTGTATGTTTCTTTGGTAGAGATTTCTCCTCCATGAGAAAGACCACCCCAAGAATGCCTATCTGCCCTCTTAGACAGAGCAATATCTGCGTGATAGAGATGAGATCTGTAATTTTCCCATTTCACATTGAGCTCCATCAGAAGAGCCAAATTTTCAGCATGTGGCCAACTGGAAGAGGAGGAAATGACAGATTGTTGGCAGCCAATATCAGCAAGAGTGAACAACTCATGCATGTGAAGGAACTGGATGATTGGGGGAGGAAGAATTTGATTCCCAGCCAATCTAATGATTGCTAAAATGGCTTACAACTTCCTGTAGGATGTCTTTCTGAGTAGTTAGTATTATATTGTCCATATTTCTAATATACCAGATTGTGTTGGAATTTTTTCTTTTGGAAGATATCTTATGAAAGTACTTAGTATTATTATCTCCCCTAGAAACCTGCATCATTTTTATTTTTTGTCTCCATTCCTCTGCCTGATAATTTGCAGAGCTCCAATATTGTATTTTTGCTTTGTTCAGATAGGAAATTAGGACTTGTAGGGTCCATCAATTCTGAAATCTCTTTATCTATAATAGAAAAATCCTGAGAGAGTGTCTTCTTGCACTTGATGATGCATGTCTTAACCTTTGACTTTAGCCTGTGTAGTTTTTGAGTGACCTCATACATCATTTTATTTTTCATTATCCCTAAAGGTCTCATCCAAGATATCTTAATCAGGTCCACTAAATATTTATCTTGTAGCCATACTTGATTGAACTTGAATGGTAATTCCTTGGCTTCTTGTTCACCATTCCATTCCAAAAAGATTGCATTATGATCAGAAACTAAAATTCCTTGGGGTAGAAGCAGATGCAACTCAGTTGCTTGAAGGCACAAGTGGATGTAGAAGGATCGAGTTTTGTACATATCCTATGGGGAATGAGCCTGCCAAACCAAACAAGAATCTAAGAGAAACGGTTCAGGAGGATGATGAAGTAAGAGATGGTGAAGGGGGTTTGGGAGGAGAACCAATGCAACTTGAAGATGAAGAACAAGCTCCAATGGAATGGGCGAGGACAAACTTAGCTAGTGAAAATCAAGGGGAAACATTAAACACTAGGACTGGTGCTGAACCAAAAATATTACCTGATACATATAACAGTGGCCAACATTTGGTGAGAACATCCCATCCTATTGGAAAATTGTTAAATGGAGAGAGGAAGAGTCAATCTCCTGTCAATCAGCATCATAGAGATGAGATAGATGCTAGAAACAAGGGAGATAAGCATTCGATAGCAACAATTGATCTATTAGCATCAGAGGTTGCTGGTAGTTGGGCAGTCAGTATAGTTGGTTCAGTTCATGGCGACAATGAATCTCTTCAAAGTGATGATAGACAGCCAGGGACAGGAAGGATCAGTGATGAAGGAATTAATCAAGCTTTTGATGCTAGTCAGATTGCAGCAACAGGTGAGAATATTAGGTCCAGGCAAGATCTACTATTAAGTAGCTTTAAGTGTCAACACAGAGTGCCTGAAGATGCAGTGGCAGGAAGTCAAAATTCTCCACCTCCCAAGTTAGCTTCTCGGCAAAGCTATGAGCACCAAGCTTTGAATGAGATGCTTGATATTGTTGCCCCTGATTTCAGGCAACTTCATGGACTTAGAAGAAATAACGATAATGCCCCTGACCCTGAAGAAGATATTGAAGGGGAAGAAGATGATAAAAATCATGATGATGATGACACCGAGGAGGGTTCAGAAGAACCAGAATCTGAATAGGAAATTGTCTTTCTATTAACTCTGGATGTGTCTGAGCACATGCCAAATGCTTCTCCTGTCATGGCAGTGCAATTGTTCTTTGGTAAGCCATGCCATTATTTGGTGTTTTTATGACTTCCATACCTAATGGTTTGAAAGTTTGACTACTGTAGTTTGGTTGAAGCAATGATCCATGGATGGTAATGCCCATTAGATGTATAAGTGTGCTAAGCTTTTACTTGGAAGGTTCTTAGAAATCTTTTGGCTCTCTGAACATTGCGATTTCTTGTATAACTGTAGATGAGTTCCTATTTATTGACTGTTATTCTACATAAGCAGAGTACACTTTGGCACTTTGGTGCATAAGTACCTTGACTCTGCCTCTGTAATATTGATTATAAAATTCTAGTAGACAAGATCTGTGAGGAAGTGCTCCAAATTTCTAGGAAAACATCATATATTTATGACGATATACCATTGCTTAGTAAACTGATGCAAACAAATAACAGTTTTTTTTTTTTTTTTTTTAGTTCTAGGAAAACGAATATATACATTTACTAGGAACCAATTACAACTAACAACAAAAGATACTACTTGAATCTGAAATCTTCCACCTTTGCTTCCTAAGCAACTATTTATTTGTTGATATTTCTTCATCCTTTTTCATTCTCACTCATCCTGTTCTTCATTTCTGTGCATGATCCTTCTTTCCTGCTCACTTTGTCATCTTAATTTCTCCATCTTAGTCATAAGCTTCTTTTCTCATTATTTGCCAAGTTTCCCCATCCATATGGCTTCTCTTGGGAATCTATTTCTTGAGTATTAATTCCTAGAGTCGACATACTGTTATCCTTTCTACTACTATTGTTTATAGGAACTTATTCTAGCGTAGGCACCTACACTTCATTTGGCAGCTCCCAAGGGCCATGTTCTTTCTTGGGAAAAGTATGATTCTAATTTATTCCTATAGCCTTACCATACATTTCGATGTCATCCCAATCAAGTCTACATAGGAATTTCGCTATTATATGTATGGTATTATGGCATCCCAAACATCTAAAAGGGATTCCCGAGTAATCCACTTGTTTTATGATAGATTGTGTACTCTAATAGATATCAAGGGTAGCCGAGAGACCTTCTATGGAATCTGGTTCAATGAAAAACCATGCTACTCATTTTTCTAGAAGGCCAGCACTCCTTTCATCGACATAATAGAATTTTCCTATCTTGTTGGCAATTTCCATGATTTCCTTCTTGGTCCATAGTTCCAAAGGAAGGCTAGGGAGTTTAACCCATATGTCTTTTCGTTGGGGATCTTCTTTAATAGGATTAAATCTGACTGTCTAATTCTACAAGCATAAAAATCCCCTACCTTTCACACATGAGATTGAGCCAGTCCTATCTACATCTTCCACTGTCATGAAGTGGAATCCAAACCAACTATTGAGGAGCATGCTTACCTTCGGTCTATTTCCAACAATATAGAACTAACATTTCTGAACCCATTCTTTCATTTGTCCACTAGACATCCTAATGTGTTCCCAATGGCCCACCAATACCTTATGCTTCATCTTTACCACATTATCCCAATATATATCAATACCCATAATGATTTTTTGTATCTGTTCCTAGTTCTTGATCGATTTCTTTTACGTTTGTCTATTTTTTTTGGATCGGGTTCCATTTGAAGATTCCTTTCCAAGATATGTATCTGAGTCCTCATGTTTGGATGTTTTCAACAGGCCAATGGATGTGGGAACTTGATTTGGTCTTCCCAGTCTCTCTGCGAATTCATTTTCTATGACTACCGGTACTTCTATAATTTTCATGTCATCATAAATCTATTCCATAGAAAAAGATTGACCAACCATGTCAATATTGACTATTAGAGCTGCATTACGTTTTAAAGCCAACGTATTGGTCAGCACAATGCTACTACATATGGGTGAAAATAAAATCCAAATAAAATATGAAAGTGTGACCGATTTTATTTGTACTATAGAACAAAGGCTAGTGGGTTAATCTCCTAAAAAAAGGTGTTAACATAGTCTGTCGAAAGGTACATTTTGCATCAGGATAACCCCTAGACTGTTATCTTTTTATGAGGAAGCAAAAACATGGAAAATGTTTGGTTAGGTAGGAATACAACTTGTCAATTTGGTCTAGCTTGAGTGATTAAAAGAGAAGGTTGTTAGGCTCTCCACCATTTCATGGATTGATATAGTGATGAGACAAAACAAGCTCTATCTTGAGACTTGACTAAGTGATTCATAACAGTTGTGGTGTTGGTGCCTTAACTTAGCCAGAAAATGCCAAAACTCTATTGATGCACAAAATTTATTACTGAATCTACCTCAGAGTATGCCATAGTCACTGAATATGACATGCATGGTTTTACCAAGGAGGCCCTAAACTTTTGAACAATGAAACTTTACATTGGTATCTTGGCAGTAGCTGCATTGGCCTTATTAGCATTATACCACTTTTAATATGGGTCTTCACAACAGAGAATCACCATTACACTTTGTTGATTTGTGTTAAAAAGAAACATAACACGCAATATATTTCTTTTGGCATGCAATGTTGTTGTTGGTAGTTTTCTTGTATTTGTGCCACATGTAAAGCTAACATGCGTTAAATTTCTTTCACCTTGAAATATTTTTAATGGAAACGTGCTTGTGTTTGGGCTAGAAACTATGCTAGATTTCTTTTTCTTTGCAATATTGTTGTTGTCAATTTGGTTGTTTATGATAAAAGGAAATCTAGCAAGTGTTAGATTTCCTTCACCTTGGCAATGTTATTGGAAATGTTGTGCTTGTGTTTGGGCTAGAAGTCATGCTAGATTTTGTTTGCTATGCAATATTGTTGTTTTCAATTTGGTTGTTTATTATAGAAGGAAATCTAACACGTGTTAGATTTCATTCACCATGGTAACGTGCTTTTGTTTGTGTTAGAAGGAAATATAACATGCACTAGATTTCTTCTGGCATGAAATGTTTTTTTTGGTAGTATGCTTGTATTTATGCTACATGTAAAGCTAGCACGCGTTAAATTTATTTTACCTTGCGACGTTGTTATTGGAAATGTGATTGTGTTTTTTATAGAAGTTGTTGGATTTAGTTTTCCCTACAATATTATTGTTGGAAATGTGCTTTTGTTTGTGCTAGAAGTAAATCAAGCGTATGCTAGATATCTTTCACATTGCAATGTTGTTTTTGGCAATGTGATTGTGTTTGTGCTAGAATAAACTTTAGAATGTGTAAGATTTATTTTACTTTGGGATGTTTTTGTGAGTAATATGCTTCTATTTATGTTAGAAGGAAATTTAGCATGTGGTGGATTTCCTTCGCCTTACAATATTCTTATTGACAATGTACTTGTTTGTCCTAGAAGGAAATCTAGCACGTGCTAGATTTATTTGACCATGTAATGTTGCTTCTAGCAATATGCTTATGTTTGTAGTAGAAGGAATGATATTGATTGTTAGATTTCATTTGAGGAAACAATGTTTCATTACATACAATATTACTACCATGCTATTTTAATTTTTTCATCTATATTACTTTTTCGTAAGTTATGTGTTTTTGTGAAAATATAAAGTCACAATTTACACGGTTCAACCTTTTAATTACAAGTTACGATTTAATTGTTGTTACAGAATTGATACAAGCTAGAATGGAAAATATAATTTTGGCAAAAGGGGACTATGTTGATCTCCTTATTAATGATCAAGTCATTGGGCTAGGAAGGGTCGAATCTGCAGAGTTTGGAACTTATTATGTTAGAGAAAGGGTTAAGGCTGGTTATGTTACAATTTTGATAATTGATGTAACTCAACCACATTTGTTTGATGAGGATGTTAATGAAGGGGACATACATTCATGGAAGATCATGGATTTGAGACACAACATAGGTAAATCAAAATATTGAAGCATGTGTTATATATTATTGATAGCATAATAAATGTTTTTTTTGAGTAAATACTAACCTTATTTACATTTGTTTATAGGTGCAAATGTTTCTTACACATTTTCTATTGGAGCCAAGGTAGATCTTCTGCAACATGGTGTGAAGGTGGGCGAGGGCTCCATATTCAATGCAGAGCTTGGGCATAAAGTGCATGGAAAGATGGTAAAGAAAGGATGCATAGTGGTTAAAATCGAGAAGGTGTTAAAACATAATGCTCCTCTACCACATCCAACAAGATTTGAGCATACACTTGGGGGTGCATTAGAATCTTATGAAATTTGGCCAAAATCAGATTTGGAGCCTCACTGTCATGATCATGCCACAAATATTCCCCATGATAGGGTTAGATTCATATGTACAAAGGTTTCTCTTACACATGAATGCATGGGAACAAGCATGTGCCTTGCCAAAGGAATGCTAGTTAATGTCCGCGAGGATGACATTGTTGAGGGTGAAACACTAGATGAAATGGATTTTGGTGTTTTTCTAGATGAGATAGATGGAAATTGTGAGATATGTAGAATTAGGGATAAGTCTATACATTGTTTGGTTAGATGGCCAATAAATAAGTTGGTGGACAACAAAGGTGTGATATTAAGGGTTAAGGAAAATTTCAAGGAGCCACCCAAGGAAATGATGATATGGGATGTTATAAAGGACACAAATCCCTTAAACAATTGGGATGGGTTCTTTTGTAATGAAAAATATAGAAACTCAATTGATATGCATGTAACAAGGCCATATAAAAGGATTAAACAAGTTATGGCTACAAAAAAAATTGCAAAATGTCAAACAAAAATAGATGAAGAGAAATAAATTCGAGTTTTGGCAGCAGATGTATGTTGTAGAAAAGATTGTCTTCAACATGTGGATAGGAAGGCCATTGCAGGTGCTAGAAGGGATATGAGACAAATAAATAAAAATGGTATTAGAGAATTTGTCTTGAATTCACTCATGTCAAACATAGTCATGTCAAAGCGCCATGGCCATGGCCATGGCCATGGCTTACCACCTATTGCTAGAAATGTAAAGGACATGAGATTTAATGGGAATATTATTTGTAAGAAAGCATGGTATAAGATACATAAAATTCCTCAAAGCACATTCTATAACTACTAGAATTATTTCCAACATGGACAGATCAAAGCTATTCGTGGTAACACCAACACATGCAAAGCAAGAGCTCACACAGTGGTAGCCATAGAAATATTGCACAAAATTGTAATGGATAATTCAGATTTTTCACCAAACCAAACACGTCAAGTTGAGGAAGATGGAACATCTGCTCCTTTAAGATTGCTTCCTTCGACTTACACACAAAATTCTTTGTTAAAAGAGATCAATGAGGGTCTTCAAAAGCTCAATTACCCATCAATATCACAGTCAACAATGAGCAAGATTTGGAATACTAAGTTTCGAGATGTGGAATTTTCAAAGAACACCAGCTTCAGTAAATGCAATGAATGTATTGTGTTGAAATCACAAATTAAGTCAGCAACTACAAAAGAGTTGGAAGAAAAGGCACGAGGTAGGTTGAAGAAACATAACAAGATTGTTATTTATGGAAGATATTGCTACTATGCCCATAGAATTATGTCAGAGCGGTTTCCAAAGGAGTATTTTAGCATTATCCATGATAAAATGGAAAAAACAAAGACTTCAATCCCAAGGCTACGTGTCAAATCAAAATCTATTGTAGGAACAAATTTAGGTTTGTCATTGACAGGTATGCTTACACATGGGCATAAGGCAGGAGGTTTTGGTAATTTCTCCTTACCATTGTCCATATGGGATCACAATTTACTATTACATCTCTTGAAAAGTTCTTAAGAGACCTTGAAGACCCACAAATGGATATGTATGGTGATCTACTTTATGAAAGTGGAATTTCAAGAAACCCACTTACAAATGCATTACTTGACACCTCTATTTACTCAAAATGTCAAGGGTACAAGGATGATTTTATATCTCATGGAAGTTCAAAAAGTCAAAATGTTGATTTTAAACCTCTTCCTCCACATTTGTTGTTACAGTTGGACAATGCAGCAAGTGATAATGAGAATCGCTATCTTTTCATGTTTCTAACACTTTTAACTGCACTTGGTGTCTTCATCACTATTGAGGTTGGGTTCTTGCTTGTGGGGCACACCCATGAAGACATAGATGGAACCTATGAAAGAATGTCTTCCAACCTAAAAAGTAAAGATATTTATTCTTTACCTGAAATGATGGATACATATCGCACAATTGAAGAAAATTGAGTGTTTCCACCTACACTTATTGACAAGGTCTATGACTTCAAAAGTTTCCTTAATGGATACATCAAGGAGGGAAAAAATGCACTAGTTGGACATCTTAATGTCCAATACTTCCAATTTCTTGTACTCAATGATGTTTGAGTACTAAGGTACAAAGAATCAATTAGAGATATTGAGTGGTCATAACCAGTTGAGTTATGGAATATAGATGATGAAGGCTGACCTATAATTCCCATAGGGAAGCCATCTTTCTTAGCTTCCAAACAGAATGATGTCTATTTAAAAGAACTAAAGGAAGGGATAACATCATACATAAAAATGTGGAAAGACACTATTGGGAATGAGGATTCACCAATTGTTATGGAGGAATGGAAAAATAAAGTAGTGTATTGGGAAAAAGTTCTTGATACATTAGATGGAATCTATAATCATCATAGAATAATAGATGGAAGCAATTCATCTTCTGAGGATTTCTGGCCCAGGACAAGGCACATTGTTGATGTTGATCGTAATGCACTCCAAGTAATGTCAAGTATTATGGATGGAGATTTTGATAATGTGATAGATGAACCAATATATGTTGGACCCAAATGCAACAAGCCAAAACCAACTTTCAATCCGATGATTGATGTTGAGAAAGGAAAGATGTTGCTAGTTAGATCAGGAAATGAGGATGCAGGAGAGATGATTTGGATGGCAAAATCCATCTCAAATATCTTTAGGGATAATGAAAGTGAGAATCTTCATGTAAAGGTTGACTGGTGGAAGCCTATGTCATGGAAATACAATGGAATATTTTTAGAGCAATATTGGGTACCAAATCCTGATGACATAGAACTTGGCTCTATTCCAATTAATACCATAGTGTGGGCATGGATGCCAAAGAAAGAACATTGCAAGAAGATCAAGATAAATAAATATGGTGTAGAAGCCATTCTTGATCTACTTGAGCGAATATCTTAAGAGTAGGTTTATATGATTCATGAATGTAATTTTTTTTTAAGGATCTATTAATATACATTCAACACACTTTTCCATATTTGTTGTATATGAAATATTCTCTTCATATTATTTTTGGAGGAGTTTTATATTATTTAATATTTCAATGTAATCATGTGTTATACAAATTACATGACAATGCCATAAAATATTTAAGTTTTCAAAACTTTATTTGACCAACATGACTTCTCACCATATCAAATAGGCATAATCAAATTCAATAATGCACTTAAAAACATCTTCTGAACTTGGTCTATTAAAAAAACAATGGAGTACCTAATTAGTATTCTATTCAATATAAACCATTTAAACACTTAATGAATAAATGCTAGAAACTAGATATAATGTTTGAGGTGAGTTTTCCTTAATTTTCCTTATTATAATTGATATAAATCAAATTCACTATCTTGTTGCACTCTAATTTATAAAAAAAATATTTTGATCATTGAACAACACAACTAGAATTATGAAATATTTCTTCTTATAGATTTTGAAGTGGTGCCAACATTGTACTAGTATAATTAATATGTACTTAACGTAGGAAAAATAGTTAGTGTCAATTTAAAATGGTCAATAATAGTAAGAAAAATAATATTAGTATATTCTTAAATAACTTTATAGGTAAGTTTTTTTTTTTGCAAAATCTATTATTCACGAGTCAAATTTAATACATAAATATAAATGTTAATGATAATAGAAATAATGTAAGGAATCTAAGTTTTAGATGAATATTATTCACGAGTCAAATTTCATACATAAATATAAATGTTAATGATAATAGAAAGAATGTAAGGAATCTAAGTTTTAGATGAATGTTAATATGTCTTTTTCAATATAATATCCTTAAACACTACAGGAATATAAACTAAACATTTGTAATAAATATCTTAGTCAATTTTCTCTCTTTCTTGTTGTATTCGAAAATAATCAAATTGTACTACTTTGTTACTATTCTAATTCATGATTGATTTTGATCATTATGGTCAATAATAGTAAGAACAACAATATTAGTATATTGTTAAATAAATTCATAGGTAAGTTTTTTTTTTTGCAAAATCTATTATTCAAGAGTCAAATTTAATACATAAATATAAATGTTAATGATAATAGAAATAATGTAACTAATCTAAGTTTTAGATGAATGTTAATATGTTCTTTTCAATATAATATCCTTAAACACTACAGGAATAAAAACTAAACATTTGTAATAAATATCTTAGTCAATTTTCTCTCTTTCTTGTTGTATTTGAAAATAATCAAATTGTAATACTTTGTTACTATTCTAATTCATGATTGATTTTGATCATCAAAATGATTAATAATTGAGACGAGAGGCTCATTCTACAACCCAATATGGGGGGGAAAATAAAAATTATGTTCTAAATAGAAAAATAAAATAAATGAATAGTTTGTAAAGTAATTAGAAGTATATATTTAATGTGTGAATTAGATGTTTAAATTTTATACTTTTCAAAAAATTTCAGCTAGAGATACAAAGAAACTATTTGAAGATTTATGTTAACTAATTTATGTCAATATCAACTTCATATATATCTATATATAAGAAAAAAGTTTTTTATGGTTAAAATTCTTATTTGGTCATATATATACTCTATTTAGCATTCAAAAATATAGTTTCAACAATGAAAAATAACACATTGTATCTTTCATTCAAAATATTTGCACGTGAAGAAATTTGATCCTTACATCTCCACTTAAAATGGATCTATGATGGTATATATTGGACACATTACTATGATCATTTGTCATTAAATAACTTATACTTAATATATAGCTAATGATCATTAAATAACTTTATACTTAATATATAGCTTGCTTATTAATCTATTATTAATTAAGTCTCAAGTTTTAAACATACAAGTACAAATAATAAATAAAAATAAATTATGCTACTACTCGCATTCAACATTTAATTTGATCTTAAAAAAATATTTTCTCCTCAACTCTAAAATGGTGCAAACTTCCTACAATAGTATGTAATGTTGATGGTGATAATGATGATTATCATCCACTAAGACCAAATATGGTATTTAAGAAGGTAAAAAGATATTGCTAAATGTTATTTCGAATTTTATTGTTATGCTAAAAAAACATTAAAAGGAGTGTTTCAAGATATTCATAATTTTGTTTAGTTAAACAATCTCCAAGGTTGGTAGCGTCACAAATATTTTGAAATTTAATTCCAATATGAATATAAACTGGATGATCTATGACAGTTTTTAAATCTTCAACCATATTACTAGTGTTGCAAAGGTGATAGCATTTTTATTGTGCTAACACTCTTTTAGTAATAATCGTAACTTAACACATACATGATATTTTACTATATATTGGATTATAATTAAATGGGTTAATAATAGCAACATACACATCATTATTTTCATAAAATAACCTTAACAAACTTATCTTTTAACATAAACCATACAAATATTAAAAATAGATAATGTAAAGAATTCACATTAAGATGTGAAAGATTTGCTTTTGTAAGTTTATATAAATTTGTTTTATAAATTTTATCATGATAATTTTTACACAAAAAATGGTGAATATCTACATTAAAATTAGTGAACTAAGTGACCTTCTAATTCCTCATTTCGAAAAAATTTAATCTAGTTAATGTTCTAAATAATGGTATATATTGGACACATTACTAAGATCATTTGTCATTAAATAAATTTATGATATATATCAATCTATTATTATTTAAGCAAGCCTCAATCTGCTACTGACATTCAACATTTAATTTGATCCTATTTTTTTTTTCCTCCTCAACTCTAAAATAGTTCAAACTTCCTACAATAGTATGTAATTATGATGGTGATAATGATGATTATCATCCACTAAGACCAAATAAGGTATATAAGAAGGTAAAAAGATATTACTAAAAGTTATTTTGAATTTTATTATTATGCTCAAAATGCATTAAAAGAAGTGTTTCAAGATCGTCGTAATTTTGTTTAGTTAAAGAATCAAGAAAGTTGGTAGCGTCACAAATATTTTGAAATTTAATTCCAATATGAGTATAAACTAGATGATCTATGAGAGTTTTTTAATCTTCAACCATATTACTAGTGTTGCAAAGGTGATAGACTTTTAAATTGTGCTAACACTCATTTAGTAATAATCATAACTTAACACATACATGATATGTACTATATCGGATTATAATTAAATGGGTTAATAATAGTAACTTACGACATTATTTTCATAAAATAGCCTTAACAAACTTAACTTTTAATATAAACCATAAAAAATATTAAAATAGTTAATGTAAGGAATCCAAATTAAGATGTGAAAGATTTTCTTTTGCAAGTTTATATAAATTTGTTTTATAAATTTTATCATGATAATTTTACACAAAAAATGGTGAATATCTACATTAAATTAGTGAACTAAGTGACTTTCTAATTCCTCATTTTGAAAAAACTTAATTTAGTTAAAGTTCTAAATAATGGTATATATTGGACACATCACTAAGATCATTTGTCATTAAATAACTTTATACTTAATATGTATCTTGCATATTAATCTATTATTCATTAAGTAAGCCTCAATCAACTTTTTTATTAACATAAAAGTACAAATAATAAATAGAAATAAATTATGCTACTACTCACATTCAACATTTAATTTGATACTATTTTTTTTTCTCCTCAACTCTAAAATGCTACAAACTTCCTACAATAGTATGTAATTTTGATGGTGATAATGATGATTATCATCCACTAAGACCAAAAATGGGTAAAAAGATATTACTAAAAGTTATTTTGAATTTTATTGTTAATAGGCTCAAAAAGTATTAAAAGAAGTGTTTCAAGATCATCATAATTTTGTTTAGTTAAACAATCAAGAAGGTTGGTAGCGTCACAAATATTTTGAAATTTAATTCCAATATGAGTATAAACTGGATGATCTATGAGAGTTTTTTAATCTTCAACCATATTATTAGTGTTGCAAAGGCGATAGACTTTTAAATTGTGCCAACACTTTCTTAGTAATAATTGTAGCTTAACACATACATGATATTTACCATATCTGATTATAATTAAATGGGTTAATTATAGTAAAATACACATCATTATTTTCATAAAATAACCTTAAAAAACTTATCTTTTAATATAAACCATAGAAACTATTAAAATAGATAATGTAAGGAATCCAAGATTAAGATGTAAAAGATTTGCTTTAGCAAGTTTATGTAATTTTTTTATAAAGCTTATCGTGATAATTTTTACACAAAAAATGGTGAATATCTACATTAAAATTAGTGAACTAAGTGACTTTCTAATTCCTCATTTTGAAAAAACTTAATCTAGTTAAAGTTCTAAATTCTAGATCCATTAAAAACTTCCAAATTTAATGAAATATGTGTTATAGCTATATTTTCAATATCTAGTCAAATGGAAAGGACAACTAGTGGAGGATGCTAGCTGGTTGACAACAACAGAGTTGCAGAAGTATGGAGTAAACCCTGAAAGTCGGAGGGATGATTATTTTCTTCCCCGGGAGTCTGATGCAAGAGCATCTGGACTTAGCCAGCAATGTGAAGGTTTGTTCATAGGTTGTGGCTAAATGAGTTTAATTTGACTGACCTGAGTGGTCAAAAGTCAATTTTAATCGAGAGGGTTGGATCTCTCAAGAAAATGATATGTACTTCATTATTGTAATAGTTATGAAATTGTCTTCTTTTAGATTAAGTGGTAAGTTGTTAGCATAGGTGCATAATGGAGATTTGAAATAGAGATTGAGTTGTTAGAATGATTAAAATAGAAATTGGGTTGTTAGCACGGTTGGAATTGGATTCGACTCATAAGTGCAGAAATTGTAACAAAAGGGACTAGCAGAGATGATAGAGGATTGAGCGAGAGCGAGAAGTGAGTGATAGAGAGGATCTCAAGATTGAAACAGGGGTCTGTTAATTCCTGTAATCGAGCCATAGGGCTGAGACTCTGTAACCATTATTGTATTGAGGAATTGGTTCAGCGTGCATTAGTGTGTCGTTTCTATTGAAAACTCTCACTTGCCTATGTTTATTTGTATTCTGAACAAAAGCAAGTATTTCTTTGTCTCATGCTTTAAGTTATAACTTTTAGCGTTCAAAGGATAATGCCTTATTGTTATTGGTGGGGTAGAAGAGTATGGAATTACGTAACCATGGCTGAAGCCTACACTAATGCCAGCCATCGATCTAAGTTCCAAGAACCTATGCAATATAATGTTGACCGTTGGATTATTCCCACATCGCATCACAACATTCATTTGAAAGTGAATGGACCTTAGGCCTTAATAAAATGCAATGTGCAATCGCCGATTAATCGCATCGCAATATTCCATCTGCAAGTGAATGGACCTCATGCCTTAAGACAATCCGATGTGTGATCACCGATCAATCGCATCGTAATATTTCACTGGTATGTGAATGGACCTCGGGCATTAGGAAAGTGTGATGTGCAAGGCCGATGCGATTGATGATTAATTCACATCACAACGTTTCATGGCGGATGTACCAGGCCCTAAGCCCTTATGATTTGCAATTTCAATATTGTTGTGGATCGTTAGATCAAAGGGTTTGTGATTTACGGGACAATACCACCAAGCGGCTCTATTGAAAGGTGAAATATTATTTGTTGGATTGATAAAGGGAATCAAAGTGGTGCAGCGGAAGTGCCTGAGCATAAAGGGAAAGGTAACGTAGGAGCAATTGTTGATAAATCGAAGTTCAATTGACCTCCCGCGTCATATGCACAAAGACTTTATATCTTGTAATATAATGATCAAATTTATTAACAATGCAAACAACTTCCAAAATTTCTTTCTTTCCATAACAATGTAATTAAGTTCAACCAGACTTAAGGTTTTTCTGATACAGTAAATAACATATGATATTTTTTATTCTTTTTGTCCTAAAATTACTTGTATGGCTGAATGTAAAGCAACTATAGATATGTTAAAAGGAAATGTCCAATCATGTCCTCTTAACACATAGGTTGTAGAAAGTTTATCTTTGAGTATATTAAAAGCAATTTGAGTCATTATCCTGCGTGAAATATGACATCTTTTGCAAGAATTTAAAATAAAGGAGAGGCAATTTTTGAAATTTTTTTAATGAAACATCTATAATACCCTGCATGCCCTAAAAATGTTCTTACATCCCTTTGGGAGGATGGATTTGGCAAGATAACAATCACTTCAATTTTATGTGGATCTGCCTTGATACCCAAGAAACATACATGATCTCCAAGGATAATTCCTTCATTAAACATTAAAAAACATTTTTCATTTCCTAAGGATATTTTTAATTGATAAAATATTTTTAAAAAATTATTTAGGTTTATCTAAGGCTTCCTCAAAATTATTCCCATAGACGGTAAAATCATCCAAGTACACTTCGACACAATCATGGATCAAATTGGAAAAAATGGCCAAATTTTCCCTTTGAAATGTGGTAGGCACATTACAAAGTCTGAAGGGTAATACTTTATAACAATAAGTCCCCCAGGGAAAAGTAAAGGTCATGTTATGTTGGTCTTCTAGAGCTATTCTTATCTAATTATATCCACTGATACCATCGAGGAAAGAAAAATATTTATTTTCAGACAATTTATCCAGGACTTGATTTATGAAAGGTAAATGGAAATATAGCTTTATTAAGCTCCATGTAGTCTATAAATAACCTCAATTTACCATTCTTTTTCGGAACAGTAACTAGGGGAGAAACCCATTGGCTAAAATATATAGGGTAGATGAAATATACATCTAATCATTTATGGAGTTCCCTTTTTACTATTTATTTTAAGGAAAGGTTCTTTCTCCTTTGTGGTTTTCTAACAAGCCTAACATCTTCTTGAAATTATATGTGATGTGTACATGTATCAAGGCATATTCCTTGCATTTTGGTATAATCCCAAGCAAAAAAATTCGATTATTCTAGCAATAATGTAATTAATTTTTCTTGCTAGAAATTTTCTAATTCATAATTAATATTCAAGATTTTTCCAGGAGACAATTCAATGATTTTATTGTAGGAATGTGATATAGAATGTACATGAAATACTGATATATAGGAAAATGTCAAACTCTCCACAATGCATGGTTCTTGAAAATGTTTTCCTAAAAGAGAATGAAAAGAAAAATGTTGAGTACTCAATAAAGCTTGTTCATAAATTGTAAGAAAATTTTTAGATTGTTCAGAATTTTCAGAGTATTCTAAATTTTGCGTTGTGGCTAAAGTTCCTAACTATTACCCCCTAAAATATTGGGGAAAATTAGGATGAGAAATGAAATAATCAATTTGATTTTCATCAATATTTCCTTAAGATTGAATGTTTCTTCAATGTTTAGAAAATGTTGAATTATTTCATCATCTATTTCTTTTTCATATAACCATTAAAGTTTCTTTAATTTATTTACTATTTTAGTAGGGGGGTATAATGTAATGTTTTTTATTTCTTCACGATTTGTAATTTTCATGTTTTTAGAATGGAATTAATGACTGCGTCTGTAATATCCAACCATGGTCTTCTAAAGATTAAGGGATGTTCCCCTAGAGTAGTTTTAGGGTGAAGGACCATAAAGCCTTGATATTCCCAAGTGTCAATAGATACAAAAAATTATTCTACACTTCCCCTAGGATTATTTTTATTTTATCAACCAATGCTAATATAGTGGGAGTTGGTCTAATGCTTTCAATTTGTATACTTTTCGTAGTTTATTTTGTCATCACATTTATGGAAACCCATAAATCAATAAGTTTATTGGGAATAGAAAAATGGTTGACAGTTATTGTTACAATGGGTATGCTTGGCTCAAGATACTTTTCTACAATGACTTCAACTGTCATTAGGCTGGACAATTGATCTGAAATCACCCCTAGGTGACCTTAGGAAATTAATGAAGGTATTACAGTTATTGTTACAATGGGTATGCTTGGCTCAACATACTTTTCTACAATGACTTCAATTTTCATTAGGCTGGACAATTGATCTGAAATCACCCCTAGGTGACCTTAGGAAATTAATGAAGGTATTACAGACTCATGTTCTGGTGTGTATGTCTATGTTATCTTAGGCAATGGATCGATAAGATTATAAAATAAATAGACAATTGAAACAGTAAGAGATCACAGTAATCAAAACATAAACACAACAAAATTTAATAAGGAGTCCACCCAGTCCTCCTGGGCTACGTCTCCCGGTCCAACTTTCAGTGGTGGCTTTTTTATTGTGTTTTTAAAGCAGAGTCTTATAATAAGGAGCACAATCTGAGTCTCACTTGACAGGGGATGATCAGTAGGATGGCACTTGGAATTCCCAAGTCCTTAGAGTTCACAGGCTCCCCTTACTTAATTTCGACCTCAATTGGTCTTTGTCTGCTCGATGCTGCCCATACTCTAATGGTTAGCTCGACTTCTCTGTTCTCTGCAATTTTTCCTTTCTTTCTATGTCTCTTAGCCTTCGGCTTCTTCATTGCTTCTCTGCCTTACGGTCTCTCTATCTTGTCTCTGTCAGCTCATGGTTTTAAAGGCAATTCGTTTCTTCGACTGTTCGCTTCGTCTTCCCGGCTCTCTGGATCGCCTGCCTCTATCCACTAGGACTCCTCTACCTTGCATCATCGTTGCTGCATAACGCTTCGCAGAGAGGTGGCCACCTGTCTCCATGAGAACTGAGTGTCATTTCTTCCTAAACGGTCATTTTTCCGTTATTTCCCAGAATCTTGTGAAACGGATCCTTCTGTCGACTCATCGGTCAAATCAAACTTCAAATATTTATGTGCCATAGCTTATTTCTCCCTCGTATCGGGTCATCCATTGGGTTGAACCTCCGTCATTTGATCTGGAGCCCCTAGATCCTATGGTCTTTGCTTATATCACACAGTTAAGTTTCTCAACCGTTAGTCCACGATGTAAGCGGTTTTTCTCTCTCCCCACTAGACATGCATCACTCGGTGTATGGAATCGATGGGTCTTCGGCCAAACCCACTTACCACCCGAAATGCCTTTGATATTCCACCGATTTTGAGCTCGGGACCCGCTTGTCAGTTTTATTGCTTTCCCATGGTTTTCTGGTTTCCCTAGTGACTGAGCACTTAGGGCTTTTCCTTCTCAAGGGGTTTTTCCCAGAGATACAAGATTGTCAGAAGCATCCTCTGTTTCTGGGTTTGAGCTTCCCAACTACCATTTTTGTGCCATGCACAGTCTCCATCGGCCAATGGTCAGCGCGCTTTGACTGAAGGTCCTCGCTGCTCCGTGCTGGCTGCATATTACCATTATTCAGAGGTTATTTCTGATAGCTATAATATTTCTTGAAGTCTGTCATTCATTCTTAACAATCATGGAATTGTTTGAGGATCCAATTTGGATCGCGGCCTTCCCATTGAAAAAGCTTTTGGACCACCAAAAGTTGGTTTTCAAGCATCGACTAAGTGAGGATAAAAATTTCTCACCTGTCCAATCTCTATCCATTTTGCACTGCTTAGCTTTGAACCCTTGAGCCCAATTCTGAGGTACTCAACATCTCCCCTGTGCATCATTCTCACTTTCCTATCCAGAACTGTGTCTTCCGGCAATTCATTAAGATATTCATGTAGTAGGTTATCAATAGAAGGAAATTGACTTTGTTCTTCAGGATCTTCAATTAATGAAGGTTCAAAGAGTCTCAAGCTGTCTGCATTGACAACTGAGTAGATGTTCATATAAGTTGGCAAATCAAGGCGAAAAGCATTCTCCCCAATTTTCTCGAGGATTGTGAAAGGTCCATACCTTTTTGGTTTCAACTTTTTACCGTCACCTTGCATCCTATCCTTGCTGATATACATCCAGACTTGATCACCAACTTGGAAACTATGCTCGATTCGATGCTTGTCATGCCTTGCCTTGTATTTGGCCTAGCTCTTTTCCAGCTATTCCTGTACTTCTTGATGGATCTCTTGGATTTGCTCAATGAACCTAGTTGCCTTCTCCACATTGCTATGTACCTCAATTATTGTGTCCTTACCAAAGACAAAATCCAAGGGAGACCTTGGTGTGAAACCAAAACAGGTCTCAAAAGGAGATCTCTGTGTGGAAGAATGTTTGGCTCAGTTGTAAGCATGCTGCACATAACACAAATGTTCATCCCAAAGCTTGGGATGCTTGCTGCAATATCCCCTTAGCAACTACATCACTCTCCTATTGACTACTTCTGTCTGGCCATCAATTTGTGGATGGAAAGCTGCGTTTTTCTTCAGTTTGGTGTCCATCAGCTCCGACAGACTTGACAAAAACTTTCCCACAAATCGGGTGTCTCGATCAGATATAATGGAAGTGGGTAATCCAAAATGAACCCATACATGTTGAAAGAACAATTTTGCAGTTTGTTCAGCTGTAATTTGTTTATTACAAGGAATCAAAATACACATTTCGTTGAACCTATCCACAACAACATACATATAGTCATGACCTTCCCTAGATTTAGGCAGTCAGTCCTCCAACAAAGTCCATGGAAAGACTTTCCCAAGGATGAGAAGGAACTTGCAATGGAGTGTACAAGCGTAGTTTTCGATTGTTGGGCTTGCTTTTAGCACACATAGTACACCCTCTTACATATCTAGAAACTGTCTGGTTAATTTTTGGCCAATAACAAAACCTTTGCAGCTGTGAAACTATTTTACTTACCCCAAAGTCACCTGATATTAGGGACATGTCTGCTTCTCAAATTATCTTTACTCTTTCAGTTTGTGGAATGCACAGCTTCCCACAATGATATAGGAGTCGGTCCTTAATATGATAATCCAATTCTTCTACTCGTTTTCCTTGACATAAAGTTGCATATACATCTTTAAATTCTATATCTTGAGCATATTGTTCAATGTAGCTCTCATGTAACACAAAATTATGCTTAAGTATAGTAGATGCATTTATAATGGGTCTAGATAACATATCTGCAACTTTATTGTGTATGCCCTTTTTATATCGAATGACTAAATGAAACTGTTGTAGAAAACCCATCCATCTATAGTGTCTTGACTGCCGCAACTTAGTTTGGGAGTGTAGATATTGAAGTGGTTGATGATCAATATGTATAACTATTTATTTTCCCATTAAGTAATGTTTCCACATTTTCACACTCTGTACTAATGCATACAATTCTTTATCATATGTGGGATAGTTAACTACTGCAGAATTAAATGTCTCAGAATGATAACATATGGGTTTACCGTGCTGTATCAACACTACTCCCATGGCATAGTCACTGGCATCTGTTTGGATCTCAAACGGTCTTTGAAGATCCGGCAGTGCTAGTACTGGTGTTGTACTAATCTTTTCTTTCAAGGTGTCGAAGGCTTTCTGTTGTTTGCCTCCCCACTGGAACACCTTGTTAAATTCTATTAAAGCATGTAAGGGACTTGTAATTAAGGAAAAGTTAGAAATGAACTTTATCCAATATTGTGCTGCTCCTTTGAAGCTCCTAACTTCTGTAGCAGATTTTGGTTTAGGACAGTTTACACTGACTGCCACCTTAGAGGGATCTATCTTCAATTCACCACCCCCTACTATATGTCCCAAATAATTCAAAGATGTTTTTCCAAATTAACATTTTGAGAGTTTAACATAAAGTTTTTCTCTTTTCAAAACATCCAGTGTCTTCTTAACATGCTTTAAATGTTCTTCCCATGTTTTGCTAAATATCAGAATGTCATCCAGATATAAAATAACAAAATCATCAAGAAAAGGTCTGAGTACATCATTCATTATTCTCATGAAAGTAGCAAGAGCATTAGTTAAGCCAAAAGGCATAACCAACCACTCATACAATCCCTTCTTTGTTTTGAAAGCAGTTTTCCATGCATCTTGTTCTGCAACTCTGACCCAATGATATCCACTATGCAAGTCTAACTTGGAAAAATAAACAGCTTCTTTCAATTGATCTAATAGATCATCTATGCGAGGAAGGGGATAAGGAATTTTTATTGTTATCTTATTTAGTGCTCAGTAATCAATGCACATTCTCCACGAGCCATCTTTATTTCTCACCAAAACGATTGGAGATCCACATGGTGATGTGCTAGGTTTGATGAACCCATTCTTGAGCAACTCCTGCACCTGCTTCTTGATTTCTGCATTCTCTAAAGTGGACAACCTGTACATTCCAATGTTAGGAAATGGAGCATCTTGCTGCAAATTAATATCATGCACTATTTCCTTTTTGGGTGGTAGACCTTTAGGTTCTTGAAACAAGATATCATACTCTGAAGTAACTTTTTCTAAATCAACTTGCTTTTTAGCATCAAAACCCTCAAATATATTAGTTTTATCAGGTTTCTTTTCCTTTACAACCATCAATAAAAATTGTTTGCGTGAATTTATAATTCATTTCATCTGCCTTGAGTTTATGAGAGTGTAATTATTCTTGAGCTTATGAGCTCTTACAAAGTATTTGATTCCATCTTTAACGAGTAGATACTTGTTCTCATCTCTATAGAAAATAGTTGTTCTGTCATACAAGTAAGGACTTCCTAAAACAATTCCACATATATCCAAAGGAATTATGTCTAACTCAACCTCATCTACAAATGTTGACCCAAAAGAAAACTTAAGTTTGCATTGTCTAGTCACTTGTAGTTGTGCTTTATCGCTTAACCATCCTAATGGGTATGGTTTCTTGTGAGGTGTAGTAAGTAATCCCAACTTCTTTAAAATTGCTTCAGAAATCAAATTTACTTGTGAGCCACTATCAAACAAAGTATCAATCTTTTGATGTTTGGAAATAACTCGAATATGGAAAAGCTCATGTCTTTTTCTCTCATCTTCTTCATCAATAGTAGATTGTGCAGAATTACTAGTAGATGCTTCAGAATTCTTACCTTTTATACCTATGGTTGCAATGGTTATTTCATCTCCTGAGTCTGACCCCAAATCTTTTTGAGTAGTTGCAGCAGTCTTCTTCTTCTTGCCCTCGAACTTCTTAGGTCTCAGCTCCGGATGCAGAATCCAACAGTGCTCATCATCATTCCCTTCCTTCTTACAGTGAGTGCATGAAGACTTTATTTTATGTACAGTGTTGGCCTTCCTTGCTCTCCATTTTTGCTTTCTTTTCTCCTTATTCTTGCTTGTAGTGGGTTGGGATGATCCCCCAACTTCTGGGTTCCCATTCTTTCCTCTAGCTTCTAGATGCATAGCTTGAACATATACCTCATCTATACTAGTGGGATTAAACATGAGGATAGAGTGCCTCATGTAGCTGTGTAGACCACCGATGTACTTCAATAGAGTCTCAGGTGAGTCTAATGAGATTCCTAGAATCAAAGCTCTCTTCCTAAATTCTTGGGTGTAACCTTGTACACCTTTCCCTTTCAATTGTTGAAGAGTTTGCCAGCTCATCATGGCTTGCTACATGTAGGCCAATGGATAGAACTTCCTTTTGATTGCAGAAACAAATTCACTCCAAACAGAAAGATTCTTACCATGCCTCTTCATGTCAGCTTGGGTCCTGCCTTCCCACCAAACCAAGGTAGTGCCTCCAAGGTGTAGGCTGGCCAGTTGAATCTTGATCTTGTCTAAATCGATACTTTGCACTCTGTAATAAACATCAATTTGTCTGATCCAATTGTCTAGCTTTTCTTCATTCAACTCTCCATCATATATTGGTAAATCAAATTTAACATCTAGTGTAATCAAAGATGTTTTTTTTTTTTTATGTTCAAGGCTATTAGGAGGTGTGAGAAAGTTTTCTTCTTTCCCTTTGCCTTTTGAGTGGTCATGGAGGAGAGACTCTTCTTCTCCTTTATCTTGTTTGGAGCCTGATGAATCTTCATCTTTATGTATTCTAAATTACTTATACATTTCCTCTAACATGGACCTTATGGCTAGGAAACTATCTATAAATTGAGGGTCTGGACCCACAGAACCTTCCTCCAACATTGTCTTCTGAGGATAGACTCTTCCAATTTCAAGATTAGTTTTGACCAACTCTCCTTCTCCTAATTTGAGCTTTGATCTAGTTAGCATTCAACAACTAAATCCAACACAAGCTTGTCTAACCTTAACAACCTATGGATCTGATACCACTTGATCTGAAATCACCCCTAGGTGACCTCAGGAAATTAATGAAGGTATTATAGACTCATGTGCTGGTGTGTGTGTCTGTGTTATCTTAGGCAACGGATTGATAAGATTGCAAAATAAACTGACACTTGAAACAGTAAGAGATCACAATAAGCAAAACAGAAACATAAAAAAATTTAATAAGGAGTTCACCCAATCCTCCTGGGCTATGTCTCTTGGTCCAGCTCTCAGTGTTGGCCTTTTTATTATGTTTTTAAAGCATAGTCTTACAATAAGGAGCTCAATCCGAGTCTCACTTGACAGAGGATGATCAGTAGGATGGCACTTGGAATTCCCAAGTCCTTAGAGTTCACAGACTCCCCTTACTAAATTTTTACCTCAATTGGTCTATGTCTGCTCGATGCTACCCTTACTCTGATGGTTAGCTCCACTTCTCTTTTCTTTGCAATTTTTCCTTTCTTTCTGTGTCTCTTGGCCTTTGACTTCTTCACTGCTTCTCTGCCTCACTGTCTCTCTGTTAGCTCATGGCTTTAAAGCCAGTTTGTTTCTTCGACTGTTTGGTTCGTCTTCCCAACTCTCTAGATTGCCTGCCTCTGTCTTCTGGGACTCCTTTGCCATGCATCATCGTTGCTACGTAAGGCTTCACAGAGAGGTGGCCACCTGTCTCCTTGCGAACTGAGTGTCAGTTCTTCCTGAACGGTCATTTTTTCTATTATTTCCCAAATGCATGCAAAATGGATCCTTCTATCGACTCATTGGTCAAATCGGACTTCAAATCATTATGTTCCATAGCTTATTTCTCCCTCAAGTCTGGTCATCCATCAGGTTGAACCTCTGTCGTTTGATCTGGAGCCCCCAGATCCTACAGTCTTCACTTATATCGCACGGTTGAGTTTCTCGACCATTAGTCTGTGATGTAAGTGGTTTTTCTCTCTCCCCGCTGGACACGCATCACTCAGTGTATGGAATCGCTGGGTCCTCGGCCAAACCCACTTACTGCCCGAAATGCCTCCGATATTCTGCCAGTTTTGAGCGTGGGACCCGCCTGTCGGTTTTAGCACTTTCCCACGGTTTTCTAGTTTCCCTTGTGACCAAGTGCTCGGGGCTTTTCCTTCTCAAGGGGTTTTTCCCAGCGATACGCGATTATCAGAAACAGCCTCTGTTTCTAGGTTTGATCTTCCCAACTGCCATTTTTACGCCATGCACAGTCTCCATGGGCCAATGGTTAGAGAGCTTTGACCGAAGGGCCTCGTTGCTCTATGCTGGCTGCAAATTACCATTATTCAAAGGTTATTTCTGATAGCTATAAGATTTCTTGAATTCTGTCATTCATTCTTAACAATCATGGAATTGTTTGAGGATCCAATTCGGATCAACAATCTACTTATAACATGTATTATTGATGGATCTTGTTTCCTTTTTCCAATTTTGTTATTGCATGATTCCCTTATCATTTTACTATAAATGGGTATCTCTTTTATTTCTCCAAGTAAGGGAATGTTTATAGAAATAATTTCCAGTTCATGAATAGTATCAACTTCAAGTATGCTTCTTGGTATTTCTAGTTTTTCACGTACCAAGCTCTCTCAAAAAGGAGCCATCCTAGAGGATTGAGGTTGTTCTTGTAAAGAGACAATTTGTTTTAATGTTGTTTTGGATTTTCAAGTTTATCTGGATTTTCCTCTTTTTCCTCTTCAATTATCAGTGTTGATTTTGGATTTACAATTTTGTTAGAGCTAAGATTAATTTCATGTAATCCAATAAGATTTCCTTTTACTTGCACAAAAATTATTGTAATGCCACAATATTGTCCTTTAATTGTGCAGAAAATTTGTGTAATGCCACACAATTGTGCTATAATTGCAAAAAAAATCCTACAATGCTAGAGGATTTTCATGTAACTCTACCGAAAATTCCTACAATTGGTTGGGAAGGAAGTTGAGTAGGTCATGGGGGTAGTGGATTAGATCAAAGTTGTAATTGTTGAGGTTTAGTTAATTGTGGTTTTGATCTAAACTTAAATAGGAACACAAAAAATTATATATATAACCATAAATACAAAGATGTAAATAAAATAATGCTTCATTTCATTAATATCAATACTAAAATAATCTTACAAACAGAATGGAAATAAACTAGCTCGAGCGATGGTAGTTATCTCTGTGAAGAGATGTGGTGGTACATGCCTCTAAATTGTATTACAATGAGGCTTGAAGGCCTATTTATTATTAATAAATAATGGAAAACCATAAACATCCAAAACCTAACCTTAGGATATGAAGCGCCAAAATTATGTGCCCCATTTGGTAAATTGGTATATCAAATTCCTAGGGTTGTAACTTTGGTATACGATCTCTATTTCACGTGCCTAATATCTCGTTAGAAATATATATATATATATATATATATATATATATATATATATATATATATATATATATATATATATATATATATATATATATATATATATATATATATATATATATATATATATATATATATATATATATATATATATGATCAATACTCCTTTCAAATGGAAAACATCAGTAAAGCACTCATTTTTATCTTGCTGTTCCAAAAAATCATTGTTTAGGGACTCAAAATGGCTCCAAAAGTTCAGTGCCCGAAAAACTGCCAAAAATAGTAAACTGTGCTACAATTAAGGAAATTGCAAAACTGAAAGAGAAATTGGTGGGGATCCAACGAATAGGTGGGTCGCCACCAACATCTACGTGGATCAATCCTCCCCCCTCAGGAGGAAATGGTCTCCATTGCATTGAGTGCCTACATGAGATCGGGAAACTTTTGCTGAACTTGGTCCCTGGTGAGCCACTTGCCTTGGTGGAGGAGTTGGCCTGCTTTGGCAACCTGATATAGTTGGATCTTCTGCTGGCAAGTGTTCTTGATATCTATGTCTATAATCTGACTATTTTTTTCCTATTCCATGCATTCTGGTTTTAAATCTGTTGGTGTAAGTTGTTTTGCAAAGTCTGACGTGTCCAGTAATGGTGGGAAGTATGGTCGAAGGCGATCCACATTGAACACTTAGTGCAGCCTAAGGAATGGGGTAATGCTGAGCTCAAAATAATTGTCACCCACAACCTTGGAAATGGTGTAAAGACCATATCAGAGTGGTTTGAACTTCCGATGGGCTCTGGTAAGGCATTCTTCCTACAAATGTAACCAATCTTTTTCACCCACCTGAAACTTGTATGGCACTCAATGTTGATCATGTCGCTGCATGTACTTGGCTTGCAACTTGTCCAAGATGTTGTGAACTTGCTAGCAAATGTGTTGGATGTGTTCAATAAATATGGTCTTGTTCTAGCAGCTACAATCGCCCTCCAAAATTTTTCCTTAGCCTGTTTTGGAGCCTTCCTACTAACCTTCACAGTAGCTTGCCTTGCTTCATCAAGTCCTCAAGCTTTAGTGTCTTTCTTTCTCAAAGGCAGCCTGTCAATCGCAGTTTGATATTTTCCCTTCATATACTACTCATCCAGACTTGGTCCTACTAAAGGTTGAGCATCTTCCCCTTGAAAATTGTGCATTCATGGAGGCCAACTAGCCTGTTCCTCCAGGAATTGCGCAATCCTCTATGACAGCTTGTTGGTCTCCAGGATTGCGCAATCCTGCCAACCAACCCTCCTAACGAGGCTTGTGCAATTTTCCCACCAACAAGTACTTTAGCCTAAGAATTGTTCAAATCTAGGTAGCAATCAGCTGTTGGGCCTAGAAATTGCGCAATCCCCTTGGGTATTCAGCCCAACTTAAATTCAGGAATGCACATTTTTCCCACGAAGTTGAGCACTAGCACGCATTGACAATCCAGTTGACCAGTTCCACCCGGGACCAAGGAAACTCGACTTGCATGCATGCATGACTTGATCTTCTCAAAATAGAAAAAGGCAACATGAAAAAGTTATCCCATGATTCAGGGAGCTATTTTTAGCAGTAAGGGGTTACATGCAAAGTTGTTTTAGAAGTTTTCCTCTAAGTGTCACATTTTCCTAGATTTGTGGCATGCACATCTTGAGACAAAAATTATTTATTCGACACGTAAGAGCTCATTCATTCACATCGATCTTGGAGCTCTAACATCCCACAACACATTCATAACTCTTCGACACATCCAGCTTAGCTATTCACGGGTAAGTGGCCTCAACTTGTCTTTTTCATCATTTCTGTCGCTTTTTTTGTATTCTCTTTTGTGACTATTTTTTGCTTCATTTCTTTGAGTGCCTCTTATTGTTTACATATGTTCTAACTTGTCCTAGCTTTGTTTCAATTTTCGTTGCTATTTCACTGTTGTCACATGCATGAAACTGTTTTGCACAGACATTCGCCCAACCAGTGAACAACCTCACCCACATGCATTTTGATATGTTTGTTCAATCTTCCATTCATGTTTTGCATGTATTTTTTATCACTTCTACTACCACTTAGTGTTGCCATGTATTCCATTGACTTGCTTTAAGTTGCCCGTTGGCAAGTCAAGCTAACCTTGACCTAGTCTCTGCCTTCACCAAGGCTTCATTGCACAACTTGGAGAGGGAAGGCTCACCTTCCTCTCAAGATTTTCACATTCTAGCCCAACACTAACCTCCTAGACTGAATTGCACATTTCTAGATTTCAATGGCTACTTGGCCCAAAAAATTGCGCAAAATTGTCCCTGGGCTAGCAGCCTACCCCAACTGGAATCGCACACTGCTAATCCCAGCAGCCAACTTCCCAACTGAATTGCACATTTTGTGGATCCAATAGCCATTTCAGCCCCTCAGTCAATCCAAATTTCCTTTTGCACAGTTTTGGAAGCCAGTCACTCAGCCTCATAGTGAAATTTGTGCAATCTTTCTCATCAGTTCCCCAGGTATGTGTTGTGACCTTCCCCAGATTTGCTTGGTTTTCAGTATCATATTTCTTGGCATCCATGCTTCTTGTTTCCAAATATTTCTGGTTTTCATTTGTCTCAATGGCTTCCAAGAGACCAAGATCCTAGGACGTTGATGGTGTTGTAGTTGGAACAACAGTTGAACAGGTGTCCTCTAGCATGCTGATCTACGAAGATTCAAAGTTGTATCTAGACGAGGACATCAAACTGAAGTGGAAAGAGGTGAATGAAACATTCACAGGTACTTTTGGGGAAGACCTTGAAGACCATCAGGTGTACGTGAACATTCATAAGTCCAGACTATACTAGATTGCATGCAGATACCTCGCATTCCCATGTGTGGATATGATTCACTAGATCGTATCTCACACTGACCCCGAGACGATGACCTTGAGCCATGTCAGTGGGACGAAGCTTGCAACCTTATAGGCATGATACTGTGATGAGATGTATCAAATGGACAAGCCCATGACTGTCATGACCCCTCCATTTAGCTTGCCCAGCAGTAGAGGCCACTCCAGAAATATTTTGAAGGATTGGGTAAAGGAACTAGCTCATTTCAAGATAACCGCTAACCGGATCTATAAGACGAAGATTTTTAGGAAGGCATACCAATAATTGGTCATATTCGCATGTCAACTAAGTGCCAAGTGAGCACCGAGACCTTCCCTCATAGCTGGGTGGTCACGCTGGACCAACTGACCAAAGTAAGACTATGGAACTGGTTTGGGATACTAGCTCATTAGCTGAAGGAGAAAGTCGCGAAGGCTCAACAGTCACTTGAAGGCATGCATGTAAAGATTTATATGTCCATCTACATTCTAGATGTAGTCTATGCTCGACATGGGTCCTTGAGCTTAAAGTGGGCATGGTCACCAGTGGAGACTGTTGTGAGAACATATTTCAAGCTATTCTCCAAGTGCAGCTTCAGAGGAGTGATCAAACGGCTGTCCAACAATCTTGTCGCCTGAATGTATAGGTTGATATTTGATCAGGATCCCCCCCAATGTATGACAAATGAAGTGATGAAGGCATTGTTAGGCACTGAAGATTGGTACACCTCACCAAACGGCATGTTCATCTGAGTGTTCAGTGTGGAGAAGCCTCCACATGTTCTGCCAAAGTTTGCTTTGGATGTGCTTTTCATGCAGGAAGTAGTGTATCATATCTCAACAGGATTAACGGCTAGGCTGCAGAGGAAGAACAAGGCACCTTGGCCCACGCTTCTGTTGCGGATTGGGTTATATGAGATCAATATCATCAAGAAAGTGGATGTCAAAGCTGAACAAATGAAGAAGTACCTATTCGACCTCCGAAGCTTCAACCCATATGACCCACATTGCATTGTGGAGGATCACTGCATGAGAGTTCAGTTCAATTGGATCCATGGGGCATTTCATTGGGCCGAGGAAGACTCATGGAGGTATTGTGACCATCATTCCAAACCCAATGAAGAGGTTGGTTTCGTCGTAGAATGGTTAGCATGACAACATCAAGCAACACCATGAAGAACACCAGCAGTAGCAGCAATAGCAGAGGCAGCAGAGCCAAGCATACCTACGTGTGAAAAAGGGAAGATAAATATTGTTAACCACATGGAGGAGGAACAAAGATGAAAGTTTCGATCAGATCCATTGATAATGAAAGCAACTTTGGAGACTCGACTATGAAGTGACGGCGTGACATGAAGATCATGCAACAGTAGAATATCGAACAAAGAAGGAGTTGCATGTGTTGACGCAGCAACTCAAGAATAACATGAAGTTGCACAGACAGTCCAATGAGTTGCAACGGGAATAGGAACAACAGTGGGTGCAACATACACTCGCAGATGAAACTACGCTAGTACGAGTTAAGGATCTACCTTAGCAGCTAACATAGAGCAAACATGGTGAGAAATGTTGTTGATCGTATGCAAGGGATCCAGAAGCATGCATTTTGTTCAGCGCATGCATTCGATACAACCCATTCAACACACTCACCAAGCTGAAGATAAGAAGCAAGTCCAATTGGGGCTTAACATGTACTTGAACGAGTTGATGTGCACGACCACCAGCACACACTTGAAGATCAGCATGGACACTATGCATTAGTGTGTTTCTAGTTCAACGATGCCCAAGAAGACCATGTGAAAGTTAGAAAATGAGTTGGATGAAGGGGCTAAACTAATGCAATGATTGCAACAAAGGTAAGAGTTTTCTTCAGCAAGATGTCACCATGAGGTGCACGCACATCATCATGGACGACCAAGCTTGGCATCAACTCACCACCTTCACCATCACAAGCATGTCAAAGAGTTGGTATCATGACAGTGGACCAAGTCTTAGTGATGTCTTACAAGGCTTTCTCAGGCCATGTTGTCTCGCATAAGCACATGTGCATTGTAATGTTGAGTCATGTCAAGTGTAAGTCGAGTGTCAATAGTTGGATGTAACAGTCATAGAGTAAGTGAAGAGTCATGAGGCTAGTTGAACTGCCAAAAATGGAAATGTCAGAGGTCACCCCACCCTTTGCTATAAATAGTCCCTCATAACTCATTGTATAGGATTTTGGTCAGCCAAGCTTCTACTAAGACTGTCTTGAAGAAGGCTTGGATAGTATTGCAATGTTCCTTGGATTCTCCACTGCACGGAGCTGGTACATATCTTTGGAGGAGAACGCAGATGTGGCTGTAACCTTTTACTGATAGGGCTAGTAGGTTTACATGGTGTATTATATTATTGTGGCTTACACTTCTTTATATACTAAAAGCCAACACATTTTCATGCATATGTCGTTATTGTATTTGGACTTCTCTGGTTTCCTTAATAATATATGTTGTTTAACTTACATACTTGTATATTAACTGATTTGTATGCAACTATATGAATCATGTTGTTAACGTGTTGCATATGTTATTAATGATGTCACCATTTGTGTCGACTACGTTGTCGGACACCAGATAGACCTTTCTCTGAACCTTGTTATATAAATTGTCACACTCATCTCAAACTGATCTGTGAGTGTTGTTCGTGTTATCTTACCTTGTATGTTGGGATTGTTGCATCCATGTCGACTGCTCTGTCGAAAAGTGTGCATGTCCTTTGTGTGGTGCGTTCCTAGCCGAGTTGGGACTGATCCATTTCAAACTGCAACTCACCTTCACCTTCCTCTCCCTTTGATGTGTTGGAACCTATCATACTCATTCCTTGCCTCACTGCATCAATCACACCATTTCTACTGACAGAGTAATCTTACTTTCCTCTGTGTGACATCGTGGTCAAGGCATTACCTTATGACCCACTGTTAGGACTCCTGCACCAAACGTTTTGTGGTGTAATTGGGACTTCTTACCGGGGAGATCCCCTTGACACGTTGGTGGGTCCAACACCATCAACATTTATGGCGCTAGAAGGAGGGTGCAATGACAAGTAGTGTCCTCTCTTCTAGTTTTGAGACTTTTCATATCTTTGATTGAATCTTTCATTCTTCTTCCTCCAAGGTGTTTTTGAATCGTGAAGATGTCTCCATCTTAGGGAAGCTTTTCAATATCTTGTCCACTCACATGTACGATGGTGAAGGTGAAGTTGCCTAGTCCGAGCACTTTCATAACTTCGTTTCCATGATTTATAAGAAAGATGAGTTTACTGACGAACAGGCTAGTCTGCTACTTGCATTCACACTTTGTGAATCCCCATTTCATTGGGTGCTCAACCTACTGGTTGACACCGTGCACTCATGTGAGAACTTCTATGATATTATTGAAGACATGTTCCATCATTTTGATCCAGACCATCTTGAACAAAAACTTTTACGACAACGGAGGGCTCCGCATGAATCCATTATTGGATTTTGGCAGTGCTTCTGTGACTTACATTTTCAAGCTTTGAAGAGCCAAATGAAGTTTTCTAATCTTTGGGATGGGTTCGAGTACTATCTTAAGAAATTTGGCCATTCCAAGAGAAATCTTAATGTCAAGCCTCGGTCAGCCTTCTTCATTGATGGAACTGCACAATCCCATGTGGGAGTAGGCACTGTCTCGATGGACTATTCACTTCCCTCTCATTCAACAGTTCCACCATCACCTAGTGATGTTAAGGATCATGTTCACACATATGTTCATCCTTCACACCCTCCCAACATCACTCCACTTAATTTTCATGCAAATTTGGTTGTTAGTCCTTCGAGTTCCTATATGCATTATTTTCTTCGACCTCCGTCTTCGCACCCAGGTGTTCCTCCAGATGATGTTGTCTTTTGTTTGTCCATTCTGGACTCTTCACTTGTTGTGAATGAGGAACAACCCACTCACGAATTTGGTGTTGCACAACCAACATGCGTTGTCATTCATGAAGAGTATGAGTGGGATATTGAACATCAACACTCGGAAAATGACGACTCCCTTCCGTCCGAACCCCCTCCATTCCTTCCTAGCTTATTTGGTGAACTTTCCATCCATGATTTTTTATGTGTGCCTTCATCTACATATCCACCCATTGTTGATCACTCGTAGGACTCACCGGATGCTATTCCATCATTCGACAACCAAGAGGATAAGTTATTCATTGAAGATCCACTTGATCCTTCATATGTCCTTTCCGGAAACATAGAGGATGAGTCTGTTCACTTTTCATCTACCCCTCTGTTTGATTCAACTGATCTTGAGGATGCCGAAGAATTAATTGATTTTTCTTATCATGGTAGTCGTGATCCATTTTCTTCCATTTTTTATCACGATCATGAATCTATCACAGTTGATCTTTCAAAGACACCGGTTTATGATGATCTACTTGATGATGAAGTTGAGATACCCAAGACTGTCGAGGCACTTCAGCCCGAGCTGATGCTTATGTCAGTTCCTCGCTCCCTTGGGGTTAGTCTCACTTCTGATCATGAAACTTTTTCAATCAACCAAGTCTCCTCATCACTCATCTGTATGCATTGAAGATCCATGTCACACACAGATCACACTTCCTCCACTCGAACTACATGATCCCATTGCTCATGCATTGGAGGAGTATTACATTACAAGCACTCACGTGCGATGAAACTTATCTTTCTTTCTTTCGTTTGCTTGCATGTCTCAGTCAGAGTGTTCTTTTGCTTCAAAGTTGCACGTAGTGTCACATAGCACCATGATAAGTCCACGAACAATTCGTCATGAACATGTGATCAATTATGTCCTGTGGGCACTTTGAAACATAAAGTGTGGTTGTCTTCACTATCATATCTTTCTTGTACGCTGGTCTGCGCAACAGGGTTACTTGCAAACTAAGCCTTCACCCACATGGGTCTACCAAAGTGCTGATGGCTGCATTGGAAGTATCAGTTCATGTGATCAGGCCCATGCATTGTTAGTATAGGAGTAGGAGTAGTGTTTTCTTTCAGTTGTTTCCTTGCATGCTTGTTTGCTTACATGATTTTATTTCTTGTTTGCTTACTTGTTCTTCTTTCACTTTTACTTTTGTTCTTGCTTTGCTTTGTTCTTTTTTTGTTTGTTCATAGGTTATTTTTCATAAAACCATGTGACTCATGAAACGAGCTGGGTAAAGTACAAGAGGGTTTGTATAGCTATTGCTACATGGTTATCTGTCATCTTGCTTCTATATGATGAACTTGTTACTCTTAGTCCATGATACGTCGAAGGAAAATATGGACTTTTCGAAGTGAACCTTGGTGTAAGCACAACACTTGCGCGCTAACTAGTGTCACTTTCTCTAGTCGATGGTTTTTGGGTTAACCCTTGTCATCTCAGTCAAGTAGAGTAAGGTGAGGGGGGAAACCTTAACAGGCATGTTAGAGATATAATAAAATACTTCTTTCTTGGAACAATCTCCTCTACTCTCAATAAGTCAGGATCCCTCTTCCGCCTCTGAAATGAATAAGTGCTATGCACAGTAAAAATGAAAAAATGAAAAGTCAAAAAATCCAAAATGAAAAATGAATAAGGAGAAAGAAGAGAAAGGCTTCTTGCGCAGGCAGGTGATGCAAGTAACTCCGTTGGGGTACTGACTAGGGCCATTGGTAGAAGAGCCATGCTTGTCTTCCTATATGACTCGACCGGTGTATTGTCCAGGCCTACTGGCAGTGGAGTAGCACCATAGATGAAACTAAGACTCTGACGACTATACTGCTTGTGCACCTATATAACCCTCAACCCCGATCGAAACAACTGTGTTGCCTTGGCTTGGAATGTGTGCCAATCGACCAAGAGTTTGGAAAATGCTACATCATACATCAAGTTAGTGTGAAACCAAGATGAGCTAAGAACTGAACAATTCTTCCGGAGGTGTTAGACTCGTTTTCACAAAAAAGGTCTATTCGGAGAGCTGGAGTTCTACTAGTATGTCACCAAGTGTTGTAGCAGCTATAACCACCCTCCAAAATTTTTCCTTTGCCTCTTTTGGAGCCTCCCTACCAACCCTTACAGCATATTGCCTTACTTCTTCGAGTCTTGAAGCTTCAGTTTCTTTCTTGCTCAAAGGCAGCCTGTCGATCACAGTTTGATGTTTTCCATTCATAGGCTACTCATCCAGACTTGGTCCAGCTACAGGCTAAGCATCTTCCCCTTGAAAATTATGCATTCCTGGAGGGAAACCAGCCTGTCCCTCTAGGAATTGCGCAATCCTCTCTGACAACCTGTTGGTCTCCAAGATTGCGCAATCCTGCCAGCCAACCCTCCCAGCAGGGATTGTGTAATTTTTTCCAACAACACATAGCTTAGCCTAGGATTTGTGCAAATCTAGGCAGCAGTCAGCTGATGGGCCTAGAAATTTCTCAATTCCCTTGGGCAATCAAGAATGCACATTTTTCCCAAGCAGTTGAGCACTAGCATGCATGGAGAGTCCAGTTGACCAGTTCGACCCAGGACCGAGGAAACTTGACTTGCATGCATGAATGACTTTATCTTCTCAAAATAGCAAGAGGCAACATGCAATAGGTATCCTATGATTTAGGGATCTATTTTTACTAGTCGGGGGTTACATGCGAAGTTGTTTTAGAAGTTTCCCTACAAATGTCACTTTTTCATAGATTTGTGGCATGCATGTCTTGCGACCAAAATTATTTATTAGACGCATCAAATCTCATTCATTCACATCAATCTTGGAGCTCTGACATCCCACAACACATCCAAGACTCGTCGATGCATCCGTCTAAGCTATTCACAGGTAAGTGGTCTCAACTTGTCTTTTTCAACATTTCTTCACTTTTTGTGTATTCTCTTGTGCGAGTGGTTTTTTCTTTATTTCTTTGAGTGCCTGTTGTTGTTTACATATGTTCTAGTTTGTCCTAGCTCTATTTAAATTTTCACTGCTATCTCAATGTTGTCGCATGCATGAAACTGTTTTGCATGGACATTCGCCCAACCGGCAAACGACCTCATGCACATGCATGTTGATCTATTTTCTCAATATTCCATTCATGTTTTTCATGCACTGTTTATCACTTCTGCTATCACTTAGTGTCACCATTTATTTCATCAACTTACTTTCTTTCAGTTGCCCATCGACGAGTCAGGCCAACCTTGACCCACTCTCTGCCTTCACCAAGGCTTCATTGCGCAAGCTGGAGAAGGAAGCTCTCTAGATTTGTGCATTCTGGCCCAAAACTAACCTCCTAGACTGAATTTCACATTTCTAGAGGTCAGTGGCAACTTGGCTTGAAAATTTGCACAAAACTCTCCCTGGGATAGTAGTCTTCCCCAGCTGGAATCATGCATTGTGCAATCCTAGCAGCCAATTGCACAACTGAATTGTGCATTTTGTATATCCAACAGCCAGTTCAGGCCCCATTCAGTCTAGACTACATTTTACGTAGTTCTAGCATCCAATCACTCAGCCTCCAAGTGAAATTTGTGCAATATTTCTCATCAATGCCCTAGGTGTCTACTATGACCTTCCTTAGATTTGCTTTGTTTTCACTGACATATTTCTCGTCATGCATGTTGCTTGTTTTTGGATCTTTCAGGTGTTCATCTCTCTCAATGGCTTCCAAGAGAATATGATCCCGGGACACTGATGGTGTTCTAGTTGGAACAACATTTGAACAGGTGTCCTCTAGCATGCTGATCTACGACGATACAAAGTTGTATCTAAACAAGGACATCAAACTGAAGTGGCAAGAGGTGAATGAAGCATTCACAGGTACTTTTGGGGAAGACCTTGAATACCATCACGTGTACATGAACATTCATAAATTTAGCGTGTACTAGATTTCATGCAGATACCCCGTGTTCCCATGTGCGGATATGATTCACTACATCGTCTCTCGAACTGACCCCGAGACGACAACCTTGAGAAGTGTTAGTGGTTTGAAGCTGCAACCTTCTGGGCATGAGACTAAGATGAGATGTATTAGATGGACGTGCCCATGACTGTCATGACCCATCCATTCAGCTTTCCCAATAGCAGAGGCCACTCCAGAGATATTCTGAAGGATTGGGTAAGGGAGCCAGCTCGTTTCAAGATGACCCCTAACCTGATCTATAAGAAGAAGATTTTAAGGAAGACATACCAATACTTGGTCATTCACATGTCGACTGAGTGGCCAATCAAGCATTGAGAACTTCCCTCAGACTTGGGTGGTTGGGCTAGACCAACTGGCTAGAGAAGGAAGACCATGCAACTGGTTTGACATACTGGCTCATGAGCTGAAGGAGCAAGTGACAAAGGCTCAACAGTCGCTTGAAGGAATTCATGTAGAGATTTATATGTGTGCCTAAATTCTATATGCAGTCTTTGCCCGACATGAGTTCCTAGGCTTAGACTGGGCATGGTCACCAACAGAGACTATTGTGAGAACATATTTCAAGCTATTCTCCGAGTGCAGCTTTAGAGAAGTGATCAAACGATTGTCCAGCCATCTTGTCGCCCCAATGTACAGGTTGATATTCGAACAAGATCCACCCTGCATGACAGAAGAAGTGATGAGGGCATTCTTAGGCATTGTAGATTGGTATGCCTCACTGAATGGCACGTCCATCTCAGTGTTCAGTGTGAAGAAGCCTCCACACGTTCTGCCAAAGTTTGCTTTGGACGTGCTTGTCATGTAGGAAGTAAAGTATCATATCTCAATAGGATTAATAGATATGATATTGTGGAAGAACAAGGCACCTTGGCCCACTCTTCCATTGTGGATTGGGTAATATGAGATCAAGAGCATCAAGTAAGCAGATGTCAAAGCTAAACAAATGAAGAAGTACTTGTTCGACCTCCGAAGCTTCAACCTGTATGACCCACATTGCATTGTGAAGGATTACTGCATGAGAGTTCAGTTCAATTGGATCCATGGGGCATTTCATTGGGCCAAGGAAGACTCATGCAGGTATTTTTATCATCATTCCAGACCCAATGAACAGGTCAGATTCACCATAGAATGGTTAGCACGAAAGCACGAAGTAGCACCATGGACAACACCAACAGTAGTAGCAGTAGTAGCAACAACAGAGGTAACAGAGCCAGGCATACCTGTGCATGACAAAGGGAGGAGAAAGATTGTCGATCGCATGGAGGATGAAAAAAGATGCAAGTTTCGAGCAGACCCATTGATAATGAAAGAAACTTTGGAGACTCAGGGTATGAAGTGATGGCGCAACATGAATATCACGTGAAGGCAGAAGATGGAAGAAATAAGGAGTTGCATGTGTTGAAGCAGCAACTCAGGAAGAACATGGAGCTGCACAAATAGACCAAATGTGTTGCAGCAAGAACAGGAACATCAATGGGCACAACATACACTCGCGGATGAAATTGCACCAGTACGAGTTAAGGATCTATCCCAACAGCTGACACAGAGAAAACATTGTGAGAAATGTTGTTGATCACATGCAAGGGATCCATTAGAATGCATGTCGTTGAGTGCACACATGTAATCCAACCCATTAAACACACTCACCAAGGTGAAGAGAAGAAGCAAGTCCAACTGGGGCTGAACATGTACTTCAGCAAGTTGATGTGCATGACCACCAACACACACTTGAAGATCATCATGAACACTATGCATCAGTGTGTTTCTGGTTCAACCATACCCAAGAATACCATGCGCATGTTAACAAAAAAGTTGGTTGAAGGGGTTGAACCAATGCACTAGTTTCAACAGAGGCAAGAGTTTACTTCAGCAAGATGTCACCATGAGGTGCACGCACATCATCATGGACAACCAAGCTTGGCATCAACTAACCACCTTCACAATCACAAGCATGTCAAAGAGTTGGTCTCATCACAATATACCAAGTGTCTGATCTGGAATTTATCCAGGACAAAGAATTAAAGGTATTACAGATTCATGTGCATGGATGTGCCTATGTTACTTATGCAATGGATTGATAATATTGCTAGAATACATAGACATTGAGGCAATCAGAGAAAACATAACAGTCAAACATGTAAACAAAACAATTTTAATAAGGAGTTCACCCAATGCTCCTAGGCTACGTCTCCTAATCCGGCCTTTCAGTGGTGGCCTCTCTATTATGTTTTCAAGAAGATTTTTTACAATAGTGAGCTCGATTCGAGACTCACTTAAACAGAATGAAGTCAATAGGAATAGAGAGCACAAACTCTCCTTACTAGAACTCGACCTCTGAGGGTCGCAGTAGTATGATAGGCCTATGTTGAGGAGTTTGCTTGAACCTCTCAAGCCTTTAATGGAGTACACAGACTCTCTGACTCTTTATGGCTCTGTCTAGCTTGATGCTTCCTTCAGGTCAGATTGGCTTCTACTCTCTGTTCTCTGCTATTAGCTTCTTTCATCTCTTTGTGTGCCTCTATGTTGTCTCCTCTCTGCTTCTGTCAGTTCATGGCTTTAAAGCCAGTTTGTTCTTTGACTACTTGTTTCCGCTTCCTGGCCTTCTAGTTTCCCTACCTCTATCCGTTCAAATTTCTCTACTTTGCATCATCATCACTGGGTAACCCCTCGCAGGGAGCTGGCCAACTGTTTCCCAATGAACTGGGTGTCATAGTCTTTGAATCATTTTTCAATGGTCGTTAGTTCAGTTTGCTTCAAGATCACCTGCGAATCATGAATCTTTTGCCAACTCATCATCCACGTCAGACTTCAAATCCCCTGTCATCTTGCTTTTTGACTTGTCAAATCTAGTCAGTCATCAAGACGTATCTCCATCGTTGATCTGGGCCCCCCAGATACTATGGTCGTCCTTCATATCGGGTAGACAAGTCGCACAGTGTTTATCGGTCTGATGTGGGCGGTTTTCTCTCTCATCTGCCAGACGCATGTCGCTCGATGTGTGGCATTGGGTAAGACCCAGTCAAAATTGCGTACTACCTTGAAGCCTTCTGATATCCTGCTAGTTTGGGGAATCCCGCGCTACGGAACCGAAACAGTTACTTTTCCATTTTTTATAGCAATTTCAGTTTTCGGGCAATTTGGGGCTTTCCTTCACTGAGGGGGACACCCTGCGATACGTGATTAGTACTTTAGCACTAATCGTGTATCAGAAACCACCCCCGTTTCTTAATTTGGCCTCCAGTTTTTCCAGTTTGCGCCAGTGCACGTTACCATGGGCCAATGGTCTACGCACTCGACCGAGGGTCCTCATTGCTCTGCTCTAGCCATAACTGCAATTGTTATGAGGATTCCTTCTGATAGCTTTGATCTTTTCTAGCACTTGAATCTTTTAACACAATTTGAAACAGTCATGAAAACTTAGAGATTTTTTAGGATCCAATTTGGGTCACGACCTTCCCACTGAAAAAGCTTTTGGACCACCAAAAGTTGGTTTTCTTTCAAGCATCAATCAAGTGAGGGTATTGCTTCCTCGCTTACTTAATTTCTATCCATTTCGCACTACTTGGCTTTGAACCTTTGAGTTCGATCCTGAGGTATTCAACATCCCCTCTGCGTGTAGTTCTTACCTTCCTTTCCAGAACTCTATCTTCATGCAATTAATTAAGATATTCAGGTAACAAATCATCAATAGAAGGCAATTGACTCTGCTCTTTGGGATCTTCAATTAGGGAAGGTTCAAATAGTCTCAAGTTGTTTGCATTAACAACTAAGTAGATGTGCATGTAAGCTGGTAGATCAAGGCGAAAAGAATTCTCACCAATTTTCTCAAGTATCTTGAAAGGTCCATACCTTATTGGCTTCAGCTTCTTACCTTTACCTTACATCTTGTCTTTGATGATATATAGCCAAACTTGATCACCAACTTGGAAACTATGCTCCATGCGATGCTTGTCATGGCTTGCCTTGTACTTGGCTTGGCTCTTTTCAAGTTGTTCCTGTACTGTGTGGTGAATCTCTTGGATTTGTTCAATGAACTTAGTTTCCTTCTCCACATCACTGTTTCCATCAACTGCTATGCTTTACCAAAGACAAAATCCAAGGGAGACCTTGGTGTGAAACCAAAACAGGTCTCAAAAGGAGATCTCTATGTAGAAGAATGTTTAGCTAGGTTGTAAGCATGCTGCACATAACATAAATGTTCATCCCAAAGTTTGGGATGCTTGCTACAATAGCCTCTAAGCAACTGGATCACTATCCTATTGACCACTTCTGTTTGGCCATCTATTTGCAACTGAAAATTTGTGCTCTTCTTCAGCCTGGTGTCCATCAATTCCCACAAACTTTACCAAAATCTCCCAACAAATTGGTTATCTCAATCAGATATTATGGAAGTGGGTAATCAAAAATGAACCCATACATGCTGAAAGAACAAATTTGTAGTTTGTTCAACTATAATCTATTTGTTACAAGGTATTAAAATACACATTTTGTTGAACCTATCCACAACAACATATAAATAGTCATGACCTTTCCTAGATTTAGGCAGTCCTCCAACAAAGTCCATGGAAACACTTTCCCAAGGATGAGAAGGAACTAGTAGTGGAGTGTACAAGCCTAGTTTTCTATTGCTGGGTTTACTTTTAGCACACATGGTACATCCTATTACATATCTAGAAACTGTCTCATTCATTTTTGGCCAATAACAAAATCTTTGCAGCTATGCAACCGTTTTACTTACACCAAAATGACCTGATATTAGAGAAGTGTGTGCTTCTTGAATTATCTTTACTCTTTCATTTTGTGGAATGCATAGCTTCCCAAAATGATACAAGAGTTGGTCCTTAGCATGATAATCCAGTTCTTCTACTCATTTGCCTTGACTTAAAGTCGCATATACATCTTTAAAATATATATCTTGATCATATTGTTCAATGTAGCTCTCATGCAATACTGAAATATGCTTAAGTATAGTAGATGCATTTATAATGGGTCTAGATAACATATCTACAACTTTATTGTGTATGCCCTTTTTATATCTGATGGCTAAATGAAACTGTTGTAGAAAACCCGTCCATCTATAGTGTCTTGATTGCTGCAGCTTAGTTTGGGAGTGTAGATATTGAAGTGGTTGATGATCAGTATATATAACTATCTCTTTGCACATTAAGTAATGTTTCCACTTTTTCACACTTTGTACTAATGCATACAATTCTTTATCATATGTGGGATAGTTAACTACTGCAGAATTAAATGTCTCGGAATGATAACACATGGGTTTACCATGCTGCATCAACAATGCTCACATGGCATAGTCACTGGCATCTGTTTCAATCTCAAATGGTCTTTGAAGATCAGGCTGTGCTAGTAATTGTGTTGTACTAATCTTTTCTTTCAAGGTGTCGAAGGCTTTCTGCTGTTTGCCTCCCCACAGAAACACCTTGTTCAATCCTGTTAAAGCATGTAAGGGAGCTGCAATTAAGGAAAAGCTAGAAATAAACTTTCTCCAATATTGTGCTACTCCTAAGAAGCTTCTAACTTCTGTAGCAGATTTGGGTTTAGGCCGGTTTACAATGACTACAACCTTAGAGGGATCTGTCTTCAATTCACCACCCCCTAATATATGTCCCGAATAATTCAAAGGTGTTTTGCCAAATTCACATTTTGAGAGTTTAACATAAAAATTTTCTCTTTTCAAAACATCTAGTGTCTTCTTAACATGCTTTAATTGTTCTTCCCACATTTTTCTAGATATTAGAATGTCATCTAGATATACAATAAAAAAATCATCAAGAAAAGGTCTGAGTACATCATTCATTACTCTCATGAACGTAGCAAGAGCATTAGTTAAGCCAAGAGGCATAACCAGCCACTCATACAATCCCTGCTTTGTTTTGAAAGCATTCTTCCATGCGTCTTACTCTGCAACTCTGACCTAATGATAGCCACTATGCAAGTCTAACTTGGAAAAATAAGCAACTTCCTTCAACTGATCTAATAGATCATCTATGTGCGGAAGGGGATAACGATTTTTGATCGTTATCTTATTCAGCGCTCGGTAATCAATGCACATTCTCCACGAGCCATCTTTCTTTTTCACCAAGACAATTGGAGACCCACATGGTGATGTGCTAGGTCTATTGAACCCCTTCTCAAGTAGATCCTATACCTGCTTCTTGATTTCTGCATTCTCTAAAGCGGACAACCTTTTATACCTATGGCTATGATTGTTGCTTCATCTCCTGAGTCTGACCCCAAATCCTTTTGAATAGCTGCAGTAGTCTTCTTCTTCTTGCCCTCGAACTTCTTAGGTTTCATTTCTGGATGTAGAATCCAGCAGTGTTCATCATCATGCCCATCCTTCTTACAATGAGTGCATGAAGAATTTATTTTCTATACAATGTTTGTCTTCCTCTCTTTCCATTTATGTTTTCTTTTCTCCTTATTTTTTCTTGCAGTGGGTTGGGATGATCCCCCAACCTCTAGGTTCCCATTCTTACCTCTAGCTTCTAGATTCGTAGCCTAAACAGATACCTCATCTATGCTAGTGGGATTAAACATGAGAATAGTGTGCCTCATGTATCTGTGTATACCACCTATATACTTCAACAGAGTCTCAGATGAGTCTAAAGAAATTCCTATTATCAAAGCTCTTTTCTTAAATTCTTGTAACCTTGTACACTTCGCCCTTTTAGTTGTCGAAGAGTTTGCCAGCTCATCATGGATTGCTGCATGTAGGCTAGTGGAAAGAATTGCCTTTTAATTCCAGAAATAAATTCAGTCCAGACAGAAAGAATCTTACCATGTTTCTTCATGTCAGCTTGTGTCCTGCCTTCCCACCATACCAAGGCAGTGCCTCCAAGGCATAGGCTGGCCAGTTGAATCTTACGCTTGTTTGAGTCAATGCTCTGCACTCTGCAATAAACATCAATCTGTCTGATCAAATTATCCATATTCTTTGCATTCAACTCTCCATCATATATTGGTAAATCAAATTTAACATCTAATTTAATCAAAGATGACTTCTTTTTATTTTCAGGGCTATTAGGAGGCGTGAGAAATGTTTCTTATTTCCCTTTTCCTTTAGAGTGGTCATGGAGGAGATATTCTTCTACTCCTTTGTCTTATTTGGAGCTTGATGAATCTTCATCTCTATGTTTCTTAAAGTCCCTATACATTTCCTCCACTGTGGATCTCAGGGTCATAAAACTATCCATGAATTTGGGGTCTGATTCCAAGGGATTTTCTTCTGACATTTTCCTTTTAGAATAGACTCCTCCAATTTCCCGGTTAGCTTCAGCCAATTCTCCTTCTCCTAATTTAAGCTTTGATCTAGTTAGCATTCAACAACAAAATATAGCACAAGCTTGTCTAACATTAGTAACCTAGGGCTCTGATACCACTTGAGTTGGAATTTATCTAGGAAAAAGAATTAAAGATATTACAGATTCATGTCCATGGATGTGCCTATGTTACTTATGCAACGGATTGATAAGATTGCTAGAATACATAGACAGTGAGGGAATCAAAGAAAACATAACAGTCAAACATGTAAACAAAACAAGTTTAATAAGGAGTTCACCCAATGCTCCTGGGCTACGTCTCCTGGTCTAGCCTTTCAGTGGTGGCCCCTCTATTATGTTTTCAAGCAGAGTTTTTACAACAAGGAGCTCTATTCGAGACTCACTTAAACAGAATGAAGTCAGTAGGAATAGAATGCACAGACTCTCCTTACTAGAACTCAACCTCTGAGGGCCACAATAGTATGACAGGCCTATGTCGAGGAGTTTTCTTGAACCTCTAAAGCCTTCAATGAAGTACATAGACTCTTTGACTCTCTATGGCTCTATCTAGCTCAATGCTGCCTTCAGGTCAGCTCGGCTTCTACTCTCTGTTCTCTGCTATTAGCTTCTTGCTTCTCTGTGTCTGCCTCTCTATGTTGTCTCCTCTCTGCTTCTGTCAGTTCATGGCTTTAAATCCAGTCTGTTGTTTGACTGCTGATTTCTGCTTCCTGGCCTTCTATTTTCCCTACCTGTGTCCATTCAAATTTCTCTACTCTACATCATCATCACTGGGTAATGCCTCGTAGGGAGGTGGCCAACTGTTTCCCAATGAACTGGGTGTCAGATTCTTTGAATCATTTTTGAATGGCTGTTAATTCTGTTTGCTTCAAGATCACCTGCGAATCATGAATTGTTTGCCAAATCATCATCCACGTGAGACTTCAAATCCCTTTTCATCGTGCTTTTTGGCCTATCAAATCCGGTCAATCATCGGGACGTATCTCCGTCGTTGATCTGGGCCCCCCTGATCCTATGGTTGTCCTTCATATTGGGCAGACAAGTCACATGATGTTTACCCGTCCGATGTGGGTGGTTTTATCTCTCATCCGCCGGACGCATGTCGCTCGATGTGTGGCATTGGGCAAGACTCAGTCAAAACTGCTTACTGCCTCGAAGCCTTCTGATATCCTACTAGTTTGGGGAATCCTGTGCTATGGAACCGAAACAGTTACTTTTCTATTTTTTATAGCGATTTCAGGTCCGGGCACTTCGGGGCTTTCCTTCGCTGAGGGGGATGCCCTATGATACACAAATCATACTTTAGCGCTAATCGTGTATCAGAAACCACCCACGTTTCTTGATTTGGCCTTCAATTTTACCAGTTTGTGCCAATGTGCGTTACCAAGGGCCAACGGTCTACGCGCTTTACCGAGGGTCCTCGTTGCTCTGCTCTAGCCACAACTGCAACTGTTACGAGGATTCCTTCTGATAGATTTGTTCTTTTCTAGGACTTGAATCTTTTAGCATAATTTGAAACAATCATGAAAACTTAGAGAGTTTTTAGGATCCAATTCGGATCAATGTCAGTGATGTCTTGCAAGGCGTTCTCAAGCCATGTTGTCTCACATAAGCACATGTGCATTGTAATGTTGAGTCATGTCAAGTGTCAGTCAAGTGTCAATAGTTGGATGTAACAGTCATAGAGTAGGTGAAGAGTCATGAGGTTAGTTGAATTGCCATAAAGGGGAATGTCAAGGGTCACGCCACCCTTTTCTATAAATAGTCCCTCATAACTCATTGTATAGGCTTTTGGTAAGCCAAGCTTCTACTAAAACTATCTTGAAGAAGGCTTGGATAGTACTGTAATGCGCCTTGGCTTCTCCACTGCACAGAGCTAGTACATATCTTTGGAGGAGCAGGCGGATGTGGCTGTAACTTTCTCCTGATGGGGTTAGTAGGTTTACATGGTGTATTGTATGATTGTGACTTACACTTCTTTATATAATAAAAGCTAGCACATTTTCATGCATATGTTTTTATTTTTGTTGGACTGCTCCAGTTGCCTTAATGATATATGTTGTTTAACTTACATACTTGTATATGAACTGATTTGTATGAAATTATATGAATCTTGTTGTTAATGTGTTGCATATGTTTTTAATGTTGTCACTGTTCGTGCCGACTACTCTGCCAGACACCAGACATACCTTTCTATGAACCTTGTTATATCAACTGTCACACTCATCTCTAATTGATCCATGAGTGTTGTTCATGTTATCTTATCTTGTATGTTGGGACTGCCGCATCCATGTCAACTGCTCTACCGAAAGCTGTGCATTTCCTTTTTGTGGTGTGTTCCTAGCCGCGTTGCGACTGATCCCTTTCAACCTGCAACTCACCTTCACCTTCCTCTCCCTTTGATGTGTTGGAACCTATCATAGTCATTCCTTGAATCACTACATCAGTCACACCCTTTTTATTCGGAGATTTATATTACTTGCCTCTATGCGACATCGTGGTCAAGGAATTACCTTACGACCCACTGTTGGGACTCCTACACCAAATGGTCTAAGGTCTAATTGGGACTTCTTACCGGGGAGCTCCCCTTGATAGTTTGGCAGGTCCAGCACCGTCAACATGTCTCTTTATCATCCTCAGACAATACATGTGTGGATTATGTCTGTGTATTCACATGCAGTATGGTAACATCAATCAAACACACTTGTTGAAAGCCTAGACCCACTTGAAAGGGATTGCGACCAATCAAGCTATGGAGAGTTCCATTATAACTATGTTGCACATAGGGAATACTCTCATCCCAGGTTTATGGATTCTTGGAGTTATACATGTGGAGTATGTGCAGTATCATCCAATTGACGACCTTCGTTTGGCCATCAGTCTGGTGATGGAAGACAGTCGACTTGGTGAGCTTGGTCTCCAATAGTGTCTAGAGGCTTGACTAGAATGTGCTCAGGAACTTGCTATCCCAATCTGATATAATAGTCTATGGGATTCCAAAATGTACCCACACTCATTCAAAGAAGAGTTTGGTAGTGTCCTCTATTGTGATACTCTTCTTACAGGTTGCCAATATAGCCATCTTAGAAAATATATCCACAAACACAAATACACAGTTATTAACATGCTTGGTATAAGGGAGGCCATGCATGTATTCCATGGAGATGGATTCCCATGGCTGGCTCGGAGTAGGAAGAGGAGTGTACACAACTTTCTTCTTGTTGTTTGGCTTGAAAATGGCATAGGAAGGGCATGATCTGATATATTTCCCAAAATCTAGCCAGAGTTTTGGCCAATAAAAGTACTTTTGTAGTACAACCACAATCTTATCCACAACAAAGTTTCTTGCGATCGGACTGTAGTGTGCCTCCCAAATCATCTTAACACGTTCACTTGAAGGAACAAAAAGGTGGCCCAAATAGCATAAGAATGCATCCTAGAGGTGGAAATCAGGAACTTTATTTCCATCTACTAGCATCTAGTATGTGGAGGTGAACTTTGGATCACTTTTGTATGGTTGTAGTCATCTAAAGGTCTTGTGGCCATAGGCATTGAAAACAGTAGCCAATGCTACAACTAGGGGCCGGTTGAGGCATTATGCAACATGATTGGTGTCGTCCTTTTTGTATTTAATGTTCAAGTTGAATTTTTTTAGAGACCACTTCTGATGGCGATCATTCGAAAATGTCCCTTGTGTTTGTATAAATTGAAGTGGTCGGTGATTGATGTGGATGATTGTCTCCTTCCCTAGAATGTAATTCTTCCATTCTTGGCAAGCCTGCATGATGGAATACATCTCTTTATCATATGTGGGATACTTTTGAATTGTATCAAAAAGTGTCTCACTATGATAGGCCACTGGATGCCCATGTTGGGTGAGGACTACACAAATAGCATAGTCAGAGGTGTCTGTCTCAAATTGAAATGGTTGTTGCAAGTCTGGCAGTGTCAGTACCAGTGCAGAACAGAGGCGGTTCTTCAACTTAATGAACGCCTTCTATTGGGACTCAAACTAGGAAAAAAAATCTTTCCCCCCACCCTTAGTAATCTGACTCAAATTCCAAGTGATATGCGAGAATCCCAATAACTTATTACTCGAATAGATAATAACAGAGTGAGTTCTAGACTCATATGTAACATGCCACTTCCACGAGTATGATTGTCCTACTAATACATCACAAACTTCAAGAGGAGAAACATCACACAATACCTCATCCATGAAGGGATTAATGTTGTAGGGAAGGCGACACTGCTAGCTAATGTAGAGATCTTGTCCTTGGTGAAGCCAATCGATGGTGTATGGATGTAGATGTGTTGTAGTCTATAGACCCATATGCTTCATGACCTTTATCGAAATGAGGTTATTTTGGCTCTCGTTGTCGACAATAATTGCAGTGGAGAACCCTTCACCCACATATGTGAGTGGAAGAGGCGTTCCCCCTCCTCTGCATCTTCTAGCTCAATCTTCTAGATCGTGGTGGTGATCACAATGGAACTGGGCTCCATGTCAATGATTTTCTTCCCTTTTTCATTCCCCTTGTCGAGTTCTGAGTCAGATTCGGAACATCCGCCTGACTCAGAAGCCTTTACTTCAACCACCAGTGACTGCTTGGCTGGACACTCACTTGTGTTGTGATTGGAGCTCTTGTGGAACTCATATCACTTTCCCGTGTCCTTGTTTTTTTTCGTGGTGTTGTTAATTTTTTACATCTATGGTAGGTTATCTTGTGTCACCCCACCTTGTCTTTCTCCTTTGCTCTACGGTTTGGGGGCACCTTTCCCTTGCTTCGAATTTGCAAATACAAAGTCTCACTTTTTCTATTTAAACTTTTTCTCAATATTGACTGTGTATCAGTATGCCATGCTAAGCAAGGAGATATCTAGGAACTCCATCGCATCCTGTATGTACCTGTGTAGATAGTCACAATACTTGAGTACCAAATTCCGCTCAGAATCCCTGATACCCAACTTCAAGCAATGGGTATGAAAAACATTGGTAAACTGCGACACATTTTTGTCCCTTCCCTGCCACAACATGGTCCACTTTATGTATTTATCCTCATAGCTCCCGAAAAGGTACTACTTCTCCTTAATGGCATCCTGGAATGAATTTCGTGTGGGTGTAGCTAAAAATGGTGGGGGTGTAATTTCGTCCTTCTTCTCACAATAGGTTTCCTACTAGTCCTTGACATGGGGGGCGACTTTTAGGAGTGCAAAAGTAATATTTTCCTGGATGGAAAAATAATGAACAAAAAAATATCCTTCTAGCATATTTAACCATTTATCTATGGCATCCGCATCTATCTAACCTTTAAATATGGGGATTTCAAAGTTAACTTGTACCTTGAAAGCTGTGGTGCTTCTAGAGTTGCTGCCGAAAGGAGATGTGTCACCTTTGGGTAGCCATTGAAGGATCTAGGCAACATTTTCCATCATCACATTCCTCTATCGCTTGAGGGCTTCTTCGAGCAAGATTTGGAAAGGATCTCTTTCCCCCTCTTCTTTCTTCTGTTCTTCCATGGGAGGCCATCAAGGTTTGTGAGGTTTTTCTTGCAAAGTTCGACCAATTCGAGTTGTATCTCCTTATATCCTAACCTTGTTGGGGACATGCAAAGAAAAACCAAGAAAGAGAAAACCATTCTAATACCACTAATCTGAGCTTAAATAGGAATGCAAAAAATTATAGATATAACCATAATACATAGATGCAAACAAAATAATGCTTCATTTCATTAACATCAAATACTAAATACGCTTACAAACATAATGGAAATAAACTAGCTCGGGTGATGGTAGCTTATCTCTGAGAAGATATGTGGTGGCTACATGCTTCTGAATTATGTTACAATGAGGGTCGAAGGACTATTTATTATTGAGAAACAATGGAAAGCCTTAAACATCCAAAAACATAACCCTAGGATATGAAATGCCAAAAATATGGTCCCCGTTTGGGTAAATTGGTACATCAACTTCCCGAGGTCATAACTTTGGCATACGATCTTCGTTTGAAAAGAAATATATCTCGTTAGAAAGATATATCTGAGGACTACACCTTTCAAATGGAAAACATCAATAAAAATTCAATGATTGGCCATTTTTTCCAAAAAGACATTGCTTAGGGCCTCAAAATGGCTCTAGAAGTTCACGACCCAAAAAACTACCAAAAATACTAAACTGTGCTACAATTTCATAAAATGAAAAACTGAAAGAGACAGTAGTGGGGTTCTAAATGGAATGGGTGGGTGGCCACCAGCATCCACCTGGATTAGGTTGTTGAAGAGGATGTTTTTGTTGAGGAAGGGGTGTCTATGGTTGTTGCATTTGTGGGTATTAAGAATATGGTTATTGTTGATATGGAGGTTGAGATTGTTGATAGGTTTGTTGGTGGTATTGGGGTTGAAATTTTCATTGTGGTGGATAAGGATGGGCATGAACATTTCCATAAGTAAATCATCTTGTTGTGGAGGCCATGCATGCCATGGAATTGGAGCATTCAATGTATTCTAAGGAACAGTATAATATGGGTATATTTTTTACTAGGTTCTTGATACATACCTGCTTCAACTAGTTACCATGGTCTTCGAGGTGTAATATGGTGGATTTATTATTTCTTTACGGATTCTTCTCGATAAGTTGCTTTCAGTTCAAGTAATGTATATGGACATGCCTCAATTTTATGCAGTTCTACAAAAATCAAACAAACTTGAATGTTATCTAGAGGGAACTCTCTTAATGGATGCTTCTTTCGACATTTACTACATAAAATAAATAAAATTGATTCTTTCTCTTCTTTATTTTCCTAATTTTCAAATCATATATTTGAGAAGAAAGAGTATTTAAAAGATTAGTTATGAAACCCTCCAAAAAAATTCGTAAATTTTCTCTAATAACAACTCCAATATTTAATTTAGTAACTTTTGTAAGAAGAATCCTTATCCCTGCACTAGTTAGCTTTCCCTCTTTAGTATTTCTTACACAAATAACTAATTCTATCAAATGTTAGATGAGAAATATCACCAACACCCATTAAATTGAGTATATATATATATATATATATATATATATATATATATATATATATATATATATATATATATATATATATATATATATATATATATCTATATATTCATCACGGATGCCCTTTAAGAATATTGTGTGAATTGTATCAAGACTCAAATCATGTTGTTTTGATTTTTGCAAATTATACAAGAATATTTCTAAGTAGTCCTCTAGACTCTCATCTTCTTGTTGTATCATTCAAAATATATCCTCCTGAGAATATATAGGTCTACAATAGGGTTGATATTTCTTAAGAAAATATTTCTTCATATCATCCCAATATGCAATGGTACCTTCACCTAATCCCATGAACCAACATAATGCAACTCATTTCAATGTTGCAAGAAATAAACGTAATTTTTGTGCATTAGTATTATAAGCATAGTTGCGACATAAAATATCAAATTCAAATAGAAAGGAATTAGGGTCTTCAGTTACCCTACCATAAAATGTTGGAAAAAATATGGTGGGTTTTTTTCATTTTGACTTCAACCTTTGGAATTTCCACAATACAAAACCAAAATGGTTCTTCCCTATAATTTTCTTCATCTTCTGGTGCTTTTCCATTTATTTGTTCTCCTCCACATTTTTCTCCATTTCTATGTCTTCCAACTTCAGCTCCTACTATATTAGATCCTCTTTCCTTATCTGGAATATCTTCATTCCAAAATATAGTGTACTCTCTAGTCCACCTTTCAGGAGAAAATTCAAGATGTAGTTCTAATTGGACCCCTTATGTATCGCTTCATGTTCTTGATACTTTTTGTGCTTCCACCAAACTGTTTGATTCCATTCCTCTCTCGCAATCAATTTAGTATATGGGGGAATTCACGTATAAAGTTTTCTTTGAATTCTACCTCTACCTAATGATTCTATAATACATCTTCCTCTACTATCTCTTAATCTACACATACATCATTCGACACATTTGGCTTTGTAGGAAACACTATGGTGGTGACACAAGTTCTTAGCTCCCGTATTATATTCCTATTCCCCCATATTAGAAATTTTTTTACTATAAGGCATAATAAAGAAAATTGCTAAATGTTTTTATGTTTTCCTTTTTTTTTAAAACAAGCTAAATTCCTAGGGACTAGTTCTTCTACACCTTCCCAGTAATGGCACCAAATGTCAAGTCATAAGTGGAATAAATTCTTCAACATTTGTTTGTCAAACCAAGGTAAATAAAATACAAGGTGAAACACTATATGTGCAAACTAGCTACTCGCATGTTTTCCTATGCAAAAATAAAACACAAACTAGTTACATGTAATTTTTAGAATTAATTTACACTTAAGATTGTTTTCATAATTCTGAGTCCAATTATTGGTTGTGATGAAATAAAATTGCAGATTAGGATAGACACATTACACATTCACACTAAATTTTCTTTTTGAAACCGTACTTGTTTAAACATAGTTACCGATCAAACGAGAAAATGACCTAGTACCCCTTTTTTTGAGGCAGCAAAAAATCACCTGATTTTGAAAAGTGTTGATTCAGAATACAAATTTTTTTTGAATCATATTTTTGGCACTTTAAATTTTCTTATGTATCAAGTATGAACATTTTTTTTGAAATGTTAGTGATTTTCATGTTGATTATGAAAAGTTATTATGCAACATCAACCCCTTTTTTTAGAGGGTTGATTTTTAACACTTTAAATTTTCTAATGTCTTTTTCTTCCCTAAGATATTTATTTAAGTGTATTTATGTATTTGTGTGTTTTTATTTTTCTTTTCAATTTTTTGTAATGAAATCTTAATTTTTTCGCGTAGTTAAAAAAATAAAAATAAAATGGTTAATATTTTAAAGTTAGTATTTTCTATATGTTTATGTAATGTTAATTAATATTTCAATGCACATCAAATAATTGTCACAAAAAAAACAATAATTTTAAACATTTGAAAAAAAAATACACATTTTCAATATAAATATAATGAAAAAAACACATTTTGAAACTTTTTGCCAAAAATAACATGTCAAACAAACAATTTTTATGGGAAAATCCTAACAAAAAACTTAAAAAATAGCATTTTTTCTCAATTTTATGTTAGAAAATAATAGTAATCACAATGTTTTTACAAAAAAAAAATGATTCACATAAAAATTAAATTGAAAATAAGATAATACAAATATTGAACATACGATAACAATAATCAAATGCTCACTCTTCTCATAAAATCTCAAAATCAAAACATTACAAGTAAAAGTAATGAATATGTTTCAAAAATGAGCTTCATTTGCAAGCATAACTTAAATTTCATCAACAATATCATATAATCCATGTTCATCATCTTATGCATCTTCATTATTTTCTTCTTCCACAATATTTTATGCTTGAGTTTCCTCATTTTTATCTTCTAATGGATCTTTTATGTCTGAAAATCTCCCAAAGTATCCTTTTCTAATCATTCCATATAATGGTGGTTGAGGTTCCTTTACCTTTTTTACCACACTTGATTCATTAAATTCTCTTTTCCTGAAACCAGCTTCTTGCATTGCATCTGGCAATAATTGAAGAGAATTAATTCTTTGTTGAATAAAATTGCATTGTTGTGGGTCTCTTTGAATCATAATGAAATTTCTTCCTTTTTGTAGGCAACATGCTAGTGTTGTACCTAATCATCAAGCACACAAAAATAAGTAAGTAAATGATTATAAACACATAAAAACAAGAAAAAAAAATATTAAAATCCAATTTTATATAATAAAACTTACTTGAACCTAAAAATAAATCCAAAACCCAATATCCTTCATTTGAACATAAATATATAAGATAGTTAATCAATGCTTGTGGTTTTTGATAAATGTTAACTATATCTCCTTTTGAATCTTTATCCTCATATGTTAAATTTTTTATGACAACAACATGAACAAACACTTGGCTTTGGCTCTTTTCATCTACTTGATTCAGAAGAATAGACTTATAACTATCATATTTTGTCAACATTAAACATGGATGAACTCACAATCACTTATAATTGGTTGATCTCTAGAAGAAATAAGATTTGACTTTTTCATGTAACATGACATAGTAAAAGTTCAACTAACTTGTACATAAAAAAATAACATTAATCAAACGTACATTTTCAATATCTTACCATGTAAGTTGCATCCTTGAGTTTTCTTTTCCCTTGAAGCTTGTTAATAGAATTCAAATTGTGTGTCTGAGTGAAATGTCACAAATTTCCAAAGTGATGATGTTGTGACTTCTTGAAATCCCGTAACCACTTTATTAAAATCCTCATAAGTGTAAGGCTCACTATCATATCAAATGTCTAGGAAATTGAAACTGTGATGAATATCTTCAATAACTAGGGCATATTCCCCTTTAGGTATGAGTTTTGTAATGTCTTCACAATCACCTTGTATTATTTGATCTTGTATAGTGTCCAACAAATGAAATGAGTAAGAGTAGGATCGAGTTCAACAATTCCTAAGACAATGCTTCATTAGCCTTTCCAGCTTAATTTTTTCAATAAATATTTTGAAAGTATTTGGTACTCCACTCGCATCCTTCTTAGACATCTTTAATGAAATAAACAAATATAAGCATATGTAACAAAAAAAATAAAAATTTATGTGCGAACAAAATGAATCTAAAAATCAATATACATTTACTAGTGTACTAAAAAAAATCAATTTATATGCGAATATTATTATCGAGTAAAACTTTATATGCGAATATTTTTTTTAGGAATTCTTTGACTATGAATATAGAGACAAATTTTCCACTTGGTCTTAATACTAAGGATGATGACAGAAGCATTGATCAAGGGTAGCAAAAAGAAATTTTGATGAACAGAGATTCAATTTTTCCAATTAGTCCTAATCCTAATGATTATGAGAGTACCACTAATGAAGGGGAGGATGAAGAATTTCCAGTAAATAGAGAGTGAAAATTTTCACATATTCCAAATCCTAATGATTATGAGAGCATCATTGATGAAAGGGGGGGGGGGGGTGAAGAATTTCTAGAGTCAAATTTTCCACATAGTCCTAATCCTAAGGATTATTAGAGCACCACTGATGAAGGAGGGATGAATAATTTCCAGAGTCAAAGTTTCAACATAGTCCTAACCCTAAGGATTATGATAGCACCATTCAGAAGGGGAGGGCAAGGATGAACAATTTCCAGTAAATAAATATTCAAAGTGACCACTTAGTCCTAATCCTAAGGACTATGAGAGCACCACTAATGAAGGAGAAGATGAAGAATTTCCATTAAATAGAAATTTATTGTTTCCACTTCTTCCTAATCCCAAGGATTATGAGACCACCACTGATGAAAGGGAGGATGAAGAATTTCCTACAAATGATAATTTGACTATGAATAGAGAGTTATATTTTCAACTTAGTCATAATCCTAAGGATTATGTGAGCACCATTTATGAAGAGGAGGATGAAGAGTTTCTTGTAAATGATAATTTTAGATGCACAGATGTGCATAATGCATTTTCCCTAAGTGAGTGTTTCAAAGACACTCATGGTGATGATGAACTGAATCCTCGAAGGGAGGATTTCAAAAGCGAGGATGAAGATGGTGAATAATTTTGTCTAAGTCAGGATTTCAAAAGCGCAGCTGTTGGTAGTGAATAATTTCCTTCAAGTGAGGATGGTAATGAATATTTTCCAAGCAATGATGATGATGAATTTTCTAACTATGTTTAGAATGATCATAGTAAGTATAATATTCCTAATGATGATGAAAATGATTCTATAGAGAATAATGAAATGATGGAGACATTGCAAGAAAATATTGTGTCTAGGAGTAGGAGTAGACCTTTTCATATTAATCCAAAATATTCTAGTTATACAAGGTCTAGGACAAAATATCTCACAATTATACGTTCTATTGGTGATCTGATTTCAATTGGATGTTGTTGAAAGGATTTCTTGAAACGTATGGATTTCAAGTTTTCTTTAGAGAAAAGGAAGAGATTTGTCAATGAATAAAAGAATTCAAAATTCATTTTTAGTGGTTTGCATGCAATCTACACTATGTTAGGTTCCTATACGAATAAGAGTCATAATTTTGAATTACTAAGGTTAAGCCTTGTAGTATTGTACATACCTTTTCTTTCTGCAAATGTTTTCCATATTAAAAAATTTAAAAAATGTAAAGAGGGTATGTCCTAAAAGAATAATCAAAGGAAAAAAAGAATAAGAAAAGGTCAAAAAATGAAAATATATGAACCCCAAAAACAAAAAAGACCATGAAAGTGTGCAAGTCAAAATGCCACTATTATTTACATTTATGCATAATAATGATTGTGTATATCTTGTTATTCATGCCACAATCCATGTAAATCAAACTGTTTAATCTTGATTATACCATGCTTTTAATTTTATGTTTATAGTTAGAGAATAAAATCTGACTAAACAGTTTAATCTTGGCAGATCATTAGATAGGTAGAGAAAATAAAAGGAGCTCATCAATTTAATCTATGCCCTTGGATGATATAAGGTTAGAATTAGATAGTCCACTTTGTAAAAGAAAAGGATTGATAAGGGTTTTCTAGCCTAAATGCACCCAAATAAAATGAAGAAAAAAATGGTAGGGTGAGCAAATGGGTAAATAGAAGAAAGGTTGCAGAAATATCAAGTGATTACACAAAAGTACTTATGTCACGTTTAAATACATCTTTCAAATGTGCATAAGCAGTAAACAAAGAAAGGATAATGGTTTACAACTTGGGTTATTTAACACCCCCTCAGTCATTTCATCCCTCTACTTACTAATTTCCCATAAATAAGTTCTATGTCCTTCAATATTTTAATTCAAAGAGGCTTAGAGCATTTCCTTGACTTTTGGAGGGGCTGGACCCTCGGCGTAGTTACTTATGGACACAAGTGCTAGAATTCCCTTCATAAAATCCATTCCCCCTTCATTTCCCTAATAAAACCCCCTTTTCCTATGGTTAAACTCTTTTGCCTAGGAAAAGAAAAAACAACTCCATGTAAATCCCTTTTCACCCAAAAAACCCACAAAAAACCTTTTATCCTAAGTATTGAGTAAAGCGCACAAATATTACATGTTACATTATGCTTAAAGGATATTACTCACTCTGCTCATTCACTTCATATTAATTTTTAATTTTTATTATATAATCCCCAAAGTTCCATTATCCCGTATTAATTAATTCCTTTATATAAATAACCCAACCCCTAGTTTTGTTATAAACTATACACTTTACCCCATATCTCGACAAAATTAATTAATCCCAACATTTAACCCCGCCCGATCGCCTAATCCTGTCATTACGCAGCGCTTGATCTGCTAATCCAATAGTTAAATCCTAAACTAATCCCATATTGCTGAAGATTAAAGCTATGGTCCCCCCCGAAAGCCTTTTCTTTATCCCCCGTGCAATTCCCTCACTTGAGTGTCATTTGATCATCATGCCCCTCATCCGAAGGCCCACAGCCATATCGGCCGACCCCGATCACTGACCTTTACCCGCCCGATAAGGCGATTTTCCCCGACTCCCCGAATGCTACGTGTCGCACTCTAAGGTAGATCGGGTGACCCCTCCTAAAAACCACCCTCGCCACAAAAGCGGTGTGATGGCCAAGCAAAACCACTTCCCTGCTTAACCGAAAAACTGCCAACTGTTCATTCATAAATGAACCCGCCAAAAATAATTATTTTTCTATAAAAGGCCGCGAAGCCCTCTTTTCGCCCTTTTCACTCATTTTTCTCTGTAAACTCTGAAAAACCTCTGCAACTCTTGAAAATACTGAACTTGCCAACAGACCTCCAAATTCACTCCAGAAGACGTTGCACACAACCCAAATGACCTCTCAATCCACACCAAAACTGTACAAACCTCTGAAGTTGCCGTGAACCATCAACTTGAAGCCAATTCACCCAATTCTAGGTATTTCATTGTAGAATAGCACTCGGCGTTCAAATTTTCAAGCCTTCCACCTATCAAGTGTTTTCATTAAGCAAAATTAATTAAAAAGCACCTTAAATTTGAAAACCTGCAGCCAAACTCTCTGAAATTCTTCAATTGCCATTCAAAACCTTTGAATAAACCTGTAAAGCCTAATTTAAATCCACAAGAACTAAGTTATGGTTTCCCCCGTTGCCTTGGACGTTAGACCGATCACAACCCCCCATTTGGAATTTGACCACCTTCCCTTTGCTCACTGGGATTTCCAAATTAAGGATACATCTACCCAGGGCCACCTGCTTAAAATCCATTGTCTAAGTAGGGAAAAATACCTCAACCATGCTGATGACATTAGCCTTTGGGAGTCAGATTTCCCAAAATATTAGTTCCCCCAAGTACATATCTTCCCAGAAATTGTTCATATGTTCCTTGCATGCTACATCCCTAGCCATAGAGCCATAATGTCTCATGACCAAAAGGTGTTGTTTACTATCACAGCTGAATCCATAAATGAAATGTTACAACTCCAACCAGGACCAAACCTGACTCCACTCTCAATTGGAGATTTGTTAGACCAATATTCCAAATTAAGTCGCTATAGACTGGCTCAATTGTTCCAAGGTTTCATTGTTGAGGAGTAGTACATTCCTAAAAATCCCCCCCCATATCTTTATGCCATGTTCTCTAAAAGGGGAAAACAAATCATCACCATGATATCATGTGTCCTAGGCTACTCCGCTGATGAATTTGTTGATGAACGTGTCCTGGCTGTCATGTCAATCTATACCCTACAACAGCCTCCTGTTGTTGTGTACAATCATGCTGACTTCATAGCTGAGAGAATGCATGAACAGTTCACCAGGATGAACAATGAAAGAGTGTTCAAATACTCATCTATCCTCTACCATATGTTCTTATATTATCAGCCACACAGATTTCATTTTCCCCTCCAGAAGCTAGATACCAAAGGCCAGCCCAAACCTGTCATTTTTTCGACCCCATTGTTCCATAATTATGACTCACCATATACCTATTCAGATTTCATAGATTCTTTTGTTCATCCAGTCATGACTATGCTGAAAGGAAGCCCTCCTCCCAAGATAAGTCCAGTGATCAAAAGGGTCCTTCAATTGTGTAAACAAAACAAAGTGGTAGATTGGTATCTTTACCAAAACCACACAGAGATAAGGATTTATGGTTGCCAGCTTGCACCATATGAACTACCCAAATACCTCCCCATAAGGTTATTTGATCTAGAGTACTATAGGCAAATAATGAACTCCGATGAGATAAATTTTGTCTCGGCCAAGAAAAGATCACAATTCAAAGTAAAAAACCAGTTAGGCCCCTTCGTATTCAATTCTAGAGAGGCAGGGAAGGAAGCATACCGAATTTTGTAGCAAATGAAGTTCCAATAGAGTTTCATGTGGAGGTATGACCCTAAAGAATTCATGAACAGATTGAGAAAAAAGGCCAAGTTGGGATCTTATATCCACCACCTGATACAAGAGATAGAAAGATATGGAAATCAATCTTAGTGGGTGGAAAACACTATTGTAGACAGAGACAATACAAAGATAAATGTAGAAAATTCCTTATGTGACTTAGAAAGGTAGTTTGATGAGAGCTCGTTTTTGCAGGTACCTGAACAACAAGAACTAGCCATGAGTACCCTTCCTATCATGCAGACTCCCCAAAATGAAGAAAGAAATCCCAAGAGAAATAGAGAGGGAGCTTCCACTTCAAGCATGGATACATCTAATGTACAGTGTGAAACTAGTCATAGAAAAAGGCAAAGGTTCAATCCTGTTTCTAAACAGGAAGATACAGAAGGATCACCACAAGTTACCAACACTGATTTGGACAGAAGCAAGGGCACAACCCCATCTGGGGAGACACATGAACCATCCACATCACGAACTCAGATGTTAGAAAGGAAGCTAAGTGTGTAGGAGCCTTCACTCAGTAGGCTTGCTGACAAGGACCAAGACATAAAGGACAAATATAAAGAAATCAAAATGAGGGATGAGAAGATCAAAGCTCAGACATATGATCAATATCTAAAAATCACTCCCACAAATCAAACAAGGTTGATGTCATATTTTGACATCAAGGAGGGAAAACTTCAAATTTCCTTTATCAAACCTACAGCACAGCAGCCCAAGACATTTTCAGACTTCAAGAGGGTTGACTTTGAAGTATTGGCAAGGGATATTCATCCCATATACCAAATAAAACTGCAGAAATGGGCTGGAGAGATTATACACTCCACCCTTACAGGTAAAGCCATAGCTGCCCATGAGCTACAAAACTCATTGAATAATATCTCGGCACAATTTTAGTTGGAGAAGGCCTCCTCATAGGCCAAGGATACTAGGATTAAGTCTTTGGAATACTTAGTTATTGAATTGGGACATGATCCCAAAGATAATAAAGCTACAAAGCAGCTCATAAAGAATAAAAACAATGATATTGCAGAACTAAAGAAACAATTGAAGATACCTCAGCTGCAACATCCCCAAACACAGGAAGTCTTAGAGAGCCAAACTAGACATGAAGAGTTGATGGACTTGGTCTTAAAGCTTAATGATCAGTTAAGGGAGACAAAGAAGGAATTAGACGCTTTGATTCAATTGAAGCAAAGTGATATTGCCACTACATCACAAATATCATCCCAACAGTATCTACAACAGTCCCTTCCACACTAGCAGCTCCACTAGCACCTACAGCTCCACCTGCCACAACATTGCCAATCACAACAGAGTCTACATCAGCAGTAGGTACATCATGAGAAGAGGGAGACAAACTAATCAACGCCATGAATGAAATGTCTATTCAAGCTATAGAAATTAACAAACTAAGTGAAAAGGTGGTAAGTTTAGAAACTGACTACAAAATTGCCCAAATTATGCAAAAGGAAGAGTCACAAAAGGCCAATAGAATGAGTGAAAGAGTCAAAGATATGGAGAAAGACTTAACATTGGAGAAACCCCTTGGGCAAGCCAAGGAACTGTTATGGGCCAATATCATTGACTCTATCAATGATATTTGGACATCTATTCAAGTTATTTTTGAGCAGATAGAATTGATAAAGATAGCTACAAAAGCTATCCAAAAGTCAAGGAGTTATTGGGAGACATGCCTGAGGACTCCAATAGACTCATCCACTTCCTTAACAGAAAAAACAGGTATGAGCTTCATGAGCTGGATATAGAAGATAGAACTAAAACCATTTTGGAAATAAGGAAGGTCCTTTCCAAGAGAAACTTAATGTTAAACTTGGAAGAAAAGTGCCAGAACATGCAGGTAGCCATTGACAGATTCATGGCTAAGTTCCAAATTTTGAGGGAGAAAGGATTTCCTAGTCCATTGGTCATTAATGACAAACTTATGACACAACAGGACTATGATAAGAGACTCAAGAAGTTGGCAAAGAACAAGCTAGCACTTCAACAATAAAAGCACTGCCAACAGGCAAATTTTGTATAATACATAAAACACTTGTTCATCACCAAGCCCAAATTTTCCAAGTATACCGAGGTTGATGAGATATATAGGCGAATGATGAATGTCAAATTACCTGATGATATATGGTGGGAAAAGATGACTGATTTATAGTAAGAAATATACAATAAAAAGGTTACTCTACAATAAAAGTAGAACATCCAGGTAAACAGATGAAAACATTTCAACATGCCAAAGTGTATCAGTGTCAAAGAGTATCAGGTGAAATTTAAAAGTTAAAAAATATTCAAACAGAAAATACCACAATAGCAAGCCAGCATAAAAGGGCTACAAACTGAACTATAAAGGCTAGAAGCACCACAATAAAAGGGACAACATGAAAATAGTTCAATAGTTGTCTCTATCTTCTTGCAAGAAGATATTTGTATTTCCTAGATTAAATCTCAAGTTAGTTTGAGATATTTGTAATAAACTTTTGTGTAAATAATTCACAATTTGAAGTATGTAGGGTGGATTCTTAGACATTTCTATAGACCTTTTGATCAAAAGACTGTAAAGTTATTCCATCACCGACTGGGCCCGCAAGTTGGATTGATGAATAAAGACAAGATATTTCATAGGATTCATGTGTAGAGTGAAGTGCAGACAAGTATTTTCTCTTGTTTTTGTTATCTTTCCTAAAGTTGTTTCACAATATTTAATGTATTTCTATATCTGAATGCTTAAACATGGAATGATACCTCAGAATTTGCTTCGTTGCACTATGTTTTTACTGTTATGCATTTAAATGTTTTCTACTGATTATCTGAGTTAAGGAATTCTTAATTGCTCCTTAGTTTAGGTTGTCTCCCTATAATCGATATCAAAGGATTCTTAATTGCCCTTTGTTTCTGATTATCCTCTATTCCTCGTTTTGATCCCGGTTTGTGAATTCTTAATTGCTCTCTCACCCTCGTTAAGACCATTTCACCCATCTGGCCCAAGAACCTGCATTTTACTCTGCTAGCTTGCCCTTTGAACACTCCCTTTAGTGAGTTAATTTCAGCTCTGCTGCCCTTCTGTTGACTCCATAGCCCAATGGTCCAAAGACATCATTCTATCCATCTGTCTTAAGGATTCCACCATCCAATCTTCAATACAAATCAAAAACCCCCTGAGCCTTCAGAACTAGCCTGAAATCCTAGCAAAGAAAGCTAAATCATATAGAGAGAGACCTCTATGAGCCATAGGTTGGCTAGAGCCTATGCTTAAAAGTTGGTCTGTGGTTACCTTGGTTATTGTCTTTCCTCTAATAACTTCTAGAGAAAATTCCGAGTGATAACATAGTGGCAACCATACTGGGGACATCGAATCCTTAGTCCTAATAAAGCTTTAAGAAAATCATAAATCTTCATTCTAAGCCTCTTAAAATCATTTGTTAGAAGTTTTCTTGGAAAAATCTCACAAAAAAAACTAAAAAACATTTGAAATTTTGGCTTCCAGGAAGACTCATTTTACTAGGGTTAATCCAGACCCAAACCCTACTCGAGTAGTTAATAGTCCCAACCTAATTTCAGGAAAATCCAAAAAAGAAGAAAGTTTAATTAGCCAGATACCATTAGTTAAAGCTAATTCATGTCCTGATGAGTGGTTATTTTTAGAAGAACTTCCCTTTGATGTGCCCTTTTATGTTTCATTATTTAGAACAAAATCCGAAAATACACTCAGTGAAACTGTTCTAGATCCGGACTTTATTGCAAACGTTGAAGTTCAATAGGCCAACAAATCCATTGATGAATACATTCTGCAATCTCCGCAATCATCCATTAATACTTCCACAACCCCTAAGCTTTCTGAACAATCGTCCATTACATTGAATTCACCATTGTTCCCTTCAATTTCATAAATAAGACCTTATGAAGTCCATTATTCACCACCATTTGTATCTAATCTTCCTCACCAACCTATCATCTCCCATTCATCACCTACTAGTCCTAGTTCTTCATCCATTCTTCATCCACATCTTAACCCCTCCCAGCTTACAACCATGGTAAATAGATATGCTCCTCTTGTTTTACCTACCCAAGTTGGTGCCATGCCAGCAGACTACCAAAGTAATATTGGTCAATTTGATGGCACAGGACATTACACTGCTCAACAACATGTCAACAAGACAACGTATTACATTGAATTGCACGAAAATTGACATAGATAATGTTCAAATGAGACTCTTTGCCTAGACTTTAGCTGGTGATGTTAGGAAATGGTTTAGAGCATTGCCTGCTAATAGTATTGATAGTTTAGATGCACTTCACCAGAAAGTTTTTAACAGATGGGAAAAGAAAAAGAATCCCCTACAAGTCTTTTCATAATATTATGAGAATATTAGAAGGGGACCTAATGAGACTGTTCAAGATTACTGCACTAGATTCAATAGTATATATAATGCCATCCCAGTTAATCTTAGACCCCCACCTGACTTAGCATTAATAAAGTTCCCTGATGGTTTTGACACAGATATGGCATACCAACTTAGGGAAAGAAACCCCCCAACGTTAGAAGAGATGCAAAGTGTAGCTGTTAGTGTTGAAGATAATTTGTTAGCTAAAAGGGCTAGAGTTAGAAATGAAAAAAGAGGAACTGCTAATGATGAAACTTCACCATCTGACATCAAAATAGATAGTTTAGCCAAAAGTATGGAAAGATTAATGGATAAAATAGATAACATAGAAAGGAAACCCAAATGGGATAACCAACAAGCACCTCTAGTTAGAAACCCGAATTTTAGAAAGAACCAAAATCAAAACATTGGGAAAAATGGACCAAATCAGAACATTAGGCCTCCTTTTCAAGAAAATTATGCAAAAACATCTCATCCTGAAGATCTAGAACAAGACACACAAATTAACCTAATGGGAATAAATGATGAGAACACAGTTTTTCTAACCCAAGATGAGCAGGAACTGCATATGTTGCAGCAATTACAAATCCATTCTAGAGAATCATTTGATTACAAACAAGGATATGATTCTGCCATTTTTGAAGTACATAAACAGTATAATCTAAGAAGCAAAAAGAATGTTGATGTCCCTGACCAAACCAAGAAAACAATGCAAAGTCAACCTAAGAAAATAAAAGAAGCCCCTGTTTCAAAGATCCTCCAAATTCTCCCTAGGCAGAACCCAAATCCTTCTAGCCTCACAATTGTAGATATAACCTTTGATCAACCTTCTGTTGATCAACTGTCCACCTCAATTCCACTTAAGGAACCAGTGGACCAAGCTCAAAACATCAGATTTGAAAATCCATCTAAGGAGATCCCCAATAAAGGAAAAGAAGACAAGCCCACTCAAGTCCCTACTGCAAAAATTCAAAACCTTCAAACAGAAAAAGCCTCTTTGCCTTTCATTATGGGAGTGGAGGTGGAAAAGATAAAGATTTTAGTTCCCTTAATAGAACTAATCAAGAATGAAACTTACAAGTCACAGATAAACCAGACGTTAAACATTGTTGAAAATGAGGATTCTGTCAGCTTGTTTGATGACCATCCAGAACTTATATTTGGTCTAGATGTTAATGGCAAACCATTAGAAGGAGGAGTTCCACCATTTTACATTAGCCTTAGTATCCATGAAAAAATCCTACACAATGCAATGTTGGATTCTGGGGCCTCTCACAACTTAATGCCCAAATCAGTAATGGAGAAATTAAACCTAGACATTACAAGGCCTTACAAAGATTTATTCTCATTTGACTCCAGTCAAGTAAAGTGTCTGTTAGTGTCAGTATTTTCAGCCTTCCTCCAGTGATCAAACTTGCTCTTACAAAGTGATTTTAAGGTGTCAAGGTCAAATTTTGTCATTTCAATCAGTCTTCAAGCAAAATTTGGCCACTAGGCATTAGATCTAGGGTTTGCTTTTATTCCCGTCAAAGTTGTCCAAATGTCAGTCCATGTCACCGTTCAGCAGAGTGTACCATCATTCAGAGGGTTGTCATTATCATGTCAAGTTCCACTGGGTCATTTTACACCTTGTTCATGCTTCAGTTGCGCCTACGTAAGGTCATTTCCCTCTCCTAGGGTTTTGAAGGCAATTTCTCTTGGACGGCCAAATCATCAGAAAAACTTGTATCCTGATGTTCATACACTTTCCCCTATCCTTAAAGTACCTTATCAAACACTTCCCATCACTAAGATCCCCCAAATTCTTCATTTTCGCACAAACCCTAGTTTCTTGCTACAGCTTGGCAATTTCCTAGGTTGAACCTGTGTTTTGCCTTTTTGGACCCCTTCCCCTAACTCAATATTTGAAATTCCACTTTCCTCTTCTTCTTAACATCCCTCCCTACTTCCAAGAATTTTCCCAAGAATTTAGAAGCTGCTTATCCCCTTCATTTCGCTTCATTTCGACAAATCTCTTGTTCCACACATCGGGATAGGTTCTACTCCAATGATGTTTCTGAGCAATAAAAGATGAATTTGGGAAACCTGAGAGAGGTTTTTGTCCAAAATAAGCCAAGGAAGAAAAAAATCCTTCACATTTTACACAGGTGTCATGGTTTTAGATAAACGTCAAAAATACAATTGCCTCGGGAGAATTGATGCACCTCTGAAGTGACCTTGGGAAAATCAAGTTTTCTCCTAGCTCGGTTGGCCAAATGACTTGTTTGATGAGTCAAATGATAACTAGACACAAATATGTTTCCAATTAGCTATCATGTGCTCAATTTGGAGTTGCGAAATGCATTCAAAAGTTGACTGTAACAGCACTCTGCCTTGTGGCCGCCTCATTTGGCACATTTTGACCAGTCGTGGGAGATTTGACTTTTGACAGGGAAAATGAACTCCAAATTGAAATATTATTCTTGGGTTGGAAATTAGACTCAAATACCTTTCTAAAAAGCTATCCTGCACCCAATTTTGACCCCGGGAAGGCCTCCAAAAGTTACCTAGAAAATGTGAGGCGCACTGGGAGAAAATTTCCAATGTAAATTTACATTGGCGCGGCGCACTGGGAAGGCGTGGCGCATAGAGTTGCCAAGGCTGATTTTTTTTTTAATCTGCTCCAATATTGCCCCAAAATGCATGGATTTCCATTGGTACAAGTAGGTTGAACTTCTCTCATGGTTTTAATCCAATATTGATGGTTGTTGATGGTGTTTGATGAATGGTGAAGTGTGTTAAAGAAAACAAACCCTATCTCTTCAAAATTTTCCAAGGAGATTGCTGCTAGGGTTTTGTGTTGCAACTAAGTATCCCCTCACCTCATCACTCCCTAATCCCATACTCTCCTTACTTCCCTTATTCCCCAGGTTAACAAACCCCCAAAATTCACTAAGCCCATGCTCCCAATTCCCAAATCACTTATTCCTAAGTTCTATTATCCCTATTCCTAAACCCTACCATTCCCTATCACTCTCCTCTCATTTCACTTGTAAAATCCTCAAATCCCAATTCCCAAACATAGTCAAGTGACTGGACCCTCACCTTCACTTGATTGAACCACATTTTTCCCACACTCCACTATACCCACTGTCCCTATTCATCACTGTCCTTCCTACTTGGCACACATTTGGCATTGGAATAAAGGGTACAAAATTCTCTTTTTCAACGAGTTGCTAAACGCACACCTTGCATGGACATTATGGAGACAGACACTGAAACATCATATGAACAAGACAATCATTTCCACCACTGAACTGCATGCACCAAGAAGGCATCAAAAAGGAAAAAGAGGAAAAAAGAGCATGATCGACTCCGAATATTGGCTGACACAATCCTTGGCCCACCATAACACTTAATGAAGAAGCTCCAACCCAAATTTCAAGAAATTTGGGGTAGTTTTGGTATTTTTGTAAAAATTTTTGCAAAGAATAGGGTTTTTCTCCCTGTGCGTCGGGCCACGTGGCACGCGCTTATTATAGGAGGCTCAAAATGCAAAAACGTTTATAGTTTTGGATTTTTCATGAAAAATTATGATTTTTGGTGCATGGCCAAGACGTTTGGGCAAGTTTTGAGTCCTCAGGAGGTCAAAAACACCCTAAAAATGACCTATCTACCCCTAATTCCACACACGGAAAGAAGTCTTGGGAGATTGAGGTTTTGGAGGGTAAAATGGGCACCAAATTTAGAAATTCTACTTGGCTTGGAAAGTAGACAGGCAGGGATTTCCAACAAGCACACTTGGGCTCAATTTGGACTTCAAAAAGTGCCTCAAAACTAGCTCCAAAGTAGCGTGATGCATACAGTTTTTGGCGCGGCGCACAGAGACCCAAAGGCCAAAATCACTTCCACTCCGCGAAATTTGGATTCGCAATTTTCTCCAAGTGGTCCCACTCATTTACAATACATTTTTCCCGGCATCAAAGGAAAAGTTTAAAAAACATTTTTGGCTTCTATCCAAGTCGCCAAATGAAGGCGAACAGCCACCCAAAAAATCTACGCTCATATTTTATTTTTTTCTAATTGGTCCTCATAGAAAATTAAATGTAACTGTTGATGGTTGGCTCTTCATTTCTTGGGTTGATCGAATTTCTCATGGAAAAGTTTATTTATTGTATTGAGAGTCATTTTGTAAAGGGTTGGAGTTTCTAGGAGCAGTGTGGAGGAAAAAACCCAACACTTTCATTGTACAGTTTTGGCCATGAGATTAATAAAATGATGCAGCTCTGATCTAGGAGATCCTTGTGGTATGGGTTTAGCAAATGTTTTTCTTCTTTGTTTCATATGTACCTTGTTATGTTTACCGTTTCCTTCATAATCACTTCTGATTGAATACTTTTAAGTATGAGAGGTAGAATCCATTTATTTGCTATGCCTTGTGAAAGCATTCATGTTCTGTGTGTTTTTCTTCTGTCTGAAAAGGATTCATTACACATGCCCTTTTCAGCCTCTTAACAGTCTTTCCACTCCATAATATTTCAAATTTGATTGCTAAACTTTCTACCTATATTGCCTCACGAAATACTCTGTATCATCGATTTAATTTCCCAACTCATGTGGTCCTTTGGTCCCACACAGCCTAGAAAATTCAGTTATTCAAAAATCGACTTTTCCATATCTAATTACTAGCCTAAAATCAGTATTTAGTTTCAGTCATCTCAGACCATTTTGCCTATCCATTCGCTGAGTGTGACTCAGAGAGAGCCCTCTCCTGCTCTGGTAGGGCTAGCTACCAGACTGAGCGTGGTTTGTGGTTACCCTAAATTTTGCCTTCCTTCAGCCTAAGGCAGATTTAGGTGCTAATAGTGTCTAGACCTGTGTGTCACTTTAGTCAAATATCTTGCCAAAAGCATCCTTATGGATATTGTAGTTTTTGAAATCCCACCAAAGTATGGCATGCTGTTATCCAGATCATGGGGAGCCAAACTTCAGGGATCCTCACAACTAGATATGTCATATGTAACAATCTTTGTTTTTTGACAACCTAAGAAACTATACCGAGAAACCATAATGAAATATATGGTATGTAGCCAATATCGTCCTCAAAACTTTCCCATCTACTCCATACACTCAGATATCGATTCTTTTATCTTGTATAATGTTGATCAAACAGCAAAAGAAATTTCAGACAGTATTAATACAGGACCAAGATAAATTGCAGTTTCTACACAAAATGAAACTAACCAAACTTCAAAACTTTTCAATGAACAAGATGGTCAAATTGCTGTGAATGAGGAATAGTTTGTTGCACCAGATAGTGAAAATTATGATCATGAGATATTATGGCATTTAGAATTTGATGGGTCAGTAAATAAGTTAGGATCAGGAGCAGGAGTGTGGATATATAATTTGGAGAGTAATCACTCAGAAGGTCATGCATATAGATTGAATTTTAAATGTACTAATAATATGGCTGAGTTTGAAGCATTAATTTTAGGTCTTAATTTACTTAGGAATCTAGGAGCTAAAAGAGTTTCTGTCACGGGAGACTCTAAACTAATTATAAAATATATTGATGTTGTATATATGACAAAGCACCCTAGATTAAGTTGTTATAGGGGAACTATTGTAGAAATACTAAACACTTTCCTAGAAACAAAGCTTGCAGTAATCCCTAGAAAACACAATATGCAAGCCCATAGTTTAGCAATGTTTTCCAGCACTTGCAAATTACCCTTCCAACCTAACCATCAATACACTACTGAAGTTAAGCACAAACCTGCAATTCTAGATAATTTGAAGAATTGGAAAATATTTTCTAATGACAAACAGATAAATAACGTTTTAATTTCAGAAGAAGAGTTTGTAAATAACAATATAGATATTAATACATCCATAGATCCTGACACTAAGGATGAGTTAGAAATAAATGAGATAGAAGGTGATGAACTAGATAGAGTCAATCCAACTAAATTTACTAAATCAGATGTAGATAACTTAGAGAAAATTGAGATTGATGAAATAATCAATGAAGAAACCGAAGTAATTAATCTCAAGGATAACTTCTTACCAAAGGGATTAACCCCTCTGGAAGATTTATTTGATTCAAATGATGTTCCTATGAAACCTAAAATGGAACCATTAAGGTCTGATATAGAGGAATGTAATATAGGCACCAATGAAAATCCCAAACTGATCAAACTTTCAAAATCATTACCTCCAACTAAAAAATTAAAATACATTGAGTTTTTGAAAGAATTCCAAGAAGTCTTTGCTTGGAGTTATGAGGACCTCAAATCCTATGACACCAACATCATCCAGCACACAATTCCTATTAAAGAAAATCAAAAGCCTTTCAAACAAAAACTGAGAAGGATCAATCATGTCTTATTACTTGCAATTGAAAAAGAAATTCAGAGGATGTATGATGCCAAAATAATTGCACCAATCATATTTTTTGATTGGGTATCAAACTTGGTGCCAACTAGAAATAAAAATGGTGAGATCAGACTCTGTGTGAATCTCATAAACCTCAACAAAGTGTCACTAAAAGACAATTACCGCTCCCCAAAATGGATCACATTTTACAGAGGGTAGTTGGATCGACCAGAATCTCATTGTTGGATGGGTTTTTTGGTTACAATCAAATCTTGGTTCATCTAGATGACCAACCCAAAAATGCCTTTACTACTCCTTGGGGCACATTTATGTATGTGACAATGCCTTTTGGCCTAATGAATGCAGGAGCCACTTTCCAAAGGGCTATGGATATAGCCTTTGCAAAAGAAATTCATGATTTCCTTGTGATATATCTAGATGATATTAAGGTATTTTCAAAATATGGCAATCAACATTTGGATCATCTAAGACAAGTTTTTATTAAATGCAGGATATTTGGAATCTCCTTGAACCCCAAAAAGTCTTTGTTTGGGTTAGAAGAAGGAAAGTTGTTAGGTCACATAATTTCAAAAGATGGTATAAGAATAGACCCCGCGAGAATAGAAGCCATCTTGCAAATACAACACCCGAGGAACATCAGAGAGCTACAATGTTTTTTAGGAAAAAAAAATTTCCTTAGAAGATTTATATCTAATCTAGCATAATTAATTAGATCACTAAACAATACGCTGAAAAAAGATTTGACCTTAAAATGGACTGTTGAGGCTAAAAAATCCTTTGAATACATTAAACTGACCTTAACTAAAACACCTTTCTTAATAAGTCCTAAATTTGACACAAATTTCATCTTGTTTTCCTTTGCTTCTAAGCACACAATAGATGCAATTCTATTGCAGAAAAATGAACAGGGCTATGAACAACCCATTACTTTCTTTAGCAAGGCCTTGAGAGATGCCCCCTTGAAATACAATATAATGGAAAAACAAGCATTGGCTTTAGTCAAATCCATTAAGGACTTTAGGGTATACATCTTATATTCTCATATAGTAGCCTACGTTCCAAATTCAGTAGTCAAAGACATCCTAACTCAAGATGGTCCTGATGGAAAGAGGGGAAAGTGGATAGCTACTATTTTAGAGTATGATATAGAAATCAAACCTACTAAGTTAATCAAGGGCCAAGGTTTAGCCAAGCTCATGGCTGAATCGAACTGTCAGGCCTTGGATATAAATTTTATTGCAGCAATAGATAATGAAGAGGAGATGGTGACTCCACTAATCAGTAAGGCCTTATTGAATCACCTTGGTATGCTGCTATTATTTATGTTTTACAGAACTTAAAAGATCCTCTTGAATTATCTAGGACTAAAAGAAAATTTTTAAAGATCAAATCCTTCAAATTTTGTATATTAGGCAATGCTCTTTTGGAGAGATCATGAAGGTATTCTTCTCAATTTCTTATTAAAAGATGAATCTGACAAAGTTTTGCAAGAGTTTCATGCAAGGGACTGTGGAGGACACCTTTACTGGAAGACCACTGTAGATAAAATCCTTAGAGCTGGTTTCTGCTGGCCTACCTTGTTTGCTGATGTCAAAAAATATGTGACCTCCTATCACAAATGTCAAATTTTTGAGGGGAAGAAAAAGATTTTACCTTTACCCCTCAACCCAATCTCTACTGAAGTACCTTTTCAACAATGGGGTTTTGAATTCATTGGTGAAATTCACGCACCCTCCTCTGCCCAACACAAATGGATCCTCACAGCCACAGACTACTTCGCAAAATGGATAGAGGCCATACCTTCAAGGCAAGCCACAAATAGTGCTATCATAACCTTCCTTGAAACCAATATTCTATCAAGATTTGGATGTCCAACTAAGCTCAGTATTGATAATGCAGCAACCTTTAAATCCAAAAGAATGATATGTTTCTGCAATAAATATCATATCACCCTGGGTCATTCTATAGCCTATTACCCTCAAAGAAATGGACTGGCAGAATCCTCAATCAAAAGCCTGGTGAACATCATTTAGAAGTTACTAGAGTACAATAAGAAACTTGTAATAAGAAACTCTTCAATGCCTTATGGGTAGACAGATTGACTACTAAGAAATCAATTGGTACTTCTCCCTATCAACTAGTTTATGGAATGGAAGTTGTCTTTCCATTCTCTTTGGGAGTACCAGTAATGAAGATAATTCAAGAATTGTAGGTTGAACCAAATAGTATCCAAAGAAGAATCAACTAAACTATTCATCTACAACAAAGCAGGGAAGAGGTCTATATCACATCTCAAGTTGTGCAGGAAAGGGTTAAAAAGATTTTTGATAAGAGAACCAAGGCTGAAGATTTCTACCTTGGTGACAAGGTGCTCAAGTGGGATTCAAGGAGGGAAGACAAAGGTAAACATGGGAAATTTGATTTACTATGGAAAGGTCTACAGAAGAAATAATGCTTTCTTTCTAAGAGAAACTAATGGTACAGAAGCAAAAGGTGGGCCAGTGAATGATCAGATGCTAAAACATTACTTGGAAACAAGTTACTAATTTTCATTTCCCATTTGTACATATTCTATTTTCAAAAGTCTAGTTTGGATTGGATGGTGATTTTTGAAGTTGAAGCCCGAAGAGAAAGCCCTAAGCTTTGAAATATTCACTGTCATAAGTATCAATAATGTAGATGCATAGAGGAACACTTTGTAAGGTAACATCTACAACAATTCAAAGGCCACTGGTCTTTAAATTTATTGACATTTCACTAGAAAATGCCATCCCTAAGTGGAGCCACTGTTAGGTCCCTATACCAATAGGAGTCATAATTTTGAATGACTAAGGTTAAGCCTTGTAATATTGTACATACCTTTACTTTCTGCAAATGTTTTCCATATTAAAAAATTTAAAAAATGTAAAGAGGGTATGTTCTAAAAGAATAATCAAAGGACAAAAAAGAATAAGAAAAGGTCAAAAAATGAAAATATATGAACCCCAAAAACAAAAAAGACCATGAAAGTGTGCAAGTCAAAATTCCACTACTATTTAATTTTATGCATAATAATGATTGTGTGCAGCTTGTTATTCATGCCACAATCCATGGAAATCAAATTGTTTAATCTTTATTCTACCATGCTTCGAATTTTAGGTTTATACTTAGAGAATAAAATCTGACCAAATAGTTTAATCTTGGCAGATCATTAGATAGGTAGAGAAAATAAAAGGAGCTCATCAATTTAATCCAAGCCATTAGATGATATAAGGTTAGAATTATATAGTCCACTTTGTAAAAGAGAAGGATTGATAAGGGTTTGCTAGCCTAAATGCGCCCAAATAAAATGAAGAAAAAATGGTAAGGTGAGTAAATGGGTAAGTAGATGAAAGGTTGCAGAAATATCAAGTGATTACACAAAAGCACTTATGTCAGGTTTAAATACATATTTCAAATGTGCATAAGCAGTAAACAAAGCAAGGAAAATGGTTTACAACTTGGGTTATTTAACATCCTCTCAGCCATTTCACCCCTCTACTTACTAATTTGACATAAATAAGTTCTAAGTACTTCAATCCTTTAAGTCAAAGAGGCTCAGAGAATTTCTTTGACTTTTGGAGGGACTGGACCCTTGGCTTAATGACTTATGGACACAAGTGCTAGAATCCCCTTCATAAAATCCATTCCCCCTTAATTTCCCTAATAAAACCCCATTTTCCTATGGTTAAACTCTTTTGCCTAGGAAAAGGAAAAACAACTCCATGTAAATCCCTTTTCACCCAAAAAAGCCCACAAAAAAACCTTTTATCCTAAGTATTGAGTAAAGCACACAAATAATACATGGTACATTATTCCTAAAGGATATTACTCACTCCGCTAATTCACTTCATATTAAATTTTAATTTTTATTATATAATCCCCAAAGTTCCATTATCTAGTATTAATTAATTCCTTCATATAAATAACCCAACCCCTAGTTTGGTTATAAACTATACACTTTATCCCATATCCCGACAAAATTAATTAATCCCAGCATTTAACTCCGCCTGATCGCCTAATCCTGTCATTAAGCAGTGCCCCATCTACTAAGCTAGTGGTTAAATCCTAAACTAATCCCATATTGTCGAAGATTAAAGCTATGGGACCCCCCTCGAAAGCCTTTGCTTTATCCCCTATGCAATTCCCCCACCCGACTCTTGTTTGATCATCACCCCCTCATCCGGCGACCCACAGCCATAACAATCGAACCTGATCACCAACCTTTACCTACCCGATAAGGCAAGTTTCCCCGACTCCCCGAATGCTACGTGTTGCGCTCTAAGGTAGATCAGGTGACCCCTCCTAAAAACCACCCTTGCCATAAAAGCAGTGGGATGGCCAAGAAAAACCACTTCCCCACTTAACCGAAAAAATTGGCAACTGTTCATTCATAAATGAACCCACGAAAAATAATTATTTTTCTATAAAAGGCCGCGAAGCCCTATTTTCACCCTTTTCACTCATTTTTCTTTGTAAACTCTGAAAAACCTCTACGACTCTTGAAAACACCAAACTTGCCAATAGACCTCCAAATTTGCTCCAGAAAATGCTGCAGACAACCCAATTGACCTTTCAGTCCATACCAAAAGAGTAAAAGCCTCTGCAGCTGCTGTGAGCCACCAACTTGAAGCCAATTCACGCAATTCCAGGTATTTCACCATAGAATACCACTCCCCATTCAAATTTGGAAGCGTTCAGCCTATCAAGTATTTTCATTAAGTAAGATTAATTGAAAACCACCTTAAATTTGAAAACCTACAGCCAAACCCTCTGAAAGTCTCAATTTCCATTCAAAACCTTTGAATAAACCTGTAAAACCTAATTTGAATTTGAAAGAACTAAGTTATGGCTACCCCTGTTGCTTTGGATGTTAGACCGATCACAACCCCTCATTTGGACCTCGACCACCTTCCCTTGGCTGACAGGGATTTCCAAATTAAGGATACATCTGCCCAGGGCCACCTGCTTAAAATCCATTGTCTAAGTAGGGACAGATACCTCAACCATGCTAATGATATTGACCTTGGGATTCAAATTTTCCCAAATATCAGTTCCCCCAAGTACATATCTTCCCAGAAATTGTTCATATGTGTCATGCATGCTACATCCCTGGCCATAGAGCCATAATGTTTCATGAACAAAAGGTGTTGTTTACTATCACAATTGAATCCATCAACGAAATGTTACAACTACAACCAGGACCAAACTTGACTCCACTATCAATTGGAGGTTTGTGAGACCAATATTGCAAATTAAGTCCCTCTAGACTGGCCCAATTGTTCCAAGATTTCATAGTTGAGGATCAGTACATTCCTAAAAATCACCCCCCATATCTTTATGCCATGTTCTCTGAAAGGGGAAAACAAATCATCACCATGATATCATGTGTCCTAGGCTACTCCACTGATGAATTTGTTGATGAACTTATCATGGCTCTCATGTCAATCTATACCCTAGGACAACTTCCTGCTGTTGTGTACAATTATGTTGAGTTCATAGCTCAGAGAATGCATGAACAATTCACCAGGATGAACAATGAAAGAGTGTTCAAATACTCATCCCTCCTTTATCATATGTTCTTATATTATTAGCCACACAGATTTCCTTTTCCCCTCCAGATGCTGGATACCAAAGGCCAGCCCAGATCTTTCATTTTCTGGACCCCACTGTTTCATAAGTATGACTCACCATATACCTATTCAGATTTCATAGATTCTTTTGTTCATCAAGTCATGACTATGCTGAAAGGAAGCCCTCCTCCCATGATAAGTCTAGAGATCAAAAGGATCCTTCAATTGTCTAAACAAAGCAAAGTGGGAGATTGGTACCTTTACCAAAACCACACAGATATAAGGATTTATGGTTGCCAGCTTGCACCATATAAACTACCCAAATACCCCCCCATGAGGTTATTTGCTCTAGAGTACTATAAGGAAACAATGGACTCCGATGAGATAAATTTTGTCTCGGCCAAGAAAAGATCACAATTCAAAGTAAAAAACCTGTTAGGCCCCTTCATCTGCAATTCTAGAGAGGCAGGGAAGGAAGCAGACCAAATTTTGTAGCAAATGAAGTTCCAACAGAGTTTCATGTGGAGGTATGACCCTGAAGAATTCATGACCAGATTGAAAGAAAAGGCCAAGTTGGGACCTTATATCCACCACCCCATACAAGATATAGAAATATATGCAAATGAATCTGAGTGGGTGGAAAACACTCTTGTAGATAGAGACAGTACAAAGGTAGATGTATAAAATGTCTTATGTGATTTAGAAAGGCAGTTTGATGAGAGCTCATTTTTGCAGGTACCTAAACAGCAAGAACCAGCCATGAGTACCCTTCCTATCATGTAAACTCCCAAAAATGAAGAAAGAAATCCCAAGAGAAATAGAGAGGGAGCTTCCACTTCAGGCATTGATACATCTAATGTACAATGTGAAACCAGTCACAACAAAAGCCAAAGGCTCAATCTTGTTTCTGAATAGGAAGATACAAAAGGATCAACACATGTGACCAACATTGATTTAGACATAAGCAAGGGCACAACCCCATCTGGGGAGACACAAGAACCATCCACATCACAAACTCAGATGTTGGAAAGGCAGCTAAGTGTGGAAGTGTCTTCATTCAGTAGGCCTGCTGACAAGGACCAAGACATAAAGGACATATATAAAGAAATCAAAATGAGGAATGAGAAGCTCAAAGCTCAAACATATGCTCAATATCTAAAAATCACTCCCACAAATAAAATAAGGCTGATGTCATCTTTTGACATCAAGGAGGGAAAACTTCAAATTTCCTTTATCAAACCTACATCACAGCAGCCCAAGACATATTCAAACTTCAAGAGGGTTGACTTTGAAGTATTGGAAAGGGATATTCATCCCATAGACAAAATAGAACTGCATAAACAGGTTGGAGAGATGATATACTCTACCCTTACAGGTAAAGCCATAGTTGCCCATTAGCTACAAAACTCATTGAATAATATCTCGCACAATTTCATTTGGAGAAGCCCCCTCACAGGCCATGGATACTAGGATTAAGTCTTCGGAAGACTTAGTTATTGAATTGGGACATGATCCCAAAGATATTAAAGCTACAAAGAAGTTCATAAAGAAGAAAAATGATGACATTGCAGCTCTGAAGATATAATATAAGATACCTCAGCTGCAACATCCCCAAACACATGAGGTCTTCGAGAGCCAAACCAGACATGAAGAGTTGATGGAATTGGTCTTAAAGCTTAATGATCAGTTAAGGGAGACAAAGAAGGAATTATATACTTTGATTCAATTGAAGCGAAGTGATATTTCCACTACATCGGCAAATGTTATCCCAACAGTATCTATAGCAGTCCCTTCCACACTAGCAGCTTCACTAGCACCTACAGCTCCACCTGCCACAACATTGCCAGTCACATCAAAGTCTACATTAGCAGCATGTACATCAGGAGAAGAGGCAGACAAATTAATCAAATCCATGAATGAAATGTCTATTTAGGCCATAGAAATGAACAAACTAAGAGAAAAGGTGGCAAGTTTAGAAATTGACTACAAACTTGCCCAAATTATGTGAAAGGAAGAGTCACAAAAGGCCAATAGAATGAGTGAAAGAGTCAAAGCTATGGAGAAAGACTCAACATTGGAGAAACGCCATGGGCAAGCTAAGGAACTGTTATGGGCCAATATCATTGAATCTGCCAATGATATTTGGCAATCTATTCAAGTTATTTTTGAGCAGACAGAATTGATAAAGATAGCTACAGAAGCTGTCCAAAAGTCAAGGAGTTATTGGGAGACATGCCTGAGGATTCCAATAGACTCATCCACTTCCTTAATATTAAAAATAGATATGCGCTTCATGAGTTGGATATAGAAGACAAAACTGAAAGCATTTTGGAAATAAGGAAGGTCCTTTCCAAGAGAAATGTAATGCTAAACTTGGAAGAAAAGTGCCAGAACATGCAGGTATCCATTGACAGATTCATGGCTAAGTTCCAAATTTTGAGGGAGAAAAGATTGCCCAGTCCATTGGTCATTAATGACAAACTTATGACACAACAAGACTATGATAATAGAATCAGGCAGTTGGCTAAAGAACAAGCTAGCACTTCAGCAATAAAAGCATTGCCAAGAGGAAAATTTTGTATAATACATTTGAGAACTTGTTTTTTCTCCAAAATGAGATAAAAAACTTGTTCATCATCCAACCCAATTTTTCCAAGTATACCAAGGCTAATGAGATATATAGGCGAAAGATGAATGTCAAATTACCTGATGATAAATGGTGGGAAAAGATGACTGATTTACTATAAGAAATTTATAGTAAAAAGTTAATTGTATAGTTAAAGTGGAACAACCAGGTAAATAGATGAAAATAGGTCAACATGCCAAAGTGTATCAGTGTTAAAGAGTATTAGGTGAAAGTTAAAAGTTAAAAAAGATTCCAACGTAAAATACCACAGCAGCAAACTAGCATAAAACGGCTATAAACCGAACTATAAAGGCCAACAGCACCACAATAAAAGGGATATCATGAAAACAGTTTAATAACTGTCTCTATCTTCTTGTAAGAAGATATTTGTATTTCCTAGATTAAATCTCAAGTTAGTTTGATATATTTGTAATAAACTTTTGTATAAATACTTCACAATTCAAAGTATGTAGGGTGGATTCTTAGACATTTCTATACTCCTTTTGATCAAAATACTGTAAAGCTATTGTATCACTGACTGGATCAGCAAGTTGGATTGTTGAATAAATACAAGATATTTCACAGTATTCATGTGTAGAGCGAAGTGCAGACAAGTATTTTCTCTTGTTGTTGTTATCTTTCTTAAAGTTTTTTCACAATATTTAATGTATTTTTGTATCTGAATGCTTAAACATGGAATGTGTAGATTTTAACCCCATACCATAATTACCTGCATACGAATTTTAAAACACAAAAAATAAAAAATGTGAGAGAATAACACATAAAACACATATACACAGAGATTTTCCCCTGGATCCCAAAACCAGGACTACCAGCTTGATTTTTCATTATGTTCCTTTCAATGTTACAATACATATTTATACATGCCAAAGCACCCAATACCATAGACCGAAAACCATCGCATCCAAAACCATGTGCGAAAAACATGCACAAAACCATAGGTAGGTCCGCCCAACCTAATATAGGGTCCAAAACAAAATTTTCCGGGGTGATACCCCGGACCCCATACAGTGGGGTTACCTACACCTCTCAAACCCCTTGTGACTCCCCCCACTACACAATCGTTGCAACGAATGGGGGGGGTCCACCCCCCTTCTAACCCCCCCAGTTAACTACGTGGGCTAGTCATGGAAAGAATATAACACAACCCAACAGAATGATACCTCAGAATTTGCTTCATTGCACTCTATTTTAACGGTTATGCATTTAAATGTTTTCTACTGATTATCTGAGTTAAGGAATTCCTAATTGCTCCTTAGTTTAGGTTGTCTCCCTCTAATCTATAGCAAAGGATTCTTAATTTCCCTTTGTTTCTGATTATCCTCTATTCCTCATTTTGATCCCGGTCTGAGAATTCTTAATTGCTCTCTCACCTTGGTTAAGATCATTTCACCCATGTGGCCTAAAGACATGCACTATACTCTGCTAGCTTGCCCTTTGAACACTCCCTTTAGTGAGTTAATTCCAGTTCTTCTGCCCTTTTATTGACTACATAACCAAATGGTCCAAAGACGTCATTCTATCCATCTATTTTAAGGATTCCACCATCCAATCATCAATACAAATAAAAAACCCCCTAAACCTTCAGAACTAGCCTGAAATCCTAGCAAACAAAGCTAAATCATATAGAGAGAGCCCTCTCTAAGCCATAGGTTGGCTAGAGCCTATGCTTAAAAGTTGGTTTGTGGTTATCTTGGTCATTTTCTTTCTTCTGATAACTTCTAGAGAAAATTCTGAGGGATAACACACTAGAAGGTTATGATTATCATATTGGGAATGTATCGATTTGTAGAAAGGATTTCAAAATGTTGCATTCAATTGGTAATTTTCATTTCTCAAGAATCCAAGAAAGACTAGAAAAATATCCTATATATTATTCAGAAGTACATTTTAAAATAGAGGTTGGACCATCAATAATTACTGCAATTTCATGAATGAAAGACTTCTTTTCTAAGCATGGAGATTGTATTCCAAATAAAGACACTATACATAATCCAGATAATTTCTCAAGAGAAGAAATCTACAACTTATATAGAGAATATGCAAAAGGTTTTGAAGGAGATGGTAATTTTATTACATATTCATATTTTACAAGGATATGAAAGACCGAATTCAACAATGTTTGTATTCCTAAGAAGACAAGGATGGGGGTTTGCAGTACATGTGCTTCTCTTAAATAAAAAAGGGATAATGTCAAGGAGAAAAAAGAGGCATGCATTCATAACGTTTTTTTTTTAAATTGGATTGTTATCAACTATGAAAATATATTTATTAATAGATTTCTTTTATTTTATGTGCAAATTCCATTGTCAAAGCACTTCAAGAACATCACAATGATGTAAAACAATCTCAAAAAAATTCTTTTCTTTTCTTCTGACAAGGAATAGGCTCACACAAATGTGTTATAAATTAATTTTTTATCGGGAATTTATTATAAAATAAATCGCTTCTTCTACAACACTATCTAAGATAATTGTTTATTTCCAATTATAATATATATCGAAGCGCCTTTGACCATGACTATAAATGTTAGAAACATTGACCTTATTTGGAGGAATTACTCAAGACAAATGTTTCCACTCTTCAAAATATTCTTCAATATTGGCTTCTTGTAAGATGAATATATCATATTCTTCTTAATTTCTAGATGCCAAAGGTGCTTAATCAACATGCCATGGTTGAATATAAAATTCCTCCAATTCTCAACCATTGTTTCACTTGAAAGGCTTATATCTAATGAAATGTTACAAAATTGTTTATACAAAAGGAACTCACTCTAGAAAAATGTCTCAAACTCTTTTGAATTCTCAATGGGAATAGAATAAAACCTTACCCAACTTATATAATGGAATTTCCATCTTTATGCTTCCATGGCTCTTTCGTTTGATTTGCATAAAATTTCAAAGATATTGTTGTTTCTATCATAGCAAAATGTTTCAAAAATTATGACCAACTTTCATATATCTCAAGAAAACTATCTTGGTAATAAAATTGGTCAACATCCATTGATAATTTGTTCAGTACTTTTCCTTCAACACAAGGGAAAAAGTTTGCAACTACACACAATAAGAGGTAGTTTTAAAAATATGTGGCAAGTTTTTTTCACTCCAATCATGATCAATGAGTGTTTTTGGAAGGAATTTTATGTATGTAGACAAATTTAAATTGTTGCATCCACTTGCATTTCCAATTATTGTCAGCATGTATTGATATTTTATTATTATCTTTTTTTATAGTTTTTAAGCACATTTTTGCTATATATTTCAAAGCAACATGTTGAGAAAGAACTAGCTAGACATCAACATGTCTTCACCACGTTGTCAAAAGGTCAATATTGTGAACATTTAGTCTGTCATCATTATGTGCATCTTCATATTTATTTTTCCCTTTCTCATTGATAAATAATTTTGACTCATCACAAATTGGCCATGGAGAATTGCATTGACATGAAATCATATACCATTTTTTACACAAATAAGAATGAACACTACATTGTGTGTGTATCTGAACATGATTTAAAAAATTCTCATAATGTTCATGAGGATTGCAAAAGAAAAATTGTGAAGTGTTTAAAAGGAAAGGATCATCATTTAGCCTTAGAGGAACCATTATGTTTCATCAATGAATGTCACATGGATTCTAGGTTGTTAGATATTTATCAAAGAATATCCTTGTAGCATGGAAATTCACACAATCAGATCAATCCAACATTTCCATATTTGGAGCAATTAGAAACCATAAGAAACTATGGATGTGGATTGAACCTCCATGTTGCCACTCATACCTAAACAAAAAATATATATAATAAATATAAACAAACCAATCATAACAATAGATAGATGCGGAAAAACCATAAATCATAAAGCAAATATATGGATGAACACAAACCTATACCAATTTTTTTTATCTCCACGATATTTTTGGAGCACTAATTCATGAAAGATATTGAATCTATGATGCATATACATTGCAACAATATGGAGATATTGAATAGCGTTATTAACTATATTTTTATGCTAATTTTTTGAATGAGAATGTGCATTTGATGGAATTAGATTATGTAAATTAGGCGAGTTGATGTCAACCATACTTAATGTAAAAGAAAAGGTTGTGCAATCCAATTAGGTAATCATGTTTGTGAGTTTAGTACAATTTTTTTCAGTGATTGCTTGTATCCCTAAGAGAATAACCATACTGCATTAGGTTATCAACCAACATATTGCCAGGTAAATCATCGAGTTCTTGATATAAGTATTAAATACTAGTAGGTGCATTGTCATGAATATTATTTTTACAAACAATTAAGTTGTTACATATATTTGATGACCCATAATCATATTCAATAAGCAATATTGAAGCTAAGGATGGCTTATAAACGCTTGATCAAAATATATGAGTAGATACAAACCAGTACATGCATTTGAAAAATTACAAATGTATCGATGTAATCAATCAACATCATCAGTTGTGAATAAAGTGGGAAACTTCATGTCTAATAATCCTTCAATATTATATTCATTTATGGGAGAATAACCAATACCTAACCAGTCCAGTTGTTGGTTATGTCTAGAATCTACATTAACAATCAATTTTCTTATTTCATCTAATTCTTTTCATTCATTTGGTAGTCAACCAACAAAATATGAGGGATGGAAGTGAAAATTATCAAGGACCATTTCTTAAATTCCCACATCATTTCTCTTTATTTCATCAATATGACGATCAACAAATTACAACTTGCTAGACATATTTGTCAATCTTTTTGGGAGAGTAACAATTAAATCCAGGTAAACATTACTATAATATTTATACATTTTAATTTTGGGATGAAATTCAATCATCATTTCATTCTCCCTTGACATAAAATTTATAATATTTGGAGTTTTCAACACATTTTTTCACAATTAGGAGGGAAAATTGTTCAACGTGTCATGGGATGTTCTTTGCAATCACACACACACACACCAATTGTGGAAAGCTAATTGTATGACCACTATATTTATATTGTCCACCATAAGAATGTGCAACTTTGAATAGCAAATTAACCCATTCCATTAGCATCTCTTCAACTTGGGTAAGAATTCTTAGAACATAAGGTTGTTCAGCATCACCCATGTTATTAAAACGGGAGAAATGATGGAAACCTCTCCCATTATTACATATTTTAGAAATAAGTATTTTGAAACCTCTAACAAATTGTATACCATAATAAGATTCATTACAAAAATGGAACATGTGGACAATATAAAACTTATCAATATTAGACCAAATTTTTTGTGAAATCCAATCATTTCTCCTCCAAAATGAAGAAAATTACTTTCTTGTTCTTTACAACCATGAATTGTATTTTGAACATGATGTAAAGTATCCTATTGAATGAGACTATTTCTTTTAACATTATATCAACAAAATTATTAGATTTCATTCTTGTAATTTGGTTGCACCCAATCATGTTCTACTTAGACAAAATTAGAAATGTTTTTCTCAAATAAATGCATGCCAAAAATGAGAATTATACTTGTAAATGAATAATAAATTAAAGACATTAAATATTTACAACTTCTTTTCAATTATATGGTCTACCTTCAACTGAAGGAAGGTAAATAACTTATCTTGGTTAATAATGGGAATTTCATTGTCTAATAATATTGATTGGAATATTGTTCTACAAATAAGCAGAAAAGAAGACATGACTAAAATAATTAATATAATAGATAAAAATCTACAAAATAATGAAGAATGATACTTGACATAATTGTGTTGTTCCAAGCGAGATATTATTGAAATATTATGTAGGAGAGAGCATATTTTCTTGAGAATGAGGTTGAGCAAAGGTTGACACAACATTGGTAATAAAAGGTGGCAAATTTCCAACCATTTAGCCAATCATACTTCTATCACCAACAAAATCAAATGCTTCTAATTTTTCAATGTGGTTAGTATGCATACCTTGCAAACTTACTGCATGCTCCAAACATGGGGTTGCATTGTAGAATACTAAGGGTTCTCATATGTAGCTAGGTTATCTTTATAAACACAATGTTTCCAAAGAAGACTATTGTTAGTAGACTCTAGAAAATATTCATGGAAATGAAACTTACTAGGAAATGTTCTTCACATGATATCAACCAAGCTTCAATACTTACAAATACTACGAAAATGATTATGAATATTAATTGAAATTTTCATTTTTCTATGATACACAAATCTTCTTCATTCATTTTTTGCATTCTATTTTGTTGATACCATAAACATCATGATTCATTACCCCTCTCACGTGATGCAGGAAAACAAACTCATTTCAAACTATGCTTAGTTGTTCCTTCACTTGACATTTCTACAAACGTATATGAATATTTATTAAATTATTAAATATTAATTATCAATTTCAATTATTAAATATAAATTACATTTAAAGAAATAATTTGTAATATATCAATATATAAAATATATTTGGAATATAAAATTATGAGCCACCATAGTTGAATATTTGACAATATTTCAATGCATTAAAATAGAGAATGGAACATGTAAGAAAAGTTAAAAATTGAAATGATAATAAGGTGGATCAATCCATCTCACAGTTGTTCTAAGTTCAAAATGAAGTGAATAAATCCATGTCACAACTCTTTTGGTTCAAAATGAAATGCAATTTCAATACATTATAATAAGAATTGAAACATGAACTTCATCAATCCATCTCAAAATTCGTATCACAACAATTTTTAGTATACGATCAAGGAAGATGAAACAACTGTGAAATCTTTCAAAATGTCTTAGAAAAATTATTTTGAATCTTTAAAGCCTAAGTCATGATATCGATTACTAGTGGTGGTATGTGATGAATAAAATATGTTTTTGGAACAAGTGGAAAAACATTTCCACTTTCAATAAAATCAATGCAATCTCCAAGTGATGAAAATTGGAACCTAGAGTTCTGCACCATGGAGACATTGTAAGTCATTTCTATAGCACAAAAACCAAACAACAAATCATTTAATTTGAATGGAAGTTATATGTAGTTTCACATCAATATTCTCCATTGAATTGTGTGAAGAGGAATGTAGCTAGTAAATTCATTATTAACATAAAGATCTATATAAATCTCATGCAACAATTATAATTTGAATCCCTAGTCATCCTCAAAATAGTCCAATCTCAATTCATTATAAGGCTTCCAAAATTTAAAATTTCCAATTAACTTAATACAATAAAAAAAACTCAAACCATCGTTGTTAAGGTAGATAAGGGGGTCCTTAAAAAAATGTCAATGAGATAAACTATGTCAACAATTGAAACAAATGAAAAACTCCACATATTTTTCAAAATATGCAACTAACATTTAGTATACATATATGTAGGGTAATCATCATAATATTTGTCTAAATACAACTAATTGACTTTTCCTTTAGAGAAAACAATCTCATTTTGGTGATTTGTGCCACCATAAGGAACTTCTATTTTCTTCAAGTCCATATCAATGTTGTTACAAATGTAAAAAAATGACTGTATGTCTTCATAAATATGTTTTAGGAGAAGAAAATCAAATTTTTATGAAGTAAATTTCTCTAATATAGAGAATAATCTATACTATCTAACCTAAGTAGATTTGAGATTTGTAAAGGACTTTGTAAGAGTATTAATCACAAATTAATTTTTGGAGTGTGAAAATGTTGTAGGGATAGACAACATAATCATTAATCGAAATGTACACTCAATTGTGTATCTTTAACTAGTAAATGGAAGTGTTGAGAAATATATAGGGAAGAAGTTAGGATGATTTCTCTATCTATGATAACTTCTTGTGATATCTTTTTACTTATTAGCTTCTTCTGTTATTATTATGTTTTTTATTATCATCAAACAACTATCAAAATAATAAGAACAATAATACACAAGAGCACAGGATATAGGCTGCAAGCCAGGGCCAAAACCTCTCCACTTCAAAGGAAAACCTGTAAATATCTTCTCTTATTATTATATTCTTCAATTGATGAATTCCAAGATTGCTAGACCAATACCAATACCCTTCAAGACAAATTTTGACCTCTCTAGATTATGTGATTCCTTTTTCCATGTCAAAACTATTCAAATATCTTCCAGCAACACAGCCTCAACCCCTAGCTTCAAAATTTCAGCCTCTACTATAGGTCTACAATTTTCATCCCCCTCCAACTATTATGTTATCCACACGTCAGTGAAATTTATCCTTCCAAGGCCTTCCAACAACTTTGTTTGCCTTTCTTCCTTATATAAGGCTAGTAGGTGACCTATTAGGCCCTTCTTTTGGCAACTTTGATCCTCTTCCAGCAGATAGAGAATTTCGACATTGAAGTATAAAACCCTAGCCTTCCTTCTTCACATGTGTGAGAGAGAATTAGCCCAAAATCTTATTTTCTTCGTCCTCCTTCTTCGCTAGCCCTCTGGTGCTTATCATTTTCTTATATGACTGAGTAGTGAATGTTTCGCAAGGAGGTCAAGTTCCATCCTTTATATAGGCCTCTTAAGGTGGACATGGCTCCTAAAAATAGGTTGCCTTCTTAGCTGCCATGTTTAATTGGCCTTGAAGGGTATTTTGACACTTTTAAACACAAATATAATTCTTTTTACAAGTTACAATGTGCTCGAAGGGGTCTTCAACTTATGACAATGACTCTTTTGACTCTTAACCTAGGAAAAACCCTAGAAGTACTCAATGGGTGCTTGATCTATAAAATAAAATACCTTGAGCATGAAACCCATGCTCACAAAATAACAATACTAATTTTTATTTCATTTTACAAAATACAAGAATCAAAAGTACATTTCATATTTATGAATTCTGAACCTAGTTACACATTTTTCAACGCTCCCTCTTAAAAAAGGGAGGTATTCGAAAATGGTACATGGATATTATCAATTTGAAGAGATCTCATAAAAAAAATCGTATTGGTAACCCATTTGTTTATCATCATTTCAACCAACATTATCCCATAGCAAGGCCTTCACTAACAACTTTATCCCCCATAACATCAGAGCACAATGATGGCAAGACCAAAGATTTATAGACACAATCACCATTGACTCTCAAGGCACATTCTCCACCCAAGTGTTCATAGAGTATGTCCTTCCAGGACTATTATTATCTTGGATAGCCAATCCTCAAAGAATATTGGTTCTTGACTACTCTTATCTTGGATGCCATATCTCATCCTCAAGGAGTATTGGATGCCAAATGCTTACCCAATCCTCCATTCTTTCTTCCCAAGTGAAGACAAGAATGATGTGCCTATATATCCCTCTCAACTAGGGAGGATATATCAAACAGAATAAGCTTGTCTCTCAAATAGCAAGCTTTTTATTAGGAAGATATTTTATCAATATATCTGCTACCGGTTCATTAGTGGAGATATACTATAGATGCAATACACCATCTTGTACTAGCTTCCAAATGTAGTGATACTTGTTGTTTACATGCTTTTTCTTTCCATGAAACACTAGGTCTTCAAACAACCTTATACATGTGGTGTTTTCACAATGTATCACTATAGGGTTTATTGGTCCTTTAAACAAACCAGACAACAACTTACTCAACTAGACATCTTCTCTGATTACTTCACAAGATGCAATGTATTCAACCTCAACACTACTCAAAGAAACCAATTATTTTTGTCATCTCATCCATGAGACCGTCAAGGATTCCAAACTGAAATATCCTCCTGTAGTGCTTATTTCATCCTTCTCACTACCCCCCAGTGAGAATTTGTATATCTAATCAAGTGGACTTCATTCCTCCTATTATATTTTAGATAATAATGGATTTTTCCTTGCAGATATCTCAGAATGTGCTCAGCTATTATCCAATGATCATGATTTGGCTCTGTTGGGTCCCTATAATACTAGTGATTACCCCATTACTATTGTAGTTATACCACTTATTTATATTATTGTGCCCCTATTACCCCCATATTGTTATTCATGTGCCCCATAGAATACCTCTATTGTTGAACATCCTCCTTAAAAGAGAAAATGGCGATAGCGATGGCTAGGGTTTGCTTAAGCAGGGCTCTTTCTGCAGCCGCGTCGGTCCCCAAGCCAGCCACAGAACCTGAAAGCGATCCAATCCATGGATTATCAGTAATCGCTGCTGGGAAGCCGTCTGCGCCCTCAGAGAAACGGTTAACCTCGCCTCAAATATGCCCAGTTCAGTGCGGCCGCGTACCTGCAGGGTTTTCGATCACATGGAATCGAAAGATATTGGATTGGGAGCGAAATACAAGTTTACAACGTGATTATGAGGCGAGGGTTTCAACGGAAGCACACCGTTCTGCGTGGATCCGTGAGGAGGGTGCTCTCTGGTAAGAGATCGAAGGCCCAAAATCTGCATCTGAACAAGGAAGTCGTCGAGCTGTATGGCGTTTAGGGGCCAGGGCTCGTCAAATCCAGAACTCATGGAAAAATGGCAGGAGGGGATTGCATGTTGCAGATCCACGTTCCCCTTCATTGCATGGACCAAAACTTTGCAGTCTTGGCTTGGATCTACACGATCTAGACTTTATCCGAGTACAGCTTGATCCCAGGCAGTAGATCGAAGGCACCAATCATAGATCGAGCAGTTTTTCGGCAGATCTAGACAGGCACAAGGAAAAACGAATCAAAACAGAGCCAGATCTGGAACTTTGACTGTAGCCAGAGCAGGTAACAAATACTTGTTTTCAGATTCTGATTAATCTCCCTCAGGGGAAAACTCGCCTAGTTTGGGTTCATGCAGGAGACACCCTCTTGCAGTTGAAACAAAAAATATGGGCAGAATTGGGATACCCAGTCCAGATCCAAAATCTGATTAGTGGTAGGCGGTCCCTCTAGGACTGTAGATCGCTGGAAAGTTATGAGATTGGGCCAGGATCAACCATTACGTTAAACTTCAGATTGAGAGGAGGGCCTCTGCCTCAGGGACAGACAAGCTCCTCAGGGGGAGACAAAGGAAAAAAAACTGCAGCCCAGCACCAACCCAAGGGAGGATTATCCTACAAAAACATCTTACAGGGTAGCAGGAATTCAGGGCCCTCTCCAGACCAAGGCGGACACATACCCAGGCCATACATAGTAGATCAGTCAGAACAAACCTGAGCTTTAAACTTAGATTCGTTAGGGATTGATGACTTCGTTAAGTCCTATGAAACGCAAGCTCTAATTTGCCGTTTCAACAGCTTCTGGCCTAAACCCATGGATCTATTCCACTGGATCTTCACCAGCTAGACCATGGAATGTGATATTCATCTATGTTCGAAGGGTTTCTTCATAGTAAGATTTACATCCAAGGAAGTCAGACATACAGTCATCAGTGCTGGGCCATGGTTTTGGGGAACATCGGGGCTGTTTATGACCCCATGGTTCCCAGATTTTTGTTGGCATTATGATTCAAGTGTTGTCCTTGATGGCAACTCACTCAGAGGATGGTACAGGTGCTCAGAGGTTGGTACAGGTGATGGCAACTTAATCAAAAGACAGATCTTAGTACAGCATGCCAAGGAAGTTCATATACGCATGTTCGTTAAGCCCAAGTCGCGTGTACACGCAAGTTGGTTTCAGAAAAAGCGCGTGTATGTGGAAAAGTATCTTTGGTCCATGGTGGTTAGTCCTTGGAAGTTGTGCCTATGATTTCAGACCATTGTGTCTCGACGGGCGTGTCGATCCCTAGTTTTGAAGTTGATGGTATTGTGTTACTATGGTTTTGGCTCTTGGTATTGAGCTAGGCCTAAGACTATATAAGGAGAAGAAGATCATTAGGCAAAATCATCTTTCGACAAGGCTTGAATATCTAAGAGAGAAAGAGATCTGATATGCAGGTTCTGAGTTGCTTGATCTAAGCCAAGGAGAGATCACATCGGTTGATGGAAGACTAGATCTAAGGATAGATCGGGATCTAATGGTTTGAAATGCACTATCATGATATGGTTGATTATGCGTATTTCTAGATCTGCATATTGTCGCAATGTTACGTTCTGGGTCTAACTAATGTCTGGTACAGCTGCAAATTGAGAAAGTTTATTTTTAGATCTGTACGCAGGTTGGCTTCGGTAAAAGCGCGTGTATACGCGGGTTTTGCTCATTAAAGTAGCGTATATCTTTTGAAGCTTGATTTTGGGTTTACAGTGGGGTCTGACTGTTATTGCAGAGTTCTGTAGTCTGCTCTATGTTCTGGTAACTGGTGATTGACAGGGTTCAGTGGTTCAGTGATTCAAAGTTTGGTTGTCTTATGCTTCAATGATCTGTTGTGGAAATTGAATGAATTGTGGTCTTCAGATTGTAATGTTGTGCTTCAGGAATATCCAAGTCTGAAAATGTATGAAAAGTGATACCTGAAAGAAGGAAGATTGTAGGTCAGCACCTACGTACTAGTATCTTGGCTAGTACAAGAGCAAAGGGGGTTGGAGCTCCCTTCCAAGGAAGTTTGGAGAACGAGAGAAGGTTGAAGCCTTCTGCAGGTTGTAGCCTGCGTACTGGTATAAGGCTGCACCAGTACAAAAGATTGTAAACTGAAGTTTCATATTAAAGAAAGATAGAGACAACTTGCAGCAGGTGGTTTTCACCCACATTGGGTTTCCACCTTATATCTTGGTGTTCATGTGTGTGGCTTTTTATCTGTTCTGTTATACTGCACATGTTTACTGTTAATGTGGTGAATAATGTCCTGATGCACTTAATTGAAGAATAAGCTAACTAAATTGTGAGTTTTCTTCTTATACGCTGTTTTACTTCGTCACAGTAGCGTGTACACGCTGGTTCACTTAACTGAAGTAGCGTATATGTTTCTGAGCATTTAAAAAGTTTGATTAATCTGATAATACTGATTCACCCCCCCTCTCAGTATTATTTCCAACAATTGGTATCAGAGCAGGTCCTTCAGAGAAGCTTGATCGCTTGAAGGAAGATCATTCATCATGAGCAACTACGAGAAAGAAGCATCAATCAGGCCACCGGTTTTTGATGGAACAAATCTCAATTATTGGAAGGTAAGAGTTACTGCATATCTTCAATCTCTTGGTACAGAAGTTTGGGACATTGTAGAAACAGGCTATGCTTTTCCTTCAGCTACTCCTACAGATCCAGCTGAGAAAAAGGCATATGAAACAAATGCAAAAGCAGTCAGTACTCTATTAGGAAGTATATCTCAAACAGAATTCATGAAGGTCATGCACTTCAAATCAGCAAAAGAGATATGGGACAAAATGATCACTAGCTATGAAGGAGATGAACAGGTAAAGCAAGCTAAACTTCAAACTCTCAGGATTCAATATGAGACCCTCAAGATGTATAATGATGAAAGTGTGGCTAATTATTTTCTTCGGGTAGATGAGATTGTTAATTGTATGAAAAATTTGGGTGAAGAAATAAAAGAGACTATAGTAGTTCAAAAGATTCTAAGATCATTATCCCCCAAGTTTGAATCTAAAGTATCTGCAATAGAAGAAAAGGAAAATCTCAAAGTTCTCACTATGTCTCAGCTACATGGAATTCTAACTGCTTATGAAATGAGAAAGGGAGGTCCATCAGACAGAAGGGAAGCTGCTTTTAAGGCATCAAGAAAAGAAGATTACTATGAAGCAAGCCATGTTCCAGAAGAAGAGGAAGAAGAATCAAATTTTGTCAGAAATCTTCAAAGGGGTGCTGGAAGGTTCAGAGGTAAGCTACCTTTCAAATGCTTTGCTTGTGGAAGAGTAGGTCATTATGCTGCAAAATGTCCTAATAAGGATAAAGGAAAAGAACCTGCTAGATGGAATAAGAAACAAAGTGCAAATAAGAAAAGCTACTACACCCATGAAGATAGTGATGGCTTATCAAACAGTGATGAAGATGAACAAGGTAATAAATATAAGCTATTAATGGCATTTGAAGATGATGATTATGAGGATGCTGTAGATGTGGATAATCTCTATAATGAAATTACTAGACTCAAGAGATGCATAGAAGAAAAGAGTGTGATCATTGATACTTTGCAATTTCAAATTGATGAAAAGGAAAAACATCTTGAAAAACTAGAAGGTGAAATTGTTGGTCTCAGAAAAGAAATTGAGAAAACAAAAACTATTAATCTTAAGTTTGTCAAAGGATCTGAAACTTTGGATGAGATTATCAATGTGCAGCGGTCTCCTCTAAACAAGACAGGTTTGGGCTATAATGGAGAAACCTCTCAAGCATCCACCTCAAAAAGTTATCTTGATGCAGCAAGAAGAAATGAGCAGAAGAACAATGAAGATAATCAGGTAAAGCAGGGACGAATTACAAACAGAAACTATCAGGGACAATCCTTCTTAAGGGTGAACAAAAGCTACAACCAACCACAGGTAAAATCTTCTCAGTTTGGCACAAGAATAGATGAAAATAGAAATTACAATCAGTTGGCTGGTAGATTCAATAACCGCAGAAGCTTCTTCAATGGACAATGCTTTTCTTGCCATAACTTTGGTCACAAAGCAGCTCAATGTGTTGCATATAAAACAATCATGACTAGGGAAGCTCAAAAACAAAGAAGTATGACAGGGATTACAAAGAGGACCTATAACAACTTTTCAGTTCTTGAAAATGAAGTTGAATGTTCTATTTGCAATAATTTTGGTCATAAAGAATCTGAATGCAGGAGCAGGTTTCAGGAGAAAAAGGAACAAGCCACGAGCACCAAAAAATGGAGAATAAAAGAACCTCAGACAGAAAGATGTGGGATAGCGTTTTATGCAGAAGGACAGGAAAACCTATGGTACATTGACAGTGGATGTTCGAAACATATGACAGGTGATAAAGAAAAACTTGAATCTTATTCTACTTTAGAAAAGGGAAAGAAAGTTTCTTTTGGAAATGATACTCCTGCAACTATAAAAGGAAAAGGTATTGCTCCTTTGAAAGAAAAGGTCAAGGCTGGAAATGTTTTGTATGTTGATGGATTGAAGCATAATCTTCTAAGTGTCAGCCAGATGTGTGATCAAAAAACCGAGGTTATTTTCAGATCGAATGGATGTCTTGTTCGTGATCTTGATACAGGTAAAACAGTTCTCAAAGGCAAAAGAACTCCAAATAATCTGTACATATTTGAAGAAGGACAACAACAATGCTATCTTAGCAAGGATGAAGAGCACTGGTTATGGCATCGAAGGTTGGGACATCTAAGCTTCTCACAAATAAGGAAAGCATGCAAATATCAGGCAGTTCGCGATCTTCCAGATATCAAAATTCCAGACAACACCATATGCAAATCTTGTCAGTTTGGAAAGCAAACCAGAACTAACTTTCCAGAGAAGGAAGGATCAGCTAGCTTGCCTCTTGAGCTAGTCCATACAGATGTATGTGGTCCATTTAGGAAAAGGACACCTCGAGGAGAAGAATATCTGATATTATTCATTGATGATTTCTCAAGGTTTGTTTGGTTAGGGCTTATGAAGCACAAAGATGAAGCATTCGAAAAATTCAAATCCTTCAAAGCATTGGCTGAAAATGAATCAGGACACAAAATTAAGTGCCTCAGATCTGACAGAGGTGGGGAGTTCACATCAAATGAATTTTTCGATTTCTGCGATGAACATGGGATAAGAAGAGAATTCTCTACAGCTAGAACTCCTCAGCAAAATGGGGTTGTGGAAAGAATGAACAGAACTATCCAACAAATGGCTCGTGCTATGCTCGATGAATCAGGTACTCCTGCAACCTTCTGGGGTGAAGCTGCACATGCTGCTGTTATCATTCTTAACAAAACAAATGTCCGAGTAAACAGCACTCAAACACCTCATGAGCTTTGGAGTGGTAAAACTCCTTCCGTGAAGCATTTCAAAATCTTTGGGAGCAAATGTTATATTAAGAATACTGATGAGCAACTTGGCAAACTTGAACCTAGAGCAGATGAGGGCATTCTTCTTGGTTATTCTCCACATAGCAAAGCATACAAGTGCTACAATAAAAGACTTGGCAGAATTGTTGACAGTATTGATATAGTGGTTGATGAGAAGGGATATATTCCTAGGCAAGTTCATCATGAAGACATTGAAGAAGATGAAGGTTACTCTCAAAGGCGAAATGATGAAGAAGAAGAACCTCAAGAAGAAGAAGAATCTCAAGAAGAACCAGAGGAGCAGACAAGAATAGAAGAGAAGACTCCATCCAGATATGTCCAAAAGAATCATCCAGAAACTCAGATTGTGGGGCAGAAAGAAGCAGGAGTACAAACAAGAAGGACACTTGCAGAAGCTTCAAGCTACTTGGCTCTACTCTCCTCCATTGAACCACAAAATGTGAAAGAAGCATGCAAAGATGAATGTTGGGTCAAAGCAATGGATGAAGAACTTGAGCAAATCGAAAGGAACAACACTTGGGAATTAGTTCCTAGACCAAAAGATAAGAATGTAATAGGAACAAAATGGGTCTTCAAGAATAAGTTAAATGAAAATGGAGAAGTAATTAGAAACAAGGCCAGACTTGTTTGTAAAGGGTATGCACAGCAAGAAGGAATAGATTTTGAAGAGACCTTTGCTCCTGTGGCAAGACTAGAGGCCATCCGAATGTTCCTTGCTCTCTCAAGCTTTCAAAACTTCAAGGTATTTCAAATGGACGTGAAATCAGCCTTCCTGAATGGAGACTTAGAAGAAGAAGTATATATTGAGCAGCCAGATGGGTTCATTCTTGGGAATGATCCAAACCTTGTATGCAGATTGAAAAAGGCACTCTATGGGCTCAAACAAGCTCCAAGGGCTTGGTACTATCGGTTGGACAAATATCTTCACCAACAAGGCTTTTCAAAAGGATCAGCAGATAGCAATCTCTATATAAAAGTTGAAAATAACAAATTGCTAATTCTTGTTGTTTATGTAGATGATATTATTTTTGGCAGCAATGAAGAGACTATGAGTCAAAACTTTGCCTTGGTTATGCAGAAAGAATTCGAAATGTCACTTCTTGGAGAATTGACATATTTTCTTGGATTGCAAATCCAACAAAATGAAGGAGGTATCTTCTTGTCTCAAACCAAATACCTCAAGCAGATCTTGAAGAAGTATGGCATGGAAGAGTCAAAGCCAGTATGTACACCCATGGTTACAGGATGCAGCCTCAGTGCAAATGATGAATCAGCAGCAGTCCACCAACCCACTTATAGATCCATGATTGGGAGTTTGCTTTATTTGACAGGTACTCGACCAGATATTACACATGCAGTAGGAATGGTTGGAAGATTTCAAGCCAACCCAAAGGAAACTCATCTTCAGGCAGTCAAAAGAATCTTCAAATATCTTCAAGGGACCCAAAACTATGGCTTATGGTATCCTAGAAATACAGATCTCACTCTTCATGCTTACACAGATGCAGATTGGGCTGGAAGTGTGGATGATAGGAAAAGCACAAGTGGAGGTGCTTTCTTCATGGGTTCCAGATTAGTATCTTGGTTCAGCAAGAAACAAAGTTCGATTGCCTTATCTACAGCTGAAGCAGAATATGTGGCTGCAGCATCTTGTTGCACACAACTTCTTTGGATGATGCAGACCTTGCAGGACTTTCAAATCACTTGCACTCCACCTGTCTCTATCTTATGTGATAATACAAGTGCAATCAGCATTTCAAAGAATCCAGTCATGCACTCAAAGACCAAGCACATACCAATCAAGTACCATTTTCTTCGGGAACAAGTGCTTGAGCAGAAGGTCAAGTTGGAGTATGTTCCTTCTAAGGAGCAAGTTGCCGATATTCTCACAAAGCCACTGCCCAGGGAAACTTTTGAATATCTCAGACAAAAGCTGGGAGTAGTTGCTGCTTCATCCTGTTGTTAAAGTTTGTTTGTTCTACAAAAAGTTGGTATACGCAGGTTACGGAAGGGATATGCGCGTATATACGCGGATTCATGCTGGGTAAGTCGCGTGTATACTGGACGCTTGTTGCAGTAAGAATATCCGCGTACATACGCTGTTTTATACAGGATAAATCGCGTATATGAAGTTCTGAACAGCAAGGGAAAACTCTGAAGTTCTGAACAGCAATGGGAATGTCAGAATTCTTCAGGCACAGTTTCAGGGAGTGCAACAGGCACAGGTTCAGGGGGAGCAGCTTAAAAGTCTCATAAAGCATTGTTGGCATTCAGATGTTTTGGTTTCAGGAGAAGGAGCTCAGAAAGAAATTCTGGTTGCTGATCTAACAAGATGTTTATCAGATACTGCTGGTGCCTTTCCTAAGTCTTGGTCTAGATCTGTTGTCTCTATGTCATGTATCTCTCTTGTCATATCTCTTTTATGGTGTCAAGGTCATGTAACGGCCTATGTTGGTTTCCCCACTATGCCTGGGATGAATGCTGTAATATAATTGGTTGTTTCTGATATGTTATGGATGTATGTATTGAGTCTTTTGGTGATAGGAAGGTCCCTTATGGTGTATAAGTCTTGGTTCTTGTTGAAGAACATCTTTTGCAGATCTGGCCTACTGTCAGGGGGAGCACGAGTCAGCACAGCCAAGCAGAGGTATCAGCATGTCCTCAGGGGGAGCACAGCCCTTTGTCCTTGATGTCAAAGGGGGAGAGTGACTTGGTGTGGTGGTTGCCATCAAGTCCAAAGGGGGAGATTGTTGGCATTATGATTCAAGTGTTGTCCTTGATGGCAACTCACTCAGAGGATGGTACAGGTGCTCAGAGGTTGGTACAGGTGATGGCAACTTAATCAGAAGACAGATCTTAGTACAGCATGCCAAGGAAGTTCATATACGCATGTTCGTTAAGCCCAAGTCGCGTGTACACGCAAGTTGGTTTCAGAAAAAGCGCGTGTATGTGGAAAAGTATCTTTGGTCCATGGTGGTTAGTCCTTGGAAGTTGTGCCTATGATTTCGGACCATTGTGTCTCGACGGGCGTGTCGATCCCTAGTTTTGAAGTTGATGGTATTGTGTTACTATGGTTTTGGCTCTTGGTATTGAGCTAGGCCTAAGACTATATAAGGAGAAGAAGATCATTAGGCAAAATCATCTTTCGACAAGGCTTGAATATCTAAGAGAGAAAGAGATCTGATATGCAGGTTCTGAGTTGCTTGATCTAAGCCAAGGAGAGATCACATCGGTTGATGGAAGACTAGATCTAAGGATAGATCGGGATCTAATGGTTTGAAATGCACTATCATGATATGGTTGATTATGCGTATTTCTAGATCTGCATATTGTCGCAATGTTACGTTCTGGGTCTAACTAATGTCTGGTACAGCTGCAAATTGAGAAAGTTTATTTTTAGATCTGTACGCAGGTTGGCTTCGGTAAAAGCGCGTGTATACGCGGGTTTTGCTCATTAAAGTAGCGTATATCTTTTGAAGCTTGATTTTGGGTTTACAGTGGGGTCTGACTGTTATTGCAGAGTTCTGTAGTCTGCTCTATGTTCTGGTAACTGGTGATTGACAGGGTTCAGTGGTTCAGTGATTCAAAGTTTGGTTGTCTTATGCTTCAATGATCTGTTGTGGAAATTGAATGAATTGTGGTCTTCAGATTGTAATGTTGTGCTTCAGGAATATCCAAGTCTGAAAATGTATGAAAAGTGATACCTGAAAGAAGGAAGATTGTAGGTCAGCACCTACGTACTAGTATCTTGGCTAGTACAAGAGCAAAGGGGGTTGGAGCTCCCTTCCAAGGAAGTTTGGAGAACGAGAGAAGGTTGAAGCCTTCTGCAGGTTGTAGCCTGCGTACTGGTATAAGGCTGCACCAGTACAAAAGATTGTAAACTGAAGTTTCATATTAAAGAAAGATAGAGACAACTTGCAGCAGGTGGTTTTCACCCACATTGGGTTTCCACCTTATATCTTGGTGTTCATGTGTGTGGCTTTTTATCTGTTCTGTTATACTGCACATGTTTACTGTTAATGTGGTGAATAATGTCCTGATGCACTTAATTGAAGAATAAGCTAACTAAATTGTGAGTTTTCTTCTTATACGTTGTTTTACTTCGTCACAGTAGCGTGTACACGCTGGTTCACTTAACTGAAGTAGCGTATATGTTTCTGAGCATTTAAAAAGTTTGATTAATCTGATAATACTGATTCACCCCCCCTCTCAGTATTATTTCCAACAATTTTGATCCAAATAAAATGACTATAACCAAAATGCCAGTCTGGGCTAGATTATACAATCTTCCACTGCACTTTTGGAATGAACGAGTGTTGGAAGGCATTGGGAACAACATAGGGAAGTATATCAAAACAGACCTAGAAAGGATCGACGAAAGGATCTACACTTTCGCACGTATCTGTGTGGAAGTAGATTTAAGTAAAGGGCTGCCGGACAATATAAGGCTGATCTACAAACAATAGAACTGGCTACAGGTACTAGATTATGAAAACACCGCTTTCTGATGTAGGCTCTGTAGGCAGACATGACACTTACAAAGCTCATGTCCAGAAGCTAAGAATAAAAAGAAACAGAAAGGGAAGCAGAAAAAAGGATGGCAATTTTCACACTCAGATTCAGAGGACGAAGAATCAGAAGCAGCAGAGGAAGAGATCCCAGCAGAGAAGACCAAGATATCTCAAGAAATGGAGAATCAGAAGGAAATCCCATCAGACAACAAGGCAGAGAAGTCTAGCATGGATCCGAGCACGGGTGGCATCAAACGACACCACCACTCAGATACTTCAGATTCAGACAAATAAATTAGCCCACAGAATGCAGAAACACAATTAGTCATTGCTTCGATCGAGCCCACTCCAGGTGAATGGCGTAAGGTCGAAAAGAAAAAGGGGAGAAAAACTTGAAGCGTGAGTCCTACTCACTGCAGGAATTCAGTTTTTTGCCTCTTTTCTTCTCTCTCCTCCCTTACTTTCTTCTTATTCTTTGTGCACGTTAGTCCTTTAACGTTGCGTGGGGTGCGAAAGCACTCGAGCCCTTGTGGCAGCTTACGGAATGCTTCAATGCATCTGCTAGTGTAACTTTTCATTATCTTTTTAATAAAAAGTTACTATTCTTTTCCTTGGAAAAAAAAAATCCCTCTATTGTTATTTTTGTGGCTTTATATTATTATTGTTAGGTCGGCTGGATTATATTGTGACTCTTTAGACTCCTATATATAGAAAGGAGGTTTTGTCATTTGTATCATCCAAGAATTGTTCATTTATGTAATGTAAAGGAGGTTTCCCCCTCGAAGAGGCTGAATTCTAAGGCGTTGATCTATCTTTTCTATCTTTTCTTGAGCTGGTTTCATAACATTTGGTACCAGAGCTTTGGATTCTAGGGTTTCGCTGCTCCAAACAGGTCATCGTGGAATTTTCGCTATAAATTTTTTTTTGCGACATTTCAGAAGTCACAAAAAAAAACCCATTTGAGAAGAAATCGCGCTAAACCTTGGGTCCAAATTTCAGAGCTTTTCACGCAATATTTGCGGAGATATGATCTGAGGAATTTGGTCTTTTTGCAGACTCCTGAATTACATTCAAAACAGGTGACCTGGGGAAAATCGTCATAACTTTCTCTCTGGGGATCGGATTGAAATTTCGTAAGAAGGTACAGAAAGAGGACAGACTGTAGTTTCTTGTGTGTGTGTTTCAGATTCAAAGGTTGAAACAGTAACCCGTGGCACGTCGTATAAGTTCGCTCTACTGAACCAGTCTAAAAGTAAGTCACTGTGGGAGATTTCACATAACTCTTCCTTGGAGAATCCAATTTGGCTCAGACTTGTGGCATTGGAAAGAGGACATAGAAGGCTACTATAGGTAGCAATTTCAGAACTGGATGATTCGAAATTACATAGATACATCAGATTCAATATCAGGCTTCTATAAAGTGAAAAAAGGTGTGTAGTTTTTTTTTAAATTTTTGTGTAAGCTTGGTTTAACGGAATTCAAAGGGCATAGTAAAGAATTATTATCGATAACTGATGCCCCAAGGAAATGAAATGTAAACACCTAGTAAGGAACCTGAAAGCTTTAGCATGACTCATGAAGAACAGGAAGAAATGCTACATGATATATCAAAATTACAAGAACAAGTGCAATAAATGTCACGCTCACAAAAGCTAACAGAAGCTAAGATAAGTGGCGTGGAATCTAAGATAAAGGACATGGAAGCTAAGATGGATGATTCAAAGACAGGTTTGAAGAGAGACATGGCAGATTTGAAGACAGATTTGAAGACAGACATGGAAGAATTGAAGAAGTTGCTACAAGAAAGGGTCACTAATGGTGAGAAGGTAGTAAAGGAAACTCATGATGAGAACAAAAGAAATGTTAATCATGATTCCATAGACGCTAATGTTGGATCGAAGAATCACCATATTCCAAAAATCGATATGAGGAAGTTTGATGGCAAGGATCCTGCCACATGGATATTACAGATGGAGCAATTCTTCGATCTCAATAATGTGCAAAATGCACAAAAGGTACGTATGGCAACTGTATATTTGGAACCAAATCAGTTTGTATGGTATCAATGGCTTTTCTCTCGTAAACAATTTATCACTTGGGCAATTTTTATGGAAGAATTGATAGCACATTATGAAGATACAAAAAGCAACACTTTTTTTAGCCAATTGATAAGTCTCAAACAAAAGGGTTTAGTAATGGAGCACATTGAGGAGTTCCAAAAATTGAACATAAGGGTAAAAGATATTCCAGAGGAGCATAGGATTGATGTGTTCATAGGGTCTTTAAAGGATAATATCCAACATGATGTTCGCCTTTGGGACCTGATTCATTAGAGAAGGCATTCAGGTTAGCAAGAAAAATGGAAAGCAAAATTATGGCAACCAGGAAGCATACCACTCACAACTATAAAGACGGAAGTGTTGTTGCCCCTAGTCTTCCACAACCTATAAGGTTGACACCACAAAAATTGGAAGAAAAAAGAGAAAAAGGGCTTTGTTACAGTTGTGATAGCAAATACACTAAAGGTCATAAGTGTGCTGAGAAGAAATTATTCTACATAGATTGTGAAGAGAAAGAAGAAAAGGAGCAAGAAAGGTCAAAAGAAGAAGATATACTCCAGGAACAAAGCCTAGATGAAGAACAAATAAATCCGACCATATCTTGTAATGCATTGGCGGGAATTACCACTCCTCAAACCATCAAGATAGAAGGACAAATCAAGAAGAAAAAGGTAATAGTGTTGATTGATTCAGGAAGCACCCACAATTTTATTCATTGTAGGGTAGCAAAAGAATTGATTTGCTTCCTATATCCAGCACCAGAGTGTCAAGTGATGATTGCAAATGGAGGAACAATAAATTGCTCCGGAAAGTGCCATAATATCAAGCTATCCATGGGAGAATATGTATTGACTAGCCCAATGCTTTCCATTCCAATGGGAGGTGCGGATGTTGTACTAGGAGTCCAATGGCTACAATCCTTGGGTACAATAGCTTTTAATTTTCAAGAACTTTTCATCAAATTTTCTACGGAAGGAAAGGAAGTTGAATTAAGGGGTATTGCAGGGAAACCAGGAAAGATAATCAGCTCTCATGGTATGACAAAGCTTCTAAAAAAGGAGCAAAGAGGTGTAATTGCACAATTATGCTCGCTAGATGTTTCCACATTGGAATCATCTATTTTTCCAGATCTCCAAAAAGTCCTGGACCATCATTCCAAGGTATTTGAAACTCCCAAGGGTCTCCCACCTATGCGTGATCATGATCATGCTATTCATCTGATTCTAGGAAGTGTTCCTCCAAACATCATGCCGTACAGATATCCCTATGTCCAAAAAAGTGAAATTGAACGTATGGTTGCAGAAATGCTAGAGGCTGGTATAATTCAACCGAGTCAAAGTTCTTTCTCAGCTCCAGTAGTGTTGGTGCACAAGAAGGATGGATCATGGCGCATGTGTCCGAATTATAGGGAGCTCAACAAGCTCACTATTAAAGATAAGTTCCCCATTCCTGTTATTGATGAATTACTGGATGAATTGCATGGATCAATTTACTTCACCAAGTTGGATCTTCGTTCGGGATATCATCAAATCAGAATGAAGATTGAAGACATTCCAAAATCGGCATTTAGAACTCATGAGGGTCATTATGAATTTTTGGTCATGCCTTTTGGCCTTACCAATGCACCTTCAACATTTCAAGGTTTGATGAATTCAATTTTCAAACCATTCCTTAGAAAATTTGTGTTAGTATTTTTTGATGATATACTAATCTACAACAAGTCTTGGAAGGATCATGTTGAACATGTTGACAGGGTGCTACAACTATTGGAGGAGAAACAATTATATGCAAAATGATCCAAATGTTTCTTTGGAGTCCAGGAGGTGGAATATTTGGGTCATATTGTATCTCATGAAGGAGTTAAGGTAGACCCTAGCAAAATTAAAGCCATTAAGGAATCGAAAATCCCCACATCCATAAAGCATCTGCGAGGATTTCTTGGGTTGACAGGGTATTATCGCAAGTTTGTTAAGAATTATGGGAGAATAGCAGCACCTCTAACAACATTATTGAAGAAAGATTCATTTTCATGGACTCTGGAAGCAACAAAGGCCTTTGAACATCTTAAAGAGGCAATGTGCCAAGCACCGGTCTTAGCTACACCAGACTTCACAAAAACCTTTATTGTGGAATGTGATGCTTCAGGAAATGGAATTGGTGCTGTTCTAATGCAAGATGAAAGACCCATTGCTTTTGAAAGTCGTCCAATCAAGGGAAAGTTTTTAAGCAAAGCTATTTATGAGAAGGAAATGTTGGCAATACTCCATGCACTTAAGAAATGGCGACCCTACCTAATGGGAAGACACTTCAAGGTAAAAACGGATCATGATAGCCTTAAATACTTTTTAGAACAAAGATTATCCTCTGAAGAGCAACAAAAGTGGGTCACAAAGATGTTGGGTTATGACTTTGAAATCATCTACAAAAAAGGGAAGCAAAATGTGGTGGCAGATGCACTCTCAAGAAAGGATGAGGATGTGGAAGCATTGTTGTGTGCCATTTCTATTATCCAACCAGATTGGATAAACGAAGCAAGGGAGGAATGGAAGAATGACGAAGAAGTGTGGGCACTTATTCGAAAGCTACAACAAGATTCCAGTACTTCTGATACATTTAGCTAGAAAAATGATTCGTTATGGTACAAAGATCGCTTATACCTCTGTCAGAATTCCCAGCTAAAACAAAAGATTCTTATGGAATTGCACACTTCTCCCTTAGGAGGGCACTCATGATTTTTAAAAACTTACCACAGGGTTAAGAAGGAATTTTTTTGGGATGGCCTTAAATCAGATATTCAAAAGTTTGTGGCAGAATGTTTGGTTTGCCAGCAAAATAAAGTTGAAACAATTAAGACACCGGGTCTATTACAACCTTTATCCATTCCAAGCCAACGTTGGGAGGAGGTTTCAATGTATTTTATCACAGGTTTACCCAAGTCTGAGGGAAAGAGTGTCATCATGGTGGTAGTTGACAGACTTACCAAGTATGCACACTTTTGTGCATTATCACATCCATTTAAAGCCAGTACAGTTTCTACTGCATTTATGGAAACAGTTCAAAAGCTACATGGAAACCCAAAGATTATTGTAAGTGACAGAGATCCCATTTTCACTGGAAATTTTTGGACATAATTATTTTCTTGTCTTGGTACTCAATTAGCTCATAGCTCATCTTATCATCCTCAATCTGATGGGCAAACTGAGATAGTAAACAAATGTTTGGAAGGATATCTTCGTTGCTTTGTATCTGATAAACAGACACAATGGGTCAAATGGTTGCCTCTGGCTGAATGGTGGTATAACACTTCCTTCCATACAGCAACAAAAATGACCCCATTTATGGCACTTTATGGGTATCAACCACCATCCATCACATCATATTTAAGAGAAAATTCTAAGGTTCAGGCAGTGGAACATGACATCGAACATCAACAACAAGTCCTCCAACTCTTAAAGGATAACCTCGTGTTGGCACAAAATAGAATGAAACAACAAGCAGATCAACATCGCAGTGAAAGAAGTTTTGATGTAGGTGATTGGGTATTCCTACGGCTACAACCATATAAGCAAATGTCCCTAAAGCAAGCTAAGAAGGATAATAAATTATCACCAAATTATGGTCCGTACAAGGTGTTGCAAAATATTGGTACTATGGCATACAAATTGGAGCTTCCTGCAGCTTCTCGATTGCACCCAGTTTTCCATGTTTCATGTTTAAAGAAGGTTATAGGTGAAAAGCTCCCAATTCAAACAATATTTCCAGAACTTGATGAGGAAGGAAAAATTATATTGGAAGTGGAAGCAATCACAGAAACAAGAACTCGACAGCTACGAAATCGATCAATTTCAAAGTATCTTATCAAGTGGAAGAACTTATCCGCTGAAGATTCCACATGGGAGGATGAGAATTTTATACAGAAGTATCCAGAACTACTCAAGCGTTGAGGACAACACTTTTTTGAAGGAGAGGGGCATGTTGGGTCCCTATAATACTAGTGATTACCCCATTACTATTTTAGTTATACTCCTTATTTATATTATTGTGCCCCTATTACCCCCATATTGTTATTCCTGTGCCCCACATAATCCCTCTATTGTTATTTTTGTGGCTTTATATTATTATTGTTAGGTCGGATGGATTATATTGTGACTCTTTAGACTCCTATATATAGAAAGGAGGTTTTGTCATTTGTATCATCCAAGAATTGTTCATTTATGTAATGTAAAGGAGGTTGCCCCCTCGAAGAGGCTGAATTCTAAGGCGTTGATCTATCTTTTCTATATTTTCTTGAACTGGTTTCATAACAGGCTCAACACAGAATTGATTGAGAAAATTTACTACAAAACATATATTTAGTCGAGTATTCACCAAGTACATTAGTGAACCAATCAATTATCTATACCTAGTCGGATCCACTGGGATCGATTTAGAAATCTTTAGCCTCTTCAGGTTTGTGATCATGGGGGTTTTCATAGGTTTGCAATCCACCATTTCAAACCTCTTCAACATCTCGATCACATACTTTCCTTGACCTAGATAAATCCCATCAGGTCCTTTCTAAACTTCCAGTCCCAAAATAATAGTGCATCAATCGAAGGTCCTTCATATCAAATTCTTCTTCTAGTTACTTCTTGCCTTCTTGGATTCAATCTTCTACACATGTCAAGAGAATATCATCCACATATAAAAGAATTATTATGGGCTCATTCTTCACAACCTTGATATAGAGATTTGGATTAACATAAATTTTTATTAAGCCTAATATTTGTAGGTATACATCGATCCTTACATATCATGCCCTTCATGCTTTCTTAAGGTCGGATAGTGCATTCTTCAACCTACAAACATAAGCCTCTTTATCTTTGACTTCAAATCCCAAAGGCTTCTCTATATAGACTTCTTCATCAATTGTGCCATTCAGGAATGCAGCCTTGACATCCATTGGATGAATGTTCCATCCCATCGATGCTACCAAAGAGACTAGTGAGCATATAGTTGTATACCTTGCTATTGGAGAAAATGTCTCTTCATAATCGATGCCTTCTTCTTGGGAGAATCCCCTAGCCATAGATATTGTCTTATATTTATCAATACTTCCATCTGTCACATATTTAATCTTGTAAATCCATTTGGAAGTCACCATAGATTTGTCTTTAGGCCTAGCTATGATCTCCCAAACCCCATTCTTCATTATCGATTGAAATTATTCACTCATGGAATCCTTCCATTCTTGGTGATTCATAGCTCCCTCAAAGGTGGATGACTTTTATTCTATTAGTTTTTTCATATATGATGCATACCCAGAATATTTTTTGTGCTCCTTGCTTTCTCTGAATATGCCTTTAGCTACTCCATGCCCCTCTACATCTAATAGAGGAGATTTAGACTAGATAGGTCTCTTTCTAGTTTTGGGGATGACCACAGGTTCCACAGGTTCACTGAGATCTTAATCTTCGTGATTTGATTCTTATTCCTCCCTATTGCCTTCCTCTTCAAATATATGAATTTATTCATCATCGGAGTCCATAGGGAGATACTTTGATTTCTTGAATGCAATACTTTCATTGAATATCATATCTCAACTAACTTATATTCGGTGTCCCTCTTTTATGTAGATCATACAGGCCTTAGAAGAGTTATTGTAGCTAACAAATATTCCCTTCATGCCTGAAAGATCCAAATTCTTTCTCTTGTACTTTGGTATATGAACATAGACAAGAAAACCAAAAATTCAGAGATGATCCATGCTTGGTTTCTTTCTAGTGAAAGCTTCTTCATGAGTCATGTTATCTAGTGACCAGTGGAGACTTTGATTTTGTATGTATACAATTGTCTTAGTTTCTTCACCCCACATAAATTTTGGCAAATCTTAATCATGTAACATGGATTTTACACTTTCTTCAATGGATCGATTCTTTCATTGTACAACTCCATTTTGTTCGGGATTATATGGGACTATCAGCTCCATATTAATCCCAAACTCTTTATAGAAGGCTATCATTTCCTTTGATGTGTATTCTCCTCCATTATCAGACCTTAAAATCTTGATTGTCCTTTCTGTAAGGTTTCATACTTCAGCTTTTAATTCTTGAAATTCGAAGAATACTTCACCCTTGGATTTCATTAAATAAACCCAAGTTTTCCTTGAGTGGTCATCAATGAAGGTTACATAGTATAAATGACCTCCAAGAGAATTTGTAGTCATAGGACCACAAACATCAGAATGAATGAGATCTAGAATTTCTTTTGACTTTGAAGCACTGCTTCCAATTGGTCTCTTGGTGTTTTTACCTAATGCATATCCCTTGCATACTCCTTCATGATATTTTTTTTTGTTCGAGGATTCCATTCACTATGTAATTTGGGTTTGGTAAGATTTTATAGTGAAGATGACCAAATATTCTATGCCAAAGTTCACAAGGGATAACATCAATGTGAACCAAAGCTTGAGCGAGGGGAGTTAATAATTTGTAAAGTCTTCCTTCATGGATCCCAATCAACCTTGCATCTTCTATGCTTGATTTTTCTACCCCATACTACAACCTTTCCATCTATGAAAGCAATTTTGTCTCCCTTATCCTCTAGACATGAAATGGAAAGAAGATTCTTATGAAAACCTGGAACAAATAAGATATTATAGAGATGAGAATTTCCTCCATTCTCTAGCTCTAGCGAGGTAGATCCAATTCCTCTCACAGGGTAGCTCTTATTGTCACCAAGCTCAATAAAGTAAGAGGACTTTCCTCTTGAAATTGTTCTTAGTTCCTTGTATTGCCCCGTCATATGTCTTGATGCTCCATTGTCGACTACCCACATATTCCCATCTTGAAAGGTGCTAGTGAGTGTTGAAAATAGTCCTTCATCCTTTTTATATGTCTTGGTCACTTCCTTCTTAAGCGAAAATAAGGGACCCCATACTTGTTTGATCCCCTTTTTGAGATGACCTGCTACCTACATACACTTCTTTGGAAACTTCTTCAATGTAGTAGACAGGGAAAATTTTAAGGGTGAAGATTTTTCTTAAAGTTTAGAAACCTTGGCGAATATTACTAGTCCCCAAATTGCAAAATATAAAATGTTTGTTGATATCTTTATAACAACATGCAAATTTCTAGTAGTTTTAAATATAGTCTTTATAGAACTTTGGAAATTTTTAAGGTAAAATAATTTTATATTATAAAATTTGGGTGAATCATTTTTAGCAAAAAATGGAAATTGGCGAATGTTGTTTTTGGAAAAACCATAAAAAAATTAGCCCACTTGCGAATATTAGCCCCCAAACTTTTCCATGGTAGTAGAGATCTTAATAATACCCTTATCCAACCTTATCTCTAACACCATGTTGAGTAATATTTAGTGCATAAGTTAGGATGATTTCTCTATCTATGATAATTGCTCGTGATATATTTTTACTTATTAGCTTCTTCTCTTATTATTATGTTTTTTCTTATCATAAAAAACTATAAAAACAGGAAGAACAATAGTACACAAGAACACAAGATAGAGGTTACAAGACTGGTCCAAAACCTCTCCACTTGAGAGGAAAACCTGTAAATCTCTTCTCTTCTTATAGATTATTCAATTAACGAATTCCAAGACCTCTAGACCAAGACCAATACCGTTCCATGACCAAGTATGATCTCTCTGGATGATGTGCTTCCTTTTTCCAAAGGAAACCCAATAAGATTTATTCTAGTAGCACAACCTTGACCCCCAGCTTCAAAATTTTAGCCTCCGCTGCAGGTCAAAAAATCCCCCCCCCTACAACTACTATTGCATCCACACATGTGGACGAAATTTAGCCTTCCAAGGCCTCCCAACAACTTCACTTGCGTTGATTGCTTATCTAGGGCTAGTATGTGACCTATTGGGCCCTTCTTCCAACAACTTTGATCCTCTTCTAGCAGATAGAGATTTTGACCTTGAAGAAGCAAGCCCTAGCCTTCCTTCATCACATGTGTGAGAGATATCTAACCTATAAACGTTTTTTCTTCATCCTCATTCTTCTTCGCTAGCCTTCTTGTTCTTCTCCTTTTCTTGTATGAGTGAGAAGTGAATGCTTCCCAAGGAGCATGGAAAATTTTAGGGGCTAATGTTCGCCCAGTGGGCTAATTTTCCATGATTTTTCCACAAAAAAGATTCGCCAATTTCCAATTTTTTAAAAGACGATTCGCCCAAATTTTAGAATATAAAATTATTTTACCTTAAAAATCGCCAACATTATATAGAGACTATATATAAAAAAATTATAAATTTGATTAATTTTACAAATATATCAATAAACATTTATAATTTGAATATTAGGGATTAATGAGATTCGCCAATGTTTTAAACTTCAAGAAAATTTTCCATCCTTAAAATTTTCCTTGCCAAGGAGTTTGAGTTGTCTCCTTTATATAGATCTTAAGGTGGATGTGGCTCCTAAAAATAGATCGACTTCTTAGATGCCAGGTTGACTTGTCCTTGAAGGGTATTTTGACACTTTTAAATAAAACAATAATTCTTTTTACAAGTTACAATGTGCCCGAAGGGGTATTCAACTTATGACAATGACTCTTTTGACTTATTGACCTGGGACAAATCCTAGAAGCACCCAATGGGTGCTTGACCTCTATAACAAAAGACCTTGAGCATGAAACCCATGCTCAAAAATAACAATAATAATTTTTCTTTCATTTTAGAAAATACAAGAATCAAAATTACATTTCATATTTATGAATACTGAACCTAGTTACACATTTTTCAATAGGAAGAAGGCAAGAAGGTATGTAGCCTTTATCATTAAGGGAGGATCCAATAAAGCATCTCTTTTTAGTATCAACTAAAAAAATAAGAAATACAAATTCTTTGATAGAACATCAATTGCGATGAAACAATAAAAAATGGTCTTGGAAAACAACATTCAATGTTTACATCCTAGTTTAAATCTTTTCATCACTTACAACAATAACCAAAGAAATATTGGCTCAATAATCTCAAATTATAGTAACTTCCAAACACCTTAATCCATAATGAAAGGAAGGGACTTCCTAGAACCAAAATAAGTATGGACCATTATATATTGAAGAAGATGCAGGAGCATCAAACCATAGGAAATACTAAATTTTTCTAGACCTGAGGGGTCATGTAACTTTCAAAATGGGAGAAATTTCCCTCTACGAAAATATGTATAAAACATAGAAATAATGGGTTTTTTTATGTAAATACAAGTGTCCTAGTTTTAGAAGGAATCTAGGTTGTTAGGGAATTTTGGGGAGCTAACAATCTTATCCATGTGTCATATTGTAAGATGTGCAAGGTTTCATGAAACTCATAGAGAGAGGGAAAAGTGTAGTTTGATTAAGGAAATTGTTGGTTAACCACCCCACATGTAATTAGGTATTTCCAAAAAATATAGAGGTTTACATAGGAGGACTAGGAGCAATAGAGAAAAGAGAGAATCCTCTCAAGAATAGAGAAGACAAAATCATCCTAAAGGAGACAACTCAAGGAGGAATAAGAGAGTTCTTGTAACATGGGAATGAAGGCCAATATAGGAAGAGAGAGATGGTCTAATAGAGAGGTACAAAATGCTCAATCTATAAGTCAATCATAGGGAAAAGTATACCCATAATCTATAAACAATTTCTATCTCTATGTATAATGTTGACTAATGAGGAAATGTGTTCATTTGTTTTCATAGATGTCCCTACATGTAAGAGGAAGTGTACGTCTTTTTATTTAGTAGTGAATGGCTTGTGTGTGTAGGAAAAAGGAATTGTACACCATTAAGAAAATATTATTGTCTTATATTTTCATCCCAAACTCAATACCTAGATATCTAACTTTGTCACATCTCTGCATGAGTGTTGTGTTCCCTATGCATGTAACTAAGACTATAATGGTTACAAAAGTGTTTGTTACAGGTGATATTATCAGGTGGGTACCGAGATCCATTCGCAGTTAATAAATTTAAGTCACGCTCTATTTTGGATTCATTCCCATTTGGATTGACAAAGTCGAGTACAGGTTAGTAATTTTCAATTGACCCCAAAATATTATAATTGTTTCAAATATGGGCCCAACCTCGAATCTTGGATACATCTCATCCATATCCTTTGTTATGCCAATTCCCAATACAGTTTAGTTGCATGGGACCTACCTCAAACACATCTAGGCCTCACTCTTTCACCTTGTTAACTCTTAGATGTGTTACTGAATCTTATGTGGGCTAGACCCAGAGAGTGGACCCTCTAGTGGATGTTTGAATTCATGCCCAAGATCATATCTAGTTGAGACCTCCTATGGTGTGGTGAAGATTGTGAAACATATGGTCACTTCCAGACCCATCAACCATATCTGGTTGAGACCTAATTTGGCGCTGCAAAGGGTGTTCAATATCTGAATTCCTCTGGACCCCAAACCATCAAATTAAACGATTTATGCTCTAGTGATTTTCAATTAATACAGATAAGTGCAAGTTTATGAGATAAAAAGGCCTTAGTGTATCTAGAATCAATCTATTAGTTCTAGCGTTGGATCATATGACAAAAAGGAGCTAGGAACTAGGAGCTAAATGCTAGTAGACATTCATTAGTTCTGCACAAGGTCATAGACTGTGGATTTTGATACATCACCAATTAAAATCAGATAAGGATGATACACAATATTGATTCGTTAGGGCCTATGGAAGAACTACTACAGTGTGGTGGTGCATCATTTATGGTATCAGAGGAAAACCTTTTCTCTTTAGGACTGAGAGAAAGAAAAGGGAGAAAATGGTGGAGTGTTTGTGTTACAAATATTTGCAGCTAGTGAGATTTCTCCTAGGAAAAGAGGATATTGAGGGTAGTTGGTGATAGAGAGCATACAAACAAGTAAAGAAAGAGTAGAGACCATGAGGACAGTTTGAGGTAGAGATAGTAGTGCAAGAAAGGTTTCAAGAAAGGAACCAAGAAAAGAAATATGTTGAGAGAAGGCACCAACAGATTGATGAAGAGGAGATATCGAACTAGATAATTCAAGTATGAGATACTCATTTATTTTGATTTCTTAAATGTATGGCTAACAATTGAGATTGGTATTTATTTCTTAAAGAAAAGACATTGGATAAGGAAGTGAAATATAGAGGATTTGGTGCAAAGAAGCCCTAAATACAATTCTAGCCAAGTAGAAGAGTTAGGTAAGAATTGTCAAAGATAGTCCAATAAATTAGAACAAGCCTATGCAGAAATTTGAAATATCAACAGAGGAGACTTGGAATGTAAATTTGTCTCATATTTTCATTTTTATCTAGACCAAGGAAATATTGGTTGCAAGTAGGAGCAAGAGGAATAAAATCCACGATAGAGAACCCTTGCAGTAGAAAATTTGTAAAGAGACATTATAGCTTAGAGGGGAGGAGAGGATAGAGAGTGTTCTTAAAGAGAAGTGAAGAGAACATGTGAATTATCGTTAGGTGGGAAAAGTGAAAAAATAATAGGAGCAGAGGAAGCTCGAGAGGTTCTAAAGGAGGTGAACTTGTGGTACCAAAATCCCTATTCAGAGGAGAGAATGTTGGTGAGGAATTGGGGTAACATGTTAATGGAGAAGACTTGTTGTTATGGCTTGATTGTAGCTCACAGTGGGCGAGAGGAAGTTCTCAAAAGGAAGGAGAAGATGATTAATAATAATCATTACAAAGGTTCAAGTGCAAGACAAAACATAGGAAAAGAAGATCCCAAAGTAAATGCAATAAGGAGGAGATGAAACAAGAGAAATATGATAGAGAGTTTGTTGAGATTAAGGATAGACTCAACATAATAATGCAACTACTAAAAGGAAGGGAGAATGAATACTAGTGTAACAACCCTGGTTAAAAATCCATGTAAAATATATATAAGACCACGGTTCATGGCACGCTTATTCCAAACTGAATGGTGGGGAAAACAACCTAGTTGGTATTCATTCAATTTATTATGGCTAAGAAAATTGGAAAAGGAAATGGCAAAGGCTTTGGAGAGGCATGAGGCCTTTATTGGCATTTATTTATGAAAATAATGGAAAATAAGAGAAAAGGAAGGTGAAAGGTCATGTGTTGCATGTGAGGAGGAAAATGAAGGAAAATAATGGAAAATGAAGAAAATAGAGGCCTCATTGATAAAAAGGATTTTGAGGATCAATGGGTGAGGTTTGGTCAATGTAAGCTTGGTCGATTCATTTTTGGTGAAGCTCTCTTCTATTCTCTCTTTCTCATACTCTTGGATACTCAAAGTTTCTTGGAGCACTCTTGGAGGAGTGTGGCATACTTGGATTCTTGGAGCAAGAAGGCAAAGGAAGAGAAGGAAAGTGCAAGAGGACATCAGGATTAGTAGCTATAGTGGATTTTACTGGCATGTATTGAGTTGCATGTATGTTTTCCTCACTAGTTTCAACATGCATGTGGTTTCTTGGTTATGATATTTTATTAGCATGGAGGATTGACAGTGGATTGACAGTGGATTTGCCTAGCCTTTCCATTTTGTGGATAGCCATGGTGTTGTGGGTTTAATTCTTTTTTTTTTTTTTTTTTTCTGGTTTGTTCTCATGTTTCTTAGTCTTTTTGGTTGATTTATTAGTCCTAGAGCCTTGGTTGGACAAACGCTCTAGAGCCCTGTAATAATTTGGGTTGAGTTATTAGTCCTAGAGCCTTGGTTGAAAAAACGCTCTAGAGCCCTTAGTGGTTTGAGTTACTAGCGTTGGAGCCTTGGTTAGACAAACACTTGGGAGCCCTGTATAAGTTGTGGCTTGAGTTACTAGTCCTAGAGCCTTGGTTGGACAAACGATCGAGAGCCATGTATAAGTTGTGGGTTGATTTACTAGTCCTGGAAGCCGGGTTAGAACAAACGCTCTGGCGCTGTGGATAGCTTGGGTAGAGACCAGTCTATTGATGGTTTTTTTATGTCCAACAGTGTGGCGGAATCACCGTTTGATGGATTGAGGTGGTTAGCCTTTGGCAGCTGTGGATGGTTTTGGATTGATGTGTTTTATGAGATCCCAAATTCATGCTTGGAATATGGCACGAGAGTGACTGGCTGAAGAGATATTCATCTCAGCCATTCTACGGTCGGGTGGAACATGGAAGTCCCAAAACTGGTCAAATTTTCCTATGTCTAATTAAATCTAAGCTCTCTTTCTTTTGTACTTATTTATATGTGGATTCTATGGCTAATGTATTCATGGTATTTATGTTATTATGTTGCTGGTTATGAGCATGTATTCTGACAATGATGATGTATGGATCTCCTCATGTTTCTATTTGTAAACGAATAAACAATGCATATATGACCTAATAGATAATAATGCAACTAATGATATAAGAGATCAATGCTACTTAGTGATTCTCAGATAAGTATGAGACCCCTATGCTTAGATTTGTTGTTTACACATGTAGATTGCATTAATGCCAAGTGTTTGACATAATGTTAGTCCTGTTTGGGGATGGTCAGGCCTAGTCCTAGAATTAGTTTTTGGTTTATTAGTCTTGCCATCATGTGTTTAATGGATTCTACAAGTTACAAAAAGTTTTATGTAGTGGTCGAAATTCTGGGCTTCAAAAGTGCCTTAAATCCCACAGACTATGGCACATGTTTGCTGGAAATAGTCCCTAGACTCAGGCATGTAGGCTTGGGGGAGTGTCCAGAGCTCTCTGGACATTGGCATGCCCATAGCATGGGAACGCCCATAGGTTTAATAGATTAAAAACTCAGTGGGACCTAAGGGATGATACCTTAGTGGTTGGGTTGGCTCATGGGAGTGCTATTGTTGATGTGGAATGTATGTTTGATGTGTTTCCATCGATTCTTCTTCCTTAAGGTCACTTAGGAGGTTGAATCATATCATAGTAGCCTCTCGTCACATATTTACCCCTGTTGGCCGGTTACTTGGGTAGATATGGGAGGAGTGTGCTACAACTAGAGAGTTGAGTGGAGTCTTAAAAAGAAGCCTTCAAGTGACCTATTATGCAATTGTTTGATTGGAAGTTGAAGAAGTTGAGGCACCTGATGAGTGCTCTATTGAGATGTGGAGAGCTGAGATTTACTTCCAATGATAGGAGTGAGGAAGTTAACTATTGTGAACTTAAACAAGGAAAACTCATGTTTGATGATGTTAGTGAATATAAAGATAAGAGACTGATGGGAAGTCTCATGGACTATGGAGATAATCCAAATCATCATGGATATATGAGAGAAAAGATATAAAATGAGGCTAGGAAGCCCTGTGATTTTAATACTGATATTTTTTGTATGGTTGCAGGTCATAAGAATGATGAAAGTGGAAAATCATCTAGAGATGCCATAAGGATAGAAGGAGATGATGAGGGAATACCTCTTCAAAGTGTTGAGGGAGGACAAACTTTAAAATTTTCAATGAATGAAGATGAGACAATACTATCTCACAAAAAGAATCAAAGGAAGAACCATAAACATAGGGAGGAATGAATGATGGAGAGGTCATAAGAGGTTCGAAGGCCTCATTTTTTAAAAATTAATGAATTGTACGTGAGTGTAGGATACGCGAATAAAAGAAAGGAGGAAATGCAATATTTCCCCAAGGAGACTTAGAGAAATGGAATTCGGTAGATGATCAAAAGCCCTCATAAATTGTACTAAAAGAGGAATAAGATGGGAAAATGAATTTCTAGAAGGAAAGGGAAGAAGGAATTAGATGGTCTCATGGCAATAGTCCAAAGAAATCCTGCAAACAATTGATGAAGGAAACTATGGAAACAAGCAATGTAAAAGTGTTTTGTGAAGGAAGTCATATGGAAGGTGAAGGAGAACCATTGAAAGTTGTTATGAAGGATGACGAGGTCAACATTATGAAGGAGAATGGATCACATTCAAATGCAATGTTGTTACAATATGAAAATGAATTAAAACGTAGATTTGACTAGTCGGTCATCCCCAGAATTGAAGAAGACTCCACAAAAAATACATGTAAGGAGAAAGAAATGGTCGGGATGCTCAAATAATTTGAATATTTTGATAATTGTTATGATGTCAAAAATTTTTGGATTATGATTAAGTGTGCAGAAAAAGGGAAGCAAGAAGAAGGAGATTAAGGGAGCAAAGATGAGACAAGTTTGTCTCCTAAAATTGAAATCGCATTTCAACAAAAGGAAATGGAGCATAAACATGTTTTGAAATATAACCAGTAGCTTCAAAAGGGTGAAATCACACATTGTGGTGGGGAAAATAATGGAAGAGAATAAGCAATCATTAAACAAAAAGGCTAGTATGAAAAAGAGGGGAATACATCTTCCATAGAGAAACCATGGGGAAGGATATCAAGTTAAGAGAGTAATGAGATGGCCATGAAGTTTTTGGAGTTACTAATACAAGTGATTGGTGCCAATAGTTTGGTTCAATTGAGAGATGAAATGGAAGACTTAAGGGTCATGTTGAAGAATCATGGAAACAATCCACTGTAGAGTATGGTTGATTGCAAGGAGCTGCATAAGCAAGGTAGGTCGAAGTAGTAGTGAAATAAATATGAGGTATTGGAAGGATGAGGACAATAGTAGTACACCAATGTGGGAAAATGAGTGGACAAGAATAACACAAAGTTTGATATCTAGGAGGACTATAACAACATGATGACATATGAATATAAGGTCATAAATTTTCTACCTAGGGAGTTAGATACAAGAGCATCAAACCCTAGAGAAGAAATTTGACTAGACCTGAGGGGTCATGTAACTTTCCAAAGGGGAGAAAGTACCCTCAAGAAAAACATGTATAAAATTTAGAAAAAGTGGAGTTTATGATGTAAATATAAGTTTCCTTGTTCTAGAAGGAATCTAGGCTAGGGAATTTTGGTGAGATGCCACTCTTTTCCACGTGTCATGATATTGTAGGAAGTGAAAGTTTCATGAAGCTTTTAGAGAGGTTGATGTAGCTTGATTAAGGGAGTTGTTGTTTAATACCCCACATGTAATTGGATATTTGTAAAAACTATAGAGGTGTAAATAGGAGGACTAGGAGAAATAAAGAAAAGAGAGAATACTATAGAGAATAGACTAGAAAAAAGACAGCCTAAAGCAGTTAGCTCAAGGAGGAATAGGAAAGTTTTTGTAACAAAGGAACAAGTTATGAAATAGGATGAGAGACATGGAGTGACCAAGAGGTACAAACCACTAAATTTGTAAGTCAGTTAGAGGGTGAAATTTACCCATAATCTGTAATCAATTTCTGTCTTTGTGTATAATGTTGACTAGTGAGGAAAGTCGTAGTTTAACAAAGCTTAATTTCGGCACGAATTTGATAAAATTCAACAGAAATTTGCATTGAGAACCATCGGAATGATAAAATCGAATAGAAATTTGCATGGAAAACCATCGAAATTTCAGCACGCATTTGATAAATCCAATAGCAATTTTGTAAATCCAGGTTACAATTGTCAAGCTTCAAAATTTTGAGTTCCCCAAGCTTTTTTGATGGTGCTGAATCCATTTCAACCATCAAAAACATGGTTCAAACATTTTTGTTTCCATTTATTTTGACATTTTGTTTTTCTTTTTCCAAATTCCAGAAAATTTTAACCATCTCGACAAATTTTCCATCTACAACTCCATGATGGAATGTGCTCATTTATTTTCATGGATGTCCCTGAGTGTAAAAGGAATTGTATGTCTCTATATTTAGTAGTGAATGGTTTGCATGCGTAGCCAAAAGGAATCATATATTCCATTGAGTAAATCTTATAGTTTGCTCTTTTCATCCGAGAATCAATACATCACATCCCTGCGCGTCAGGGTTGGAATTTGGATTTCTCTTTACCCGTCATACAATCTTTTTTTGACGTTTTGGGTCCTTATGTTTCCCGTCAAGAAACGTTATATTAAAAATTTTGCCCTTCAAGAGTGATGTTCTTATAATAAATTAACCCTTCACTAATAAAGTTTTGATTAAAAAATTACCATTCAATAAATAATTATGTTGAAAATTTTCATATATTTATCGTAAGGAAAAAAAAACCAAAATTTGAAAAAACTCAATTGTGGAGGTTTCAATAAAAAGTGTTGAACATTTGAAATTTGCTCATTTAAAGTATATAATCAGTCCAAGGTAAAACGCTTGATGGTTATCCATTTCATATATTTAAATTATCATTTAAAGCCAACAATTTACATTATGCCACATGAATATTTAGATGCTATGTTTGGCTAAAGAGAGATTTCCAGAATATAGAGATTACTTCATTCCCAATCAATTTGATTAAATCTACATATTTACAATTGGTCATTAAAATTAAAATTTTGTTTTTTTCACCGTTAGTTAAAGTTTTAACAGATTTATTCGCTGTAAATAAGTTTAAAAACCAAGAATCTTTTTAAAAACAAAAAATAATTTTTGTTTTTATCACTGTCGGTTGAAGTTTTAACAGATTTATTCGCTGTAAAATAAGTTTAAAAACCCAGAAGCTTTTTGAAAACCAAAAGAAACTTTCAGTGGAATGTCAATTTCTAGGCCAAGAAACCATATTCTGCATAGTGATAAACCCTTGTTTTAAAGAGCTGTGAGCAGTTACACATACAAATCTCTTGTGAAATAAAAAATTAAATTACTTATTAAATAAAAAATTAAAACCTAGCAACAATCAGACCCACATTGTTTGAAGGAAAAAAAAATCAATCACTAACCTGAAGCGCAAATTTGCAGTTTCCTGGCAGTTTCCTTGGAGGCAATCTTGAACTTTCCTTGGAGTCAATCTTGAACTTAGCGTGCAAGGTAAGTCTGAATGGGCATATACCTTGAGAGAGAGTGTCAGTGAAGTAGACAACGCAAAGCTCCTCTGGGCATGTGAAATTTAAGGATGAAGCCAGCCACCAACAATATTAACAAGGCTTTCACATTGGCTTTGATTTGCAAATTTTCTATAAAAGCAAGGCAGTGTAAATTCTGTAAAAGAAGAAGAAAGCAAGGTGGATTGTGGTTCTATATATACTATCTGGAAAGTTACCGTTCCTACTCTACTCTGATTCCAGATAATGCGGATCCGTAATTTAATATGTTTATTGCTTACCTAGTCACCGACGCTAATTAGAATTTAGCATATTTTCAATTAAAAAAACTTTCCCAAAAAATACCCTGTTATATGAAAAATAAAGGGGCGTAAGTTGTAAGTTGTAACTATACCAACGCTGATTAGAATTTAGCATATTTTCAATTAAAAAAACTTGCCCAAAAAATACCCTGTTATATGAAAAAACTTGCCGCGTAAGAACGTTTGGTGCATAAGAACGTTTTGGAAAAAGTTCCAAACGTCAAAAATCCATCTTTTACTCTTCCAAGCACGTCACTCAAAACGGGCAATGACAAATTCCAGCCATCAAATACGTGCAAAAAGCCTTATGACGGGCAAAATGCCCGTCAAATTCCATCCCTGCTGCGCATGTGTTCTGTGCCCTATTCATCTAACTAAAACTGCAATGGCTATAAGAGTGTTTATTGCAGGTGATATTACCAGGTGGCTGCCAAGATCCCTTAGTTCACTCTTCACTGGGGTCATTCATGTGGTCCATATTGTTCGCGACGCCAACACCCGATAGTTGCGTGGGACCTACCCTGAACATATTTGGGCATCACTCTTTACCTTTGTTAAACCTCAGATGCGTCAGTGAATTTTGTGTGGGCCAGACCCAGATTAACAACATAGCATAGAGAAAACAAACTTGAGCCAATGGAGAGTGAGCCCTGCAGAAGTTGTTGGAATTCACACCCTGGACCATATCCGGTCAGAACCATATTTGAATGTGAAACTATTAATGTAATGCATTTTAAAACATTATATTGAAAAATGAAATTATATTAATATATTTTTTTCGGGGGAAGGCATCTCCGCTGAAAAAGCAACATATACAATATATACATCATCTGTATATCAGAATTGATAATAATATCAGTTGAGCACAGGAAACATATACAATATATACATCATGTGTACATCAAAATTGATACCAATATCAGTTACGCACAGGCAACTAAACACAATCTTACAAATAGCTGCAAAGGACCCCATCATGCAACCATGAATCAAACCCTGGTGGGGGGCCACAAACCGACCATCTAAACCATTGGGCCAAACGACCAAGTGCAAATTTATATTATTATATTAATATATTAATGTGAAAAATATATTTAAATGTAAAATTATATTTATATTAATGTAATATCTATTTTAAACCATACTATATTTTAAATGTAAATATATTGTATTAATAAACGACAAAGCCTCAAACTGGTTTACCAATGGAACATACTTTCCTTTCACAATAATATGAAAGCCAACAATAGCAACAGAAATGATCTATGGAAGTTGCTTTTACCTAATATGATGATCTATGGAGTCGACAATTATGAAGTTACTTTGACCTAATCTGAACATGAACCATATAAATGTAATGTAAAACTATATTAATGTAATGTCTATTTTAAACTATAATTGAATTTTATTATTTAAATATAATATATCAAGAAACGACAAAACCTCGAAATAGTTTACTAATGGTAAAGCATACGTTCTTTTCACCAACAATAGCAACGGAAATGATCTATGGAATGGACAATTATGAAGTTGCTTTGACCTAATATGATGATCTATGGAGTGGACAATTATAAAGTTTCTTTGACATAATATGAACGTGAATCCTATAAAGATGAAAAATAATATTCAAACAAATAAGTACAAAGTGACTTTGACATGTTTTATTAGATTATTTATTTTTGGTATTTCTCATGGAATAGTAATTAACTTGCAAAATGTTGAAATTAATGTAAAATTGAAAAAAAAACAATTGAAATCTCTTTGTTTCAATAAAATGAGTGATTAATAATAACCATTGAATCACATTTCTCAAATAAGAAAATATGTTTTTATGAAGTGAGCGACTAATCACCATTTAATCATGTTTTTCAAATAAAAAAATATTATTAAAAAACACCATTAAGAAGAAACATATCTAAAATTTTGTGTACCAATTTGAATTTCAAATCATTAGAGTTTGCAAGAAATGGAAAATGAATCACTTCATTAGATAGTGGAAGGTTCTAAGATTGTAGTCATTGTATAATGAGACAATAAGCAAAACATATATTTAAATATTTGACTACAAAACTCATAAATAATGTGTCTTTTCCACTGTATAAATATTTAATTCATAAATTTGAACTAAAAAACAAGTATACTTGTCCCCTATATTGCATGTAGGATTTCCTGAATTTAGCAATAACTTTCAAACCAAATAAAAAAGCAAAACAGAGTGTTTACACATTTTCCCATCAATGAATGTTATATGTTTGAATTATTAAAGAGGAATAAATCTCTATAGTATTCAAAATATCAAACCTTGCTCCTTATAGAGTGAGCATATTATTCAAAATATCAAACCATGCTATCTACAAAGTGAACAGATCCTTCACATCTCACAGCATTTTATCATGCCTTCTGAAGAGGGGATATTGAGGACCTCAACTGAACCAAATGAACTAATCTATTGTAGCTAATGTAATACCCAATTAATCGACATCTTAAGGTATGTCATGTCACCTGATGAAGGCAAGTCATTTTTGGCTTAGTAACATGCATTATTCAGTAGGGTGGTCGTTGAGTCGAGAAGCGCATTTTACAGCCGAATATGATGTGTAAGTGTGTTAGTTCGTCATCAAAGTTGACATTTTGCTCCTAATGGACAAAAAAAAAAAAAAAAATGTAAAATAAAAACAATTAATTTAAATGTTTTATATAGTTATTTAAATTCAAAGTACATGATAAAATAACTATTAAACACATAAGATAATTACTGAATTTGAATAGATTATAAATTTACCTTAAACAAAAAAAATTACCACATTAAAATTCCAAAAGGTAAAATTTAAACATATTATTTTTTACTCAAGTCAATACCATTTAGTAAAATAAAGTGGTTATTTCAACCCAAAGAATCCAAAATTTTGCTCCAAAATCTTTTAATATTTCTTTTAATTCAATATTTGTGAAATGAATCTTTAAAAGTAAAACCATATCCTATGGATATACTAAAATATCTAAAGACATAAATATTTCCACATCAAAGTTGTAATATTTAAAAATTTTGTTATCATGCCACGTAAAAAATATCATTAAATCTAATATTAATCTTATAAATTTAATAACTTAGGATTAATACAATATTAAATTTAATATAATATCAAATTTGTTATATTATAATATATATTAATATATCATAATATATATTAACTCTAGATATATATGGGAGGGAAGAATAAAGGCATAGTGAGAGAGGTGGAGAGATAGAGAGAGTGAGAGGAAGTGATAGAAAGGGAGAGAGAGGAAGGATGAGAGAGGAGTTGAGAGACAAGACGAGAGAGGGAGGGATAGAGAAATGGAGTTGGAAAGGAAGAGAGGGAGGGAAGAAGAATCACATAGAGAGAAAGAAGTGGAGAGAGAGAGAGAGAGAGAGGGAGTGACAAGGGAGAGATGGAGAGAGAGAGAGAGAGGGAGTGACAAGGGAGAGCTAGAGAGAGTGTGTATATGTTTGGGGCTGAGACAGAGAGACAAAGAAGGGGGGATAGAGAGAAGAGGGGGAGAGAACGAAAAATAGTGAGAAAGTTGGAGGGTGAAGAGAGAGAGAGAGAGAGACAAATACAGAGAGATAAGGGGGAGAGACAGAGGGAGGCATGAGAGAAATGGAGAGAGAGGAAGGAATAGAGCTTGGATGTGAGAGAGAGAAGGAGAGAAGGAGGAAGAGAAAGAAGGAGGTAAGAAGAAATACACATAGAGAGAAATGTGGAGTGAGAAAGAGGAAGTGATAAAGGAGATGGAGAGAATGGGAGAGAGGAGAGCAAGAGGGAAGAGACATAGAAGGGCGGAGAGAGGAAGAGAAGGGTAAGAAAGAAAGAGAGGGAGAGTAAGAGGGAGGGAGAGATAGATAAATATGGAGAAATAGTGTGTATGTTTTGGGGGTGATAAAAAGACAAAAGAGAGATAGTTATATAGATGGAAGGTGAAGAGGGGAAAGAAGAGATAGATAAAGAGAGGGGGAGATAGATAGATATGGAGGGAGAGAGCCTATCTGTTTAGGGAAGATGGGGTGAGATAAAGAGACAAAGAAAGAGAGATGGAGGGAAATATAGATATATATGGACAGGGGAGAGAGGGAAGAATAATTATTGCACTATATGCATTGATTTTAATGTAGATGGTGATTTCTAATCCTATTTGATTGTTTGCATTGAATGAGATAAATTGAAGGACATGGGAGAGGGAGAATGAAGAGAGAGAAGGAGAGGAGTGAGAGAGGGAGAGAAGGGTAAGAGAGAGAGAGAGGGAGATGCAAATATGGAGGGGGGGAGAGAGGGAGAAAGAGAAGGAGAGAGGGAGGACAAAGATATTGATTTGGAAAGGGAGAGAAGGAGGGAAGAAAAAATACATACAAAGACAAAAATAGAGCGAGAGAGAGGGGGCGGGTGAAAAGAAGGAGATGGAGAGAGAGTGTGTATGTTTGGGGGTGAGATAGAGAGACAAAGAAGGAGGAATGGAGGCAGATATAGATATAGATGGAAGGGAGAGAGGAAAGAATATTTCTTGCACTAAATACATTTAATTCACAATGGATGATGATTTCTAATCATATCTTATTGCTTGCACTAGATGCATTAATTTAAGACTGTGTGGATGTTGATTACTAATGATATTTGATTGCTTGCACTAGATGCATTGATTCCAGTGTAGATGTTGATTTCTAATCCTATTTGATTCCTTGCACTAGATCCATTGATTTCAGTGTAGATGTTTTATAATTCTATTTGATTGCTTGCACTAAATACATTGATTTCAATGTATATGTTGATTTCTAATTCTATTTGATTGCTTACACTATATGCATTGATTTTGGTGTAGATGGTTATTTCTATTTCTATTTGATTGCTTGCACTAGATGCATTGATTTAGATATAGTTTGTGATTTCTAATCCTATTTGAGTGTTTGCACTAGATGAATTGATTTTGGTGTAGATGGTGATTTATAATCCTATTTGATTACTTGCACTAGATCGTTGTTTTAGTGTAGATGTTGATTTCTTATTGTATTTGATTGCTTGCACTAGATGCATTGATTTTAGTGTAGATGTTGATTTCTAATCTTATTTGATGCTTGCACTAGATGCAACGATTTTAGTGTAGATTTTGATTTCTTGCATTAGATTCATTGATTTCAGTGTATATGTTTTCTAATATTATTTAACTGCATGCATTAGATGCATTGATTTCAATGTAGATGACAATTTCTGATTTGATGTAACTCAATATATGATGGTACTTTAACTTGAAGTTATTGGATGAACAATGTGCATTGATTTCGGTGTAGCACAACAAATGATTGACAATTTGCATTTATTTTTGTGTTATAGTAATTCAATCTATTAATATTGGAGAGCAAGCGAGACAAGGTGCAATGTTTACTACAATAGTTCAAGTTAAAGAATAGAATGCTTTACAATATCAACTATCCTTTTCATATAATCGATATGAAAAGATGGAAAAACTAACAAATAATGTAAAGATTTTGTAAATCTAAGCACTCATTAAAAAAATTGAAATTACATCATTTCTTGACTTTTGCAAAACAAACAATAGATAAAAAAAAATCATCAAAATATTTTGAAGCAAATAAATTATTTCATTCATTAGCAATGAAACAAATTATTAAAACTATGTTTCAAAATATATTTAGTAATACTCGGAGGGATACTATTAAGAATTATTTATTTTCAAAAGTTGTGATGTCCTAAAATTAAATGAAATACATGTGCAGTATCAATCCTCTTGCAAAATATTGACAATATTGTATCCCTTCTTCATCACCAACTAATTACTAGCAGACAATTACCTACACATATAGAAATATAACATAACAATTGTAAAATTTAAAAACATTCACTAGAGGCATTGATTTTAGTGTGGATAGTGATTTCTAATCCTATTTGATTTCTTGCGTTGCAAGAGATAAACTAAAGGACATGGCAAAGGAGGAATGAGTAGAGAGAAGGAGAGTAGTGAGAGAGGGAGAGAAGGGTAAGCGAGAGAGAGATGGAGACACAAAGATAGAGGGGGGAGATAGGGGGAGAAAGAGAAGGAGAGAGGGAGAGAGATAGTGACAGGGTTGGAGGGAAAAGTGTGTGAGGGAGAGAGAGAGGGAGAGAACTGAATTGAGAGAGAGGAGGAGAGAGGGAGGAAAAAGAGATGGATTTGGAAGGGGAGAAAAGGAGGGAAGAAAAAAGGCATGCATAGAGAAAAATGGAGCAAGAGAGAGAGGCGGAGTTAAAAGGAAGAGATGGAGAGAGAGTATGTATGTTTGGGAGTGAGATAGAGAGAAAAAGAAGGAGAGATGGAGGGAGATATAGATATAGATGGAGGGGGGAAGATGTAAGAAGACTTCTTGAACTAAATGCATTGAATTCATGGTAGATGGTGATTTCTAGTCCTATTTGATTGCTTTCACTAGGTGGATTAATTTCAATGTAGATGTTGATTTCTATTTATTTTTATTGCTTGCACTAGATGCATTAGTTTTAGTGTAGATGTTGATTTCTAATCCTATTTGATTGCTTGCACTAGATGCATTGATTTTAGTGTAGATATTTTCTAATTCTCTTTTATTTCTTGCACTAAATACATTGATTTCAATGTAGATGTTGATTTCTAATTCTATTTGATTATTTTCACTATATGCATTGATTTGGTGTAGATGTTTATTTCTAATTCTATTTGATTGCTTGCACTAGATGCATTGATTTTAGTGTAGATTGTGATTTCTAATCGTATTTTATTGATTGCACTAGATACATTGATTTCAGTGTAGATGGTTATTTCTAATCCTATTTGATTGCTTGCACTAGATGCATTGATTTTAGTGTAGATGTTGATTCCTAATTGTATTTGATTTCTTGCACTAGATGCATTAATTTCAGTGTAGATGTTGATTTCTAATACTATTTGATTTCTTACACTAAATGCATTTGTTTTATTGTAGATGTTGTTTTCTAATATTATTTGGTTGCTTCCATTAGATTCATTGAACTCATTGTAGATGTTTTCTAATATTATTTAAATGTGTGCATTAGATGCATTGATTTCAGTGCAGATGATGATTTTTTATTTGATGCAACTCAATGTATGATGGTACATTAACTTAAAGTGATTGGATTAATAATGTGCATTGGTTTCAGTGTAAGCACAAAGAAATTATTGACACTTTGCATTGATTTTTGTATTATAGTAATTCAACCTATTAATATTCGAGAGCAAAGGAGACAAGGTATCATGTTTACTAGAATAGTTCGAGTTAAAGAATCGAATGGTTTACAATCTCAACTATAATTTTTATGTAATCAACATGAAAATATGGAAAAAAATAACAAATAATGTAATGTTTTTGTAAATCTGACGACTCATTAAAAAAAAAATCAAAATTACATTATTTCTTGACTTTTGCGAAACAAACTATAGATAAAAAGAAATTATGATGAAAATGAGAAATTGGGGGTTGCCTAAAATCCCTTTTTTGTGTAAAAATCGAACCTGGGACTGGGGTTTCTGGGCCCACAAGTCCTTATGGAAGCATTTTAAAACTTTTAACACATAAATCTTCATTAAGCCAAAAAAAAAAATACAATTCTTCTGGCGCTCAAGGAATAATATATGGGTTTTTTTTTTTTCCACTGAATACGCCTTATCCAAATGATTTTCCAGTCATGGCACCACACCACACTTCTGCTGCGATCAGACTGTGTAGGATTTTCTCCTTAGAGAGACACCGATCAATAGCGTCCCAACTTCACCATACACGAAATCTGTGCCACCTAGGTCCTAAATAAAGTCGGCAATCCAACGTTCAAACCATAGCAATCTATGATAGCTAGCTCAATATACATATAAATGCTGGCAATGAAGCTTCCACGTGAAGGAAGTTCGATCAACAACTTGGACAGTCATCGGTGATTACTATAATCCCAAGCTTTTCAAAACCAGAAACGCTTCACGTGCACTTTTACTGAATAGCTATGCCACAACCTTTTTGTTCTGCAAAATATCTGGACCTCCTACGACGACTTTGACTTCAACTCCAGGTTAGATCTAGTAATAAAACTATCATTGACTCAGGTCTCCCAGCTTCAATGTGCCAACGTAGACCCACAAGTCAATAATTTCAGAAAGACAATGGCACTATGACAGAAATCAACACAATGCAAAATTCACAAATTCGTACGCAACACACACTAAGCATGCTTTTATTTATTATGCAAAACGGTTACAAAATTAAGGCATTTCAGCCTTAAGAACAAGCTCACGGTCGGCTACATCTTGTCCACTCACAAATGCCTCACAAACAGATATCTATTACACGCCTATTGCATTACATTTATATAAGAGTTTTAGGAAGGATCGATCCTATCCTCTCCTGTTTTTCCTCCAACTAAAGCTCTCCAAAAGAATGCATGGCTGTTATCAATAGCAAGTCTCCTCAAGACATATCTGCTTTAAAGCTACTTTAAATCTGCTTTATCTGCTTTAAATCTATTTTTCTGCTTTAAGGCAGACTTTCCTCTGTTCTCATCCTCCGGTCCACGTTTGCCGCTAAGTGCTCCCGCATCAGACTCCCGGGGTACAAAAATTTATGACCTCCTGGTCATATGCTTCCGGTATTCGTAATAACTTTAACTTGTGAGCTGCAATCTACCTCTGCAACAGCAAGTCCTCCTTGCTACATCTTACCTCACCAATCCTTTCCTCCGGATCTGGTCTTTTGGTAATCACTCTAGGCTATTGCAATCTTCTCACCTTCCTCTGCAATCTTCTCACTTTCCTCTGCTGCTACCTACACAAAATATAAAGACCATACATACTTTATTAAGAATTGTACCTCCTTCCGCAGAATCTTTTTCTCGCTCCGATACCAACTGATGAAAATGAGAAATTGGGGGTTGCCCAAAATCCCTTTTTCGTGTAAAAATCGAACCTGGGACTGTGGTTTCTGGGCCCACAAGTCGTAATGGAAGCATTTTAAAACTTTTAACACATAAATATTCATTAAGCCAAAAAAAAAAATACAATCCTTCTGGCGCTCAAGGAATAATATATGGTTTTTTTTTTTTTTTCACTGAATACGCCTTATCCAAATGCTTTTCCAGTCATGGCACCGCACCACGCTTCTGTTGCGATTAGACTATGTAGGATTGTCTCCTTAGAGAGACACCGATCAATAGCATCCCAACTTCACCATACACGAAATCTGTGCCACCTAGGTCCTAAATAAAGTCGGCAATCCAGTGTTCAAACCATAGCAATCTATGATAGCTAGCTCAATATACATATAAACGCTAGCAATGAAGCTTCCACGTGAAGGATGTTCGATCAACAACTTGGACAGTCATCGGTGATTACTATAATCCCGAGCTTTTTAAAACCAGAAACGCTTCACGTGCACTTTTACTGAATAGCTATGCCACAATCTTTTTGTTCTGCAAAATATCTGGACCTCCTACGGCGACTTTGACTTCAACTCCAAGTTAGATCTAGTAATAAAACTATCGTTGACTCAGGTCTCCCAGCTTCAATGCGCCAACGTAGACCCACAAGTCAAAAATTTCAGAAAGACAATGGCACTATGACAGAAATCAACACAATGCAAAATTCACAAATTCGTACGCAACATACACTAAGCATGCTTTTATTTATTATGCAAAACGGTTACAAAATTAAGGCATTTCAGCCTTAAGAATGAGCTCACGCTCGGCTACATCTTGCCCACTCACAAATGCCTCACAAAGAGATATCTATTACATGCCTATTGCATTACATTTATATAAGTGTTTTAGGAAGGATCGATCCTATCCTCTCCTGTTTTTCCTCCAACTAAAGCTCTCCAAAAGCGTGCATGGCTGTTATCAATAGCAAGTCTCCTCAAGACATATCTGCTTTAAAGCTACTTTAAATCTGCTTTATCTGCTTTAAATCTAATTTTCTGCTTTAAGGCTGACTTTCCTCTGTTCTCATACTCCGGTCCACGTTTGCCGCTGAGTGCTCCCGCATCAAATTATCAAAATATTTTGAAGGAAATAAATTATTTGAAACATTAGCAATGAAACAAATGATTTAAAGAATAATATTGAAGTAGTAAATTATTAAAACTACTCTTCAAAATATATTTAGTAATAAGTGGAGGGACACTATTAAGAATTATTAATTTTCAAAAGTTGTGATACCTAAAATTAAATGAAATATATGTGAAGTATCAATCCTCTTGCAAACTATTGACAATCTTGATTGTCTCCCTTACTCATCACCAACTAATTACCAACAGACAATTACATACACGTAAAGAAATATAACACAACAATTTTAACATTCACAAACCTTGTCATCCAAATCCAAACACATAAACACACAAACCACTCAAGGTATCCAAGCGAAAGCATACAAACCATTCAAGGCAAGAAACAAAATTATATAAGAGAATGATATAGTGATGTCAAACAAAGAAACCATAATTTAAATTGCAAGGTATGAAGTTTATCTCAAACATATCCATAATAATGATAATCTAAAAATTTGTCATTTTTTCACTCAATTGGAACCATCTTAGATCCATCTAACTCCAGATCTATCATGCACCAAGAGGGATCAAATCCCTCGAGGTGCAACAAATTCCACACTCCAAAAACAAGGTTTGTACCTCGAGGGATTTGATCCCTCTCGACGCATGATAGATCTGGAGTTATATGGATCTAAGCTATTTTATGAGAGTGATGCATGCAATCAATATACAACGAGGAATGACCCAACTACACATCAAGAATTGTGACATTCCCACCTCTTATTATGTTGGAATTGACAAGAGAAATAAGTAAAAATCAATCCTTTTTTTAGTGGAAATTATTTATCCTTCATTTTTGTAATTCATGTCTAATAATTGCAAATGATAATTTTGTTATTGTGTGTGATGCATATATTAATCCAATCCATCTTAACCTCTGTGATTTTATTTCTTTGATAATGAATTGTATAAACAATTAAGATCAAGCACAAACTAAGTTGCGAACATAATTTTATTTCAAACTAAGCTCCTTATTACAATATTATTTGAATAGAAAATTTTCAAATTCCCAGTCCATTTACACATTCTAAAATATAGGTGAAAAATTTTGATATAAAATCTAATTATATGTTTATTGCAAATTTTGGAGTATTATTGTGCCAAAAGATTCATTTTATATAACTAAGTAAGAGTGAGATGTGTAATTCCTTCTATGCTCAACTTCTTATTGACAAGTGTCCTTTTTAAAATAAAAACAAAATATTCTTTAAGTAGAAAAAAATAAAGCCATTATAAAACATCAATAATCCCACTTTCAGTGAGTGATTGTTCATTTCATTGTTGGTATTACCACATAACATGAAGGATAAATGTGGTAAAAATTATTTTATTCTCACTCTTTGCCATAGAGAAAATATATGCATATCCATGTTGAGTAACATATTTTATATCAAATTTAGAGAGAGATCAACTATAAAAGTAAAAAAATATTATATTTTCACTTACAAGTGTGACGAAGATGTATAATTCTTATATTTAAAAAGACAATTCAATATAGGACTTATATAAACTGTTTGAATATAGATGCTAACTAATATTTTTCAATATTTAATTTACATTTTCAATTTTTTTGGGTTGACCCACTAGGATTTGCACCTTGAATTTCATGGTTTACATAATACCTCGTAACATCACAAAAGCTGGTTGTCTAATAGACAATATCAACTTTACATATATGCAAAGAGAATATATATATATATATATATATATATATATATATATATATATATATTATATTCCAATATTTAACGAGAAGAAGTAATTGAAAGTTAAAAAATTTAATTAATTTCTAATAGTTGGGAAATATATAATTTAATCAATTTTTAATATAAAATTGATATATAGTGTCATAATAATAAAAAATGTGATATATATATATATATATATAATGAATAAAATATTTCAATAGTCTTAACAGAGTCACTATTATAAAAATTAAAAGAATAAATAAATTCTTATGGTTAAAGCACTTAAGTAATTATATTATTTACACTGGCCTTTTTTTTTTAAGTTGAAACTACAAGTTTAATCTGTGTAATCTAAATAATCCAAGCAGAGGATTTTAAAAGTGTGGAATCCATGTATGTATTCAAAAATGTAATTTAAACAATGAAAAATAAACATGGTGCATGCATGCATATAGACAAGACTAGTATACATTCATCTTAGTCATGGATCTATTAAGCACTAAGAGAAATCAAATTCCTTAAGGTGCAATTGTTTCTTAAAATTTTGCACTCTAAAAGAGATTTTCATTTCAAAAGATTGAATCTTTGTGGCCTTTTATGGAGTTAAGCCAAATTTTATCCAGAACCACCGTAGTCGAGCCTTTGGATAACATCCACTCGAGCCAAGCTTTTCAAGCAACCACAAGGGAAAGCCCTTATAATATATATATGTGTCATGGCCAACCTACTTTAGCACTAGTATGATGGGATGGGCCCCATATGATCAAACCACATGACCTAGGACCCCAAAACATTTGAAAGAGAGAAAAATGGCTTGGGTTAAAAATTGTTAGGGAGACAAAAGCTAGGATGAAAATTTTCCTGTCAATTCCAAGATTCGATCTTTATCGGTTAATGACCCCAAACTTGGAACGTTTATTTATGCATGTACATGTGAGGCATTATTACTCCCAAGAGATAGAACCCAAGGAACATAAAAAAACTATGTCAACAATCATGCCCCACTCCCATCTATTGTTGTTCCCAGGCCTTTAGACCTTGGGGCTTTTCTAGGTGGTGCACCTTCAAACTTCCAGGGGCCAAAAATAGGGGAATAAGAAATTTCTCATCTCCATCTCTTGATTATCTATCGATGCTTTGTAGAACCAGGACACCTCACTAAGGATTTGGAAAATATGCTAGTATTCACTACGCCAACCAACCTCCATGTCACCCTATCTCTATGTTGAATCATCTCGAGTTAAGACTTTTGAGGAATATTCTATAGGGAATCTCCTTCTATTGACTTTGTTATCTTGACAAAACATCTAGCTATGTTCCATGGATTCTATTAACAGATCTTAAATCTCAGTTGAATCTATATATAATAGTTGGTCACTCCTTCCTCCTTCCCCTCCTTTCGCACTGTGGTGGTTGCAAGCAACTGTTCAGAGCATTTTGTTCTGCGTCATAAAAGCCTTTGGTAGAGGGTCCAACTATTAGGCTCTTGCATTTCTAAGTTCCACACTTCCCTGCAGAGAATACAAAGAAGAATACGCCAGGGTTTTCAGCGCAAACGACTTCAACGAATATATACAGACATACTTCATTAGTTATCAGAGAATAATACATAGAATACAACATTTCCCTACAGAGAAGAATACACCAGAGTTTTCAGCACAAATGTCTTCAATGGATATATACAAGTTCACAAGTGCAAAGTATTAAAGTCCCAGCTTCAAAATACTATACATTGAAGTTAAATTTCAGTATCAGTGTCCCTTATTCTGGTGAACCTTCACTTAAATTTACATCCCAAAATGGAAAACAATGGCGACAATGAAAACAATGGCAAGGAAATATTAGATTTTGTGGAAACAAATCACTTAGGCCAAGTCAAAATTTCTTCAACAAACAAAATAGGGAAGTGGATTTGGGTAAATGCAAAACAATATCTGGAAATTTTAAAGTACAGACTTGTTCGCTATAAATGGGATAAAAGAAGAAGAAATTTTTCCCAGAAAATGAAAACAAATAATAGCAGCAAAAATAAGAGCATCAAAAATAAAATTAAAAAGTCAATCATTTACAATCCCACATCTACACCTCTTTCTTAGTCGTCATATCTCTATGTCCAGGAACTAACCAAGACTAGGGCAAGGCTAGAAATTTTGGAAACCAAAGAACAAGAAAGGGACCACAAAATTTCAGAGATTACACTTGCAAATAGATCTTTAATGGAAGGTAATAGGATTCTAAAAGAGAAATTAACAATGGTACAAGAGGATTTAGAGACAGGAAAACAGGAATGGGAAAGCATGAAGGCAACATGGAAAACCATGAAATAATCAATGGCAGCAAACAAGGAAGTGATAATCTCTAAAGAAACTCGGGTGGATACACAAACATCTCATCAGGTACTCATTTCCAAAAAAGAGATCAAGAGGAAAAACATTCCAAAAGAAATAAAAAACAGACCTGAGGATACTAATGGTTACATAAGGATGGAGGAAAATGAATATTCAAGTTCTCGTAGAGCACAAGAAATAGAACACAGAAACAGAAAACATAAGGAAACAAAATTTATTATAAGAGGAATAAGAGACTATGGAAAGAAGGAAATCACTCTCAATTTGACAAGAGACTTTTTGAAAGAGAAATTACATTGGGCAGGGAAATTTTTTCAAGCAAGAAGGGTGGCAAAAATTTGTGAAGGGAGGCCTCAACCCATAAAATTCATCATAGCAAGTGTGCAAGAAAAACTCTATATCTTAAGAAAAATAAACTCTTGAAAGGCTCACACCTCTTCTTAGATGAAGATCTAACTAGAAAAAAACAAGAGGAGAGAAGAGAAGAAGTGGAGAAAATTATAGTAGCAAGAAATGAAGGGAAAAGAGCATGGTTGTACAATGGTAAAGTGATTTTTGCAATGTTTGGGCCTCATGGCAAAGTAGGAAAGAAATATGGCAATAAAGTAAAACCTTTTAATTCTATAACAGAGAGGAAAACAACATGATCAACATGGACGAAAAGGGGTGAAGACTCAAAGTTGAGTCTTGTGTGTCTACCTAAATCTAGTTTGTTGGAACTATAGAGATTACCCTTGGAGGAAGGGACCTGGTATAGGGCCTATTGCAGAAGGTAGAGACATAATTTGTCTCATAGAAACTCATGAACATGATGGTTTTAAAACTCCTATGTTTTATGGTTATTTGAAATTAGCAGTTTGGAATGAGGCAACAACGAATGGAAAATGGTATGGAGGAATACTGGTTTTATTGAACGATAAAAAAGGTCGTCACATATAGTTTTGGAAAGAGGATACAAATAAACAGTATTTATGGTTCAAAATAACAGAGAATGAGAACCACATAATAATTGCAGCATGCTATTTTTCACCTTGAGTCTCAAAAACTTACAAAAATAAGGGGTTAGATAGAAAAGACCCATATGCATATTTAAAATAGGATATTGTTGTATATTATCAGGAGGGAGAAGTTGTTTTAGGAGGAGATTTCAATGCTAGAACAACAAATCAACAAGCTAGTATGTTTTGTTGCAAAGAGGATCACAATTCTATCTGGCTCATTGAAGAGGAGATCCCCAATGGTTGATATATTCAGAAAATGAAAAAGCTAGCAATCATTTTGGAGAGGAGTTTCTCACATTGTGTGGTGATTTCAACTTAATTATTTGCAATGGTCTAGATAAATGGAAAAGTTCTAGGAATTTCACTTGCAATACATACAATCGGGCAAGTGTTGTTGACTACATTATTTGTTCACAAATATTGATAGAAAGGATAGATGAAGTTAAGATTGGAGAGCATATGTGGGACATAAAATCAGGCCATAACCCAATTTATATAAAGCTATATTTGTTATAAGAAAGGCAACATAGGAGGAAAACCCAATGTTCTCGAAAATCGATATCAATGGGCAAAATTATTCTAACGCAAGAAAATTGTACTATTTTCAAAAAAAAATGGAGAGATCAATTTAGGAAGGGAAGAGTGGTTCCCAAGCCTCAATTATTGAGTTAACAAATATAATTTAGTGTTCACTTGAGAAGTGCAAAAGAGAAAAAAATAGGAAATTTGAATCAAATTGTTTTCCTATAAATGCTTGGTTTGATGAAAAATGCAAAATGGAAAGGAAAACCTTGAAAAATCCAGGCAAGTAGAAGATGAATGTAAATTTATATAAGCATATTTTAAAAAGGAAAAGGGATGAAAACATGCAAACAAGGCGAGAAGAGTTAATATATCTAGGCAAGAATAACCTAAATATTTTCTGGCAGGAACTTAAACAAAGGAAGAAGCAAATTGAAAATAATATTACAGCCAATTAATGATTTGACTATGAAAGACAACTTTATGAGAAATAATCAGAGGAGAATTCACCTCCAAGGATCAATGCAACTACAAGTCTTTTCACATTATAGGAAGTAGATACAGGAAATAAGAAGTTGAAAATAGGAAAGGCAAAGGACTTGGTTGAACTTCAAGTAGAATAGCTAAAGTGGGGAGTGGACATTCTTGCACCACACATCATGGAAATATTCAACAACGTCATTCGAAAAGGATTCCCGAGGGATTGGGCAACTAGTCTAGTAATACCCATGTTTAAAAGTGGAGACATTAATAATCCTTCGAACTATAGAACCATTATGATCAATCCTTTGTTTCCAAAAATCTTTAGTGGCATGGTAGAAAATAGAATCAGTAAATGGGTGGAAGTCAAAGAAAAGAGGCAAAAAACGCAATTAGGTTTTAGGCCGAAGCATTCTAGAGTAGATCATGGTATCATGTTGAGACACATTATTGAAACGGTTTGGGAGGGTAAAGAAGAAGTATTTTGCTTCTTTTTGGACCTCAAAAAGGCATTTGACATGGTCCCTAGAGATAAGTTGTGGAGTAGAATGGAAGAAATTGAAATTCCTTTTCATTATAGAGTTGTTGTCAATAGGATTTATCAAGAGGTGAAAGTAAAAATTAGAACTTCAGCAGGAATTTCAGAAAGGTTTAGAAGTAACATCAAAGTCAAGCAAGGCCTGCATTTATCCCCTACTCTTTTTGGTTTTTATATTGATAAATTAGAAGAGTGGCTAAATCTGCAAGGTGGGGATGGTGTTCGGTTGAGGGAGTTTGTGATAAAGCTTCTTTTATATGGTGATGGCCTTGTAATGATTTCTAAATCGGCCCATGGATTGCAAATGCACTTATATCCTTGAGCATTTTTGTAAAACAGTGGATATGCAAGTCATACCAGCAAGACCAAAATGATATTTTTCTCAAATAAAAAGAAGTGGAGGCAGCATATGTTCTTCTTTGAAGGCAACATTCTTGAAGAAGTAAATGAATACAAGTACCTCGGATTGATTTCAGCAACAACCTTAGTTGGGAGCATCGCAGAAAAAAGAGAATCGTAGGAGGGTGGAAAGCATTATATCCTCTTCAAAATGAATGTAGAGAAGTAGAGTTATGGGATTGGAAAGAAATTAAAGTGATTTCTAGACTCCTAGTTTGTCCAATGATATTATATGGGTGTAAATTGTGGGCTTGCAGTATCCTTGTCTCAAATTGGAAGCAAGTTGAGAAAATCCAAAAATGCTCGATCATGAGCAAGTTTAAAATAAAAAGTTCAGTTTCTTATGAGATAATGCTGAGATAAAGAGGAGAAACTTCCATCGAAGCAATTGCTATGGTGCGTCTTATAAGGTATCTACAAAAAATTGAGCAAACGGGAGAAGGTATATGGCCTAAAGTTATCTTCAATGAAGACATGAGTGAAATAAATAAATCATGGATGAGACAAAACAACAAATGGATGAAAAAATGGAATATTTACCTCAATGCATGTCCCTCAAATAGCAAGGATTTAAATAGTTTTGTTATGCAGAAGTTTCATAAGCATATATGGGGAAAAGAGTTGGGTAGAAATAAGTACTACTATGTTCAATAATTCAACCCCACTTATGATCTTGAACAAAAAGAGTAAATTTGAGCAAGCATTCCATGGAGAGAAAACATTCTTATTGCTCAATTAAGAACTTACTCACATAAACTACGGTGCGAAACAGGTCAGTGGAAAATACCTAAAGAATATTGGGAAGAACGAGTGTGTACTTTTTTCACTTCTGGGGCAGTGGAATCGGAAAAACATTTCATTTTGGAATGTGATGCTTTCAGAGACATTAGAAACAGTTACAACATTATGTTTCCAATCAATTCCTTGGCATTGTCTTTTCAGTGAGGGGACTGTTAGAAGGTTGGGTCAGCTCATCATTAATTTGAATAATAAGAGGATTGAATTATAAAAGGAAAAAAGCACAGAAGCTAGTGGTCCCATATACTATATCTAGTCTCATGAACATTAAAATTTCATTTCATTTTCATTCCATTCCATGTACTTATTCCAAAAATAAAAAAGCTGATTCTTGGGCGCCATTTCCCTATTATCGACTTCCATTCTAGGAATATTTTTGTTACAAGCCTTATTAATAAGAACCCTATGACCCTTGCCCAACCTAGTATGCCTACATATTTTTAATTAAAATAGAATCAAGTTAAACAATTACATATTTGCACAACAATATCAGGGAATGTGTATTTCAAAGGCATAAAGAGTCACTCTAGAGTCTCTCTGCTTTCATTTCTTAATTCACTTTTTAAAAGAATCAGATGTGGCCCAAATTGGCATAGAGTAACAATTTACAAACTAATCAGTATTTTAAATGGATTACATATCAACTAAAATAGAAATTTATTCTAGCTATTCTATCTAATCCCACACATTAAGGAAACAACTTCTTTGGTAAGATATTTTGACCACTCAGTGATTTTATTTTCACGGATGCCCTTGCATCATACTCCTAAGGAACAAAGAATTCATGGGCTCCTACCCATGAGGTATTTAATAGTTTTGTCACTTTTATATAACATCGTGGTTCTCATCCAAGATGCATCATCTACTGGATGGTATTTTCACTTCACTAAATACTCATAGTACTCATTGCCCATTGTTTTTTTATCAATCTCCTATTCAAAATTTTCTCTGGTTACAATGGCTCTATTGCTGGTAACTGCTTCTGCCACTAAATGTTTTGTTGTGTATTGTATGTTATCACCTATTTAGTTTGTTGATACGTGTAGAGGTCTACAACATTGAAGATGGGAGAGATACCAATCCTTGGAGGATACTCAATTTCATAAGCATTTTTTGAAAATTTCCTAAGGATTTTACAAGGATTGATTTTCTTCAATTTCAATTTATTATATTCTCCCTTAAGAAATATTTATTTCCTCAAATGTGCTAATATTAAGTTTCCCACTTCGAATTTTTGTTCTCTTCTCTTGAAATATACTCTAGTTTTATATTTGAGGTCGCTTCCTTGTAACTTATGTTTCACTTGTTCATGGATTTCTTACATAGTTGTGATAAAGTATTCACCTGTTGCACTTCTTTGCTCAACTCTTCACAAGTTTCTAAGCCCTTGAACTCCGCTCGGATGCATCCCATACATGATTTGAAAAGGAATCTAACCAATGCTTCTATTTGGAGAATCATTTTATGCAAATTCATCTTGGGAAAGTACTTGATCCCATTGCTTGGGATGGTTTCCAACCAAGCTCCTCAAGATATTTCCCAAACTCCTATTAACTACTTCAATTTTCCCATCAGTTTGAGGTTGACAGTTTGAAATAAAATTTAACTTTGTCCCTAACTTATTCCATAATTTCCTCTAAAAATGTCCCGAGAATCGAGTGTCTCAATATGAAACAATTCTCTTAGGCACTCTATGCAGTCTCATGATTTATCATACGAACATATTAGCAACATCGGTGGCATAGTTGGTTATATAATAGGGAATGAAATGAACCATTTTCTAGAATCTATCTACTACAACAAAGATTGCATCACTTCCCTTTTTATTTTTTGGTAAACCGAATATGAAATTAAAACACACTGAATCCCATGGTTTGTCTAGAATTGGCAATCACGTGTACAACCATCTATTATGACTCTTTCCCTTTGCATGCTAGAAAATTCTGTAACTGTTCACAAACTTCTACACATCAATCCTAATGTTTGGCCAAAATTAAATATTCTTCAGTTGTTCATATGTCTTTCCATGTATAAAGTGTCCAACAAGGCCTCCAATACATTTCTATTTGATTAAGCTCTCCCTCAACAATCACTTTGGGATGTAGAGTGGATTATTTCTAAACAATAACCCTTCTTGAATAATATAACCAAGTCAAGGGCTCATATCTTTAATTGATGGGTTTTTACAAGCCTCGTAGGCTTCTTTGAAGTTTGTGTCTTCCTCATGCAACTTATTCATAAATTCAAACCCCATAATTTGAATTTGACTTTCCTGTATTTTTAAACTCCTCCTACTCGAAGAATCAACAATTTTATTATTGTGGCCACTAATATGCTTCAAAGCCAAAGTGAAATTTTGTATGTATTCAATACATTTGATATGTTTTTGGCTCAATTTTAACTACTAAATGATAAACTATAGGGCATGATTATCAGTGTATAAAAAAATGTAGACATTAAATAATGTCTTCACTTCATTAAAGCTTGGACTACAACATAAAATTCCTTATCATAGGAAGAATACTTCCTTCTTGAATCATTCAATTTATTAGTGAAATATTTTATAGGCTTATTCTTCTAGATTAGAACAAAACCTATCGCTTCTCTACTTGTATTGCACTTCACTTGGAATGGTTTATTGAAATCTAGCAACACCAACACAAGTTGTTTTGTATTATTTTTCTTCAACGTATGAAATCCCTTCTCAGATTCCCCATTCCATAGGAATGGTTGTTTGTCCTTCATTATATTCTCCACAATTGGAGCACTATTCTTGCTAAAAATATTGATAAACTTCCTATAAAAACTAGCCAAATCGTGAAAACTTGTAACTTCAAAAGTACTTTTAGGAGAAGGCCAATCAACAATAGCTCTTACTTTCTGAGGGTCCATTTTCAATCCATCATTATATATTGGAAAACCCAAGTAAACCAATTTTTTCTCCAAGAATGAACACTTCTTCAAATTGATAAGAAGTTTCTCTTATTGTAGTTTTTCTAAAACATAACTCAAATGTCTCAAGTGTTCTTCTTTAGAATAATTGTACACAAGGATATCATCTAAGTATACAATCACAAATTTCCCTATGAATTCCTTTAGAACCTCATTAATCAATATCATGAAGGTACTAGGTGCATTAGACAGTCCAAATGGCATAATCAACCATTCATACAACCCATCATTGGTTTTAAAGGTTGTCTTCCACTCATCTATTTATCTAATCCTAGCCTGATGATACCTAATCTTCAGATAAATCTTAGAGAGACAACTAGCACCATTTAAATAGACCAATAAATCATCTATGTGTGGTAAATAAAATTTTCACCTGACTGTAATTTTATTCAATTCCCTGGAGTCTATACACATTCGCCAACCACCATATTTCTTAGGGCTTAGCATTGTCGACACTACACAAATACTAAGGCTCTCTTTAATCATTCCTTTATCTAACATCTCATGCACTCTCTTTCCTATCTCTCCATTCTCCCGAGGGGTCATTCTGTATGTAGTCTTGTTTGGTAGGCTTGCTCCCAATATCAAGCCAATATGATGACTTATACTTCTCATAGGTGGAAACTCATTAGGAAAGTAATATACTACAATGTTGCTATATTCATTTAAGATATCTTCAATTTTAGATGGTACGTATGTCACAATAGTTGAGGTAAGGATTACTCTAGGTTTACAAAATAAAGAAAAATTTTCCTTAGTATCTTCCATCTGTTGTAAAAATTATTTCCCGCTCATCAACGATGCCTTTGATTCGTTGTTCTTTGATGTCCCTTCTTGTTTGAAAAGAAATAAAGTATGGTTTATTACATCCTTCTAAAATTTGTAAGTTTTATTTTTCCCATCATGCGTAATAGTTCTATCAAACTATCGTGGTCTACCGAATAAAATGTAGCATACATCCATGGGCATAATATCAAAAAGGATTTTTTCCTTGTAGCTGCTTATCTACAACTCCATTCCACACTATTCATTCACCAACAATTAATGACCCTTTTTAATCCATGAGACCTTATAGGGTGTTAGATTCTTCATCCTCTTCAAACTAAACTTCTCCACCACTTCTATAGGCACCAAGTTGTATGTGTTGCCATTATTAATCACCAATGTGCAGAATTTTCCTTGGACTTTGTAAAAGTTCCTGAATAAATTTTTCCTCTAAGATGGTTCAATAACTTCCTTATATTGTTTCAATAGAACTTTCTTAAGAAATAAATAATCTCCCATCTCTAGTACATTTTATGCCTCTTGTACCTTTGGTTCACCTTCTTCTATTGGGGAAACAACAATGTTCCTCTTCCATGTATCTCTATTCTCTAGAAATTCATATGCCATATGTCTATTCTTGCCACATCTATAGCACCATATATCTTCCTTTGCATCTTCCTCTTCCTCTAGAAAAGGATCTTCAACCTCTAAAGTCTCCTTCTTCTTGTCATTGTGGACTTAGGCTACTAGATCCTCCATGTTGTGTTGCAAATATTCCTCTCTTTAACTATTGTCCTCTTCCTCTAGTATCCTTTTCCTCTACCAAATTTCTCTTTTGCAAACTTCTCATCAGTATTTAAAGTTAGCATGTATGCTTCTTCCATCATTATAGAAGATAACACACTAATCTCATCCTGGATATCCAACGTAAGGTCGTTTATGTATTTTGATGTATTTTCTGTAGACTCTTCTACATATCCATCCTTGATATTCACATTATAAAACTCCCAAGTATACTTCCTCATAGAAATTAATCTCTACATAAGATTTTTCATCTACCTCAATAAACTAAGTTGATAATCCTTTGGAAAAAAACTTTCCTTTGAGCTGCATGACCATTCTATCCCATATTTTTATCTTCTCCTTTTTCCTCCTTCTCCTATCAGCTTGCACACCATCCCACCAAACATTAGTGTGTCCCTTCAATTTGGTGATAACGAATTTAACTTTTTTCTCCTCATCCATATCCTCATACTGAAAAAGCTTATCCATATCTATGATCTAGTCTACAAGTTTTTCTAGATTCATGCTACCAATATAGGTGGATATTTCAAGCTTAGGATTTTAAACATATCCTAAAAATAATTTTAATACGTTAACCTCTGCATACTCCTCAACTACTTCTCCTTCTAAAGATTCTTCTTCTTCCTCATTCACATCTTTGTCTTCAATATCTCTTTGTCTACTAGTTTCCATGGCTACAATTCTCTCTTCCAACCACTGCATTGTTAAATTTTCTTAAGGTGACATTGTTCTTTGCTATGATAGTTTCACTTACTCATTAATGCATTAATTTCACCCCATTTCATCATAAAATCATTCATATCTACTCCATTATACATCAACATATGAAATTACATAAGAAGAAACAACATCAGCATCATCATCATTGCAACGGAATATAAAGGGATAGTAGATGAAGTAATGCACACACATAGAGACACCAGGATCAGTCCAAGACTAGGGAAAAACCCACTATGGGGAAAACCCTTGAAAATCTTCTTCTTCTTATATCGTCATCAAATGATACAGCAGAAGAGAGTACGATGATCCATAAGTTTATCTATGCAGAAAAATAACAATGATATCCATAAAATAGATCTAACTATGATAGGAATCATAACCCACATCCTGATCATTGTAATGTGTTGTCATTGTGCCAAACATTGTTGAAACTAATGTCACTATCAATGAGCCCAATACATATGTTTGCAGTGGAAACTAACAAATCAGATCTACAAATCTACAGATCTGTATAACAATAGAGAGAAACCCAAATCTACCTGATCTCTAAATCCAACTGATGCCAATATGTCAAAACCCTAGATCTGAACTAGGTCGCCCTCATCAACGCTGTCTGTGAGTGACTGAAACTTCTGGGTCAATTTCACGAATACATTATGCAAGATACTGTGACTATAGAGTCTCTCTCAAGAGGTCTCTATGCGTGCGACTTTGGCACTGAATTGCAAAGACCCAAATTCATTCCCTAGCCGAGCTATGTGAGAGACTGAAAAACTAAATTCATACCCTTGCAAAGTTGTGCGAGAAACTGAAAAACCAAGGGCACACCCTTGCTGAGTTTTGCGAGCAACCGAGATGATAGGGTCGCTCCTAGGGCAACCTGGTGTGAGCGGCTGAGGACCGGAACCTTCTGATCTACCTCTTAACCCAGAGTCACTCCCATAAGCCTATGTGCTAGCATCCAATGGTCTATATTCAATCTCATATGCTTGTGTGCTAGCGACCAGGGACCAAAATTCCCTATTCTGTGGCAGTGGATGAGATCCAAAAGACATTAACTTAGAGCGAACCTTTCACCTATGATTTCAGACCCTTGAGTGAACTCCTTTCTTCGAACATATGTGAACCAAGACAAAAGAGAAGAGAAGATGTGTCTAAATGATTTTTACGTCTCTTATATTTATAGGATTTCCTAATGATCACTTGGGGTTAATAATGACCCAAGCAGATGCTTATGTGGTTAGGACTGACCCATTCCATAATACATGTGTGAATAAAATAATTCATAACTCAACTTTTGCTTAACCAAATTAGGTGATATTTAGGTCAATTTTTGTCCTCTCAAAATGATGAATATAATGTAATCATTGTCTCGATAATTTGAAATATCTAATGTGTAATTTTACTGCAGTTTCAAAAATTAACACTTTCTCTCAACTAGGGAGAATTCCACCTGTCAATATTTGTTCATCGAATAATATGCCATTCTGGAATCTTCGAGTGCCATCACGTATCATTACGGATAATATTTTTCATGTAGTTGTCATGCCATGTCCATCTTAAGTGTCTCATCATCACAAATCATCATTGTACATCTCGATCTACCCTTTGCCTATTCCTGCTTATCTCTTTATTGTTCCTGCTCATATGTTGAACATTCTCGGATCTAGAAGAAGAAGAATTTATTACCAGAGGAGAGTTCAAGATACCACTCCCTATCCATCATTATTATATTTGGAATCTCTTTCGTTTGGCTATTACCTAGAATATCATCATCAATCGTCATGAGAGAGCATATCATCAAGGAGTACATCTCAACTTGGAATCACATCAGGTAGAAATAGCTTCCACCCATACCAAGAAATAAGATAGCTCATCACACAGTGAAGTAAACCCTTGACCATGGATCACATAGGGGAGAACACCCTCGACCTTGGAATTTCATTGGGGATCTCTACCCTCAACCTGGAATTTCATAAGAGAGCTTTACCCTCAATCCAGAATCCTATTGCCTACTGATCTTCCCATCAATGAACCTGAGTAGTCATGTGGCATAACACCTGCATCATAATCACCTTGGGTTTTACACCCCAAGTACACCCTCAACTCGTTGGCCACATGAGGAGTAATATTCCCAACAAGCCTTGCTTGTGGGTATGATGCCAACTGGGGTATACTCTACAAATACCAGACAGGGAAGTAAAATACTCAACCCTGTGGGTAACAGATAGGGGAGTACCCTATTGTCTAGATTTCCCTCAACCCTAGGATCCCTTATCCCTAAATTCCTCACCCTGGGAGCTGAAACAGGGGGGGAATAGTTGGCTCAGTGTTCTCGATCAGCACTCACCCTCATCCGGAGGGGATGCTCTTTGAAAACCATGATGCCTTTCAGAGAATATCTGCAATATTTTTGTCTCAATAACAATTGTTTATTATTCATATAGAGCATCAAATCAAATATATTGTAAGTCATATATAATCACATAAATCACAAAAGGATATCATAATTATCCTCCCTCTAAAGGAGGTGCCAAGAACAAGCCTAAGCTTGTTTCGAACAACTGCACTGTTTCAATATATGAGAGTATCTCGGTCCCAAATATAAATATGGGACTTACTGCCAATCGGATCATCACAATGTATCCATAGCATCCATGGCATATTCATATCATGCTCAAAAAACTAACAATATGTTAAAGTCCATGAAAATTTTGGGTCAAATAGCTCTCACACCTTGTTAAGTTCCACCAGAACCAATTTTTCTAGTGTTTCTTGCGCATGCGTTGGAAACTACTCTGAGAACAGCACAGAGCTGTGCTCTGTCTATAACTATAAACCCGCACAGGTGAATTCTAGAAAGTAAAAATAAAAATTACATTCTAGAAACATAGTTGATCGAATATTTCCCAACTGAAAGCTTTTAGGTGATGACAATTCAAACTATAACCCTCATAAGATGCATCTCCATCCCTTTTCTCATGGTAACCCAATCCTTCACTAAAGGAGGTTCATCCTCTTCTTAGGGATTTGAAACTTCCCCCTCTTTGATCTATAAAAGGACAAGAGGGTTGAGGGATGAAGGAGTGTTAGGTCCCTATAATACTAGTGTAATCCCTCATTTTTATTAGTACAACAATAATAAGGGGGTTGTACTAATAATGATAAGGGATTACACTAGTATTATAGGGACATGTTTATTACCAAAAGTTGACAAGGAAGGAAAAATCATATTGGAACCTGAAGCATTCACAAAACCGAGAAATCAATAGCTACAAAATAGATCAATTTCAGAGTATATCATCAAGTGGAAGAACTTACCCACTAAATATTCCACATGGGAGAACAAGAATTTATATAGAAGCATCAAGAACTACTCAAGCGTTGAGGACAACACTTTTTGAAGGAGAGGGGCATGTTAGGTCCCTATAATACTAGTGTAATCCCTTATTGTTATTAGTACAACCCTCTTATTATATTTTTGTGCCCATGTAGTCCCCATATTATTATTATTGTGCCCCATAGAAGCCCGCTATTGTTATTATTGTGCCCTTACATTATTATTTTTTATGTTAGCTCTGATTATATTATGACCCCTTAGACTCCTATATATATAAAGGAGGTCTTTTCATTTGTATCATCCAAGAATTCATTTGTGTAATGTAAAGGAGGTTGCCCCCTCGAAGAGGCTTATTTTGAAGGTGTTCAGATATCTTTTCTATCTTTTTGTGAGTTAGTTTCTTAACAAGGAGGGTATAATTTAGAGAATACAAACTTAAGTTGTTAGCTTGAGATTGGAGATCTTGTTATCTAAGGAGGATATTGAAGGCATTTGGGAGGGACCTCATGGAATCAAAGTGAAGGTTGTAAGGATCCTCTTATCTTCTTATTAATGCAAATGAGCACTTTCTCCCATTGATTTTGTGTTTTCTGAATGATGAATAGTTTGCAATTGTTTATTATGTTCATTAAGGCAAGTACAATCCCTAATTTCCTTGATAACTAGGCTAAGTTGTTTGAATTACTATATCACAAGTTCTTTTGATCCTTTTTATGGTTTATGTTTGCAGGTTCTACCAAGCATTGAAGAGTTGCATCAAGTCACAATTAGGGATCTTCATCAGGAATTTCGTGAAACTGGTAAGAGGCCTATCCATTAGTTAGAATGCTTGTAATTTGAATAAGTTCAACTTAGGGAAAGAGTTAGTTCATTTGTCATGATTGTTTCTAGTTTCCATTTAGGATCTAGGGAGATCGCTTTTTTTCGCAAGAGGGATTGTCTGGTGTAACAAATTGGTGACCATACTGGGGAATATCTCTGCTCTTGCCTTTTTCCTTAGCCTTGATTTTTTATTTTTCTGATTTATCCATTCCTGAGTCTTCATAAATTAATGGCCTTTTAGATCTAATTGGTTGATTTTCGAGTTTTTTTATTTTTCTTTAATTTTTTCTCCCTGCATTGTTTCTATTTGGACGCAGAGCGCATATTTGCGCCCTTTTTTTCATAGCATTTGAGCGCATGTGCGTTGTTGCCTACTTGAGACCTGTGTGGGCCTTGATTTTTTTTTAAAATTTCATTATAGCTTCAACCCAAACCTGAATTTGTCTTTCTAAAAGTGTCATTCTATTTTTTTGGACTGTGTGTTGTCTTTTCTGAACTCAGTTGATTGCTTTGTTGATGATTTTCTGAAGATTAGGTCTTTTTGGAAGAATACCTTAGGGTTTTGACTGGTTGATTTGTTGATTGATCAAAACAAGTTTGAATGTCTTTTTGTCATTGATATTCTTATTTTGTTTTGTCAAATACACTGGTTAAGCTTTAAAAATTGTTTATTTGTAGTCAAAATCACTTTGAATTACAAGTTAGGGTTTCTGAAGACCTTGTGCTTTTGTGAAAAAATCATAGTTATTTTTTCTTGATAAAAGAAGTTGTTGCTTTCATCTTGGGAAATTTTTCATGATTGCACTATTATTGTCATCAAATCAAAGCATTCATAGGAGAATATGTCTTTTCTCCATCTTCTTGATTGATTTTTGTGTGCTTGAAAGTTTCAAGTGATTAGAAGAAAAGAGTTTTTTAGTTTATTTTGATAATTAGGGAAATATGGAAATTAGTTTGTTGACTACATTTTTCATTACAAAATAGTGAAATTGGTTGTTTTGAGAAAAGTTGTGAGTTGTTGCATTTTATTTCTCAAAAATCAAAGAAAACTCTTTTATCTAAATAGAATTTCATCGAAATTGAAAGTTGCCTTTCCATTTTAGAGTGCATTAAGATTTCAAGTCATGTCACAACATCATAAGGTTCACCTCCATCACCCATTGAGTAAAAGAAAAACTTAATAATATAGCACTATTTAAAATTCACTTAGAATTTATATTTTTTAGGGCTCTCTTCACCTACAGGAGCTTAAGTGTAGGGATTTGGAATAGGGAAGGAAGTAAACTTTCCAAAGCTACAAAGGGACAATAGAATCTTGAGTTAGGAGGAGAAAATCCAAGTATTCTTGTTTTTCTCTAGGAAGCTCTTCTTAGGCATGAGTTATGCACGAGGTCGTGTCGAATTTGGTGAAGTGATCTGACCCACTTCATTCACCTAGATACAATGATTTACACATATTACAACAGTGATGAAAGGTACTTGGGGTCACTTGAAAGTAAAACTCGAATTGATCATGTGGAGGAGCCTTCAAGGGGATTGAGCTTGTTACTCTTCCCTTGCATGTACGTCCGATCTACAATTGTCCCCTAGGTAAAATTGTTGTATTTGGTGAACATAATGACTATAATCCTAGGGCACTACCTAAGGTGACGGTAGAGGGAAGGTCCTGTTGTACCTGTAATAGACGTTGTCTAGACTCACTTGGACTCTATGGAGGGTAATCTTTGCTCGGGATGGTTTATAGCAGAGTTACTTACACCAAACCATTTCATTAAGCAGGTTGTCAGGGTAATTGGTCCAAATACTCATTCTATATATATAAAAAATCACCTTGATCTCTTCGATGTTGGATTTCATAAGAAACTAGTATATATTGATCTCTGTGAAGAGTAAGTTTATGTGGTTTGAACTCCTAGATTTTTAGCATGTGTTACTTTCTATGTTGTTTTTTTACTTTTTAGAGACTTTAGGTGTAATTTAAATATTATGTGATTAATAATCTAAAAATATTTCATTATGGTGGAAATACCAAGACAATCACATAGGATACTCAGGGATCCCTCTGATTATACACTGAGTCAGTTAGAAAAGGTTAAAACAAAAAATATAAATCATCTGAAATTCGAACTACAGCAGAAACTGTAACTTCTACTATTATAGATTCTGATGTAAGAGGAACTGAAGTTAATCAACCTATAACATCTACTATTTTAGGCATTGAAGTAATAGAAACTGAATTTAATCAAACTCATAATTTAACATCACACTTAGAAGCAACTGATTTACAAATTACTGAAATTATTCAAACTGGATCAGATACCAGAGAATCTTCTGATAGAAACCCCGTTTCCGAACGAGATATTGACGAACCTGAGTCTGATATTTCTGAGCCTGAAATTCATACATCTCCTACAACACATATTTTGGATCCCCCACTTTCACCATGTATGAAACTTATCATTACTGATAGTCTTCCTCCTAGTAATAAAACACATCTACACAGAGATTTTCCCCTAGATCCCAAAACCGAGATTACCAGTTTGATTTTCAATATATTCCTTTCAATGTTACAATACATATTTATACATGGAGAAGCATCCAATACCATGGACCGAAAACCATCGCATCCAAAACCATGGACCAAAAATCATTGCATCCAAAACCATGTGTGAAAACCATGCACAAAACCATAGGTAGGTCTGCCCAACCCAATATAGGGTAAAAAAAAAAAAATTCCTGGGTGTTGCCCCAGACCCTGTAGACGGGGGCTACCCACCCCCCTTAAACCCCCTTTGACCCTCCCACTATGCAATCGACACAACGAGGGGGGGGGGGGGGGGGGGGCTCCGACCCTCCTCCAACCCCCTCGTTAACGCAACCCAACATTCTCCCACTTGTTGTTTTCTTTCCACAGGGGGCCACAGGAGAGCTTGGTCATTTATCCAACCCTGAAACGCCCATTGTTTCTCTACACCAAGATAACTTCTCAAAGCTCATAGATTTTGTCAATGCATATGCAGAGACAAGAAAATAATTCTGTCCAAAAATCTGGAAGGATATCTTCCAAATGTTTGGAAGGATATAGCTCATAGCTAACTAAGTACCGAGAGAAGAAAATAATTCTATCCAAAAATTTCCAGTGAAAATGGGATCTATGTTGCTTATAGTAATCTTTGGGTTTCCATGTAGCTTTTGAATTGTTTCCATAAATGCAGTAGAAACTGTATTGGCTTTAAATGGATGTGATAATGCAAAAAAGTGTGCATACTTGGTAAGTCTATCAACTACCACCATGATGACACTCTTTCCTTCGGACTTGGGTAAACCTGTGATAAAATCCATTGAAACCTCCTCCCAACATTGGCTTGGAATGGATAAAGGTTGTAATAGACGTGGGGTCTTAATTGTTTCAACTTTATTTTGTTATCAAACCAAACATTCCACCACAAACTTTTGAATATCTGATTTAAGGTCATCCCAAAAAAATTCCTTCTTAACCCTATGGTAAGTTTTTAAAAGTCCTGAGTGCCCACTTAAGGGAGAAGTGTGCAATTCCATAAGAATCTTTTGTTTGAGTTGGGAATTCTTACATAGGTATAAGCGATCTTTGTACCATAACGAATCATTTTTCCACCTAAATGTATCAGATGTACTGGGATCTTGTTGTAACTTTCGAATGAGTTCCCACACTTCTTCATCATTTTTTCATTCCTCCCTTGCTTCATTTATCCAATATGGTTGGATAATAGAAATGGCGCACAACAATGCTTCCACATCCTCATCCTTTCTTGAGAGTGCATCTGCCAAAACATTTTTCTTCCCTTTATTGTAGATGATTTCAAAGTCATAACCCAACATCTTTGTGACCCATTTTTTTTGCTCTTCAGAGGATAATCTTTGTTCTAAAAATTATTTAAGACTATCATGATCCGTTTTTACCTTGAAGTGTCTTCCCATTAGGTAGGGTCGCCATTTCTTAAGTGCATGTAGTATTGCCAACATTTCCTTCTCATAAATAGCTGTGTGTAAATACACTCCCTTAATTGGATAACTTTTGAAAGCAACGGGTCTTTCATCTTGCATTAAAACAACACCAATTCCATTTCCTGAAGCATCACATTCCACAATAAAGGTTTTTGTGAAGTCCAGCGTATCTAAGGCCGGTGCTTGGCACATTGCCACTTTAAGATGTTCAAAGGCCTTTGTTGCTTCTGGAGTCCATGAAAATGCATCTTTCTTCAATAATGTTGTTAGAGGTGCTACTATTCTCCCATAATTCTTAACAAACTTGCAATAATACCCTATCAACCCAAGAAATCCTCACAGATGCTTTATGGATGTGGGGATTTTCCTTTCCTTAATCGATTTAATTTTGCTAAGGTCTACCTTAACACCTCATGAGATACAATATGACCCAGATATTGCACCTCTTGTACTCCAAAGAAACATTTGGAGATTTTTGCATATAATTGTTTCTCCTCCAATAGTTTCAGCACCCTGTCAACATGTTCAACATGATCCTTCCAAGACTTGTTGTAGATTAGTATATCATCAAAAAATACTAACTCAAATTTTCTAAGGGTGGGTTTGAAAATGGAATTCATCAAACCTTGAAATGTAGAAGGTGCATTGGTAAGGCCAAAAGGCACGACCAAAAATTCATAATGACCCTCATGAGTTCTAAATTTTATTTTCGGAATGTCTTCAGTCTTCATTCTGATTTGATGATATCTTGAATGAAGATCCAACTTGGTGAAGTAAATTGATCCACGCAATTCATCCAACAATTCATCAATGACAAGAATGGGAAATTCATATTTAATAGTGAGCTTGTTGAGATCGCTATAATCCAGACACATGCGCCATGATGCATCATTCTTGTGCACCAATACTACTGGAGCAGAGAAAGAACTTTGACTAGGTTGAATTATAGTAGTCTCTAGCATTTATGCAACCATACGTTCAATTTCACTAGGGATTTCTGTATGGCCTGATGTTTGGAGGAACACTTCTTGGAATCAAATGAATAGCATGATCATGATCACAAATAGGTGGGGGACCTTTGGGAGTCTCAAATACCTTGGAATGATTATCCAAGGCTTTATGGAGACTTGGAGAAATACATGATTTCGATGTTGGAACCTCTAGCGAACATAATTGTGCATTTACACATTGTTGTTCCTTCATTAGAAGCTTTGTCATACCATTAGAGCTTATTATATTTCCCGGTTACCCTGCAATACCACTTAATTCAACTTCCTTTCCTTCTGCATAAAATTTCATGAAAATTTCTTGAAAATTAAAAGCTATTGTACCCAAGGATTGTAGCCTTTGGACCCCTAGTACAACATCAGCACCACCCATTGGAATGGAAATCATTGGGCTATTCAATACATATTCTCCCATTGATAGCTTGATATTATGGCACTTTCCAGAGAAATTTATGGTTCCTCCACTTGCAATCATCACTTGACACTCTGGTGCTTGATATAGGAAGAAATTCAATTCCTTTGCTATCTTACAATGAATAAAATTATGGGTACTTCCCGAATCAATCAACACTATTACCTTTTTCTTCTTGATATTTCCTTCTATCTTCATAGTTTGAGGAGTGGTAATTCTAGCCAATGCATTACAAGATATGGTCGAATTCATTTCTTCTTTATCTAGGGTTTGTTCCTAGAGTATATTCTCTTCTTTTGACATTTCGTGTTCCTTTTCTTCCTCCTCTTCGCAATCTATTTAGAATAATTTCTTCTCGGCACACTTATGATCTTTAGTGTATTTGCTATCACAACTATAACAAAGCCCTTTTGCTCTTTTTTCTTCCAATTGTTATGGTGTCAACCTTGTAGGTTGTGGAAGGCTAGGGGAAACAACACTTCCATCTTTATAGTTGTGAGTGGTAGGATTCCTGGTTGCCATAATTTTTCTTTCCATTTTTCTTGCTAATCTGAATGCCTTCTCCAATGAATCAGGTTCCCAAAGGCGAACCTAATGTTGGATATTATCCTTTAAAGTCCCTATGAAAACATCAACCCTATGCTCCTCTGGAATATCTTTTACCCTTATGTTCAATTTTTGGAAGTCCTCAATGTGCTCCATCATTGAATCCCTTTGTTTGAGATTTATCAATTGGCTAAAAAAGGTGTTGATTTTTGTATCCTCATAATGTGCTATCATTTCTTCCGTAAAAATTGCCCAAGTGACAATCTGTTTACGAGAGCAAAGCCATAGATACCATACAAACTAATTTGGTTCCAGATATAAAGTTGCAATGCGTACCTTTTGTGTGTTTTGCACATTATGGAGATCGAAAAATTGCTCCATCTGTAGTATCCATGTTCCGGGATCCTTGCCATCAAACTTCCTCATATCGATTTTTGGATCATGGTGGCTCTTCAATCCAACATTAGAGTCTATGAAATCATGAGTAGCATTTCTTTTGTTCTCATCATGAGTTTCCTTTACTACCCTTTCACCGTTAGTGACCATTTATTATAGCAACTTATTCAAATTGATCTTCAATTCTTCCATCTTATCGTCCATGCCATTCATCTTAGCTTCCATGTCATCGATCTTACCTTCAATTCCAGCCATCTTAGCTTCCACGCCATCCATCTTAACTTGCATGCCATTCATAATAGCTTCCACGCCATTCATCTTGGCTTATTTTACCTTTAGTGAGAGTGAAATTTGTTGTACTTGGTCTTGTAATTTTGATATATCATGTTGCATTTCTTCCTCTTCTTCACAAGTCATGCTAGAGATTTCAGGTTGCTTACTAGTTGTTTCCATTTTCTTTCCTTGGGTCATTAATTAATGCTAATAATTCTTCACTATTCCCTTTGAATACCTTCTAACTAATTTTTCAAACCAATCTTATGCAAAATTTTAAAAAAATTACACACCTTTTGTTTCACTTTGTAAGTGCTCGATATTGAATCTGTTGTATCTCTGTAACTGCGGATCTTGAATATCTGAAATCTTGTCTAGCAGTAGCCCTTTGCGTCCTCTTTCTAACCCCACAAGTCTAACCAACATTGGATTCTCCAAGAAAGCATTATGCCAAATCGCCCACGATGACCTGATTATAAACTAGTTCAGTAGAGCGAACTTGTACGACATGCAACGTGTCACTACTTCGACCTTAGTACTTGAAATGGATACACAGAAAACTACATGTCGTCCTCTTTCTCAAACTTCTTACGAAATCCATCTGATGGTCAAAACAAAATTTATGACGATTTTCCCCAAGTCACTTGTTTGGAATGTAATTCGGGAGTCTACAAAAATCCTAACTTCCTCAAACCATATCTCCACAAATATAGCGATACAATATCTGAAATTTGGACCAAAAGTTCAAAAATATTTCAGCTCAAGTGGATTTTTTAGTAGCTTCTAAAATGTCGCAAAAAAAATTATAGCAACAATGCCACGATGACCTGTTTGGAATAGCGAAACCCTATAATCCAAAGCTCCGATACCAAATGTTAGGAAACTAGCCCACAAAAAGATAGAAAAGATAGACCAACGCCTTAGAATTCAGCCTCTTCGAGGGGGAAACCTCCTTTACATTACACAAATGAACAATTCTTGGATGATACAAATGACTAAACCTCCCTTCTATATATAAGATTATAAAGGGTCACAATATAATCAAGCCGACATAACAGTAATAACATAAGGGCACAAAAATAACAATAGTGGGTTTTTGATGGGGCATTCTCATAACAATATGGGGACAATAGGGGCACAATAATAACAATAAGGGATACAATGACAATAATAATGGGGAATCACTAGTATAATAGGGGCCTAACCCATAATCACTAATTCCATGCAAATACCTAAAAACCCTTTTCACTGTTATCCAATGCTCCTTTCTTGGTTTTCGTTATCACCCCAAGAAACTCTCCTAGGTTGTATATCAGAGATGCTTGGGAACATTACAAACTCAACAAAAATGTTGGAAAATGGTGGATGAATGAAAGAAATGCCGCATATTCAAGCCAGATAACCACTTCTACTATGCTTAACCTCAGACATGGGTGAACAACCCCATACTACAAGGCTATAGACCACCAATTACTCACAGTTTTAAAGAAAATGTGAAGATGGAGAATACTAATCACACCAGCAGATGCACAGGATCCTGTGATGGCTAGTTGCAACCAGTTAAAAGGTCTGTAAATCTGTTTCTTAATGCGCAGACAGGATGACAGCTCTTTGGCATTAAAACAAAATAAACCTACATACATATTCAATAATACATGCTAATTCTAACACAGAGGTGGGATGACAGCCCCTCTAATGCTAAACATCAACAACACATGAATAAATGCATGACAGGCATAGCCTGGAACATAGAAGAAGTGAAAAATGAGAAATTGACAGCAAAAGAAGCTTGCATTAGCTGAAAATGAAGACCAGAAGCTACATGTGTCACAATATTTACAGTCTCCAGAAGTTGAAGCTTACAACAATATGACATTCATCAACTTGATTACATCTTGCTTTTTGGTATATATAGAGTTTGTTCACAAAAAATCTCTACTAACCTATGTGTGGAGGGTTCATAACTGACCACCAACCACGTTTACAATCAGATATGGGTCTCTGATGCAATTTGATTGTTTTTAATGGACAAAATGACCTTTGTGCTACTCTGTTGTACTTCACAAACAAGTGAAAAGTCATGTTTATCTGCTCAAGGCTATCCTTCTCATCCTTGGCCGTGCTGCTCTTTAAATATGGTTGCTAGGGATTCAATGCGCAGCGTGCTGGTAGGAAGCTGAACACTGTTATCCTTCATCCCTTTGAAGCATGGCAGAGGCAGTGGATGCAGGCGGCATGGAGGCACGGTAGGAAGCATTTCACAACAGCTATCGGGAGCAAGCTGGAATCAAATGTGGGATGTTGGATTAAAAAAACAGGCGGTGGATATTGAATCAGAGGGGCTATCGGAGGTCAACGGGATCGGACGAATGAGGGCCATCGGTTTGTAGTCGGGCAGATCCAACGGCTATCGGGCGGTGGAGGTGATCGACAGTTAACAAGTGGGGAGCCATACAGGAAGGTCGGTAAGTGGTTTCCCTACACCGCTTCGGAAGCTATGGCGATTTTCATACTACGGGGCGTGATGCAGTTAAATTATGACACGTGGTTGTAGGGTCCGGCGGGAAACCGCTTCCTCGCGGGTTATAGGATGTGCAGGTTCACGGGGTGGGGGTCGTGTATGGCGTTGGATCATGGCAATGGATGATCAGACGTTCACGGTTAATTACATGCGCTTATCGAATGATGTGACATGTGAGGGTCCACTGAAGTATTTTTATATGCACGCGACTATATAATCCAAGGTTGTAAGTTTAGCTATGTGCCGGGGACTAAACGAAGAATGGTTTATACAGGGTTTTAAATGCGTTATGAGGGTTTTTAGTGTTTAATCAAAAAATGCTTGGGAGTCGGGAAAAAGGGTTTATGTGGGGTTTAAAGGAGAAAAATAGGGATAAAGGGACTTAAAGGAGAATAAGGAGGATTTAAGGGGAAGGAGGAAATGGAGGTGTGGGGAGTTATAAGGCTATAATGCAAATGAAGGGGAAGGATATAATACATTGTTGCAAGCTCCTTTGCAACCAAAATCAGCATTGCCCAACCTGGTTTATCCAACAAAAGTTGAATAACATAGCAGAGCTAACAATGGCTCCTTCTAGGGATGAGATCCTCCCTATGAGTTCTCAAGAACCTGCAGATCAATGCCTTCCAGCTGAAAATAAATTAGCGAAAATTCCTAGTGTTCCATTGGGCATCGAGTCTACTGCACCTATACTAAAACTAATAAAAACACAATATTTACAATTTTTATGGCCAAAGACCTTAAATCACGTAAACTTTCAAGAACCGCCCATTAACTGGGCCATCAAAAATTGCTTCTCCTCCCATACTTTTCAGTATGAAGGTGTTGTTCCCTTGAATCTATGAAATGATGAAAGGCCCTGTTCAGAAAGCATCAAATTTCCCATGATTGCCTTTCTTTTCCTTCAGTGCATCCCATTTCAAAACCAAGTCACCAATCTGAAAATTATTTGTTTTTGCCTTTTTGTCAAAGGCTTCCTTGAGATTTCTCTTATGTGCTGCAGCCTTTTCAACCAGCTGTTCTCTAATCTGATGTACCTCTACTAAATCAATGATCCTCTTTGCCGTGTCTTCTTCCTCATCCTCCTCTTCTTGAAGGAATTTTCCCACAGGGAGAGTTAACTGAATTGTAAATACAACTTCAGTTCCATATACTAGCTTGAAAGGAGAATTCCCTGTGGATTTTTTAATGGTCACTCTGTCAGCCCACAATGCATACTTGAGCTTTGAATCCCAATTCTTTTTATTGTACTCTAACAGTTTTTTTATTATCCTGATCAGACTTTTATTAGAGGATTCTGCCAGACCATTTCCTTGTGGATAATATGAGGTGGAATGAACAAGTTTAATACCCATAGAATCACACATTTCCACCAATTCCTTTTCCCTAAAGGTTGCTGCATTATTTGTGATTAATTTATGTGGACAACCAAATATATTGAAGATATTCTCTGTCAAAAACTTCGTGACCACATTATGATCAGCCTTCCTTGTAGAGACTGCTTCAATCCACTTAGTGAAATAATTAGTAGCTACTAATATTCATTTATACTGGCCACTAGAATGTGGATAGATTTCTCCAATAAAATCCAAGCCCCACTGCTGAAAAGGTCCTTTTGCAATTATTGGTTTTAGGGGCAGGGATTTCAACTCTTGTTTTCCTTCAAATCTTTCGCACCTGTCACAAGATTTAACAAAAACAAATACATCAGAAAATAAAGTGGGCCAATAGTACCCAGCTCTGAGAATCTTATGGGCAGTAAGTTTCCAATAATGGTGCCCTCCACACATGCTGTCATGTAACCGTTGCATCACTTTTATTGACTATTCTTTGTCCAAACACCTTAAAAATATTCCAGATGGATCCCTCGAGTAGAGCAGATTTTCATTAATGCAATATTTAGTTGCTCTAAGTTTTAAAGTTCTAGCTTGACTTTGAGTAAATCTTGAAGGGATTTCTAGCTTCAACAAGAAATTAATTATTCTAGCATACCAATTACAAGAAGCTACATTCTCGGCCACTGACTACTTTCTCTGTGGTTCAGCTGTTTCCTCTTGTTCTTCCTGACCATTTTCTGCAATAGTGCACAAGAAATCAATATCTAAAGACCTGCAATTTTCTTCAGCTAATAATTTGGCAAGACCCTGACCTCTAACCAGCTTGGTGTGCTTCAGCAATATATTAAATTCTATCATTTTTGCAATCCATTTTTCCCTTCTTCCATCAGCATCAGGTTGTCTTAAGACATATTTTATTGCATCAGAGGGTACATATGCAATTATCTTTGAATGTAAGATATAAACTCTGAAAGCTTTCAAGGATTTAATAAGAGCATATGCCTGTTTTTCAATAATATCATACTTCAGTTTAGCATCCCTTAAATTTTTGCTGAAAATGCCACTGGATGCTCTGAACCTTCTTCATCTGCCTACAATAAAACTGCTACAATAGTGTCTTCAAAGGCAAATGAGAATACATGAAACTCCTTGCTATAATATGGACTTATTAATGTGGGAGCCTCCATAATAGCTTTTCTGATGGAATCAAATGATTTTATAGTTGCATCAGTCCATCTTACCGCTGACCCTTTTCTCAACATGGAGGTAATATGCTTCACTAGTTCTGCAAAATTTGGAATAAACCTCCTTACAAAATTTATTTTGCCCAGAAAGGACTGGATATCTTTCTTTGATCTAGGAACAAACAAAGTCTGTATTGCTTTTACTCTTTCTGGGTCAATTTGAACACCTGCAGCAGACACCACATGTCCTAACAGCTTGCCTTCTTCTAAAGCAAATTGTGATTTTTTGGGGTTGACTAAAATTCCAAACCTCCTGCACTTCAAAAACACTTTTTTCAAATGCTACAAATGATTTTGATGGTTGTTGGAGTATACTATTATATCATTAAGGTAGATAAGAATATATTTATCCTTCTCTCCCACAAATGCTATATCCATAGCTCTCTGAAAGGTTTCTCCAGCATTCATCAATCCAAAAGGCATTTTGGAATACATGAAAGTTCCCCAAGGAGTGGTAAATGCAGCCTTCTCTTGATCATTTGGATGCACAGTAATCTAATTAAGGCCTGAAAAACCACCCAAGAAAGACATTACTTTGGATCCTAAGACCTTCTGTAGCAAATGCTCCATCTTTGGTAAGGGATAATTATCTTTCTTTGAGCATTTGTTTAGATTTCTGAAATCAACACACAGTCTGATTTCTCCACTTTTCTTCCTCACCACCACTAGATTGGCTACCCATTTAGAATATCTAAGAGGGACTATGATCTTGGCAGCCAACAATTTTTTAATTTCTTTTTCAATTCGTGGAAGAAGCATAGGATTTATCGGTCTCAACTTCTATTTGAAAGGAATAGCATCTTTCTCTAGAGGGATTTTATGTTGAATTATGCTTTTATCATATGTTTTCAGATCACTATACTCCCAGGCAAACACATCAGCAAATTTCCTCATTAAATTGTAGTATTCAGCACTTTGATCATCTGATAAATGAGTGGACAAATTCACATATCTAGGTTGACCTGGACTTCCTATATCATGCTTACAGACTGCAGATTAGTCTTCTTTTTGGGCAGCTTTGTAAGGCACATCATTTTGGTCAAACAGTGTTTCTAGAGGAATTAGACCCTTAGGAATATGATTGCTGGGAAGCTGGACAATGCTCTCTTTACCAATTCTATTTCTAAGCTGGGATTTGGGGTTTTCTAACAAGGCTTCATTTTCTTGGTCAATTTTCATTTCAAAGAAACTCATCAATGACTTGAAGGTGTTGGGTGTGGAGCCTGATTATCTTCTATATTCAAAGGTATCGCCACATAGGACCCCAGTTCGAAATGGGGGCGGCAACGCCGCCCGTAAAATATTCGCTGTAGGGGGGGTCCAGGGGGGGGCGGCTGCGACCTTTGGGAGCCCCCCCTGGCGGGGGCTTTCGGGGGCAACACCCCCGAAGCTAAAAACAACTGTAAAATTGCCTTGTAAAAGTATAGTAATTTCTAGTCAATCTGGGTCGTTCATTAGGTGAATGATCTGACGGTAGAACTTATGTTTAGTTTAGGGTTTTTTGCCCTAGAAGGCAACCCCTCTCTTTGTATGAGGGTATTGTATTTGAGGCTGTGAGATATAGATGTGTATTGTGTGAGCGAGAAACAGAGAGAGGTGAGACTGTGAGAGAAAACAGAGGATATTACAGCAGATTTGTTGTAGGTTGTGTCTCTTCATTTTGCTGGATAATAAAAAGGAAGGACTGGCTATTCGGGGTGGACGTAGCCCAAACTGGGTGAACCACGTATATCTGTGTCTCTCTTGTTTTGTGCATTTTCTGTGTTTATATTTCTGCAATATTTTATGTGTTCCATTGCTCCGTAATATATAATTTTCTAACAACTGGTATCGGAGCCGAAGGTCTATTTGGCTGATAAACTCGCAGGAAAGAAGGGTTCCTGGTTCGAGTGGGAGCAATGGCTGAAGATGGTAAGTTTAGGGTCGAGAAATTTAACGGCCAAAACTTCTCGTTGTGGAAGATGCAGATGGAAGATTATCTGTATCAGAAAGATCTATACCTACCATTGGGCGGAAAAACAAAGATGCCGATGGGTATGAAAGACGAAGAATGGAACCTTCTCGATAGAAAGGCACTCAGAACAATACGGTTGTGCCTTGCTACGTCAGTCGCCTTCAACATTTCGAAGGAAACCACGACAGAGGGTTTGATGCAGACGTTTTCGAAACTATATGAAAAACCCTCGGCCTCAAACAAGGTATTTCTTATGAAACGATTATTTAATATGAATATGTCAGAAGGTGGATCTGTTGCAAACCATTTAAATGATTTTAATATAGTTACAAGTCAGTTAAGTTCTGTAGGGGTAAACTTTGATGATGAAGTTAGAGCTCTGTTATTCTTGTGCTCATTACTAGAAAGTTGGAATGGTTTGGTAATGGCCATTAGTAACTTCGTTTCTGGATCTTGTACTTTAAAGTTTGATGATGTTGTCGGTGCTATCCTTAGCGAGGAAATGCGACGGAAAAGCTCTGGTGAGACATCGGGAAATGCTTTGAGTGCAGAGTCTAGAGGAAGAAAAATGGAAAGAGGAAAGAGCTCAGGATATCGCAGTAAATCAAGGAAAGGCAGATCCAAGTCCAGATCGGGGATAGTGTGCTGGAAATGTGGAAAGAAAGGACACCTAAAGAAAGACTGTAGATCTCGGAAGGGAAAATAAGGAGATGCACAGCAAGAAAACAATCATGAAGCAAATGTGACAGGTGAGGTGTTACAAGATGCTTTGATTCTTTCTTTCGAAAATATTACTGATTCCTGGGTGGTAGATTCAGGGGCTTCATTCCATGCCACACCTGATAAGAAATACTTTCATGACTATGTTCAAGGCGATTTTGGACAAGTTCGTCTAGGTGATGATAAACCCTGTAAAATCGTTGGAATGGGTAAGGTTCTTGTAAAACAGCAGAATGGAAACCAATGGCTATTAAAGGAGGTAAGGCATGTTCCAGATCTAAAGAAAAATCTGATTTCAACAGGGCAGTTAGGCGATGAAGGTTGTGTGACAAATTTCACAGATAAAGCTTGGAAGGTCACTAAAGGAGCCCTGGTAATAGCAAAAGGCGAAAAGGTTGGTACATTGTGAACCCGAATGTTATGAAGAAGCAATGCAGGTTGAAAGCAGGAAGAAGTGGGAGGTAGCCATGGAAGAAGAGATGGACTCCTTAATGCATAACCAGACTTGGGATTTAGTCAGGTTGCCTGTAGGAAAAACGACATTGAAGAATAAATGGGTTTACAGGCTGAAGGAAGAAGATGGAGGAAAACAGAGGTATAAAGCTAGACTTGTGGTGAAGGGGTTTGCACAGAAGAAAGGTATTGATTTTGATGAAATATTTTCTCCTGTTGTTAAAATGACTTCAATCAGAACTATTTTAAGTCTTGTAGCAGCTGAAGATTTGCATCTTGAGCAGTTAGATGTAAAGACAACCTTTCTCCATGGGGATTTGGAGGAAGAGATATATATGCAGCAGCCACAAGGATATGAGGTGAAAGGGAAGGAGAAACTAGTGTGCCGGTTGAAGAAGAGCTTGTATGGCTTAAAACAGGCTCCAAGGCAGTGGTATCTAAAATTTGACAAGTTTATGTCTGAACAAGGTTATACTAGATGTCACTCTGATCATTGTGTTTATTTGAAAAAGCAAAATGATGGCAGCTATATTATATTGTTATTGTATGTAGATGACATGCTTGTTGCAGGATCTAACATGCAGGAAATAAATGTGCTCAAAAGAAAATTGGCAAATTCATTTGCAATGAAGGATTTGGGAGCTGCAAAACAAATCCTTGGTATGAGAATAACTAGAGACAGGAAAAATCGTAAATTAACATTGTCTCAGAATGAGTACATACAAAAGGTGTTGAAAAGATTTAACATGCACAATGCAAAACCAGTTAGTACACCTTTTGCTAACCATTTCAAACTTAGCAAGGAAATGTGCCCAAAGACCCAAGAAGACATGGATTATATGTCTAAAGTTCCATATGCATCAGCAGTTGGAAGCTTAATGTATGCAATGGTCTGCACAAGGCCTGATATTGCACATGCAGTGGGAGTTGTAAGCAGGTACATGAACAATCCAGGAAAGGAACATTGGATGGCAGTGAAATGGATTCTCAGATATTTGAAAGGTACCACAAATCAAGCATTATGCTTTGGTGGTTCAAACATCTCCCTACAAGGATATGTTGATGCAGATATGGCAGGTGACAAAGATAACAAGAGGAGCACTACAGGATATGTATTTACTGTTGGAGGAGGAGTTGTTAGTTGGGTTTCAAAAATCCAAAGTGTTGTTGCACTTTCAACAACAGAAGCAGAGTATGTTGCTGCTACAGAGGCTAGTAAAGAAATGATTTGGTTACAAAGGTTTATGGGTGAATTGGGTAAGGAGCATGATATGGGCACGTTATACAGTGATAGCCAAAGTGCCATTCATCTTGCAAAGAACTCAGTGTTTCATTCCAAGACTAAACACATACAGCTCAAGTATCATTTCATATGATCAGTGTTGGAAGATGGAGAGTTGAAGCTGGAAAAGATACACACTAGCCAGAATCCTGCAGATATGCTAACAAAAGTTGTAACCAGGGAGAAACTGAGAATGTGCTCAGTTTCAGTTGGTCTTCAAGGATGACGATGAAGATGAGAAATAGCCAGGTCCAAAGAGGAGTCATTTTCCAGCAAATGGAGCAGCGGTGGAGTTGCTACAATCAGTCTCCAAGTGGGAGATTGTTGGGTGTGGAGCCTGATTATCTTCTATATTCAAAGGTATCGCCACATAGGACCCCAGTTCGAAATGGGGGCGGAAACGCCGCCCGTAAAATATTCGTTGCAAGGGGGGTCCAGGGGGGGGCGGCTGCGACCTTTGGGAGCCCCCCCCTGGCGGGGGGTTTCGGGGGCAGCACCCCCGAAGCTAAAAACAGCTGTAAAATTGCCTTGTAAAAGTATAGTAATTTCTAGTCAATCTGGGCCGTTCATTAGGCAAATGATCTGACGGTATAACTTATGTTTAGTTTAGGGTTTTTTGCCCAAGAAGGCAACCCCTCTCTTTGTATGAGGGTATTGTATTTGAGGCTGTGAGATATAGATGTGTATTGTGTGAGCGAGAAACAGAGAGAGGTGAGACTGTGAGAGAAAACAAAGGAAATTACAGCGGATTTGCTGTAGGTTGTGTCTGTTCATTTTGCTGGATAATAAAAAGGAAGGACTGGCTATTCGGGGTGGACGTAGCACAAACTGGGTGAACCACATATATCTGTGTCTCTCTTGTTTTGTGCATTTTCTGTGTTTATATTTCTGCAATATTTTATGTGTTCCATTGCTCCGTAATATATAATTTTCTAACAGAAGGAACCTATTTATCTCATCATCATCATCAAAGACTTTCCAATGCTGGACATTATCAGGCAAGGATGGTCTGTATTTCTTTTGGACTTCATAAAATAGTCTAGAATGCATGGGAGGTATAAATAGACTAGAAGAAACAACAAGAGAATCAGCGAGCTGATTTTGGGCTCTAGGAATATATGAAATGCAGAAATAATAAAAATAATCTCTAATTCTCCATACCTCATCTCTGTATGCTTGCAGCCTTGGGTGCTTTGCTTGAAATGTTTTATTTACTTGTTGAATGATCAAATCAGCATCTCCAAACACCTTTATGCTTCTAATTCCTCTGTCTTTTGCTGAATTAAGGCCCAACAACAAAGCCTCATATTCTGCTATGTTGTTTGTGACTTAGAAAACCAACTTAAAAGATAGCTGAATGCTTTCTTGTTTTGGAGATACTAGCATCACTCCTGCTCCTGCAGTCTTCCTAGAACATGCTCCATCAAATAACATCTCCCAAACCTGACTTCCTTCCTCTTCTTCGACCTGAGCTGTTGGTTTCCTGAGCTGCATTGAGGCCTTCTGAGATTATTCTATTTGGAGAATACATGCTCCAAAATCAGTGTCCACTGCATATATAGGATGATTGGTAGGATTCTTCTCATCACTGATGATATATGCTAGTTGTGCTTCTCTATGCAATCTCCTACTTTCTTCTCCAAATATGGGGCTGTTGCATAAGAAAGATCATTCTGTAATATCCCACCTAGTCTCTTAATCCAACCTCTGGACAGCAGCATGCCAAACATGGGAGGGACATCTACTACCACAATATCCATCATCATACTCTTCATGGGCAGCTGAGTTAAGGTAATGGCCAAATCTTTCCTCAATCCAAGGCATTTCACTTTCCTTGAATCAAAAGAGAATAAATCATGATAGGGTGTGGTGATGTCAAGGCCTAACTCTTCCATGATAGCTTTAGGCATTAAATAGTGGCTGGCCCCTATATCTAGCAGGCAGTTGTGAAGGATTTTGTCATGAATGGTCAATGAGACATAAAAAGATGAAGAATTATTATCAGCATGTTCAATCATAGGGCTGAGCACAATGGCAGGCTTGTCATCTTGCAAATTGATAGAGTCAGTGGAGGTTTGTGTGGTTTCTAGCTCAAGGGCTTCAAGGATAGGCTTTCTAAATACTTCACTCTTCACCAACTCTACCAGAGGCACAGATATTTTCAATTTTTGAATTTCTGACTCAAAGATGAAAGAAGAAGATAACTTATCAAAACATTTTACCTCTTGAACTAGAGCTTTGAGGATGACTGGATTAGCTGCTGGTCTTTTCTACCTCCTATTCTGTGACTCTGTTTGGACATCAACTCTTTGGGCATGATTCTCTTTGACATTCTTTGCATTTGACCTCAAGTTATATCTCTGCTACTTTTCAACTTGTAGTACAACTTCTCTATCCCATTCCTGACTGTTTTGTTTTTGTAGCAATGATTCTTCATAATCAGCCAGAGTAAAAAATGTAGCACTGCCTTTATCTTCCATGCAATGAATTTCATCCTCATCTTCTTCAAATTGTTCCTCCTCCATGACTACATTTTGGAAAGGAGCTTTAACTTTCTTATCTTCTTTTGAATCTTCACCCCTTTGCATTATTTGTAACTGCTCATTTTCTCTTCTGAATGGATTGGAGTTTCTTGGAGCAAATGTGTTTTGCAGCCTTGTTTTTGCTGAATCTTGCTTAACCTTTAGCTTAGAAATTTCAGCAGCCAATGACTCTATCATCTTAGTCATTTTATCTAATTTAGGCTCTAAAGATGAAGCAGAAGAAGTAGAAGCCTGACCTCTCTGTCTCCTTCTGTCAGCTTGACCTTTTAGCTTCTCTGCAGCTGTTATCACTCAGGTTGTCCTTAAGCTCCGGAAAAGGATATGGCCGAGGTAACCACAGACCAACTTTGGACTGCAGGTTCTAGCCAACCTGCAATCAGAGAGGACTCTCTCTTTTAGGTTTAGCTTTGTTTGGAAAGGATTTTAGGCTAGGTCTTTGAGTTCAGAGGGTTTTTTGTTTTGTTTTTGGTGGGAAGGAAGATGTCTCAAGTAGAGAGGCAAAACATAGTCTGGTAAGTTTCAAACCATTGGGCGTGGAGTCAAGGAGTGGGACTGCTGGTGCGTTTTCTTGGTCACAAGAGAAATAAGGAGCAAGGTAGCCGCTCATGAAACAACACTTAAAGCTTAAAAGGATGGAATGAGGGATAAGGAATGAGAGGCAACCAAGAATCTCTCACTCGGCTTAAAAAGGGGGAAGGTGAATGACCTTTGTCTAGGAGCAATTAAGAATTCCTAGACAACTGTCAAAGATGAATGGATTAGGGGAAACATGAGCCATAGTGAATTCATATTCATTACTAACCCAGATGAAAACATAAAGAAATAGCAGAAAATGAGCATAGGGGCAGTTAAACTAATTCTAGACTATTCTTTCTTTCTACTATTTTAGACGGTATATCAATGGAAAAACAGAGGTAGGAAAACTTATTGAGTCATGTTGTAGCACAAGAATTCCAAATTCACTTCTTCAAAACCATTAGACACAGAGCAGACAGTCTTTCCTCCAAACCTTTCAGCAGTCTTTGATTACAGAAAACATATCAGGTATACAGTGTGAGTCTCCACTGAAGACTATCAACCAACCGACCCTTTAAACAATACAGAGGGTGGTATATATAGGGAAGATTTATCCAAATTATCTATTACAGCCGACCTAACAGGTCTGACAGAAACTGATTACTTTAACCTAATCTTATCCAGAAATAAATGCCAGAAAATATCTTTGAGCTATGCTGGGGGCAGCTGTATCAAAATGAGTTAATGTCTGTCCTGGTGGCTCTGTACTGTTCATCTGTCATAATTGTGCATTGGTCTTTGCACCCTTGCTGTTCGGCGGTATTGAATGCTTTTGACTGTGATTTGAGAGCTAGGATGGGCTTACTCCTCTTGATTTGACTTTCTGGGGGGCTCATCAATGTTCAGGTGCTTCGAGCCCCTAAAAAATCTTCGGCTGATACTCTTTGGCTCTTCTTCTTCCTCTGACACTCTTTGGCAATAAATTGATGCTGTTCGGACGTGCTGTGGGTCTCATTCACAAATAAATGGCCGCTGTTCGGCCTCTGTTTCTTTCAAAACTATTTTCTGCTCCTTCCGGCAAGCTTCGCGAAGAAAAATGGGTCATTCGGCGCCTTTCGGGCTTGCTGGGGGCCGCAGAATGAAACGATTCCTGAAGATTCCCCATTCAGGCCCAAAAAATCTAGCGATGAGCGATTTGCGCTAGCTCATCAAAAACTGCCTCAGAATCTGATTCTGGGGCTCCGAAGTGCGATTTTTTTTCCCTTCGCGCCAAAAAGTGTTGATGACATCAGCATGACGTAACGTTGTACAGTGGGTGACGTCAGAGATGACGTCAGCATGATGACGTGGCGGGATGACATCAGAATGACGTCATCATGTACGGATGGTGATGTGGCATGACATGTGGCAAGGGGCCACACAGGCAGATGACTTGACATGTGACTGGGCAGAGGGGGGTGACGTACGCAGTGACTGTGCAGGGGGGTGACGTAAGCGGTGACGTCACCGGGCAGGGGGAGGTAAGTGGTTTTGTGGCGCACCACCTTTGGGGGGGGAGCGATTTTGTCAGAGGGGGCTCCGCCACAGCCCAAGAGCTAACGCGTGGCGGGAGGTACGGCGGTAATACCGCCCATCTCCCGGACGCTAAAGCTCGGGCGTCTTGGAGATGGGACGGCCCACCCATCGTCGATCTGCAGGACAGACGATCGGACGACTGGCGGGAAGGATGAGGTGACGGCTGGTTAGGGCGGGGAATATGTGCAGAATATTCCCTTTTAAATATAGTGCGCAGTGGGTTTAAAACTTAGGTTTATGTGGGTTATGGGGGTTATACGGGTTTAATATGCGCGGGTCAATGTATTTGTGCACAAAACTTTGGTTTAGGGGTGGAAAAAGGGGGTTTTTTTTAGGGTTTAGGGCTAAGGGAGAGGTTATTAATCTGGCCAGGTGTCAGATTAATCCCTGCTTGGACACGGATGGGCTAAAACAGCCCCTGATGGACCATTTTTCCCCGGACTTATAAAAATATGGCTATATTGCCAGGGAGGGGATATTTATATAGGGGAATTTTATATACAAAGTTTTAATAGGGAAAGGGAGTTATATAATACTGTTAGTAGTTAATATGAAGGTGATAAGTAGGCGCCAAGGTCAGGGACCTTAGGCTAATTTGGGGGAAAAAGATTTTGAAAAGAATAAAATCCTTGAGTGAAGCAGATCTGCACCAAGGCAGCTGACATGGATGATGAAGAAACTAAGAGGAATCAAGCAGATCTTTACCTCTTTGGGAAGTTAGTAAGGGACTTTGGGGAAAATAGAAGAAGGGGGAGTTAGTTATGTTCACCTTTGAGCTCCTTTGAATGAAACTGCCTGATGATTGTGATCTGGAAAGGTAAACATTCAGCACCACAAAATTGATCATAAATCACCATTCTGCAACCATAGCTACCTACCCAGCCTATTCACCTATCATTCTTTCTTCTTTTCTGATTAGGGTGCACTTAGATTTGCAGACCCAGCTTTACAATTTTTCTTTTGAATTCTTCCTATCTAAATCTGCACTTATTTCTGCCAGGGCCCAGATTAAACAGTTGGGTCCCTTTGATTCTCTACCTATCTATAAAATTTGCCAAGATTAAACTGTTTGGACAGATACATTCTCTATATTCTAAAATCGGAAATTGAAACCTAGGGAGACCAAGATTTAGTTGTTTGGCCTTCCCTTAACTGAAAAACCTCACCAAAAATGGAATACAGCAGTGGCATTTGGACCAGGATGCTTTCATGGCATCTTCTTTGGTCTGTTCTGGAAATATGGAATACTGCAGCCTACAAAGTATGACATATTTGGCATGTAAAAATGTCAATCATGAAAAATGAATACCTGCTGCAGCAGGAGGCTAACAGCAGCCATGATATTAGATTCTACTTCTAGAGCTACATCCTGCATGTCTGCCAGTGTAGCACATCTTCTTTCTCTCAACAACAAGCAGAAATCAGAGTCAAAAGCATTGGCATAAGTGAGTTTGGCCTAGGTGGGGTTAGGTTTACCTCAACGGGTGTCTTACTATACATACGATTCAATTTATTATTAAAATCGGGTAAAGATTCACCATTTTCCCTCTTCAGATTAACAAACTCAGTATGGTAATACAGTAAGTCCTTTTTGTCTCCCCAATGCTTCAAAAATGCATCATCTAATGCTTCAATATCAGTTATAGATCTCTGGGGTAATTCTCTGAACCACTTCCTAGCCTCTCCATCAAGGCTCTGGACAAAAACTGTCATCCACACATCATTTTCACTTATATCTAAATTATCAGCATAACTGTAAAAAGCTTCTAGGTGCTCTTCTGCTATTACTCCCTCTGTGCCAGTGAATTTAGGCGAATATTTTTTATATTCCCCCACAGGCATAAGATTTAAAGGAACAGGCAAGACTAAAGGTCCATATCTAGCAGCAACAATTTTTTCTATCTTCATAGCTGCTTGTTGTCCTGCCATGATTGGGATATGTAGAGGAACACTAGCAGATTGAATGGTAGGAAGTAATGTGATGGATGGCAGAGATAAAGGGATGTTTTGGGCTGAATGGGAAGCTTTCTTTGGACTGAGATTCAAAGGGGAACTAACTGCACAAGGGGCTAAATTAATCTCTGAAGGAGTTTCCTTATTTACAGAGCTGGGTTCTAAATCTTCATACTATATATTTTCAGCTACAACTTTATCTTTCAGAGATGCATGAGATTTCTTAGGCTTACCTGATCCTGATGCCCGTTTCTGTGATGCTTTCTTTGATTTGACACTCCTCTCAGGGTCAGGAAATGGTTCAGCTGGAGATTTCTGAGGATCTCTTCAAGTGTGTCTCACAAACTAAGCCAGAACTTCAATGTGGAGTCACCAAAGGATGGTCTTCCTCCAATGGAGTCGCCAGATAGATTATTACAACTAGAAACTGTGTTCAAACCTTGTCTATCATTAAAACTTGAAGCTATGTCGTTCTCCCAGGAAAGATGAGTGTCAATTCTCCTCTGCCCAACAACGGCGCCAATTAATGTTATCACCCCAAGAAACTCTCCTAGGTTGTATATCAGAGATGCTCGGGAACATTACAAACTCAACAAAAATGTTGGAAAATGGTGGATGAATGAAAGAAATGCTTCATATTCAAGCCAAATAACCACTTATACTATGCTTAACCCAGACATGGGTGAACACCCACAGACTACAAGGCTTTAGACCATCAATTACTCATAGTTTTAAAGAAAATATGAATATGGAGAACACTGATCACACCAGCAGATGCACAAGAGCCTGTGATGGCCAGCTGTAACCAGTTGAAAGGTCTGTAAATCTATTTCTTAATGCACAGACAGGATGACAGCTCTTTGGCATTAAAACAACAGAAACCTGCATACATATTCAATAATACATGCTAAATTCTAATACACAGGTGGGATAACAGCCCCTCTATTACTAAACATCAACAACACATGAATAAATGCTTGACAGACACAACTTGGAACATAGAAGAAGTGAAAAATGAGCAATTGATAACAAAAGAAGCTTGCATTAGCTGAAAATGAAGACCAGAAGCTACCGGTGTCACAATAATTACAGTCTCCAGAACTTGACACTTACAACAATATGACATTCATCAACTTGATTACATCTTTCTTTTTGGTATATATAGAGTTTGTTCACAAACAATCTCTGCTAACCTTGCATGGAGTGGTCATAACTAACCACCAACCGCATTTACAATAAAATATGGGTCTCTGATCCAAATTTGATTGTTTTTAATGGAGAAAATGACCTTTCTCCTACTCTGTTGTACTTCACAAACAGGTGAAAAGCCGTGTTTATCTGCTCAAGGTTGTCCTTCTCGTCCTTGGCCATGCTACTCTTTAAATATGGTTGCTAGGGATTCAATGCGCAGCGTGCTGGTAGGAAGCTGAATACTATTATCCTTCGTACCTTGGAAGCATAGCAAAGGCAGTGGATGCAGGCGGCATGGAGGCAGATCCACCATTGGATATCGTGGATCGACAGCGGGAATCATTTCGCAACAGTTATTAAGAGCAAGCGGGAATCAAATGTGGGCCATTGGATTAAACAAACAGGCAGCAGAGATTGAATTAGAGGGGCTATCGGAGGTTAATGGGATCAGACGAATGAGGGTCGTCGGATTGCATTCGGGCAAATCCGACGGCTATCAGGCAGCGGAGGTGATCGACAGTTAATGAGCAGGGAGCCGTACAGGAAGGGCGGTAACCAGTTTCCCCGCACTGCTTCAGAAGCTGTGACGGTTTTCGTACCGCGGGGCGTGATGCAATTAAATTATGACACGTGGCTGTAGGATCTGACGGGAAACCGCTTCCTCGCAGGTTATAGGACATGAAAGGGGCGGGGGGCTGTGTATGGGGTTAGATCATGGCAATGGATGATTGGACGGTCACGGTTAATTTCACGTGCTTATCAAATGATGTGACAGGTGAGGGCCCGTCGAAAGTATTTTTATATGCACGCGGCTATATAATCCAATGTTATAAGTTTAGCTATGTGCCCAGGACTAAACGAATAATGGTTTATACAGGGTTTTAAACGGGTTATGAGGTTTTTTAGTGTTTAATCAAAAAATGCCCAAGAGTCAAGAAAAAGGGTTTATGCAGGATTTAAAGGAGAAAAACAGGGATAAAGGGACTTAAAGGAGAATAAGGAGGATTTATGGGGAAGGAGGAAACGGAGGTGTGGGGATTTATAAGGGTATAATGCAAATGAAGGGGAAGGATATAATACACTGTTGCGAGCTCCATTGCAACCAAAATCAGCTTTTCCCAACCTATTTTATCCATCAAAGGCTAAAGAACATAGCAGAGATAATAATTTTGACATAAACCTGCTCAATACTCTCATTGCATGCGCAATGTCTGGTCTAGTACAGAACATTGCATACATCATGATACTGACTGCACTTGCATATGGAACACGGGACATGTCCTCTTCCTCTTCTCATGTCCTGGGACACTGTTCAGCAGATAAATTCACACCTCTAGGAATAGGAACCTTCACCAGTTTACTATCCTACATATTAAACCTTTGTAGTATTGTCTCGACATACTTCCTCTAGTTTAATGAGAGCTTCCTCTTTGCCCGATCTCTTTTAATTTCCATGCCCAAAATATAGTTTGCAACACCAAGATCTTTCATGTCGAATTTGGAGGACAATTGGGTCTTCAAATCCTGGATAATTTCTTTGTCATTTCCAACCAGTAGCTTATCATCCACATACAAAACTATATAAATAACACAATCACCAATTAATTTAAAATACACACAGTGATCTGCTTTGCTTCTGGTGAAGCCAAGTCCCCGTATAAATGTATCAAATTTCTGATACCACATCCTTGGTGACTCTTTTAACCCATACAGAGACTTCTTTAACTTGCATACTAGTTCTTTCTTACCCTTCACCATAAAACCTTCAGGTTGCTTCATGTAGATATTCTCTTCTAGATCCCTGTGAAGAAATTTTGTCTTCACATCCATCTACTCTACCTCAAAATCAAAAGAAGCAAAAATAGATAGAAGTAATCTAATAGAAGCTACCTTAGCAATAGGAGAAAATTTATCACCAAAATCAATTCCCGACACCTGGGAATAACCTTTTGCTACCAACCAAGCTTTGTATTTCTCCACCTTTCCTTCTACATTTATCTTCTTCTTGAATGCCTATTTTCTTCCAATGGGTTTCCTTCCAGCCAACAACTCCATCAGATCCCAAGCCTCATTTTTGTGCAAAGATGCCATTTCATCAACCATGGTCTCTTTCTAGAGTTTTCCGTCCTCTGAATCTACTGCTTCCTTCACAGTTCTAGGATCATCATCAGTAATAGATAAAGCAAAATTTGAACAAAAAGTAGATGGAATATACCTTTCTAGCCACCTTCTTTCTCAAACTCATCTTCTCACACCCGGAGTTTGTGGCTCTTCATCTTCTGATTCCTCCTTCGTTGTAGAGTCTGATTCTTCGTCCTTTAGCTCAAACTCTATCTTCTTAAGTTCCTTTGATGGGACTTCATGTTTAGCAACATCTTTCACCTCTCTGAACACCACATCTCGGTTGTACACAACCTTCCTTGTTACTAGGTTCCAAAGCTTATAACCCTTTAAACCATCCTTATACTCAAGAAAGATGCACTTTTTATATTTACTATCCAACTTGGTTCTTTTCTCCTTTGGAACATGTACATATGCATCACATCCAAATATCCTCAGATGTGAAAGAGAGGGTTTCTTACTAGTCCATAACTCTTGTGGAGTCTTATCCTCCAACACTAATGAAGGTGATCTATTGACCAGGTAACATGTTGTCTCTACCACCTCTTCCCAAAATTCCTGTCCTAACTCGGCACCACTAAGCATGCTTCTTGCCCTTCCCATCAATGTGTTGTTTATTCTTTCTGCAACTCCATTTTGCTCAGGTGTGTATGGAGTAGTATTCTATCATGCTATACCACACTTCTTACATAATTCTTCAAATTCCTTGCTGCAAAACTCTCCACCATTATCTGATCTCAACACCTTAATCTTCTTCTCTCTCTGGTTTTCCACCAGAGCTTTAAATTCTTCAAACCTGTCAAAGACTTCATATTTCTTCTTAAGGAAATGTATCCATGTATTCCTTGAGAAGTCATCTATAAATGGTACATAGTACATAGACTTACCTAGTGATGGAACCTTCATAGGTCCAAACACATCACTGTGCACAAGCTCTAATATCTGTTTCGCCCTCTTACCATGAGAGGGGAAACTCATCCGATTCTGCTCCCATATACACAATTTTCATAGAAATAAAAATCCAGAGAGATATTACTCATACCTTCTACCATACCTTTACCATGAAGTATTCAAAGGCCCTTCTCTCCAATATGTCCAAGCCTTTGATACCACAACTGGTCTTCTCTCCAGAGACCACTAGATTTTTTGCTCCACTTTAAGGGACAACAAAACTGTTGCACCCATCAACAACAGTGCTACCTTGTAGCTTGTACAGAGTTCCAATTCGAACTTCCTACACCAATACCAGTGTTCCCCAAACTATCTTGCAGGTATCCTTCTCGAACATTATTTTTACACCTGCATCATCCAGCTTGCTTACAGAAATCAGATTTCTGGCCAATGCAGGAATATGTAGAACACCTGGAAATGTTCTAACCCTTCCACCTTGCAACTTCAACTTTTATTTTCCATGACCAACGATTCTAGCCTTCCTATCATCCCCTAAGAACACATCACCACCGTCATATTTCTCATACTCGCAGAACCACTCTCTATGGGGAGTCAAGTGATAGGATGCACCTGAGTCAATCAACCATGCCTCATGATCTACATGTGTACTTGAAGAAGCCAAGTACACATCCCCACCTTCATTTGAGGTGGTTTTTGCCTCTACAGAAGGAGCATCATCAGATTCCTTTCCTTTGTTGGGGCATTAGATATACAATCCATTTTGTAGTGCCCTTCCTTTCTGCATTTCTAGCACACCACCTTTACAAGTTTTCCTAGAGATTTAGATCTCCCTCTAGATTTATATCTCCCACTCGATAACTTATTTTGTTTCTATTTTAGGACCATCCTCGTACAGAAAAGGAATCACCATTATGGATCTCTATATTTTTCTATCTCATCTCCTCTGTTAGCAAGGATGAGACTATTTCATCGAACTGCAAGGCAGTTCCATTGCTACCTATTACAGTAACCAGAATATCCCACAAATTTGGTAGAGAACACAACAAACTAATGCACTTATCTTCATCTGAAATTTTAATATCAACGTATAATAAATAACTTACCACAATATTAAATGCGTTCAGATGTTCTGTCACCGAGTCTACATCTTTCATCCTCAGGTTATACAACTTTTTCGGTAGGAACAATTTATTCACCAGAGACTTAAATTGGTACTAAGTCCCTAACTTGTCCCAAAAAGCCTTCGTCGTAGCTTCCCCTAATACATTCAACAACACTGAATCTGAGACACACAATCGTATTATGCTCTTTGCCTTTCGATCCAACTTCTTCCATTCTTCATCGGACACTCCCATTGGTTTAGTACCTAGATCTACCGCGATCCACTGATCTTTATCCACCAACAAATCCTCCATCTTGAGTTTCCATAACTCAAAACTCTAACCATTAAATTTCTTGATCTCTATCTTTCCACTACTTGCCATCTTCTTTCACCACCAGAATCGATCTTGCAGATCTCCCATTGAACAGGTTCTACCATAGGCCCGAGCAAAACCCCTCAGCAACAAAGGTGTCCCCTTGAAGCCAAAACAGCTCTGATTCCAAATGTAGGTTTTAACCCCGACAGAAGTTACCTGCATACGAATTCTAAAACACAGAAAATAAACAATGCAAGAACATAACACATAAAACACATATACACAAATATTTTTCCCTGGATCCCAAAAATGGGACTACCAGCTTGATTTTTCATTATATTCCTTTCAATGTTACAATACATATTTATACATGCGGAAGCATCCAATACCATGGACCCAAAACCATCACGTCCAACACCATGGACTGAAAACCATCGCTTCCAAAACCATGTGCGAAAACCATACACAAAACCATAGGTAGGTCCACCAAACCTTATATAGGGTCCAAAAGAACATTTTCCTAGGGCGCTTCCCGGACCTCATAGAGGGGGGCTACCCTTGATCCCCCCACTACGCAATCAGTGCAACAAAGGGGGACCTCCGCCCCCCCTCTAACCCCCCCGGTTAACTACGTGGGCTAGTCGTGGAAAGAATATAACACAACCCAACATATTGCCATTGAAGAACTTGTTTGAGACGAAGAGGAACAACCTCTAGTTTCTACCAGTGAACCTGTAGATATCTAAGAACTTTTTTTTCGATCTCTTCACCTTGACCCTTGGTATTTTACACCCTTGAACATTTTAGGGCAAGGAATCTACATTACACAACTCCTTATTCTACCGTACCCAGTTTTGACTGGTTCACAATTATCCAAGAAGTGTCATGACAGATACATCCATGTATTCTACTTCTTTGAAGTCCACATTGTATGGTAGTTTTTTACCACCTGGATATCACTCTCTTGCAGCAGCTTATTCAAGAGCTTCTTCCTCGAACTCATATGCAAACATGTCAACTGGTGTAATTAACCCTACCAATGAAGGTTTGGCATCTGAACAAGCCATTAATATTATTTCTGGTAATGTTTGTAATCCACGAGCTAACCCAACAGGTGGTTATTATCCGCCTGGGGGGAAACCATCATATCTTCCACCTGGAGGACAACATTTTGGTGGACCTTACCCTACAGCTAGGTGGAAATCCCCTACTAAAACTACTTTAACTATGCTCAAATTACTCAAACTGGTTTTGTTCAGCCTGTTATGCCTTAACCCGCTTATGGAATGCCTTACCCTAGATTGAATACAGCTTGGAACCCTTCTCAATGGTCAATTCCTGTTGCTTCTCAGGTGCCTTTGTATCAACCTGGCCAACCTCTTAGACAACCTATGCAACAACTTCCTTTTCAAGGTATGTCTTCTCAAGTCCAACCAACCGTCCAGGCTACCTCATCGACACCTGCCCAACAATTTCTTTGAAAGTCCGCCCAATGTACCCATCAGACCATAGGGAAGTCTGCTATGGAAACGTTTGTTTAGAACCCAGGTTCAAGTTCACTAGGACTCCCATTCTAGTAGTATCACAAATAACTATCCCGCTTACATCACAGGTTACTTTGCAACATATTGTTCAGTATTTACCTCAGGAATATGGTGTTCAATCCTTTCCTACAATTCCATCAACACCTCAAATATCTGTTGTTTAGCCTATTGTTCCTTATATGCAAGTACCTTTTAAAGGGCTATATTTCCAAGGTTTACCCCATACTTAGTTTGTTCAAGCTACACCTTTTCTGTAGAAATTCTGCAAATTCTCTACAAATCTCACTCTAGGACTATGTAGAAAATCTGACTGTAGATTAACCTGATAATGCAATATAACCAAAGAAAAATACTATAACCTACTTCTACTATCAATTTGCAGAAGCTTAAATATTGAGCAAGTTTGAGTTGAACAATATAACCATAAGAAGAAGAATCAATGCACAATACACATGAAAATACTTTGGGAAAGCCTCAGCTAAAAACCCCACTATCTGTATTATCATACAAGGTGGAAATACATCAGAATTATAAAAAGCATTAGCTACCACAGCTAGCCAGCTCTTAGTACAATCCTCTTGGATGCTCACAGCCAATCAAAGCTTCTCACAAGCCTTCTCCTTTGTCCTCCAAGTTCCTATTTCCTTGGGCAATTCCTCTGGGATGATCTCCTTCACCCAGTGGAATGTTTCTCTCACACACTAGTCTAATACACTGTCAGAACTGCAGAATCCTTAAGGAACCTTGTCCTTCTACATGCATGAGTTTTCTTTATAGGAAAACACATGCAATTGATATTACACTATCCTTGACTTTAATCTCAACTGGGTCTTTCACAGAATAGACATGCATGAGTTTCTGATGAGGGAATCTTCAGTTATCTCGAGTACACTAGTTGAGTGCATGCATGCATCAACTGATTGATAACTCAAAATTAGGTCCTCAAACAGTTTGGAACTAATTTAACTGGACTTAACTCATTAAACTGAGCTAACTAATTACAACTCAAATATAACTCAATCTTATCTCCTTAATTAAGGGATAATCTCCTTAATTTAAGGGATAACTCTTGCATGACTTCACAAAGACTTATAACTTGAATTTCTCCAACTAATTAATCCATAATGAATTAATTAATTATTTCCAAGTAGCCGGTGAGACTAAATTCGATTTTAATTCACAATTTAATTCAAGGACAAATTAAAATTGAAATTTTTGGATTCTATTTTTATCATTTCTTGTTGCTATTTTCAACACTCCCTCTCAGCAAGAAAGGAATTCAACTCGATCCCGATTGTGAACCTTTGGAATGTTATGCATGCAACACTTCTCTCTACTGTTGTTGCTCCAATAACTCCAGAAACAAAATAACATCCAACCTGAATCAGTATGATGCATCTGTCATGAAAGTCTCTGACTACTATTGCCTCTGTCAACTGAAAACTTGCGCCTCGGCTGAATCTACCTTTCTGCACTGTTGTCAATCCTTCTCTGCGCTCTTTAGTATCTCACTGCTCTAGCCTCTGTCACTTTGCTCTTTGACTTCATCAATCCCACTGATTCCTCCCACTACTATGTAATTTGGGCTCCCATAGCAAGGTACAATCCATGAGATAAAACCTCTCAATGGAACCTGCCCAATTTCATCCTTCTTAGGACTATCACTTCACATCGCCCCACCTCACGCCTGGAGGTATGGATACATGTGATCCCTCTACCCACTTGTCCAATTGTGGCTCCTCCACAATTGTCTGAGACTTCTTCTGGGACTGCATATTGAGAGGTAATTTACTCTCCCTCTCAACCACCATGTCTCTAACATTTGCCTTTCTCCTCAAGGATTTGCATGCATCTTGAACCTAGAGAGCATACATGTTCTTAACTCTTGAACCGATCTATCTCACCTGTCTCGTGGTGATGTGTCTAAGGAAAACCTTTCCATTACTAAAGACAACATCATAGCCTTTGTCCTCCAACATCGCAACCGATACCAAGTTCTTCTTTAGTCCAGGCACATACTTCACATCTGTTAAGGTGATAAGAGCTCCATGCTCCCTTTGAAAAGCAAACGTGCCCACTCCTGAAACACTATACCTTTCTTCATCACCCATCTCTATGCGCATCTTGATGTCTTTCTCCTCCAAGGCACTGAATAAACTTTTATCACCAGTCACGTGGAATGATGCTCCATTGTCAAGATACCAAACACAACCCATCATTGATGACACCATGCGTCCGATGAGGGTAAATTCCATTTTGAACTGAGATGTTAATGCCTCACCTTCTGAGGATCCCTTCTTGGACTTATTCGATGGGAAATTAGTCACATAATGTCCCATCTCATGAAAATTAAAGCATCTCACTTTAGACTTGTCACCCTTCTTCCCTCCATGACAAGAATTCGATTTGGAATGGGAATCCTTCCCCTTCCCTTTCCTTGGCTTACTCGCTAAGGCCAAATTTTCTTCATCATCATCCTTGGATGAAGAACCATCTCGTGTGCTCCTCCTGATCTCCTCCTGCATGAGATCCGACCACAATCGTTCCCAATCTGATAGTTTCTCCCTTCCATTCACTGAGTCCTGGTAGCTATTCCAGCTCTTTAGAAGGCCAAGGAGAGCAAGGCTCATCATATCATCATCGACAGTAGTTATTCCCACACTGCTAAGCTCATCTCTGCAGTTGGTGAGCTTGTTCAGATATGTGGAAATAGTATCTCCATTCTCCATCTTGATTCTTCGAAGCTTATCCTTGAGCGCCAATTTCCTCTGGTCGCTACAGTTCTAGTAGAGGTCCTTCAATGTCTTCCATAATGAATATGGAGTATCCTTCCCATGGAGACTCGAGACAATACGGTCTTGAACTCCCTCAAGGATGATCCATCTCACCCTCACCACACACTTCTTCCACTCAGCTAACTCTTGTGCATTAGTTGAACCTGGCTTTGGGATTTCTTTATCAATGAAATCCTTCAAGCCATTGTCTTCTAATACAACCTCCATGCGATCTTTCCATGCTATTTAATTTGAGTTGCCTTCCAAGGCATGCTCGAGTCTCAAGCCATAGAACGCCATTGGCCAACCTTGAAGTATGATAAGAATTCGATTTGCACCTGCAACCCCAAACTTCAAACTTCAAATTCTCTTCTCTGTATACTGTTCACAAATCCGATAAACATTGCTCTGATACCATGTAGAACTTTCTCTATAGATCAGCTAGCTCTGATACCATGTAGAAATTTCTTTACAGATCAGCTAGCTTTGATACCATGTAAAAATTCTACAAATCTCACTCTAAGACTATGTAGAAAATCTGACTGTAGATTAACCCAAGAATGCAATATAACCAAAGAAAAATACTATAACCTACTTCTACTATAAATTTGTGGAAGCTTAAATATTGAGCAAGATCGAACTGAACAATATAACCAGAAGAAGAAGAATCAAAGCACAATACACATGAAAATACTTTGGGGAAAGCCTCAGCTAAAAACCCCACTATCTGTATTATCATACAAGGTGGGAATACATCAAAATTATACAAATCCTTAGCTCTCAGAGCAAGATAGCTCTCAGTACAATCCTCCTGGATGCTCATAGGAAATCAAGGCTTCTCACAAGCCTTCTCCTCTGCCCTCCAATCTCCTATTTCCTTGCACAGTTCCTCTGGGATGATCTCCTTCACCCAGTGGAACACTTCTCTCACACACTACTCTAACACACTGTCAAAACTGCACAATCCTCAAGGAACCTTGTCCTTCTGCATGCATGAGTTTTCTTTATAGGAAAACACATGCAATTGATATTACATTGTCCTTGACTTTAATATCAACTGGGTCTTTCACAGAATAGATATGCATGAGTTTCTGATGAGGGAATCTTCAGTTATCTCAGGTACACTGGTTGAGTGCATGCATGCATCAACTGACTGATAACTCACAATTAGTTCCTCAAACAGTTTGGAACTAATTTAACTGGACTTAACTTAGTAAATTGAGCTAAATAATTACAACTCAAATATAACTCAATCTTATCTCCTTAATTAATGGATATTCTCCTTAATTTAAGGGATAACTCTTGCATGACTTCAAAAAGACTTCTAACTTGAATTTCTCCAACTAATTAATCCATAATGAATTAATTAATTATTTCCAAGTAGCTGGTGAGACTAAATTCAATTTTAATTCAAATTTAATTCAAGGACAAATTAGAATTGGAATTTCTGGATTCTATTTTTATCATTTCTTATTGCTATTTTCAAGATTTTCAAACTCAATTTCTCCAAGGTCAACCCTTGCAAAGCCAACCCTTTCAAGGATAGTTTTTTCAAGTTCAAATGGGTCAGAATCTCGCCTTCCAGAATCAACTGTACCTAGGTCATATGTTTTAAAAACCTATTCAACCGCAATACAGTATGGCTCATCCTCGATACCTAGGAGGTATGCAGACTCCAACTACTTAGGTTATCCTAGGATATCCTCCTCCTAGTATGAGACTCACCCCTCAGGGTTATCATATCCATCGCAGGACCCTAATCACTAGTTGCCTTTCATTGCAACTCTAGATTTTCCTTACCTCTCTCAGTTGACTAATGATCCGCTTCTTTATTTACCCTATGCACCAACTATTCCTACTAAGTTTCCCAGTGAAATTTCTAAGTTTGAAGGTATGTCTAGTGAATATTTGCCCAACCATGTCATGACCTACCATCTTTGGTGTGCGTCCAACTCGTTAAATGACGATTCTATTAGATTACGACTTTTCCAACAAAACCTAATTGGTTCGACAGCCAAATGGTATGTAGAATTACATTTCCCTTCTTTCAACACGTTCAATGCCCTTACTAAAGCATTTTTGTCGCATTTTCAGTTACTCGTTCGGTATGAAAATGGAACTAAACTTTTGACTTCTTTAAAGAAGTCAACGTCTACCCATATCTCATATCACATTCATGAATGGAGACGAAGACATCGCCTAGTTAAATTTTACATTCTAGACCAGATTATGGCTGAATGGTTTATAAAATCACTTTTACCAGTAATAACTGAAGATGTGGCCAAAGGGGGTGTTGTAACTTAAGAGCAAGTAATTTCCCGCGCTCAATATCTTGATCTTGTTTATACTCAGTCTGGTAATTTGTATGAAAAGATCCCAGATTTACCCCAATCTACTCCAAATAATCCACCTCTTCTAGGATCACATGCCGCAGATGTCATGATTGGTTCTGTGAGCCAGAAGACGAAGAACAAAAAGAAAATTTCTAAAAATGTTCAAGTTTTGGCTCTATCTGATTCACTTGACAAAGATCCTTCTCCTAGAATTACTTCTGAAATCAACATTGTAGATTCATATACTAGCAAGGGAAATTCATTCGGAAATAAGAAAAAGGCAAAAGGCAAAACTAAACAAGACAACCGCTCTAAGGATAAATCAGCCAAGAACGAACCATCTAACCAAAAGAGAAAACCTCAATATCCTTACTTGATTTGTGAGGAAGATCATTACAATAAGGAGTGTCCTCACTAGGCCAAAGTTTCCAAATTTGTCAAAATTTCACCCACACCCACTGTTTTGAAGGATCCCTTTCCTCAAGATGGTAAAATTATCTCTCACGACCAATCCTCCTCATCCCCATCGACATATATCATGATGATGTCTTCCAGAGTTATGATAGCAACAAGATCCAAAGGTTACACATCAAAGAGTCCTATTAAAAATGGAGATGACTCCAGTTCATATGGTCAAACTTCTGCGTCTACTCCTCCTTCTTCTAAACCATTACACATTGAAAAACCAAATCCTGATATGGTAATTCGTCTACCTCCTAAGGGTATTCTTCGTAAGTCAGCCTTTAATCCTCATGCAAGGGCTGCCCAAAATTATAACATTGTTGAAGATTTGGCTATGTCACCTTCGTCCATGTCTGCCCTTGAAGTGCTGCAAATTTTTCTAGTGCAAAGGAAATATTATTATCAGTCATAGGAGCAGTAGATCCTCAAGGCTCCCATTTGATTTTTTTTTTTATCTTGAGAATCATGTCCCATTTCTCCCACAGCAACTGGCTTTAGATACCAATTCACATCAAAACTCGACGATTTTTCTGAACAGTGATTGACAAAGGAGCATTGACATGTATTATGTCCATTGCCTATTGTAAATCTTTACATTCTCCAAGAATCAATTGATCTCCCACGACTTTGAAAGCCTTCGATGGAAGAGGTTTTCTTCCATATGGACTTTTAAATGATTTACCAATCGTGTTAGATGGAAAAACAGTTGCAATAGACGTTGAGTTTGTTAATGCTCAACTTGATTACAACCTTTTTCTTGGCCAGAGCTAGACTTATGCCATGGCATTAGTAGTCTCGTCATATTTTAGGATGATTAAATCAAGTACTTTAGAAATTGGAGATCCATGGAAAGTACCGTCAGAATCAGAAATGATATTATATGGTGATGAAATTGCTCATAGTCCTTTTGAGTTAGCCTGTGAGGCCATTCAATATTTTTCCAACCCATCAACATCTAATGATGATTAGATGAATATCATCATTTATGAATATTCTCATTTTTCACGCTTGGAACCAATCTCTATGCCTGATCCTTTTAACAAAGATTTTTTAACTGACAAAGGGATTATGGAAGTTATGACCTTGGATGAAATGCCATGGGATGATACTCATCAACGTTCAACTTTCTTACCATATTTTGATAAAATTGAGAATAATTTTTCATCATTCTTTTCATCCGAAACCCTTAACGATCCTCAAAATCCAATATCTACCCTTTCTTCGAGTTTTGAATAGAATTTAGGGAACATATCAGCAACAGTACCTATCAATATCTCAGCGAAACCCACAATAATTGAAAATATTCATATAGGAGCCCCTTGTTCATTAGATGAGATTTCAACTTACAAAGCCCTATTTTAGGAATTATTTTTGCCTGGTCCTACGAAGAGATGCCACGAATCGACCCTAGCATTGTCGTACATGAAATAAAAACCTATCCGGATGTTAAGTCAGTTAGACAATGATTACGTCCCATACATCTATGAAAATTTGATGCTATCAAAACTGAGGTTGAGAAATTTATAAAAGCAAGATTCATTGACCTCGTTCCTTTAACCGATTGGTAATCAAATATTGTGCCCGTTAATAAAAATAAAGGAACCATTCCAGTGTGTGTTGATTACCGAGATATCAATAAAGCTTGTCCCAAGGACAATTATCCAACTCTGTATATCGACCAAATTATCGACGACTATGCTGGGAATGAAATTTTTTCCTTTATGGATGGATTTTTTCGCTACAATCAAATAAATATCTAAAAAATGCATCCCTTCCGATAAATATACTCCCTGCCGATCAATATAAAACCACATTTATATGCCCATGGGGGACTTTTTCTTATCACAAACTCCCATTTGGCCTAAAAAATGTTGGTGTAGCTTTTTAACGAGCAATTTCTTACGCATTCTATGATATCAAGCATATTGTTCAGCCTTATTTAGATGACCTCCCGACTCATTATATGAAACAAAAGGATCACCCAATGCACTTAAAATCAATTTTCATTAGGTGTAGGCATTACAATATTCTCTTTAATCTGCACAATTATTTTCTTTGTGTGCAATCCAGTCACCTTCTAGGTTTCATCATTTCAAAGGAAGGCATTCATGTCGATCCTCTCAAGGTAGAGGCAATTTTGAATTTTCCTGATCCTTCTAGCCTAACTCAACTCCAATGTTTGCAAGGGAAAGAAAACCGTTTTGCGTAGATTCATCCAAAATTATGTTGAACTAAAGTAGGGTTTTACTCAACTATTGAAAAAGGGTATTCCATTTTTCTGGGATGATATTGTTGCTAAAGCTTTTGATGCATTAAAGCATGAACTGACTAATGCGCCTTTACTGCATCTGCCCAATTATCATCGAGACTACTTTTTGTACTTAGTTGCATCTAATGCCACCATTGGCATGGTGTTAGTCCAAGAGAATGATTCTAGCAGCGAACATGTGATTTACTATTTGAGTAGGAGTCTCAGTAAAACTAAGATTAAATATGCACATGTGGAGAAGCTAGCCTTGGCAACTGTGCAAGTTGTTCAACGATTCCGTCACTATATACTTCTCCAAAAAATGACTATCATTTCATATTGAAACCCTATGATGTATATTCTCATGAAGCAACTACTAGGGGGAAAATACTCGAAGTGGATAGTCATTTTACAAGAGTTTGATCTGGAATTTGAAAAATCCAAATCAAATAAATCCTCGGTATTCATAGAACTTTTCTCTGACTTCCCCCATACTGATATAGAAAATGTATCAGAAGATTATTTTGCTGACGAATCTCTTTCTTATTAGTGTGTCTAATCCGTGGTATGGAGACATCATTATATATCTCCAAGAACAAACTTTTAGGCCTGAGTTATCCAAAACTAATCGTCGACGAATCCAATACCAATCCCAAAATAAAACATTATTAGCAACACTCTTTATCATCATGGTGCCAATTTTGTGTTTCGACGTTGTTTAACTCTAGAAGAAGCTGAAAAAATTTGAATGACTTCCACTCTGGAGAATGTGGTGGTCACATGTCCATGTATGCTACTGCCCAAAAAATATTATGTGTTGGCTATTTTTTGCCATCAATGTTTAAAGACTGCATCACTATAGTCTGAAAATGCCATAATTGCCAAATTTATGATCGCAAAAGCGAGCGCCTCCCACTTCTCTTCACCCAATCGTAGCTGTCGGTCATTTTTCCAAATGGGGCATCGACTTTGTCACTTATAACCCTCACTTGGTTGAGGGGCATGGATATATCATCCTTGCAGTCGATTAATTTACAAAATGGGCTGAGGTGATGTCTACATATAGATACGATGACAAGACTATAGTTATTTTCATTTTAGATCATATGATTGCTCAGTTCGGCGTCCCACAAGCTATTGTTACAGACCATGGTAGTCATTTTCATAACTTTCTGATCGTCAAACTATCCGCACAACTTGGCCTTTGCCATGATAGATCTACTCCATATTATCCACAAGCTAATGGTCAGGTCGAAGCTGTCAATAAAGTTCTAACAATATGCTTAAATGGATAGTTGGTATCCATAAAGGAAATTGACACTCTATGCTCTTTTCAGCACTATGGTCTTATCGCACTACTATAAAAACATCGACTGGTTTTACCCCTTTTCAAATCGTTTGTGGTTTGGAAGTTGTATTACCTATTGAATGTGAAATTCCATCTCTTAAATTAGCAATTGAATTATTACATGCTACCTCTGTAGACGAAGAACACTTTGTACACTTAGCCCATCTAGATGGAAATCATCGTAATGTTGTATTGGCTAGCAAAGCTCAGTAGAAATGTGTCAAAGCTCAATACGATCAGAATGTTAATCCTCATACAAATTTATAAGGTGACCTAGTCTTGGTATATGATCAAGCTCATGACAAGCTAGGTGTAGGGAAATTTGACCCCATGTGGCATGGCCCTTACATCATAAAATGCGTATTAGCTAAATGTTCCTATGATCTTATTGATTATGATGGTGTTCCCTTGGGAAAGCCCATAAATGGTCTTTACCTAAAGAAATATTTTACATAAATTTTTGGTGAAGATTTGTACATTATTTACCATTTTTAGATATGTGTGATAGATTAGTGTATTTTACTACTTCTTCTACTTATCTCATTTTTACACTTGATTTGCATATTTCAACATTTTCTTCGACTTAAATTGGCTTTGTTGATGGTGCTTTTCGTAGTACTCGAAATTTATCTTCCACAACTTGCGTTATCTATTCACCCAGTAACGAGCTAGTCTCTATTCACGAGATATGTCTCGGTCAAACAAATGAACAATATAGCAGAATATAGCACAGTTATTGAGCTAATGGCTGATGCCAACACATTTGGTTTCTGGCGTTTGATCGTTAGGTTAGATTCATAGCTCATAGTATTACATTTAAATAGTGTCTATTGAGTTAGGAGTCCAACCATGTTAAGGATGTTTTTACAAGTTTGTCTCTTGGAAAGGTGATTTGATTATATTGAATATCAACACATTCCGAGATATTTAAACATATTGATAGATGCATTGGAAAATCATGTGTTAATCAGACATTTGCAACATTTGTAAATTAAAAAAAAATAAAATCATTCATATATTGATCGAGATAAACATAGATAAAAGTAGCAAATTTTTCATTAAAATAGTGTTTGGGTGTGTCTACAAAATATGTTATCTGAGGAAATAAGGCCTCGTGACCTTTTATTCTCTGAATAGTACTGACATTAAAAGGTCAAAAATGGTCCTAGAAACTAGAACAGTTATGCATGGTGATGCTCATGATAACACACAATAGCAAGAGAAGCTCGATTCAGCAAACGTTTGAGTAGCCCGGGAACCCCAACTACGTGTCTCTGATAGGTGTGTAGAATTCCATCAACTCCAGTCTTTGGGATGTTGGCAGTGAACCTCTCAATATTGTGCTCGAACTCTATCAGGATGTCATCTGCCTCTTGGTTCGTTGCCGCAAAAACCATAGGATGATTATCTATTCTATCATACTATCTCATCCCGTCTAGTCGGGTTGGACCCACATCTACACATACATTTCGAAAAATTAGCCTTTGAGGAAAAAAACACTAAAAAATTAAAAACTTTGAAAATATGCCAAAATGAGAAAATATTACCTAGATCACCCCATTGAGCTCCAGTTCGAAGTGGGATATCAGGGTCACCTCTGTAATCTATCCCAGCATATGGAAAGTCCTTGATCAGAACAATCTACTCACTTAGCCAGTCAAAAAACTATGTTGTATACCTCACTACAGGACTATCACCGCCATGGCATGCCATCAATGCAACCCACCTCATCAAGCATGTATCCCTTGAATCCCCCTCGTCTGCCCGAATTTTCTATGGCCGAATAATAGGAACCCTTTCTAGGGAAAAAGCGACTAGAATGGCACCATAACCGAAATTTTTCATTTTACCATTATTGCACCTAGTCAGCTACCCAATCATGTTTACCACTACTGCCTTACACCATTTGTATATCGTGGACTCGCAGCATTCCATGGTCATCTGCATCTGTGCGGGGTGGCTATATGGAGGGAAACACTACCACATAGTTTGCAAAGAGTGAAATCAATGGTCCTCAAGGGTAATAGTTCGATGGATTGAATGTCAATCCATCCATCTTTGGGCGATGCACCCCTACAAAAGCATCATAAGTATCCATCGATAGTGTCTCCCCCTACTCTCAACCCAAAAAGTGAAAGATCGAATCCCCGATGAGATAACACAGTTAGGAAATATATGTCATTAGCATCAATGGTGAGGCGATAATTAGCAATCACGAAACATTGTTCCTGGACATTCCAGGTCCTCACCAACCATGTCATCAAATCTACCTTGGCTTTCATCCCAGGGATTATCCAGTATTTCAGGAGGCCGCAATTCCTAACTACAAAGTGGCTAGATTTGCCAAAGTAGCCACATCATTGGCTTCATGATCTCTCTCCCCTTGTTCCATTTTTGAGCAAGAAAAATGAGCTAAAATGGCCATTTTAAAGGAGCTATAGTACTTATTGAAATTCATTTCATATTTTTTGGGCCCCAAAGTTTTTTTTTAAATGACTCATGGCATCTGCGTAGCTTCCTTTTATTGACAGGGCATAGTTGCATGGAAATTTCCAACAAAATTCTGCGAAGGCTGATAATTTCTATATGGAAAATTCTAGTGGCCTACACAGACCCGATTGAGAAAAATCTGCGTAGGGACGAGGGCACATTTTTGGACAAATATCTGCCCCAAAAAAACAAATGCAAGCTTAAAATGAAAAAATAAATGGATAGAAAGCTAAGTTATGGAACGATCTTCTACTTGGCGGAAATGACACGTGATTTTGTCCACAAGCTGGCTCAAAATTAATCCTGGATGTTTTACGGTAAAAACACCTCTCTCTGCTCTGAACTGGTGAAAATGAAAATGGTAAAAATAAATTACTTTTTCCCACTTTTATAAGTTTTTTAAGCTTAAAAAATATTATTTTTGATATTTTGAGTCTTTTTAAGAGGGAAAACATATGTATGAGCAGTTATGACGAGTTATTGAGTTTGAATGTGCAAGATTGTTTACAGAGTCAAGATGAATCATTTTTGACATTTCAACAAACTTTTATTGCTTTTTATTCTCTTTAAAGATTACGAAAAGCAAAAATTCATGACATCTTCTTTTAATCCCTTTTCATACTTTTTCAAAAAAGAAAATATTGTCGAGTACTTACTTGTTCGAACTCATAAAAGTAAATGAACAATCATCCACCCAGTATAAGTTTACCCCTTTTACAATTGAGCAAAGACTGTTTAAGAAAAAGGTGTACATTGATCGAGCATGATCAACAGAGTTATCTCTATTATTTTATCCTTTTTCAGACCTGAGAGACTAAACCAACGAAAAAGAACATGATGGAGTCTACTTATGTTTTTCTTTTCTCTCTAAAAATGAAAAACGTCGAGCTTTACTTTCTCCGAGCTCGTTAAAATTTTATGGTTAAAGAGCTGAAAGAGTTTCCTTTGTGTGTGTTTTTCAAATCTCTTAAAAGAAAATGACACTAAGTTACACCTTTATTGGATTCATTGAAATTAAACAGTATAAGACTCGCTAAGCATGACGAATCCGAACCATTCCTTCTTAGGGTTCGTTAAAAATAATTCAATGGACTCATCGGAAGGATGAGGTTACAGTCCAAGCATATGTTATCCTCCTCACTATTGTAATAAATAAAGAGGTACTTGCCAGTAATGGTGGGGGGAGATTGGGGAAGGTGTCCATTTTACATCATCAGTTAAAAGGTAGCATGTCACTCTTGAACATGGCACTCCATCACATTCATGTCTGTGTTGGGAAATCCATTTTCCTTATAGTTAATCAAACCTCATTTAAATTATTCATGGTTTTGGGTATTATCGTTGAGTCAAATGTTGCCAAATAATTATAGCATCGTTATGTGTTCAACAAAAGTTCAACCTTGGTTCAAATCCTTTTGCAAAATCTTTTCCTTCATTCACGTCCTCCATCCTTGAGTCAGTCCTTGCAATTATTTTTAAAACTTGATAATGTTTTGTGCTGTAGGCTTTCCTACAATGAATCAATTGCTATCGACTTCAGCTCATCATCTAGGAAGTTTATTTAGAAACCTTCAGTACCTTAAATCCTGAATGCCTTAATGGTAGGTTTTTCACTTTCGACGATAGCTTCTCATCATTGGCATTTGATCGAACGATTCTATGAGTATTTGAATTAAGATCACATATTCGCACTTCATAGATTGTACTGGGAGTACCTTGAGAACCATTGTCATTATTGGTGGCTTCTCTCACGCTTGTTAACGATTCACATCATTGACCGATATTCAAGTGGTTTCTACCATGTTCAACTTCAAGACATTCACTCGCAAGGTTAGAATCGTACTGTGGATCGAGAAATCGAGATCAAGGACCTAGATCTAGCTTCATCAATCCAAGTTGTGAGGAGATTTTATATTCATGATTATGTAGATAGATGGTTTTGCCCATGTTGTGTCTAACATCTATATGATCTTAGTTTTTCCATGCTTTTTCATTGACTTCGCTTTACTTTGAGTATGGGAATGCCTACCTCAAAGATGATTTTTGATATATATTTTGCAACATGTTCCCTCGAATGTTCGTTGTAGGTTTTTGACCATTGCTTCTGATCCGATCCTTGGAATTATAAAGCGCTTCAATATTTTAAACTTATTTTTCAGACTTCGCACTTTATTTGGAAATCGGTTACACGTAAATTTTTCACCATGACACTTGATCAGTTTATGGATATTATTACCATTTGTGAACATGTTGAAACCATCTCCTTAGAGGTCTAAGAACTCAAAATATGTTAAAGTCCATGAGAAATTTGGTTCGAATAGCTCTCACACCTTGTTAAGTTCCACCTACGTCGATTTCTCTAATGATTTCTGCACATGCGATAAAATCTACTCTGAGAATAGCGCAGAGCTATGCTCTATCTATAACTATAAACCCGGTCAAGTGAATTCTAGAAAGTAAAAATAAAAAGTACATTCTAGAAACATAGTTGGTCGCATATTTCCCAACTGATAACTTCCAGGTGATGACTATTGATGAGCCTCATCATTAGGTAACTATATGGACCTTAATTCACCTCCTAGATTAGTCAAAATAACTCTTCTCACAACTTATTACATGTTTCAATAATATTTTGTTTAATGAGATGAATCAAAGTGAGATATTATGCCTAGTGGACTAATGTGCATTAAATGCTGGTTTGTGAGAGAAAATCGGGGAATTTTGGCAAGATTAAAGGCTGAAACTAGAATGGGACAAGGAAGAGAGATTGTAGGAGGTAAATCCTCCTCATTTTCTCCTCCCTCATTTGAATATTCCTCCATCAATCACACTATATTAGAGTACAAGAAGCCAAGTCATGAAGATCAAAAGGCAGCCGAGCAAGTGATAGTCAAAGAAGTTCATCTCAAGTTTGGTAGGCAAGCCTCCCTAGATTTAAGGAACTCATTGGAGACTTCAGTTGTATAAATAAATAGTCCTAGAGCCTCATTAGGATACGAATTTTTGTTGTAAAAACGCTAGCTATTTTTGAGCTCCAAACTTGTGGAAGACATTGCTATGTAATTTTTTGTTTTGATAATGAGAATGAGATTTTTCATGATCTAGTACTGAGTTAACTCAGAGGGTTGAAGCTCTTGGGTTAGGACCCAACCCTAGAAAAAAAGGCTCCTCTTCTTGTATATGTATTCCTAGATTAGTTTCATAGATTCATGGTTAAATTGTCCTTAGAAGTCTTTCGTTGCAAGTAGTGTAGATTTGATTAGTTTGTTTATTAGTTTGATTCCATTTGTTCTTTACGTCAACAATAGGTTAGAAGGGATAAAATGAACACCAAAAAGCTTTCAATATGTGCCTTGACCTCACTTCCTCCTTCAAGGATCATGATTTGAGGAAAGGACCCCTATGCAACCCAAAAAAGATAGATTTCTACTTTCTCATAGAATTTAGAGTTTACTGTACTTGAACCAGCTTTTGATCAGTTTGTGACTATAGGATTTAATTACCATTTCCTACATTTTTAGTCTTACAGTAGATCTCATCAATGATTCCATTTTATTATGCAATTTCCCTCATGCATGAAGTAGACAACTAGCTCATTAAACTTAGTTTTTCTAGCTTAGAGAAATTCTTCTTGTTTATATGATTTTTGGGAAAATACCATTTTTTGATGCAGTGAAGGTGTTTCAGAAGTAGAGAAATACTTCATAGAAAGCAACCTCCTTCCAACTTCATCCATCCATAATCATTCCTTGCTTTCACCATGACCTTCACCAATTTCATCATTTTACATGGAAACTTCTCCAAACATGTTGAGCAAATCCAACCATATCCATGCTCACTCTAGCTATCTCTCGCTTCCTTCATCAAGCACCTGAAACAAGTAAAAAACAGCCAACAATAAATGTGATAATAGAAAAATTGTAATTCAACCTACTTAACAAGTCAAGAAACATTAAATCCATGAATATGTAAGATGACAAATCATGTGGGAAATCAACCGATAGTTGCATATATTAATATTAAAGAGTGTTTACAACCGTTTGTGTTGACATTGCAGTCCTCCTCTCATAAGACCAGGTTCCCACACACTTCTTCTAGCATTCCATGATGACCTGAATTAACAATAGTTTTAAGGCTCTTCCCTTTAGGCTTCACTCCAAACCAAATCACACTTCTCTCTCACACAACTAGTTAGCTACAACTAGTAATAGTTTGTTATTTACTCCAAAGCAAAATAGCATTAGCACACCAATATCAATACTAGCTTGTGCTTGGGAAGAAGGGAGGTTTATATAGGATGAATTGATAGGAAATGGATCCTCTTCTCATGGGAGAAGTGCTTATTCATTGAGGTAGTTCCATCATTATAGGGGAAAGGAGCCCAAACTGACATCCTCGACCCCATCCGGGCAAACCATTTACCAGACTTCCATTATGAAGCTTCTAGAGCTGGAACCTTTAGCTCATGATTTAAAAAAAATTCCATAACAACACTGGTGCGACTAGGACACAGCTCAGTCTCTTCAGTCGGTGTGATGGATAATGATAATCTCTACACATCTACACGGGGGAGATAGAGGTCATTAGCGTCGATCTTGTAAACTGGGTAAAACAAAAGTTTTAGGGGAAATGGTGCAAAAGGGAATTGATCTGCTCATGAAGCGAAACACAATTGGAGTTTCTTCATGAAGGAAAAGCATGTGGGGTTCACTGTAGAGGTCCTCCAAGATCAAGGAACAGGGAGTATAATGACAATGACAAAATGATGTGTAACAGATGCCCCCTAAAGCGTGAAGGTCGAGCTGGAGTGAGGGATGAAATGATTTATAAATTAGCGTAGGGAACCAGTCTACCATCATAAAACCTGCAAGCTAGTATAGATACATATACATAAACTCAGATCTCTATCAAATGATACATGAATAATGGCATGGACGCAGCCACCCAGACAATGATCATCTAAATGGATCCAGGTGGGTGCATCCATCCATCAAAGAGGATCTTAATGAAACCAAGGTATGGTCACATCCATCCGATAATGAGAAGGATCACATATGATAACTCATGGTCTGGTCACAACCAGCCATCTGAAAGAGACATGCATATCATCATAACCATGTCACACGATTTCGCAACTTAGACTTTTGTGATCTGAGTCCATGTCTTGCACTCCAACACAACTCGATCAAAGTACAAATTCTAACATGTGAATAGATGTGTTGACGTCAAACATGCTAGAAAGTCACTTGATTACCAGTCAATGACGTAAATTGTTAAGAAGTGCGAGAGGAGCCAGTAATAATGACAATGGTCCTCAAGGTACTATCAGCACAATCCACATAATTTGAATAGAGGAACTAAAGTCGAACACCCATGAAATCACTCGATCAAAAGCCAATGATGTGATCTTGTCGTCAAGTGCAAAGAACTTGCCATTAGGGCATGTAAGCTCTAAGGTATTGGAAAGGAGTCTCTTGGTAAACTTCCTGGATAATGAGTTGAAGTTGACAAAAATCACCCATGTCGAAGGAGGGCCATAATGAATTCCACATCATCGATGTGAGACGAGAGGATGAAAAATGATTTTGGATGATATAGAGAATCAAAGGTAAGTGTAACTGCAGAAGGACAACTCTTGAACATATCGGTGACGCAACTGGAAGTTTGGTAGCTTTGGGATCCACGGGATCAGTGGTCATGATGACATGGCAGAGATCAAATAGAAGGAAAAAATGAATGGCCCAAACCCAGGGAGGTTAACAATACAAAGGAGGATATCCCAACCCAACATGAAGCAAGGAGTGTCATGTTCAAAAGTGAGCCAACGACACCACTAATAGATTTCTAAATTTTCCCCCACCATTTCTGGGAGGTACCCCAATTATTTTTAATCGCAAGCTTGAAGGGGATAGCATATTCTTGCACTATAAGTTCATCCTTTAGACGAATCCGACCTAGTAAGTTTAGCAAGCTCTAGCAAGGAGAAGCTCATGTTCACCATGGTGATGAATCCGATATCATTTAATAGTTTAACGAGTCCGACAAAGGTGTAACTTGGCATATTTTTCATGTTTAGAGAGTTTGAAAAAGACGTAAAAGAAAACTCCACATAGTCCCTTTTCATACATTTGTGTCTCTCGAGCCCGAAAAGGTAGAAAATAATACTTGAGAGAATCACTTGACCATTCCAGTCAAGGAGTACCTTTTTCGTAAATAGTGCCTCCCAGCTTGAAAACAGGGTAAACTTATACTCGGTGCACGACATTTCACATCTGTTAACGAGTTCGAAATGCAAGCGATCGATTATCTTTTTGCTTTTAAAGGGTCAGAAAAGAGCTGAAAGCGGACCCCCCATTTTATTTTCTTTTACGAGTCAAAAAGGAATAACACTTGGAAATCTTTTCATACGAGTTTAATGAGTCAAGAAAAGAGCTGAAACGTGACTCGTCATCATCATCAAACATCCATCACATGTCGAGACGAGTATATGTCTTGATCTCATCCAGAGAACAAGATACCCCAATATGAACGTGTTCAACAATACCGGGTTTGATAGAAATGTCAATTGGCATCGTTTGGGTAATATTACCCAGATTTCCTTCCAACCATACTTCATGAGTAACAATCGGTGGCGGAAATGGAGAAGAGGACTCTTCGAAAACAGTAGACATGATCGTTGGGCAAGGCAGGAACGAGGAGCGATGATGAGTATCGATACAAGGTGGTTCCTCGAGAGACATGATTTCCATGATACCTTCATCAGCAAGGAAGGTCTCGGTTAAGGGATCAGGTGATTCCAAAGTGCCAAGCCACAGGGATTGAGAGTACGTATCGAAAGAAGTCTTCGACATAAAAGAATCAAAGGGTGCAAAGTTCGAAGCCGAAACAATTTCCACATAATTGACTTCGACGAGACTAAGCGGCATAACCCTGCCCCAGGTATCAACAAGATCTAGTGCAAGTATGATCCAAGGATCAGATTTAACCGAGATCATATTGACAGAGGCAACATGAGGAAGTGGGAGTGGAAAAATTTCCATTAAGGTAGAATCTTTGAAGAGACCTGCCCCCACACTATCATAGGGAGCACAAGTTTTCTTGACGTACGGAACATTGCCATTTCAGGAGGAAGAGGCAAAGAAAGATAGATGGTAGATGGTGACAATCTTCCCTTGATGGGGAAAATGAATCAAGTGAAATAAAGAGAAGGCCATGGCATGCATGGCATGGGTCCAACTTCGGTTGAGTAGAGCATTCAAACTAATATTGGCCTCAATAATTTCTACTTCGACTTGCACTGTCTTGCCTTCCAAGGTGATGGAAAGGTTAGGTAAGACGCCGAAGGGTCACAAATTTCACCCATCAAAAGGTTCAAAAGTCTTCAGAGATTGGTTCAGTTCAGGAGAACCAATAGCATTCCAACATGCAGTCGACAGGATGCAGGTGGAAGCACCTTCATCAATGACAGTCTAGTGGATGGTCTTCTAATTGATGATTAGCTAAATAAGAAAGGAAATCTACTGAGGGAGCCACAGAACATGGCTCTCTGGATCAAAAAATATCAAATTGGAGTCGGTGGGATCAATGCCCATGATAGGTGACAACAAATATTTCCGCTGCAATGGGCAGCTTTGGATTACCTCAACAACCATCATGGCTGACGGCGCCTGAGCCAAATCCTAAACAATATTGTAATGTTGAGTAGCTTAGGCATTGGGATTATACAAAGATTTCCATAGCACATCTCGAGAGGGTGACCTTATAGCAGAATTAGGGTTAGGGCGCTCAATATGAAGAGGGCGAAAACACTGGGCAAAAGAAGAAGGCGTGGCTTCTTTCTCTTTCCCATCTGCCAAAGCAGGAGTTTACTAATATTTCCCCTAGTAGCCACATTAATAGGCGTTGTCATCATGAACACTTAAGATTCGAAGGAAGTGGATTGGGCTTGGTCTATCATTTGGGTCTGTTGAGATGGAAACGACTCTTTGAGGATAGCAAGGGTCCCTTTGAGCAAGCGACTAACTTCTGATCATTGGGGAAAATCCTTAGTGTAGTGATCTTACTCATAAATGAGGTAGGGATACTTAGGTTTCCGTTGCGAAGATTTGCCAGTAGACGATTTGGGAGGACCCTGTTTCGAGGCATCGACTTTAACTTTGCCTTTGCCTTTCTTCTTTCCTTCCGAGGATTTTTCTGTTGTGATAGAGTGGACACCGTGGACCTCTGAGGTTTTACCAGGGCCAGGTGGATTCTGGGATGAACTATTAGGAACAAAATTTGAGACTGAATTCTGTTTGGAAGAAGTTTTAGAGGGGGTCTGGGATACTGAACCAATAAATCCATTAATGGGAAGAACAGCTGGTCACTTTTATGCTTCAGGATCGGATGATGGTCGTGGAGCATTGGGTAACAACTCATACAAAGTGCTAGATTGAGAGTAAACTAGATCCAAGTACTAGGCACGAGCGATCGCCCACTCTTCAGTGATGCATCCACCCATAGATATATCGCGATCAATTGGGGCCGCAAATGATTTGGTGAACCATTCAGTGAGAAACTGATCAGCAATATTGAATTTGATTACATGACATCTACATCTCAATTCATGGATGTGATCGTAGATGTGTGTCGTAGTATCTTGCTTAAGCGACATGAAAAAATAGGTGCCAGTTTCATAGTGAACCGAAAACTGAAAATGCGTGAGGAAAGCCATGGCTAAAGAGTTAAATTCATTGTAAGTACTTCGAGGTAGCTCGATGTACCACTTTTTTGCAGAACCCATGAGGGTTCATTCGAAAGGATCAAGATGAATGGAATCGTCCACATATGAGTTCGACAAGCACTAGAGGTGATATGTCATCACATGAGCCTAAGGATCTTCTTTAGCTTTCCCATTGAAATTTGTACAATCACTCGGTATCTTGGACAGCACCGGAGGCCAGTATGATGATTGAAGGATCAGATCACTCGTAAGGTGAGATACATCTGGAAAATTGAGTGTAGCCAAGAAAGACAATTGGATGTTAAAAGCCATGGGAGGTCGATAAGCAGGCCCATAGGGAGAAGCCCATCCCTGCTGGTAAGGATTTTGGCCCCATAGTGGGGGATTTTTGCCATATGGCATCTGATGCTACCCCCATTGCAGATTACCTTAACCATAGGGAGGATTTTGACCTTGAATACCTTGCAATTGTCTGGCCATAGGTTGCTGATAAGACACGTATGGGTTAAAAAGTTGTTGAGCCTATTGACCTTAGACATATGGATATGGGACCTGTTGTCCTTGAACATACGGGTGATGAACATGTTGTACCTGAACAAGAGGGTTTTGGACCTGTTGTCCCTAGGCATAAGGTTGATACACTTGTTGCCCATGGACATACGAATTTTATACCTAATGCCCTTGCCCAGCAGGATTCTGAACTTGTTGGCCTAGGACATGAGGATTTTGAGCCTGCTGCTGCAGGACTTGACTTTGACCCCGCCCCCGTAAGGGTTGAACTTGTTGATATATATATAAGGGCTTCTACTGCCCTGGTTGGTTTTTTTGTTGCAAGGGTTGACCTTCTGGCTACAAAATTTGTCCCTTGGGTTTCAGAGGTTGGCCCTGCGAGGGCATGGGTTGAGAGGTGTGCGAAGCATATTGCATCTGCTATTTCACAATTTGCTATAAGTGTTGCAAGGGATGACCTTGCAGTTGCTACAGTTGACCTTGCTACGAGATAATTTTCCCTTACTATTGCGTGGAGATCCCTTACTGCAACAAATGTTTACCTAGCAGTAATAAAGGCTACCCTTGTTGTTGTAGAGTTTGTCCTTGCTGCTGCAAGGGTACTTGAACAGTGTCAGGGAAATTGTCAAACTGAATCTGGCCATAGCCAGACTGGATGTACTGTGCAGATTGGAGGGTGTAAGGTTGATTAAACATTTCTTGAGAACCATATGGAACATAAGGATTTTGCTATTGGAACTTAGCCACATAGGGCTATTGATACTGAACATTGCTCGATCTAGACAACCCAACGAGATTTTGAACCTGTTGGTATTAGACATTGCTTGATCCAGTAGGACCAGGAGGGTTATGAATAATACTAGAAGAAGGTTGGTTTATACCAAGCATGTGAGCTTGTGAGCTGCTCAAATTAGTGGCACCTGACACCATAGAGACATTCAGGTTCTGCCCCCAAGGCAGTGGCATAGCCTAGCCACTGACTAGAGGGACAAAGGAACTAACAGAGACAATCTTTGAAACTGTCGGTTGTTCCTGATGGGTAACTGGGATTGACGATACAGGGGTATTCAGAATGATGGGTTACACTGGGACTGAGGTAATAGCCTATTCGGAAGTCGTGTTCATAATGAACGGACCTAAAGTAGGCATGGTGCCTGATGCCCAAACAGGGTTATGGTAAAGTGATGAGGCACTAGGTGTACCTAAACCCAGGTGCACCAAAGACAAATAGTTGGATGGAAAACTAGCAGGAACACCTCCTAAAAAGGGGAAACCCTCGAGAAGAAAAGGAAATTCTTCCCCCTCAATAGTGTGTGGAGTAGAAACTTCAGACTCATCTAGAGATGTGGCTGGAGCATCGCCTTCGGGCTCCATGTCTGAAAAAAATGATGACGAATGGCCAAACGAGTATGAGGGGATAGTTCCAAAGGAACACTCGGCTAGTCACATAGACTGTAAGAACACTGCAGTGATATCATGATAGGGTAAAACAAAGGGTTTGGAGGGTAGATAACCAATCCAAGCTAATCGTTAATGGTCAACGAGTTCTCTGGAGTTTGAACGAGATTGTCCGGAGATTCTGGGCCAAGATCAGCAGATGACCCAGTATCGAAAGTAGGTGTAGGAAAATATGACAAAGATTGAATGCTCAGAACAATTGCAAGTTCAACATCTTGGTCCTCAAGTGACTCTGGTAATTCAGGAAATGGCTCCTCAGACAATCTTTTAGATGGGGGAGAGGAAGAGGAATTGGGTGAACCAAATGGTTTAGCCACAATGACCTTGTCTTAGTCGATAGAACAATTAACTTCAAGGCTTTAAAATGTTCTTTTAAGGGAAACTTACGATTTGGTATTAGAAAAAGACTAACAAGGTGTTTTGGATCATGGGAAATCAATTATTAAGACACATACAAGATTGGTGCTCTTTAATTATTTAAGAGTCAAGAAAGAGACAAAGATGACTCTATCACTTTCGATTGGAAGCAAGCTCGAAAGGACAAGTGCTTGAATGATATTCTAAGTTTAATGAGTCAAAAAGATCAAATGACTGTTCTACGTGATCTAGGTAAATAGGATTACCAGGCAACCGTGAATTGTAGAATACCTCCCAAAGAACAAAGAAGTACGAGCAGGGAATCTCCCCGAATGTTGTGTTCGTCGTATCACGTTTGCAAGGCAGCCGACTCAGCTTCCTAAGGGTAAAAGGATTGCAGCCTAGTGGGGTATCCTATTATATACTCAATGGTACAGGGAGGAAAAATCCGTACTAGCATTTTCTAATGCCAAAGCTAAAAATAACTGCTAGGTTTAAATACATCAGAACACATCTCTAGCCTAGACCTTCTAGATACAATCGTTAATGTCAAATGCACCTTAGGTTAATTGAATTCATTTTAAATTTGATCTTGAGTTATCTTTCAGTTTTCACGTCTTAGTTATGCGACTTGAAAAACCTTAAATTCAACTAAATGAGACAATACCCTTTCAATTCGATGAAATGCCTACACTAGAGAGGGTAGAAACTACTCAATCAAATGCAAACAATCAAGCAACTAAAATCGAAATGATCTTTCACTCCCTTACTTTTTTCAAAAAATAAACTAATGAAAAAGGCATTCCAATTCCTAATTTACTAACAAACGCTAATCTATTAGTCCTTTCAAAAGAAAGAAGTTCTCTTCCTTTTCCAAATGCCAATGCAATTCTAGTTTTCTAATGATTCAGGTTATTATAGCATAATGATGCAACAAGCTAGAATTTCATACTTTTTCATGAAACAAAGAAAAAATCTTTTCGCATATAATATTTCAATGAAAAAATTCTTGAGGCAGTAATCTCTTTAAGTAGATGACACATCAAAAGAGAAACTCGTTCAGGCTAACGAAACATCGACTATACTAACCACAAGACAAGCAACATAATCCATGCCGGAAAAGAAACGTTTAGGAAATCAAACGAAAAATTTTCAAACTTGTGTAAAAGAGGTCAAAGTCATAAAAGGACCAAAAACACAATGCAAAGAGTAAGTACTCCTACAACCCGACTCACTGAGTTCAGAAACTACTAAATGGATGACCAACTAGATGCCATAATGTCGCTAGACACTCAATGACTCAATCAATCAAGCAAGAAGATGATAATCCAAGAAGCAGACAAAACCAAATGAAAAGTAGCTTTCTAATCAGGGAGAAAATGGTCAAAAGGGCTTACAGGGTCAAAACCACAAGAACAAAACACACTGGGCAAGATTGTGGTTATCCCTAATCTTCACTTACAGTACTCTGTGTGACTGCCTAACTGACAACAAGCACCAAAGGCTGGTCGGCGCGACTGTTTCTTAGAAACTTGCGCCGATCGGTGCGACTATTAGCGAATTAAGCACATTGATCGAGGGATCTAAGGGAAAAAAAAAAATTGAATAGGGACCAGATCTACTACTATGAATTTTAGACTCAGACTAGTAAGAAAGAGAAAAGAAATAGAACCAAAGGGAAAAAGTGGAACTAGAAAAGTTCTCATGAAATCATGAAATCCAAGACAAACAAAAGGATTGGGAACCCCAGTGGAGTCACTAATTTGTGGTGAAGTAAAATTATATGTGCAAACACAAATAAATTCCTTTAGCTTGATAATGGGTCTAGCCACAACAAATACATTCTATGGAATATTTCCTTAGGTTAGAACCAATTAAGAGGGCCTACCTCTTAGTCCGCTTATCCTATTTGATGATGTTCTTTCTTGCTTACTCCAGCTATCTCTCGCATCCTTCTTCAAGTACCTAAAACAAGTAAACAATAGAAAACAACAAACGGGATAATAGACAAATTTTAATTCAACCTACTTAACAAGTCAAGAAACATTAATCCATGAATATGTAAGTTGACAAATCAGGTAGGAAATCAATCGATAGTTGGATATATTAATATCAAAGAGATATTACAACCATTTTTCTTAACATTGCAGTCCTTCTCTGACAAGACCAGGTTCCCACACACTTCTGCTAGCATTCCATGATGGCCTCAATCAACAATAGTTTTAAGGCTCTTCCCTTTAGGCTTCACTCCAAACCAAATCACACTTCTGCCTCACGCAACTAGATAGCTACAACTAGTAATAACTTTTTGTTTACTCCAATCCAAAACACCATTAGCACACCAATATCAACACTAGCTTGTGCTTGGGAAGAAGGGAGGTTTATATAGGATGAATGGATGGGAAATGGATCCTCTTCTCATGGGAGAAGAACTTATCCCTTGAGGTGGTTCCATCATTATAGAGGAAAGGAGCCAAAACTGACATCCTCGCCCCCATTCGTCCAAACCATTTACCAAACTTCTGTTACGAAGCTTCTAGAGCTGGAAAGTTCAGCTCCTAATTTAAAAAACTTTCCATAATGGGACTGACGTGAGTGGAACGCATCTCAGTCACACCAGTCGACGTGAGGAATAGTGCTAATCTCTGCACATCGGAATGGGGGGGACAAAGGTCATTAGCATCGGTCTTGTAAACTGGGTAAAACAGAAGTTTTAGGGAAAATGGTGCAAAATGGAATTGATCTTCTCATGAAGAGGGACACAATGGGAGTTTATTCATGAAGGAAAAGCATGTGGGGTTCACTATAGAGGTCCTCCAGGATAAGGAATGGGGAGTATAGGGACAGTGAAAAAATGTTGTGTAATCTAGAACAAGTTAATCAAGGAGAAATTCCTCAAATATCGTGGGAGGAGAAAGAAAGACATCCCTGCCATTAATTTCATTGGAAAGTTGTCTGACTTAATGTTAGGGAGAGTGATTGGACTGAAGTATATAGACCTCGGAAGTCCTGTGGTAGATGTGCACATTGATGGCATCATTGTCTCCCATACCTTGATTGGTCTTGGGGCATCCATCAATGTGATTACTAAGGAGACCATGCTCAAATTGGATCTCCAAGGACCATTAGGGAAGACCACAATAGTCTCGCAACTTGTAGATAGATCCACAGTAGCTCTTGAGGAATTTTTTGAAGATGTGATGGTCTCCATTGATTCCTGGGAATACCCTTCTGACTTCTTAGTTCTCCAACCTAAGAAAAAATTCAGGGGTTTTCTTGTCATCCTTGGAAGGCTATGGTTAGCCATTACTGATGCTAACATAAGTTTCAAGGCTGGGAATATGACCATTAAAAATGAGCATTTTTCCAAACAGGTTTCCTTGTACCCTCCTTCTCAGCCATCTCTAGAGCATGACTTACCCCATGGTTGGAAGAGGAGGAGGAATATGAAGTATACCATGCCACATACTACCCAATATGTACCCTAGATACTATTATAGGAGGGGGGAACCTAATGAAGATGACCTAATTGATCAAATCCTCCAGAACCAGCCCCCCAATATCATGCCTCTTAATGAGCCAGTGAAGAAATCTGAAGATAACCATTGGAAGGATTTGTGCCTAGTTAACTCAAGTCCTACTCATATCAAAATGGTTGAATTTGGTCCATCTAAAACATTGAAAATCAACCCCTCACTCTCAGCCAATCAGGAAGAGAAGTTGTGCAACTTGTTGAGAGAGTTCCTAGATGATTTTTCTTGGAGCTACAAGGAAATGAAGGGAGTGCACCCTAAGTGTGTACTCACCACATATACATCAAGGATGACTACAATCTAGTGCACCGACCTCAGATGAGAATGAACCCAACTGTTACACAAAATATTGTCACCATGACTATTTGCAGTCAGTATGGGTCTATCATCATTCATACTGTCCTCCTTATCAAGTCTCAAACCTCAGCTCTTCATGTCAAGCTTTGAAAATGAGAGAAAGTCCTTAAAAATCAATAAAGCTCTGGTTCCACACTTTCTCTCACTATTTCCTGCGGTCCCGTACCCCTTGTTCATGTTACCTGCGGACCTGCATGCTCTGTCTCTAAAGGAGTGGGTGCAGACCCATGTGAAAGTCAAAAAGGCGCAAGTTTATTCTTAAAAGCTCACTTTGGGTTAATTATGGATGATTCTAGATGGAATCTTGATGTGGATGGTTCGCTCCTAGGTGGTTCATGCATCCCAAAACTAAAGGAGCTAATCCCTTGATGAGAGGAGCTTATCCCTTTGAAGGAGGGCTTTATCCCTTTGAAGGTGGACCTACTAACTTCCCTCCATTGCACTATAAATTAAGGCATTCAGCTGGTTGCTAGGGAGGTTAGAAGCTGAACACTTTTTAGGGTAAATGCTGTTGGAATTGAGACTTCCTAGTTAACCTTGAGAGGACAGATTACATACCTTTTGGCTTCATTGGGAAGAGATTGAAACTTGTCAAAGTAGAGGAGATTCTTGCTGGACCCTGGGAGGAGCTTGTACAACATCAAGGCACCAAGGTAGTAAAGTTATTCTTTGATTAAAGTTAATACAATCAGATTCATTTTTCTCAACAAATTTTCTTATGTGATTTGTTTCATGAATTCCTTGATCATCATGATAAATATGTTTTATTATATTGGTTTTTTAGGTGCTATTTATGTGTGTTCTTGTTTGTGTTTGCAGATCCTTTACAAGGGAGCCCATTTGGATCAACGAAGCGTGGCTTCCACAAACTTGCACTGGACCCAAGGTAGGCCTAAAACACTTATTTTCCTTTATCTATAAATTTCATATTTAGAGAAATATAGAATTTGTTTGGTTTTCTTGTCGCTAGATATCATTACATACTAGGGAGGTCGGTCTTGTCCATAAGAACGACTTATCTGGCCAACATCAACCCTCAAAGACATAGTTAGAGAAGAAATGCAGCAGTTGTTGGATGAAGGGTTCATTTACCCCATCTCATATAGTGAGTTGGTGTCTCCTCTAGTTCTAGTCCCAAAGAAGAATGGAAAATGGATGATATGTGTGGACTACAGAGAGTTAAACAAAGCCACTAAAAAACACCATTTATCTCTACCTTTCATTAATCAAGTCTTGCATGGTCTTACAAGAAAGAAGATCTTCTCTTACCTGGATGGATTCAGTGGTTACAATCGGATCCATATCATCCTAGAGGACCAAGATAAAACCACCTTGACTTGTCCTTGGGGTACCTTTTATTATAGGGTCATTCCCTTTGGGTTACGTAATGCCCCTGCCACTTTGCAAAGGGTAGTGATGAGGATCTTTGCTGAGCTAGTCCATGACTTTGTAGAAATATATATGTATGATTTCACTCCCTATGGGTGTGAATTATTGGAGGCTCTCTCTAACTTGGGGAAAGTATTAAATAAGTGCATTGAAATGAAACTATCCCTTAGTCCTGAGAAGTGAGAGCTCTTCATGAATGCAGGGACTATTCTAGGTCACTCAATATCCCAGGAAGGACTACAAGTGGACCCAAATAAAATTGTTACCACAAAGAGGGTCCCTACTCCTCAGAAGAAGAAGGATGTACAAAGTTTCTTGGGCTTAGATGGATACTATAGGAGATTAATAAAGGACTTTGGTAAGGTATAATCACCATTGTTTGGACTACTAGCCAAGGACTCTGACTTTTGCTAGTCAAAAAGCTGCCAAGAGGCCCTAGAAACCTTAAAGGACAAGTTGACTACTGCACCCATAGTTTGAGGCGCACATTGGGATATTCCTTTCGACATCCATGTTGATGCCTCTGACAAATATATAGGAGCATATCTAGTCCAAATAGATGACAAGTTGCCATATGCCATTTACTTCATTAGCAAAAAGATTTCCAAGTTTGAATTGAACTATACTGTGAATGAAAAAGAGCTCCTAGTTATTGTCCATTCCTTGAATAGATTTAGACAGTACAACACTATTTACAAGACATTTGTAAACACTCACCATTCCGCTATCAAATATTTTATGAACAAGCCTAATGTGAATGCCAAAATTATTAGATGGTTTCTTTTATTACAACAGTTTGATCTAACTATCATTGATAAGCATGGTAGAGAAAATGTAGTTGCAGATTTTTTGTCTAGAATTTATTTTCCTGCAGATGAGGAAGGAATGGTTGATGATCAGCTGCTATATGAGAATTTATTTTCTATTTCAGTTCTCTCTCCGTGGTTTTCTAACATATCCAACTACCTAGTGGCTGCACTGTTCCCTCCAAATCTACCCTCCAAGGAAAAAAGAAGAATTGTAAGAAATAGAACCCCATTAACCTGGATTGTGGGAAATATCTTCATGCTAGGCCCAGATCAAATATTGAGGATATGTGTTAGGGAGGAGGATTTCTTTGACATCCTTCTTACATGTCAAGATGGGCCTTGTGGAGATCACCTTGCAGCCAAGAGGACATCCTTCAAGGTACTACAAGATGGCTACTACTCGACCACTCTCCACCAAGATGCAAGAATATACACTAGTCGATGTGATTAGTGCCAGAGAATGTGGAAACATACTCCAAAGGATGAAATTTCTTTGCAACCTCAGGTGACTCTAGAGCCATTTTACACATGGGGAATGTATTTCATTGGGCCCATTGATCCCCCATTAAGGTGGCAAATGTACATAATTGTATTCACTGATTATTTGACAAAGTGGGCTGAGACCAAGGCTGTCAAGGTTCAAACAAAGTGGAATTTGGTTCAGTTCTTAAGAGAGTATTATACAAGTTTGGGTACCCTAGAGAACTAGTCACTGATTAGGGAGATCAATTCACACCACAACTAATTGATAATTTATTGAGGCGACATAAGATCAAACTCAGGAAGTAAACTTATTATCATCCTCAATCCAATGGACAAGTAGAGGTTACTAACAGAGCATTGTAAAGCATCCTCACCAAGGTTGTGAGTAGTAGCATAAAGTTTGGGCTTACAGACTAGTGGAGGCCACTTAGGCCTATAACACAACCTAGAAGACAACCATTGGATTCACCCCTTATGACTTGGTCTATGGAAAGAAGGCTTTGTTGTACATTGAGTTTGATTACAACACTTTGAGAATGGCAGCATAGTTGGATTTGGATGTTACAAAGGCACAATAGGATAATTTTCTCTAGCTCCATGGTTTGGATGAATTCAGGATGCAAACCCTCCTACATGCTGAAGTTCATCAAGTATATAGAAAGGTTTGGAATGAAAAAAACATCAAGGACAAAGTTTTTCAAGAAGGATACTATGCTATATAACTCCAGGTTCAAGGAATTCAAAGGAAAATTGATGACCAGGTGGTTGGGTCCATATATGATAGAAATTTGACATGAAAATGGGGTTGTACAGATTAGGACCATTGATGAAGAAGGTATTTCCTTTCTTGTCAATGGGTACAGATTAAAATCCTATAAAACACCTCTGTCAAGGGAGGAGTTCATCACTACCATTAGTAAGGAAGTGAATGTGATTGGAAATGTATCATCTTCCAGCTCACTGAATTCTTGAATACTGTTTTTATTTTTTGTTTTTGTTTTTTAAAAAATAAAAAAAATAAGGGACCTAGGTGAAAACCTCTATGAGGCACTTGAGGCCAACTCAAGGGTTGAAAACCACCTTGAGGCAGCCCATGAATGAAAAAAATGAAAACAAAAAGATCATTGGGTGAAAACCTCCCATGAGGCACCTCGGGCATGCATACAAGTTGAAAATCTCCTTTGGGGAAACCTGTGTGTCTTTCAAAAAAAAAAAAAAATGCCATGGAAGGGACCTCAAACCTCTCCACTAATAAAGTTCTGTGATTTTGTAGGTTTTTAAAGACAACAAATGACTTAGAGTTCCATGGATAATAAGCCAAGAATAACCTCAATTCTTCCTCCATCCACTTCATCTCATGCATGCCTACCATGTCCCCATCATCCATTTCCACTTTCAGGCATCAAAAGCAATTTTTGAGCAGTTTTCTAGCTTTTGACAGGATGTCTTATAGTTGCTACAGGAAGATACTGCAGCACTACATGGTGTCCTAGAATACTACAGGAAAGGGGTCTTGATTGGAAAAAAATTATGAAGGCCTATTCTAAATTTAAAAAAAAAAAGACCCTAGACATCACCATCTCTCACCCAACATCCACTCATATCCATACCTATCCAAGTGTCCATAAAAAAGAAAAAAGAAAAAAACACAATAAAATAAAAAAATATATACAAAAAATGCCTCATCCACCCATCACTCCATCTCCTTCATCACCATTTCTCAACTCCTGCACCACCCAGCCTCCCTCTAAGTGAAAAAAACAAAAAAATGGTGAAGAAAAGGTAGCTACAAGGTTTCTTGTAGTAGCTACAACATCTCCTGTAGCAGCCTGTGTTACAATTGCAACATGCCATTGTTGTATTCTCCTTCAGCACAAATTAAAATAAGGGGATCCAACATCTGTGCAAGCCTTGTGCCTCCTTTCTGGAGCTCAGTAGAAGCAGCAAGGATACCAAGCACCTGGACAAAGGAAATAACCAGAAGATAGCTACATTAGTGGGAAGAAATCAATACAAAATGACCAAAGGAAAGCACTCACCTAAACAAGAAGCACATCAAGGTCATCCTCCAAAATGCATCGACCAGCAAGGTAGGCACATGTATGGAACCTCATCCGAGATATTCCCCTAGTATGATATGATAGAAGTGTAAGGAATGTAAAAAAGTTTATTTTATAAGCTGGAGGTGGCCAGTTAACTTGGCCACCCTCAACTCGAAGACAAAATGTAAACTCCCAGTCACCATGCCACATTGGAATGTCACATCAAGAAGCATTAGTCAAAAAGTTTATCGATTTAATTATGTGAGAGTAAATGATAATTATGAGGGGAGGATGCATGATCACCAATGGTGGGCCAACAATCCTAATGAGGAAATCTCGTATCACTGCCAACCAACCCAGCACTCCAAAGAATCGACCATAACTAGAAAAAGTTACAAAATTTCATGGACCCATTTTTCATTTCAAGATCAGAGATATCGGGACCACCTTGGAGAGCCATGGAGGAAGAAAACCCTGTTCTGGACACCCTACAAGAAACTACATGAAAATCAGGGAGCTACAAGAAGCACTCAAAATTCACAAGAAATATGCAAGGGGATGCCTAGGGTCCAGTTGGTGAGAAATTATCATCATCAAGAGCATCACAGTAAAAGGTAGGTAGCCCATCTCTCCTATGTTTTGGACTTCATAGCTAGGGAAGAAATAAAGGGACAAGTCTAAAATTTTCTAGTAATTATAGTGGGCCTGGGGTTTATATAGAGTTCTGTGAAGTTTAAAGAATCTAGTAATCCACAAAAAATTCTAAACTCTTAGTCACCCTGAACTAAAACTAAGGCTAGCTTACAAAAATTCCTACAATCAGCTAACCAAAGAAGAGAAATGGGAGCATGATTCAACAGAATAGAACCTCCGGACACATCCATGATCCACCTTCACCCCCATGTGGTAGATATATTTAGGAAGCATCACTAGTTGATATTATTTGAGTTGCTTAGAGGGTATTATGATGATATAGATTTGGAATTTTCCATGGCACTCAACCCTCATACTAGAACTAGTGCTACTACTGTGGTGAGGGGGCTGTCAATTACAATCAACCCTAAGGTGATCAACAGAGTCACCACACTTCCTTAAGGGGTGCAATGGAGAAAGGATGATAAGGCTAGCAACATTTTTAATAAGAAAACCTTTTTCCTAGATGATGAAGAGTGAATTAAGGACAAAAATCAGGTCAAAAGGGAGAGCCTTCCCTATCCTTGGAATGAGGTGAGGTATCACATTCTCAAATACATTTCTTGTGAAGGGAGGTTCAATTTAATCTATGGACACCAATTCAAACTCCTCCGTGATTTTAGATTTGGAGAGGAGCTACCCATAAACCAAAGGCCTAGTGTGCCTTATTTCCTATTGCATTTAATGATAGACATGAGCGAAAAGGGACAAGAAGGGAAACAACAACAATTGTCACATCATGGAATCATTAAGCTAATACTGTGAATGCCTTGAGCCAATTAAGAATTCCTATTCTATGGTCCACCTTTAGAGACAAAGAGGTTGTAATTGAAATCCAATCCCTTGAATATGATAGTGACCCAACCTCTAGTGAACAAGAGGAGACAGAAGTGGTAGAAGAAGAAGAAGAAGAGGAAGAAGAGGCAGTAGAAGAGGAGGAGGAAGACATAGACAAAATAGAGGAGGAAGAAAGAAAAGAAGGATAAGAAGAGAAAGGTGAAGAGGAGTATCAGAAGGAAGAGGCAAGCCATGAGGAAGATACAAAATAAGGGGAGAAATCTCCAAGGTTGATCCTTAAGCCCACTGAGAAGGAGGCATCTGCTACCTTGACTAGCCTAATCACACCCACCAAGTCAAAAGGGAAAATACAAAGGTAGACTCCCCTATATTTCAAAATAAGAAGAAGCACTAGGATCAAGCAGGGGAGCCCACAAACACCCATGAGGACTCCGATCATAATTGAGGAGTCACCAAAAAAGCAAGAAGAGCTAGTTTTCTTGGGAATGAAAGTTGAAGAGGGCACATAAAAAAAATGATACCCCAGAGGCTCCCATCACCTATGTTAGGAAGCTTGTCACCATGTAAACATCAAAAAAGCAAGATAAGGCACCTACAACCCCATTAAAAAGAGGAAAAATGATTCTACAGGATCATCAAGCAGTCCTACAGGAAAATTTGTCATTCCAACAATAAACACAGAAAAAGATATAGGAAGGAAATGAGGAGCAAAGGGAAGGCAAGGAAGCAACACCACAAGTATAGGAAGGGGAGCTTCTCCAAAAACATCTGAGGGGGGAATTCCAAGAGATGTAGGAGCGTAGCGCAATTCAAAATATGAGCTATTATTACAAGTTCATTCAGGAAGGAAAAGTAGTATGAAATAAATTTGCAATCCCTCTCTTCTTTGAGCGTGAGAAAGGGAGATGAAGGACACATTGTTGGATGCAAATTGCCAAGTCAAAGAAGGTAGCAGATGTGGGCCATATGGAAGAGAAACTCATAGAGATGGACAGGGAGTTGAGTGAGATGATAAACAGGGAATAAATGATGAGATCCCAACTACAAGCATAGAACACATGGCTAAAGAGGGAGTTGCAAGAAAAAGAGAGCCAATAAGCCACCATGGGAAACCTCTCCATGGAGGCACCTCATTGTAGAATACCATCAGGATCATATGCACTATACCTCAAGGATCAATGGTTGTAATTTCATATCAAGACGCTAGCATAACAGGGGACTATGGCTTTTCAAGACTATAGAAAATTCATTGAACTATTGACAAGAGCACCTTGGAAGATAAGGCCAAGATATCTGAATATTACCTACACACCTTGGCCTTAATATATTTGAATGTTTGGGACCCCAATGTAAAGTTGGGGAATTTACAACTAATGGCCCTTGAGTCATGGATGAATCATGAGGAGGCTAGGGCTAAGGAGGTGAAGAGAATATTAGAAAAAGAGGAAGGGAAGCTCATTTACATCAAAGCAGAACAAATAAATTCCATGGGTATCATTAGCAACCACAACATCACCTCCAATGATGCCCAACTTGACCAAGATACATAGCTACACAAGAAAAAGACATCACCCACATTGAAAACACCTTGAGGTTGTTTGGAAATGAAAGCTAGCAAGCATGCCAGAGGAGATGGAGCAACCTACCACACAGTCTAAGGATCATAGAGTACTATTCCACTAAGAAGTTGAGGAATGCACTACAAAGAAGCCACCTATATAATAATGTCATGCAGAGGATAAAAATCAATTGGATTTATTTGAAACTCATTCCACCCTTGTTGTTGGGTCTGTTAGAAGGTAGGAAAGAAGAGGAGGAAATAAAATAGTGGGAAGAAATAGAGAAACAAGCAGGGTTCTATCCTCAAGATGAAACTTCATCAATAGAGGCCTGGGATGTTAGAGAAGCCACAAGGGCTATGAAAGATATGGACATAGACTAAGTTGCTCAAAGGATGAGAAACATCTTCAGTAGGGGGGTGATGATGAGGCTCATCAATAGGTAAACTATATGGGTCTTAATGCCACTCTCCACATTATTAAAATCAATGTTTCTCACATTTACCTACATATTTTATTATCTTTTGCTTAGTGAGAAGGGTAAAGGTGAGGTGTTATGTCATGTCGCCTAATATGCATTAATTGAAGGAATTGGAGCATTTTTCAGCTAAATTAAGTGTAGGAACACGAATTGAACAAGAAAGAGGTATCTTAGGAGATTTATCTCCTCCTTAATGCCTCAAGTCATTCGAAGTTTCCTCCACCATATCTCATCAACTCGAAGTGACAAGCAACCAAGCCAACCAAGTTCATTGGAAGCCAAGCTAGTGACAGTGAAGAGAAGTCATTCTAGAATTTGGGATCCAAGTCTCCCTAATTTTCATGAAGCTATTGGTAGCTTCTGTTTTTGTAAATAAGAAGGCCAAGGGACTCATTAGGATTCGATTTTTTGTTGTAGCCAAGAGGCAATTTAGAGATGAAACATTGTGACTGTTACTTCTATGTTGTATTTGACATTTTGATGATAATGAGAAGGTTTACCTTGATGCAAATTTGAGTTGACTTAGAGGGCTAAATCTCTTGGGTTAGGACCCAGCCTTAGCAGCAGAGGTTCCTCTTTTTGTATATGATTTCTTAGATTAAAATCATAGTTAGTTTCTCAAGTTATTTATGCTTTGTTTAGTTTAACAACTATTTGAATGATTTTTTAGTCTTGTTTCCATTAGTTGAAGAAGTAGATCAGTGGTACAGTAGTAAGAAAGAATACTTCAAAAAAGCTTCTGACAGTGGCCTCTTCCCCATATTTCTTATGGGATCATGGTTTGATAGCCCCACTCTCACAACCCTAAAAACATATTTATCTTTTGATCATTGCATAGCTTAGGTTTCATTATTGAATAGATCATTGTTTATGATTTCTTGGAAGCACCTACAGTTATCATTTTGTTTCTTGAGTTTGTTGTAGTTTAAGAAGGCATTTTATTTCATAGATCTAGTCATTAGCCATCAACAAATCAGTTTTTTCTCAAATTCAACTCATATTTCCCTATCTATATGAAGTTATGCATAACTGAAGATAAGAACATGTTTTTTTGCAAGGATTATTGGTCTTCAAGTAGGAACTCATCCCACCAGCCTCACCTAAGTCTTCTCCACCTTCTACCAAGGCCCACCAACCCCTAATCCAAATTCTTGTTTTGTAGCCACCCTGCGCAAATCCAACCATCATGAAGTGTTGGGTTGAGCCTTGGGTAATGTGCACCTTCCATATAACCTATTTCACAGTCTAACATCTTTCCAACGATTCATTTTACCTTCCCTACATTCCTATGGCCTACAACTAACATCCTGTACAAAACCAAGACATCCTATAGCAATTCCTGTAGTAGCTACAGGATCTCCTATAGCAGCAACAGTATCTCCTATAGAAGCTACAGGATCTCTTGTAGTGGAATGTTTAAAACTATTTCAATCATAAATGATAGTATGGGAATAGGGAAGGCCCCACTTGACTTCCATTCCTTTCAGTGCCATTTTAGACTAGCTCTTACATGCCCTTCTCCCTTGCAAAGAAAACAGTGTGTAACTTAACATTTACATTTCTAAAGAAAAAATCAAAAGACTCTTTTTTTTTTCCATTTCCACATGAGGTAGCTAGTGCATGCATACATCAATAATAGAGTGATAGGATAACTTCCCATGTCCACTTAGTCCAAATATCCATATGATAGAATGTAAAGATATATTCATTCTTTTATGCAAGTAATGTGTGTCATTTCTTAACTAAATTATTTCATGGCTTTTCATAGCACTTTCCACTCAGAACATTCAATTCCCAAATAGGAAAGCATTTACTTTCTTGCATTAAAGATTAGTTTTACATTCACTGTAACTAGTCAGAATCCTTCTAGTCAATAGAAGACTGGTTTGAAAACCCTTGTGGTCTATCGCCCTAGTTGAAAAGTGACAAGCATAGATTGTTTCATCTATTTTGAATATAGAATTGTCATCTCCAAGTTTTTATGAAAACCCGAGTTGATAAAGTAAAGTTGGTAGCCCTAGAAGTTGTAGTGTCCTTGACTGAAAAATAGAGAGACAAGGAACATAATGCTTTTACTTAAAGTAAATAGATGATAGAGTGAGGACTTCGTAGAATCCTTTGCACACTTCACTCCTTCTTTAGCTTGGAAGTTCCAATTCCAGCTCCGAATGCCAAAATTAGAACCCATATAGTCATATAACACAAGCCAAGAAACTATAAGATCTATGCAGTATCATCTAAATACTTTCTTCAATAGATCAAAATAGTCTTGAAATAAGTGAAATAAGGACATCACATATAGGAAAAAAATGAATTATTTACATTAATATAAATGGAAGGAGATTACAACCATAAGTAGCAATTGATCTTGTAGAAGATCTCCTACAAATTGTTAACATTTCCTTTCCTTCTCAGAATATGCTCCTCCAATCACCCTAAATGCATGATATGATGACTACTCACTACTGCAGCATAAGGGAAAAATCACTCTCCAAAATCCAACCTCCAACCACATAGAAGGTTGGGAATATATAGGGAAGTAAGATAAGTTGGAAGTTCTTATCCAATTACCAATCTAGGGTAAGAGATCCACCTTTGATGGATGGATAGGATCAAAGGATAAGTGGTGAGAAATCCAACATAGCGAAGGATAAGATCTGTATGTTTTATCCAAGGTAAGTAGTTGAAACAACTTTTGGAAACTCCTAGAAGGGGAAGCTTCTAGAATCTTGATCAATCTCCCAGATTTCTGGAACCAATGCAGCTGCAAAGGGGATCAACCTACTGCTAACCAATGTAAGCCATAGTGGAGAAACCTAATGCTGAATTCACCCTAGTAGGATTACAAGTAGCATTAGTCTACAAACTAACTCAGGTGATGTAGTTTAGGGCTGAAATTCTAGGAAATGCAAGGTACATGCGTGGGGTTTGCCCAAGATGGTGATAAGGGGGAATAGAATGTTGATTGATCCCATTAGGAGGCTCACTAATTGGATGTGAAAAAATGGACTATAATATAATCTCCCCTAAAGTGCAAAGTCAGAGATGATGATTGATGATTGAAGTTCTTTACCTTGTGACAAGTAGGGATCAAGGAAAACTGGAGAGCTTGATTTGTTATAATACATTTACAACATGACATCTTTGTTTTATGAGGGAGTCATAGCCATACTCATATCATAAGGTAGCATGACAAGTGCAATGATCAAAAGACACGCCCATAGATGGAATTGGTGGACCCATGGCTGGATCACTTTCTATGTTATCATGACCATAATACATTTTGATCTTTGTATAATTCTTGAAATCGCAGCCTGGATGGATGAAACTAGAGCTACAGTCTTATGTCTCATCCACACTACCAACCAATGTATGATTCCAACCATGTGAATCAATGAGCTATAGTCAAACATGGTAGATACCATATGATTATCAACCTATATTGTAAGTCATTAACATACATGAGAGAAACCACCGATGATGTTAATGGATCTCAAGGTACTATAGTACAATCCATATGGTGTAAATGAATGAGTTGATGTCAAACAACACACAAAATATTTTGGTCAAAGGCCAATGATGTAAACCTATCACCGAGAGTGAGGAAACTTTCCATTGATGTATGCAAGCACTAAGATACCAAGGGTTGTTTCTAAGTCAACTTCTTGGATGATGTTCTAATGTCGATAGGAATCAACCCATCACAAGAGGGCCATGATGTATAACCCATCAACAACATGAAAAGGGTATGATGATTGAGACAAAATGATCAGAATGATTCTGACATGGAAATAGATCAGGAAAGGAAGACATGAAATGAATGCTTAATAGTATTGCAGCGAAGATCAACTAAATGAATTCTCTTGAACATACCATAACACTGAATGGAGTTTACAACAATGATGCAAAAATGGAATGGAGACTCTGAAAATGGTACGATAAACAAAAGACAAGAATATTACCCAAGCCAACAACCACAAAGATGAAGTGGAAGAGTTACATGTTCAAGAGTGACTCATTTCCATTAGGAAATGGAATCCCTTGTTTTCCCAATTTCCCCATCCCTACTCATCAGTACCTCTTTATTTTTTAATGAGCTTGAGGATGATAACATATGCTTGATATGTAAGTTCATCCTTAGGATGAATCCCTCTAAGTATATTTAACGTACCCTAGGAAGGAGTGGTTCAACCTCATCATGTTTAAAAATTCCATCTTGTTTGGTGTTCTAATGAGTCTAGTGAAGGTAAAAGTCAACACATTTTTCATGTTTGGAGAGTTTAAAAATGAGGAAAAAAATAAAAATCCAAATGTCCCTTTTTGTAGGTAGTCCCTTAGGTACGAAAAGGTAGAAAAAATTACCCAAGAGAACCTCTTAGCCATGTTCAACTAAGGTATTCATTTTTCGTAGCTAGTCTATCCTGGTCTAGAAAATGGGTAAACTTTTACTAAGTAGACATCTTTTCATTTACTTTTACGAGTTCGAAAAGACAAGTTCTCGGCAATATTTTCATATTTTTGGAGTCTGAAAAGAGCTGAAAGAGGACTCCAAGGGGTTCCTTGCTAGTAGGTCTAAATAGCCCTAAAAAGAGATAAAAATATACTCTATGGTCAAAGTAACATGGTCAAAACATAATTAAAATCTACTAAAAACTATCGACCTGCTCAAAATACCACAAGAAGGATTAAACATACCTATTCTATAGTGAAAATGAAGCATATATATGTCAAAACACTAAAAACGAATAAAATAATGAGAAAATGACCATAAATATTCAAAATGACCTGTCATTTTTACGATTCACATTTTACCTTCAATAGTGAGTATTTGGACCCCTTTTCCCTCGATATTCTACAACTGATTGCAGCTAATCCAAGGAACCATTTCAAGTGTCATCGATTCTAGGTAGGAACTAAAACCTTTCTCTATCTTTCTATGGTCCATTTTTGTGTTTTCATGCAAAACTTTTAAGGCTTTGAGGACCTTGGGATTCATAAAAAATTCTTTGGGAGCAATGCACACCCCAAGTGTCAAAAATGATGTTGCACCTAGGCAAAGAGACACTGCAGGCAGAGGTGCAATGTCATGGTAAATAATACCGGGGTTGCATTGGACGGATTTTACTAAGTTGTCTTTCAATTTTACATCAAATTTTGTCAAGATTTTTGCATGGGAAAGAGCCTAATGGATCCCTTGTCGATCTTACAGGTACACATTAGTACAAAATCACATTCATCTAGCAAGAAGGAGAACATGAGGAACAAGATTTGAATGTAGAAAATGACCCTACTACTATCCAATTGCTCAAAAATTATGGGTTATTGAAAATCTTTTGGCTTCCTGCTATGAGGCAACAAATGGAGTTGTTGAAGTACGTTGTCCATTCATGGTATATTCAAGAACAGGCGCTCAGGTTTGGGGAGAATATTCTCGCAATATAGGTAGAGGATATTTACTTTCTAATGGGAATTTCAAAGCTAGGTGCCCTCACCTCTCTTCTAGGTGTAGTAAGTGGTGGTGAGCTGGTGAAAGACTATATTACTACCAATTCAATACCTTGAGCCCTTCCTACTAGGGATGGCAATATCAGCATAGAGGATGTAACCCAATTACCTTTGAGAATGATCTTGTTCATTACTGCAAGATTGGCAGGCATCTCAACTCTATATGTAGTGAGAAAATCATACATGCAGTATGGGATAGAATGTCTAGATCCAACAATATTCAACTAGAGTGAGGGTGTCTTGGTTAATTTGATGGAACAAATTACTAAAGCAAAGGAGGGGAAGTTGAAGAACTTCGACTATGGTGTGATCTTAGTCTCTTTTCCTCTAGAGTAGATGCCATTATTGCAACCTCAATAGATTGTACTTGAGCCCATCGATCTGAGGACCCCATGAATGAGGAGGCAGATAGACCATATGAGGTGACATGTAGGCACATCAGTGATCAACCTTTCACAAACATTCTTTGGGTGGTTATGTAGGAAGTTCATCATCATCAATGATTATCCTTATGTAGGGATGGATTTCATGATGATCTTGAGGTTTAGATGCCTAAGGATGAGTAATGGGATGCTTCGGGTAAGATACTTAGACCATTAATTTTTTAAACTTTTATGATTTGTTTTGTGCCTTTTGATGTTCCTGAGACTAAATATTTGATGCTTTCATGTAGAAATCGGACCTGTTCGACCAGTGGGTGCTACATATCTCCATCATCTAGCAAAACAACCAGAGGAGGAGGAAGAGAGACTAGTACATGTAATGCGGTAGGACAAGATGCGCTACGAGATCTTGATGTATCAAAGAACCTATCAGAGGTAGAGCACCACATGGAAGGACTGACGCATAGGATTAATGAGACCATGATCGATCATCTTCCATTGTGACTTCAATGACATACAATCAAAGTGCCTAGTGGTATTGGTCGATTACTACAGAAGTTAGCTCATGCAACGTTGTTTTAACATAAGGACTACGGATTTGTCTACTTAGAAGTTTTGCATGTAGTTTTTATATGGGTGATGTACCCATATGTGTCTCGGGGAATTTTTTTTGTAAAACCAAACTTAATATATATATATATATATATATATATATATATATATATATATATATATATATATATATATATATATATATATATATATATATATATATATATATATATATATATATATATATATATATATATATATATATATATATATATATATATATATATATATATATATCAATGTTTCCTAGTTCCTATTATGCTTTCAATATTATGTCAGGTGAATTGAAAGTTATTTACATTCTTTGAAATGTCGATCTAAAACAAAATTAGCTAGGGCACCTTCCAATGTGTTCATATTTCTATAAATATGTTAATATCCTATGAAATCAAAATCTTTCTTGAATACACACTCTCAAAACAATGCAAAGGATGGTAGGATTTATCACTGAATAGACATTCTGAGTTCTAGTACTATGAGTTGTGAGTCATGCTGGATGCCTATATGGAAAATACCATGTAAAATAGCATAAGAAAGTAGCTCAACCAATGCACTATACTCAACAATGTTGTTAGTCGAGAGGCCAATGAAAATCCCTTACATACACACTAGCTCACCATTTAGAGCATGGGATAGCCCATGATGTAGAGAATAGGTTCTGAGTACTATGACTAACACGTGTTGTAACATAAATGGTTTTCATAAGTTAGATATTTATAAAACAGGGTATAAAAATAGAAAAATAAAAATATAATAAAAGTATGAAAATATGAAAATTGTTAAAAAAAAATGTGAAAAGAAACCCAATCAAAAGAAAAACAAGTGTACAAGTGAGCAATCTTGAATGCCACTTTAATTAATTTTTGTTTGAATCATATAGTATAATTATGATCAAACATGTTTAAATTTATGTTTTAGGATTAGAAAATAATTCAACCAAATTGTGTAATCTTGGTTGAAATTAGAAGATAGGATAGATTAGAGCAAAAAGTGACCAAAATATTTAATCTTGGTCAATTTAATTTTATGCACTAGAAAAGGGTTAAGAGTTACTTTAGGAAATAAAGGAGGGCATGCTTGATCAAATGTGCCTTTATATTTCTTAATCATGTTTTGATGGATCTATTTTAGTTAAATAATAAACTAATAATGTCATTTAAACATGATTAGCGCCATGCAATATGCATTAAACTTGAGTTTTATCTTTACATTGGGAGATGATTTGATGTTTTGTCGTTTTGTAATATCCAAGAGGGAAATTTTAAACATAAATGATTTCCTCACCTAGATCAACTACGGGGAAATCAATTCACACCCCCTTGTCCCATTTCTCGTTAATTCCAGTGGAAGGGGGGAGGGCGGGCGGGGGCGGGGGGGTTCCAAAAATCAGTATTGATTTTCCCGAGCCCCACGCAACGTTGGACTCTCTCATGAATTCACACCCCCCTTGTCCTAAACCACTTACCATTCCCCTCCCCCTCCGAAATCTACCTATCGCTCCTCTACTCCCACCAACAGTCACTATGTCACCTCCCACACATTTCCTTCCTCTATTCACATCTAGCAACATGTCCATCTATCATTCGCTCATGTCTATTCTCGTTATCATTTTCCTTTTACATGCTTATCCATTACCACATTCATGTAACCCATTAATACACCTAAATCTCATTTGGTAACAGTCCCATCACAATGGTAATTGATTAAGGCCTATAAAATCATCTTGACTCTTTCGCGTGACTCCCCTAGCTACTTCCATTACTATTTTCAAATTTCAGGTACTGTTTTAAATTTCTGCATCCCCTACTATTCAACACCTTTCAATTTTGGAAATTCAAAGCTCAAATACCCTTGACAAAGACTCATTGCTTATCCAGTGAACTATTCAAGCCAAAGTTCTATCCTAGAATATCATTTTCCTTACCAAACTTCTTAGTCATTTCACCAAAGGGGAAAGCTTAATCTTCTAGCAGCAAATCAGAAAGTGATGATAACCCTAAGACCTCTATTACACTAGATCACATGCCATTAGTAGACCAATACGTCAAGATTTCAGGCACTGAGTGTGAATTCAACCTATTCGAATTACATCACTGGTTAAAGAAAAAAAATTTATACCATTAAGATGACATTAATCTTTGGGAATCCCTGTTACCTATGTTTAACTTTCCACAGGCACATTATTTCCCTGATCTAGTTATGTGGTGTCAAGCCAAATACAATCCACTGCAAAGAAACATTGTGGCCTAGAATGGAGACATTCTCATCTCAATTGAACATGAAACCATAAAATAGATGTTGCTAATTCCTCAAAATGACTCTGTTAGCCATTTTTTTTGTAGATATTCTAATGGACATGTATCATAAGTTATATTTTCCTCAGGGAGCCCAAAATTTTGAGATATTTCTCCCAGAAGACTCTCAGGTTCCTAAGCAAAATCCCCCTTATCCATCTTCTATTTTCCTAGATAAAGCCAAGAAGATAATTGCCTTAGTTTCTTGCCTTTTAGGGTATTCATCATACCAGTGGGTAGATGAGCCTATTCTAGGCTTTCTATCAATTTTCTCCAATGATCATAAGCCATCATTCATGTTCAATTTTAGCCAATATCTGGCTAATAATATGCATGAACAGATGAATATTACTATAGAAGTCATATTTATTTATGCATATGTATTAGTCTACATGTTTATTTTTCACCAAGGAGATAAGTTTCCAATAAATTTACACAACCAAGATGATAAAGGCATCAATAAATTAGTGATACAACGGAATTCATTAGTCAGGAGAAACTCAACAGAGTTTAAGTTTGGAGACTTCATTAACAGTTTTGTCCATACAATTGCAGGCCTTCTTAGTAGTCAGAGTGAGCCAAGGATCAGTTCAGAAACCAAAATGATTTTTCACTTGAATGAGCAGAAAAATACTAGAGACTGGTATTTATACCAGAATTATACAGAGATAAGAGTATATGGATGTCTGTTGGATCCCCACAAGTTTCCTAAGTATGTTCCAATGATAAATTCTCTAGAATATATAAGGCAGATGATCAATATGGATGAAATCCATTTTTTATCAGGTAAAAGGAAATGACAATTCAATATCAAGACTCAAGTAGGACCATTTATATGCAATACTAGAGCAACAGGTGATGAGGGAGATTCAATCGTCAAGCAATTCAAATTATAGCCTAGTTTCATCTCGCCATATGATCCATTCAACATTATTTCTAATCTAAGGGTGGAACTGAAAACCACGCCTTATAATCATACCCCCTTCCCAAAAAATGAGAAGTTTATGAATCAAGGCTAGTGGGAGGAGAATACAATTCAAGAAGCAGAAGAGCATGTTTTGTCCACAGCTACCCTCCACACTCTAGTACCTCAACATAAACAGGGGAAAAGGCAAAGAGAAGAAATTTCATCTCCAGCCTGTACAAAAATAAGTGCACGATAATTCATCATTCAATAGAAAAAGAAGAAAACACATCTTGAAGATGTCACCATTAAGAATGAAGAAGAACAACAAACTATTGTTATGAGTGCTTTACAATTTTCCACAGGGTTATAGGAACATCTCCCTGACACCCCATCCTCATCACCCTCACAAAATCCTTCAGAAAAATCACAGTCAACATAATTGGGTGAACATGATGATCCCAATATCTTCAGTACATTTTTGCATATTAAGCACGTGAATGAAACAATCAAAGCCAACACCTATGCTCAATTTTAGAAGCATACTTCAACCTCCCAAAATAGGTTATTAACAAAATTTGATAGTGACAAAAGGAAGGATGAAAATAACATTCTTACGGGCTCAAGTACCATCTCAAAAAACTCCTGCAAATTCTAGAAAGACTATCTTCTAGCTTGATGCAAAGATTATACATCCCATTGATCAAATGGATATGCATAGACAGTATGGAGAAATGATTTTCTCCGCCATGACAAATACTTCTATTGAACTGTAAAAGTTAAGGACATATATTGAAAATATCCAGACATAATTAAATTTAGAGAAAAATTATTCATTAGCAAAGGACACCAGAATCAAAACATTAGAAGATTTGGTGATCAATCTTGGATATGATCCCAGTGATGTCAAATCAATGGAGGAGATCATCAAGAAAAATAATGTAGACATAGAAACACTCAGGAAATAGCTAAAATTACCTTCTACAAAGGATCCACTAACAAAGGAGATAGACGAAAGTGAGCACCATAATGAAGATATGTTCAAATTGATCATTGAGAAAAATATTTAGATAAAAGAGATGGAGGAACAGATATAGAAGCTACTGAAGGAGAAATAAGAGGTTTTACAATTAACCATAGCTCCAATAATATCCATACTGATTACAGTTGCAGGGACAACAAGGTAATCTACATTAGCACCACATGATTTGAACAAGGTTGTGCAGGACCTGTCTCTTCAGAGATAGGAAAATGATAAGCTCCAACATAAGCTAAAGAAATTATAAGCACAAAAAAATAATTGATACCCTCTTGGTGAAAGCGATGCAGAAATCTCATGAACTTGCGAAGAAGATAGATCAATTGTAAAATCATTCATTGATGGTTCAAACCTTGGCCCAAGCCAAGGAAAGAATTTGGCTGGATATCAATCATGACATAACTAAGGATTCACCGTCGATTCAGATTATTCTTGAGCAAGAAGAGTTAATTGACAGGTGCCAAACAACAGTTGAACAAGTCAGAGCAACACTGGGACAAAAACCAGCAGAGGCTACATCTATGATCAAAGTGTTGAACTTGAAGACTAGAGCAGAGTTGGAGCATACTCATACTGTTGATAGGCTAGAGGAAATCCTAGAGATAAAGAAGATATTGTAGAAAAGTTACAACTTAATGTCTCAGTTGGAGACTAAGTGTCAAGCTCTAGAAAATGTTGTTTAGAGATCTCATACTAAGTTCAATTTGTTGAGTCAAAGAGGATTGCCAGGGTTAGTAGCACCCAATAATAGGTTAATTAGCTTGGAATATTACTGTGAGAAGATTTACACCATTTCAAAAGATACATAAAAGTTTGTAGGTATTAAGGGACATGTCATAGGGAAAGCATTTATTGAAGCATTAGAGTTTGATTTAATTATCAGACATGAAATCAAGCATATTTTCATCAACAAACCAACTTTTGAGAAGTACACTGAAGTAGATGAATTCTATAGAAAGCTAATAAATATTTCTATATCGAATGATGAAATATGGGATGAGTTATGTGATACCATTGAGTAAATTTTTTTATCTCTAATAGATAGACAACATGACAACATTTTTGGGCCTAGTTATCAATCGTATCCTTGAAGATAGTGCCATCAAACTCAGTAGTTTAAGCACCCATACATTTTTGTACTCTTTTTGTAATTATTTAGATGTTTCTAGAACCTTATATTTTGTATAAATAAGAAGTGATTTGATTTATTAAGGGTTGAACACTTGGATGAGATTTCCAAAGAAGAATTGTAACAAACTGAAATTGCTTCACATTAATGAAAGGATTCTGGATTTGCTTCAAACAGCTTGTCACTTTGTGAGGTTGTCTCATGTTTTCACTTCAATTTGTTATTATGCATGTATTAAACTTTTATGAAGATAACTAGGTAAGAGAAAAATAAATATAATTCTATCTTAAAACCCCTCTGAAGTTATAATCTATTTTAGAGATTAGTTTATTTGACTATTTTTTTTTGTAAGCTCCTCTACATTTACAAAATTTCAACCATATTCATAAGGTTAAATGTAATTTGTTGGGTTGTAAACATTGTTTACTTGCATGCTTTCTTATGATTAACTAAAATTGGGTCTGAATATTTAGTAAATCATACTCTCTTATATTTCTTCCTTTCCACACACTTGTAAATCAAATTACTATTCACACCTACCTTATCTGCTCATCATATTGGTCATCCAAAAAACTTTTTAAAACAAAAAAACATTTTAGATGCTCTACCATATTTAATTAACCTAGAATTATCTTAGAGGACAACATTAGATTGGCAAAATTGTCAGGGAATGAAATTGAATTATTTTTCCCTGGGAAATTATAGAACGTTTATTTTAAGGTGAATAAAGGAATAGTAGGTTAAAATATTTCACCTGACAACTTCATAAAACCAAACTGGCTCCTTCAAGACACACCAGGTCTCATTTTGATTTTGAAATTGTTTCTCCATTATTTGATCTCGAGACTGGTAAGAGAAGCCTCTTTAAGAGGAAGACTTGAAGATTCTTCCTCTTTTTCTATACCACTACAACCTAATGATATTTCAGCCTTTGATCTATTTAGTTCTATTCCATCTCCTTTAGTTTTGGCTAACTTAACACCTAGGGTTTTAGAATTACTATCCAAAGGATTTGATCTACAGTCAGCTATTTTAGTCCATTCACTGGAATCATATCAAATTCCTGAAATACCTTCAAATTCACCTAAGTCAGAAGAAGAATTGGATGTACATTTCCCTAAGTTAAAACCTATTGATTTTGTCTATCCCACTCACTATACTTTTCCATCTACTTCGGCCCAACCTGAGAAAACTTTTTCTCTATATTAAAATCCTTTGTTTGAAAACAAAGAAGAAGTTGAAATAGAGGTCCAGAAGCTAGTCATAAAAACACATTTAAAAACTTTAAGAAATCCTCCAACCTCTTTTCCTCCACCTACTTTTACATCTCCATCTTCACCTAAAACTTCATCATCCTCTACCTCATCTTCTACCACATCTTCTATTGATTCATATTCATCTTCAAGTATGGCTACTTTTTAACCTATTGTTCAAGCTAGGTATGATTCTTTACAACCTCCTAATATACTCAATAATTTTCCCGATGGGTATTTAAAACACCTACCTAGGTTTAATAGAGAAATCGATTTGTCTTTTGAAGACCATTTAGCCGCCTTCTTTGATTTTGCTGATAACATGAACATTAAACATGAAAATGTGTATATGAGATTATTTTTTTAATCACTAGAAGGGAATGTCTGAATTTTGTTTAAACAACTTAGACCAAATTCTATTTGATCTTTGAATGAATTAAATACCATACTTAAGAATCAATGGTGGGTTAAGAAGGATCCTATTTATTTCCTCACAAAATTTGAAGAACTAAAAATAAATCATGGTGAGTAAATGGTTGATTCCATAAAGAGATTTAATAAAAATGATCATAAAATGCCACCTGGTTGTAAACTACCAGTAGCAACAACCAAAGTTAGATTTTCAAAAGAATTTGAAGATGATTTTGCAGTTATGCTTAAGGAAAGGACATCTCAAACCCTACAAGACATGAAAACAATGCCATAGAAGTTTAAGCCAATATGGCATCATCAACTAAACTTAAATCAAAGGAAAACAAAATTGAATGAAAAATGAAATCCAAGGAAGAAGGTTCTTCCTCAAGAACTAAAAATGAAGGTCAAAATATAGATCATATCACTTCATTGCTTAGACACGTTTCAAATAGAAGGTCAAAAATAGAATCTCAGCCTAGAACAATTCAACAAACTACTGCTAAATCTCAAACTCAATTTAGGAGAGATTCCCAACCCCAAATTTTGCAAATACCAAATGTTGATCAACAAATTCAACCACCATTAATGATTGATGACCAAAAACCTAAAGAAAATAATCTTTTTATTACTGAGGATATAAATAATCTTGATCATTCATCTGTAAAAAATGATATTATATCTCTTCCTCTAAATAAGTTTTCTTAGCAAGATTAAGAAGACTCACCAATTTCAAAATATCAGGCCTTTTTATGAGTTTTTAATTGTATAACTGAATAGGTGATATGAATTAAGACCAAGGTTAGCGCCTAGTATATCTCCCAAAAATTCCATTGTACATGAACCACAAGTTAAATATATTGAATCTCAAACAACAACAATTCAACCATTGAAGCAGCAAATGAAACAACTTCAATTGATAAAACTGTTTTAACAAATTTCAATGGTGGAAAGGAATTATAAAGAGTCAAAATTGTCATTCCTTTATTTGAACTTTGAAAGAATCCAGGATATAAAAATCAATTTTCTAAGTGGATCTAGTCATCAAGTGTTGATGTTGAAGGAGATGTAATAAGATTACAAGATGAAAAACCTTCAGTAGTCTTTGCCCCCAACTCAGATATTATTAATGAAAATGTACCACCTTTCTATGGTACTTTAAAAGTTCATGATTTCTTATTATACAACTGCATGTTAGATTCTGGAGCCTTCCATAATCTGATGCCAAAGGTAATCATGGATCAACTTCAATTAGAGGTTACTCGAACTTATCATGATATATATACTTTTGATTCCAAGAAAGTACCATGTCTTGGACTTATAAAGGATATAGTGGTGAATTTAGCTCAAATCCCTATTAAGAGTGTGGTATTAGACATTGTAGTTATTGATATTCCTCCTAAATTTGGCATGTTATTATCAAGATCATGTTGTGCCAAATTAGGAGGAAGTCTTCAAATGGACATGTCTTATGCTACCATTCATGTATATGGGGGTGAGAATCTCATATTATATAGAGAGGTAAGATTCATGAATACTATTTGCAAATCAGATGAAGCAATAAATCATCCCATTTATGCAGTAGATAAGGATTTTGGGTGTTTTGAGTTATCATCAAATAACTTACAAAACACTCAGCTTAGAATTAAAAACATTGTAGAAAAACCAAATACCAATAAGATTGATATTTGGAGATTATACTTTGATGGTTCTTCCTCATAGGAAGGAGTTGGAGCTGGTATTGTACTAGTTTCACTAGACAAAGAGAATATAACTCAATCCTATAAGCTTGAATTTGATGTGACAAATAATGTAGCAGAATATGAAGCCTTCCTTATAGGATTAGAATTAGCCAAAAGTCTTAAAGTGAAAAATCTAAGTGTATTCAGTGACTAAGAGCTCATTGTTAAAAAAGTAACGAATATTTGTCAAACAAAACATCCTCCACTTGGATCATAAAGAAATGATCTATGGGACTCAGTGGATAATTTATTCCAAGCATTTAACATCATTGTTATTCCAAGGGATGAAAATATTCATGTAGACTCTTTACTTGTTTCAACTAGTGCTTTTAAAATTCCTCATCAAATGCTTGTGCAATATCAAATTCAAGTTTAATATAGGCCTTCAATTCCTAAAAATATTAAACATTAGAAAATATTTGATGATGATGAGTAGTTGAAATCCTTTTTGCAAGTAATTTATGAATTTTCAGCCTTACAAATTGAAGAAAAACAGTTGGATAATAATGAGTTGAATAAGGAAAATCAAACTTCACAATTTGACTCGAGAATTGGTGATAATAGTATCATTTAGTTATCTAACAATTTCATTCCTAAGGGCCTTGTCCCTCTTGAAAATTTTTTTGACTATAGTGATCTTCCTAGAAATCCATTATCAAATTCACCTGAAGAAGATATAGAAGAATGTAATATTGGAACTTCAGAAGAAATTCGAAATATTAAAATATTTGCATCTTTTCCAATGGAAGTGAAATATAAATATTTAGCTCTCCTTAAACATTATAAATATGTCCTTTCTTGGTATTATAGTGAACTGAAGACATATGATACAACACTCATTGAACATAAAAAGCCTTTAAAACAAGAAGCTAAACCCTTTAAGAAAAACTTAAGGAGAATTAATCTTGTCCTTCTTCCAACCATTGAGAAAGAATTTAAAAAGCTACTTTATGACAAGATCATAGTTCCATTGAGATATTTTTATTGGATAGATCATTTAGTTCCAATAATAAAGAAAAATGGTGAAATCAGTCTGTGTGTAGATTTTAGGAACTTAAATAAATCATCTCTGAAAGATAATTATCCACTACCCAAGATGGACAAATTGCTTCAAAATGTTTCAAGTGCCAATAGAATGTCTGCGTTAGATGGTTTTTCTGGATACAATCAGATCATGGTGAGCCCAAAAGGTAGAAAAAGGACAACATTCACAACTTCGTAAGGTACATTTATGTATTCAAGGATGTCGCTCGAATTAACAAATGCTTGAGCTACCTTTCAAAGAGCTATGGATTTAGAATTTGTGGGTAAGACAAATAAATTTGTTTTCATTTATCTTGATGATCTGACTATTTTCTAATTCTGAAAAAAAAAAAAACATTTAAAGCACTTAAGGTTTTGGACAGGTGTAGGAAGTTTGGGATTTCAGTTAATCCCAAAACATCCTTGTTTGCAATCAAATAAGGAAAATGGCTTGGCCATATTATTTCTAAGGAAGGAGTGTTCATTGATCCCATAAGAGTTTCAGCTATCCAAGCACTTTCATTACCAAGGAATAATAAAGAAATTCAGTATTTTCTCAAAAAAACTACTTTTTAATAAGATTTATACCTAATTATGCCGAAATAGTTAAGGATATCAATGATATGTTGAGAAAATATCATGAAGTTAAATGGAGAGTTCCAGCAATATATTATTTTGACCATATTAAAAAATCTATTTCAGAAACCCCAATACTGGTCAATCCAAACTATTATCAACCATTTAGTATCTTTTCCTTTACCTCTGAAACTACCTTAGTTGTTGTTCCTTTACAAAATAATGAGAATAGAGATGATATTATGAGAGATGTTGAACTCGAATATGATAGTATTGAAAAGAAGGCCTATTCCTTAGTTCAAGCCCTAAAAACGTTTAGATTTTATGTTCTTCATTCTTCAATTATTGCCCATGTTCCAAATAGTTCTATTAAAACTGTGTTAACTCAACCTGATACCGATGGAAGAAGAAGGTGGATTACTAAGATATTAGAATTTGATCTCATTATCAAAACTACAAAGTTGGTCAAGGGTTAAGGCTTGGCCAAACTCTTATCTGAGTCAAATTGTAAAGTCTTGGGAATAAATTCTGTTTTTGAAATTTTAGCTGAGAAGAATCCACAAGAACCTTCTCATACTTTAGCAAAGAAGAATCCATAAGAACCTTCTCATACATTTGCAGAGAATAATCCACAAGAACCTTCATCTTCAATCCAATCAAATCCTATTCATATTGATGACAAAGTTTTATTATCTGAGTGGTACACTAATAGTGTACATTTTCTTAGAGATTTTGAATGTCGATATAAATTTACAAAGAATCAATGCAAGACACTAAAGTTGAAGGCCATAAAATATTGTATCATCAATGAAAATCTGTATTGGAAAGAACCACTCAACATCCTTTTTCTTTGCTTGATAGAAAGTGAGACAAAGTAACTATTGATCAATTTCATGCAAGTATTTGTGGAGGACACTATGCTTGGAGAGCTACAACATATAAGATTTTAAGAGAAGGATTTTATTGGCCTACATTGTTTGTACAAGTAGGAGCAAATGTTAGAAGTTGTACACAATGCCCAATGTTTGCTGGAGAACAAATATTAGCATTACTTCGACTAGTTCCAGTGCTAGTTCAAGAAGCTTTACTATAATGGGGATTGGATTTCATTTGGGTAATTCATCCAACATCAAGCAACCAGTATATATTGATATTGACTTCCACATATTACTTTACGAAATGGGTATAGGAAATTCCAGCTAGAATGCAACTAACATTGAAGTTATTAAATTTATTGAAGAGAATATACTATCTAGGTTTGGGTGCCCCAAACAAATAGTTACTACAATGCAACAACATTCGGCAGTGTCAAACTGAATGAATTTTTTCAGAAATAGTAATTTTGTTTGCACCATTCTACCCCCTAATATCCACAAGGAAATGGACTGGAGGAGTCTTCAAAGCCGATCCTGGTTAAGTTCATTAGAAAACACTAGAATACCACAAAAGGAGTTGGGATAACCATCTCATATATGTAGTTTGGGAAAACAGAATATCTCCAAAGAGGTCAACAGGTAAATCTCCATTCCACCTTGTTTATGGTAAGGAAGCCATATTTCCTACACATCTATATTTTCCTGTCATGATATTTTTACAAGAAGAAATTGAAGAACCTGATGATTTTTCTAGGAGAATCAATCAGATTATAGAAGTTAATGAAAACAAAGATGAAGTTCATTATAATCTTTGGAAATATCAAAACAAAATGAAGAGTCTATTTTACAGAAAGTCTAGAGAAAGATATTTAACGAAGGAGATTTACTATTAAGATGGGATGCAAGAAGGGAAGATAAAGGAAAACATGGAAATTTTGATAATATATGGTTTGGACATTTTAGCATTGTCAAGGTTAAAGGAAACAATACTTTTACGTTGTAGAACTTGGAAGGAAAATATTCCTCATTGCTTGTCAATGGGAAATATTTGAAGCATTATATCCAATATTGAGATTACTTCATTCATTCATCATTTGTACATCACCATATTGTTTTTATTTTATATGAAATTTTTGATTGTTTCAACAAAGGTCCCATTAGCCTGAGGAGAAGGCACATGTATTTGTAAGTTCTTTGCATCCTGCACAGGGAAGCAGTCCCTAGTTTGATCCGATGTTGTAACATAAATGGTTTTGATCAGTTAGATATTTATAAAAGAGGGTATAAAAATAGAAAAAAAAATAGAATAAAAGAATGAAAGTATGAAAATTGTTTAAAAAAATATGAAAAGAAAGCCATCAAAAGAAAAACAAGTGTACAACTGAGGAAGCTCAAATGCCACTTTAAATAAAATTTTTTTGAATCATATAGTATAGTCATGATTAAACATGTTTAAATTTATGTTTTAGGATTAGAAAACAATTCAACCAAATTGTTTAATCTTGGTTGAAATTAGAAGATAGGATAGATTAGAGCAAAAAGTGACCAAAGAATTTAATCCTGGTCAATTGCATTTTATGCACTAGAATAGGGTTAAGAGTTACTTTAGGAAATAAAGGAGGGCATGCTTGATCAAATGTGCCTTTAGATTTATTAATCACGTGTTGATGGATCTATTTTAGTTAAATAATAAACTAATCATGTCATTTAAACATGATTATCACCATGTAATAATAATTAAACCTGAGTTTTATTTTTACGTCGGGAGATGATCTGATGTATTGTATTTTTGTAATATCCAAAGGGCACCTTTCAATGACCATGATTTCCCCACCTATATCAATGACAGGAAAATCAATTCTCACCCCCTTGTCCCATTTTGCGTTAATACCAAGGGGGTTAAAAAAGTGGTATTGCTTCTATCGGACCCCACACAACGTGGCACTCTCTCAGGAATTTGCACTTCCCTCATCCTAAACCACTTACCAGCACCCCCCCCCCTCTGAAATCTGCATGTTTCTCCTCCTCTCCTGCCAAATGTGACTACATCACCTCCCACGCATTGTCTCCCACTAATCATATCTCACCACATGTCCATTTATCATTCACTCACATCTATTCGCGTTATCATTTTCCTGTTACATGCTTACTCATTACCATATTCCCGTTACCCATTAATACACCTAAATCTCCTTTTGTAACATTTCCATTACAACGGTAATTGATCAAGGCCTATAAAATCACTTTGACTCCTTCCGTGTGACTCCCCTGGCTACTTTGATTATTGTTTTCAAATTGCAGGTATTGTTTTAAGTTTCTACGACCTCTACTATTCAACACCTATCAATTTTGGAAAGTCAGAGCTCAGATGACCTTGATAAAGACTCATTGCTTACCTAGTGACCTGTTCAAGCCAAAGTTCTATCCTCCAATATCATTTTCCTTATCAAACTTCTTAGTCATGGCACCAAAGAAGAAAGCTCAATATTCTAGCAGAAAATCAAAAAGTGATGGGAACCCTAAGTCCTTTGTTACCCTAGACCTAGATCACATGCCATTAGCAAACCAATACTTCAATATTACTGACACCGAGTGTGAATTCGACTTGTTCAAATTACATCACAAGTCAAAGAAAAATTATCTAGACCAACAAGGTGACATTAATGTTTGGGAATCTTGTTACCTATGTTTATCTTTCCATAGACACATTATTTCCCTGACCTGGTTATGTGGTGTTAATCTAGATACAATCCACTAGAAAGAACCATGGTGGCCTAGAATGGAGACATTCTGATCTCAATTACACCTCAAACCATTAAGCAGATGTTGATGATTCCTCAAAATAACTCCCTTAGCCATTTTTCAGTAGCTATTCTAATGGACCTGTATCATAAGTTAACTTTTCCTCAGAGAGCCCAAATTTTTGAGATTTTTCTCTCAGAAGACTCTCATCTTCCTAAGAAAAATCTCCCTTATCCAACTTCTATGTTCCCAGAGAAAGCCAGCAGATAATTGCCTTAGTTTCTTTCCTTTTAGGGTATTCATCATACGAGTGGGTAGATGAGCCTATTCTAGGCCTTCTATTAATTTTCTCCAATGAGCACAAGCAATCATTCATGTTCAATTTTAGCCAATTCCTGGCTGATAATATGCATGAATAGATGATGAATATTACTACAGAAGGCATATTTAATTATGCATTTTTAATAGCCTACATGTCTCTTTTTCAACCGAGAGATAAGTTTCCAATAAATTTACACAAGCAAGATCATCAGGGCATAAATCAATCAGTGGTACAATGGACTTCATTAGTCAGGAAAAACTCAACAGAGTTCAAGTTTGCAAACTTCATTGACAATTTTTTTCATTCAATTGCAAGGCTTCTTAGCAGTCAGAGTGAGCCAAGGACCAATTCAGAAATCAAAAGGGTTTTTCACTTGAGTGGGCAAACAAAGACTAGAGACTGGTATATTTACCAAAATTATACATAGATAATAGTATATGGATGTGATCTAGCTCCCTACAAGCTACCTAAGTATGTTCTAATGAGAATTTTTTCTCTATAATATATAAGGGAGATGACCAATATGGATGAAATCTATTTTGTATCAGGTTAAAGAAAAAGCACAATTCAAGATCAAAACTCAATTAGGACCATTTATATGCAATAATAGAACAACAGGTGATGAGGAAGATTCAATCCTCAATAAATTCAACTTTCATCCTAGTTTCACCTAGTCATATGATCCATTCAACATTATTTTTAATCTAAGGGTGGAACTCAAAACCATAACTTATAATCATACCCCCAGGCTACAAATTGAGAAGTTTATGAATGAAGACCAGTGGGAGGAGAATACTCTACATCTACCCTCCACACTCTAGTACCTCAAGATAAATAGGCTAAAAGGAAAAGAGAAGAAACTTCATCTCCAACCTGTACAAAAATAATTGCTTAAGAATTCATCATTCAGCAGAAAAACAAGAAAACACATCTTAAAGATGTCACCATTCAGAATGAAGAAGAAGAACAAACTATTATTATGAGTGTTTTATAGTTTTAGGAACATCTCCCTGGCACCCCATCCTCCTTGGCCTCACAGAATCCTTCAAAAAAATCACAGTCAGTAGAATTGGGTGAACATGATGATCCCAATATCTTTAGAAAGTCTTTGTAGATTAAGCAAAATAATGAAACACTCAAAGCCAACACCTATGCTCAATTCTGGAAGCGGACTTCCACCTCCCAGCATAGGTTGTTAACAACATTTGATAGTGATAAAGGAATGATGCATATGGAATTCTTCCAGGCTCAAGTACCATCTCCAAAAACTCCTGCAGATTATAAGAAGACTATCTTCTCATTTGATGCAAAGATTATATAACCCATTTATCAAATGGATATGCATAGAAATTCTGGAAAAATGATTTTCTCCACGATGACAAATACTGCTATTGAACTATCAACGTTAACGACATATCTTGCAAATGTCCAAACACAATTAAAATTGGAGAAAATTTCTTCATCAGTGAAGGACACCAAAATCAAAACATTAGAGTATTTAGTGATCAAGCTGGGATATGATCCTAGTGATGTCAAAGAAATAAAGGAGGTCATCAAGAAAAATAATGCAGACATAGAAGCACTCTGGAAACAACTAAAATTACCTTCTATAGAGGATCCAATAATAAAGGAGTTATAATAAAGTGAGCAACATAAGGAAGATATGCTTAAATTGATCATTCAACAAAATATTCATATAAAAATGATGGAGCAATAGATAGAGAAGCTACTCAAGGAAAAGGAATAGGTCTCACAATTAGTTATATATCTAGTAATAACCATACCCATTACAGTTGCATGGATAATAAGGGAATCTACATCAGCACCAGAGGATTTGACGAAGGTTTTACAGGAAGAGACAGGAAAATGATACGCTCCAGCATAAACTAAAGAACTTAGAAGCACAAAAAATAAAAACGCATACCCTTTTTGTCAAAGAGATGCAAAAATCTCATCAACTTGCCCCAAAACCTCAAAACTTGGCCCAAGCCAATGAAAGAATTTGGGTGAATATCAATGATCCCATAAATGAGGTTTGGCAATCCATTCAGATTATTTTTTAGCAAGAAGAGTTAATTGAGAGATGCTAGACAGAAATTGAACAAGTCAGAACAACACTGGGGAAAAAACTAGCAGAGGCTACATATATGATCAAGGTGTTGAACTCAAAGACTAGAGAAGAGTTGGAGCAGATTCAGATTGATGATAGGAAAGAGACAATCCTAGAGATAAATAAGGTATTGAAGAAAAGCAACTTAATGACTCAGTTGGAAACTAAGTGTTAAGCTCTAGAAAATGTTGTCCAGAGATTTCATACTAAGTTGAATTTGTTAAATCAAAGAGGATTGCCAAGGTTAGTAGCTCCCAATAATAGGTTAATTATCTTGGAAGATTACTATGAGAATATTTACACCATTGAAACAAATACATCAAATTTTAGAGGTATTAATGGACATGTCACAGGGAAAGTATTTATTGGAGAAATAGAGTTTGATTTAACTATCAAACATGAAATCAAGCATATTTTCATCAACAAGCCAATTTTTGAGAAATACACTGAAGTAGACGAATTTTATAGAAAGATGATAAATCTTTCTATATCGAATGATGAAATATGAGATGAGTTATGTGATACCATTGAGTAAAATGTTATATCTCCAACAAATAGAAAACAAGACAACGTTTTGGGGCCCAATCATCAACGATTTACTTAAGGATAGTGCCAACAAACTCAACAATTTAAGCACCCCTACATTTTTGTACTATTTTTGTAATTAGTTAGATGTTTGTAGAACCTTATATTTTATAAATAAGAAGTGATTCGATGTATTAAGGGTTGAACCCTTAGATGAGCTTTCCAAAATAGAATTGTAACATACTGAAATTGTTTCACATTAATTAAAGGATTCTAGATTTGCTTCAAATAGCTTGTCACTTTGTGAGTTTGTCATATATTTTCGCTTCAATTTGTTATTCTACATGTATTTAAGTTTTATGACGATAACTGGGTCAGGTAAAACTAAATATCAGTCTATCCTAAAACCCCTCTGAAGTTATAATCTATTTTAGAGATTATCTTGTTGGACCGTTTGTATTTATAAGCTCCTCTACATTTATAAATTATAAACCATCTTCACAAGGTTAAATATATTTTGTTGGGCTGGAAACATTGTTTTCTTGCATGCTTTCTTATGATTAACTAAAATTTAGTCTAAATATTTATCAAATCATAGTCTCTTATATTTCTGCCTTTCCATACATTTTTAAATAAAATTACTATTCAGAGGTAAAGAATCAACCCTTTCTTAATTTTCAGTATTAATAAGGTTTAAGCACCTACCTTATCTACTCATAACATTGGTTATCCAATTGTTTTTTAAAACAATAAAAAAAAAATTATATGCTTTGGAATAACTAATTAACCTAGAATTATCTAGAGGATAACAATACCATCGGCATAACCAATGTACGGTTCGAGAGAGGTCGACATCTACAATCCAAAACTAAATAGAATCAGTAGAAACGATGAGAAACTCCAAAAAACACATTTCAAACACACTCAATACACCTATAGACAATATGTACACAGTGTACCATGCATGGGATCAAACATAGTAATCTTTGAGGTACAACTCATTTCTAGATTGTTCCAATGGAAATCCATCGAGGTCTACTAACTCATAAGCCCCTTTTGCAAGCACTCACTTGACAATGTATGGGCATAGCCACATAAGCTAAAACTTTCCTTGACCTAACTTGACATCCTCCTCGACATATAAGAGAACCAAATCTCCTTCCGAGAAGATTATAAGCTTGACACTTTTTTCATATTGTGTTTTGATGTGTATTTTATGGGCTTCATTGGCTAACATGGCATCACACTGGGTTTCATTCAAACGAGTTAGATGTAAAGGATGCACCTCCTCTACGGAAGTAGCAGGAAGAAGTTCGATAGCTAGTTTCAGCGATGGAATTTCACATTCAATATAGAGGACTGCTTTCAGACCATACACAAGCTATAAGTGTGTGAATCTAGTCATAATCCTAACTAAGGTTTGATATGCCCACAAGGCAGCAAAGAAAAGCTAGTTCTAGTCTGATTTGTGGACACCTATCATATGTTGAAGCATAGTCTTAAGAACAATGTTAATTTTATCAACTTGTCCATTAGCTTGAAGATAATAAGGAGTGGCTTTTTCATGTGAAAGTCTGAATTTGGCAACTAATTCAGTCATCATGTGATTCTAAAAGTGCTTCCTGTTATCCGTTACTATTGCTTGTGGAACACCAAACCTAGAAATCATGTGGTTGAAGAAAAAGTATGCAGATTTTTCGCCAATGTTATTGAATTTAGGCATCACTTCAACCCACTTAGTAAAGTAGTCAACAATGAAAATAATATATCCATGCCCTCGATCAAGTGAGGGTTACACGTCATAAAACCGATGCCCCATTTTGCAATGGGACCAATGGTGACAATGAGATGCAATGGAGCAGGTGGAGAATGGAATTTTTTACCATAGATCTAGCATGCATGACATTTCTAGACTGTGAGGATACAGTCGCAGAAAATGGTGAGCCAAAAGTAACCCTCACGTAACATTTTTTATGCGGTAGCATAACTAGATAAATGTCCACTACATGCTTCTGAGTGGTATCCATTCAAGACTTTCTCGACCTCCTTGAGAGTGAGTCACCTCAGTAAAATTGTATCGATACCATGATGGTAAAGGGTGTCGCAAATAATCACATAGTTTCAGGATTGATATGGGATACATCATTGTTCTGAGCGAGAGGTATTAGGATGGGAAGTATGGGTCTGGAGATAGATGAGAAAATCTCCATACCATGTGTCAGATGATGAGATTAGGAATAATGACTTGTCCGAGATGGAATCTTCATATGTAGATTTAGAATCAAGGGAAGGGAGATCGCACATTAGCTCAGCAAAAACTAAGGATTTCTTTTACTTGGATTTGATGAATTCTAGTTCAAACTCCTGGAGCATAATGATCCACTTAGAGTATTCCCCCCCCCCCCAGAAAATGATATGACAATATGTATGTCATAGGGTTGCAATCCAAATGAGCGTAGTTTTGTGAAGTAAGACGTAAAGGCGAAATATCTGGACAGATTGAACAAACACCAAAGCTAACTTTTCCACATGAGTATACCAGATATCATTATTGTCAAGATTCTACCTCAGATAATAAATGATATGTTCATTCCCCTTATCATCTTCTTGGACAAACACCATAACTATAGTAGAGATGGCGGCAACAAGGTAAAGGAAATAATCACGTTATTAATCAGGAGGATATAAAAGAGATGGTTGAACCATTACATCTTTCGACGCATAAAACACTTTCTATGCAATGTCATCCCTATGGAAGGGAATCCCTTTTTTTATTAAGTGAGTAAATAATTTGGTTAATTCAACGTAGTTAGGTATGAACCTCCTCAGGAATTTTTATTTCCCTTGGAGTCATTGTAACTGAACAAGAGTGGAAGGCGCAGGCATCTCAATGATTGGCTAGACTTTTAAAGGCTCAATATGAATTCCTTGTTTGAAATGATGAAACCAAGGAGCTCGCCATAGCCAACACATATTGAAAAAATAAATTAACTCAGACAAATATATAAAGCACACATAAAAAGCTAGACACAAAATATTGGCAGAAAAGGCTTCAGCCAAATGGCTTCCTTAGGCATTCTCTCTCTTTTTCATTTAAAATAATTGAATATAGTGTTACAAATAAATAGATGAGAGACAATGTTCTCAAGATAGTGCGTGCTATCCTAGACAATTTTGGTTAAGATAATTTATCCTTTGGTTTAGATAATTTCTCACCAGACACACACCAATATAGGAGTTACCTAAACTAACTCCTATCTTAGAGGAACAACCCAAGAGTTAGGCACAAATTCCGAACTTGGAATATTTAATTAATTAATTTATTTTTCGATTTATTATTGTTTTGTGAGAGAGGCTAACATTCCCCCCCCAATGATAAATCCAAAATAAGAATGAGGAACCATCTTCCAAGTTCCCATGTTGATCCTCAAAAACATTGCTTGAAAAAAATCACCAAATTTAGATGTTGAAGAAACTGCAATATGAAGAGACTAAGTCAGCTACATGACTGAATCATCTCTGAATGATGCTTGAAAACTCCATCACATGCCAAGCTTCAAAAGGATCCAACTATCCTTTGCTTGAAAACAACATCCAGTGTCCACTTACATAATTTGATGAATGCCCACTGGCGTATTTGCTGATGATGATGACCCACTGGTTGATGATGTCGAAAAACAACTCAATGTTGCTTTTGCTATGATGAAAGCTTCTCACTGTTGCTTTGTTGTTGGTCACCCACTAGCGAATTTGCTAATGCTCACTATTGATGAAAAATGCCCATTGGCTGCTTCACTGATGTTTTCGAGACTTTTAGTCTGACAACCACTTGCCAATTTCATTGACATTTCCCCCCTTTGTAAGTTGAAAGGAGAGACAATCTTCTTCAAATTATATCTGAATTCTAAACTCCTCCCCTTCAGGTGTAGGAGAGTGTCACCGTTGTACTCCCCCATTCAACTGCATGAGTGTACCATCATCTTTTCAGTGTTGGCTGCTCTATGTGTGATTGTATTCAGTTTTAGAACTGAGACAATCTTTTGACTATGGATGACCATTCCCAAGGATCGAGCCATTCATAATGTATCTTCAATCTCGCTGATTTTTGTTGGTTGCGACATTTTTCTGAGGAATGATTGGGCTTGCCACAATAGCGACAAGGATGGAGATCAAAACACTGATCTTCCATATGACCGGTTCTTTGACAATGAGAACATTTCGGTTGGACATCAACTTCAGGTTGCATGCAAATCTATTTTTTTGCTACTTTCTCAGAACCTACTGAGGTGAGTTGTACAAGAAATCCTGCACTGACGAACTTAATTGTCTTGGAATAATCTGGGATATGTAAGTTGGTGTCATCAAAGACACATCCTAAGCCTCGTCGATTCTTGTTATTTTGAATTTCTTCCTAGGGCTTGATCATGGGTTTGGAAGAAATTTTAACTGGAACAACTTCGACACTTGAAGCTGTTGGGATGAATGACTGATCATCTGGATGGTTCAAAGACTTGAAAGTATCACTATTTTCTTGCAATTCATTCCTTTGAAGTTGAAACTCGAGTTGAAAAAACTCAATGGTTTCATGTGTTTATCATATATGCCGTGAAAGATCAGCAAGAGTTTCTTTGTTGATGTGCACCATGTCTTCATCACTAGAGATGATCAAACTGTGAAGAATGTTTAACAACTGAATATGTTGTGCCATCTGAACTTGCTTACTTGAATTCAAGCTCTCTTGTCGTAGATAGTTGTTTCAATTGATTTTGTGACTTGCATGACATGCTCCCTTGCTATGGGACTTGAATGGCATGCTCACTTGATTTTTTGCTTATTGCACTTGTTGGGAGTACTTGTTAGAGTTTTAGAAATTTCTTGCTTAAACTCTGGAATTCACGCTCACTTGATGACGATTGCGTTTACGTGAACGCTCACTTGCCTGATTGGCCTTAGAGTTGAACTTGTTTGGTCGCTACAATGAGCTTCACTCTGGCTTGCTTGAAGGTTTGAACTTTGTATTGTTTTGACGCAAATTGCTTGAATGAATACTCACGCTCGCTTGCAGGAGATGTAAACTTGGTGTTTGTTTCATTTAGAGTTAAAACTCGTGGATTCACTTGATTGTTCTTTTAAGGAAGGGTGTCAAACACCGTCGAAAATGCACCCAAAAAAGCTTACAATGATTTTACTGACTCACTACAATGAATTCAATTTTACTCAATTCAAGACTTGGGTTTCGGTTTCAACCGAGAATTCACCCTTACAATTCAATGTAATTTGAGTTTGATTACATGTTCAATAATGTTGATGTAGACTGTGCTCTGAAATGCTTTAACTTGATTAAGTGAATTTGCTTGTTGAGATAGAATTTTGATGTTGACAATCTTTGATTATTTGTTGTAGTGATGCAAATGCATGTGTTGAGCTTAATTATCCTTCCTTACAGCTATTTTGTTACAGGTGTTGTGCTGGCTGGCATTGTATTTTATGTGTGTTAAATGAGATCATTTATGTGTCAAAACTAGACACAAATCAAAAGCAACAACATGAAGCATGCACCATCATCAACACACTCTTCGTGTACCTAAGATCCCCTTATTCAATTTCGGGCGGATCTAGGACACATCAACACCACAAATAATATGTCCTTATTAAGTATTAAGGTCATCAATCATTCATCTTTTACAACATTGCCACTGAAGCTTTCTCAAACAATGAGAATGTGACGCTCGCAAATTTTGGAAGCAAATGCGTTCAAAAACTGACTCAACCTCCTACAACAATGAGCTTTCTTTTGAAAAACCGATCACTTCAAACTTACAGAAAAATAAAAATCAATCCTTATCACTCCATTACAAGGAAATAATCCCTTACTTTATAAAAGAATCTCACTTGTCACTCCACACTTAAAAAAAGCACACTTATTGCTCCAAAATTACAAAATAAAATTTACCTTATCTCTCCATTACAAATAAATGATTTTATCCACTCCTTATCTCTCCTAAAAATCACACTTTATAACCTTATTACTTTATTACAAAAATAATACTCCTTATCTTAAAATTACAAAATTTAAAATAAAGAACACATCTTCTTACGTAGCTTTTAAATCCTTTTCATTTTAAATCACTTTATGAAATCACTTGAAAAGTGATATAAAATTACTTTTAAAGAAGGTCAATAAATTTTGGATTTTAATTTAAAACACAAGCACCATTTCCTTTCTAAAAAACTACACGTACCATACCCATACGTATTTTTCAAAAGCTTGTTCATTGTAAACTTCCATTTGCACCTTCTGAGTTCCATATTCTACATATTATATTCATCTTGTCGCAGAACATATGCCTCCTCTTGCTCAACAGCATGCTCCAACTCTTTGCTAGTTATTATTCACTCTTCCTTTGCCATTACACACACTCTTGGAGCATTACATGAACGATCAACACTTGAATAGTTTAAGTGCTTCAAAGGGGGAACTTTCTTTATGACTTTATCCAAGATTAAACATAATAATCTTGTTCACAGTTGTTCACTTCGCTGACTCGTTGGCACTAGCGTCAATCCAACCAGTTATATGACCACATTTTCAATGGATTTCTCATAATAGCCACAAGCTTGTCCCGCCTCCAAATATACAACAAGCAGATCCTTATGCACACAATTCCACGACAATGTTTGATTACTTACGTAGGTCTATAATACAGAAGAGTGTAAGCCAAGCTAAGAGAATTATGTTGATGAGCTTCAGTCATACACAGTTAGTATGGAATGAAAACTCAAGGCTGCAGGGACCCCTCTGCATTTGTCAACATCTCCTTTACACGACTCAATCTCAGATCTCAGGATGGCTATTTCATAAATAAAAACTGAACAGAAGGGATTGCAAGAGATCAAATCAGAGTTCAGAGATTTCAAATATTTCATACCTCATAGGAGAGATTTCAATGACCGGTTACTAATGGTAGAACGTGCATTGACAGACTTAGAGAGAATTCCAGGTAAACCTTGGAATAAGCATCTAATTTATGGGGAAACTAATGAAAATAACTATGGATCCTTTCATTCCCTACGATCGTATTCCTATATGATGCCGAGCTTGGCAGTGGAAAAGACTTGCGCAGATGCCATAATGGACACCGATCAAAAATTATAAGTAGGCGTAGCATTAAGCACAGCCTTCAGGCCCAGGCCCTAGTCCAACATCAGAACCACCAGTCCTCTCGCATCAAGGATCTCATACGGCACTAAGTTTATCATGCTTGTTCCTCTGTGGAAGCACCAAAATGAGAAATCAAGATGCGTTTCGATACCGCCAATGATGTGTCATGGTTATGGTGCAATTATAGAGGCAGATCCTCTTTTTTAAAGAAGATCACCTGTGATTCCTGGGATAGTGAGCAGTCATATATCCAAGGATGCAAGCATCTGATACCTTATGCTTTCCATTCCAGCTTAAAATTAGCAAACGAAGATGCTTCTATGATTATGTAAGTGGTATCACACTCAGCTAGCCACCAATCCAGTCCCAACGCAAGTTATAAGCTCTGATACCACATATTGAAAAAAGAAATTAAGTCAGACAAATATATAAAGCAGACATAAAAAACCAAAGACAAAATATTGGCAGAAAAGGCTTCAGCCTCATGGCTTCCTCAAGTATTCTCTCTCTTTTTCATTTAAAATAATTGAATATAGTGTTAAAAATAAATAGATGAGAGACAGTGTTCTCAAGATAGTGCGTGCTATCTTAGAAACTTTTGGTTGAGATCATTTCTCCTTTGGTTGAGATAATTTCTCACCAGACACACACCAATATAGGAGTTCCCTAAACTAACTCTTACCTTAGAGGAACAACCCAAGAGTTAGGCACAAATTCCTAACTTGGAATATTTTATTTATTTTTGGATTTATTATTGTTTTTCGAGAGAGGCTAACAACACAAAACACACCTTTGTGTGGGTTGAGTCAAATGTTATAATTTCTATAATGAAGAACAATTACATATGAAGAACAAGATGCTCTAACATATAAATTTTCGACTATTCCTAGTTTAATCAAAATATCGAGTGGAATGGTTTCTTCGATATTCAAAACATTCTTTTCAGAGTCCATCTCATGAATGGAAATGGAATTCGTAAATGGTTCAATAAAATTAGGTAGGTATAAACCCTTGAGATTATCTTCAATAGTATATGGGAAGGTGGAACGGTGATGATGTTCTTCCCACGGTGCATTTTCTGACATCATGATCTCCATGATGCTTTTGTTAGTAGAGAATGTATATGGGAAAGGATCGATGGGCATGTTCTTAGTGTCAGTCTTGTTAGCCTATCACCTGGATCAAATGTGCTTTTACTATGCTTGTCAGGACTATTAAAATCAAAATTTTCATGTCACTAGGTTTACATAGTAAAATTTGGTCATTGTTTGGTTAGTCTAGAAATGAGTTTAGTCTTTTGAAAATTCACTCATGGTGGTCACCTATCACATTTCTATGAAGGTGTCATACTAAAATAAAGACATTCATCATCATCATTTCATTCAGTTTCAGGTCATCCATTAGGTCACTAGGGTTTCCAAGGTCCATCATTATCATGAATAAATCCAAAAGTAAATAGAGCATGACAAGCAACTCTTTAACATAGATTTGTTGACTTATCCCAAATTCCTCATGCTTTCAGTTTGAAAACCTCCAGAAGAAGAATTTCCAATGCTCAGGAAATTGAAAGAACAACTCAATTTTCAGCCTTAAAGGTGACTCTGTTTTCAAAAGTGAAAAAATCAGTTTTTCAAATGTTTGTGGGTCCCATTTCTTTTTTAAAAGGAGAAATTATTTTCCTATATAAACTCAAAATCCCGAAACTTGTCTTATTTACCTCTCATTCACTCTTTTGTACCGAGATCTCAACCCAAAAGAGAGAAAAACGTGTTTCCATACGCTAAATTGGCAAAAACCTCAAGGCGTTGTGCTTAGGAAGACTGGGTCGCGCTTGGAGACCTGACGTTGCGCTCAGGAACACTACGCTGTGCTTGGGCCAGAGTGTCTAGAAATCGCCTGAATCTCTCCCAAAACTGATTTTAAATATTGCTAACCTGATTTCATTATATCCTACGCTAAGATACAAGTAAGTACATCATTCCACTTGCTTCTTTGTTTTTCAAAATCATTTCATGCCAAATATTAATCCAATTAGGGCTTTGTAGTGAGTTTTTCATGGACAATGATAGGGTTGATGATGGCCATTTTCATTTCTTGATTTTTAACATGTAAAATCTTGCCTACACCTTTATACATGTTAGATAAACTATTTAAGCCACTCAATCAACCTAAAATCATAAAGTTACCTCACTAAAAATGACAGCCTAGTTCATTCCTAGTGGTTTTGGGCACTTCAACTAAAAACACTGTTTTTTCCTTCTCATAAGCATATCATTCCTCCGTTGCTTTTTCATTCATTTTCATCAGTTTTCCATAGCTCATATCCACCTCTTTCAAACCTCCTTTACCATTTCATCGAACTTCACCTACCCATCATTCCACTTTCCACTCATACCTCACAGTTTTTCTCATTTTCCTACTGCTAGGGTTTCTATCATCATGGAAGTAGAATCTTCACCAGAGAGGAAGAGACATCACAAGGAAAAATCCTCAGATATGAGTCATCAAATTGCAATGAAATAAAATCATCCCCCTTTTTCAAACAATGCTTTGAAGATGTGCATTACTTGGATTTATGAAAAAGGGTGAGTGAAGTGGGTTTCAATGAACATTTCATAGATTGGTTGCAACTTAGTTTAAAGGTGAAAGTGTTGTTGTTGCTGGTGTTAAATTCACTTTTTCAGTGGCCTCCATTTCACTTGCTATAGGGCTACCAGATAATGGTGAATATTGGTTCAAGGGGATGAGCTTAGACCTTGAGAGTTATAGACCCTTCTTGAAAACACCATACAAGGAAAAACATGCTCATGTTATTCCTTTCAGGTACTTATCATAGAAGTATGACCCCTTGATGAAGATTGTGATGAAGTTATTTACATGTGTAGGAATATTCCCCAGATTATATGCATATCATATTCGCCTCATAATGCACTTTACATCTCAAAATCCACTCAATACGTGCAACTACCTGTGTATGAGCATTGCCAAAATATCAAAGGGGATTCAGATGAAGAAAAAAGAGAACTAACTTGGTCTTTCTCATCATAGTCTAATCAAGACTATAGTCCTTCATCAAATTGCAAAGAAAGATATGAAACCAATGTGGCATCTCAACCTTCTAGCATGCCAATACAACAAATGGAAGTGGGGTCCTCTAGCAAATAAGTTGAAAGAACCAAAGCACCTAAGCCTAAGGTGACTAGGATGTACAAGAGAGGGAAGAGGATTGTGTTTTCTTCTCATGGTGAGAAAGGGGCCAAGCCTTCTACATCAACAAAGCATGGATCAACAACGCGAGATAAAAACATGGTTGAACATGAATTTGAGCTGGTTGATTTATAGGTAGGGGATCAGACTTCAAGCATGTTGCATATGATCAGAGATAAAGACTATCAAATCAAGGAGCTCACAGTGAACATGGCAAGAGAAAGGTACATCATTTCATTCCTTAAACAGGAGAATAGTCAGCTCAAAGCGAAGTAATTGATCATGGAAAAAGAGAAAACCAAATTATTGCAGCAGGTTGGCAAGGGAAAAGTAGTCATAGAGTCAAGTGAACCTGAAGGAACACAAGGGAAGATTAAGAGAAAAAGACCAAAAACAAAGGGGCTAAAGAAGGCATTGCAAGAAGAAGAAGAACATATTTTGTTGAATGAAGAACTAGACCAAGAGGACAGAATTTCTCTTGAGGTCAATCAAGACAAGGAGTATTGTCTCAACAAGGTGAATGATCATTTAGAGAAGATTCTAGAGAAGGAAAACATAGATAATCAGCTGCTAAGGCACATGACGCACCACTACCAGGCTCAAAACATGATTTGCAATGTCAAGGTCAAGCAGCTTGAAAACAAACTCAAAGAAGCCAAAAAGGATAAAATAAAATGAAGGAAAGTTGGAGATGCTTTCTGAAGCATCTATGAAGGTTTAAAATCTATCATTTTACAGATCTTGGACAATTTGAGCAAATTCTGAGTAGTTTTGGTTTTTTGTGAATTTTGAAGCCTAATCCATAGAGCGCAGTGTCTTAACGCTATGCTTTTTCCTCAAGCATTTATTTTAGGAAATTCTACATTTCGGAAAATCTCTTACCATCCTCTAAAAACCCACTTGCTCAAATTTTTCATAGGTGGCTTAGATTTTGCGAAAACTGGAAAAACGTGGCAAAAAACTAGCTTTTTGGACCCTTTTTTGAGACGTGCTGCGCTCCTGGAGAGACATTGGGATAATGGCTTTTTGAAGGCCTTCCCATGGGCCATTTTCAAAAATTCAAATTGTTATGGAAACTCTACTTTAAGGGATAGTTGACCATTCTCTCAGATCTTCATTTGGACCTTAGGAAGGCACCTCAAAGTGAGCTCCAAGTCGGCGTTGCGCTTCTACATTTCCTGTGTTTTAAATTGTAAATTTCATTGTGTAAAATTTCTAGTTTCCAGTTTGACTTAGTCAAAGTAAAAATAATTATGTAATGGCACTTTTTTTTAGGCTAGGTGATGTAGGCATGAATAAATGTACATGATAGGTTGTTTTTAATGTTTATTGGGCCTCATAAATGAAGAAAACTCCTAAACAAACTCCCCAAGAAGTGTTTGAGTTTCACTTTCTCACTCTCACCTGTTGGCTAAGAGAATATTGGAGTCAGTTCCTCCAGCTAGGAATTAGAATCTTGAAGGTGTGAAAGTGATATAAGAGAGTCTATATGTATCATTTCTCTTTCAGAGAGAAGGGTTGGACTTTTTGTGGAGGAGGCTTGCATGTAATCATCTTTTTAGCTAATACAAAGATACTTGCAGCTATTTTTAAGGAACTCTAGCCCAGTGCATTCATGGTGTTTGTTCTTCATTTTATTTGTTTTCTAATGATTAAAACATATTTATCTACCTGATATAAATTCTTTCTATGGATTCCTTGTAGTGAAATACACATAATTTTTGTTGACAAGCTATGTTTGTCTGGTTTTCATAGCTATGTTTATGTCTTCCTAAGCTAATGAAATCATGTTTGCTTATGCTCATTAGTTTCTTCTACACTCTCTCTTCTATACTACATTGACAATATCCTAAACAAACCATTGTCTTCTTACATCTATCTCCTTTCCATATTTTCTTCTACACTCCTACAGCCTAGACCTATTTGTGGCTCCAAACCCTAGTCCAGCAAACCCTAAAATCTAAATTTTCACCAACACATAAACAATTATATATATCTAGCCTAAAACTTATTTTCTTTAAAGTCATTTCATTGATAAGAGACTTTGAGAAATCCCTCTCATGCTCAGTAGGGCTAGCTACTGAGCTGAAGTCGTTTGAGGTTACCCTTCTCGGTCTCCTTTTAGCCTAGGAAATTGCAAGGGACTAACACATGCCATAATCCAGTGATTGATCTACCCAATTAATCGAAGAGAAATTATTGGCTTCACAAGTCGAGTAGATGGACTCATAATCTTCTGTAACAATGCTAAGTGGAATTCAGTCGCCAAAACTTTTAATGTCATTTTTATCAGGACAATCTATGGATCGGCTAGGATCATTGATGATGATATCATATTGACAAAAGAAACCAAAGTGGAGGAGCTGGGAAGGGGAGGGGGAGGGAGAGAAAAAGTTCCCATAAGCGATGAATCCTTCAATAAAACAACTCCAGCATTCTAAAAGGAATGTAGGGCTTCCCCTACAAGAGAGACACTTCAAGTAACATTGGAATATAAGGAAAAAAATGGTGAGTTGATCTATAGCCATGATACCACCTTTATGAGGAAAGGAAATAATTTAGAAGTAAGTTGAAATGACAAAAACCATAGCATAAACCCATGCACGTCCTAGTAGAAGATTATAATCCAAAGGTACGTGAATGAATTATACTTCAATGGAGACAGATTTTCCCCCTAAATTCCACTTGGAGGGAGTTCAGAATCCCACAAGCTTTGTAGGTCCTTCCATCAAAGGCTTTTAATGTCGTGGTTTATTGACTCATTTGGGGTGAACCAATCTCCTTCTAGCAAGACAAAGACACAATACAAGTCGACGCTCCCTCGCCCAAATAGAAAGATGAATTTTCTTACCATGTACAATGACCTGGATCATAAAAGCTAACTAAGCCGGAAGTTGAGGGGTATAGTTTTCATGAGAGAAAACCACAGGTTGGAATCTAATGGATCCACATATCTAATAGTGAACAATAAGGCCTTCTTTTGAGTGAGGTAGTTTTGCAACACCTCAAGAGTCGACATAGCCTAAGGGGACTGGCCGATGTCTTCAATTACATTGTAATTTTAAGTGTCTCTCAAACAAGGGTTGAAAGCAGACTTATGGATAACACCCTTTAGAGGCTTACTAGTCAACTTTATAGGAACCGAATGTGGAACATGATCAGATGAAGGTGGTATGAAACTGGCAGGGTGATCAGTAGCATGACCGTTCGATAGCTTCACATTACCATAATCCTTATTCCCAGTGGCCACCATGACATCATATTTGAGATTTAAGGAGGAAAGAATCATAATTGTGTTAGAGGAAGAAGCATCCCGGGAAGCCATATGGGTCTCTTGATTGGGAAATGGGTTGGTCAGCACAACAGAAGAAGTAGATGATTTAAGGAAATAATTCACTTCAACACAGTGTAGAAAATTGTTGTTCAGTGGTTGTCATTGATGTTAACCTAAGAAACACTAGGGGCTACCTAATCTTTCATGGGAATTTTTCTTGACAACACATTTTATTCTAAGTTAAGGATCTTCTTGATGCACTCCACTCATTGAAATGTTTCCATTGATATATGGCATGCCACGTAGTTCTTCATGGTTTGGGAGTTATTTGTGTTTGAAGTTAGTAACCCCAGTTAGTGGGCTAAAAACCCATTCAGTTGTGACATGGCACTCATCATTGGTTGTGGTCATTGAATAGTAAATAATTAATAATGTTTTATGCTTCTAAAATCCCTCCAATGATCACTTGTTGAGGACCCTCTCAACTCAAGACATTTATATAAATAGTGACCCTCATATCCTCCTCTAACTATCACTTTTCAACGAACTATATTGTGAGACCTCCGCAATTTTTTGTCCCTCATGAGATTCTAATGAAGGATATGTTGTAGGTATTTTAAGTTTTAGTTGAGTTCTTGTTAGGGTATAAAATTATGATCAACTTCGAAGGCTTGTTCTGAAGCAAGTTTAGAGCCTTAGATTCTAGGAGTTCACTGTTTCAAATAGGTCATCATGACATTTTCACTATAATGTTTTTTCTACAAAGCTTCAGAAGGTGAAACTAAAACCCATTTGAGATGAAATATTGATGAACGTTGTGAGAGAATTTCTAATCATGGTTCACTATATGTTCGGAGAAATGATCTAAGGAAGTTAGGGTTTTTGCAAGCCCCTGAATTCAATGTGAAATAGGTGACCTTGAGAAAATCGACATGAATTTCTCTCTAAGAATTAGATTCAAATTTTGTAAGAAGTCAAATAAAGAGGACATACTATAGTTTGTTGGGTATCATTTTCAGAATCTAAGGTCGAAACGAGGACACCTGGAACTTGATACACGTTCACTCTACTGAAGTAGTCTATAATCAGGCCATCATGGGAGATTGGGAATAACAATTTCTTGAAGAATCCAATCACAATCACACTTGTGGGGTTGGAAATATGACTCAGAGGGATACCATAGGATACAATTTCAGAAATTGGAGATTCCGAATTCCATAGATACAACAAATGAAATATTGAGCTCCTAGAAGGAAAGAAAACGTATGCATTCAAGGGTCACTACATTAAGGACCACGCGTCAAAAATCAAGGGTATATCTGCTAGAGAAAGGTATGTATGATTAGTGCTTTCATTTGAATTTTTGAGTATCATCTCTGACATATGTTTTCTAAGGACAACATTAGTATATTCTTTTGTATTTGTTTGGGTCTTTCTTGCTAATGTATGTACAGGAAGGATGACACTTTAGCACATCTCAAACACATACTAGAAGGACATGCAATGCCAAACTACCATTACTTGAAGTAAGCACAACAACGTAGGTTTTAACCCCGTACAGAAATTACCTACATACAAGTTCTAAAACAAAGAAAATAAACAATGCGAGAGAATAACACATAAAACACATATACATAGAGATTTTCCCCTGGATCCCTAAACCGAGACTACCATTTTTATTTTTCATTATTTTCATTTCAATGTTACAATACATATTTATACATGCCGAAGCATCCAATACCATGGACCGAAAATCATCGCATCCAAAACCATGGACCGAAAACCATCACGTCCAAAACCATGAGCGAAAAACATGCACAAAACCATAGGTAGGTCCACCCAACCTAATAGAGTGGAGTTACCTGCACCCCTCAAACCCCCTGTGACTGCCCCCCGCTACGCAATCGAAACAATGAAGGGGGGGCTCCGCCCCCCTTTGAACCCCCTGGTTAGCTACGTGGGCTAGTCATGGAAAGAATATAACACAACCAAACATTCTCCCACTTGTTGTTTTCTTTCCACGGGGGGCTAGAAGGGAGCTTAGTCATTTATCCAGCCTTGCAATGCCCATTGTTTCTCTACACCAAGAGAACTTCTCATAGCTCATACATTTTTTCAATGCATCTGCAGTATTCTTCAAAGTGTCCACTTTTAATAGCAACACCTTTTTGTCTTCTATCATATCCCTCGCAAAGTGATACCGAACATTAATGTGCTTTGTCTTTGAATGATATGTAGGGTTCTTTGCCTAGAAAATTGCACTTTGGGTGTCACAGTCTATCCTTATAGCTCCCTGTACTAACCTCATACTTGAACACAATATCTGCAACAAAACCTCTTCCTTGCTTGCATCAGTGGCTGCCATGTATTATGCCTCTGTAGTTGATAGTGCCACTACATATTGTTTCTTACTCATCCAACTGACTGCACATCCAAATAGGTTAAACACATACCCACTTGTAGATCTTCTATGATCTAGATATCCAGCCGAGTCTGCATCAACAAAGCCATGAATATCCAACACTCTATCCAGTCCTGGTCTTCCTTGGTAGCACAAACCATAATCACTAGTGCCACGCAAATACCTGAAAACCTGATTCACTGTTGTTCAGTGCTCCTTCCTTGGTTTTGACATAAACCTGCTCAATACTATCACTGCATGTTCAATGTCTCGTCTAGTATAGACCATTGCATACGTCAGGCTATCGACTGCACTTGCATATGGAACATGGGACATGTCCTCTTCCTCTTCTTGTGTTTTGGGACACTGTTCAACAAATAACTTTACACCTACAAGAATAGGAACCTTTATCGGTTTACTATCCTGCATATTAAACCTATGCAATATTGTCTTTACATACTTCCTCTGGTTTAACTAGAGCTTCCTTTTTGTCTGATATTTTAATTTCCATGCCCAAAATATAGTTTGCAGCACCAAGATCTTTCATGTCAAATTTGGAGGACAAATGGGTCTTCAAATCCTGGATAATTTCCTTGTCATTTCCAACCAGCAACATATCATCCACTACAAGACCAAATAAATAACACAGTTGCCAATTAATTTAAAATATACACAATGATCTGCTTTTCTTCTAGTGAAGCCAATTCCCCATATAAATGTATCAAATTTCTGATACCACATCCTTGGTGACTGTTTTAACCCATACAAAGACATCTTTAACTTGCATACCAGTTCTTTATTACCCTTCAACACAAAGCCTTCAAGTTGCTTCATGTATATATCCTCTTCCAGATCCCCGTGAAAAAATGTTGTCTTAACATCCATCTGTTCTACCTCAAAATAAAAAGTAGCAGCAACAGATAAAAGTAATCTAATAGAAGTTACCTTGGCAACAGGTGAAAAAATATCACCAAAATCAATTCCCGGCACCTGGGAATAACCTTTTGCTACCAACCAAGCTTTGTATTTCTCCACCTTTCCTTCTACATTTGTCTTCTTCTTGAACACCCATTTGCTTCCAATGGGTTTCCTTCAAGCTGGAAACTCCACCAGATCCCAAGCCTCATTTTTGTGCAAAGATGCCATTTCATCAACCATGGCCTCTTTTTTAGAGTTTTTCATCCTCTGAATCTACTGCTTCCTTCACAATTCTGGGATCATCATCAGTAATAGATAAAGAAAAATTTTAACAGAAAGCAGATGGACTATACCTTTCTAGATGCCTTTGTTGAGCCCCGAAACCACACTTTTCTTAAACATTTTCTTAAACTTTTTCCATCCACCTGGACCTCATAAGCTATCAACATCATTGCATATTGAGTTTAAAAGAGCACAGAAAGTGGTTTTCTAACTATGTTTTGTGTTTTCTATTTGAACAAGATTTTTGCTCATAAGCTGCGGAATCTTGTAACTTTCCACAGCGAGTCCAACTTTCTGCAACCTTTTTGTTAAACTCTATATTGCAGGTGTCTTCAGGAAAATTGAGCCACATGGGAAAGTTGGAAATGATGTGGACATGGGCCGAGTCCTATTGGCTCATTCGAATTCATCAAAGAAGGTCGTGGTTAAAGGTGGTCAAGCGGTGGTCAAATATAGGAGTCCTACAACAATAGGACTCTGTTTCCAACCACGTGAAGACTTGCGTGGCCATTCCTAGATCTCTGGGGACATATCAACACCTGTGGACTGCTCCATAAGCTGAATCCAACAGCCACCCTCAATAGATTTAATCATCACGGCAGCCATGATGCTAGATCCATGGACATTGTCGTTCACGTGTCCTCTATCAGTGCAATTTCTAGGAAATTAGTTATGTAGCCTTCTGTTATAAATAATGCGTTCCCATATGCATAATAGTTAGTCTTTGTAATGTAATTTTGCTGTTAAGAAATCCCACTGTGTCATGACACTGTTCCGTTGTTATGACTGCGTTTTGAGTATATGAGAAGACTTTGTTTATAAGCACAATTCGTGGTTGATAGTTGTTGCCCGAGGTTATGCAGAGGGCCCCTGTACACGCCGAGGTTTTGTTTATTGCTATATAGTTTCATGTTGTGTTTCCTTACGTTCATTATTCCATAGTTATTCATGTGTATATATTTCATTTCTTATGGTATTAACGTTTTATTTCTGTCCATAATTTTACATGCTTTATATTGTTGTTAACGTTGATCAGTGTATTTGTTCTAGATTACAGTAGGCAGCCCGGGCATTTGCATATAGTTTTCGCAATGACTAATGACATGGAATTAGTCTTGTCTTTCTGCTGATTTATTTTTCTTAGCTTTTAATTCCAGCACTGTTTTGTTTATTTCAAGATTGTTCATTGGCTTTATTAGTTAGATTAGATATTAAATTAATTATTTCATCATGAGTTACCTCCGAAATCCATAGCGGGACTGATGGTGAGAGATTGAAGTATGAGTTTGTAATTTGATATTAGTTTATTTCTCTGCAAATTAGATATTAAATTGCTCATGTCATTATCAGTTACCTCCGAAATCCATAGTGAGACTAATGGTGAGGGATTGAAGTATGAGTGTGTAATTTGATATTAGTTTATTTTTCTGCAAATTAGATATTAAATTTCTCATTTCAGTATCAGTTACCTCAGAAAGCCATAATGGGACTAATGGTGAGGGATTGAAGTATGAGTGTGTAATTTGATATTAGTTTATTTTTCTGCAAATTAGATATTAAATTACTCATATCATTGTCAGTTACCTCTGAAAGCCATAGCGAGACTAATGGTGAGGGATTGAAGTATGAGTGTGTAATTTGATATTAGTTTTATTTTCCTGCAAATTAGATATCAGATTGCTCAAGTTGTTTATGATTACCTCCGAAAGCCATAGCGAGACTAATGGTGAGGGGTCAGAATATGAATTGATGTAATTTGATTTTAGCTTTACTTTACTTGCACCTTTTTGGATTTCTTTGAGTACAGTAGCTTAATTCATTTCTTTTGTATTTAGACAGCAGCAGGGATAATGGTTTCATGATCAATAGTTCACTGTTTGTTTAATTAGAATAGTGGCACATTTTCATTTTCTTTTAGGAATTAATTTCATCATTGCATGTTCTAAGATCTTCTGAAGTTTGAAGTTTTGGAAATCATTTTAAAGGACATAATTGCCTTGAATATTTATATCCATTTAGAATTTCCATTTCACAGTAGGAGATAAACTAAGATAAAAACCCCAAAAATAAAATAAAAATAAAAAACGACAAAAAGTAAGAAATAGGTTATCTTACACATATAGTGCGCCACACTTCAACAGTTTATGACTCCCATATTGACAATTAATATATCAATTTAGGACACTCTAAATTGACCAAACAACCTTCTTTCTCGAACTAATTTTCACACACCCTAAGTTTGTGGCTCTTCATCTTCTGATTCCTCCTCTGTTGTAGAGTATGATTCTTCCACCTTTAGCTCAAACTCTATCTTCTTAGGTTCCTTTGGTTGTACTTCATGTTTAATAACCTATTCACCTCTCTGAACACCACATCTCGGCTCTACACAACCTCCCTTGTTACTGGGTTCCAAATCTTATAACCCTTTAAACCATCCTTATACATAATAAAGATGCACTTTTCAGATTTACTATCCAACTTGGTTCATTTCTCCTTTAGAACATGTACATATGCATCACATCCAAATACCCTTAGATGTGAAAGAGAGGGTTTCTTACCAATCCATACATCTTGTGGAGTCTTATCCTCCAACGTTGATGAAGGTGATCTATTGACCAGGTAGCATGTTGTCTCCACCGCCTCTGCCCAGAATTCTTTTCCTAACCTGGCACCACTGAGCATGCTTCTTGCCCTTTCCATCAATGTCTTGTTCATTCTTTCTGCAACTCCATTTTGATGAGGTGCATATGCAGTAGTCTTCTTTCATGTTATACCACACTTCTTACATAATTCTTCAAATTCCTTACTGCAAAACTCTCCACCGTTATCTGCCCTCATCACATTTATCTTCTTCTCTGTTTGGTTTTCCACTAGAGCCTTAAATTCTTTAAACCTGTCAAAGACTTCAGATTTATTCTTAAGGAAATATATCCATGTATTCCTTGAGAATTCATCTATAAAGGGTACATAGTACACAAATTACCCATTGATGGAACCTTCACAGGTCCACACACATCACTGTGCACAAGCTCTAATATCTGTTTCGGCCTCTTACCACTAGAGGGGAAACTCAACCGATTATGCTTCCCATATACACAATCTTCACAGAAATCAAAATCCAGAGAGTTATTACTCATACCTTTACCATGAAGTATTCGAATGCCCTTCTCTCCAATATGTCCAAGCCTTTGATGCCACAGCATGGTCTTCTCTCTAGAGACCACTATATTTTCTGCTTCACTTTCAGGAACCACTGAGTTGTTGCACCCATCAACAATAGTGCTACCTTGCAGCTTGTATATAGTTCCAATTCGAACTCCCTGCATGAATACCAGTGCCCCCTAAACCATCTTGCAGTTTTCCTTCTCAAACACTGTTTTTACACCTGCATCATCCAGCTTGCTTACAGAAATCAGATTTCTGGCTAATGCGAGAATATGCAGAACACGTGGAAGTGTTCTAATGCTTCCACCTTGCAACTTCAACTTTACTTTCCCACGACCAACAATTCTGGCCTTCCTGTCATCCCCAAGAAGACATCGCCACCACCATATTTCTTATACTCGCAAAACCACTCTCCATGGGGAGTGAAGTGAAAGGATGCACCTCAGCCAATCAACCATGCCTCGTGATCTACATGTGTACTTGAAGAAGCCAAGTACAGATACCCACCTTCATATAAGGTGGTTTTCGCCTCTGCAAATGGAGCATCATAAGATCCCTTTCCTTTATCAGGAGCTTTAGATTTACACTCCCTTTCGTAGTGCCCTTCCTTTCCGCATTTCCAGCACACACCCTTTATAGGTTTCCTTGGAGATTTAGATTTCCCTCTAGATTCAGACCTCCCACTCGATGAATTATTTCTATTTCTTTTCTGGGACCGTCCTCGTATAAACAAGGAATCACCATTCTGGCTCTCCATATTTTTCTGTCTCATTTCCTTTGTCAGCAAGGATGAGACTATTTCATCAAACTGCAAGGCAGTTGCATTGCTACCAATTGTGATAACTAGACTATCCCACAAATATAGTAGAGAATACAACAAAATAATGCACTTATCTTCATCGGGAATTTTAATATCAACAGACGATCATTGATTTACCACAGTATTAAGTGCATTCAGATTCTCTGTCGCCGAGTATCCATCTTTCATCCTCAGGTTATAGAGATTTTTCTATAGGAATAGTTTATTCACCAGAGACTTAGATTGGTAAAAAGTCCCTAACTTGTCCCACAAAGCCTGTGTCGTAGCTTCCCCTGATACATTCAACAATACTGAATCTGAGACACACAATTGTATTGTGCTCTTTGCCTTCCGAACCAACTTCTTCCATTCTTCATGAGACACTCCCATTGGTTTAGTGCCTGGATCTACCGCGATCCACTAATATTTATCCACCAACAGATCCTCCATCTTGAGTTTCCATAACTCGAAACTCTGACCATTAAATTTCTTGATCTCTACCTTTCCACTGCTCGCCATCTTTTTTCACCACCATAATCGATCTCCCAGATCTCCCACTGAATAGGGTTACCACAGGCTTGAGCAAAAACCCTCAGCAACAAAGGCATCCCCTTGAAGCCAAAACAACTTTGATACCAAATTTAGGTTTTAACCCCCTACAAAAATTACCTGCATACGAATTCTAAAACACAGAAAATAAACAATGTGAGAGAATAACACATAAAACACATATACATATAGATTTTCCCTTGGATCCCTAAACCAAGACTACCATATTGATTTTTCATTATTTTCCTTTCAATGTTACAATACATATTTATACATGCCGAAGCATCCAATACCATGGACTGAAAACCATCACGTCCAAAACCATGGACCGAAAACCATCACGTCCAAAACCATGGGCCGAAAACCATCACGTCCAAAACCATGTGCGAAAAACATGCACAAAACCATAGGTAGGTCTGCCAACCTAATATAGGGTCCAAAAACAAGACCCCCTGTGACTCCCCCTGCTACGCAATCAACATAACGAAGGAGGGCTCTGCCCCCCTTATAACCCCCCGGTTAACTACGTGGGCTAGTCGTGAAAAGAATATAACACAACCCAACAAACAATACCTCAATAGTTGCAAGTGATCTAAGAAGCAATCTCGAGTCAAGTGTTAGGTCTTTTCAAGAATCCATTGTTGTAAAAGAGTCATCATTGCAAATTTGTAAAAGATGCATCATTGTAAATTTGTAAAAGATGCATCATTGTAAATTTGTAAAAGAGTCATCATTGAAAGAGTAATTATTGTAAAAGAGTCAATATTCCTAGAGTCAAAGAGGCATTGTTGGAGGTATAGGAGTCACTATTGGGATGATGTCATCATTGGGTTGCAAGTCATAGTGTGATTTGGTGTTCGGTCAAGTACAATAAAACCATTGTAAATCATATTGTATCGTGGATCATTGTCCCTGGTACAAGAGTCCACAATCTTGTCTCACTTTTCATCATTATAGGGTGGTAGGAAGGTGCTAGTCAGGTGCATGAAGTCACGTACATGATGGATCCTGTGAACACTTTAGAGTGGTAGGTTGGTCTAGGATGTTGCGGCATCCATTCAGTTGTCTAGTGAAGAAACCAAGTTGTTGGGGTCTCCTTCTAGTGGGAGTTGGAGAAGAAGAGTTTTCTAGAATTCTAGGAAGCTGTAACTTTCATTTTAGTTGGGGCTGGAGATTAAAGAATTTATTTGAAAATAGTTCGGTGGTTTTTGACTAGGAGGGGGCTTTCCACCTAAAGTTATTGTGGCTATTCCATTCTTTTGTTTACTGTTATTACTAGATAAGAATTAATAATAATTGAAGATTAACTAATGCTCTGAAAAGATTTAAAAGTCCTAATTTCTAAGGAATAATGTTTCACACCCCCGCTAAGTATTTCCAACAATTAGTATCAGAGCTTGGTTCCTTCAATAACAGTCTAAAAACTAGAAGGAGATCATGGAATACACTAGGAATAGAGTTCCTTTGTTAAATGGAAATAACAATGCACTTTGGAGTGGAAGAATGCAAGTTCATTTGTTGGCACAAGGATACGAAGCATGGGAAACCATTAAAAACAAATCCACATCAACGTCAGATGAACAAGCTAAGAAAAATACGGTATATGATGCAAAGGATAAAGGTCTTATTATCAGTGGGCTTATCGAATTTGTCTATCTTAAGGTATTGAGTTGCAAGGTTGCTAAAGAGGTATGGGGCAAGCCTGAGAATATATATGCAGGTGACTCACAAGTGGAATAGGCAAAGCTTCAAATTTTTAGAGCAAAATTTGAGCAACTCAAAATGTAGGAAGATGAATATATTGATGCATACTTTGAGTGTGTTTATGAAACAACAAATACATTGGAAGGTTTGGGAGAATATGTCAACACAAAAATTGTTGTTCGAAAGATCCTCAGAACCTTGCAAACAAGATTCAACCCAAAGGTATCTGTCTTGAAAGATAGATCGAATTTGACCAAACTCAACATAGATGAATTGCATGGAATTATTACGACATATGAAATGAGGATTGAAGAAGAGGATGGCGCATCTCACCTAGAAACAAAATTTACTACATCCAAGAAGACTAGTAAGGACAAGCAAACTCCGAAAGCAAAAAGTTGCAGTTGTAAGGATGAAGAAAAGGAAGAAGATGAAGAAGAATTTTTAGATAGAATTTGCCTACTTCAAGCAGAAGATCAAAACAGGTATGGGAAATTCAAAGGAAAAATTACATTAATATGTTTTGATTGTGGTGAGGTTGGGTATTTTGCAGCCAAGTGTCCTCACAAAAATGAGGTTGTTACGAAGCGAAACAAAGGTCCTAGGAAGTTCAAAAAGCAAGGCAAGAAGAAATGGTTTAAGAAGAGTTTCTTCTCTAAAGAAGATAACTCCTCATCTGATGAAGAGAGTTTTAATGAAGAAGAAATCAACAGAAGAGTATTTTTTATGGCCAAACACAATAAGCAATAGGCATCTAACGAAGAAGGAGAAGAAGAGATGACTAAGGTTGAATTTCCAAACAAAGTAATCAGGGTTATCAAAGAGCTTAAGGTTGAGAAGAAGCATGTCAACACTCTTGAAGATGAATTAAATACGGAAGGGGAATAGGTCCTAAATATTAAAATCGAGGTTTAAGAATACAAACAAATTGAAGAATCACTTAGGAAAGAATTAAAGGAAAGAAACAAGGAAAGAGAGGCATTGGAAGCTGAAATAGTCTCTTTACAAAAAGAAATAAAAAAGGAAAACTCTTGAAAACTATGCCAACAATTCAAAGGAATTGGAAGAACTGATCACCAATCAGTGATCATGGAGTGACAAGAGTGGTCTTGGTTACAAAGAAAAATCCAAAAATGAGTGAAGTTCTTTTATGCGAAGAAATGAAGATGGATATGAAAAATCTACCAAGCAGGTAGATCTCTCCGCTAAATCAAGAGAACAAGACTTGTAGGAAGAACAATGGAAAGCAATTCCTCGAAGAAGATTTCCTCCGAAGTATCCAACTATATTTTATGGCCATTTTTATTCATGTGGAAGGTTTGGACACAAAGCTGTAGAATGTTGCATGTATGTTTGAAGTGAATGTAGTTCCAAGAGATATTTCAGAAATGGATATTCCAGAACTCAGTAGAATATCAATAGATTTGATCATTTGAGAGATGATGTCAAATGTTATAAATGTAACAATTTTGTACACCTGGATAAAGATTGTAGACTTTGAATCTCCTCAAAAGAATTCTCACAAAATAAGAATGAACAAGCATCAAAAAAGAAGACTGAAAAATGTGTTATCACTCTTGAGGCTCAAAGAAACAAAAATGTTTTGTATGTTGACAGTGATTTCTCAATGGATATGAATGGAGATAAAAATAAGTTCATATCCTTGAAGGAAAAGAAGGATGGAGCAATGCCTTTTGGAAATGGTGGGTCTTCAAAATTCCTAGGAGTAGGTATGGTCACACTGGGAAGAAAGGATGCATTAGTGAAGGATGTGTTGTTGGTTGAAAATATGAATCACAATCTACTCAGCGTTGGACAGATGTGGGATCAACGACACACAATGGTATTCAACTCTAAGAAATGTGAAATTAGGAAAGGGAAATTTTGAAAAATTGTGGCTATAGAAAGCAAAGATCCAAATGACATACAAATTTTGGATGAAACACCTAAAGGGTGAATTTTGGAAAAATAAGATGAAAGTTAGTTATGGCAGAAATGAATGGGACATATAAATTTTGATAATTTGGTCAGGATCAGCAGAAAGGAAGCAGTAATAAAAATTCCTGAAATTTCGAAACCTACCAATACGATATGTGAATCTTGTGGGCACGAAAAACAAACAAAAGTTGATTTCAAGACAAAGGAACACTTTGTGTCAAGTCCATTGGAATTAAAACATATTTATCTATGTGGTCCTATGAGAACAAAAGGTTTATATGGTGAACTATACTTTATGCTAATGATAGATGATTAAATCAAAATGATAGCCATCAGTTTCTTAAAGTAAAATTCTGAGGCATTCGAATGTTTCAAAATATACAAGGAATTGTTCAAAAATGAAACCGATTTGAAGAACAAATGTCTGAGATCAGATAATGGCAGAGAATTCACCTCGAAATCATTTCAACAACACTGTGATGAAAATGGAATAAAAATGTAATTCTCAATAGCCATAATACCACAACAGAATGGAGTTGCTCAAAGAAAAAATAGAACCATAGAGGAAATGGATAGAACAATGTTAAATGACAAAAAATTAGATGATAAATTTTGGGTTCAAGAAATCGCTAAACTCGCATGCATTATAAACATAGGTCTACTCAAGAACAATTGTAACATGAGTCCGTCTGAACTATGGAAAGGAAGACTAGCTAATTTCAAATACTTCAAAATATTTGGAAGTAAATGATACATCAAAAGATAAGACCAAAAATTGGGAAAGTTCGATTCTCGTGTTGACGAAGTTATTTACATTTGTTATTCATGCAAAATAAAGGCTTATAGATGCTACAATCTAAGGTGAAAACAAACAGTTGAAAGCATAAATGTTACTTTTGACAAAGATTGTGTTCTAAAGGATAAAAATGATATTGTCCCTGAGGGGCTTGAGGTATAATCTATGAAGGATGAAGAAGAAGCTCCAAAACAAGACCAATAAAATAAGGAAACAACAATCAACCAAGAGCAAATAAAAAATGATCAGCAAAATGTACAAGAAAATTCTCCAAAAGTTTTAAAAGAATGGTTTCAAAAGAATCATCCATCAAATCAAATAATTGGCAACATATATTAAGGAATTAGAACTAGAAGAAGTCGACAAACTCATTCATAACATCAACCCCACCTTTCTCTTTTAGCAACTTTTGAGACTAGTAATTTTGAGGAAGCTAGTCAAGATGAATAATGGGTAGCAGCTATGAATGAAGAACTGGACCAAATTTAGAACAACAACACTTGGGAATTGGTTCCATGACCAAATTATAAACAATTTATTGGAACTAAATGGGTCTTCAGAAAAAAAATTGAATGAGGATGGACATGCTACCAAGAATAAGGCAAGATTAGTCTGCAAAGGATATGCACAAGTAAAAGGAATTGATTTTTAGGAAACATTTTCTCTCGTTTCTAGAATGGAAGCTATCAAGAAGTTTCTATCTTATGCATGATCGTGAAAATTCAGGGTATACCAAATGGAGGTTAAGTCAACCTTTCTAAATGGTGAATTGGAAGAAGAAGTTTACATTGAACAACCTAAAGGTTTTATGCTCTCTGACAAGGAAGACTACGTCTGCATATTAAAGAGGGCACTATATGGTCTCGAACGAGCTCCTAGAGTTTTGTACGCTCATCTTGATGGATAACTACATCAACAAGGATTCAAGAAAGGAAGTGCCGACAACAATCTCTATGTGAAAGTGGATCAAGATAACGTAAAAATTACTGAGGCATATGTGCATGATATAATATTTGGAAGTAATGGTTATAGATTAAGTAGAAGTTTTGCCACAAGGATACACATTGAGTTTGAAATGTCTCTACTTGGCGAGTCGACATACTTTTTAGGGATTCATATATATCATCAAGATAAAGGATTATTTATATATCAAACCAACTACATCAAGGAAATGCTCAATAAATTCAAGATGGAACTAGACTGCAAGCCTGTCCTTACCCCAGTGGTAATAGTTTACAAGTTAAGTTTATAAGATTCATTAAAGGATGTGGGCTAGAGGTTGTATAGATCTATGATTGGCAGTCTTCTATATGTGACAACTTCTCAGCCAGACATAATGCAGGAAGTTGGAGAAGTAGCAAGATTCGAAACAACACCAAAAGAATCTCATATTATTTCCACTAAAATAATTCTTCAATATCTTAAGGGCACAGTAGAATATGGTTTATGTTATCCCAAAGGAAATGATCTATTTATCCAAGCTTATACAGATGCAGATTGGGCATGAAGTGTTGATGATCGAAAGAGTACCAATGCATAAACATTCTATCTAGGTGGTTAAGTAAAAAACAGTTTTCAATCTCATTATCCATAGTAGAAGCCAAATATATCACGACAGTAGCTTGTTGTACTCAATTTCTCTGGATGTAGAAAACTTTGTAAGATATTCAAGTCAAGTTTGATGAGCCTATTCATGTTGGGTTATGTTATATTATTTACACAACTAGCCCAAGTAGTGAAGTCATGGGGTTAGAGGGGGGTAGTAGCCCCCTATATGGGGTCTGGGGCAGCGCCCCAGGAATTTATTTTTTTTGGGCCCTATATTAGGTGGGCAGACCTACCTATGGTTTTTTGCATGGAATTTTCACATGGTTTTTGGTGCGATGGTTTTTGATCCATGGTATTTTGTAGGATCCGGTCAAGGGAACTACGATTATGTTCTAATATAGGATAAATGGATTAGGGTTTATGGATGCTTTGGCATGTATATATATGTATTGTAACATTGAAAGGAACATAATGAAAAAATCAATCTAGTAGTCCCAATTTTGGGATCCAGGGTAAAATCTCTATGTATATTTGTTTTACGTGTTATGCTCTCACCATTGTTTATTTTCAATTTTTAGAATTCGTAAGAAGGTAATTTCTGTACGAGGTTAAAACCTACATTTGGTATTGGAGTTGTTTTGGCTTCAAGGGGACACCTTTGTTGCTGAGGGGTTTTTCTCAAGCTTGTGGTAGACCCTATCCAGTGGGAGATTCATGGGGTCAATTCTTGTGGTGAAAGAGGATGTCCAGCAGTGGAAAGATAGAGATCGATAAATTTAATGGTCAGAGTTTTGAGTTGTGGAAACTCAAGATGGAGGATTTGTTGGTGGACAAATATCAGTGGATCATGGTAGATCTAGGTACTAAACCAACGACAGTGTCCGATGAAGAATGGAAGAAATTGGATCGGAAGGAAAATTGCACAATACAATTGTGTGTCTAAAATTAGATATTGTTAAATGTATTAGGGGAAGCTATGATGAAGGATATGTGGGGAAATTTAGGGACTTTGTACCAATCTAAGTCTCTGGTGAATAAATAGTTCCTACGAAAAAAGTTGTATAACCTGAGGATGAAAGATGGTGACTTGGTGACAAAGCATATGAACGCATTTAATACTTTGGTAAGCCAATTATTATCTACTGATATTAAAATTCCAGATGAAGATAAATGCGTCAATTTTTTGTGTTCTCTACTAGATTCATGGGATATTCTTGTTGTTGCAATAGGTAGCAATGCAACTACCTTGCAGTTTGATGAAATAGTCTCATCCTTGCTAACGGAGGAGATGAGATGGAAAAATATCAAGAGCCAGAATGGTGATGCCTTGTCTATATGAGGATGGTCCGAGAACAGAAAAAAAAAAAATAAGTCCTTGAGTGGGAGATCTAAATCTCTATTAAAACCTATAAAGGTGTGCTGGAAATGAGGAAAGGAAGGGCACTACAAAAGGGGCTGTAAATCTAAATCTCCTGAGAAAGGAAATGGATCTGATGATGCTCCTTCTATAGAGGTGAAAACCACCTCAAATGAAGGTGGGGATGTGTACTTGGCTTCTTCTTCAAGTACACATGTAGATCATGAGGCATGGTTGATTGAATCAGGTGCATCATTTCACTTCACTCTCCATAGAGAGTGGTTCTACGAGTATGAGAAATATGATGGTGGTGATGTCTTCTTAGGGGGTGACAGGAAGGCTAGAATCATTGGTCATGGAAAATTCAAGTTGAAGTTACAAGGTAGAAGGATTAGAATACTTTCGGGTGTTCTACATATTCCTGCATCTTCTGATTTCTGTAAGTAAGTTGGATGATGCAGGTGTAAAAATAGTGTTTGAGAAAGATACCTGCAAGATGTTTCGGGGAGAAATGGTATTGATGTGGGGAGTTCATATTGGAAATCTATAAAACCTGCAAGGTATTGATGGGTGCAACAACTCTGTGGTTCCTAAAAGTGGAGCAGAACATCTAGTGGTCACTGGAGAAAAGACCATGCTATGGCATCAAAGGCTTGGACATATTGGAGATAAGGGCCTTCGAATACTTCATGGTAAAGGTATGGTAGAAGGTATGTCTAATAGATCTCTGTATTTCGACTTTTGTGAAAATTATGTATATGGGAAGCAGAATCGGGTGAGTTTCCCCTCTGGTTGTAGAAGGGAGAAATAGAGATTAGAGCTTGTGCATAGTGATGTGTTTGGACCTATGTCGGTTCCATCACTGGGTAAGTTTGTGTACTACGTATCATTTATAAATGACTTCTCAAAGAATACATGGATATATTTCCTTTAGAAAAAATATTAAGCCTTTGACATGTTTAAAGAATTTAAGGTTCTGGTGGAAAACCAGGCAGAGAAGAATATAAAGGTGCTGAGGACAGATAAAAGTGGAGAGTTTTGCAAGAAGGAATTTGAAGACTTCTATAAGATGTGTGGTATAGAACGGAAAAATACTACTCCGTACCCACATGAGCCAAATGGAGTGGCAAAAAGAATAAATAATACTTTGATGGAAAGGGAAAGAAGCATGCTTAGTGGTGTCGGGTTAGGACAAGAATTCTTGGCAGAGGCAATGGAGACTACATGTTACCTGGTCAATAGATCACCTTCATCAACATTAGAGGTTAAGAATCCACGAGATGTATGGATTGGTAAGAAACATTCTCTTTCACATCTAAGGGTATTTGGATGTGATATATATTTACATGTTCCGAAGGAGAAAACAACAAGGTTGGATAGTAAATCTAAAAAATGCATCTTTATTGGGTATAATGACGGTTTAAAAGGTTATAAGATTTGGAACCCAGTAACTAGGAAGGTTGTGTACAACCAAGTTTTGGTGTTTAGAGAGGTGAAATATGTTATTAAACATGAATTCCTATGAAAGGAACCTGAGAATATAGAGTTTGATCTAAAGGAGGAGGAATCAAACTCTACAACAAAAGAGGAATCAAAATATGAAGAGCCACAAACTCTAGTTGTGAGAAGATCAGTTCAAGGAAGAAGGAAGCCGAAAGGTATAGTCCATCTGCATTATGTTCAAATTTTTCTTTATATATTACTGATGATGATCCCAGGACTGTGAATGAAGAAGTAGATTGAGAGGATGGAAAACTCTAGAAAGACACCATGGTTTATGAAATGGAAACTTTGCACAAAAATGAGGCTTTGGATATGGTGGAGTTGATGGCTGGAAGGAAATCCATTGGCATAAAATGGGTGTTCAAGAAGAATATGAATGCAAAAGAAAAGGTGGAGAAATACAAAGCTCGGTTGGTAGAAAACGGTTATTCCCAGGTGCTAGGAATTGATTTTGGTGATATTTTTCCTCCTGTTTCCAAGGTAGCTTCTATTAGATTACTTTTATCTGTTGTTGTTGATTTTGACTTTGAGGTAGAACAGATGGATGTGAAGACAACATTTCTTCACAGGGATCTGGAAGAAGAGATCTACATGAAGCAACCTGAAGGCTTTGTGGTGAAGGGTAAGAAAGAACTAGTATGAAAGTGAAAAAAATCTCTGTATGTGTTAAAACAGACACCAAGGATGTGGTATCAAAATTTGATACATTTATACAGGGACTTGGCTTCACCAGAAGTAAAGAAGATCTCTGTATATATTTTAAATTAATTGGTGACTGTGTTATTTATCTGGTCTTTTATGTGGATGATATGTTGCTAGTTGTAAATGACAAAGAAATTGTCCAGGATTTGAATACCTAATTGTCCTCCAAATTCGACATGAAATATCTTGGTGCTACAAACAATATTTTGGGCATGGAAATTAAATGAGATCGGGGAAAAACGAATCTCTGGTTAAACCAGAGGAAGTATGTCGAGACAATATTGCAGAGGTTTAATATACAATATAGTAAATCGAACAAGGTTCCTATTCCTGTAGGTGTAATGTTATTTGTTGAACAGTGTCCCAAGACACAAGAAATGGAAGAGGACATGTCCCATGTTCCATATGAAAGCACAGTTGGTAGCTTTATCTATGCAATGGTCTGTACCAGACATTGCACATGCAGTGGGAGTATTGAGCAAGTTTATATCAAAACTAGGGAAGAAGCATTTCACAATAGTGAAGCGAGTTTTTAGGTATTTGCGTGGCACTAGTGATTATGGGTTGTGCTACCAAGGAAGACTAGGATTGGACATATTTTTGGAAATCCATGGCTTTGTTGATGCAGACTGGGATGGAGTTCTGGATCAGAGAAGATTTACAAATGGGTATGTGTTTAACCTATTTGGAGATGCAGCCAATTGGATGAGTAAGATACAATTTGTAGTGGCACTATCAACTACAGAGGCAAAATACATGGTAGCCACTCATGCAAGCAAGGAAGTTGTTTGGTTGTAGAGATTGTGTTCAAGTATGGGTTAGTACAATAAGCTATAAGGATACACTATGACAACCAAAGTGCAATTTTCTTGGCAAAGAACCTTGCTTATCATTCAATAACAAAGCACATTGATCTTCAGTATCACTTTGTGAAGTATATGGTAGAAGAAAAAAAGGTGTTGTTGGTAAAGGTGGACACTTTGAAGAATACTGCAGATGCATTAACAAAGTCTGTGAGCACTAAGAAGTTCTCTTGGTGTAGAGAAACAATGGGTGTTGGAGGCCTAGATCAATTATTAAGCTCTCCTGTGGGACCCTGTGGAAGGAAAACAACAAGTGGGAGAATGTTTGGCTGGTTATATTCTTTCCATGACTAGCCCTAATAGTGAATTCGAGGGGTTTTGAGGGGGGGCAATAGTCCCTCCTTTGTTATGTCGGGCATAGCAGGGGGTCACAGGGGGGCGACAGCCCCTCCTATCGGGGGGTTTGAGAGGCGCGATAGCCCCCCTCTATGAGGTCCAAGGTAGCGCCCCAATAATTTTTGTTTTGGACCCTATATTAGGTGGGCAGACCTACCTATGGTTTTGAGCATAGATTCTGCACATGCTTTTTGCCACAATGGTTTTCGGTCCATGGTATTTTGTAGATCCAGTGAAGGGAACAACGGTTATTTTTTAATCCAAGGTTAGTGGTTTAGGGTTTATGGATGCTTTGACATGTATATATATGTATTGTAACATTGAAAGGAACATAATGAAAAAATCAATCTGGTAATCCTAGTTTTAGGATCCAGGGGAAAATCTCTGTGTATATTTGTTTTATGTGTTATTCTCTCGCCATTGTTTACTTTCCATTTTTAGAATTCGTATGCAAGTAATTTTTGTACAGGATTAAAAACTACAATACCCATCTTCTGCAATAACACTAGTAACATTAGTCTCCAAGAATCCTACAATGCATTCTAAAACAAAGCACATTCTGATCAAATATCATTTCATTAGAGATCAGGTCACCGAAAAGAATATCAAGCTTCAATATGCTGGCACAAAGGCACAAATTGCTAACATCTTTACCAAAGAATTACCTTATGAAGCATTTGAATATCTTCACCAAAAGATTGGGATTCTTGCGATTTCTCATTAGCATCGTTATCTTATCTAATTAAGTAGAAAAGGGGAGTGGAGGTGTGTACAGGTCCGTAGGATAACAGTTTGTCAAGGAGAGTTACCCTTTGCCATTGATGACAAAGGGGGAGACAAGGCAGTAGGAATAGGTTTCATGATTGCAGGGGGAGTACTTGTGTTGCCATCAATGCTAAAGGGGGAGATTGTTGATCGGTGGTTGTCATTGATGTCAATCCAAGAAGCACCAAGGGCTACCCTAATATTGCATGGGAAGTTTTTCTTGAAAACTCATTCCATTCTAAGTCAAGGATCTTATACATGGATTCTACTCATCTAGATGTTTCCGTTGATATATGGCATGCCATGTATTTCTTCATGGTTTTGGATTTTTCGTGTTCGCATTTAGTAACCCCAACTACTGGGCTAAAACCCCATGGAGTTGTGGCATCACACTCATCATTGGTTGTGGTCATTGAATAGTCAATAATTAATCATTTTTTATGCTCCTAAAATCCATCAAATGTTCACTTTTTGAAGACCCTCTCAACTCAATACATTTCTATAAATAGTGACCCTCATATCCTCCTCTAGATATCACTTTTTAACGAACTATGTTATGAGAAGACCTCTGTAGTTTTTTGGCCCTAATGAGCTTCTAACATAGGCTCTATTGCAACAAATTTAAGGTTTCATTAAGGTCTAGTTAGGGTACAAAATTAAGATCATGTTTGAAGGTATGTTTTGAAGCAAGTTTGGAGCCTTGGATTTTAGGATTTTGATGTTTCAAACAGGTCGTCATGGAATTTTCACTATAATATTTTTTCTACGAAGCTTCAGAAGTTGAAACAGAAACCCATTTGAGAGGAATTCTCAATGAACCTCGTGACTGAATTGCAGATCTTGGTTCACTATATTTTCGGATATATGATATGAGGAAGTTAGGGTTTTTGCAAGCACCCAAATTCCATGTCAAACAGGTGACCTCGAGAAAATAGTCAACACTTCTCTTTGAGCAATGGATTCAAATTTCGTAAATAGTCACAGAAGGGGGAAAAACTATACATTGTTAGGTATTGTTTTCAAGGCCAAAGGTCATAACCATGACATGTGGCGCTTCATACAAGTTTTCTCTATTGAACTAGTCTATATTCAGGTCATCGTGGGAGATTGGCCATAACTCTTTCTTGAAGAATTCAATTGCGATTCGATCTATTGGGTTGGAAAGAGGACTCAAATGGATACCACAAGATGGAATTTTGGACCTTGGAGATCTGAAATTACATAGAGACAACAGATTCAAAATAGAGCTCCTAGAAGGCAACAAAACGTATGGATTCAAGGATCACTACAGTAAGGACTGCACATCAACAATCAAGGGTGTGTCTTCTACGCAAACGTATGGATGACTAGTGTTTGCATTTTAATTTTGAGTATCATCTTTGACATATGTTTTTGCAGGATAGCATAACTATATTGTTTTCTGTTTGTTTGGGTCTTGCTTGTTAATGCATGTGCAGGAAGGATGACACTTTAGAACAACTCAAATACATACTAAAAGTACATGAAATGAAAATGTACAATTACTTGAAGCAAGCAAAGTTGTACCTCAGTAGCTATAAGTGATCCAAGAAGCAATGTCGAGTCAAGTGTCAGGTCTTATCAAAAAGCCAGTGCTGTAAAAGAGTCATCATTGTAAATCTTTAAAAGAGTCATCATTGGAAGAGTCATTATTGTAAAAGAGTCAATCTACCTAGAGTCAAAGAGGCATTGTTGGGAGTTATAGGAGTCAATATTACGATGATGTCATGGTTGTGTTGCAGGTCATAGTGTGATTGGGTGTTTAGTCAAGGACACGAAAATCATTGTAAATCATATTTTATTGTCGATCATTGTCTCTAGTACAAGATTCCACCCTCTTGTCTCACTTCTAATCATTATATGGTGGCATGGAGTTGCTAGGCAGGTGCATCAAGTCGCCTATAGGTTGGAGCCTGTGAACACTTCATGGTGGTAGGTTGGTGGAGGATTTTGGGGCATCCATTCAGTTGACTACTGAAGAAACTAGGGCGTTGGGGAGTCCTTCCAGTGGGAGATAGAGAAGAATGATTTTCTGAAATTCTAGGAAGTTGTAACTTTCATTTCAGTTGGGGCTGAAGATTAAATAATTTATTACAAAATAATTCAGTTGTTTTTGACCTAGAGGGGGTTTTCCACCTAAAATTCTTGTGCATATTGCCTTCTTTTATTTACTGTTGTTACTAGAAAAACATTAATAATAATTGAAGACTAACTAATGCTCTGAAAATATTTAAAAGTGTTAATTGCTAAGGAATACTGATTCACCCCCCTCTCAGTATTTCCAACAAAAATCATGTAAAATTATCTTCATTGCGAATCAAACATGGGTATCAAGGCTCTTGTTTCTCTTCAGAAAATGAATTTGTTTATTTTCCTGCAGTGAGGAATCTTTATTTTTCTTACCTTTGCCTTTCTTCTTGATTCCAGGTTGCTATTGAGACTTGCATTTACTAGATGAGGCATATTTTTTCTCGGAAGCAAAAGCCATAGGAGGATGAGATGGAGGGTTTTGTGCAGGAGCACTAAGATAAATATTAGATGGTTTACTCGCCGACTGTGAACTAGCAGAACATATAATTCCATCAGAAGCATGAGTTTCTTTACTAGGAGGAGGAGGAACAATATTAAAAGGTGTCAGAGCATTTCACATCTTATCATAGAGTGTGCCTGATTGGTTATAAACTAGATCTAAACACTGAGCACGAGAAATAACTTACTCTCCAGTCATGACTCCGCTTTCGGCCACATCATTTGTTATGGTAGCTCATAGAGACTTGAAAAACCATTCTGCTAACAACTGATTGAGAACCTAAGTCTTGACCAACCGATGACGACACCTCCACTCATGAATGTGATCTGAAATGTGGGTAGAGTCTAATTGTCTAAAGTTAGTGAATATGTTAGGTCCCTATAATACTAGTGTATTCCCTCATTTTTATTAGTGTATCCCCCTTATTTTTATTGTTGTGCCCCATAGAAGCCTACTATTGTTCTTATTGTGCCCTTACATTATTATTGTTATGTCAACTCTGATTATATTGTGACCCCGTCGACTCCTATATATAGAAAGGAGGTTTTGTCATTTGAATCATCCAAGCATTGTTCATTTGTGTAATGTAAAGGAGGTTTCCCCCTTGAAGAGGCTCATTTTGAAGTCGTTGATCTATTTATTCTTCTATCTTGTGAACTTGTTTCATAACATTTGGTTTCAAAGATTTGGATTCTAGGGTTTCACTACTTCAAACAGGTCATCGTGGAATTTTCCCTATAATGATTTTTGTATGATTCAAGCTTCGGAAGCGAAAAAAAAAAAAAGATTTGAGATGAAATATTGAAGAACTCTTGTTTGAATTTCATACCATTTCTCACAAAATGTTGGGATATATGAACTGAGGAAATTAGGGTTTTGGCAGGCCCCTGAATTCCATCCCAAACAGGTGACCTTGGTAAAATATTAATAACCTTCTCTTTGAGAATCGGATTCAAATTGCATAAAAATACATAGAAAGAGGATGACCTATAGTTTTTTGGGAATCGTTTTCAGTTCCAAAGGTCTAAACAGTGACACGTGTCACTTCTTGCAAGTTCGCTCTACCGAACGAGTGTATAATGAGGTCATTATGGAATATTGGGAATAACTCGTCCTTTGGAAACAAAATCTTGATATGGCTTGTGGGGTTCAAAAGAAAACTCAACAGTCTACAACACGACAAAATTTCAGACCTTGGGGATCCAAAATTTCAGAGATACATTAAAGTCAAAATCGATCTCCTACAAAGAAAAAATAAAAAATAAAAGGTGTGTAGTCTTTTTTAAAATTTGCATAAGTTTTGTTTGAAAAATTAGTTTGAAGTGATTCAAAGGGAATAGTGAAGCATAATTAATATTAGTTGATTCCCAGAAGAAATAAAATGGAAACATCTATTAAGCAACCTGAAAGCTCTTCTATGACTCATGAAGAAGAGGAAGAAATGCAACACGATATATCAAAAGTATGAGACCAAGTGCAACAAATTCCATTTTCAAAAAAAGTAAAAAAAGCTAAGACGGATGGTTTCAAGAATGGCAGGGAAGCTAAGATGGATGTTTTGAAGAATGACGTGGACGATAAGATTTATAGTTTGACTAATGACATCAATGAATTAAAAGGAAACATTGAAGATTTGAAGAAAGACACGGAAGGTTTGAAGGGAGGTTTGACAAAGTTGCTACACGAAATGATTCCTAATGGCGAAAGGGTAGTAGAGGAAAGTCATGATGAGAACAAAAGAAATGTTAATCATGATTTCATAGACTCTAATATTATATTAAAGACCCACCATATTCCAAATATCGATATGAGGAAGTTTGATGACGAGGATCCCATAACATGGATACTATTGATGGAGCAATATTTTGATATCCATAATGTGAAAAACACACAAAATATATGCATTGCAACTTTATATTTAGACCCCAATCAGTTTGTATGGTATCGATGGCTTTTCTCTCATAAACAAATTGTCACTTGGTCAATTTTTATAGAAGGAAATGATAACACATTATGAGGATACAAAAAGCAACACCTTCTTTAGCCAATTGATAAATCCCAAACAAAAGGGTTCAATAGTGGAGCACATCGAGGACTTCCAAAATCTCAATATAAGGGTAAATGATATTCCATAGGAGCATAGTATTGATGTATTCATAGGGACTCTAAAGGATAAAATCCAACATGACGTTCACATTTGGGAACCTAATTCATTGGAGAAGGCATTCAAGTTGGAAAGAAAAATTGAAAGAAAAATTATGGCAACAAGGAAGCCTACCACTCACAACTATAAAGATGGATGTTTGGTTGCTCCTAGCCTTCCACGACCTACAAGTTTGAAACCACAAAAATTGGAAGAAAAAAGAGCAAAAGGGCTTTGTTACAGCTGTTATAGAAAGTACACCAAAGGTCATAGGTGTGCTGGGAAGAAATTATTTTACATCAATTGTGAAGAGGAGGAAGAAAACGAACAACAAACGTCAAAAGAAGAAGATATACATCAGGAACCAACCCTAGAGAAAGAAGAAATGAATTTGACCATATCTTGTAATGCATTGGCAGGAATGACCACTCAAACTCTTAAGATAGAAGGACATATCAAGAAGAAAAAGGTAATAGTGTTGATTGATTCGGGTAGTACCCATAATTTTATTCACTATAAGATAGCCAACGAATTAAATTGTTTCCTATATCCAACACCAGTGTGTCCAGTGGTGGATGCAAATGGAGGAACCATAAATTTCTTCGGAAAGTGCCATAATATTAAGTTATCCATGGGATAATATGTATTGAATAGTCCAATGCTTTCCATTCCAATTGGTGTTGTTGATGTTTTACTAGGAGTTACAATCTTTGGATATGATAGCTTTTAACTTTCAAGAACATTTCTTGAAATTTTTTTGGGAACTAAAGGAATTCTAATTAAAGGACATCTCAGGGAAATAAAGAAAGATAATCATCTCTAGTAGCATGACAAATCTTCTAAAGAAAGAAGAACATGGCGTAATTTCATAATTATGTTCAGTTAAGGCCCAAACATCAAAATTATATATTTCTCCAAACCTCCAAAAAGTCTTGGACAATCTTTCCAAGGTATTTGAGACTTCCAAAGGCCTCCCACCTATTTGTGATCATGATCATGCTATTCACTTGATTCCAGGAAGTATTCCTCCAAACATTAGGCCTTACGGATATCCCTATGCCCAAAAGAGTGAAATCAAATGTATGGTTGCAGAAATGCTAGAGTTTGGTATAATTCAATGTTGGCTTGCAGGGGCCTGACACAGGTTCATTGTTAGTTATCCAAACAAATCATTGAACTATTGGCCCTTTCGGTATCAGCCCATGGAGCGAGGACTGAAATCTCACCCGAAGTAGTATGGGGGGATGCTGGAACCAAGTTCCCACACCCTTGAGATGGTTGTGATGTCGGTTTATTCCAACTATACCTACCTTCATGCAGGTTTCTTATCCCTATACTATACCCATTAGTACCTTTACAAAATGTTACAATCGGCTTCCGCGCAACCCTAACCAGGGGCTCATAAGATTTCACACTTCTAGGGCGGAAAACTGCGATATCTCCCAAAGTAAGTTAAGTAACTTAATTATCTTATTCACAAATCTTAGTTAGTTTCGAGAAAACAAATGTTATTACTTGCATTCACTTAAACAATACAGTTATACACATTCGTGCATCATCTAAGCATTAGAAGTGAAATTCATACCCAATACAATAGATGCATAAACAAGAAATAAAGATGCAAAAATTATAGAATACTTCTCTTTATTGATAATTCCAGATGATTACAGACTTGACTCACCCTGCGCACTCATCCGTAGGGGTCCATGCACTCAGTTGCAAATCCTCTACCTATGCTATGACCCAAAACTTAGAATTCTACTTTAGAGCTATCTCTCATACGTCATCAATCATTGATTTCATCATGTCCCTTAGCTACTTAGAGCTTCGCTCTATTTACACAATCCCATGGTCCGCGGACCATGGGCAGATCTTTTACAACTGACAATACATTATTAAAATAAGGGCAGACAACCCTATGACTCTTTAACATCTACGCGCTCCGCGACCACAAAATGCAAAGTCTTTATATTTGGATTACAAAAATTGGACCAAAATATGGGCTTTAAGCCCCAAAAATGCCTTTGGGGGATCCTACGCCCAACATTCAACCTAGTCAAAGCTCTCTCTCTGATCTAGTGGTATTGGTGCACAAGAAGGATGGATCATGGTTCACATGTCCAGATTATAGGCAGCTCAACAAGCTCACTATTAAAGATAAATTTCTCATTCCTGTCATTAATGAATTATTGGATGAATTAGATGGAGAAATTTACTTCACGAAGTTGGATCTTCATTTATGATATCATCAAATAAGAACGAATATTAAAGACGCTACAAAAAAACATTTAGAGCTCATGAGGGTCGTTATGAATTTTTGGTCATGCCTTTTGGCCTTACCAATGAACCTTCTACATTTGAAGGTTTGATGAATTCCATTTTCAAACCCTTCCTTAGAAAATTTGCGTTAGTATTTTTTGATGATATACTAATCTACAACAGGTCTTCGAAGGATTATGTTGACATGGTTCTCAAGCTATTGGAGGAGAAACAATTATATGCAAAAATCTTCGAATGTTTCTTTTGAGTACATGAGGTGGAATATCTGGGTCATATTATATCTCATGAGGGTTTTAAGGTAGAACCTAACAAAATTAAAGCCATTAGGGAATGGAATATAACCACATCCGTAAAACATATGCGAGGATTTCTCAAGTTGGAAGGGTATTATCAAAAGTTTGTTAAGAATTATGGGAGAATAGCAGCACCTCTAACAACATTACTAAAGAAATATGCATTTTATTGGACTCCACAAGAAACTAAGGCATTTTAGCATCTTAAAGAGGCAATGTGCGAAGCACCGGTCTTAGCTACACCATACTTCACAAAAAATTTATTGCGGAATGTGTCTGAGGTTGAGGTGATAAAAGAGGGTTGGTTTGATAAAAATGAAGTCCTTCCGAAAGAACGAGAGTAGAAGCGTGAGACTCTTCTTGTGGGACCTCCTCAATACCTATAAGTCCTCATGGAAGAGGCTCACCATCAGGCTCAAGATATATTATTTCTTTCTAAGACACAGGAAGACAGGAGGAAGGTACTAAACACTCAGGTAAATATGCTTCAGGATCCTTAAGTTCAATGACCTCAGCAAACAAGGTTTCTGGATCAGAAGTATCAGATTCATTAACCTTATATAACAAAGTTTCAGGGACTTCTATTTCAATTGCATTAGTGTCACCAATAGGAATAGATGTAATCTTAGGTTCAAAACTCAAAGGGATAGATGATTCTGGCTAATCAATATCAGGTGGAGGGCCAAAAGTAGTTCCCGATGTTCCTGGTTTGGTAGTTTGTGTTTTCCTATGTCTAAGACAATGGTTAGAAGTAGCCTCTGGAGGAAGTGGAGGCTCATTTTGCATTCTATGTGAATGACAGGTAAGGGGATTTTGTTCTTCCATGCCGGGAAATAAATTTTATTAACATGAAAAGAAATAAATCAAAAAGGGGGTAATCTAGGCATAAAGGATTACCAAGTAATCATGAACTATGATATACACCTTTGTGATCCAAGGACTTAATGTATGGCATCCAATCTCCCCAAATGTTTTGTTCAGTGTATCATGGTATGCAAGGTGGCAGACTTCGTTACCTACGGATGGATATTAACCTATTGGGGACTCCCAAAATATACACGACGGTACGTGGGAGTAAAACCTGTAGTAGTGTTCTCTAATGCATAATCATTCGATGAGAGCATTTTTATATACTTTGTGTTCATGGAGCACCACCAATATACCTAAAGGTACGTGGAGTACGATCCTATACACTCACACATGTTGAACGAGATTTTACCCCTAGGATGCAATACTTACAAACAATGAAAACTCCTACATTTAATGACTTTGGAACACATCTCTAGCCTAGACCTCTAAATGTCTTCATTAATGCTACAAATTCTCCTTAGGTTGATTCAATAAATTTTATTGTTTACCTTTGATTATGTTTCAGTTTTAGGGCTAACTACGAGTGTCACCTCAATATCCTAAAATGCAAATCTAGCATGAGAAAATAGGAACCCTTTCTCTTTCAATGAAAATATAGCTAAGGAAGGGAAGAAAAAATCAAGATGTAGCACACAATATGCAACAAACTAGATGCAAGATGAAATTTCCTTTCCGATGCAACTGTCCATATGCTAAGACACATGCAAAAACTATAAATTATGATGCAAATTTTTTCTTTTCACCACACTTAGTTTTCAAGATGAAGAAAACTAAGATGAAAATGTTCAATTACTAATTCAATTACACTTTTCAGAATGAGGACTAGAGCAACAATTCATCCAAGTGACCAGACCCCAAATGAAAATAGTTTTTCAAGCGACCAAGTGATAAGAACAAAGAAAAATCAAAACCAATTCTTACCAAAGGTAAATAACACAAATGAAAACCAAATGGAGGCTTTAGAGAGACTGAAAGGCATTGAAGACTCAGGGAAGTTTAGCTGGAAGTACGTTGACCAAAGGTAGGCTCAAGAACCAAGGAAAAATTCATGCAAAAACAGAGGCCAATGTTGATCAAGAAGGAGCACCAATGCGTTGCAATGTTGGTGTAGAGTGGGCAACGGTGAGGTGTAACTCTATGTCAAAGTCACAAGCAGTGTGTTGGGCCAAAGAAAGGGAATTCTGGCACAAAAATTGCAAGAAAGGCTCAACAAAATCACTTCCTAGGTTTTTTCTTGGTTGGATGATACAACAAAGGTCTGTCAAGGAGGTAATCAAACACAATGGACAAGGATACCTACAACCAAGGGAATGCTTATTTCCCCAGTATGGTCACGAATTTGTTATACGACATTTATAGTTGCGAACAAAACTATATCCCCCAAGTCGGTGGCTAATCTAGAACAACAAAGAGACAAGAAACACAATGCTTTTCCTTAAAGTAAATAGATGATGGAGTGAGGCCTACTTGGAATCATTAGGACACTTCGCTCCTTCTTTAGCTTGTAAGATCCAATTCCAGCTCCGAATGCCAAAATCAAAACCTACACAATGAGATAACACAAACCAAGAAACTACGATATCTATGCAGTACCATCTAAATACTTTGTTCAGTAGATCAACATGGTATTGAAATAAGTGAAATAGCAACATAACATATATGAAAACAATGAATTCCTTGCATAAATATAAATGGAAGGATATTACAACCATAAGTAGCAGTTGATCTTATATAAGATATCCTCCAAGTTGTTGACTTGTCCTTTCCTTGTCACAATATGCACCTCAAATCACCCTACATGTATGATATGATGACCACTCACTACAACAACATAAGGGAATAATCACTCTCCAAAAGCCAACCCCCAACCACATAGAGGGTTTTGAATATATATGGAAGTAAGGTAAATTGGGAGTTCTTATCCAATTACCAATATAGGGTAAGAGATCCACATTTGATGGAGGGATAGGATCAAAGGATAAGTGGTGAAAAATCCAATGTAGGGAAGGATAGGATCCAAATTTTTTATCCAAGATAAGTATTTGAAACAACTCCTAGAAGGGGAAGCTTTTGCGATACCGATCATTCTCCCAGATTTCTAGAACCAACACAAGTTAAAAGGGGAGAAACATGCTGGTGACCAAAGCAGGCCATAGTGGAGCAACCTATTGCTGAACAAACCCCATTAGGATTACAAGGAGCGTTGGTCCTCAAACTAACTCGAATGATATAGTTTAGGGCTGAAATTCTAGGAAATGAAAGGTACATGCTTAAGGCTTTGTCCAAGATGGTGACCAGGGGGAATATGATGTTGATTGATCCCATTAGGAGGCTCACTGATTGGGAGTGACAAAAGGGCCCATAACAAGTGGGAGGGATGATAATATGATTCAAAACTATCTCATTCTCATAGACACCTCCTCTATCTCTTGCACATTTTGATTCCACCATGGAGATTGAGCTCTAGTGATCCTAAATCAACTTCTCTATATTAAACTAATGTAAATATCTTTATGATCTATTTGACATCCAAGCATATCTCTGTCTTACACACAATATCTAATTTTTTTCTTTTATGTTTAGTGCAATAGTGAGGTTATAGTAATGACAATATTGTGTTAATAATTGATGTTGTTTTCTTTAGTGCACAAATCTAGTTATTATTGTTGTCTCATTGACCTAGTTGGAATAATTATATGGTGGCTAATCAATAAATGTTATATTATTATTTTTGAAGGAAAACATCCCACCTCACCCTCATATACTTAAGCAAAGAATAAGTTTATTGGTACCATTCTAAACTTCATGAAGTTTTCCCCATTTTTCCTAGAATTTCAAAATGGAAGGTGTATGGACAACCAATTGCATAGATGGCTGGAAACCACAAAGGTTATAAATGATATTTAATATTAACACCTTTGTTGACTTAGCACAAGAGGATTTGTTAATTGACCTAACCCTTGGAGCTACGGTTTGATTGTATGATGTAGCACATTATTTGCTCCTTAAATGTTTAAACATATAGGGGTTAATTTCTTACTACACATAATAACTATGACATAGGATTCCATTGTTGTAGGAAGATTAGTATTGAGAATGTTTTTTTTAGGATTTTAGCAATGATATGCAGAAGTGGTTAAATCATTTTAGGTGATAAGTGTTGCAAAATTATAATGTTCACTACATCTATGTGGTAACAAGGATTTCAATGGAGATAGGAAAAATATTGACCATTCATGTCATAGTAGTAGGTGTAATACCTTAGTTTTCTCCCCTTACTTGTATTGTTGAATTGTATCAAAGTTTTTATGTATCGAAGTATGTGGGTATTTTTTTGTAATGGAAGGTTAAATTCTATGGAATTAGGTTCAGTTCTAAAGTTATCTAGTGAGTTCATTGGTTAGGATGAATAGGTTCTCAAGTTCTCAATTTTTTAAATATTACTTCAATATTTTAAAAACATAGAACTTCCTTGTAAGTCAGTTGTGCTATTATAATATTTTTGTGGTTTTGTCAAGTCATTTCTCAACATCCCTTATGACATTCGCTAACAATTTCTCTCATTTGTTGGAGAGTTATATGACATTCAACCAAACATGCATTTGTTAGATCTGTATTCTTCGAGTGACGAAAGTTCATGTAGGATAGAAGAAATTGACCAAACATTTGGTATGTTGTATAGCAAGCGAAGATCAAATAGAGGTGAAAAGCTTAGAATAAAATTCCATAGAAACATGGAATTCTTTCTCACTAAAGTAGGGTCATTTTCTTATGATAATGAGAGCATAGATGAAAACAATGTTTCCTTGAGGTATAAACATCTAGTAAAACAATGCGTACCCAAGGATATTCCTAAAATAAACACTGATTTTTCTGTCAATGAAAGGATATACCACACTTCCCATTATCATTACATGGTTTAGGGTTTTTGTTAGAGGAAAAAATTATTTGCAATGAACCAATATAGTTCATGTTGGCTTATGGGGGCCTGACCTAGGTTCAGAGTTATTTTAGCCAAACAAATCCCTACACTACTGGCCCTTTTGACATCAACTCGCGAAGCGCGGACTGAAGTCTCACCCAAAGCAGTATGGGGGGATGCTGGAACCAAGTTTCCATGCCCTTGAGATGGATGTGATGTCAGTTTATTCCAACTAGACCTGCTCTCGCGCAGGTCGCTTCACACCCTTCTCTAACCTTACGTACCTTCGTGAAGTGTTAGAACTAGCCTACACACAACCGTAACCAGGGGCTAAGATGCTTTTGCACTACCAAGGTAGCAAACTACGCTATTTCCCAAATTAGACTGAGTATCTTACTTATCTTATCAACAGATCTTATTTATCTTCATGTAAATATATATTCTAACTTGTGTTCAATTAACCAATACCATTATACACATTCGCGCGTCATATAAGCATTAAAAATGAAATTCATATGAAATATAAGAGGTGCACAAATATGAAATAAATACACATAAATGATAAAAACTTCTCTTTATTAATACTTCCAAAAGATCACAGACTCAACTTTCCCTGTGCACTCAGCTGTAGACTACTAGGGCTCTGTGCACTCAGCTGCAGGGGTCCACACACTCAGTTGCAGACTACTAGGGCTCTGTGCACTCAGCTGCAGAGCCTCTACCTACGCTACAACCCAAACTTAGACTTCTATTCCAGAGCTATCTCGCATGCATCCTTATTCCATCTCTATATTATTAGATGCCTTTGACTACTTAGAGCTTTGCTCTATTTATACAATTCCATGGTCCGCAGACCATGGGTAGATCTTCTACAGTTGACACTACATTATCAAAATAAGGGTGGACAACCCTATGAATATTTAACAACTACATGCTCTGCGCCCAAAAAATGCAGAGTCTTTACATTGGAATTACAAAATCGAACTAGAATTTGGGCTCTAAGCCCCAAAACATCCCTTGGGGGATCCCACGCCCAACAAGCCCCTAACACAAACATCGTGACTTGCCCTTGAGTCAATCTACAGGTGTGGAGATCTTAGCGTGAAGACCTCCGAGCTCTATTTGGATTGCTACACGTTCATCAGCGCACTGAGAAGCTGCCTGTTGGACTTCCTCTACGGGCTGTTCGGTGATCATTGATGTTGAACTGGTGCCCTGAATCCTCTCCTGAGTTTCTTGCAGTTACATGAGCTTTGCTTCAATGGATGCTGCAATTGTATACACCTCATCGATCCATGACTGTAGGCGCACTTTCAAGAATGCTTCTTTGTGCTGAGCAGCATCCACTTGTTCCTTTAATGCCTTGGTCTATTGCTTCCTTGCAAACTTCTATGTAAGGTCAACTATCTGCGTTGTCCCTTTTACCTCATCGTATCTCTACTATAGATTGTGTGCCTCTGTCTCTAGGCGTTCTATGTTTGGGTCCTCCTGCAAGGTGGTGAGAACCTTGAATGACTGCTCGAACAACTTCAAGTAGTTTGTCACTACACTATCAACTACCACCATTGTTGTTGTGACCACAGTGGGACGCTATTCTCTTACCTCCAACAGGTTTGAAGGTTGAGCCTTCAACTATAGATCTGTTATCTACAGGTTCAGCTCCAGCTGAACCCTCACCATTTCTGCTCTTGCATCGCACACCCCTATGGCTAACTTTCGAACACGCACCTGCACTGGTTCCTCTACTTGGATGTCCAAATCTGAGACCATCTGGCAGGCTTCCTCCACAACCTACACTATTTGTTTTTTTTTCTCCACTACCTCATTGCACTGCAGGCTCAACTTCTCAATGTTGATGTGCTACTCGCTCATTACCTGTAGAGCGCAACTCTCTCTGGCCCGAAGTTCTATGGTGACTCCATCGTGCAAAAGTTAGAGTGTCTCTCGAGGGAGTGAAACCATGTTTAACCCAACCCCTTTCAAACTACTGACCATAGGCCTATCGGCCTCATTCTCTACGATGAGTGCTCCATCTAGTAACACTATTGTGTTGGTCATATTAGCACACAAAATTTCCTCGGCAGCTGAAGTACCGACTGTGAGGCTAGTGGACACTATGCGAGCTTGTGGAATGCGCACCTGCAACTCCTGTATTTGTGTTCGGAGAGCCCGCAATACCAACTAGTGTTGTTCCTCAAACTATTAGAGGGCCTCCATTGTGACATCCCTCACCATTTCGTTGATATCATGTAAGTCCCCTTCAGTAAGGGTGATAGGGTCGAAATACGTCGTCGAGGCCTTCGTTTTCTTTCACGGCCCTACCTACTCTCATGGTCGTGAACATTTTAGCTATTGGGATTATGATATATGTGTTGTCCTTGATGGCAACTCGCTCAAAGGTATGACACAGGTGTTGTCCTTGGTGGCAACTCAATCAGAGGACAGATCTTAGTACAGCAGGTCAAGAGAGAGATATACGCAGGTTAACCTTGATGAAAGTACGTATACACATGGGTGAGAAGAACAAAACGCGCGTATACGTACGCACGCAGGTTCACAGAAGGAAAGGCGCGTACATGTTGGAAAACTAAGTTTTGGTCCATAGTATTTTGGTATTGGTCCGTGGTATTTGGTCCGAAATGTTGACCCCAGGTATTGGGTCCAAGGTATTGGTTCTACATGGTTTTGGACCATGGTATTGAGAGAAGCCTAAACCTATGTAAGGAGAAGATCATTAGGCCAAGGAGGCAAGGCGTTGTGGGGAAAAATGCCTATGCAGGACGATCCTATCCACCTAAGGTGTGACAGTGCCTTAGCAACAAACAGAAACAACTATTCTAGTATTCTTCCTTTATGAATTAAGAATGAAGAGAGATAGATGGACTAACCAGTGTCTTCCGTTTGTCCCTCGATCCGGTTTCTCTTCTCTTTGAGAGTTTCCAGCTACTTGCCTTCTTGCTCGCCCAGCTTCAACAGGTTCCTGCAAGATCACAAGAAGAGAACACTACACAAAGACATAGATTCATATTCATAACTAGTTCAGGATTAGAAATAAACTAAACATACTAATGCAATCATACATCAAAGATACATCAGTATATAGGAGAAACCAAGATAGCTTTATTGATGAATAAAAAGGTTCAGGAAGAGATACAACCCAGAGGGCTCCAATCCAGCATCTCCTTCCCAGCAAATGAAATTCCTATCTTCACCTTCCTTCAAAGCATTAAGCACCCAATAATTCCAATCTCAAACCAACAGCAATTCTTTGCAATAACAAAATTCCCGCCTCAAGATCTCATGGAGGAGAGATCCATATATAGATGTTTGGAGAGAGGATGAGTCAGCTTGAGATCTGACTAGTGTCCTCTCCCTCTGTCAGTTCTTGCTTCCACTTGGAGACTAAGAGCCTCTAACTCATCACTAGTCGAATTCTTTGAGGCAAGTGTCATTGGAGAAGATTCTGGAAGCTTCCAGGGTCTTTCCACCTCGTTGAATGAACTTTCCATTTCTCACTTCCCGCTCAGCGCACCCTAGTAGTGCTTCTACCTGCGTTGCAGTGCACCTAGCCAGTGCAATCTCTGCATTTCAGCGCAGACAGCTAGTGGAGCCTCTGAATTGATCCTGAATTGACTTGTTCTTTAGCAGTTTCTGGTGGAGAACTTCTGTGGATTGCTGTGGTTTGTTATCCTTGTTCCTCTAGGGGTAGGAACAACATGTTTAGGGACTTTGGATCCCTTAGATTATGGACATTTCATGCTTATAGCTGTAAGGCACAAAAATGTCTATAACAGTTGCCCCCTAAAGTATGAGGCCGTTTATCGGGTGAAATGCTTTATCAGGAGGACCCGAAGTTCATTCAATGTTGGGAGGAGACCTGTAATAAGATACAATACAATACATTATTTTTCATACTGCTTTCATGATCTAGCTGAGGTGGGCATTCCCATGCTCAGCTTTATAAATTCATTTTTCTGTACATAGAACAGACAATCGTCTGATGGTAGACTGATAATTTTGATGAAATTATCATCCTTTGTGTAGGATGATTATCTGCTTCAATGATGTACATGTCAATGTCTTTATCATTCCTGAATATATATCGCAGCCCGTATGGATGAAACTAGATCCGGGGTCTTCAAATTCATTCGATCTTCACTCTAAGTACAAGTTGATCCATGTGAGAAATGTTCTGAAGTCGAACATGGAAAGACATCGCTTGATTACCGGTCAATGAGGTAAACCGTTAACAAGCGCGAGAGGAATCACCGATAATGATAATGACCCTCAAGGTACTGTAGTACAATTCACGTGGTGTGAATAAAGTACTTGGCGTCGAACACCACGGAAAATCTTTCGGTCGAAGGTCATTGATGTATACCTGTCGCCGGAAGTGAGAAACTTGCCATTGAGGCATGCAAGCTTCAAAGTACTGAAGGGGTTGTTCCTAGATCAACTTCTTGGATAATGAGCTGATGTCGACAAGAAGCGATCCGTCAAAGGAGGGCCTTAATGAATCCCACATAAGTGACACGGAACGGAGCAAATGATTTTGATGGAGGTGAAAACGATCTGATGACATATGATTCAGGGTGGCGGTCATGAAAGGATGAAGGATAATGTATGGCAGTGGATGGGACACGGTTGACTTCTCTGAACGACTTCTCTTGAACATATGGCGACACTTATGCGATGGATCGGTAGCATTACCCCAAATATGGATGGTATGGCGAGACCATGGTGATGTGACCGGTGAATGAAACAACCCAACCCGACTGTGGTACGGAGGAAAAGTGTCATGTTCAAGAGCGACTTGCTACCATCAAAGTTTTCTTGAGTTTCTCCCAATTTTTCCCCAGTCATTGCTGACCAGTACCTCTTTATTTTTGTCAAGCTTGAGGAGGATAACATATGCTTGTTCTATAACTTGCCCTTCGGGCAAGCCCATCGCTATGTTTTAACGAGCCTAGCGATAGTGAAACTCGTTCTCGTCTAAAGACAAGTTTGTCGCTATTTAATGCTTTTAACGAGTCTAACGACAAAGATAACTCGGTCCTTTTCATTTTTAGAGAGTCTGAAAAGGTACGTAAAGTCAACTCCGAAAGTCCTTTTTCGTCATCTAATCCCTTAAGTCCAAAAAAGTATAAAACAATACAGAAGGGATGAGTTTTCGATAGTTTTAACGAGCCGAACAAAACAAGTGCTCGATCTTTTTGTGCAATAATCCATCAGGTCCAAAAAGATTAAAACCTAGAGGAGGGATAGCACTTCCGGTCGCTTTAACGAGCTAGAAGGCCAAAGCTTGGCAATCTTTTCATATTTTACGAGTCAGATGAAAAGAGCTTAAAGAAGACTCGTCTTTTGAGGAACGAGTGATAAAACGGGTTAGCAGTTGATTCCAGGTACGGGTTGGAATTTTCCAATCACGGCAGTGTCACAAGGATGGCCAGTGAAATCACTCTTCGCAGCTGTTCCTCAAAATGGGTAAACAATCATATGGAGGTGAACGATGGGCCAATGGAAAAGTGGAGGTGACGGTGCAAACACGACCAAGGCTTTAATGGTTGATAATGTTACATTCACAGTGGTTATTTACCGGAATATAGTTCATTTTTTAACGAGCTTAAACGCGGAAAAACACTGCTCAGTCTTATGTTTATTTTTTAACGAGCATGAACTATGTGCTAAAACTGCTCGGATCTTGCGTTTGTTTTTTAACGAGCATGAACTGTGTGCAAAAACTGCTCGATTAACCCAGTCATATGATAAGAATGTCTCATGGAAGATGCTATTTTTTATGGAGCTTAGATCTTATAAAGCTTTGCTCCGGATCCTTTCGTTATGCAAGTTCGGAAACGACTAATCCTACGAGTTTAAAGGGTTAGACCTACAGGTTTAAAGGGAGGACCTAAAAATTTAAAAAATAAATAGCCGCCCCTTGCTTGTACTCCAAAAGGTTTGCATGCCCCCAGGCATAAAGTACGAGTTCAAGGTTACCCCTTCTTAGTCCAATAAAACATTTGTTTTACCGGGAGAGGCCTACCTCTTTCAGGTTACCCAAAGATTGTCTCGTTAATCTTTCAAACAAAACACTTCTTCGGCGATATCTACCGAAATAGACAAAGGTGAGAGACTCCGTCTGTCAACTCACATAACTTTAACAAAAGAATCTTATTCTAGAATAACCCTCTTCCAGCATGGGCGGGGTACAGACTAGTCATATTCTCCCGCGGAAACCTACCCTATACCCAAAGTTTTCCTGCCGAAGCAGACCAGGACGCATGCCCCCTGGGTTCCAGTCATATCCCTCTGAATTACTCGCGCTCATCGGGAGGACGGACCATGGGTTGAGACATTTCTTGCGTGAAGAGACCATTTAGGGATGGTATATGACTATTTGCGATGCGTGATCCGGGAAATGAAAGCTGGTCCACGAGCTTGACCACTCTTCCTTCGTGCGGAAAACACATTACTCTAAAGAGTGAGGAGACGATGGCTCCCATGCAATATATATAGTCTCGTCCAAGGAGTAGGTTATAATCCAAGGGTCCTTGAACGACCATCACGTTCATTTGAACAGTCTTCCCTTTCAACGTGATAGGCACATTGGGGAGGATCCCTAAAGGTCGACTGGTTCCTTTATCAAAGCCTGTCAGATATCTCATTTCAGGCAAAAGCGCTGGCGAACCAAGCACTTTCCAAGCAATAGAGGAAAGGATACTCACAGATGCCCCCTCATCAATGATGGTGCCAGCCATTACCATTCTGTATATTTGAACGATAATTCTGAATGGTATGCTTGCTGGCAAATGGGGTCTGCCTAGTTGGTTCCAGTCGAACGAGACAACTAGATTGCTTGGTGGCGGGACCGAAAAGACGGCCAGGTATGACTCTAACGAAGTTCCTTCCTGCGATAAAGGAATGGGCAAATTTCCCCCTTGTTTGTCGGAGTCTGTGTTGATGAAGAGAATTTGGACGGTGTCGTCTTTATTCTCCTCTGTGATGGTATCATTCGAAGATAGAGCCTCTGAAGGCAAAACCAGGTCAACTGTTGCCTCAACCTTTTGACTTTCGTTAGGTATGGATTTAGACAGTTCATCCTCAATGATAGGTGCTTCGGCTGACCACCTGAGCGGGCCAGCCGGGTTCTCAACTGGTGAAGGACTTGGCAGGAGTTTTTGATATCCAGGAGGAAGTCGCGCTGGTAAAACCGGGCGATCTTCCAAAACTCTTTTAGCCTCATCTAAGAAGGGACAACGGTGGATGGCATGGTCGCCTTCACACAGTTTGCAGGGAAATCTAGCTTTCCCTCTCTGTCCTGTGGCTTCAACTTCACTAGTTGACGGTGTGCTGTCAACATGGCTATCAGAGGTTGACACCACCGAATTGTGCAAACGGGGAGACCAGTCCCTTAGTATCCGAGGGATGCAGGGACAATCTCTGTGGAAGTGGTCTCCCTTGCATATGACACATGGCGATTTAGGCCTAGTCAGCGCTGTGTGTGGATTTTTGTCAGACGACGTTTGTTTACCCCCAGTCGCTTTTGGCTCCTTCTTCTTCTTCTCTTTCTTCTTCTTTTCCTTCTTCTCCTTAGGAACTTGGTTTTTTGTTTTACCAGTTCCGTCAAGCGAAGAGGAAGGAGGAGAGGAAGAATTAGATGAAGTAGAAGGCTGGTGGGCAACTCTGGTCTGGTCTAACTGTTGATTCGACTGTTCAGGAATAGTGGTGTTCTGAACGACATTGGTTGAGAAGAGCCAGACCAGCAAGCCAATTGTCGGTCCTGGAAGCGACAATGTGGCCATATGGGGCGCACCAACATCTCCCCAAGAGGAGAAGGGACTAGGATTTCCACCAAGGGGAATTCCTTGGTTGGTGTGCTCCATTTTCTCAACCTAAAGATCAACGCAGGAAAAAGGGGTGATTGTTCCATTTAAAATAAATTTTAACGATGCTTTAGACACAACTTGCTTTTTCAATTTTAAAGAGCCGAGAAAAAGCTAAAGATGACTCTAGTCTCCTTCGATGTTTTAACGAGCCCGAAGTGACAAATGCTCGGATGGACTTTTTCCGTTATAGAGTCTGAAAAAGGCCAAAAGGAACTGCTCTGGAGTTCTAGGTAGAGGGTGTGCCAAACTTTTCGCAAAACCACAGAATACTTTTTAAGGTACGGGTCGTCAATCTTCCTGAATGCTGTGTTCAGTGCATTGCGATCAGTAGGGCGGCCGACACGGCTTCCTAAGGATAAAGGTTTTATGCCTATAGGGGTCTCCCAATATATACTCGACGGTACGTGGGAGCACAATCCGTACTGGCGCTATCGTCTCTCACGAGGAATCACCCACCATCAGCGAGATCGACAGTCACCAGGCTTTACAATGCCGGAACACGTCTCTAGCCTAGACCTCTATGTTGTGCGTTAAGTTACAAAGCGTTGTTAAGTTCATTCAATTTATTTTAGGTTGATATTTTTAGAAGTTTGCCTTTTGAGGTTCACCACGAGATGTATGATACAATTCCTAAATGCAGTCTAAAGATGATAAGCAAGTTTTATCTCTTTTTTCAACAATGAAAATCCTAGCTACAAAGGGAAAAGAAAGACACCATCTTTTCTCAAAGAGCAATCAGCACACTCTAATGCACTTTTCCTAAATCAAGCATGCAAACTATCAAGATGCAAATGCACAATGCAGGTGTTTGTTTTCCGCTCTCTTAATATTGATGCCTAAAAAGAAAGCTTTTTGTACAACTTTGAATTTGCTTTTAAATGAAAAATACAAACAAGTTTACTTTTTTGAAATCAGAAAGGGTAGAAGAGATTACAACACTTAACGATTTTCGAAATGAATACTTGTTTTGACACTCAAAAGAGACAAACTCAAACCAAAAGCAAAAGTAAACATATAATCAATCTGTCAACAGCCAATGAACTCTCTCCTAAGATCACAACCAACAGATCTGAATCAAAGGCTACAGGATGACTATTTCACTCTTGCAACGGAAAACTATAAATGACGCCACAAACACATAAAAACACTCACAGTCTTTTTGTACAAAAGGAGGCGGAATTTAAGCAGAGAAAAGGAGTTATCAGATAGGTACCTATGCTGGTTACAGGCTGCAAAAATCAGAGATCAAAACAAGGCAAAACAGAGCAGAGAACCCCAGCTGCACAAGGCCTAACTGGATCAGCGCACCCCTAACACAGAGGTTTTGACATTCAGCGCAGGTAGCCTTCACAGGACCTGCATTGAAATGCAGAACCTCTTCACAGAGTCTGCGCTGAAGGAGAAACGAGAGTTTCTCACTGGGTTCTGGGTCACAGTTTGCTGATTAATCTACGGTTTCACGCCAAATAAAAGCAACAAGCAAGGTACAATCAAAGGGATGCTTTGAGGGAGGGCTAAGATCTATCACAAAGTATCATCAAATCATTTGTGAGTCCATTGTTCAGATCATAGACAAATCCAGTGATTGGATCAAAGCAGCAGTTGTCTACTTTGCATATGAAAATAGCAGATGCAGTTCGATTGCTGCTCTTGAGTCTATGAAACAAACAATGATAGAGACACAAATAAAATGACTAAACAGATCTCCCCAGTGGAGTCGCCAATTTGTTGTGGGGAAAAATGCCTATGCAGGACGATCCTATCCACCTAAGGTGTGACAGTGCCTTAGCAACAAACAGAAACAGCTATTCTAGTATTCTTTCTTTATGAATTAAGAATGAAGAGAGATAGATGGACTAACCGGTGTCTTCCGTTTGTCCCTCGATCCGGTTTCTCTTCTCTTTGAGAGTTTCCAGCTACTTGCCTTCTCGCTCACCCAGCTTCAACAGGTTCCTGCAAGATCACAAGAAGAGAACACTACACAAAGACATAGATTCATATTCATAACTAGTTCATGATTAGAAATAAACTAAACATACTAATGCAATCATACATCAAAGATACATCAGTATATAGGAGAAACCAAGATAGCTTTATTGATGAATAACAAGGTTCGGGAAGAGATACAACCCAGAGGGCTCCAATCCAGCATCTCCTTCCTAGCAAATGAAATTCCTATCTTCACCTTCCTTCAAAGCATTAAGCACCCAATGATTCCAATCTCAAACCAACAGCAATTCTTTGCAATAACAAAATTCCCGCCTCAAGATCTCATGGAGGAGAGATCCATATATAGATGTTTGGAGAGAGGATGAGTCATCTTGAGATCTGACTAGTGTCCTCTCCCTCTATCAGTTCTTGCTTCCACTTGGAGACTAAGAGCCTCTTACTCATCACTAGTCGAATTCTTTGAGGCAAGTGTCATTGGAGAAGATTCTGGAAGCTTCCAGGGTCTTTCCACCTCGTTGAATGAACTTGCCATTTGTCACTTCCCGCTCAGTACACCCTGGTAGTGCTTCTACCGGCGTTGCAGTGCACCTAGCCAGTGCAATCTCTGCATTTCAGCGCAGACAGCTAGTGGAGCCTCTGAATTGATCCTGAATTGACTTGTTTCTGAGCAGTTTCTAGTGGAGAACTTCTGTGAATTGCTGTGGTTTGTTAGCCTTGTTCTTCTAGGGGTAGGAACAACATGTTTAGGGACTTTGGATCCCTTAGATTATGGACATTTCATGCTTATAGCTGTAAGGCACAAAAATGTCTATAACACAAGGGTGTGTGACTATCTGATGAAGAGTGAGATCTAGTATATTGGTTATGGGTTTGAAATGCTTGGCTCGATCTGAATCAAGGAGGCTCCTATGCGGTGAATAAAGGTTGACGGTCCGGGACCTTGAAGACTAAAATGTATTATCATTATATGGTATGATCATGAGTAGAACTAAGTATTGACGCATGTTTTATCCTTTATATCTTATTGTCTGGGTATATCTGAATTTGAAATTGCAGCGAAGGTATAAGTAATTATCTTTAGATTTGTACACGGGTTCTCTCTGGTGAAAGAGCGTATACACGCCGGTTTGACACAGTCAAGTAGCATATACATTATGAGATTTGATGTTTTAGGTTGTTGTTGGTTCTAGTGGTTGTTGCAGAGTTATGGGCTCTGGTATGTGTTCTGGATGACAGGGTTTCAGTGATTCAGTATTGGGTGATTCAGAGATTGATGATGCAGGTATAGTTGATGATTGTATTGCAGTGGTGATTATTTTGTATTTATGGATCTAGTCTGAAAATTTATGAAATGTGGTCCCTGGAAGAAAAGAGAAGGTTGTAGCCTTCTGCAGGTAGAAGCCTACGTACTGGTATAAGACTTCACCAGTACATAACCATTGTAAAAAGAAGTTTCTAATTAAAAGAAGATAGAGATGAAATGTAGCAGGTGGTTATCACCCACATTGGGTTTCCACCTTATATCATGGTGTTCACGTGTGGTTCTTGTGTGTGATGATCTATTCTATTTTGCTGCTCTTATTTACTTTTCATATGGCTAATAATGTTTTGATGCACCCATTAAGGATCAACTAACTAAATCATAATTTTACTAGATATACACTTGTTGCACTACACAATTGCGTATACACACGGTTTTCCTTAACTGAAGTAGTGTATATGAATCTTAATATTTAAATGAAAAATTTATATTGATTTGATAATACTGATTCACCCCCCCCCCCCAGCCCCCCGATCTCAGTATTATTTCCAACAATTGGAATCAGAGCAAGTCCTTTAAAAGAAGCTTGATCGCTTGAAGGAAAGATCCAGCAGAATGGGTAATCAAGAAAGAGAAGCATCCATCAGGCCACCAATGTTTGATGGGAGAAACTTTGTCTACTGGAAGATAAGAACCACAGCATATCTACAGTCGCTTGGAATGGATGTTTGGGGAATCGTGGAAGGAGGATACACATATCCGTCAGCAATTCCTACAGATACAGCAGAGAGAAAGCAATATGAACTCAATGCCAAAGCGGTTACTGTCTTATTCGGAAGTTTGTCACAATCAAAATTTTTCAAGGTCATGCAGTTCAAATCAACGAAAGAAATATGGGACAAAATCATTCTAAGCTACGAAGGAGATGAACACGTAAAACGAGCAAAACTTCAAACTCTGATAATACGATATGAAAAATCTTAAGATGCATAGTAATGAAATCATAGCTAATTATTTCCTGTGTATAGATGAGATTGTCAATTGTATGATGAATATGGGTGAAGAATTTAAGGAAGTTGTCTTAGTTGAAAAGGTTTTAAGATCCTTGTCTACTAAATTTGATTCCAAAGTTTCTGCCATAGAAGAAAAGGAGGATCTGCAGAAAATCACTATGACGCAGCTTCACGAAATCTTAACTGATTTTGAGATGAGAAAAGGAGGACCATCAGATATGAGAGAAGCCGCATTCGAAGTGTCGGAAAATGAATCAGGATACATTTTAGAAGGAGAAGATGAGGTAAATTTTGTCAAGAATCTTGAACGGGGATCTGGAAGGTTCAAAGGTAAGCTACCTTCAAAATGCTTTTCATGTGGTATAGTTGGTCACTACGCTGCTAGATGCCTTCATAACAAAGGAAAGATGTATGAAAAAGGTAATAGAAGTTATTATACCCATGATAAAAGTAATGACTCATCCAATAGTGATGAAGACATTAGACTTTTCATGGCATATGAAAATAAGGATGTAGAACCAGAAGAAGTTACCAGATTAAAAGAACAATTGGAGTCAGTAACTAGAGTAAGGGAGCAATTGCAGGATATAGTAAAAGATCAAATCATAACAATTCAAAGACTTGAATCAAATATCCTCTCTCTAAAAAAAGATCTTAAAGAATCAAAGAAGCAGAATGAAGAAGCTCTTGAAGGACAAGAACATGAGGTGATCGAATTAAGGCAACAAGTGGAAGAAGGAAGAAAAGCTAAAGAAAACATAAGGAAGCAATCTCTGGAAAAGGAAGAACAACATTAGGTTGAGGTAAATATCTTAAAAGAAAATCAGAAGAAAAGGATAAACTGTTACGATTTCAAGATAGTACTAAAATTTTGGATGACATTCTTGGTAGTCAAAGATCCCCTACTATCAAAACTGGTCTTGGCTTTTATGAATCTGTTGAAGGTGAATCTAGCTCACAAGGTGAGGTAAGGAACTCTAATGAGAATTCTGAAATGCTCAACAAGGAGATGAGAGGACAACCTCATCAATAGCCAAGGAAAGAAATTCCTCAAAGAAAATCCTTTACTCCTAACTATGGAAGTGATAGACGATTATTTCCTCCATTGCATAATGTTGAATGTTATGTTTGTCATAATCTTGGACATGTTGCAGCCAGATGTAGAAGTAGAATGGTTCAAGACCGTCACACAAGATCATCACATTCCAGGTACTTCAAAGGATATTGTTTTTCTTGCAATATGTTTGGCCACAAAGCAATTGATTGCAATAGAAGGAACATGAAACATGTAAGATGTTATGCATGTAACAAGTTTGGACATAAAGAAAGGGAATGCAGAAGCAAAATTCAAACTCCAAAGCAAGAGGATTATACATCATCACAATTCCAGGTATTGAAGAAGATAGAATTAGAGATAGAAAGGTGTGACATAACTCAGTTAGCTGACATAATAGACACAGGGGAAACTGAAAGTGTAGACCTTCATTATTCCATCTTGCATACACTAATATAATAAATGTAAGTCGTGTATATACACAAATCATAGACTGCATAGTCACGTATATGGAGCTCTGAAGAAAAGCAACAGAACAGACTCGGGAAATGGTTCGGTTGTAGTATATGGTGGTTGGCACATGCTCAGGGGGAGCATATGCTTTGAATAAAGCATTGTTGGCATTATGGTTAGAAGTCCTTGGTGATGATGCTTATTGAAACATCCTACTACTGATTGTTGATTGACCAAGAGAATGGATTGCAGGTTATGATGCTTATGGTGTAGATCATATGGTGTATGATAGTTGTTGATAACTATCATGGTCATGTTTAGGTCCTTGGTCCTTGTGAGTTCATATGGTGTATTTTGTTACCCCACTATGCATGGGATGGATGATGTAGTGGTTCTTGTTGTTGAGTCTGTTACACTAAAAAATGTCACCATGACTATTTACAGTTGGTATGGCTCTATCAACAGTCATGCTATCCTCCTGGGCAAGTCTTATGCCTCTGCTCTCCATGTCAAACTCCAAAAAGAGAGAAAGTCTTTATAAATGTATTTATCTCTGGGTACGCAGGTTCTCTCAACCTTACCTGCGGATACGCACCTAATGTTCACAAAAGCTGCGTACTTGTACGCTCTGTATGTAAAGGGGCAGATGCGTACCCCTGTAAAGGTCAAAATGCGCAAGTTTCATCTTTAAAAAGTTACTTGTGGTCATTTCTAGAGCATTCTAGAAGGTTGTTCGACGTGTATTGAGCGCCTCCAGATGGTTCATGTACCCCTACCAAAGAGGAACTTATCCCATCAATAAGGGAGCTATCCCATCCAAAGAGGGGATTATCCCATTGATGGTGGACCTAAATAACTTCCTCTAGAGCACTATAAATACAGGCATTGGGCCAGAAGGAGGAGAGGTTGGAAGCTAAACATTTCTAAGGGTAGATGCTGCTGGAATTAGGACTCCCATTTAGAAGCTTGTGAGGAGAGATTGTCATCTTTGCTTGTTCTATTTGGAAGTGGGTGAGCTTTGTCAAAGTAAAGGAGAACTCTTGATGGACCCTGGGAGGGACTTGCACAACACCAAGGCTCAGGTTGTAATTGTTCCTTTTGTTTCCTATTAATGCAAATGAGTCCATTCTTCTCAATAACTTGTTATTTATGAGTTATTTCATGTACTCCTTGGTCTATGTGTTAAATATGTTTTATTCTATGAGATTATCAAGTGCTATTTAATCGTTTGATTGTTAGTGAATGCAGGTTTCGAAGTGAAGGAGGAGCTCATCCGGATCAGCGGGGTTGGACTGCTACAACAGAGTTGGACTACAGGTAGGATCTAAACACTTGATTTCTTATATAGTAAATGCATGTTTAGAGAAGGATTCCTCTTATTTGTCTTGTTTGTCACTAGAGAGTCTTAGGCTCCTAGGTAGGTTGGTTGTGTCCGCACTATCGACTCTTTCCGCCTGACAAAATGGCGACTCCGCTGGGGAATCCATTGATGTGAAAGTCTTTTCCTTTGTATGCAACTTTGATCTGAGAAAAGTCATTTATTTTCTGGTTTTTGGCTCTGTGACTTTGCATTTGGGTGGGTTAGCTTAGGGTCAGATTGAATTTAGTTTTTCTTGGCTTTTTCAGTAGTACGCACCCTCTGAGTATTGCACAATGCGTACTTGTACGCACTGTTGCTTTGTGCACAGAGCGGGCCCGCACCTGTCTTAACAGGTTGCCTGCGTACCCTGCTAAAAATTAAGAAATTTCCATTTTTTTACATTTTTCCTCTTAAATTTTGCTTTTTCTTAGGTTTTACTGCCCAGATCCATTAGTCTCTTGTCAAAGATCTTCACCTGAACTTGTTTTGATAGCATTGAGTGTTTTAGTGGATTTCATAGAAGTTTAAGCCCTAGGGTTTGATTTTTGAGTAGGTCCTGTAGTGACTTTGGTGGTAGAAGTTGTCGAGCCTTAGATCTCTCTGGTTTTGTCAGCCTTCTTAGAAGTCGGACCTGTCATAAAGTCTACCTATGAGAGCAACTTACCTTTGAGTGGTCTCTTTGGAAAATTTCGAAGTGCTTGTTGATTGAGTATTGAATTCCATTTTACAAAAAGAACAAAAAGATTTGAGTTTTGTTTTGACTGGTCTTTTGATTCTGCATTAGCTGGTCCTTGACTTGATTGTGGTCAAGTAAAACAACCTAGAATTATCCTTGTAGGCTTTTGCCTCGTTAGGTTTGCTTAGAGTAAATTTCTTTTTGATTTGCTTGTGAGTCAATTTTTCATAGATTTTATAACTTTTGAGATTGATTTTCGTTAAAATAGATTTATATGCTTTATTAAATAAGAGAAAATACAAAAACATCTCCTTTGAAAAGTTTTGTTTCAAGTAGCTTTGAGGGGTTTTGAAAGAAAAAGAGTTTTTCGTGCACGTAAGGAGTGGTCATGTTTGTATGCTTGGAAAGATAAAGAGAATTGTTTCTTTGATTGTCTTTACTAAGAAAGTTGTTTTCTATAAAATTTGCATTTCTCAACTCTCTTAGTTAGGAATTTCATTGAAAGAGAAAAATAACGTAAATCATCTTAGGTGCATCTTTGTAGTGGTTTGAGTCGAGTCTACACACCATTGGTTTCATTTCCGCTACCTTTTGTCTTTAAGAAAAACCATAAAATTAACGCTTAAAGTAAAATTAACGTAGTAACTTTTATTTACTAGGGCTCTGAAACACCAATTTAGATTAGGCTAGTGTCTTGGAGTAGGAGAGTAATTAACTCTCCAAGACAACAAAACCAAACAAGTAGCTTATCTTGTGATAGAATAAATCCAATTGTCTCATTTGTACTCTGGGAAAGCTCCTCTTAAAGGAGAAGCACGAGCTCGTGTCCGAACCAGTGAGGGGATCAATCCTCCCTCGTTGGGAACGACGCCAGACACGCACGTATTACAAACGGTAAACCTCGGATTAACCATTGTCGAGGAGCCAGGGGTCACTTGTCGGTAAACCTTGGATTATTGTCAAGGAACCGGCAAGGGGATTGAGCTTGATACTCTGCCCTTGCGTGCTGTCGGAGTGTAGACTGTTCCCCCAGGTGCATTTGTTGCGGTTGGTAACCTTAGTGACCATTATCTTTAGGATTCTACCGAGGTGACGGTGGAGGGAAGATCCCACTGTACCTGGAGCAGACGTCGGCTAGACTCACTTGGATTTTCCGGGGGGTTCACTTCACTCGAGACGGTTAAAGTGGAGGAACTTATGCCGGTCTATTCATTAAGCAGGTTGTCGGGGTAACTGTTCCACCCGCCACTTTTGTACTGAATCCGGCGATGTTGGGTTTCATCTCCAACTAGCGTTTTCGGTCTGGAAGGCTACTGTTTGTGCTTGGTTTGACGCCCTAGATTCTTTAGGCGTGTGATTCAAATTTGTTTGGTTCTTTAGAGACTTTAGGTGGTTTGATTTGAGATTTTACTTTGTTTTCGTGTGTAGTAGTTAAAAGTTTTTAGCTGTGGTGGAATTACCGAGACAGTCCCGTAGACTTCGGGGCCAGTCTCCTGAAGTTGTTTCTGTGGCCGAATTGTTGAGGAGATCCTGTAGACTTCGGGGTGAACCTCCTCGAGATGACCCCAGTAATCTAGAAGGTTTGAAGGTCCGTGTAACTCCTCCTAGTGGCAGTAGAGTAGGTTCACCTGAAGAAGGTGAATCTTCCTTGGTAGTCCATCCAGATTACCAAAGTCTAGAGACAGGTTATAATCCCGAAGCTGTTACAGTTTCTGAGCTTGTTGGTAGTTTTTCGTCTACTAGTGATACAGGCGAAGAACCTGAAATATCTGAACCTGTTACTCCGACTTCTAGTGTTCCAGATTCACCAAGAGTAGAACGAGTTATCACTGAAAATCTTCCTACTGGTCTGATTGCTATCGAAGAACTTGCTCCAGAGGAAGAAATAGGCGTCTCTAACCTTGAAGATCAACTTACTATTGAGCTCAGGGAGCGTGAATCTATCTTTTACAGTCCTCCTAGAAGTACTACTTGGTACCTTTCGTTAACCAATTATTTAGACAGCTCAGGGGTAGGTTTTTCTACACCTCGTACTCCCTTTCCACCTGGAGGTATTTATACTCCTGTAAATATGTCTGGTCAGTCGTCTGTGTTTACTCAAACTCCTGAATATTTCTTACACGGCGGTCCTTCTGTTCCCACCGGGTATCAATCACTTTCTGGTACCTTTGCGGGAGCATCTCCTCAACCCGTTGATCATGGGTTATTAGCTGGAAACAATGGTAATATACCATTGGGTGTAGGAGACATTTACATGATGTCAAGTTCAGTTCCCGTTTCCCAACCTCAAGGTGGCCAATTACCGCCTGGGGGGCAGCCTCAGTTAATGCCTGGGGGGCAACCTCAAGGTACACAAATTGTTTCTGGGGGGCAACCTCAAGGTCAGTATGTACCTATGGTGCAATACATGCCTCAAGGTCAACCCCAGCCTCAATATGTACCCCAGGGTCAACCTCAGTATCAATATTTACCTCAAGGGTATCAACCCCAAGGGTATCAACCCCAAGAGTATCAACCTCAAGGGTATCAACCTCAAGGTCAAGGTCAACCCCAGTATCCGTATTTACCTCAAGGTTATCAACCTCAAGGTCAATACTCGAGTCAAGGTTATCAACCACCTCAAGGTCAGTCATATGTTCAAGGTATGGGAACTGCACCTTTCAATTATCAATCCTATCCTCAATCCAGTTATGGATCTCAGTATACTCAACCTGTTACGGGTCAATACCCCGGAATGATAGTGTGGGATCCATCACAGGCTCAACAGGTGTTGCAGAGAAGTATACAGTTGGTACCTCAAGCTGGACAACCCGTAGTTTCTGGTCCACCCCAGCAACCGCAACCTGTCTAGTCAAATGTTCAAACTTCTGTAACTTCGGTAGTTACTCAGCCGCCAATTCCACCTAGTACTCCATCTCAAACAGCTGCTGCAACTACCGCTACATCTGCCGCACTTACTTCTGGAGTATCGACAGCTCCGGTTTCTACTGTCTCTGCAACCACTCCTCAGACATCTTTACCGTTGTCTGGATCTACGATTCAAACCACGGTCCAGATGCCTATAGGTCAGCCTGGTATAAGTACTGTTGTCACTCCTCAACCTCAATTTGTTCAACAACCGTACCAGGGACAGTACCAACACGGGCAAGCTGTCCAACAGCCGGTTTACCAGTATCAACCGTATCCTGGGTACACTTATCAACAACCTCAACAACCCCAGTACAGTCTGGTTAATCCTGGTTTTCCAGGAGGATATAATATCCCTAATGAGACTCCTGTTCCTAGTTATCCTGGATATCCTCCTCCTGGGACTGGTCTTGTGACCCAGAGTTTTAGAGATCCTAACCGGCAGTTACCGTTTATCGCAACTTTGGATTTACCAGACTTGACGCGCCTAACGAACGATCCAATTCAATATCTTCCATTCTGGCCGCCAATGCCAAATAAGTTGCCCAGTGATATACCCAAGTTCGAAGGTAAGTCTGGAGAGGATCCATCCAATCATGTGATGACTTACCACCTCTGGTGTGCTTCAAATTCTATCTCGGATGATTCGATCCGCTTACGTCTTTTCCAGCGTACACTCATTGGTCTCGCGGCCAAGTGGTACATTGAGTTACCACGGGCCTCTTTTTACAATTTTAGCCAGTTAGCTACCTCATTCTTAACTCACTTTCAGTTGCCGGTCAGATACGATAACGGCACGGAGTTATTAACTTCACTAAAACAATCAACGTCTACGTATATTTCTGATCACATTCATGAGTGGAGACGTCGAAGAAGGTTAGTGAAAGTTTTTATTCCGGACCAAATCTTAGCTGAATGGTTTGTTAAATCATTATTACCGAAGATTACTGAAGATGTAGCTAAGGCCGGAGTAGTTACTGAGGAGCAAGTCATTGCTTAGGCACAGTACCTTGACTTAGTTTATACTCAGTCGGGTACGTTACACGAGAAGATTCCAGATCTTCCAAAATCGAATCAAATCGCTGCTGCTCCTTTGGGATGTCATGCCGCTGATGGTATGATTGGCATCGTGAATACAAAGAGCAAGAAGAAGTCTTCCAAGAATTCTACTACTCCTATAATCACTTTGCCTGATTCCCCGACAGGAGAGTCTTCTCCTGAACTTTCCACCGATATTTACGCTGTAGAGTCATCTACGGCCAAATCAAAAAACGATGGAAAGAAGAAAGGAAAGAAGAAGGCTAAAGCAGACAAAGCTCCGAAGGAGAAAACGGAAAAGTCGGAAACTAATGACGAAAAGCGCAAACCTCGATATCCTTGTCTTATTTGTGAAGAGGATCATTTTACAAGAGATTGCCCTCATCGGGCCGAGGTTGTGAAAATAGTCAAAGGTTCTCCCACTCCTGCTGTGTTAAAAGATCCATTTCCAAAGCAGGAAAGTAAGATGATAGGTTCTTCCTCGACTGCCAGTGAAGAACCCATTTTGATGATGTCTCATGTGAGGATTGCGACTCGATCGCAAGATTATGGTAGTAAGAATCCTGTTGATGGTAAAGAAGCAGAATCTTCTCATTCTAATCCATCAACCTCAGCTCCTGGTTCCGATCCACTACAGATCGAAAAACCTAACCCGGACTTAGTAATCAAACCGCCCGCCAAGGGTGTACTTCGAAGGTCTGCTTTCAATCCACATGCGAGAGCAGCCCAGAATTACAACATTGTTGAGGACTTAGCTGTTTCACCCTCAGAAATGTCGGCTTTAGAAGTGCTGCAATCATGCCCAGCACAACAAAAATTACTTTTGTCGGCTATCGGAGCTGTTGATGTTCAGGACCCGAATCTGATAATCTTCGATCTAGAAAATAGTACACCGCGTCTACCCCATCAAATGGCTTTCCAAATTCCAGTGATAGTCAAAAACGGGCCTATTCATCAGACTGTGATTGATGAGGGAGCTTCTACGTGTATTATGTCGATTCAATGTTGGAGATCGCTTGGTTCTCCTTCGTTGAACCAATCCCCGACCATCCTTAAGGCCTTTGATGGCCGTGGGTTCCGTCCGTTTGGTATTCTACATGAATTGCCTATAGGGGTAGAAGGCAAAACCGTTAGTCTGGATGTGGAAGTGGTTGATGCCCCTCTAGACTACAACCTTCTTTTGGGTCGAAGTTGGTCATATGCTATGACAGCGGTCGTTTCATCGGTCTTCAGAGTAATTAAGTTTCCATATAACGGTAAGATCGTGACGATTGATCAGCTGACATACTTTTCATCCGACCCAACCTCTTCAGAGAGTATCCAGCATGTCGGTAAGACGACAATCCCTTATAGGGACGTTGGCGTAGGTTTAGTTAAAGATTCCGGTTTACTGGGAACTTTTCCTTTCCCTCCAATCAACGCATACCCTTCATTTGCATCAATTCATATGATTACATCAGACAACATTATTTATGATGATCCTTGGATTGTCCCATCTGAATCTGAGATAGACTCATTCGGTGATGCTATGCCTTTGAGTCCATATGAAATTGCTTATGAAGCCGTCATGTCTTTTACCAACACGCGTTCAACCGAAATCGACCAAATGAATGTGGTCAGTGAAGAATCACTTTTCACATCAACCTTAGAACGGATAACATTTCCCGAAGTCATGTCATCTGACGAGCAACTTCGCGAAATCCTAAGTGTAGACGATCTACCATGGGAAGATCTCCATCACAGATCTTCGTTTTTACCTAAGGATGATGCTTTTGAAAATGATTTTTCATCTATCTTTATCGTTGAATATGTCAAAGACGCTCAGAATCCAACGAAACATTCTCATTCAGAGTTGAATTTAGGGAATATTTCTCGCACTATTCCCATTGATATTTCAGTGAAGCCCGGAATTGAGGAAAACATTCATATAGGTGCCTCATGTACAGAAGATGAAATTCAAACTTACAAGGCCCTATTCCAAGAATTCCGCGATGTGTTTGCCTGGTCTTACGAGGAAATGCCAGGAATCGACCCTGCCATTGTTGTTCATGAAATAAAGACCTACCCGGACGCTAAACCCGTCCGGCAACGGTTGCGTCAGATTCACCCTCGGAAAGCGGCTGCGATTAAAGCAGAAGTCGAGAAGCTGTTGAAAGCAGGTTTCATTTATCCAATCCCGTTAACGGATTGGGTATCGAATATTGTTCCGGTCAACAAGAAACAAGGAACAATAAGAATCTGTATCGACTATAGGGATATAATTCGAGCTTGTCCAAAAGACAACTATCCTATGCCTTATATCGATCAAATTATTGATGATTGTGCCAGAAGTGAAATGTTTTCCTTCATGGATGGTTTTTCGGGCTATAATCAAATCAATATTCTACCTGCCGACCAACCAAAAACGGCATTCATTTGTCCATGGGGGACATTTGCTTATTGCAAATTACCTTTTGGACTTAAGAATGCCGGGGCCACTTTTCAACGGGCGATGTCTTACGCATTTCATGACATCAAGCACATTGTGCAACCATACCTCGATGATTTGCCTGCTCATTCTTTACATCGAGCTGATCACCTTGTCCACTTACGAGCAATCTTTATGAGGTGTCGGCATTATCGAATTCGGTTGAATCCCCACAAGTGTGTGTTCTGTATAGAGACGGGTCGATTGCTGGGATTTGTTGTTTCAAAAGCCGGCATTCGCGTCGATCCCTCGAAGGTCGAAGCTATCATCAAATTGCCTCCTCCTTCGAGTTTGCGCCAACTCCAAAGTTTGCAAGGGAAAGCGAACTTTTTACGCCGATTCATTCCAAATTACGCCAAGGTCACTAAAGGTTTTACACGGTTGTTGAAACAGAACGCTAAATTCTTTTGGGACGAGATTTCCCAACAATCTTTTGATGCACTTAAACACGCATTGACCCATGCACCGTTGTTGCATCCTCCCAACTACAACCAGGACTACTTCTTATACCTCGCAGCTTCGCATTCCACCATTGGAATGGTGTTAGTTCAAGAACATGAATTCGGAGTAGAACATGTGATATATTATCTTAGTAGGACATTAAACCCCACTGAGCTAAAATATTCGCATGTGGAGAAATTGGCCCTGGCAGCCGTTCAAGCTGTCCAGCGTTTTCGTCACTACATTCTTCTTCGTAAAACTACAGTCATTTCGGATTGCAACCCTATGATTTATATTTTGACAAAACAACTGCTAGGGGGCAAGTACTCTAAATGGATCGTTATCCTGCAAGAGTTCGACTTGGAGTTTGAGAAGTCCAAGTCTAAGAAATCCTTAGTTTTTGCGGAATTGATGTGTGATTTCCCGCGTGCTGACACAGAAACTGTGGCAGAGGAGTCCATTGCGGATGAATCTTTGTTTCTTATCAGTACTTTAGATCCGTGGTACGGGGATATAATCATCTATCTCCAAACCCAAACCTTTCGGCCTGAAGCTTCAAAGTCGGAACGTCGAAAAATTCGGTTTCAATCCCAGCAATACAAGATTATTGGAGATACACTTTATCGCCGGGGGCAGACTTAGTTTTTCGACGTTGTTTAACTCACGAAGAGGCTGAGAGGGTTTTGAATGATTGTCACTCTGGAGCATGTGGCGGTCATATGTCTGGGTATGCCACAGCTCAGAAGGTGTTGCGCGCTGGCTATTTCTGGCCGTCCATGTTTAAAGATTGTATCATTGCGGTCCGGAAGTGCCACAACTGTCAAGTGTTTGATCGCAAGATTCGCGCACCACCTTCTCCTCTCCATCCTATAATTGTCGTTGGTCCTTTCGCCAAATGGGGTATCGATTTTATTACTTGTAACCCTCACTCGGCCGGGGGGCATGCGTATATCATCCTCGCGGTTGATTATTTTGCTAAATGGGCCGAGGCGATGCCTACATTCGACGCAAGCGGCAAAACAGCTGCAGTTTTCGTATTCAATCATATTATAACTAGGTTTGGTGTTCCACAAGCAATCATCACTGACCATGGGAGCCATTTTCGAAACATCATGATGACTGAGCTTACAAGCCAGCTTGGTTTGCGCCACGATAGCTCTACTCCTTATTATCCGCAAGCCAACGGTTTGGTTGAGTCTATCAACAAAGTTCTGGTTATCATGATCCGACGAACCATTGGTATTCATCGGTCGAATTGGCACAACATGTTATTTTCAACGCTATGGGCATACCGAACCTCAGTGAAAACTTCAACAGGGTTCAATCCTTTCCAGCTAGTTTATGGCTTGGAAGCTGTGTTACCCATTGAATGCGAAATCCCATCACTTCAAATGGCTGTCGAATTACTCCCAGCCACTTCCGAAGAGGAGAAACGTTTATTATACTTAGCTCAATTAGATGAGACTCGACGTGACGCTGCATTGGCAATCGAGACTCACGCGAAGCGAATGAAAGCTCAGTATGATAGAAATGTGACCCCTCGAAGTTTTTCGGAGGGAGACCTAGTGCTATTATATGATCAAGCTAACGATAAGCTAGGTGCTGGAAAATTCGTTCCTATGTGGCATGGACCCTACATTGTAAAGCGAAAGCTAGCAAAAGGGGCATATGAGCTGGTAGATTTTGATGGGGACTCTTTGGGTAAACCCAGAAATGGACTTTACCTAAAGAGGTATTGTGCTTAAATGAGGGGTATGGGGAATTTTTAGTTAGGTTAGGTTATCTTTCTAGCTAGTATGTTTGTTAGTTTAGTTAGTGTGCTTAGCTTAGAAAGTGTGTTTTTCATCGTTATTCTGGCTTATCTTGGTTTTACTCTTGATATTGCAGATGTCGACGCCTCTCCAAACATACATTGGATTTGTTGATGGTGCTTGTCATAGTACACGGAATATCTCTTCCGCAGCTTGGGTTATCTATTCGCCCTCTGACGAGTTAGTTTCTATGCATGTGGTAAGCCTCGGTCAAACGATGAACAACATTGCAGAGTACAGTGCAGTGGTTGAATTATTATTTGAATCTATTTCATTTGGAATTCGACGTTTGATAGTGAGGCTAGATTCTGAACTTGTTGTATTACAGCTTAATAGAGTATATGCCATTAGAAATCCTGTGTTATTAAGGTTGTTTTTGAGAGTGCGTCTCTTGGAACGTGAATTTGATTACATTGAATATCAGCATATTCCAAGGTCTTTAAATACATTAGCAGATGCAATTGCTTCTCGAATGTTGGACAGACATTTACGATAATCATGCAAGTAAATTTAAAAACATTTCATCACATATGTTAAACAAAATGAGCCGGTAATAATGATATATATATATAGATAGGAGTGTGTCAAAAAATATACATCGTCTTCGATCATAGGTTGAAAAACACCTTATGATCGGCAAAAATGATAAGTACAAAAAACCAAAAATGTCATATGTGTCTACAAAAGTGACTAGCCAATCACTGGTGGTGCTCTCTATACGAGACCACTGCCCGCGCTACCCTACACAAGAACCTCCTAAAAGGTCCTGGGACTGCGACCACATAGCGCTGAAGTCGAATGGGAATGTCATTTATGGTGGTCTCTGGTATATCCGCCGTCAGACGCTCTAGATCCTGTTCCAGCTCGGCTAAGGTCTCTGCGGCCGCATCCTGTGGGGCTGGTGCTGGTACAGCTGGTACTCTCCTCTCAAAAGCCCGGAGGTTGGCTAGACGCCGTGGACCTACATCTGCATTTTGAAAATTTGTGTTGTCAGTTTGAGGCGATATATAAAAACAAAAAAAAATATATAATTTGAAAACTCATGAAAAATGAAATACCTCTGTCGTCCCACTGTTCTCCCTGTGGAAGAACCATGTCCGGATCATTCCGAAAATCCATTCCGGCATAAGGAAAGTCCTGAATAGCAAAGACCTGGCTCTCTAGCCAGTGAAAGTAACCATCAGGAAATCGAACAACTGTTGCGCCCTCATCAGGATGTCGGGCCATTACCGCAACCCATCTCGTCAACTTAGGCTCCCGAGGCACCCCAACTGGAACTGTAAGATGCTGGGGGACCAGCATTAGAACTCTCTCTAGGGAAAAGCTGACAACTATAGGCCCATATCCAAAGGTCTTCAGTTGTCCTCTCTTTGCCCTGGTTAGTTGGCCCTTCAAATTAGCCAACACAGCATCACACCAGTTGAAAATGGTGCCATGGAAACAGTCTATAGCCATCCGCATTTGGGACCCGGTGGCTTGGTGCAAAGCGGTCGCGCCGCAAAGTCTGGTAACAGTAAAGGCTATCACCATAAGTTCAGGTCGGGATATGTACTTGATTTCTATCCCCTTCTCATGGTTTTGGTTGTTGCACCACTCTAGTCGGAGACTAGCAAGGGATTGGCCACCCGGCCTAGTCCCGAATAGAGAAAGTTGCTCGCCCCTGTTAGGCAAGCCAGTGAGAAAATATATATCGGAGGGCTCTATCTCGAGCTGGTGCTCTCCGATGTAGAAACATTGCTCCTGAATGTTCCACCTTTCGACCAGCCACTCAAGAAAAGGCACTTGGCCCCTCATGCCAGGTATGGCCCAGTATTTGTACAGTCCGCATGCTTTTAATGCATCAATGGAAGGTTGATAACCTATCGCGGCCAAATCAACATCCTCGTGCTCTCTTTCACGCCAATCAAGCATGGTGTGCTCCCTGCACATCATAAAACATCAGTGAGAATCCATAAAATTTAAAAATTTTGGTCTATTTTGGAGGGCCAAGGGTTTCAATTTGTGTTTTGTGGGGTACGCACCCCGGCCTTTAGGGACAGAGCGCCCGGACGCAGGTTCCCTTAAGGCCGGGTGCGTACACCCCGTAATTTTCCCATTGGGAAAATATCGGGGTACGCAGGTCAGCAGTGCATGACCTGCGTACCCCGAAGGGCGCATTTTGAAACCCCAATGCCCCCAAAAAATCAAATAAAAGCTTAAAACTAAATTCTAAATGGATGGAAAACAAGAGAGGGGTGTTGTAGAATACCTGGTGAAACGACGTTCGATTCTGACGGTCGGATTCTCCGCAATCTCCACGGGAAGTTTCTTGTCAAAAGCCCTTTTCTCAACCTCAACAGTAAAATGGTAAAAATGACATGGTAAGAAGTCTTTTTATAGGTTTTTTGGATAAATAAATGCTAGATTTGTTTATTTTTCACCATGAAAGGACATTTTCAATGAATTTTTGCCCATCTTAAACAGGTATGAGTAATGTGTTTTTTCTGTGCAGGACAAAGGGACTTTAGGGTAAATTATCATTTTTTACGTCAGAGTCATCTTTTAAGCTCTTTTCTGACTCCTAGAACATGAAAAGATCGCCGAGCGTTTCTTTTACACTTGTTAAAATGGAATTAAAAGACGGTCCCCTTATAGCTCTTTTCTGACCGTAAAATCAGGAAAAGATTGCTGGGTTTTTGTCGTTTCAAACTCGATATGGAAATAAAACGACGTGTCCTTGATCGCTTTTTACTTTTCAGGTCAGAGACACTAATCATGAAAGTACTCCTTGGTCGCAAGATCAAGCGGTTCTCCCAGGTATTATTTTATACTTTTTCGGGCTTGGGAGACACAAATTTACGAAAAAGTTCAACCTGGAGTCTTCTTAAGTTTTTCAGACTCTCTAAAATTGAAAAACGCCGAGTTTCTCCTATACTGGGCTCGTTAAAATTTCACAGTAAAGGACCTGTTCAATTACAAACAGGAACGAACCACTCCTTCCTAGGGTTCGAATCAAAACTAGGTTGGACTCATCCGAAGGATGGGCTTATAATCAAGCATATGTTATCCTCCTCAAGCTTGTTAAAAAATAAAGAGGTACTTGCCAGAAATGGTGGGGGAAAAGAGAGAAGAATGAGCCTATTTGTTATCCTTTGTCTCAGAAGAAACCTTATTACCACTCTTGAACACGACACTTTTCATTCACCTGGGTTGGGAAATCCTTTACCTCACAGTTGATCAAACCACTTTGAAAGTCTTCAACCGGGTTCTGGGGATTAACTTTGAGTCATTCATCAACAAGCCATCTGTCGTGTCGTTATGTGTTCAAGAGGTCTGCAAGCAAAACTTTCATCTGCAAAATACTTGTCATCCATTTGACCATCCCTGAGTCAGTCCTTACAACAACATTTCTTCAACTTGATCAATGATTTCATGTTGTGGGCTTGCCTGCAACGGGTCGCTTTCTATCGACATCAGCACATTATCTAGAGAGATGACTTAGAAATCGTCAGTACCTTGAAGTCTGCATGCATCAATGGCAGGTTTCTCGCCTTTGACGTCAGTTTCAATCATTGACTCTCGATCGAAGGATTCCGTGAAATGTTCGACATCAACTCATTCATTCACATCTCATGGATTGTACTGGGTACTTTGAGAACCATTGACATTACTGGTGGTCTCTCTCACACTTGTTAACAGTTTACATCATCGACTGGTAATCAAGTGGTTTCTACCATGTTCGACATCAACTCATTTATTCGCATGGCTAGAATCGTACCAATACGGGAAGTAGAAATGAAGACCCTGGATCTAGTTTCCACCATCCAGGCTGTGAGGAGTTTTGTATTCATTATCTAAGTAGACTAATCATAAACAGATGGCTGCGCCCATACTGTGTCTACAAAAGTCTATGATTATGATGTACTGCAAGATCATTCCTATATCAGTCTAGTTAGTCTGTTAGTTAGAGTTTTGATCTGAGTATGGGAATGCCTACCTCAGCGATGATATAATCTTATACATGTATTTTGTGTTGAAAATTGCAGGTTCTGACTAGGCTCTCCACGAGATAATCCTTGAAATGATAAAGCACTTCACCCTTCCTAGATAATACAAAACCCTAATCTACTACAGGCTTCGCACTTTAGGGGGCAATCTGTTACACTAAAAAATGTCACCATGACTATTTATAGTTGGTATGGCTCTATCAACAGTCATGCTATCCTCCTGGGCAAGTCTTATGCCTCTGCTCTCCATGTCAAACTCCAAAAAGAGAGAAAGTCTTTATAAATGTATTTATCTCTGGGTACGCAGGTTCTCTCAACCTTACCTGCGGATATGTACCTAATGTTCACAAAAGCTGCGTACTTGTACGCTCTGTATGTAAAGGGGCATGTGCGTACCCCTGTAAAGGTCAAAATGCGCAAGTTTCATCTTTAAAAAGTTACTTGTGGTCATTTCTAGAGCATTCTAGAAGGTTGTTCGATGTGTATTGAGCGCCTCCAGATGGTTCATGTACCCCTACCAAAGAGGAACTTATCCCATCAATAAGGGAGCTATCCCATCCAAAGAGGGGATTATCCCATTGATGGTGGACCTAAATAACTTCCTCTAGAGCACTATAAATACAGGCATTGGGCCAGAAGGAGGAGAGGTTGGAAGCTAAACATTTCTAAGGGTAGATGCTGCTGGAATTAGGACTCCCATTTAGAAGCTTGTGAGGATAGATTGTCATCTTTGCTTGTTCTATTTGGAAGTGGGTGAGCTTTGTCAAAGTAAAGGAGAACTCTTGATGGACCCTGGGAGGGACTTGCACAACACCAAGGCTCAGGTTGTAATTGTTCCTTTTGTTTCCTATTAATGCAAATGAGTCCATTCTTCTCAATAACTTGTTATTTATGAGTTATTTCATGTACTCCTTGGTCTATGTGTTAAATATGTTTTATTCTATGAGATTATCAAGTGCTATTTAATCGTTTGATTGTTAGTGAATGCAGGTTTCGAAGTGAAGGAGGAGATCATAGGGATCAGCGGGGCTGGACTGCTACAACAGTGTTGGACTACAGGTAGGATCTAAACACTTGATTTCTTATATAGTAAATGCATGTTTAGAGAAGGATTGCTCTTATTTGTCTTGTTTGTCACTAGAGAGTCTTAGGCTCCTAGGGAGGTTGGTTGTGTCCGCACTATCGACTCTTTCCGCCTGACAGAGTCATGTATAAACATTTGGTATATCCCCACTTGGTTGGATGGATGAGTCTAAAAATGGTGTATTCCACTTGGTTGGGAGATTGATGTATATAGTCATGTTATGCTTTTGCCGACCTTGCATGTTCTCAGGGGGAGCATGAACGGATTGGTACATCTTGGCATATACAAAGGGGGAACTCAATCAGATATTTCAACAAGTACTCAAGGGAAGTATGGACAGCAGAGGGAGAGAACTTCTTGGTCTGCCCTTTGCCCTTGATGTCAAAGGGGGAGAGTGACTTGGTGTTGTGGTTGCCATCAAGTCCAAAGGGGGAGATTGTTGGCATTATGATACAGGTGTTTTCCTTGATGGCAATGCGCTCAGAGGTATCACACAGGTGTTGTCCTTGGTGGCAACTCAATCAGAGGACAAATCTTAGTACAGCAGGTCAAGAGAGAGATATACACAGGTTAACCTTGATGAAAGTGCATATACATGCGGGTGAGAAGAAAAAAAGGTGCGTATACGTACACATGAAGGTTCACATAAGGTAAGGCACGTACATGTTGGAAAACTAAGTTTTGGTCCATGATATTTCGTCCATGGTATTTTGGTATTGGTCTGTGGTATTTGGTCCAAAATGTTGACCCCAAGTATTGGGTCCAAGGTATTGGTTCTACATGGTTTTGGACCATGGTATTGAGAGAAGCCTAAACCTATGCAAGGAGAAGATCATTAGGCCAAGGGGGCAAAGGTGTCTGACTATCTGATGAAGACTGAGATCTAGTATATTGGTTATGGGTTTGAAATGCTTGGCTCGATCTGAATCAAGGAGCCTCCTATGCGGTGAATAAAGGTTGACGGTCCGGGACCTTGAAGACTAAAATGTATTATCATTATATGGTATGATCATGAGTAGAACTAAGTACTGACGCATGTTTTATCCTTTATATCTTATTGTCTGGGTATATCTGAATTTGAAATTGCAGCAAAGGTATAAGTAATTATCTTTAGATTTGTACACGGGTTCTCCCTGGGGAAAGAGCGTATACACGCCGGTTTGACACAGTCAAGTAGCGTATACATTATGAGATTTGATGTTTCAGGTTGTTGTTGGTTCTAGTGGTTGTTGCAGAGTTATGGGCTCTAGTATGTGTTCTGGATGACAGGGTTTCAGTGATTCAGCATTGGGTGATTCAGAGATTGATGATGCAGGTATAGTTGATGATTGTATTGCAGTGGTGATTATTTTGTATTTATGGATCTAGTCTGAAAATTTATGAAATGTGGTCCCTGCAATAAAAGAGAAGGTTGTAGCCTTCTAGAGGTAGAAGCCTGCGTACTGGTACAAGACTGCACCAATACATAGCCATTGTAAAGAGAAGTTTCTAATTAAAAGAAGATAGAGACGAATTGCAGCAGGTGGTTTTCACCCACATTGGATTTCCACCTTATATCATGGTGTTCAAGTGTGCTTCTTTTGTGTGATGATCTATTCTATTTTACTGCTCCTGTTTACTGTTCATATGGCTAATAATGTTCCAATGCACTCATTAAGGATCAACTAACTGAATCATAAGTTTACTAGATATACGCTTGTTGCACTACACATAGTTGCGTATACACGCAGTTTTCCTTAACTAAAGTAGCATATATGAATCTTAATATTGAAATGAAAAAGTTATATTGATTTGATAATACTGATTCGCCCCCCCCCCCCCTCTTAGTATTATTTCCAACATTAGCTTGGTGGATATCGTCTGTGGGACTGTGCCACCTTGTTCGATATCGATCTCTAGTTCGGGCGAAGATGACTTTTGTCCTTTGTGCTCTTCTTCAATTGTTTTCTGTTGTTGTTCTGCTAACTTCGTAGTGTAGCACGCCGCCTTAGCCTTAGCCACTGCTTCTTCTTTCCTGTGCTTTTCTGCCAGTTGTGCCATCCACAGTTTTGTCTCTTCCTTCCTCTGTTCTGTGGTGGACTTCTCTGCTTCTACTGTGCAGTCAGCTGGAGCGCGCCACTTCGATGGCCAAGACTCAAGGACCGGGAAAATTACATCATCAGTCACAAAGTATGGTAACTCATGCCATGTCTTCATAGGGTCCTTCCATGCCTTGATGAAGACATGGTGGACGTCTGCTTCGAATTATGCACAGCTCTGTAGACTATTGTAGACTGTGGTTGATAACTGCGGTTTGTAATTGATCCCCGTCCTGATGTTCATCTCCATGAACACCCAAAATATCTTGCTCTTCATTGTCCTCTGCACGTCCCTGGTCACCCCCAATGAAGCGTACTTCAGTGCCTCTCGAAGGTCCTACGCAATCAACGGGAACTGGCTATCTTCGGGCAACTCCCATGCCATTAGTACTATCAATAATAGGATCCATGCATAATGAAACATTTTTCCCTTCTCCTGTGCCTCGCAACAGTTCACAAGGAACTCACCGCATAGATAGTTTTCCCAATTGAACTGGACCCCTTCTGTGCATTGCACCACTAGTGCAACCACTGGCGCGGGCACGTCATCTGCGTGACACTTCCGCATCACCTTACCTGCCAATATCTATGTCACGACCTTGGCTACAGGGTATTTGATGTTGGAGATGGCATACCCTTGGTTCTTCTTCTCCAATTTGAACTTCTTTTTCATTTCTTCCATGAGGGCCAACTCACCTCCTTTTCCCTCTGAAATGTTTGCTGGGTCCTCTCCTGCGCAAGGTAGTCCTGTCATGTAGTGAATGAAATGGTCTATGATGGGGATGGGCTCCTCCAGCCACAAGCACCCATCATGCACCAAGCAAAGAAGCTTCCTGATGACAAAAATAGTCACTAGGGTGTGGTGGTAATGTGGCACGTAGAGTAAGTTTAAAAAACCTACTTTCTCAACACCTCTGAGCCATTTGCGCGGCTCCAACTCTATCATTTTAGTCGGTGCATCTATCTTCTAGTGCATTAGCTTCACAGTCGCTAAATGCGGGAACTTCTCATGGTCTGCGAGGTCCCAATCTTCAAATTTCAGCACGGGAACCCGTCCCAAGTGCGCTCCCTCAAACACAATATCATCTGGGAGCAGGGGAGTTTGTAGAGAGCTCTTGCTCTCATCTGTATCCTTTGGAACCTTAGCTTTACCCTTTCATGAAGGAACATATTTTGGCAGCCTGGTGATATGGTCCACGCCCTGGGTTTCGACTTCCATTTCTACATCCTCCTCCTCCACAAGGATTTCTTCAAACTCTTCCTCCTCATCGGTCTCCAGATTAATGGATTTCTCCTTTTCCTCTAATGTGAGCTTGGTCCTCAGTGGATTTCTAGGTGACATGCGCACTGGTATCATGGCCTGCTTGTCCTTCTTAGGTCTCGACGTGCACGGTGATTTAGGGACCTCAGCGATTATTCCGACGCTCTCTAGGGCTTCTACTTCTGCAATTTCCTACATGACTACCTCGAGTGTCACTACTCCTGTGTCGATGGCTTCTTCGGGTGCTGACATAGTGCTATTCCATAGTTCTCTCAGCGTCTTTGGTAATTTCTCAAACAACGAATTCTCTTTCAGAATATTGAATAAGTCTTGGTTCATGAATACCTAAGCGCATAACAACTTAGTTCTCAAATTGCCAAGTGTTGTTTGTTGGACTGCCACTTGTAATTTATAGTGCCTTTTGAATTTGAATTCGACCATTCCCCCCACATTCGGTCCATTAATGCTATATTGGTGGAAAATTTTCAAGAACCTTGCCCATAAATTTTGCCTTAAATGACAGTCACCTGCACCATTTGGCCTCAAACCAAGCATCACATCGTGGATAGTGACTGTAACGGTCGCTTTCCGGTAGACATGCGTGTCAGTGCAACTGTCTTCACGCTGTCGTGAACCCTGTGACACTTTGCTACTATGCGCAGTCCTGTCTTCGCACAGTTCCCAGGCATAGTATTTTATAGTCCCATGCCTCCTTTCAGCTTCCTGGAGTGCTAAGACTGTGCTTCGATTAGCTAGTCAGGTGGTCGAGCCACCTGTGTATGGATTCAAACGACTGCCATCTACTTTTCCTAGGAAGGGATCTCCATTCAACTTTACCAACTATACCTCTCCACCATCTCTAATCTCCTTAATAATATATGGCCCTAACCAGTGCATTCTTAATTTCCCTGGGAATTTATCAAAATTACTATCATATAACAAAACCAGATCATTTACCTTGAATGTGCACAACTTAATGTGTTGGTCGTGTCATGCCTTTTCGCACTACCTGCTGATGAAATACAACCAAAAATCTCTCTTCTTCGAGCTCATCCAACTGCGCAAGCCTCTCCTCCAGGGCTCTACGACCTGCCATACCTGTGAGCGCTACTATGTGCAGACTAGGCATGATATATTCCATAGGCATTACGACTTCCATTCCATAGACAAACCTAAAAGCTGTATGTCCCGTCAGTTTCTTGCATGTCATTCGATAAGTCCATAACAATGCTAGTATGAATTGGTCCCATATCACTTTGCTATGCATTGCATACCTTGGTCAGTGCGGTTTCCAGTACTTTGTTGAATGCTTCTACGCGTGGAATCTTCTGCGTGGTTCCTCTTCCTCCATAATGTCTTCCCAACATTAAGAGCCATCTGCAAGTTCACCCCCCAACACATTCTTATTAACCAGGTATTTTAGCACGGGCTACATGTGCCTCTACGCAGGTTGGGGCTTTTCTCCATAGACTTGTGTCCACTTTGCCAGATGCGTGCATGAACCATCCTATCCATTGTACTTGTCTGCCAGTCACACCTTAGGCTTCCCAAATCATACTCACATCATTCTCCTACATTCATGTAATCATCAAAGCTGCCTTTGTGCCTACCCCACTATCTCATGGGCGTAGTGCGCAGTACCCAGTCCAAGGTCTGGAAGTGTTGCTTTTCCAACACCTCCCTTTCAAATGCATCCAAGAAGGAATCTACCTCATTTAGACCATCATAAGTAAGCAGATCTCTTACTTTTTTTGACATGCAACACAGCGACTCGGTCATCATATTACAATTAAACGTGGTTACTTCGTGTAACCAATTCTGCCAACATTCTACTTCTTTGTCAGAATCCAAAGTGTAGGAACTCTCGCACTCTGATGTATTCCGTCCATCCATGGTGGGATTTACCCAATATTTGTCTCACGTTGTTATCTTGTAGATACAATGCAGATCATCATAACTTTCATAGTCGCAGACTGGCTTCATATAGCGCAATCCGTCAACAGGGTCTAGGGGTATAATTACATGCAGTGACTTCTTTTCAAAGATCATTTTTTGCTTCTTCAGATTAATTACCCCATTCATATCAGTGGCCCAGTCAATTCCTAGGAGCACAGGGTAGGGATTGTTGTCATCAACAATCTCTATTACTTCGAAATCCACCAGCGTGCTCGCTCCCTCAATATCCACAGTTATTCCCTGCAATCGCCCCATGGGTATTATTTTTTGTTGATTCACCATCCTTAGATGAATTGGAGACCATTGCAGCCTGGGTCTCCCCATTCGTTCCCATATATGTTTCGGTAGAACATTCAAATCTGATCCTAAATGCAGAATGACTTGTTCCATCTCATATTCTCCGATATGCACGATGAGTCTCATTTCACGACCTATCCTTGTCTTATGCTTTCTAATATTTCAGACTATGTGTGGTTCTCCTGGTACGGTCCCAGTGCATGTGTTGATGAGCTCATGTAGCCCTTTCAAAGCCTTACTTTCATGCAGTAACTTTGTATAGGTTTCCAGGAAAGTTGTGAGCATAGATGGATCCATCTCCGGCTTTGATTTATCTTTTCTTCCTGAAGTGGAGGCATCAACAAAGCTCTTCTTAGCTTCCATGAAGGTTTCCCGAGCGCGCTCCAAATAAAACTTGGCCTCATTCACTGGGGCTTTGTGAACCCAAGTACTGTCTTCTGGCTATTTCCCTTTGTCATCTCCCATTGCGATTCCACTTCGGAGAACAATGTTTACGTTCAAATATTCCTCGTGTGGCTCAGACCTAATCATCCGCAGGTTCTAAGTCAAGGGAGGCAGTAGTGCTCCTTTGTCGTGTATCCTAGCTATTAGTGTAGGACAATCTTTTGTTTCATAATCAAACAACATGCAATACTTGCATGACGGGCGCATTTGATTCATGCCATCTTTGTCATAGTGTCCTGGCCCTCCAAAATTGTAGAAAATCAAGTGTTCGTGACCTCTACCAAGTCCTCCTCCGCCTCGGCCTCGTTCGCACCCCTGAAATCCTGTCCACACCATTCCTGCATTCTGGTCAAGGGGCCACATTTCAGCCTGAACTCTATAGGTAGGAGTTCTATCCATCATCAATTCATAGCTTATGCAAGTACACTCATCATGTCCCGCCTACCTACAAAAGTTGCAGAACAATTATTGCAAAGTTTTTGTATACTTCTCTAACAAGTGACAATTTGTACATTGCATGTTTTCTGACTATTTGGCAAATCGTGCACCACAAAGCAGGTGCCGCACTAGGTCCTGGTTGAGCTTCCAGCCTTAAAGGCATCGGTCCTCGTCCTGCGAGGTAATTTGTAAAGACTAGGCAATCGTCTTTTTCATGACCCTGACTCTTGGATTTTACGCACCACACTTCTTCGTGCACTTCTGGTCGAACCGTCCTATCTTGTTTCAAATTCTGCATCTTAAGGCACAAATTATTCAGCTGCGTGTGGATCTGCTAAACTCCTAGATTAGGATACTACATCGAGGTATCATGTAGCCTCATAGTGATCTTTAAGGCCTCTACCTAAGTTGTTATCTTTTGCTGTGATAGTGCACTCCTTAAATGTGGTAGTAGGAAAGCTACAAATCACTCATGATGTTGTCCATCTGTCAGATTCATTTTGGCTTCGCAGATCATACATTTCATCCTCTGATCTAGTTCCCAAGGAGTCTCACATGGTAGCATCGTGATCTCTTTGAATCCCACAGTTGACAGCGCTTCAGACTAAGTTAGGCCCGCTAAATTCTCTATTTAGCGTTGTTTCGATATCCGTGACTCTTGCATTTTGGTTATCGTTGGAGTACAAAATATAACAAGTCAGCGCATGATCCTGCAGGGTGCTAACCAGTGTCGCTTTCTTTATATTGGCATCTGTAACACCTTGCGCTTCCCATACAACCCTTACAATGAACCAGAATTGGTCTGGATCCTCATTTCCCAAACCTTTGAACACAGGAAACTTTACTATGTTTGCGATACTGAATCGCAGTGGTGGTGGAGTTGCTACAAGTGAAGATGGAGGTGATGGCGGTGTGGGTGGAGGTGGTATTCATGAAATTCTTTGTCTTATCACCTGAATCACACTTCACAGAGAGAGCTTCACGAGCTCTTCCTCATCCCCTCACGGAGGTGAAATCAAGGGGCTATTTTCTAGATATTTATTTCCTTCATTCCTGTAAACCTTTCCACTTCACGTAGCCCCGAACATCAAGGTAATTGCATAACCCGCTTTTCACACAAAAGCATTTTAATCCAAGTATCCCAAGACTTTATGTACTTACCTCGTAGTCCTTTGAGAAAGAATCGCTCTGCCTCGCTGTAGGTAACTGAGGTGTCAACCGCGAACTAAGTAACGAATCCTCCTATAATTTTATCGAACTAATGATCGACAGTGCACAGGATCTCATCCTCCGATGCTTCCAACCTTCACACTAGCTCGAGGGTCCACACAATAGGGCTATTAAGTTTCCACCTTCCTTGGTTGTCTCCTTGCTTCGCGATCCACTCTTATAGCTCTTAAGAAAGGATGCGAAAAATATTTTGTAGATCTCCGTATACAGGTAGTTGTCTAGACACTCTTCTTTTGACAGTCGTGAGTTTTTGTCCCCCTGTGCAGCAAACTCATGAATTCTTCTCTCCAACCATCCTTCAATTTCTTTCATAGTTGGATTGCAATGACATCACATCACATGTCTCTTATGCAGAATTCAGTCACTGCAACAGAACCATTTGTTGGCTTATGGGGGACTGACCCAGGTTCAAAGCTATTTTAGCCAAATAAATCCCTACACTACTGGCCCTTTCAGTAATGGCCCATAGAGCATGGACTGAAGTCTCATCTGAAGCAGTATGGGTGGATGATGGAACTAAGTTTCCACACCCTTGAGATGGATGTGATGTCCATTTATTCCAACTAGACTTGCCTTCGCGCAGGTCGCTTCACGCCCTACTCTAACCTTCCATACCTTTGCAAAGTGTTACAACCAGCTTACATGCAGCCCTAACTAGGGGTTGAGATGCTTTCGCATTGTTAAGGCAACGAACTATGATATTTCCCAAATTAGACTAAGTATCTTACTTATCTTATCATCAAATCTTATTTATCTTCAAGTAAACATATATTCTAACTTGTGTTCACTTAACCGATACCATTATACACATTCACGCATCATATAAGTATTAAAAGTGAAATTCATACCCAATATAAGAGATGCACAAACAGGTAGTAAATACACAGAAATGATAGAAACTTCTCTTTATTAATACTTCCAGAAGATTACAGACTCGACTCGCCCTACGCACTCAACTGCAGAAGTCCGCGCACTTAACTATGAACTACTAGGCCTCTGTGCACTCAGTTGTAGAGCCTCTACCTATGCTACAACCCAAACTTAGACTTCTACTCCAAATCTATCTCGCATACATCCTTATTCCATCTTTGTATTATTAAATGCCTTTGACTACTTAGAGCTTTGCTCTATTTATACAATTCCATGGTCCACAGACCATGGGTAGATCTTCTATAGCTGACATTACATTATTAAAATAAGGGCGCAAAACCCTATGACTCTTTAACAACTACACACTCTGCGCCCACAAAATGCAGAGTCTTTACATTGGAATTACAAAATCGGACCAAAATTTGGTCTCTAAGCCCCAAAACTTCCCTTGGGGATCACGCGCCCAACAATTCATATCAAGAATGATGCATCATTACATGTTTTGGGATTTGATTCTTTGGATATATCTCTTCATGCTAATTGAAACAAACAATTTTATTAAAATTGTTATCTATCAACACTAAAAGAGAGAGAAGTTTTTGTCTTCATAAATACTAATTCGAATGATGAAAAGTTAGTAAAATAAATTTAATAGTGAAAGATAAGTGTTATGATGGTTTTTCCTATGCCCTTAAGGATACTAAAATCTAGAAGTAATAATAATAAATACCTGAGTTTTGGGAACAAATTCTAAGAAAAGATAATAGATAGATGAGTTATAAGAACAATTAACAATGTTACTAATAGTAGTATACAAACAATTATGAAAATGGTCATTTTTATGTAGTGGAGCTCTACATTTTGAAATGTATAAATGTTAGATTATAAGTTCTATTATTATCTAGTGTCGAGTTAATGAAACAATAATAATCTAGGAAAGTGAAGAAACTTAAAAATAGATTCTAAGAACAAAAAATCAAATTAACTTCGAGTAGCATAGTAGTTTAAAACTTCAATATAGAAATACAGGGGCCATTAACCCACTAGGCCAATAAGCCGACATAAATACTAGGTGGTCTACGTAGATATATTGTAACATTTAAATACACAAGCTATACCAGGTGTTGGATAAGTGTTATAACATTAAAATGTCCATTTTCAAATGAGGCTAACAGTCAAAAATAAAGAAGAACTTCGAACAAATCATCGGTTCCAAACTATGAAGTAAAGTTTCCAAGTTTCATGCTTAGTGTGACTAATGTAACCAATAGTTCCATGAACAAAACAAAGGAAGGGTTGACCAAGGTAAATCAAAATTGTTAGAAAATAAAAAACATAAATTGGTTGACTAAAACTAGTGTTCATATTAATAAATTTATTAATTCATGTTGTCCAAACGCAATTGTATTTAGAGGCATTTAGATATAATGATGAAATTCAAATCAACTATGAATAACTTAATATTCCTCAAAGGAAACATCTTAATGGAAATTAGTGGAACTTACATTCTTGAATCTAATAAAATTTCCCTTAATAATGGAAAAATATTGAGTGTATTTAACCACCCATGCCAAGGTGAGATCGTGGATGTATGAGAAGTAGAGTTATATTTGAGCCCTAACCCTTAACATATCAAACTAAAAATATTGATGAGGTAGGTTTAAGTTGTGTAAAGAACAATTTTTATTTATGCCCATGGAGTAAAAACTTACCACGTTTATTTATTCCTTAATCAACATCTATAAATATTGCAAATCTTATGGTTGACCTAAGCATATTGACTAAAGTAAATTTATCATGTAATACATATACTTCTAAATCATTTCAATAGCACAAAGCACTATAGAACATTGTTTCTTGAGAAACTTAGCTATTTTTGAGCTATCAAAAGTTAATGTCCATTCCCCATAACTCAAATATACCAAGTGTGCCATGGTATTCCATCTGCAGGACAATATCTTCCTAGAATATTTATTAGAAAGCAAGGTTGGTTCAATGCCTAAAGTTTTAGTAATAGATAATCATATTTACATCCCAAATTAAGAAAATAATTTAGCATTCTTTTATGACTAGTAAGTAAAGACTAATCAAAAGCGTCAAGCCATTATGAATAAATATTTAGTTGTGGGAAATGCTTTTGCATGGTTTTTTATATCGTTCCACCCCTGCCTAATCCAAAATTTCCACCTTGCAACATTTAGATTCTTTTCATCAACCTTAATAACCCCAAACACAACATGGTAGCAACTAGATGCTACACTCTTTGATTTTGGATCCATATTTGGGGCCACTCTAATCAACTCATGGAATTTCAAATTAAAAGCATCGTTTGAAAGAGCATTGTAATCAGAAAGATTGGCCATCTAGGAAGTCAGGTCCCCCTTTGAGATAATAGAATTTTTCCATATGTACTAAAAAAATGGTAGCTTTTATGATTCTTGATCCTAATGTATTCAACGACCCATTTTTTTCTTGGGAAAATGATGCATGAGTCAGTTCTTTCGTCAACCCTGCCTTATCCTTAAACTGATACCTACAAATGCAAGAGAAAGAACAACTCTTACAAAATACAAAGTAAGGTATGGAAAAATATTTCCTAATATATGGTTGCATGAGTAACAAGACGTATCAGGTATGGAAATGGTGTAGTTACTATGAATTCCCAAAATATTGGTTCTTAGTATGGGGATACGATTGAATGAACTCATAATAGTTGATATCGTATCTATTGTACTAAAAACATATATTGGAAACTCAGTGGGACAAGAATGCTTGATTGTGGCAACTAACATCTTGTGACAATATTAGTGCTACATGCTACATGGAGACATCTTAGTTTCCCATGTGTACATCGACCATCTTGGTGTTTCTCTTGAGACTAAAGCTGCATTTTCACCTGCATGAAAGAAAATTACCATGATGCCACCAAAATACTGAAAACACCCTTCGTAAAGTAGGGACCATTATGCCATTTGAAATGCCTCTGTTCTTGAATTTTATCAATTGAAATGTAACTTACTTGACCGATGTGTGACACTATTAGAGAAATTCTCCAAGACATAATTTATGCATTCTAGCACATCCTTTTAGTTTTTCTTTGAAATATATTTGAGGTTGAAATCCATTTTAAGTCTTAATATTTAAGACAGAAAACTACCTCCAGCATGATAAAAACACAATTATACTTGGAAACGGGAGTCTTTTTTTGATCCAGGTGGTTTCAGGGACACACACAAGACAAAGAGGGCTTATGGAAGCTCAAAAATCAAAATGATCAAAATGTTTTCAAACTAGGACCGGATCGTATATGTCGTCATTCTGATCATAACGATGTGAACGGTTTGTCAAACCAAGCTTGTATGCAAAAGTTAGAGGCAGTCAAAGTTCCGTAAGACTTTTGCAGACTGGGTAGGCTTAATGAAGACACAATTTGGAAGTTTTCTGGCGGACGGAATCTAACCAATTCCGGGAAATTTTTTTGCCTCGTTAAAATGACTCCTTCGGTCCAAATTTTGGATTTTCAAAAAAGGTCTTCTTATGTTTAAAAAATAAAAAAATAATATAAGGGAGGTGGTGGACCACCACCCCCACCACCCTCCTGGACGAACTCCGTTATCAGCGACTTACGTTTTATGTTGTTGATTCTTGTCATGTTCCTCTTCTTTACAACATGCACATGTATTCACTTATGTTCTTTTAAAAATGAAATTTGACACATCACGAAAGTAAAAGGTCTTGGAAGGGTCCTTTGTCACACCCAGACCTGGATCATTTATAATTTAATATATATTGGAACATAATTCACATGCCCAATATGTGCATCAATCACTTATCATGTTATCAGCCATCAATCGATATTTAGTTAGAATTCCATGGTTTTTTAGGATGGGAGAGGAATGTTGTGTGTCTACTACATTGGTTTGATATTGTTATATCTATCTTAAAATATATGTCCAATCTTTCTAGTGGCTTTTATAATAGCTAAAATATTTGGTTGTTGGTAAATTTATTCTAAAAGTCAATGTAAATCAAGTTCAACCTTAGTCAACCATGGTATACCTTCCTCAAACATGCATGTTTGTTAGTATCTGTGTATTTTGAATTAGTCTCCTAAGTATATATACACATTTGTTGCATCTATATCCACAAAATTCTTGAGGTAGGCATGCTTACCGTATACTATAGTTACCTTAGTAAATTGTATACTCACAAAAGTTATTTCAAAATCACAAGGAAAATCATGACTTGTTATTGTTCATTTTATGATAAATATCCATAGATATTATCATTTTAAATTTTATAAATGTACAACATAGACTAATAATAACCAAATCATCACCACTCTCTAGCAAGAAGTGGGGAAGTGCATAAAGCTTAGGGTTGGGGGCTGAATCGCTAATACAAGGAATTCCTTAGTGTATAGGTTATTGAATAGTTATATTATACTAACCTTAGAGGAAGATGCACTTGTCTAGTAAAACATTTGTTTCAGTGGTGAATACACAGGTAGTATGGGATATTCAGCTATGTTTTTTCCAGAGGGTAGGAAGATATACATTGGTGGTGGAAACCCATCTCGAAGTTAAGAACTCATTTTTTCTATGTCTTGCAATTTCCAATAAGCTCTCACATGGGAAGTTCTATAGAAATGCTCATGGTAAGGTCCTGGTTATTTTGTTTTGTGCATGCATGAAAGTGGGGCAATCTATTTGTTAGTAAGCTCATTTCGCTAGGGAGGTATGGAATTATGCTAGAACATTGATCGTAGGAAAAGGAAATTGGCATGATACAATCTTAGTAGAAGGGTATAAAAATTGGTGTCGGGACACGAAGGGAACATAGAAAAAACTTTGCCAACTGCAGTATCATGGCAACATGGAATACTAGAAATGTCATGATTTTTTAGACTAAAAAATTTCTCCACTTTAAATACTTTAACAAATAAGTTTTACTTATGATTTTATTATATTATGTGTTAAAACTAAAAATTTGAAGAATATTGGTTCCTTGGACACTAATAAATATTGAACTTGGAGATTTCTCTATGGGGCCTATAATGGAATAAAATCCCATGTGGGACAAGAGGTGATTATTTTTTTTCTCCAGATCAAATTAATTTATACACATGTCTAGATATAAGAAAAATCATTGGGTTGAGATGCGAGACTTGATTGCCCCTCTTAAAATTGTAGTACAAGGGGGTATTTATTCTCTATAGGTCTTTGGTAATTAAAAACTAGTCATTGGCTAGTTCTCATTAAATTAAAGGTTTCAAAACGTTACTTTGGAGACATTTTAGCATCAAATCGATTTGATGTTGAGTAGGTTAACCACTATTACTTTCAAGTTTCAACACGATACACTCATAGGTGGTTTATCAGAACAAGCTTTGATGTTGAAGGTCAGGTAAATGAACTTGGCAGATACAACAGAGGGGGAATCCATACCCACAATTGCCAGATATTCCTACGAATGAGTATTTTTATCCTTTGGGGGATATGGTCTTTACTTTAATACCATATGCTTTAGTATAAGATATTGAATATCTTCCCATTTTTTTGCATGAGGTTGTTAAGAACAATGAATTGTTTTTTGGACTTAATTCTACTAACCCTTTCATATTTTGAAGTATAGGTAAGAGGTTTGTCTATATGTGCATAGGGTTAACCAGTGAACCTAAATATATAAATTTTCAATACAATTTTCATATGTAAAAAAAATTGTGATTAAGGTTTAGGCAAATAGTTTATTATGTTCTTTTCCATTTTCATGGGTCCATGTGAACTTGTGGAATGTAGCTTCACTTTTTTCTTCCATGAAATAAAATAGTTCTAAATTTCTCTTTGTGAAGAATGACAAAATAAAATGGAGGCCTAAGTAGGACAACAATATGAAATAGAGAGAATAGAAGGAAAATGATGTATATCGTAAAAGGGATATGAGAGGCCAATACAATTGAACTAAAATGAGTGAAAACTGATAAAAACTAAAAAAAAGAAGTTATTTTTCTAATTCAAAAAAGCCACAAATATCTTTATTTTTTATCCATGCCTTAGTTGATTATCAGTTAAAAATAAAACATCAAAATGGTAAGGGAATCAAAAACAGATTTATTACAAAATAAGTTCAGAGTACATGCGCTAATAAATGCCAAAGAGAGTGGCCCTCCTGAATTTCAAAGTTATAAAATATAGTAAAATTTTGATGCAGGAGCATTCAGCTCAGAAGAATCATTGTATTTTAGTAGACATAGGGGGGTCTTGTGTTTTAAGGAAGTTGGTTTCCTAAGTGTTAAAATTAATGTAATTACTTAGGATTTTGAGTGATTTTAATGAGAATAGGAATTAATTAAGTATTGTGAGGCATATTTGTAAATGTTCTCGAATGTTGGAGAACATGAGAGATTTAGGATAGTTGAAAGATTTGAGAATCAGTTGTAAATATTAGATTAGGAGTTGGTTTCATGATTTGTGGATTAAAGAGGATCCTTAGGGATAAAGATGAGATTTTAGGATTTTGTTGAGAAGTTTATGGATCTAAACCAAGAATTGGTTATAGAATCATTTTGTATAAATGTAAGCCTAAAAGGCATAGAAAGGGGTTAGCTACTTAGGGTTAGCTACTTACTTAGTTAGGGGTTTGACTGTAAGCCTACAGGAAGGTAGGAAAATAGAGGCCACTGATTAGAATATCAGGCAGAGAGAGAGAGAATCATATGTAAATATTTATTTATCAATACAGAGAATTTGATTCTAAATTATGTGATGTGTATTGATTAATGGAGTTATGAATTGTGTGTGAAAACTTGAATTTCTGCATAGTATATGTATGAAGGTGGAGTCGAGCATAACATAGAGAAGAAGTGATATGAAGGATTGTGTTGGATCACTTATATCCATTCAAAGGATCACCATCGAGATTCAGGAGTGACTGTGTTAAGAGCATGCGGAGTTAAATCAAGAGGGAGTTGTGTTGCAAGGCAACTAAATATTGAAACCCTGAAGAAACCTGAAACCATAGAAACACTGAGAAATGGCATAAAAATGAAGTAGAGGAAGGACGAAGAAATGAGGTGATGATGTACAGGGGCTATTGGATCTAGGAGATCAAAGAACGAGGTTGAAGGCGATGGGCGATCAAGATTAAGCTGCATAGCATAAAGTAAAAGAAATGAACAGCGGAGATTAAACTTAAGTGTTAGAAGAAGAGGAGAGCGGTTTCCTTTGGTGAAAGTGGTTTTCGTGTAGTTGAAAGGGTGATCAGATGCATATCACGTGCAAACAAGTACGGGACTTAATTTGGAAATCAGACCCAGTGAGAGTTTATACAACGGGGTTAAATCTTCGTCTATATATAGTGATTAGGACCATCCATGGGTTGACGACTCGGACGGTAATCGCATGAAAAAGTGTGTGCAGGTTAGCATTTTGAGCAGACCCAATATGGTTATGGACGGAAGTTAAAGTTATTTGAGTTCTGGAGGATGAACGGAGATCACGTGATATTCATTTATCTGGTGGAGTGAAATCAACGGTGGAGGATTGAAATGATAAAGGTGAGCGTCAATATATGTCTAAGGTGGCGAAAATGTAAGATTAAATGTGTTTTACATGTATTTCTATTATATGGGTTATAATAGAAATGAAGCGGGTTAATGAATTATGGCTTAAGTCAGGTGTAACAAAGTCTAAACTTGGTATGGTTAAGATGAAGGGATGTTAAAAATTACCAACGTTAAGGAGGGTTGAATAAAGTTTCATTGGAAAGGTTAACTAAATTTTAGACTTTGGGTTAGTCAAATATAATGTTTCTGCATGAGATTTAAATTAAGAAGCCTTAAGCCTTTATTTGTGAAGGTTTTCACAATGGATCAGGTGATTAAGGTTGGGGACTAGTGACATGCAATTTTTTTTGTATAATGTGGGTATTGTCGGCTTAGGCAGGTGTCAAATTCATATAGAAAATCAATAATAGAAAAATACCTAGAAGTTTTTCACTTGTTTACATTTAAGGAATTTTGTGCTTTGCATTTTAAATCCATAGATGCACAAAGGCTCACAACGAATACATTAAAATGGACCCAAACAAAACAAAGAGAAAGAAAGAAAAAATACAACACTACTAAACCTTGGATTACACTAGTAAGGACCAAAAGGTTTTCATCTGTTTATGTTTAAGGGACTTCTTGTTTTTTATTTCAATCCCATAGATAAACATAACCTGATAACCACTATTTGAGAATATGCCCAAAGGAAACAAAGAGAAAGACAACGAATATATAAAACTAATGAACTTTGGGTTACATTCATAAGCACAAAAATGCGCTAAGTACTACAATATCACTTAGAAAAATGATAGATTGTCAAAACACACACACATACACACATTGTTTTCATTTTACTTTAAATTCTCTATGATAATGGAATCCTTGAATTTAATCATGGTGGTGTATATTGTCTCTTGGATAGTTTTTATATTGGATTGAATAGACAAGAAGAGGCCAAAATAAAGAAAACAAACTTAATTTTACCTTTAATTCTTCTATACTACTCATGTATGGTTCCTTCATTACAAAATGCATTGCTTCTTCAACACGGGAGTGTGCCTACACTTCAACACCAGTGATGCTATCAGAACCTGTGAAATGAAAATTATCATGAATAATGCCATACACCTAGTTGTAAATGTTATCTTTTTTATACACTTGTGAGCTCTTAGTCACTACAAAAATCTAAAAAAAATTAAAAAAAAAACATCATTTTATGAAACCTTTACAAACATAGATGCATAAACAACAATTCTCTAACATCCATTCTGAAATGCATAAACCCAAATTACTATAAATCTGATAACTCTTGTAGCCCTCAATGTACAAATTTCATACCCTACCTCAAGTTCTAGTAGGATCTCACTGTATAAAACCCAACATAACAATGACTTCAAATTCTATTCAATACAATATATCTTTCAAGTCCCAAGAGAACAATGATTGTAGCCTTCAACGAATGAACACCATTTGTCAGAATCTTTCCTCCATTTCACACAACCCTATGAACAAAACCCCTAAATTAAAAAAACCCTAACATGCACTTAAGTACTATGGTATCACTTAGAAAGAGGATAAATTGTTAAAACACAAACACACGCACATACACATGTATCTATATATATATATATATATATATATATATATATATATATATATATATATAGATAGATAGATAGATATAGATATATATATAGATATATATATAGATAGATAGATATATATATATATATATATATATATATATATATATATATATATATATATATATATATATATATATATATATATATATATATATATATATATATATATATATATATATATATATATATATATATATATATATATATATATATATATATCAGTACGACAATGGAATCCTTGAATTTAATCACAGTGGCCCATCCCATCTCCTCACTAGGCTTGATATTGGATTGAATAGATAAGAAGAGGTTTGACTGAAGAAAACAAACTTATTAATTTTACCCTATAATTATTCTATACCCAAGCCATACAAGGAGGCACCCTTCTGTGGGAGTTGGGACATCAACAACTTTGTGGGTTTTACACTATGTTACCTTAATAATTATGATTAATCCAAAATAAAAACACACAAGAGAGAAATCATAAGACTTACTTGGTTATGGTCCTTAATTTCATAAGTGTCAGTAATACCATTAGGACTCCACTCAGAGTAAGCTTCTTCTTCACCCATGGTTTCCCCAACTTGTAAAATCATCAAAAAGTTGTATCTTCAATTATTCAACACTCCCCTTCTCAATCATCATTATGGCATGCAAGCTTCCTCCATTAATGAACCAATATTCATAATCAAATCTGGGAAAAAAATTGTTTTGAAAATATGGCTAAGGTGTCATCAATGAACTATGAAGAGAAAGAAATAGTCTGGTAGCTAAAATAGAAGCCACCCAATTCACTGAGGTAACTATAGTATATGGTAAGAGTGCCTACCTCAAGAATTTTGTGGATATAGATGCAACAACTTCGTATATATACTTAGGATACTAATTCAAAATACATAGATACTAACAAACATGCATGGTTGAGGAAGGTAGACCATGGTTGAATAAGGTTGACCTTGATTTACAATGACTTTTAGAATAAATTTACCAATAACCAACTATTTTAGCTCTTATAAAAGCCACTAGAAAGATTTATACATATATTGTAAGATAGATATAACGATATGGAACCAACACACCAAACATGGAACATTCCTCTCCCATCCTAAACAACCATGGAATTCTATCTAAATATCGATTGATAGTTGATAGCATGATAAGTGATTGATGCATGTATTGGGCATGCAAATTCTATTCGAATATATATTAGACTATAAATGACTCCCATTTCCAAGTTTAATTGTGTTTTCATCATGTTGGAGGTAATTTTTAGTCTTAAATATTAAGACTTAAAATGGATTTCAACCTCAAATACATTTCAAAGAAAAAATAAAAGGATGTGCTAGAATGCATAAATTATGTCTTTGAGAATTTCTCCAATAGTGTCACACATCAGTCAAGTAAGTTACATTTCAATTGATAAAATTCAAGAACATAGGCATTTCAAATGGCATCATGGTCCCTACTTTACAAAGGGTGTTTTCAGTATTTTGGTGGCATCACGGTAACTTTCTTTCATGCAGGTGAAAACGCAACTTTAGTCTCAATAGAAACACCAAGATGGTCGATGTCCACATGGGAAACTAATATGTCTCCAAGTAGTGGGTAGCACTAATATTGTCACAAGATGTTAGTCACCACAATCAAGCATGCTTGTCCCATTGAGTTTCCAATATATGTTTTTAGTACAACAAATATGATATCAACCATTATGAGTTCATTCAACCATACCTCCATACTAACCAGAAATATTTTTGGAATTCAAATAACTACACCATTTCCATACCTGATACGTCTTCTTACTCATGCAACCATATACTAGGAATTATTTTTGCATTCAAATGCATAAATTAATAGAAACAGGAATTAAATAAACAATAATATTTACAAACAAAATGTATCGCAATAATCAAAATCCACCCATAATTTCATCACCATACCTTGAATACCTTCTTTGAGGGTCTTTAAGCCAAGAATAACATTCCTCTAAAACCTATTGCCACCTTTGCTATGTCATTTCCCCTTCCCAGACTTCTTATAACTACAATAATACAAATTAAGGATCAAAATATTTTAAACATGAAATAAAATCAAATAATACCATGATTTGATTACCTCGGAAACATTATTGATTGCTTTAGAAACACTCTCTCACTCTATGAAAATAATACCAGGAATTTGTGTCAGAGGTGTCCCATTAATTGATAACAATGATAATACTAACATCAACATGTTCACTTTTGACACATGAATACAAGCTTCAGAGTGGCATATAATATTGGAAAAAATTGTTTGGATTTGATTGAAAGGGATTGTTATGGTTAACTACTTTTTAATAAATAAACCCACCTAACAATCTTTCAGCATATCCATAGAATGGATGACCAAAGCCCCTACCTCAATATTACATATATTGCATGACATGCACTAAGACTAATAGCTTTTAACGTGATCTTGAAAATCCAAAACCACAATGGAACCAAGATAAAATAAAAAAATTATTTTTGATAACAGTAGTAAACACTAAAATCAAATCCCCAATTGTTTAAAAGTCTTGGAAAAATATTGAGCTAGTTGATCAAAAACCACTAATACATTGCACTATTATGTTTTTAATATTAACAAGATGCTAATAAAGTTGGCATAATGGAAAATTTGTCTACTTATCTATGTTATTTCCAAAAGTCTCCAAATAAGGACCAAACAAGCTAACAAAAATCCTCCAAGCGAGACTAACAAGGAACCAAAATAGCTTTTGGCCATTTTACACCCAAAATTATAGAGGACCTAACCAATAGACACTTATCAAATTTGGGGAATTAGTTAATACCTTAAAGCAATCACACAAAACCAAGCACCATACTAAACTTTGATAGGAAAAATAACCCCTACATTAGCGCTATTTGAAATGAATCTCAATGAAAGAACTCATAATTATAATGTATGTCACTGTCATAAGCACTAGAGTAATATAAAATACAATTGTTGCAATTATCTTAGCCCTGATCCCAAAATTGTCATGGGAATAGAATAGGATAAGGAATAAGGGTCTGCTTATTAAAAACTAGATATTGTTGGCCAAACAAATGTATGAAAAACAAAAGATTTCATGTAAATGAAATGCATGTAAGAGAGCTCAATAAAATAGATCTTATCCACTTTAGAAACTCACTTTTCCTTCTACATAAACCCTAAAAAATGCAAAATACATAAACATATTGTTGAAAGCCTTAAAGGAATAGAGTTGGGGGTACTTGTTTTGCCATGGTTGCTAGAATTCAAGACTTTTAACCTTTTATCTTCAATGCCCTGGTTTCTCCTGCACATACCTAGTAAATTATTCAACAAAGGGGAAAAATAGAAGTCATGGTTATTTAATCTCTATAAACCCTAGTACCCTCACTTTGTAACTGTCCCTTCAATCCTCTTTTCTAATCAAAATTGTAATTTTTGATTAGGATAAATCTAATTAATCCACAGTAAATCTCTATTATTTTGATGCCCATGTGATTTCCAACTAACATAATTTTTATTCTAATAAAATTGTGCACACACCATTGATATTTAAAAGTAAACCCACTTATATGCAAAAAAGGAATAATTATGATTCAATAAATGATATTACAGAAAAAATCACCCCCAAATAGATAGTTGGTCGATAATTTGAAAGAAATTTATCTGGAAAAATTATAAAGTTGACTGCATACCAATAGATATTTGGTTGTGATCGATGTGGAGAGATGGTTCGTCAATAATGTGAATATTGCAGTAGGAGGAGGCCTTAAATTCAGGCTTTGATTGAGCTTTTCTACATTTCTCTATCCATAGACTTGGTATTCACAAGCCGAAATTTCCCAATCTTGTTGCGAAGTGTGAGGACCATAGCCCTTTAGATCTAGTGACCATATATTCCCCCTAAGATTCTGATCTTTGGGGCTTGGAAATATTTTTTGGAAACTCTTCCTTTCCATTGTTGGTCAATGAAAATCAAAATTCTTTCCAAGACAAGACAAGCGAAATGGGATGCAAGGCTTATTTTTTAAATGGGATTAACACAGTGAATTCTTGTTTGAAATAATTTTTCCTTATTTATATAACACAGGTTTATAATTGTGTTTGGAAGTGTTGATGCCATTTTACTAGTGGAGAAAGGGCTTGGCAAAAAAATCAAGGCTAGTTTCCAACACAAAGGTAACTTCATGTATTTAAAATAAAACATTCATATATAATCTAGATCTAGTTCTATTCATATCTTAAGCGATAAACCAACACACATTCATGTGCAAGTGATCACCAATAAGAAGTGTTATCTCTATCGTGTAGAACATGGAGCATATCTTTGTAACTAAGAAACAATGTCTCACTAGAAGGATATGAGGAACATATTTCCATCCCATAAACAACAATAGGACTTATAGAATGAAACTGAGTAAATTAATCACCCTCATGTATGAAAGTTTGAGGTAGTTACTATTAAGTGATATTTTGTGTATGAATTATGAGGGTATTAACTCGCACTGACCATGTGACCTAAAAATTAAAATTTGAAATGGATTCAAATAGAGAGGAGATTAGGAGGGTGGGAAACTTCTGCTAGTTTCGAGGATTCTACTCCTTCTGAAGCAGGTAGGGTATTTTCAAGAGGTTTTACCTTTGTAATATAACTGAGCATTTGAACTACATCAAATATGATCTCACAGCTATATCAATGTGGAGAAAATGAAGCAGTTCAGAAGTAGGTTCAATATCATAGTTTCTAGGGATAGTAATTATCAACATGGTAGACGTATTTCAGATATAATATAAAAAACAAACAAAACAAATAAAGATCAATGGTTTTTATAGTATTTATTGCCAACCATAAGCACCATTCTTTATATGGACTATATTAATCCATTGAAAATAATTTTTCCCTCTACCATAGAGGGGAGAATGAACCCAACAATAATTGTTACCTCAAAGTTCGTAAAAACATCATCTATCACAATTTGCTCAAAACAATTGTCACTTTCTAAAAGAATAACGTAGTAATTTTGGTTACACAAAAAGGAATTTAAGTGCTTTCACAAAAATATTAGTAACTATCATATTATGTTTCTTATCATGTAAGCTAAGATGAATGACCAAATTAATTACAAATCATCTACCTGAGTCAATAAAACTAGAAATCACTTTTTTAATCTCCATACCCCTCAAGGTGCCTCAAGTGTTTTAGAAACAACTTTTTGATGTAACCTATTAAGAAAATCTCATTAATTCACTCCATTTTACAAATCAAAACCTATAAACTATGGCCAATACTTCCTAAACGTAGTAACTTTAACCAAATGAATGTCTTATTGTATCATATCCTCCTCACTCACATAGAACACCACTCTTTAGATGAATGCCCTCAAAAGTACCTAGAAATGGTTAAAAGTGCAATTTAGAAAGAAGCTATAAATGCATGATTCATTGCTAATCAAGATAAATTTCCAAAAGCCAACACAACACATTCGAAAGAAGAGTTACACGATTAGAATAAGATAATATAAACGACACAAAACCACTATTTTTGTTTTTCTTCAATGAAGAAAAAATGAGATGAGAAAAAATCTACTCTGTAACTGAGTTAGAACCTTCAACATATTTATGATTAGAGTAATTGTCACAATCACCATTCAGACAAGTCCCATCCATAATGCCATGGAGATGAATTTTCCTCCACCGCCTATTATGACCAGATAAGCGTCTTTGGAAACTTCTTTTCCCCTCATCTAACTCTGGAATGAGATGGAGCTTGCTCCAACGTCCATAAAAATGCATTTTCTCAAATGAGTAACCTTGATGCATAAATCATTCGATCTTTACATAGTGTCATTTACATTATAAAATAGTTATTTATTTCTATCTTATTTATGTATATTCTCATGTAATATCTTCAAAATAAATAACATGTGGTGGTTGATAATATATTCAAAAAGAGATCCAAAACTAAATCTTCCACACTTCCATAGGGATGATGGTTTGCAGGGATTCAAAACATTGTTAAAGATAGCCCTCAGGGTCGCTAACTTATATTATCTTGAAACAAAAAAGACATTTAAAAATGAGATAAGACATAATAGAAATTTATCATTTGCAAAGTCATTGGGACAAAAAGGTGTAGTGAACATTAAATCACCTGTCCAATATGAAGAAGACAACAAAAAAATACTTCTCCGTCTCTAGGAGACATTTATTGCTCAGAATATTACTAGAATCTGGATCCAGAATTGTGCTTACATTAAATAACATGATTACCTCGATATATGTGTCATCTAGTGTCTAAAATAAAGGACATCCAAATGAAACAAAAATTATTGTTTCTATTATAAGCCTAAAATATAAAATCCCTCATAATGCTTCAAAGCCTAAAACTCAAAAATTTGTCCACAAAATAATTCCAATTCTACTACACATAAGCACTCAACATAAATTTGCATCCATCAAATTGTCTCTAATGCTAGTGAGAGTGTGCCAAATGAAGGACGTACTATACAACTCCAAAACTTAAGAGGGTGCTACCCAAAGCAACCAACGTCGTGCTAGAAGAGGGGAGTGTAATAAGAGATCACAAAGGAAATGTGATTCTAAATTTTAGCCATGGACTTGGATAGGCTTCTAATGATAAGGAAAAAAACTTATCTCTAATCACAAGGCTTAAGTTTGTTTAAAAATTCAAAAAAATGGAAAAAAAAGGAGAGAGGCTTGAAAATTATATGAAATAATTTATTTTATAAAAATGGCTATGAGATTATCAATCTATGGGACAAGAGGATTACACAGTGAGATAAGCTTCTCCAAATATTGATACAAAAATATAAGACAAAACATCAATCTAAAATAAAATCTAAATAATAAATGGCATTACAGAGATGGAGATCCCCCTGTTTGTTTAAGAATTCAAAAAAAAAATAGAGGTTTGAAAATGATATGAAATGATTGATTTTATAAAAATGTCCATGAGATCATCAATCTATGGGATGGGAGGCTTACAACATGAGAGAATTCATATTTGAAATGTAGATGGAGAAATATAAGAGGAAACATGAAATCAACAGGCTTCATCTAATTGCTTCACTTCAAATAAGCACACAGAATGGAAATTTCATGGTGAAATAATATAAAGGGAAAGGAGATAAGCTTTATATTTTACCTAGAGAAATGTAGCCATGGCAGCCTACAATGGAAGACATACATTCTAAAGATCTTGAATCTTTCAAAAAAAAAATTCAAGGCCAAAATCGTCTAGATGGGCCTCAAAATTTGAATCCAATAAAATGCTTTTAGCATTTACATCACGATGTATTATAATCGCGCAGAAATTATGGTGAAAATAGTAGAGTCCTTTAGCAACATCAATGGAAATATTGTATCAGGTATCCCATTGTAAATTCCCACCTTTCTTCTCATGTAGTAACTCTCCCAAGCTTCCATTTGCATGCACTCTAAAATAAGAAGAATGATTTCTTGATTTCACCAAATCCCCAACAATCTTACTATATGTCAATTTTGAATCTTTCCCAATGTCTAAATCTCTACAGGAAACCTCTTCAATGCAAATTCCTCCCCACTCTGCATCGAACCCTTGTACACAAACCCTGCTCCTCCCTTCCATATAATATTCTCCTCTTTCAAACATTCTAGGAAATATTCATAGGTGAAGTTAAACCTCTACAATTCCATTATCTTCCAATATCTTGAAGCATTACTCTTCTTTATATCCCGATATTTGATGATGGAAACAAAGACAAATAATAGTAAGCATAATAACAAACCTATGACCAGAACCAACTTGACAATCGAAGAAATTGAAGAACCCTTGACATTTGTGTGCTGCAAATAGGACTGAAATATGCAAGGGCCTACATGCAGGCCAAACAATCTGGTAGTTTTTAAATCCTTGGTCATGCTAAGTATACTTACTTTTATAGAACACATCATTTTGGTAAATCGAAACTTTTGCAAAAACTATTTTATGCCCATATCGACAGAATGGCGAACCGCTTTCCTACTGAAAGTTTAACAAAGGGGGGTTTCCATTGAGGTGGTATGTTGAAACAACCCATAAAAAATTTGACTATGAGTTTAACAAAGGGGGGTTTGCATTGAGTTGGTGTTCAGAAACAACACATTGAAAATTTCACTATGGAGGATAAATTCAGGCACCCTCCCCCCACCTATTGTGAAACCCCTTGGGGGAGCGGGGAGGGGGGGTCTATAAAACCAACAAAGGTAAATTCGTTGGGTTGTGTTATATTCTTTCCACGACTAGCCCACATAGTTAACCAGAGGGTTAGAAGGGGAGCAGAGCCGCCCCTTCGTTGCGACGATTGCGTAGCGGGGGTAGTCACAGGGGGTTTGAGGGGTTCAGGTAACCCCACTTTATGGGGTCCGGGGGCAGTCACGGGGGGTTTTGGTTTTGGACCCTATATTAGGTTGGGCAGACCTAGCTATGGTTTTGTGCATGTTTTTTGCACATGGTTTTGGATGTGATGGTTTTTGGTCCATGGTTTTGGACACGATGGTTTTTAGTTCATGGCATTCGATGCTTCACCATGTATAAATATGTATTGTAACATTGAAAGGAACATAATGAAAAAATCAAGCTGGTAGTCTCAGTTTTGGCATCTATGGGAAAATCTCTGTGTATATGTGTTTTATGTGTTATTCTCTCACATTGTTTATTTTCTTTGTTTTAGAATTCATATGCAGGTAATTTCTGTATGGGGTGAAAACCTACATTTGGTATCAGATTTGGTTTGGATTCAAGGGGACGCCTTTTCTTATAAGGGATTTCGCTCGGGCCTGTGGTAGACCCTGTTTAGTGGAATATCTGCAGGGTCGATTCTGGTGGTGAAAGGAGATGGGGAGAAGTGGAAAGATCCAGGTACTAAACCAACAGGAGTGTCCGATGAAGAATGGAAGAAGTTGGATCGGAAGACAAAGAGCACAATATGATTGTGTGTCTCAGATTCGGTATTTCTAAATGTATCAGAGGAAGCTACGACAAAGGGTTTGTGGGACAAATTCAAGACTTTATACTAATCTAAGTCACTGGTGAATAAATTGTTCCTACGGAAAAAGTTGTATAACCTAAGGATGAAAGATGGAGACTCGTTGACAGAGCATCTGAACACATTTAATACTGTGGTAAGTCAGTTATCATCTGTTGATATTAAAATTTCATATGAAGATAAGTGCATCAGTTTGTTGTGTTCTCTACTAGATTCATGGGATATTCTGGTTATTGCAATAGGTAGCAATGCAACTGCCTTGCAGTTTGATGGAATAGTCTCATCCTTGATGATGGAGGAAATGAGACGGAAAAATATGGAGAGTTAGAATGGTGATGCCTTTTTTGGACGAGGACAGTCCCAAAACAGAAACAAAAATAAGTCATCGAGTGGGAGGTCTAAATCTAGAGGGAGATCTAAATCTATAGGAAAACCTATAAAGGTGGTGTGCTAGAAATGTGGAAAGGAAGGGTACTACAAAAGGGACTCTAAATATAAAGATCCTGATAAAGGAAAGGGATCTGATGAGGCTCCTTCTGCAGAGTCAAAAACCAACTCAGATGAAGGTGGGGATGTGTACTTGGCTTCTTCAAGTACACATGTAGATCACGAGGCATGGTTCATTGACTAAGGTGCATCCTTTCACTTCACTCCCCATAGAGAGTGGTTTTGTGAGTATGAGAAATATGATGGTGGTGATGTCTTCTTGGGGGATGATAGGAAGGCCAGAATCGTTGGTCACAGAAAAGTAAAGTTGAAGTTACAAGGTGTAAGGGTTAGAACACTTCCGAGTGTTCTGCATATTCTTGCATTAGCCAAAAAATCTTATTTCTGTAAGCAAGATGGATGATGCAGGTGTAAAAAAAGTGTTCGAGAAGGATACATTCAAGATGGTTTGGGGGGCACTGGTATTGATTTGGGGAGTTCGAATTGGAACTCTGTACAAGATACAAGGTAGCACTGTTGTTGATGGGTGCAACAGTTCTGTGGTTCGCAAAAGTGGAGGAGAAAATTTAGTGGTCTTTGGAGAGAAGACCATGTTGTGGCATCAAAGGCTTGAACACATTGGAGAGAAGGGCCTTTGAATACTTCATGGTAAAGGTAGGGTAGAAAGTATGAGTAATAGCTCTCTAGATTTTGATTTCTATGAAAATTGTGTATATGGGAAGCAGAATCGAATGAGTTTCCCCTCTGGTGGTAAGAGGGCGAAACATATATTAGAGCTTGTGCACAGTGATGTGTTTGGACCTATGAAGGTTCCATCACTGGGTAAGTTTGTGTACTATGTATCCTTTATAGATGACTTCTCAAGGAATACATGGATATATTTCCTTAAGAATAAATCTAAAGTCTTTGACAGGTTTAAATAATTTAAGGCTCTGGTGGAAAACTAGACAAAGAAGAAGATAAAGGTGTTGAGGACAGATAATGGTGGAGAGTTTTGCATTAAGGAATTTAAAGAATTATGTAAGAAGTGTGGTATAGCATGGGAGAAGACTATTCCATACACACCTGAGCAAAATGGAGTTGTAGAAAGAATGAACAAGACGTTGATGGAAAGGGAAAGAAGCATGCTCAGTGGTGCCAGGTTAGGACATGAATCCTAGGCAGAGGCAGTGGAGACAGCATGTTACCTGGTCAACAGATCACCTTAATCAGCGTTGGAGGATAAGACTCCACAAGAGGTATGGACTAGTAAGAAACCCTCTCTTTCACATCTGAGGGTATTTGGATGTGATGCATATGTACATGTTCCAAAGGAGAAACGAACCAAGTTGGATCCTAAATATGAAAAGTGCATCTTTATTGGGTATAAGGATGGTTTAAAGGTTTATAAGCTTTGGAACCCATTAACAAGGAAGGTTGTGTACAGACGAGATGTGGTATTCAGATAGGTAAAAGATGGTATTAAACATGAAGTCCAACCAAAGGAACCTGAGAATATAGAGTTTGAGATAAAGGAGGAAGAATCAGACTCTACATCAGAGGAGGAATCAGAAGATGAAGAGCCAGAAACTCCGGGTGTCAGAAGATCAGTTAGAGAAAGAAGGCAGCCAGAAAGGTATAGTCCATCTACTTTCTGTTCAAATTTTGCTTTATCTATTATTGATGATGATCCCAGAACTGTGAAGGAAGCAGTAGATTCAGAGGATGGAAAACTCTAGAAAGAGGCCATGGTTGATGAAATGGCATCTCTGAACAAAAATGAGGCTTGGGATCTGGTGGAGTTTCCAGCTGGAAGGAAACCCATTGGCAGCAAATGGGTGTTCAAGAAGAAGACAAATGCATAAGGAAAGGTGTAGAAATACAAAGCTCGGTTGATAGCAAAAGGTTATTCCCAGGTGCCGGGAATTGATTTTGGTTATATTTTTTCTCCTGTCGGCAAGGTAACTTCTATTAGATTACTTTTATCTGTTGTTGTTGATTTTGATTTTGAGGTAGAACAAATGGATGTGAAGACAACATTTCTTCACATGGATCAGGAAGAGGAGATCTAAATGAAGCAAACTGAAGGCCTTGCGGTGAAGGGTAAGAAATAACTGGTATGCAAGTTAAAGAAGTCTCTGTATGGGTTAAAACAGTGACCAAGGATGTGGTATCAGAAATTTGATACATTTATATGGGGACTTGGCTTCACCATAAGCAAAGTAGATCACTGTGTGTATTTTAAATTAATTGGTGATCGTGTTATTTATCTGGTATTGTATGTGGATGATATGTTGCTGGTTGGGAATGATAGAAATTATCGAAGATTTGAAGACCCATTTATCCTCCAAATTCGACGTGAAAGATCTTGGTGCTACAAACTATATTTTGGGCATGGAAATTAAAAGAGATCAAACAAAGAGGAAGCTCTGGTTAAACCAGAGGAAGTATGTCAAGACAATATTGCATAGGTTTAATATGCAGGATAGTAAACCGGTGAAGGTTCCTATTCCCGTAGGTGTAAAGTTATCTATTGAACAGTGTCCCAAGACACAAGAAGAGGAAGAGGACATGTCCAGTGTTCCATATGCAAGTGTAGTCTATAGCCTGATGTATGCTATGGCCTGTACTAGACCAGACATTGCACATGCAGTGGGATTATTGAGCAGGTTTATGTCAAAACCAGGGAAGGAGCACTGGACATCAGTGAAGCAGGTTTTCAGGTATTTGCATGGCACTAGTGATTATGGTTTGTGCTAACAAGTAAGACCAGGATTGGACAGAGTGTTGGATATTCGTGGTTTTGTTGATGCAGATTGGGTTAGAGATCTGGATCAGAGAAGATCTACAAGTGGGTATGTGTTTAACCTATTTGGAGGTGCAGTCAGTAGGATGATTAAGAAACAATTTGTAGTGGCACTATCAAATATAAAGGTACAATACATGGCAGCCACTCATGCAAGCAAGGAAGCAGTTTGGTTGCAAAGGTTGTGATCAAGTATGGGGTTAGTACAAGGAGCTATAAGGATAGACTATGACAGCCAAAATGAAATTTTCTTGGTAAAGAACCCTGCATATCATTCAAAGACAAAGTACGTTGATGTTCAGTATCACTTTGTGAGGGATATGATAGAAGACAAAAAGGTGTTGTTGGTACAGATGGACACTTTGAAGAATACTGTAGATGCATTGACAAAATCTATGAGCTCTGAGAATTTCTCTTCGTGTAGAGAAACAATGGGCATTACAGGGCTAGATAAATGACTAAGCTTTCTTATGGCGCCCTATGGAAAGAAAACAACAAGTGGGAGAATGTTGGGTTGTGTTATATTCTTTCCACGACTAGCCCACATAGTTAACTGGGGGGTTAGAATGGTGGCGGATGCCCCCCTTCGTTGCGCCGATTATGTAGTGGGGGTTGTCAAAGGGGGTTTGAGGGGTGCAGGTAACCCCCCTATATTAGGTTGCGCAGACCTACCTATGGTTTGATGCATGTCTTTTTCACATGGTTTTGGACACAATGGTTTTTAGTCCATGGTTTTGGACACGATGGTTTTCGGTCGTTGGTATTGGGTGCTTCGACATGTATAAATATGCATTGTAAAATTGAAAGGAACATATTGAAAAAATCAAGCTGGTAGTCCCAGTTTTGGGATCCAAGGAAAATATCTGTGTATGTGTGTTTTATGTGTTATGCTCTCGCATTGTTTATTTTCTGTGTTTTAGAATTCATATGCAGGTAATTTCTGTATGGGGTTAAAACCTACAAAATTTATATATAAAACATATTTTGTGCATTGATTTATAAATATGTATATTTGTGTAGTTTATATATAAAATATATCTGGTAAGTTTATATATATATATATATATATATATATATATATATGTATGTATGTATGTATGTATGTATGTATGTATGTATGTATGTATGTATGTATGTATGTATGTAGTGTGTATTGGAATGTTTTCATAATCACCTTGATAGGATTTGTTTTACAATAATATAATTTCAAGATTAGATTAATTTGTTCTATGATAAAATGGAATTTTAATTTTAATTTATTTTTAATTTTAACTTTAAGATATTGAAATAGATTTTTATGAGAATGGAACTTTGTTAATACTGATAAAATCATTGTTTTTAATATTAGTTTTAAAATATTTTAGATTTTTTTTAGCATAATGAGTAATTCTTCCATTAAATCTCTACTTGGTTTCTTTAAAATACTTGGGAATTTTACGTTGAAATCCAAGTTCTTCATAAGAGGAGAAAATGGAAGAACCAACATATTCTATAGACATGTTGCATCTGACATATATATAGAAGACAAAAAGGCAACTATAAAGGTGACAAACTAACAACAAAGAGTACAACTTTGTAGAATGAGACCATGCACTAAGGGGGAGTCTATAAACAAATTCTCAAACTAATCCTCAAGGAAATTTCTTAGAGTGGTAATCATTTCCTTGATCTGAACTTATACAGGAACGCAACAAAATACAAATATAAACATGAACAAAGAGATGTAGTAGAAATAAAACTTCATTTCATTAATATCAAAGAAATGAAATATGCTTACATACATAATGGAAATAAACTAGCTCGGGCGATTGTAGCTTATCTACGAGAAGAGATGTGGCGGCTACATGCCTCTGAACTATGTTACAATGAGGCTCGCAGGTCTATTTATTATTGAGAAACAATGGAAAACCATGACCCCCAAAAACCTAACACTAGGAGATGAAGCGCCAAAACTATGCGACCCATTTGCATAAATTGGTACATGAATTTCCCGGGGTTGTAACTTTGGCATACGATATCTTTTTCATGCGCATAATACCTCGATAGAAATATCTATATGATGAATATGAATTTCGAGTGGCCAATGTCAAAAAATTATGCATGTTGGCCCAGATTTTTCCGAAAGACGTCGTCTAAGGCCTCAAAACGGCTTTGGAAGTTTAGGACCCAAAAAAATGCCAAAAATAATAAACTGTGCTATAATTAAGGAAACTAAAAAAATGAAAGAGATAGTGGTGGGGGTCCAAGTGGAATAGGTAGGTGGCCACAAACATCCACCTAGATCAGTCCTCCTTCCTTAGGAAACAATGGTCCCCATTGTGTTGAGTGCCTCCATGAGATGGGGCAAATTTTACTGAACGTGGTCCCCGGTGAGCCACTTGCCTTGGTGTAGGAGTTGGCCAGCTTTGACAACCTTATATAGTTGGATCTTCTGCTCGCGATTTTTCTTGACCTATGTTTCCATAATACGATGAGTTGTGGCTTGTTCCATGCAGTCTAGGTTTAAATTTGTTGGTGTGAGTTGTTTTGCAATGTCTAATGTGTCCAATAATGGTCATAAGTATGGTTGAAGGTGGTCCACATTGAACACTTGATGTAGGCAAAGAAATGGGGGAATGATGAGCTCAAAATCATTGTCTCCGATAACCTTTGTAATGGTGTAAGGACCATATCATAGTTGTCTAAGCTTCCGATGGGATCCAGTAAGGTGTTCTTTCTACAAATACAAGCAAACTTTGTCACCCGCCTAAAACTTCTGTGGGACCCGATGTTGATCATTTCACTACTTGTACTTGGCACTTGACTTCTCCGAGATTTCATGAACCTACTGGCGTAATTGGTTGATGCGTTCAATAAATTTGGTCACTTTATCAACCTTCGAAAATACATGTGTGGATTATGTCTCTATAGTCACATGAGGCATGGCAACATCAATCAGACACAATGGTTGAAATCATAGACCCACTTTAAATGGACTATGACTAGGTGATCCATTGAGAGATATGTTATAACTGTGCTGAACATATGGAAGAGTCTCATCCCAGGTTTGAGGATGCCTGGAGTTGTGCATGCGGAGTATGTGAACTATCATCCTATTGATGACCTCCGTGTGGCTATCAGTTTGGGGATGGAAGGAAATCGACCTGGTGAACTTGTTGTCCAATAGTGTCCAGCGGCTTGACAAGATTGTACTCAGGAACCTACTATCCTGATTTGATATAATGGCCTGCAAGATCCCAAAATGCACCCATACTCGTTCAAAGAAAAGTTTAGCAGTGTCCTATATTGTGATACTCTTCTTGCAGGCCACCAACATAGTCATCTTAGAAAATTTGTCCACGGCCAAAAATACACAGTCATTAACATGCTTGGTAGAAGGGAGGCCAAAAATATAGTCCATGGATATGCATTCCCACAGCTGACTGAGCGTAGGAAGTGGAGTGTACAAGCCTTTCTTCTTGATGGTTGTCTTGGTGATGGCATAGGTAGTGTAGGATTTGATATATTTCCAAACATCTAGTTGAAGTTTGGGCCAATAAAAGTGTTTTTGTAGTACAACCATAGTTTTATCCACACCAAAGTATCATGCGACCCGACTGTGGTGCACCTCCCAAATCAGCTTGGCACACTCACTTGAAGGAACAAAAAGGTGGCCTAGGTATCATAATAATGCATCCTTAATGTGGAAATGAGGAACTTTATTTCCATTTACTTTCATATGTTATGTGGAGGTGAACTCTGGATCATTTTTGTACAGTTTTGGCCATCCAGAGTTCTCATGACCACAAGAGTTGAAAACGGTATTTAGTTCTGCAACTAGGGGCTGTTTGATGCAGTCTGCAGCATCATTGATGCTACCCTTTCTGTATTTAATGTTCAAGTGGAATTGTTGCAGATATGTAGACCACTTCTGATGGAGATCATTCTGCAACTTCCCCTGTGTCTGTATAAACTGAAGAGGTTGGTGATCGGCGTGGATGATTGTCTCCTTCCCTAGAATGTAGTGCTTCCATTGTCGGCAACCCTGCATAATTGAATACATTTCTTTATCATAGGTGGAGTACTTCTGAATTGTATCGGAAAGTGTCTCACTATGATATGCCATTGCATGCCCATGTTGGAAGAGGACTACACCAATAACATAGTACGAGGCATCTATCTCGATTTCAAATGGTTGTCGCTGGTATGGAAGTGTGAGTACAGGTGCAAAGCAAAGGCGATGCTTCAACTCAACGAACACCTTTTGTTGGGACTCACACCAGGAAAACTTTTATTTTTCCCCGCCCTTAGTAATCTAAGTCAAAAGCCAAGTGATATGTGGGAATCCAAACATGAACCTCCGATAAAAATTTCCAAATCCCAAAATGTTGTGAAGCTATGTTAGAGTGGCCAGGGCTGGCCAATATTGAATGACTTGGATCTTAGTTGGATTCACATGCAAACGATGCCCATCTATGACGTAATCGAGATATTGGACCTAGCTCATGCCAAAGGTGCATTTCTCCAAGTTGGCACATAGTTTGTGTTTCTGAAGGGTTTGAAGGACCTATCGAATGTGTTGCAAGTGTTCTTCCCAACTCTTGTTGAAGATGAGGATGTCGCCCAGATAAACGACCACAAATGAGTTGGGGAAGAGTCGCAAGATGTGATCCATTAACCTCATAAAAGTAGCAAGGTAATTTTTCAACCCTAATGGCATAACCAAACATTCAAAAAGGTCTTCCTTGGATTTGAAGGTGGTCTTCCATACATATGTGGGCTCTATCAGAACCTCGTGATAGCTAGGCTTAAGATCGATCATGCTGGCATAGTTGGGCCCCTTTAATTGGTCCATAAAATCATCAATGCATGGGATTGGATACCCGTTCCTGACAGTGATTTTGTTTAGTGCCCAATAATTAATTCCAAGCCTCCAGGTCCCATCCTTCTTCTGTACAAGTACAATCGGGCTCCCATAAAGTGAGGAACTTGGTTGGTTGTGCCCTTTTTACAACAACTCCTAGATTTGTTGCTTGATAGCTTCATTTTCTAGAATGGAGCGATGATATATCGGCCCGTTGGGTAGAGGTTCTCAGGCAGTTAGATCGATTGAATGCTTGACCTAAGAGTGCAAGGGTACTCCTGTGGGTGAGGAGAAGATGTCACTCTATTCTTCCATGACCTTATCCACCTGCTTTTGCTACATGGAGGAACCCTTCCCAGGGGCCATGATTGTGGTTATGATCTTCCCCTTACTTTGAGAGAGAACCAGAAAGAAAAAAATTTCCCAGTCTGGGAGATGATCTTACTGCATTTCTTAGTAGAGATCAAAGAGATGGCAATAGGCATGGATACCTTCGGTATCCTATATTACTTATTACCGAAAGAAATAATAATAGAGTGATGTCTAGACTCATATAGAACATTTCACTTCCATAAGTATGGTTGTCCTAATAATACATCACAAACTTCAAGAGGAGAAACATCACACAGTACCTCATCTGTGAAGGGTTTGATGTTGTAGGGAAGGCATCACTGCAGGCTGACGTGGAGATCTAATCCTCGGTGAAGCCATCTGATGGTGTATGGATGCGGATGTGTTGTAGTTGGTATGCCCAACCACTTCATGACCTTTGCTAAAATAACATTCTTATGGCTCCCACTATCGAAAATGAATTACAACGGCGAACCCTTCACCCACATCTATGAGTGGAAGAGACATTCCCCCTACTTGACGCAGGTTAAACCCTGCACACCCAGAATCTTTCCCTCTCATGCATATATAAAATGCATCTCCATATTCAAAATCCCATTTATGACTCGAAGTCTGGAAATTTCATCATTATCATATGCGGAAGCTTCTTTTTAAATCCCTCATTATGGTTATAAAACCATTGCATGGCAAAATCATATATCAAACTCTCAATCAAATCAACATTACAATGCTCCCATAAACCAAACCCAATATCTCTCATTTTAAAAATTCCATTTAAATATCAACATTCATATATGGCTTTTAATATCGTATTTTTTAATCAGAATTCTATAAAAACAATGTGCCCATGCTTACCATTCCTCTGTGCATTCATTCCATCGCTACACCATATGTGCATTCTCCATCCATTTATTGTCATTTAATTTCTGTTTTAATTCAAACAGTTTTCACATACTACAATGTCGCCATAAACTTTTCCCAATTCGCTGGTTCATCGCACTTCTATTTGGATGTTGACCCCGGATCCATATCGATTCATGCATTCAATGTTCTTCATTCTTCAACTGATCACCATCCGCCCAGTCCGCTACTCAATTCAACGTCTACCCTTCCAAAGCCAAGCACCTATCTGCAATTTAAAATCGACTTTAATTTATGTCAATAACACAACACGACTCTGCAAAATTCGACCACGACCAAGATTCAACTGAAGGAACTCCACGCGCTTTTCTTTAGTTAACCCACTGCAATATTGCCACTGATTCGATTCCAAACCATTAATTATTTGTATTGTGCGTTTCTTCCCAAACTCTGTGTTTCCTTAATTTCCGCTCGAAAACTTCACACACATCCCCGACATTTCTATTAACACACAGGTTGACTTTTAAAGCTTCCCTATGCACCTCCGGTATTGATCGATTACTGTTCCATCGATTCAAATAGAAAGAATATAAACCACCTCAGCTGCAACTATAATAAATCAATTCCATTAGCATTCTGCCTTTAACATTGTAACTCCTCATGTATGCTACAACTCAGTGCTCTTCCTCTGCATCGATCTTTAAATAAGTTCTTCTGCATTTCAATTGAACTGTACCAACCTTGAAATCGACTTCCAAAGCTGACATATCAATTCGATCCAGTCCTCCTTTAGGATGATCGATCTGCGTCCTTTCCACAATTGCAGATTTAATTCACTTCAAAACATGAATCGATGTTGATTCAAATTGATTCTCTCTTCAATAATAAATCAACTACATTCAATTTCATTACTCCAACAACAGAGATTTAACCTCTATTCAAGCATCGATTGCAAAACTCTCTTCCTACAGAGAACTTGCACTTTTCAAACCAGAATTATATCACTGCTCAGTAATATGAAATATGAATCGATCTTATTCAAAATAGACAGAGCTTAAAAACAACTCTGCGCCCTTTTAATTCCATCAATTCGGCAAACAGAGGTTTAAATCAACGATTTATCCATCGCTCTTTGATCTCTCATTCGTTCACATGGGTTTACAATTCAAGCCCCAGTTACAGAAATTAAATACACAATTTCTAAATCAACCAATGTAGTTCTAAAAACACACTTTTCATATTAACAAGGAAAATACTTACAAACTTTGTCTTTGGCCAGATATTCAACAGTCATGGCCCTTCCAATTACCCGGAGGCTTACAAACTTTGGCTGTCCAAGCCTCACCTCTCCTCTCTATTCTATTCTATCTGATCTATTTTTGCCTTTGAAGCTCATTAATCTATACAAATTGAATTGAACCAATTTAGGTTCAAATCCCTTTAATCACACAACAAAGTCCTCAAATATCTCAACAAAATCCTAAAATCACTCTTGAATCCCTAAGGATCCTCTCTCACCCAAAATTAATGAAACTAATCTCTAAATTAATATTTAGAAAAATCTCTCATCCCTTTACATCCTCAACTGACCAAATTCTCTCATATTAAAATATAATTTAATCACTCAAAAGCCTATTAATATTTACATAAATTTAATATTTTCTCAAAAACATGAGACCCCTTAGTTTTAATAAATACAAAATATTTTTTTGAGTCTATGCTCCTGCATCAGACTCCCAAGGTAGAAAATGATCATGATCTCTAGATCATGCATTTTAAATCTTTGTCCGCCTGGATCCCACATTTTTTTTTGCAAGTTATCATCAATTTCTGTTGTTGTGTGCTGTTTTCTCCAGGTCTCCATATCTTATGTTGTCTTGCTCCACTTATTTCACTTTCACAACCTGTCTCTATCTTCATTTTGCTGCTGCTACTTCCTCTCTTTCTTGCTGATGTCTTCCTCTGAGACACTTTCAACATGATTCTTCTTATTAATTCAATTTCCTTGTCCAATAAATCTTCACGCTGTTGATTTCTTGCTGCCTTCTGAGCTAAGACGACTTGCTCAGTTCTTACTCCTATGCTTGTTTCCGTTCTTACCGCCGCCCAATCATCCATGCCCTCTTGTCTTCTACAATGAAAAACTTCTTCTCTGTTTTCTCCTATCAGCAACTTACTGGACTGGTACATTGTGTACTCTTTTCTGTTATCTTCATCTCTCTGCATCTGCAATTCCCAACTCTGAAATTCAGATTCTTCCTATACTGAATTTTGACTATTCAGCATCCTTTCCAGCAACATAATGTCCTCATCCCATGGATTAGATGTTTCCACATAATTCTCGTCTTTCTCCTTCATTTGACTGCTCAACTGAGTCAAATCTCCTTCAACACCTGCAATAATACCTGCATTCACAAAACACTTGTTAAAAAAAAATCATAAGGCCTTAGTGCCTTACTTCCCTCTGCCAGCACTTCAGTATGTTGTTCTGAATTCTCCCTCTCAATCAGCACATCATTATGCTGATTCTCTCTTCCCAAAGAATTCTCTGAAGAACTCTCAAGACTATCAACCAATCTTCCTCTCATACCATCTGTCTCCATAATGTCTTTCTGCTCTCGTTCACTGTATTGAACTCTTTCTTCTGCTGCAATCTCACTGTCATATTCTGAATTTACCAAAAAATATTCCAACAATGTGATTTCTCTGTGGCATTGCTGAAGCATTTCATCATCACTTATAGTCCTTGCATTCACACACAAACTTTCAGTTTGAAAATCACAAAGTTCAACAGTCTCAACTATTGGTTTATATACCAGCTCTTCAAGCTAATCCTCTTCTTTATTCACAAGAACTTTCTCTTGTACTGTAACAGCTTCACAAGATTGCACATCCTCCTCAGTAAAACCTGTAATCACATCACAATTGTCAGCTACAAAATTACAAGAGTTCACATTATCCAGCTGATCTGGATCTGCCCAGTAACTCAAGAAATCATCAATGATCTCCTCCTCTGTTTCACCAATGTAAACCTCCACTTTCAACTCAGCTGCTCTGAGTTCTTCATGACTCAACTGTATATTCATCATCTGCTCGAGCTTCTTCAGCTCTTCTGTTAACTACATGTTTATCTGTCGATCTCTTTTCTGTTGTGGCCTCTCCCACTTCACTCTCTTCCTCATGAGCCAACCCGCTCTCTGGTCCTTCATATTTTCCTGTAGAAATTCCACTTATAACTCGAGATGGACTGCTATCTTAGTTTTCTCTTTCTCATACTCTTCATCAGTCAACTGCTTCCATATGCCATTTGCCTTGGCATCTTCCTTCTCCCTCTTTATGCTGTGGCCTCTTTCTGAAACTCTACTCTCTCCTTTATGAATTTCAGTAGTCATCTTCTTCGCCATGACTTTCTCACCCATGAGTTGCATCAAGCCTCTACAATAGCAAACTCTCCTACTGCCACTTACCTCACCAATCCTTCCCTCCGAATCTGGTCTTTTGGTAATCACCCAGTCCTCTACTGGAACCTTTTGAGCATTTCTCCAATGCTCCTTCAGGCTTCACTCATCTACAACTTCCAAGAACACACTTGTCATTTTCATTCAACCTCTATTGAAGCTTTAGGTTCTGCCACATTCACCTAGAATCCCTTGCTAGACTCCTTCATCACTGCACTCTAGCTGTGATCTACTTCTTCCCGCTGAGATTTCTTCACTATGCCTGTAAATCAAATTATCCAAGCATAACCTTTAAACCAGAGATAAATAATACCTGTCAACTCACCTTTCAAGATCCTGTTGATCTTGTTTCACTTCCTCAACTGCACTACATCTCTGTGCTGCAATCTTCATCAGTTTCAAAATCTGACATTTATTCATCACATTAAATCAAAACTTGAACCTTCACACAGAGCTATTCTAGCTCTGATACCAAAAATGACGCATGTTAAACCTTGCACACCCAGAATCTTTCCCTCTCAAGCATATATAAAATGCATCTCCATATTCAAAATCCCATTTATGACTCGAAGTCTGGAAATTTCATCATTATCATATGCGGAAGCTTCTTTTTAAATCCCTCATTATGGTTATAAAACCATTGCACAGCAAAATCATATATCAAACTCTCAATCAAATCAACATTCGAATGCTCCCATAAACCAAACCCAATACCTCTCATTTTAAAAATTCCATTTAAATCTCAACATTCATATATGGCTTTTAATATCGTATTTTTCAATCAGAATTCTATAAAAACAATGTGCCCATGCTTACCATTCCTCCGCGCATTCGTTCCAGTGCTACACCATATGTGCATTCTCCATCCGTTTATTGTCGTTTAATTTCTGTTTTAATTCAAACAGTTTTCACATACTACAATGCCGCCATAAACTTTTCCCAATTCGCTGGTTCATCGCACTTCTGTTTGGAGGTTGACCCCGGATCCATATCGATTCATGCATTCAATGTTCTTCGTTCTTCAACTGATCACCATCCGTCCAGTCCGCTACTCAATGCAACGCCTACCCTTCCAAAGCCGAGCACCTATCTGCAATTTAAAATCGACTTTAATTTATGTCAATCGCACAGCACGACTCTGCAAAATTCGACCACGACCAGGATTCAACTGAAGGAACTCCACGCACTTTGCTTTGGTTAACCCACTGCAATATTGCCACTGATTCGATTCCAAACCATTAATTATTTGGATTGTGCGTTTCTTCCCAAACTCTGCCTTTCCTTAATTTCCGCTCCAAAACTTCACACACATCCCCGACATTTCTATTAACATACAGGTCGACTTTTAAACCTTCATTATGCACCTCCAGTATTGATTGATTATTGTTCCATCGATTCAAATAGAAAGAACTTAAACCACCTCAGCTGCAACTATAATAAATCGATTCCATTAACATTCTGCCTTTAATGCTGTAACTCCTCTTGTATGCTACAAATCAGTGCTCTTCCTCTGCATCGACATTTAAATAAGTTCTTCTACGTTTCAATTGAACTGCGCCAACCTTGAAATCGACTTCCAAAGCTGACATATCAATTCGATCCAGTCCTCCTTTACAATGATCGATCTGCGTCCTTTCCACAATTGAATATTTAATTCACTTCAAAACATGAATCGATGTTGATTCAAATCGATTCTCTCTTCAATAATAAATCAACTACATTCAATTTCATTACTCCATCAACATAGATTTAACCTCTATTCAAGCATCGATTGCAAAACTCTCTTCCTACAGAGAACTTGCACTTTTCAAACCAGAATTATATCACTGCTCAGTAATATGAAATATGAGTCGATCTTATTCAAAATAGACATATCTTAAAGACAACTTTGCGCCCTTTTAATTCCATCAATTCGGAAAACAGAGGTTTAAATCAATGATTTATCCATCGCTCTTTGATCTCTCATTCGTTCACATGGGTTTACAATTCAAGCCCCAGCTACAGAAATTAAATACACAATTTCTAAATCAACCAATGTAGTTCTAAAAACACACTTTTCATATTAACAAGGAAAATACTTACAAACTTTGTCTTTGGCCAGATATTCAAAAGTCATGGCCCTTCCAATTACTCGGAGGCTTACAAACTTTGGCTGCCCAAGCCTCACCTCTCCTCTCTATTCTATTCTACCTGATCTGTTTTTGCCTTTGAAGCTCATTAATCTATACAAATTGAATTGAACCAATTTAGGTTCAAATCCCTTTAATCACTCAACAAAGTCCTCAAATATCTCAACAAAATCCTAAAATCACTCTTGAATCCCTAAGGATCCTCTCTCACCCAAAATTAATGAAACTAATCTCTAAATTAATATTTAGAAAAATCTCTCATCCCTTTACATCCTCAACTGACCAAATTCTCTCATATTAAAATATAATTTAATCACTCAAAAGCCTATTAATATTTACATAAATTTAATATTTTCTCAAAAACATGAGACCCCTTAGTTTTAATAAATACAAAGTATTTTTCGAGTCTATGCTCCTGCATCACTACTCTAGATCTTTAAGCTCATTCTTCTAGATCTTGGTGGTGGCCACAATGGTGCTAGGCTTTGCATCAATAATCTGCTTCCCTTTTTCATTCACCTTGTTGGGTTATGACTTCGAGTCAAAACGCACATCTGATTCTGAAGTCTTTAGCTCAACCACCAGCAAGTTCTTGGCCTGACACTCACTTGTGTTCTGAGTGGGGTTGTTATGGAACTCACACCAGTTTCCCATGTCCTTATTTGACTTTGTGGTGTTATTCTTTGCTTGCGGCTTCGACAAGATTTCCTAGGTCACCTAGCCTTACCTTTGTCCTTTGTTCTATGGTTTGGGGGCATCTTTTGTTTCAAATTCTTCTCGATCTTGATAGCGTATCGGTAGGCAGTGGTGAGTGAGGAGATGTCCAGGAGCTCCATCTCATCTCGAATGTATTTTTGCAAACACTTGTGGTACTTTAGCACCAAATGCCACTCAAAATACTTGATACCCAACTTTGTGTAAATGGTATGAAAAATATTTGTGACCTCCTACACATCTTGGTCCCTTCCCTTCCGTAGTGTGGTCTACTCTATGTAACTATCTTCATAACTCCTGACAGGGTAATATTGCTCCTTGATGGCATCTCAGAAAGAGTTCCAAGGGGGTGCATCTAAAAAAAATGAGGCTTCCCTCTCATCCTTATGCTCACGGTATGTTTCTCACCAGTATGTTTCTCACGAATCCTTCATGTGGAGGCCTGCTTTGAGGAGATAAAATGTAATATTTTCCCTATTAAAAAAATCATGAACTGATAAATACCCTTCCAATAGATTTAACCATATATCTATGGAAAATACATTTTTCTGGCCTTCAAATATGGGAATATCAAAGTTGACTCGTACCTTGTAGGTAGTGGGGCCTCCAAAATGGCTACCAGATGAAGATGAGTCATTTGTGGGCATCCACAGAAGGATCTGGGAAAAGTTGTGCATCATTGCATTCCTTTATTGCTCAAGGGCTTCTTCGATCAATATTTTGAAGGGATCTCCTACTTCCTCGTCTTTCTTTTCTTCCACCATGGGAAGTCGTTAGGGTTTGTGAGGCTGGTCTTGCGAAGGTTCAACCAGTTGGAGCCCTAACTGCTTATACCCTGACCTTGTGACATGAAAAGAAAAACAGAGAAAGAGAAGATTGCTCTGATACCACTAATCCGGCCTTATGCATAAATGAAACAAAATACAGATATAAAAATGAACACAAATATGCAATAGAAATAAAACTTCATTTCATTAATATCAAAGAACTCAAATATGTTTACATACAGAATCCAACAAAACTACCTCGGGCAAAGGTAGCTTATCTCTGAGAATATATGTGGTGGCTACATACCTATGAACTATGTTACAATGAGGCTAGGAGGCCTATTTATTATTGATAAATAATGGAAAACCCTAAACATCCAAAAACATAACCCTAGGAGATGAAGTGAGAAATTATGGGCCTCGTTTGGGTAAATTGGTACATCAACTTCCTTGGGCCGTAGCCTTGGCATACAATATTCATTTGACGTGCACAAAACCTTGTTATAAATATCTATTCAAGGATTACAACTTTAAAATGCAGAACATCTACCAAGCAACCATGTTGGCCCCAGTTTTCCCAAGAAAACTTCATTTAGGGCGTCAAAATGGCTCTGGAAGTTCAGGACTTGAAAAGCTGCCAAAAATAGTAAATTGTGCTACAATTAAGGAAACTAAAAAACTGAAAGAGATAGTGGTGGGGGTCCAAGTGGAATAGTCAGGTGGTCACCAACATCCACCTGGATCATTCCTTCATTTCCTTGAGCTTGCATCTTAACTAGGTAGTTGCCTAGGGTGTCAATCTCATCATTCTAGTGATACACATGTGCTTGAAGACATTGTATTTATTATAGCAGATATAGAATCATGCTAGAATGTTAGAGAATTTTCTCTTGGAGAACATTATTGTCCATAGAGAATTGACAAGGGGATGTGGGAAAAGGGTGCAAGCATTATAACCACATGAATCCTCTAACTTCTTGGTTTTACAAGTTATTCTCTCCATTGTGATCTTGAGAAGAAATTGAGAGCTTGTGATTGAACAACGAGTTAACCAAATAAGAAAATCCCAAAATCCAAAGGATGGGACCACCGTCAGTGAGGGTGGGATGAAATTTAATAATTTGTTAAATCTTCTTAGATAAAAAAAATTATAGGTACGAACTATTATAGCTATAAGAAATTTGGAAGGAGTAGTAAAAATTAAGTACCTTCATTCCATGACGGACCTAAATTGGCATGTAAAATGACCCACGGTGGCTTCCTTCTAACTAAGTCTCCAATGTCCCAAGGGAGAATGACTGGAAGATCACAAGGTGGCAGGAAGACATGAATTACCTTTGACTAGAGAGCCATGAATAAATCAAAAGGAAATAATACCCAGATTCAATCCAAGCAGCAAAATGATTCCTTATCAAAATTAGTTAGAGGAAATGCCAAGAATGAGTTCTAGAGGGAGCTTAAAGACACATAATTCAAGATGTGTATTAGGATACCTACGCATCACAAACTCCCCAAACCTCCAGAAACATTGAAAACTAAGTAGGAGCCTTGACATTTGACCAAAGAGATCGAGCTTTTAATTCAACACCAGAGGCCCATATCTTGCATCTTCAATTTATGGCCAACCTTGATAAATATAAGTTTGAAACTATAATACACACATGCTACAATTATTGAATCGCCCTTATTATACACTAACATAGGTATCCATGTGGACTAGTTCTAAGGGTTCTTTTTCTCTTCTAGAAGATGTGGGAAAGTTGTCTCTTTTATGCTTTCCAAGATAATTAAAAATTTCACATTGAGAATCTTTTTCATTAACAAAAGGAAGACATGTGACCATAAATGTTTTTTGAAGAAGTATAAGATTCTCGAGTGGAATATTACCATACCTAGAATGCCATAATTATGTCTCATCTATCTTTGAACTATTGTGTGAAAATGACTGGGGCATATTTGTACTTATGAGAGTCAAAGGAAGTGTTGGGCCGTGAATAAAACCACCTTTTAAACACTTATTTCATCCATTTTTACTCTTCTTTATCATGTCAATTATTATAATTTATTATATAAATCCATTTTATAATGATTTATGCTCTTATGGAAAAATATTATTTATTCTCCTTTATTTCTAATAAATTGATGATTATGCATGATTTTATCAATGATGGTTTATTAATAAATTGATTGTAACATTACTCACAATTTTTAACCTCCAAAATAATTTCCAGATTGAATATTTCATCATCAAATATTCCAACTCAGAAATTCGTTGGAATAAGAAGTGACAGTTTTACGATTGAGATTCTGGACAAATGAAGAAGAATCTGGAAAATCCGAAACATGGGTTTTGTCCAGAATGGACCAAGTTAACTTTTTTTAAAAATGTTTTGCCCAAATTCCGCTTGTATTGAGAGAAACACAAGGTTCTTTGATCACAATTCTCTCAGATTCATTGTGTGGCTGTTTTCCAAATATCAGCTGCAAAGCCAAATTCACCTTGCTCTTGTTGAAAGAAGGATGGAAATATATTTCCTTGTTGATCAATTGGTTAGAAACAATCCAATTTTGTAATAATGATCATATTCTAATCATCACAATTGTAACTGCTCTCTGCTTTCTATGTATTTAAATCAGAACAAAGATCAGAGAAGGGGAATGATGGATTTAGGAGAGGATGGCTGAGAGAATGCAGAATTATGATTTGAGAATTAGAGATTCAGAATTAAGGATTCATGATTCATGATAGGATAGGAGGAAAAAGAGATTGTTGCATTACCAATGTAATTCTCAAGGCTTTTGTTGTTGTAATGATTTCACAATTTGATGATTAGTATATAATTTGGAGGTTGCTATTCATTTGTCTCATCTGAAGTAGCCCAGCAGCATCCGCTGGCGACTAAGGGCCCAACCTTTGGTGGATTACACTGCTGCTGTGTATTATATCTTTACAATTTATGTCGTGTGATGGTCTGATTTTATTTCTATTTATCGTAATCATATTACTTGACTGCTTGGTATTTCTAGACTAAATGAATTGATCTGTTTTATATATTGTACTTAAATTGCGTTGCTATTCATTTCCTTTTTAACAGAGATCACTGTTTTTCAAAAGCAGATTGTTGTGTTGTTCATTTCATCTACAAAGTTGCGCTGATCACTCCACTAATTTAACAGTTTTCTATTCATTATAGCTATATAAGTTTAGCTGTTTATTTCTAATACTTAGCATTGTTGTTCATTCACTTTCTGCAATTATTTAAGCTTTCCTTTCAGCATTCTTATAGTTAGCACAATTGTCTCATTTTGATTAAGTCGCAGTAGCACGATTGATTTAATTCTTTGCAATTTCCAATTGGTTATTTAGTGTTGTGTGTGAGATCAACAACTATAAAGGACATTGGCTATCACTGCCTAAGTTCTCAGATTGTGGATCTTATTTATGCTTGATTTAATTTATATCAGTTAAACAAGGAATGAGTTATTGTTACTGTATCCTTGACTGATAATTGCTTTTACTTTGTCGAATAAATGGTTTAGTTTCTCAGCATTGAGTTTCCTTTAACTGCAAGTGAGTTTTATTTAAAACATTCATTTACTTTTGGATTTAAAGCGCTATACTGCAAAACATTACTCTTGAGTAAATAGCCGCCTCAGACTGAGTACACTCTTGAAATAAGAAGTCGTCCCTGGGTTGACAATTAATGTGAAGATAATTAGGAGTTAAAAAGACACCTTTTATCATGCAACATTTTGGCGCCACTGCCAGGGAGAGTGTAGCCATTTCTAAAGAGTAGTGTGCATTTGATGAGTGCCTGTTAGGAAAGAATTGGGCATTAAAAACAAAAGGTAAGAACCTGCGTACAGAGCATGTAGAAGCCCTGCTCCCCCGCTCGCTTTCCAACAGAACTGTTAAAGAACTTAGGGTAGAAATAGATGTTTGAATTTCTATGTGAATGACTAAAAAAAAATAGAAATTTTGAAAAACAAATCTCATGATTTCTCTCAAGTGGTAATGTAAGCACCACCCATTTCACTAACCAATTGACAAGAACATTTGAAGAAGGAGTCTCGAAGAAACACATGAAGAACATCTTTTATTATGGTAAGAAATGGCTCACATTTCTACTTTTGAATTCCCTATCAAAGATCTAGGAGGAGTGACACAAATGCACATAATTCCCCCATCTTCTCTACCAAATTTTCATGGTTTGACAAATGAAGATCCAGATACATTCTTATTTGAGTTTGAAATACTTTGTAGAGGATATGATTATTACACTAACGATCAAAGGTTGAAAGTGTTTCCTCTTACTCTAAAAGGAGCAGCTCTCCGATGGTTCATGAGCCTAGGTGGAAACTGCATCCAAACATGGGAGGACATGAAGAACATATTCTTGAATAAGTACCAAGACTATTGCAAAGCCAATGAAAATATTTTCAGTATGATACAAGGGGAAGATGAAAACTTGGAGGACTATGTGGAGCGATTTTGATACAACCTTCAAAAATCAAAGCATAAGTATTTGGAAAAAGAGATCTTAAAAACACTCCTTCTTAAGGGAATCAAAGATGAATTTTTAGAACTCTTAAATCTGATAGGAAAAGGTGATGTTTTTCAGTTATTATATGATGATGTTTGTGAATTGTGCATAAGGTATTCAAGAGGAATCTCCAAGGTTGGTAAGAATTCTAAAGATGTTTGCTCTTTCTTTTCCAAATCTGTTACAAGAATAGGAGACATAAGAGCTTAAATCAATGTTTTATTTGAAAATTTTTAAGTTGATTCTATTAGCTCTTTAAATTCAAAATTGGATGTTTTTGCAGGCTCAGAAAAATAAAAAAATTGAAGAAGTGTCTTTCACTCATGACCAAGAGGAGCATACCATAGATAGTTGTTCTTCCTTATCTAGAATAAAAGTAGCATATCAAAGAGATGAGGAAGCTGCAACAAGGTCAAAACCATGGAAATCATGGCCTACAGGTATGGTTCAAAACACTTCTTCTCCATTCTCTTACGTGCATAATCCATTATGGAATACTCATATGTTAGAGCAGCCATGCCAATCGCAATATAACCACCACCATTCTTGTCTACAAGTTTGGCACGGTTCACCTTATGATTGTATGACTACTCTCCCTCACCTTGTAGCACAAACACATTCTCCATATTCTTTACCAGCTCTTCCACAACATCTTCCTTGCCCATCAAAACCATCCACACAACCCAATCAACCACATCATCAAAATGCTCCATTCCGTACACAATTTCCTGCTCAACTAATTCCACACCTTCACCATAATAAACCAATAGAACATGCTTACAATGTTGAACTGCAAAATTTACACACCCTTCCCGCCCATTCTATCTCACATGCACCATTTGAAAAAGCGTATAATGAGATTCAGAATGTTTAAAATTCAAAAATTGTAGAAGTGATGGAAGAAAATGAGATTTCTTTTAGTATGCATCAACAAGTCATTTTAAAAGCTTAGGAACTTCATGATATGATGGCTATGAGAAATCAAGAAAGTAATGGATACATTGAAGATTGGTTTCACTCCATTACTTGTTTGCAACATCACTCCATACTTCAACAATTTTTATAGCATCTTTTCAAGGGAAGTTGGTTTCTCATACCCTAATATTCATTAATATGCATTTTTCAAATTTGGGTATATGCATACATGAAGCATTATTTTGAAAATGGTTCCACTGGAAGTACTCATATACGTATTCATATTCATTTTTCAAATCAAAATAGGTTAGTGTAGAAAATAAATAAATAAGGACATAAATAAATGCATTTTGTTTTTTTGTAAAAATAGTTGTTTTTGTTGCAACACACTGTCGAAATCAACATCGGTGTAAATTTTTTTAATTAATTTGTGTATGTAAATGAATCATAATGGAAATAATAACTTCTACAAACACTCATTTTCATTTTTATCACCAATTTGAAAAATTGCTTGAATATCATTTTTTTTTTACTTGCGGGCTTGATGAAATTTTTGAAAAAACAGTCGGGACAGTCATGTTTTAAGGGACCAAAAGGGAATATTTTTAAAACCTATTTTTATTCTAATTAGCCCTTGATTTATACTTTCTAACCCAATTTGAATCACTCAATTTGGATTTGAAACGAAAAAGTTAGAACCGAAACATTGACAGGGTGTCTAGCAGGCAACTCAGGAACAGAGTTGGGACGGTCGGTTTTTGGAGGCCTAAATGACCATATTTTTAAAACCTATTTTTATGGTAGATTCCTCTATGAATCTAGTTTATAATTCAATTTGGATCACTCATTTTCGATATCGTATGAGTAAGTTATGATCAAAATACTAACTGTCTATCGTAAATCAGCACTCCTAAAACTCTATCTTTCCGGTTGTTCCTTAGAGTATTTGACCTATCAATTCTTCTTGTCTTCAAAACCTATTTCTATTGGAGATACGTATATAAATCTACTTTCATTTACAATTTTAATAATTCAAATCCGACATCAAACGAAAAATTTATGCTTGAAATATCAACTGTTGATATAAGCTGGGAAATCGAAAATGACTATGTTATGCAGGTTGTTCTAAGTAAAATTGACATATCATATCATTGAATTTTTAAAAATATGTTTCTAATAGAGATAAAACTTTGAATTAGCTCTCATTTGGCTTTGGAATCACTCAAATCAGACAGAAAACAAAGAAGTTATGATTGAAACACTGCTGGTTAGCAAGATTGGCCACTGCTCTCCCGCAGGTAATAAATTAATTTTACTTTGTCCGTGGATTTGTTATACAGAATAACTACTTGTTAGTTTTTTACATAATTCTTGAATTAGGGGAGCCCGCACACCTCTCTTTCTCCATGATTTAATGTTTTATTGCAAGTAGATACTCTTTTTTTGCAAGTCCTAGGAAAAAAAGAAGGTCAATTTATGGACAAGTGATTCTTGAAAGAAATCTTAATGAAACAAGGGAATTTCATCTAACTCATTACCCAACGGATTCATAATACAATAAATGAAGAATTGATTTTCATTTGAAAATTCATGTCTTGTCATTGCTGCCAAAACATTTTTCAAAGAGATCGTTTTTTACATCATAGTTGTTGTAACCTAATTTATTTATTTACATACCGTTTTTAAATAAAATGTTGTTTCTTTTCTTATTTCTCTTATATTTTGTGTTTCGGGTGTTGCTTCCTCCAAATTATAACCCATCCTCAGCATCAATACCCTGAACAGCTAATTCGTTTTTTTTGCGTGCTTGCATTTTATGATTCTACATTATGTTGTTCCTTTTCAAAAAAAAAAGAAACACTTTCACACTTTTGTTGTTCCTTTTCAAAGGAATAGCACTTCTGCATTCTGTTGTTCCTTTTCAAAAAAGAAACAACACTTTCGCACTTTTAAAGGAACAACACTTCTACATTTTGTTGTTCCTTTTCAAAAAAGGAACAACACTTTCGCACTTTTGTTGTTCCTTTTAAAAGGAACAACACTTCTGCATTATGTTGTTCCTTTTCAAAAAAGGAACATTTTTGTTGTTCCTTTTTAGAGAACACTTCTGCATTCTGTTGTTCCTTTTCAAAAAAAGGAACAACACTTTCACATTTTTGCTGTTCATTTTTAAAAGAACAACACTTCTGCACTTTCATATTTTTTATGTTCCTCTTTAAAGGAACAACACTTCTGCACTTTGTTGTTCTTTTTCAAAAAAGGAACAACACTTTCACATTTTTTTTGTTCCTTTTTAAAGAAATAGCACTTCTGCACTTTCACGTTTTTGTTGTTCCTCTTTAAAGGAACAACACTTCTGCATTTTCATGTTTTTCTGTTACTCTCGCACTTTTGCTGTTTCTTTTCAAAAGAATAGCACTTCTGCATTCTGTTGTTCCTTTTCAAAAAATGAACAACACTTTCACATTTTTGCTATTCCTTTAAAAAGGAACAACACTTCTGCACTTTCACGTTTTGTTGTTCCTTTCTGAAATGAACAACACTTCTGCATTTTCACATTTTTGTTGTTCCTTTCCGAAGAAACAACACTTTCTTGTTTCTCTTAGGGAACAACACTTTTTCATGCATTTTTTTGTTGTTCCCTACAGGGAAAAACACCTTTTTTGTGTGTATTTTTTTTTTTTGTATGCATTTTCTTTGTTGTTCCCTACAAGGAACAACATTTTTTTGAGTGTTTTCGTTGTTTCTTCAAACGAGCAACACTTTGGGAGTATTTTTGAGAGCAACCCTTTCTTCCTCTTGTGGGATTATTCCTAATTCATCTCAACCACATTTTACTGATTCCCTTTCATGACATGAAGTACACTACTTTTATTAGGACAAGAATTATGGATTCTATTGAAGCGAGTTAATATCATTCATGTTATGATCTTTAACATGACAGCTCCTTGATGATTGATTCTTTTCAAAAGGGACACAATTATTTATATACTACTTTACTGCATTGTTTTTTGTTGAATGTGATATTGATTGATCATCTTAATACGATGTTGGTTCCACTCTTCCTAGTTATAATCTTCTCTGTCTGTAATAAATGAGATTATGGGTGTACTTTTTTCTATTGACATGTTCAACTTCTTCCATCATCCCTACTATTGAGGAGTACTGAGACTCCCTCTTTTTATCATAAAAATGTGTAATAACAACAAAATGTTGTTCGCAGATAGAGGATAGGGGGTCTCATTACGAGCCAGCCTACCATGTTCATAAGGCTATAACAAAGTGACATTCCCATTATGGCCACCACACCAGGGTTATGATCCATTGGATAGCCAAATTATCCTTACAACAAGAGGTCTCATCACGAGCTGGCCTGATCACTTTTGCTACATCCCAGTGAATGGCAGTGTGGTTATCTCGTTACCACGCCAGCACACTGATCCCTTCTGTAGAATAGCACTGGAACTCTCCATTTATAAATTGAGGATCCTAACTCATACGGGTTAAAAAGCAACCCTGTCGAGGCTTTGGACATCTGCTGGTAGCAGAGGCTCTGTTTATGGTATTGAAGCTATATCTTATCATCAATTATTATTATAATACCCTTTTCTTATTTTTTCTTTTTATTGAAGAAGTTATTTCCTTAATTTTTTTTCCCTATTTTTAACCTTTATGCATGAGAAATTATTTTCTGATCAATCATATCATTTTTCAGCTAGAATACCATCAACAAAGCATCTTTTTGGCATATTGTTGTCCTTTTTCTTTTTTCCATAACTTATCATCAATCCAAAGCGTCCTATCTCTTATTCATAACTATCTTTACACACTCTTCTCTCATTATAACCATAACTCTCATTGATATGTGTACTCTACTTCATTTAGTGTTGTATTTTTCATTCCCCTGCCTTTCCGTCAGCATAACACCTTTCATAAGCTTTATGGTCATGGAATCCATTTTCCAATTGGAGTAGGGAATGTATACAATAAGGGATTGCATGTGATATGATTACTACACTCTGCCATCACTTGTTGATTTGATAAAATATTAGTATTGCATGTATACAAAAAGTTTTTCTGATTGAAATTTTTGCATGCATCTTAATCTATTGCTATTCAAAACTAACACTATGGATTCAAGAACATTGTATGCAAAGTAGTGATTTGTTTACTGGAAAACAACAAGTATAGGCAGAACTCTATTTGCAGCATGACCACACTATTGCAACTAACAAAAGAGGCTTGAGCAACTCGTAAACGTGAACAATTTTTCAGACATGATGTGCTTGCATGGATTCCACCTTTTGCCTCACTTTTAGTATCCGCTCAGCCTACATCAACTTCAACAAATGTCAGTTCATACATGTCATTTTACATTTTTTTTTTGAGGTACAACTTGAGGTAAAATAATATTTTTTTTTCTGATTTATTAAGAATTTAGGAGAATTTCATGAAAATCCATTTTGAGCATTATTTATCATCCTTCATTCCACATCTTTACCACTTCCCATTTTTCAGCGACATGTCATCTTTCAGTTTGGGGGAATATTTCTTTCATTCATTTCATTCTTATGACCATGTCATTCATATTCTTTATCATCCATTGCTATTATTATTCATTCTCAACCCCTCCCTTATTCCATGTTGTTTCACACCAAGCATAGAATTCAATAGGTGGTAGCAACCACCTCAATTTGTTTTCTAGCATCGCATGAGGGCATGTTACTTCTTCAAAGAGGGAGAGGAATTTCTACGCATGATGGATGTTTTCTACTTTATTTCTCATTCAAGGCATACAATTTCAGTGCAAAAATTGATTTCCATAATATTTTTAAAAACTATGAACTCAATTTTTGTGATTTTTGGAAAACACAGACATATCATTAAAATATACAAACCCAGACAATTTCAAGTAATATTGGTTCATAAAATTTCGGAAATCATGCACTATCACCTACAATCATTTTGTTTATATCTCATGATCCATGCATCAAAATGATCTAATTTTTGGATCATAGAAGCATTAATATAGTGGAAATCTACTTGCACAATTTCAACAAAATCTGGTTTGTAGTTTTGAGTAAAGGGTTAATGAAGTTCGTTGTTACTTATATCATAATTTGCTACAACTTCATATATACATATAGTTGAATGTCAATGTAAAAATTGCTATGCCTTCATCAATATTGCTAAAATTGAATATCCATTAATTAAGGAAGAATTCATTTGTTCTAACCATTTCATGAGTTGGGATGAACAAATTTTTTATTGCTTGGTTAACACATGGGTTTTGTCTTTGGGTTGCATGAGGACATGCAATATATTCAGTTTTTGTTGCATGAGGACATGGAATATATTCAGTTTGGGGGTGTGTCGGGCCATGAATACGACCACTTTTTAAACACTTATTTCATCCATTTTTACTCTTCTTTATCATGTCATTTATTATAATTTATTATATAAATCTATTTTATAATGATTTATGCTCTTATGGAAAAATATTATTTATTCTCATTTATTTCTAATAAATTGATGATGATGCATGATTTTATCAATGATGGTTTATTAATAAATTGATTGTAACATTACTTACCATTTTTAACCTCCAAGATAATTTCCAGATTGAATATTTCATCATCAAATATTCCAACTCAGAAATTCGCTGAAATAAGAAGTGACAGTTTTGCGATTGAGATTATGCGCAAATGAAAAAGAATATAGAAAATCTGGAACATGGGTTTTGTCCAGAACAGACGAAATCTTTTAGGAAGAACGATTTTCCCAAATTCGACTTGTATTGAGAGAAACACAGGGTTCTTTGAGCACAATTCTCTCAGATTTGTTGTGTGGTCGTTTTCCAAATCTTAGCTGCAAAGCTAAATTCGCCTTGCTCTTGTTGAAAAATGGATGGAAATATATTTTTTTGTTGATCAATTGGTTAGAAACAATCCAATTTTATAATAATGATCATATTATAATCATCACAGTTGTAACTGCTCTCTGCATTCTGTGTATTTAAATCGGAACAGAGATCAGAGAAGGGGAATGAGGAATTCAGGAGAGGGTGGCTGAGAAAATGGAGCATTATGATTTGAGAATTAGAGATTCAGAATTATGATTTGAGAATTATAGATTCAGAATTAAGGATTCATGATTCATGATAGGATAGGAGGAAAAGGGGATTGTTGCATTACCATTGTAATTCTCATGGCTTTTGCTGTTGTAATGATTTCACAATTTGATGATTAGTATATAATTTGGAGGTTGTTGTTCGTTCATCTCATCTGAAGTAGCCCAGCAACATCTGTTGGCGGCTAAGGGCCCAGCCTCTTGTGGATTATGTTGCTGCTATGTATTATATCTTTACAATTTCTACCGTGTGATGGTCTGATTTTATTTCTATTTATCGTAATCATATTACTTTACTGCTTGGTATTTCCAGACTGAATGAATTGATCTGTTTTATATACTGTACTTAAATTGCATTTCTATTCATTTCTGTTTTAACAGAGATCACTGCTTTTCACAAGCAGATTATTGTGCTATTCATTTCATCTATAGAGCTGCGCTGATCACTCCAGTAATTTAACAGTTTTCTATTCATTATAGCTATATAAGTTTGGTTGTTTATTTCTAATACTTAGCTCTATTGTTCATTCGCTTTCTGCAATTATTTAAGCTTGCCTTTCAGCATTCTTATAGTTAGCACAATTGTCTCATTTCGATTAAGTCGCAGTAGCATGATTGATTTAATTCTTTTCAATTTCCAATTGGTTATTTAATGTTGTGTGTGAGATCAACAACTGTAAAGGACATTGGCTATCGCTGCCTAAGTTCTCAAATTGTGGATCTTATTTATTCTTGATTTAATTTATATCAGTTAAACAATGAATGAGTTATTGCTACTGTATCCTTGACTGATAATTCCTTTTACTTTGTCGAATAAATGGTTTAGTTTCTGAGCATTGAGTTTCCTTTAATTGCAAGTGAGTTTTATTTAAAGCATTCATTTACTTTTGCATTTAAAGCACTATACTGCAAAACATTACTCTTGAGTAAATGCCTCAGACTAAGTACACTCTTCAAATAAGAAGTCGTCCCTGGGTTGAAAATTAATGTGAAGATAATTAGGAGTTAAAAAGACACCTTTTATCACGCGACAGGAAGTCAATCCTAGTCTTTTCTACCTTGGCTATAAGCCTTTTATTTGGAGGTTTGATATAAATATAACAACCTGTCCCTTGAGATATCACACTATATACATGTTCCATCAATTTACCTACACTAATGAGATTGTGCTTGATGTGTGCAACATAATAAACATCATGTATATTCTTTTGTTGATTTTGTTTTGTAAGAACAAAAACAATACCTTTCCCTTCAACTTTTATATGAGAATGGTCACTAGAGTAATTTTATATTTGATAGTATCATCATTGCTAGAAAGTAGATCTTTTTTACCTATCATATGGTTATTGCAACCAATATCCAGCAACCAAAGGTCCTTCTTGTAATTGTCTTCAAAAACATGAAAAGAAAGAAACATGGATTAAGAGGAATCTCCTTCATTGTTGGAGATATGGGCACTGCCTTAGTGTTGATTTGAATATTCATTTTTCCATTCATGATCATAATGTCCAAATTTCATGTAGTAATAGCATTGGACATTAGTTTTGTTTCTCCATTTGTTGCTTCTTTGTGTCTAGTTCTTTGATGGTCTTGATTGTCTTGGTTGTTCTGGTGTAAAACCTTCTACTACATGATGATTATCTATAGATATTCCTTTGCCTCTACTTTTCTTGCTTCTACCTCTATATCCTCTTCCTATGCTTGTACCAACAGAGTATTGTTCCTTGAAATCTTCTTCCAATGATCCTTCTTCCAAGTTAATTCATGTCTCAAGCTATGAGAGGCATATGGAAGTTGACTTTGGACTATATCTTTATGTAAGGGATGTTGTATTTATCACACATTCAATAATGGATTATAGGTGACATGAGGCTACCTTAAGGTGTTGAGCAAACATTTCCTTGGAAATTCTAAATAAAAAAATGGAGGTGGGATTCAATTAGACATGTGTGTGCAAACATGGGAGGTGTTATGCATGCCACATGTTTGACCACTATCTTTAAGTATCCCCATGAATACCTTTTGAAAACTTATATCTCTAACTATCTAAGAGGAAGTTGTTTGACCCCCGCCGCACGCCCCCCCCCCCCCCCGGCCCACCCACCTAAAAGTTGAAATTTTCATGAGCTTCTTAGGGATTTCAAAAATCGCACCTTAATCCCTAAAAAAATTAAAGAGGTAGTTTTGGCAAGACTGTTGCAAGGTAAAATTCCCCCAAAGGCCTTTTTTGTAGTAGTTTTTGAATCCATTATCACTTATCAGTTTAGATTCTTGAAGTAACACAACTAAAAAGACTAACATATACGAGAGATTCAAATTATTGTGGTACTTGTTAGGCAGTAATATTTGTGTTCCCTAGACTAAAGTAGTCATTGATGTTAGTCATCTTTAGTTGCACTACTTATTAGCTAGTTTTATATTTTAACCCGAGAATAAATTAGTTGTTTATGTTAGTCATTTTTAGTTGGGTCACTAAAGGTTGTTCCTTTTCTGTAGTATTTCACTAGGAAAAGTTGTAGTGACTAACGTTTTTAGTCGCATAGTCACTAATTTCTCATTTTCTACTAGCAAAATGTTTAGGTGAATTAATTTTGTCATATTTTATAATTCTTGTTGGGTCTCCAAAATGTCTTCAAAATAACATCCACTTTTACCTTTATCGCCACCATTTCACTCACATGTCGCAACTCCATAACCATATAACCTTTAATTATCCACCATTTTCATAAATATATGGGTTAGGATCCTTATTTACCAAAGTTATTTATTTTATATCTTTAAAGTGAATTTATGATTAAAAAATAGGAAGTTAACATGGTTTCATGTATTTATATATGTGGTTTGAGTTTCATGACATGTGTATGTCATTTGGAAGCTTCCAAGGCACCCTTATGTGACCTCCAATGCTCAAATTCGAATTCCCTTCAAAGGAGATTTGGATAAAGGTCAAAGCAGGATATGTGTCATATTTGGATTGTAACTCTATGAGGTGTCTCATAATTTCTTATTTGGATTAGAGCTCTATGAGACACTTAGGGGATATGTATCTCATTATGAACTACTTGGTTGTAACTATATGAGATTTTAGTGGATATTAACTAAATAGGGTAGCTTCTTATGTTTTTGTATAAATAGGAGAGCCTTCTCTTTTGAAAGGCATGTGTAAAGTTGGAGAAATGCTCATGTTTTTAATAGAGAATTTGGAGCTTATAATTAGAGATTTGAAGATTTAGTTTTGCTTGCACACGGAGCTTCTTCACTTTCCATCCTCATACACCATTGGAATGGCCATCTAATGATTGTGAGATTTAATTGCTTTTATATATGAAAGTTCATTTGATTTCTTAGTATTAGTTTTAGAATGACCATGTAATCTTTGCTTTTCTAAAAACATTTCAATAGAGAAGATTTATGTATTTTCTAAGTGGATTAAATTTGAGGCAAGGGCTCATAGTTATGTAGTTTCCTTTCATGCTCTGTTATTTACTTTCTTAGATCAAACTATCAATTCATTGTATAAGTGAATAAAGGATCAGGTCAAGAAGGTGACTTCAAATTGGGTGATTGAATGTTCAACCTATGCAATCATTGAGCTTTACTTTTTCATGCTTTTATATTTTCTTTTAAGAGCCTCATTTAATTGCTTTATCTAATATTCCTAAAAGTCATTCTAAGAAATTGATTTAATCATATTTCAAGATTGAATTGTTGAATATTTGATACATGCAATTACCGAGTTATTTTCTGCACACTTTACTTGCTTTTCTAGGAAATTAGAAGTTAAAGTATAAATAGTTGCTTACACATCATCTCAAGAAGGTAACACTTCATAATTGAATGTTGGAGTAACTAAGCATACATTAGTTATTTTTTATTTCACAGGTTAGTTGAATTTCATTTTCATTATTTTATTTCATAGATTAGATGAACTGGTTTTCATTATTTTGTAGTTAGATTGATTGACACTGAAAGACAATTTCTAGCACATACAGTGCACGCATGCTTCACAAGTTTACGAAACCCATGGGTTGACAAATTAAATGACACGCAATCACTTTGCCCCAACATTGGCGTCGTTTCCGAGGAAGTGTGCATAGGAACTAACTTTCAGTTTACAGTGTATTTTATTTGTTTTTGTTCTTACTAACCATTTATGGACAAAGGATCTAGAATGCAGCCCAAAGACTACATTGAGGAATGGTATCAAGAAGTGGTTACGCTACAATATTCATCAATTCTTCAAGAGATCCTTGCGACAAATCTAAAGGTTAAAACGATATCTCATGTCCTCATGCACAATCAGGTACATTTCACAAATTTGGATATGAACATTTTAGAAAGTTTAATCTGTAAATGGCTCCATTGGAAACATTCATATACTTGAAAATAAAAATTAAAAATTTAAAAAAAAAAAAAAAAAAAAAAAAAAAAAAATCTTTCAAGTAGGATAAACTAGGAAATAAAGTCAAGCTTGATTGCATTTTTTTTTAAGTTCTTGGTTGCATTATTTTTAAGTTTTTAGACTTTAGAATCTTCTAGAATTTTATTTATTTTCTTTCATTTCTTCATTAACCTCACAAAAATATTTTCAATATATATATATATATATATCATGTTGGATTTTAAAAAAAAAAAAAAAACATAAAAAAAATTCTTGATGTTTTTGAATAAGGAAAATGTAGATTTTTTTTTCTTTTTTCTTAAAGAAATTGACAATCTAGAGTCTCATGCGATCTATAAGGAAAAAATATTTTGGCATTAGCTTGGAATCCAAATCCAAAAGTGCTCATTTAAAAAAGAATAAAAAGAAATGAAATTAGATCTTGCTTTAAAAACGCTACATATCCGGCATATCAAAGGTTCAAATGATTCCATTTTGATTCGATATAGATCGGTTATCTTCTACAAATTTCCTTTCAGAGTCATTTCCAAGTAATGACATGACCAAACAACTTGTATTGATATGGAGGAAGATTTCGAGTCCCCTAGAATTTACCATAGTACAATTGATATAGTTAGATCTTCCATTTTCCTTTGCTGGAAGACATCCACGTAGCCACAAGCCCAACCTTCAAAACCTGAAAATCAAAACCACCAAAAATTGATTTTGGTTGCTGGAACATTTCCAAAAAACATATTTTTTTATAGACGATTTTAAAATTCGTTTTTTGAATAAACCATGGCAAATTAGAAAAATCTAAGATGTGGGTTTTTTTTGGAACATGGGCAATTAGGTAACCCATAAACCAATTTCTATATTTTGCAACCACTTGAGAGAATTTTGCAGTTCTTTAGAGCCCTATTTTGCTGTCTCCGTGAAAAAAAAACGATTTTTATATATAAACAGTGAACGGTTTCAGCCAGGAGAAAGAATGTTGGAAAAAGCCTTCTTATCCATTCACCACCAACAGAATTAATAAAAAGGTTCTGATAAGCTGACTGCTCGACCTCATATCAAAACCTGCAAATCTAGCCACAACAAATGATTTTAGTTGCCGTAGCATCACAAAAAACGTAACTGTTTTGACAGATGATTTTAAAATGCGTTTTATGAGAAAACTAAGGAAAATTTTGAAAAACAGAGACATGGGTTTTTCTCAGAATGGGTCTAATTAAATAACTCAACAATTGTTTTCTCAATTTCACAACCGTTTCAGAAAAATATGAGATTCTTCGTGACCCTGTTTTGCTAACTACGTGAGAAAAAACGATTTCTAATTAATACACTGTGAACTGTTGTAACATGGCACATTGAAGAGGGAAGAATTCAAATTAAAAACAAACTCTGCTATAGCACTCGATCCAGATGGCACGTAGAATCCAATTTAATTCATACCCACTGCCCAATTAGTAGATCCCACCGAAGCCATGGATGTTCAAAACGTGCACGCATTTATCACTAATTTCCTCCTCTCTCTTTAGTGCAGAAGCCGCCACTGGAGCTGATACCAATTTCATAGACCACCAGAGGTGGTAAATCCGCCACTCTCTCCTACTCAATCACGTGGCAATTGCATCAACACTGGCCATTTCTTCCTCCATCAATGCTATTGCAAGCAAACCTCAAAGAAAACCCTCACACGCTGTTTGATTTTTATAATTTGTTTTTTTTAATGATGTTGTCATTATTACAAATGGTTTTGTAAATATTTTTTTTTCTTTTTCATGTTGTTTTATAACATTGTCTTTTATATATAGTTTTAAATGTAAATATTTTAAATATTTTTGCCATGAGGAAAATAGTTTCGGCACCAAAAAAAAATGATAGGGTGCTTCATCTATAGGATTGCGGATACCCACAATGCCTTAACAAGAATCCTGTAGATGGTAGGATCGAATCTTGTGGACATGCATTTTTTTTCATAAATTATTTTTATATGATCATGAGCCTTGCAGATACAGAAGCCAATGACATCACAAAATGAAAAATCTTATGCCATGGCACAACCAAAGAAGATCGACAAGATTTTAGCTACAGAAACTGTGCACATTCTGCAGCTGGAAAGAAATTTTGCAGCTATGCATTTAACTCAATGATTTATTTTTCAAACAATGAATTCTAACCAGAAAGTCATGATCAACATGCCATTTCATCTGCTTACATCATATTTCACTGTGGCATCATGTTTCCATGCCACATTTTACATGACAATTTTCATTGTTTCATAAAAAATTCAAAACAATATAACCTTCTCATACGACATCAGAATTCCATGATTCAAGCATCGTTGGAAATATCTTGACAAGATCTATAAAATGAAGAAGTTATTATTAGCTTTTGAAACAGTAAAGAATGAAGAAATTGTTGAAAAGAAACAACAAGTAACTTGAGGCACTACTTTCGACACAGGTATAAACTCTTTTGGTTTTCTTTCATTAACTTGTTTAATAGTACCGATTCTTTTTTTATGTAAATGTCATTAACAGAGAAATTGATCACCTATCATTTTGATAACCTTACAATCCATTGGATAAGAAGTACTAGTTTTTGCAGGTTCCAGGAGGAAGAACAAATGACCATAAGCAAATAGTGTCTCTCAAAGACCACATTTATTTCACAAGAAAATGATCAGAGCAACAATAGAGATAAAACATCAATGCATAAGCACATGCTAATGCATATCAGATCCAATAGTGGCAAGCCTTTTAAATGCCAATGTTTCCATTGAATCCATACTCCTTCAGTCAATAAAACCTTCATCTCATTTTCTTTGCAGTTGCATTGCATTTCACTTAGTCAGTCAATAAAAATTCTCATATCATTTTCCTTCACTACTCATTTTTATTCATAGAAACTATATTTTCCTACTTTTCTTTCACTAACTCATAACCCATTTTCATAAAGACATTCAACTTGCTTACATGATGATTTTTCCTTTTACTTTCCATTCACTTTTCATTTTCCTTTCAGTTAAATAAACCTTTATCCACTACAAAAATTTTCATTCATAGTCCTTCAAAATCAGTGTTTCATGCTCACATTAGATGATGGAGGATTCCTTAAGGCCTTCATTCTAACAAGCCTTGGCCTATCGACATCGACACATTATCTAGGTCCAAGGCTAGAGTCCTCATTAGCACCTTGAGGCTTGTATGGCTTAATGACAGGATCTCTTGCCAACAATCATGGGAATAAATCAATGTCCGTTGATCGTTGGATCTTGCAAGTGGCTCGACATCGCCTCATTTATTTTCCCTTCGTAAGATGTACTTAGGTACCTTGGCACTCGTTGACATTAATGGCGAGTTTGCCTCGCATTGGTTAACGACATTCATCAATGGCTGGTAATCCAATGACCTCTCTTTATGCTCGACACCAACACATTTATTTGCATGACTAGAGTTGTACCATTGGTTTTATAGCGATTGAAGGCTATATCATTTCAACTTTTTTCAATAGATACAACAGATTTAGTAGTAGAAATAAAGAATCCACTTCACAACCTCATCCACCATTTATGTAACCAAGAAGCAGATGAATTCTACATTCCATTCCATGATCCAAAAGCAGCCACACTCTTCAATTTCCATAACTCATGCACATTGAAGGTATGTGGTTTTCTAATTTTTAGTCATCTAATTCCTTAAAATACTAAAATTGTAACTTTGGGAAATTCCTATGTCATACACCATCACACATTTTCATTTCATCCTAGCATACTTGTCCTAATCAATTATCATTTCATTATGGTTCAAAAAGTTATATGATTTGCAAATAATGCCTAAATTATGAGCACACTATATGGCTAATTTTAAAGATGCATTATTAAATATGTTCAATGAATCTTGTTGTAGCAAAAACAAACAAGGTATTGAAACACAAGAACCAATACCAATTAGAATTTGGTTCAAACACAAGAACCAACCAAACATGTTGCAATTCAACGTATGACAAGGAATACTTTGCAAAAATAAATAAAATTGTCAAATTCAAAGTTTAAGGACATATGATATAAACCGAGCTCATTCAAAAGCAAAGACGTTGCGAGAAAATCAAAGGAATTAATGCAATATTTGCATGAGGACATGCAATTACTCTAGCTGGGGGTATGTTGGGCCTCCAAAATGTCTTCAAAATAACATCCATGTTCACCTTTATCGCCACCGTTTCACTCACATGTTGGAACTCCATAACCATATAACCTTTCATTAGCCACCATTTTCATAAATATATGGGTTAGGATCCTTATTTACCAAAGTTATTTATTTTATGTGTTTAAAGTGAACTTATGATTAAAAACTAGGAAATTAACATGGTTTCATGTATCTATATATGTGGCTTGAGTTTCATGACATGTGTAGGTCATTTGGAAGCTTCCAAGGCACCCTTATGTGGCATGCAATGCTCAAATTCGAATTCCCTTCAAAGCAAATTTGGATAAAGGTCCTATTTGGATTGTAACTCTATGAGGGGTCTCATCATTTCTTATTTTGATTAGAACTCTATGAGACACTTAAGGGATATGTGTCTCATTATGAGCTATTTGGTTGTAACTATATGAGATTTTAGTGGATCTTCATTAAATAGGGTAGCTTCTTATGGGTTTGTATAAATAGGAGAGCCTTCTCCTTTGAAAGGCATGTGTAAAGTTGGAGAAATGCTCATGTTTTTAATAGAGAATTTGGAGCTTATACTTGGAGATTTGAAGATTTAGTTTTGCTTCCATATTGAGCTTCTTCACTTGCCATCCTCATATACCATTGGAATGGCCATCTAATGATTGTGAGATTTAATTGCTTTTATAGATTAAAGTTCATTAGATTTCTTAGTATTAGTTTTAGAATTACCGTGTAATCTTTGCTTTTCTAAAAACATTTCAATAGGGAATATTTATGTATTTTCTAATTGGATTATGTTTGAGGCAAGGGCTCATAGTTATTTAGTTTCCTTTCATTTTCTGTTGTTTACTTTCTTAGATCAAACTATCAATTCATTGTATAATTGAATAAAGGATCAGGCCAAAAAGGTGACTTCAAAATGGGTGATTGAATGTTCAACCTATGCAATCATTGAGCTTTACTTTTTCATGCTTTTATATTTTCTTTTAAGATCCTCATTTAATTGCATTAACTGATATTCCTAAAGATCATTCTAAGAAATTGATTTAATTATATTTCAAGATTGAATGGTTGAATATTTTATACATGCAATTACCGAGTTATTTTTTGCACACTTTACTTGCTTTTCTTGGACATTAGATGTTAAAGTATAAATAGTTGCTTACACATCATCTCGAGAAGGTAACACTTCATAATTGAATGCTGGAGTAACTAAGCATACATTAGTTGTTTTATATTTCACAGGTTAGTTGAATTTCATTTTCTTTATTTGATTTCATATATTAGATAAACTGGTTTTCATTATTTTGTAGTTATACTGATTTAAACTGAAAGACAATTTCTAGCACATACAGTGTACGCTTGCTTCACAAGTTTACGAAACCCCTGCATTGAAAAATTAAATGATAGGCAATCACTTCACCCCAACAATTCTTTAGGTGACAATTTTTCCTTTAAAATACTAGAAGTGATTTCATTATGCAAAAATCAAATATTACATTAAAACACAATAAGATAGAAAAAAGACAATAAATATAATAGTAAAACATAACTATTAAATTAGTATATACCTTTTCATTCTCATGGCCCTTGCTTGAGTCATTCAACATTGTTTCACCGCCCAAACTTATGATTTCTTCCTATGATTAACACGCATTGCCAATAAAAAAATCTTTATGAGTGAAGGAAAGTGGAACCAAATCATCAACATATTACAAACACAAGTGAAGAACTAGTTGCATGGGGTTGATAATTATCTTACCTCATCTTAATATATTTAAATTTCCTTCTTTTTCCATGAAGAAACAAGAGGTGTAATGGAGGAGGATATGTTTGACATTGTCTTTGCCAACCTAGTTATACATTTAGTTGCATCACTATAATCCTCACTATGGTGTCCAATAGTAGATGTGTCTTCATTTATTCTTATTTGGATTTCAATAGATGGAAAGCAACTTTCTATTGTATTTTTTGACATATAACTATATTTAGAATTTTCTGTCATATATTAAGTCATTTCATTCGCAATTGATTCTCTAGTAGTTCCTTCAACCTAGAAATTATTTTCAACGCACAATTTTTTGGATATATAAACAAATAAAAATGCATAACACATTGTACAATAATCAACAAAACAAACATATACTTACAATATTTGTTATTTGGCTCAAAACCCACTCCAGCCCAAAAACTATCAAGGCTTCACAAGATTTATTTATTTCTTCGCTTTTAAACTCTTTCCAAATACTCTTCAACATGCATATTTTCCTCCAAATCTCCCCATTGTTTGGGACTCAAGTTTCTCTCCCTATATTTTCCATCCAAGATTAATTTTCTTCATTTATGACTGAAGTTATTCGTTAAAATTCTCATTCTCTCCTTGTAATATTTAATGGAAATCCTTCCACCACTAGTCTCCAAAGAAATTTCCATGGGTTGGGCCACTTGATTAACAATTCTTGTATCTTGATCTGTAAATTTCGAGTTGGTAACATCCAAATGAGACCTTATTCTTGTTCCCAAATATATGGTCCACCTTGAAGAATTTGATCCCATAGTTTGGCCATCATTTACGTCAATCAACTAAGCCTTTTTCCTTTATATTTTTCTTTCTTTAACTGCCCTTTCTATGGACCTATACAAGCGTTGAATAATTTTTCATCTTTTGATGGAAGTTGATGCACATTTAGAACTAACATTGGATGATGAAAAACCACTCATACTTGTGGATACAGAAGGTGCACTACCTCCTAGCACCTTAGTTGGAGGAGATATAATTGGTTTTTTTCTATGGAATAATTATAAAGATGTTGCTCCTTTTCGACAACACATGTGGCACTATGTGACACACAAATCTCCCTAGATGTGCATTGAAATATTTGATTTAGCTTTAAATATAGCTCTTGCAAGCCTAATTCTCCAAGATATACCATGTTTTCATGAACAACTTAGACATGATCATCTGATATATTAGGAAGATGATCATTAATATCATCAAATTCTTCTCCATGTATTGATCTACCAAGGCATTGGATTCTAGAAGTTGGCAGCGGCATATCTTTTCTTGCCTTTTGTTTCTTCTCATTTTCTATAGAATCCAACATTTCCCTATAAAACAAATGAATTATCAAATTATAATGAAAAACATATATGACCTACATCATCAAATGGATTATATACAACTTTCTTGAAATATGCATATAAGTGAAAAGTAATAAGGAGTAAGTACTTACTTATTTTCCAAACCAACAAATGACAAATATTCTTCAAGTTTTGTGATGTCTTGTTTACAAGCACACTTATATTCTATCACATTTTCATCATTTATAGACTCATTATTATGTTTCAACCCCTTATTCTCCATAGAATTTATGTCCTACACTTCACATTAGAAAAACAAGTATTCTCATAAAAAATAGTATACTTTGAAGAAACTATTTGCAAAGGCATGAGGTAACCTACAACAAGAAAGATTGGATAAAAAAGGTCACGGTGGCAGTATTAAAGCTAGAAAATTTCTCAATAGGGGCAAAAAAAAAAATTAGAATGTAACAACAAAAATTATGCACAAAAAATGCTACCTACAACCATCATCTTAAAAAACAAGCAATAAACATATATTTCAATCATTCCTTTATGTGTCTCAATGACAAATTATTTCATCCCTTTCAATAGCAAGATCTATCAACTCACACATATTGCATGGTTGTTTTGTAGCAACGGATAGGACCAAAAATATTGTAGGTCCTCCTATAGGTGGATTTAGGCATGATGCATTAAGAATGGACATAAAAATAATTTTCTTAAAGGCTTGCAATCAAGATACACATTATAGAAACCAAAAATTGCGCTTAATGCTACACTATCATAACCCTGTTGGTGGATAATTGATATGTGTTCATGGAACAAGTAAATATAACTTCTATGATGAATATGAAATCCATATAAAAGAAGAAAGAGAGCAAGCATAACTCTTTTTCAAGCCTAATACAAACACATGTTCATTGTACATATATGACATTCAAATATTTCATCATAAAATCTGATAAAACACTCCAAAATTAAATTACATGTAATTCATTTATAAGCTACAAATGGATACATAATTGGTTAGTTCAATATATATTTTTCTCATGATGCCAAATATTAAGGGTCTTCAAAAGATACATTCCACAGAAGACAATAAAATATGTCAATTATGGTGCTCATCATGCACCCCCGGCAAAGGGTTCTACATCCCTTTTGCAACAAAAAGAATAGGAAAGAAAAAAATGAATTTAATTATTCTTTGAACAAGCATCAATGGACAACATAATCATATCCTACACATAAATTGATAGCACTAAAATCCTTCATTCATTCTATGCAAAATCCTATGGCCTCTTGTTCTACCTTCTAATTTTTCCATATTATGAATAAACATTTTTAGAACCTTCATATATCCTTCTATAGGATACATACATCCTATTCTTATTTGGCCACAATGATCTAGCTCATATTATAGGGTATAATAAGATGCATACAAATATTGAATTTTGTTGGTGGAAATTACAATTACAATAAGAAAAGGACATCAACAACCTCTCCCCTCAAATCCTCAAAGTTTAAAGGATTTAACACATGTGAAGTCATCTCTTTCATATTAGGTCGAAAATTATAATTTCCAATATTGGCCCCTTTTCCAAACTTGATATGACTGCAATAGGTAAAATATCCTTGATTATGACATGATAGTCATGGTTCTTGAGGCCTCTTAAGCTATCATTGTGAATTTGGCTTCTAATATTACTACTTACATATCTAGTGGGAAACTGAGTCTGTAACATTAACTTTATTGTGCATGTTGTTCCTTTATCCACACATAAGGAGAAATAGGTTTTCTATGTTTTCCATCACCATAGTTTTCAACCCAAATATTTCAATGAATCTTTAGTCTTGAAGGTCTAGTTGTGATGACACTGTATCATATGCACCAAAAATAGTTTCTATAATATAAAAAGGTATGTTTTTCTCAGTATGCATAAAGTCAACAATATGCCTAATGACAATATGATTAGATTATGAAAACTTATAGAATATGCATAGTCATTTTACACCACTATCATTAAGTGGATCATTGTTACTACCACGAATGCCACCATTTTTCAATAAATTGCATTCTTTTTTCTCCATTATCAATAATGTAATCACTTTTTATTAGCCATGGTGCTTCACGATTTTCTTCCTAACCAGTGAAATGTGACTTTTGATGATGATTTGGATGCTCCATTATAAGGTACGAACAATGTCCACAATGAATATACTTATGAAAACTACTTGAGAGCCTCACAAGACCCTTGAAGGCACAATCTAGAAATCCATGGTATCTACGAACATTGAGACTAGTCAAAGTTTCCATATCCAGGAAGATCATGTATCATAAACAATAAAGAATTTGTTAAAGTGAATTGGATTGAATTATCATTCCTTAAAATTTAAATTTCTTCAATTCCTTTTCACAATTTTAGTAGCTCATTAAATAATGGATCTATATACACATCAATTGTATCTGAAGTCACACTTTTTTTGCCTAGTATAATGAATGACAATATCAATAAAAATGGTTTTTTTGCTAACCATTGAGGCAAGTTATAGTTTATTAAAAACATTGGGTAGGTTGACCATCTAGTACTTTGATCTGAGAAAGGGTTCACCCCATCTAGAGCTAAACATAGCCCTATATTACAAGGATCTAGGTAAAATAACGTGAATAGTAGTAAAATCCCTTCCATATATTAGAATCATCCACAAATAATTGTTTTTAATTAGGGATCTTATTTTTTTCATGCCATCACATGAGCTTAGCAATGTCTCGACGTCTATACATTTGAACCAACCGTGGGATTAATGGAAAGTGGTGAAGAACCTTTCTAGGAGCTGAATATGATTTCAACCCTCCTTTATACCTCCGTTCTTTACATTTATAAAATTAGTCTCACTTGTAATATTTTTTCAAAACAATACATAACCATTCACATATGTGTATATTTTTTTATACCCTAAGCGAATTTTAGTGATTTTCACTTTACATGCTCTTTTTCTTGTTGGCAATGTGGATTTGTGGTAACAACCAATGCAACAATGCCAATAACGTGTAAACACTCTCCTTCATCCAACCATGTACTGCTTGCAGGTTAATAATTAGATGGATTGTTTTCAAATGGCTTAAGTTTCAAGTATGATACATACGTTTTGAACCATCCTCTATCAACTTCTTCCATTCATCCTTGAATAAGCCCTCAACTTCAATGCCTTCATTGAAGGTTCATGCCTATTCATTTGTCTCTATTTCCTCTTCATTTATGTTTTGTGCCTCTACATCTCTCATGCTATGCAATTCTATCCTATCTGGATAACCATTTTGACTTAAATGACTTATACCGCTATGACCATGCTTACCATATGTTGAAAAATCACACTTCTTATTCTCATCTTCCCACCACGACAATCATTACAAGTACATGCATATTTAAGAAAGCTCTTATAACACACATTTCATTAAATTTGGAAATTTTTTATTACAAGGAGATAACTAGAATTGAGTTACTTGGTTATTATGAAATTCTAGATCCACTATTTAATTCCAAATTTAATGAAATATGTGTTTTATCATCATTTATTTTCTCATCATGTTATGGTATTTATCCATTGTCATAATTGGATGTTGGCTCATCTTAAATTTCCTTCATTTAAATATGAAAATGATATGTTAACTCTTTACTTTTAGCTATTTTCAAAACCATGCTAGTAAAAGAGAATTTTTATATCCCTATTGAATAAAAATGTCTATTTGTGGAAACTTTCTAGAAAAAAACATATAGGAAGAGAATACTAATACACATATTAACTGTTTGAATACTCCATACACGACAATCACACAATCAAACAACAAAAGAAAGTCAAATTTGTTGTTCTTTCATGCCATCCATTTTTGTTGGTGTTTATGTAGTATTGGTCAAAAGTGATGAATTTGGTGGAACCAAGACAAATAACATATCCTACCCCTACATCCCATCATGTGGTTCTTCCTTAGGTATTGACACTAAATCTTGGTGTTTTCTTCCTTTTGGTTAGTTGCTATATTGTTAGGAATTTTAGCACTTAAACTCTACCATTAGAATCCATTTTCAATATTTGTAACTAATGGTCATTGTCATATGTTAACCTGTTAAGTTACAAAGCTTAATTGCTATGAATTTATGGGCCAAAACTTTGTATGTCAACGTGAACCTCTTCATTTTGGTCACTAATTTCTAACAATCATTACAACATTGTGTTAAGAATAAGATATGTGGATATAGGGACTTGTCACGTGAGGGTTGGCTACCATTATTTTTATATTCAATTATTTTAGACTCCTAGCTCTATAACTAGTTGAGGGGGCCATGTTCCTAGAGGTTAATGTTATTTTTTATGACAATAGAAAAATCGTCTTAGATTATGCAATTTATTCCTTTAATAATTAATAAAAAATATATGTGTGAGTATTTATTACAAAAAAATAGGTTGCATGGAAACCCACCTCTAGCACTAAACTTTATGGAATTAAAATCCACAACGCTTGAATTCAAACTAATATAACTACAAAATCTAAGCCAAATTATCATATGACACTCGAACAAGAAGAATTTCCAAATTTCCTAAATACTAAAAATTTAAATATGCCATTATAGCAATGAGAGGAGAAAGATTGGGTGAGATCGATTAAAGAACTTTATAGTTGTAGGAGTAGAATAAACAATCATAGTTAGAAAGGGATATATTGTGTAGTATACCTAGGGGGGATTGTATGGGGTACAAAGGGAGGTACCGAAGGGAATAATGTAATAAAAGGATGGGCCATATTAATAAATAAAGTGGTTAATCCATATCATGTAAGGGACCACAAGTAGTTAGCAATAATATAATAAGCCCATTGTATTAGATAGATGGTATTGAGGGAACCATGGTAATGACCCATGGTATTGTATGTATGATGCCTATATAGAGGCTAGAGACTCCCCATGGAGAGATGTCAAGGATTATTGTATGAACAGGCATATGGCTTGTGGAGTGTTCTCCTTCCTTAAGGAGTGAATGTATGGTGTAGCCCTACCTTAAGGGTTTTATTAATAAAGAAACATTTCTATCTATATTCAGATCTTGTTATTTTTGGTGATTATTTATAGTTATTGGGTATATTGGTATCATTTCATATATTTGCAGATCAAATCTATAACATATTGTGGTTTTAATGGTAGAAAAATGAAAGTATGGAAGTATTGAGAACTAGAGTGAAGACACAAATGCCAAGATGCATAGTGAAAATGAAGGGAACATTTTAGTAAGGAACAAATCGGATCCAAGTTGTGTTTGTAGACATGTAGATCATGACACCGATGAATAGAAGATAAAAATATTTTTTTTCTTATTTGTATAACTTATTTTTCTCGTTTTAAATGACATCTCTCTCATATCGATATTTTTCATTTTAAAGCCATGTGTTTATATCATATCTATCAGAATTTATTTTCTTCACAAAAATATACATTGCTATTTTTTCGGAGTTTTCTAGCTTTTGAACATTTTTCCGTATTTGAATCAAAGAGTTGTGTTCTTTTACCTTAGTGTTTTCTTTTTTGTCATAATGAGATCGACAAATTGAAGATTGTTAATAGCATGTTAGTTAGATGATAAAGGAGTGGTATTTAATACCCCCACCAAGTTTCAAATCCTTACAAAAATACATTTTCCTTCTGAGGAAAAGATATCAAGTGGTTGGGGCTAGATGCAAGTCCATAGGGTTACTTTAGAAGGATAACTATTCCTAAAAAAATTTCCAAAGAAATTTTCATAAATAAATTAAGAAGGAAAAATTATAGGCCATGTACCCGTTTCTACAAAGATAGATAAATCAAATTCTAAAATTTCTAAGTGGGTAGCAATTAGTTATATTTTCAGACTTGGAAATTTGGCAACATGAGAATTCAAAATAGGAAAGAAATCTTACAAAAAGCTCGAAAGATGCAAATTATTTTGAGATAATACATGTTGATTTTAAGGTTGGATACATAAAAGCTAGATTAGATCTATTGATTTCTATTTTCTTCCAAGCTACTCAAATCAAAACATTGATATGAGTTTTGCTAGAAGAGGACATTAGTATTCTATTAGGGCAGGCTGGCAACAAGAAATTCGTAATGTCTCTTATTTCATCCCTACGAAATTAGTCCGTCCATCATTGGTCCAACCAAAAAATCAATCAGGGGGCTTTCATCTGGTTGTTCAACTAGTTCACCAAATATATTTGAAGAGTTACAGTTAAAGAGGGAAAAATGCATAAGCAGAAAATAAATGAGAGAGTAACCTGAGTTTTCGCCTCGAAATTTGCATATCCCTTCAACTGTGAATTTGGTTTCTTCTTCAACAACCTCCAAGTTATATCTACTGCTATTTTTTCCATCGCAAATACCTCCAAATAAACCTCTCAAAACCAAAATACCCCCCCCCCAGACCATTACTGTGAAATGCAAAAATTAATGCATAAATTGGCACCCAAATTTCATTTAGTATTGGGAGTAAACCAACAATAATGGCTATAAACACAACGTCTAGTCGCTATAATGAATCTTCATTTTTCAATCCCAAGGATACATTCATTCAAATGAACCTAAATTTTTTAGATGAGTTTTCTTTCAAGCCTGATCAGACGGCTAGTCACAATTAACGTTTATTTTTCATTCACGACGAGTAATGATTTGTTCTTGTTTTATAAATTATTATTTATGTTGTGGGAAATTATTGATTTAGGTTGAAAATTTTTGAAATTAATTTTTTTAGTTGTTATTGTTTTAGGCATAATGTTTTAAGTAATTATTGACTTAGGTGGAGGGAAATGTCATAATTTTTTTCCAATAAGAAAAATAAAACATCATTTTTGCATTAATACTAATGCAAGGGTGTAATTTGTATAATCTAACATATACTAAATCTACTTCACATACAACTAATGACATGATATTCTAAATGTGAAACATATAATGTTTGGGAAATATCAAAATCCCCATAGGATTCAAAACAATTTCATAAAAGTATAGTACTGCTATGTTCATAATGCATGTTCAAACTAGATAAACAACTTGATATCCAAGTTCATAAATAGTATCGTATGTTCAATGGATATAAATCTGATAATAAAAAACGTAGATATCCATGAAAATTTAAGTCTTCAACTAAATGAAATGTGTCCTCTACTAATTAACAAACACTTTTCTTGCAAGTATTATTAATAATGTCTTTGACCTAGCTGTAAGCCCACTCCCATTTAGAATAATTTGTTAGCCTTTGAATTTAATTCCCTATCAATGTGATAAAAGGATATAACCTTGGCAATTCTAATCAACTCGATAAATCCAATCACCCACTTATTCAATAAAGAAGTGTTTAATGAAGTATAATCTTTCAGCCAACCTATACCAACCTTTGAATCCCCTATCACTTGTAAGTTAAGATTGTTGAAGAGACACAATTAAAATGACTAACATAAATTATTGATTCATATTATTGTAGTACTTGTTATGTTGTCGTATTTTTGTTTCTAAACTAAATTAGTCATCCACGTTAGTTATTTTTTGTTGTATTACTTATTAGCTAGTTGTATGTTTTAACAGAGAACTAAAATAGTCATTTATGTTAGTCATTTTTAGTTGGGTCACTTAAGTTTGCTCATTTTTTGTAGTATTTCACTTAGAAAAGTTGTGGTGACTAACTTTTCTAGCAACTTAGTGTTATCACCAAAAAATTGATCATCTAGCCTAATTTACTAGATGGATCAAGGTACACCATGTAAGGCCAATTTTACCATAGTAAAATTGCTTTCACCGTGATAAATTACTTAATAAACCACATTTGTTAAGCAATTTATAATTAAACCCATAAAGAATAATTAAATAAATCATTATTTAATTAATTATCTTCTAGGAATAATTAATTAAAATACTGTTTAATTAATATTCCTTGTCTTATTTGACCTAGTTATGAAAAATAGAGAGATGAATTACTTAATTATTTTTTTCTCTAGGAATAATTAATTGGTCACTAATTAATTAGTATTCCTTGTCATGTTTGGTTGAATCCCTCAAGAATAACTAAATAAATCATTATTTGTTTATTATTCTTTAACCATATTTCTTTAGATGATAAATAAATCATTTATTTATTTATTGTTTCTAAATAACAGTTTAAATACTTTTTCCCTCCAACCAAATATAATAAAATATTCCAAATGTTTATTTCTAGAATGGGGTTAATAATGTTTTATTATTGCTCATTATTCGAGGATAACATAATATTTTGTTATAAATACAAGGGTTTTCCATTCATTATTCAGTTTTGAACATTTTCATTGTTGAACTCACTGTTGTAACTCTGATTATTATCACTTTCACACACCATTTTTTTTTTCCATTTGAGTTCTTGTTGAGCTCAAACATTTGATTTGTTGGTTTACAAATTATAGAGGAGAGAGACTCGAAAAAAGTTGAAGATATTTGAGGATAACCAAGAACCCATCCCATAGTGGAGGACAGGTAACATTTATTTGTTTCCTTCATAGATGTTATTTAATAAAATATATTCTTTGTATATCTGGTTTCCATTGGATTATTGGAATTACCCGCAATTATTACTATTTCATTTTGATGTTTAACTATGATTGTGGCATAGATTGGGACTTTGGCAGGTTTTGTTTCTATCCTTTGTTGCAGATCTACAACGTTTAGCAGCCATTTATAATGTTAAGACTGTTTTTCATCCAGAGCCTTAGGTGATTTATTGTCGTACACCTTTGAGAAGAAAACAATATAACACTTAGTCACTAATTTCTAATTTTCTACTAGTGTTTGGACAAACTTTCAATCACAATATTAACAATCCTTTTGAACTATGATTCCCACTAATTCAAAACCACTATGCGGGGGTACACATAAAACCAAAACAATTTTTTCTTTGACACCATAAACCGACATGGGACCAGCAGACCACTGTACTGGAAGATGAGAAAGTAGATAGGTATCAGGGGCACATCGATGATGACATCAACACTAATGATGTGGACCAATCTGTAGAGGATGCGTGGAATGAATTTTTGAGGCTTTTGGGTGGCCATTTGGGCCCTTTTGGGTGAAATATGGACCACTCTTGGGAGGCCACATGGCACATATGACCTAAGCCTGACATTAGCATCAAGTTAGCCTATCGGTAGGTGACGAAGGAGCATCTAAACCCCCTTAATCAAAAGAGGAATATAAAGTGGAGAACGAGAGGACGTGGACCATCAGAGAAAAACCAGGGAATTTATGTTAAAACAGAGCTTAAATGATGGAAGCGATAAGTCTCTAGAATACTTAAATTAAATATAATCTGCTATGTATGCAATTAGTTGAGAGTTTTGAGGAAAGGATATGATCGAACCCTTCACAGTGATCTGATCCAATGTTTCCTTATACATATATATTGATGAACCTGCATGTTCATATAGAGACAAAGAGTAATAGAGTAATATAGAGAGACACAGAGATATAGTATTCACAATGTAGTCGAGAGGAGAATTGTGACTAAGGCTGAAATGACTTAGGATGTATTCAATACTGTGTATAATGAATAGATGCATGTTGTGTTGATTTCTGTGTATGTTATTGTAATAATGCCTTTTGGAGTTATTTGTGCATATGCGAAGATGGCTTGAATCCAATGTTAGTAGATTTTTGATCGGCCATCGATCACTTAAAGGATTGATGGTGATCCAACAATACTAAGTTAACTGTTGTATGTAGTGATGTCGTGTGTAGATGGAGTTGGTGGTAGAACAATGATTTTATTGTAAAATCCATCAAAGACAAACATAATCAAGTTAAGGGAGAATGGTGGAGGAAATGGATGTTGACAATCCAATCAATAGATCAAAGACAAGACCAACGATTATCACGTGGATAAACTGCAGGGGCATTAATACGCGAGAAAGGCAGTTTTGTAATAGTAGAAGTGGATTTCGAGCGGAAGGAATACCGTAAGTTGTAATTTGTGATTGGCTCTAATTCCACTTAGCGGAAGACATGTGGCAACAAGGAGGAGAGAGGAAACCGCCTTTCGGGTGGTTAATCCTCACGCTAGTTGTGCATCTCAAGTCCCTCATAGTCGTCAGATCTAGAACGAGGTGATCGACAGTCGGAGATCAATGGACTGTTTGATTTTCAGAGTGAATATTGACCGTTGATCGGAGGAAACATTGGATGGCAGAGATTCATTGATCGGCGATTGAAAAATGGAGAGCACGGCGGACAGTGCAATAGAATGTCGATATGTGATTGCACGATATCGCCGATAGTCGATGATCAACGATCGAAGGTATCGGCTTATCAGAGTTTAAAGGAATAGCACAAAGGATGAGCACACTCGACAATTTTATAGTTGCGGACTTATAAAATTTGACGTCCAGCCCATGGGTTCGATGAGGGGTTTCCTTTTTGTTCCCGTGTATTTCTGATATATGTGTTGCCCAAGTTTTTAAGGCTTAAATGCATATTTAAAAGGTTCTGATAGTGTAGTGGGCTCCGATAGTTGTATGGTCTTCAAGTTTGAAGGCTTATGGCCTAAGAAAATGAATAAATGCTTCCGATAAGGTTTTTGGGCCATAACCCACAGATCTTAGGATCAAATATTGTAAAGAAAAGGGGTTTTAGCCTTACCCCAAAATCGCTTTTCATCAAGTTGTATCAGAGCCAGAAAGGATTTCCTACAAGAAGGAAGAAGAGTGCAAGTAGAAGGAATAAGGAAAAAGAGGTACAATTGATAAAGCTGGAGAGTTTGTGGTCTTACCATCATGCAGATAGTGGCAGCGAAAGGTGAGAAGATTTGCAGCAACCTAGAGCAAGGTGTGCTCAATTGGTTCCAGAGAAGAGAGCCAAAAGGATGCCAAAAGACTAAGTGAGGAGAGCTTGGTGAGGTATCGTGTAGCAGAGGAAGATTGTCACTGTAGAGGTTGGTTGCAGCTCACATAAGATCATAAAGGCAATTCCATAGAGATGTGGGTAGAATTGCTAAGGGAAAGGAGAAGCATATGACCACGAGGTCATAAATTTTTGTGCCTCGGGAGTTTGATGCAAGAGAATCTAACCTCCCTTAATCAAAATAGGAATCCAAATCGGATAACGAGAGGACGTGGACCATCGGAGAAAAAACAGGGAATTTCTGTTAAAACAAAGCTTAAATGATGGAAGCGATAAGTCTCTAAAAGACTTAAATTAAATGTAATCTGCCATGTATGCGATTAGTTGAGAGTTTTGAGGAAAGTATATGATCATATCCTTCACAGTGATCCAATCCAATGTTTCCTTTTATATATATATATATATATTGATGAACTTGCGTGTTCATATAGAGACAAAGAGTAATAGAATAATATAGAGAGAGACAGAGATATATTATTCACAATGTAGTCGAGAGGAGAACTGTGACTAAGGCTAAAATGCCTTAGGATGTATTCAATACTGTGTATAATGAATAGATGCAGGTTGTGTTGATTTCCGTGTATGTTATTGTAATAATGCATTTTTGAGTTATTTGTGTATATGCGAAGATGGCTTGAATCCAGTGTTAGTAGATTGTTGATTGACCATCGATCACTTAATGGGTCGATGGTGATCCAACGATACTGAGTTAACTGTTGTATGTAGTGATGTCATGTGTAAACAGATTTGGTGGCAGAACCATGATTTTAATGTAAAATCCATCAAAGACAAGTGGAATCAAGTTAAGGGAGAATGGCGAAGGAAATGGATGTCGAATGTCCGACTGACAAATCAAAGACAAGATCGATGGTTATCGCGTGGAAAAACTGCGAGGTAGTTAATATGTTATATACCTGGGGGGATAATATGGGGTACAAAGGGAGGTACCCAAGGGAATAATGTAATAATGGGATGGGCCATAGTAATAAATAAGATGGTTAACCCGTATCATGTAAGGGACCACAAGTAGTTAGTAATAATGTAATGGGCCCATGGTATTAGTTTGATGGTATGAGGGAACCATGGTAATGACCCATGGTATTGTATGTATGAGGCCTATATAGAGGCTAGAGACTCCACATGGAGAGATGTCAAGGAATATTGTATAAACGGGCATATGGTTTGTGGAGTGCTCTCCTTCCTTAAGGAGTGAGTATATGGTGTTGCCCTACTTTAAGGGTTTGATCAATAAAGTGAAGTATTTCTATCTATATTCAAATCTTGTTATTTCTTGGGTTTATTTCTATTATTGTATATTTCTGGGTTAGATCTATAACAAGTGGTATCAGAGCACTTTCTTGGGCAAAAGTGGAGAACTCTTTCTTAATTTTTGTAGGAACTTTCTGGGGTGGCGAGTTTGCAAATCAGATCTATACATTTTGGGGAAAAATATGCAAAATCTAATTGCATATCTTGATTCTTTGTGATAAAATACCCGATTTCAAAAAAAAATTGGCCGAATCGGAGTCCGGATGAAGGAGATATCGCTGATCTAAAAATCAGTGGTGTTGCAAATATTTTTTGAGGCAGTGAGTTTGCGGAAAATATCTATACATTTTGGGGCAAAATTTGAAAAATATAATTGCATATCTGGATTCTTTGTGAAAAAACACCCGATTTCAAAAAAAAAATCGGTCGAATCGAAGTCCGGATGAAGGAGATATCGCTGATATAAAAATTAGTGGTGTTGCATATATTTTTTTGGGGCAACGAGTTTGCGACGCAGGTCTGTACGTTTTGGGCGAAAATCTACAAAATATAATTGCATATCTGAATTTTTGTGAAAAATACCTGATTTCAAAAAAAAATCAGTTGAATCGGAGTCCAGATGAGGGAGATGTCGCAGATTTAAAATCAGCTCTTTTTTCAGAATTTTTGGTGACGACGGGAGAGTTGCAGCGCGGATCTGAAATTCCAGTGCCTATATCGGGATTTATACCATATGGGAAGATGCAAAATTGTTGTTCCATTTCCAAAAACAGGTCATAATAGAGATTCTGAGCAATACTGACGGAATTGTGGCCATTTCAAATTTTCACCAAGTAAGTGAATTTTTCTCAAACCCTCTTCATGGAGATGCTATATTTTACAGGGAAAGATAATGGTCCTACTATTGAAGAAGTCATAAAACAAAGAAAGATCATATATGGGAAAGATTGGAAGAATTTAGTGTGGTTTGGTTTCAAAGATGAGGCTACCAAATGGTGGTTCTCAATTGACAACAAGCAGTTGACCAAACTTTCAGATGCAGAATTTGAAAGAGTCATTTTAGACAAATGGTCTCGGGCTAGAGAAAAAGAGAATGAGACACGTAAGGGGTTATTTTCTACAGGTGTCTCCTTATTGTAGGTTCATGGATTGATTCAGAAGGAGAAAATCTTTGTGTCTATAAATCTTAATTGCAAGCATAATTTTATCAATGTTAATTTGGCAAAAAAATTGCAAGTTCCAGCCAAACAGATTGAAAACACACAGGTTGATGATAAGGATGTTCAAGTCTATAAGGATTTGAAGCTTTCTATGGATAAGTATGTGTTGCATTGTGATTTTTATACGTCAGATATGGATAACTTGGATTTTGTTTTGGGATACCCTTTGATGGAATCAATGGGTACTATCAATATTAATGTGTAGAAGAAATTCCTGAAGCTCTTGTATAAAAAGAATAAAATCACATTACAGGACATTTCCATTAATAAACAGGTAGAGTCCAAGGAGGCTAAAGCAGAAGATGTTCTAGGGACTGATATATCAGATGATGAGCCAGTGATGATCGACAATCAAACACAAATAGAGGCTGAAGCATAAAAGGTTACAGGTGTTGATACATCAAATGAGGGCTCAGTGGTTGAAGTAATATTGGAAGATAAGACACCATAGTAGGCACCACAACATGCACCAGATAACAGTCAGGCTCTAGTAAGGGGTGAATTAAAGAAAAAGACACCATGGGTTAAAACTTCAACATATCATCACCCACATCACCCTACAAGACAACAACCAACAAGATGGAAACCAATTAGCCACAAGGACAACAACCCCCTCAAGACAGATAGATAGGAGTGAAGATCCACCTACTACACATCAACATAGAAGAGTTGCCACGGTCAACTTCCATCTCAAGCGAGTGAGGCACCAGTGATATCAAGGGTTCACCTTTCTCTTGGATGGCTAGATGCACGTGCATGGTACCAGTGGACTACTCTTTTGAGTAGATCTTATTATTTATGTTCTTCCCATGTTTCGGGGACGAAACATGCTAGGGGGGATAATATGGGGTACAAAGAGAGGTACCCAAGGGAATAATATAATAATGGGATGGGCCATAGTAATAAATAAGGTGGTTAACTCGTATCATGTAAGGGACCACAAGTAGTTAGTAATAATGTAATGGACCCATGGTATTAGTTTGATGGTATGAGGGAACCATGGTAATGACCCATGGTATTGTATGTATGAGGCCTATATAGAGGCTAGAGACTCCACATGGAGAGATGTCAAGGAATATTGTATGAACAGGTATATGGCTTGTAGAGTGCTCTCCTTCCTTAAGGAGTGAATGTATGGTGTTACCCTACTTTAAGGGTTTGATCAATAAAGAATCATTTCTATCAATTTTGATCTTATTATTTCTGAGTATATTTGCATTGTCTTATATTTTCATATCAGATCTATAACATAATACATGAGAAAGACAATTTCGTAACGGTGGAAGTGGATTTCGAGCGGAAGAAATACCGTAAGCGGTATTTTCTGATTTACTCCGATTCCACTTAACAGAAGACATGTGGCAGCGAGGAGGTGAGAGGAAACCACCTTTTGGGTAGTTAATCCTTGCGCTAGTCATGCATCCGAAATCCCTGACAGCCGTTGGATCTAGAGTGAGGTGATTGACGATCGGAGATCAACGAACTGTTTGATTTTCGGAGTGAATATTGATCGTTGATCGGAGGAAATATTGGACGGCAGAGATTGATTGATCGATGATCGGAAAATGGAGAGCGCAGTGGACATTGTGATGGAATGTTGATATGTGATTGTGCGATATCGTCGATAGCCAATGATCGGCGATCGGAGGTATAGGCTTATCGAAGTTTGAAGGAATAGCGCAAAGGATAAGCAAACCTGACGATTTTATAGTTGTGGACTTATAAAATTTGACGTCCAGCCCATGGGTTCGATGTGGGGTTTCCTTTGTGTTCCCGTGTATTTTTGATATATGTGTTGCCTGGGTTTTTAAGGCTTAAAGGCATATTTAAAAGGTTTCGATAGTGTAGTGGGCTCTGATAGTTGTATTTTCCGCAGGTTTAAAGGCTTATGGCCTAAGAAAATGAATAAATGCTTCCGATAAGGTTTGTGGGCCATAACCCACAGGTCTCAGGATCGAATATTGTGAAGAAAAGAGGTTTTGGCCTTACCCAGGTGGTAAGACCTTTGGGCCATTTACGTTAGGTGAAAGGACCTGAATGTCGACCTCATTAAACCCCTTATATACTTCAATATATAGTCACAACACATGATGCCATGGATGAAGGTTCCACCATAAAGCGCTTAGCCATTCAATGATGAAAATAGTGAATTCAATGATATTTGACAGTTATGCCAGACTTAGCAGTTCATTTGGTGAAGAGCATGAATGAGTTTGCGACGTTTTAGTGGAAAGCTAAGTTTGGTGGTATATTTGGCATATTTTCCAAATATTTCAATTCACTAAAGTTGGAAGTGGAGATAAAGTATTTGTTAAAACTTGTAATGTTCCAAAATTTATTTAGAAAAGTAAAGAACTTACACATTGATATTAAAACAACATGCATATATTGAATTTGAGTTGCACGCATACATAACTTAGATATAAATAGGTTAAGCACCAAGAGAACAACAAGATAACAAATAAATTAAAGAATTGTTGAGTTGAAGTAAACTAAAGTTAATTACCAAAAATATCAACCCATATTTTTTTATAAGAAACATGGGTATGAACATCAGAGGTGAATTATAGGTGAATCAAAGATTATTGTTGAAGGTGTTTTAATGATGATTATATATCAAATATTTCTCTAATAACCAATTTCAATTAGAATCAGTGCCTGATGGGCGTGCACGATTGTAGAGAATGAATTGGTGATATTGGTGAAATAAGTGAGCAGCAAGTCAGTGTTTAGGTGAGCAGAATAAAGAATTATCTATACTAATATAGGCATTGAGTATGTGATGAAGAAAGAAACAATATTTTTATCAAGAAAGTCTTGTTGATCTAAGTTTGAAAATTAATGAAATAGGGGTCATCATGGACAACAAGTGGGTTCTTGCATTTTAGGGAGTCAATACTTCTATCAAAATGGGTTTCTGAGGAATATATTGGGGGTTGGTGCCTACACAATTGGGTGCTTACAAAATCATGGAGTGGGTGCTTCTTGTAAGCTAGAAAATGTCTACAAAGAGGGAGTGGATGCTTCCTGTTAGTGGGTTCTAGAAAAACAAATCAGGGATTGGTGGTACTTTTAGTAGGTGATGATAAATTAGGGAGTGGTAGCTTCCTTCTAGTGGGTGCCACAGAACATTGTAATAAAAATTTGTAGCTTACCTTTGCAAAAGAAATTAATAATACAATTGGTATGTTTATATGTTTCATATGCATATGATTTATGTGTTGATTTATGATGTTTCTTATATGAATGGTTTCTAAATAGATTGAAACAATTCTAAATTGGAAGTGGTTGTATAATTTGGTCACACTACCAATTCACCCTCTTTTGGGTCCCTTTAATACTAGTGATTACCCCATTACTATTGTAGTTATACACCTTATTTATATTGTTGTGCCCCTATTATCCCCATATTGTTATTTATGTGCCCCATAGAATCCCTCTATTGTTATTTTTGTGGCTTTATATTATTATTGTTAGGTCGGCTGGATTATATTGTGACTCCTTAGGCTCATATATATAGAAAGGAGGTTTTGTCATTTGTATCATCGAATAATTGTTCATTTATGTAATGCAAAGGAGGTTGCCCCCTCGAAGAGGATGAATTCTAAGGCGTTGATATATCTTTTCTATCTTTTTTTAAGCTGGTTTCATAACATTTGGTATCAGAGCTTTGGAATCTAGGGTTTCGCTGCTCCAAACAGGTCATCGTGGCATTTCACTATAACGTTTTTTCTGTGGCGTTTCAGCAGTTGCAAAAAAAAACCCATTTGAGAAGAAATCGCGTTGAACCGTGAGTCCAAATTTTAGAGCTTTTCGCGCGATATTTGCAGAGATATGATCTGAGGAAGTTGGGCTTTTTGCAGACTCCTGAATTACATTCAAAACAGGTGACCCAGGGAAAATCATCATAACTTTCTCTCTGAGAATCAGATTGAAATTTCATAAGAAGGTACAGAAAGAGGATGGACTGTAGTTTCTTGTATATCTTTTTCAGAATCAAAGATCGAAAATTGTACACATGGCACTTCATACAAGTTTGCTCTTCTGGAAAGGTCTATAATTAGGTCATCTTGGGAGATTGTGCATAACGCTTTCTTGGAGAATCCAATTTGGATCAGACTGGTGGAATTGGAAAGAGGACACAGGGAGCTACTACAGGTCACAAATTCAGAACTAGATGATTGGAAAGTATGGAGATACATCAGAGGCAATATCAAGCTCCTACAAAGTGAAAAAAGGTGTGTATATTTTTTTAAATTTTTGCTTAAGCTTGGTTTGAAAATTTATTTTGAAGGAATTCAAAGGGAATAGTAGAGCATTATTATCGGTAACTGATGCCCCGAGGAAAGAAAATGCAAACACCTAGTAAGGAACCTGAAAGCTCTAGCATGACTCATGAAGAAGAGGAAGAAATGCTACATGATATATCAAAATTACAAGAACAAGTGCAAAAAATGTCACGCTCACAAAAGTTAATAGAAGCTAAGATAAATGGCGTGGAAGCTAAGATGAATGGCATGGAAGCTAATATGGACAATTTGAAGATAGATTTGAACACAAATTTGAAGACAGGCATGGCAGATTTGAAGACAGTCTTGAAAATTTTCTACAAGAAATACTTACTAATGGTGAAAAGGTAGTAAAGGAAACTCATGATGAGAACAAAAGAAATGTTAATCATGATTCCATAGATGCTAATGTTGGATCGAAGAATCACCATATTCAAAAAATCGATATGAGGAAGTTTGATGGCAAGGATCCCTCCACATGGATATTACAGATGGAGCAATTCTTCGATCTCAATAATGTGCAAAACGCACAAAAGGTACGTATGGAAACTGTATATTTAGAACCAAATCAGTTTGTATGGTATCAATGGCTTTGTTCTCGTAAACAATTTATCACTTGGGCAATTTTTACGGAAGAATTGATAGCACATTATGAGGATACAAAAAGCAACACTTTTTTAGCCAATTGATAAGTCTCAAACAAAAGGGTTCAATAATGGAGCACATTGAGGAGTTCCAAAAATTGAACATAAGGGTAAAAGATATTCCAGAGGAGCATAGGATTGATGTGTTCATAGGGTCTTTAAAGGATAATATCCAACATGATGTTCGCCTTTGGGAACCTGATTCATTAGAGAAGGCATTCAGGTTATCAAGAAAAATGGAAAGCAAAATTATGGAAACTAGGAAGCATACCATTCACAACTATAAAGATGGAAGTGTTGTTGCCCCTAGTCTTCCACAACCTACAAGGTTGACACCACAACAATTGGAAGAAAAAAGAGCAAAAGGGCTTTGTTACAATTGTGATAGCAAATACACAAAAGGTCATAGTGTGCTGAGAAGAAATTATTCTACATAGATTGTGAAGAGGAAGAAGAAAAGGAGCAAGAAAGGTCAAAAGTAGAGGATATACTCCAGGAACAAAGCCTAGATGAAGAAAAAATAAATCCGACCATATCTTGTAATGCATTGGCGGGAATTACCACTCCTCAAACCATCAAGATAGAAGGAAAAATCAAGAAGAAAAAGGTAATAGTGTTGATTGATTCAGGAAGGACCCACAATTTTATTCATTGTAGGTTAGCAAAAGAATTGAATTGCTTCCTATATCCAGCATCAGAGTGTCAAGTGATGATTGCAAATGGAGGAACAATAAATTGCTCTGTAAAGTGCCATAATATCAAGCTATCCATGGGAGAATATGTATTGACTAGCCCAATGCTTTCCATTCCAATGGGAGGTGCTGATGTTGTACTAGGAGTCCAATGGCTACAATCCTTGGGTACAATAGCTTTTAATTTTCAAGAACCTTTCATCAAATTTTCTATGGAAGGAAAGGAAGTTGAATTAAGGGGTATTGTAGGGAAACCAGGAAAGATAATCAGCTCTAATGGCATGACAAAGCTTCTAAAAAAGGAGCAAAGAGGTGTAATTGCACAATTATGTTCGCTAGATGTTTCCACATTGGAATCATCTATTTCTCCAGATCTCCAAAAAGTCCTGGACAATCATTCCAAGGTATTTGAGACTCCCAAAGGCCTCCCACCTATGTTTGATCATGATCATGCTATTCATCTGATTCCAGGAAGTGTTCCTCCAAACATCAAGTCGTACAGATATCCCTATGTCCAAAAAAGTGAAATTGAACGTATGGTTGCCGAAATGCTAGAGGCTGGTATAATTCAACCGAGTCAAAGTTCTTTCTCAGCCCCATTAGTATTGGTGCACAAGAAGGATGGATCATGGCGCATGTGTCTGGATTATAGGGAGCTCAACAAGCTCACTATTAAGGATAAGTTCCCCATTCTTGTCATTGATGAATTACTGGATGAATTGCATGGATCAATTTACTTCACCAAGTTGGATCTTCGTTCAGGATATCATCAAATCATAATGAAGATTGAAGACATTATGAAAATGGCATTTAGAACTCATGAGGGTCATTATGAATTTTTGGTCATGTCTTTTGGCCTTACCAATGCACCTTCAACATTTCAAGGTTTGATGAATTCAATTTTCAAACCATTCCTTAGAAAATTTGTGTTAGTAATTTTTGATGATATACTAATCTACAGCAAGTCTTGGAAGGATCATGTTGAACATGTTGACAGGGTGCTACAACTATTGGAGGAGAAACAATTATATGCAAAAAGATCCAAATGTTTCTTTGGAGTCCAGGAGGTGGAATATTTGGGTCATATTGTATCTCATGAAGGAGTTAAGGTAGACCCTAGCAAAATTAAAGCCATTAAGGAATGGAAAATCCCCACATCCATAAAGCATATGCGAGGATTTCTTGGGTTGACAGGGTATTATCGCAAGTTTGTTAAGAATTATGGGAGAATAGCAGCACCTCTAACAACATTATTGAAGAAAGATTCATTTTCATGGACTCCAGAAGCAACAAAGACCTTTGAACATCTTAAAGAGGCAATGTGCCAAGCACCGGTCTTAGCTACACCGGACTTCACAAAAACCTTTATTGTGGAATGTGATGCTTCAGGAAATAGAAATCGTGTTGTTCTAATGCAAGATGAAAGACCCATTTCTTTTGAAAGTTGTCCAATCAAGGGAAAGTTTTTAAGCAAAGCTATTTATGAGAAGGAAATGTTGGCAATACTCCATGCACTTAAGAAATGGCGACCCTACCTAATGGGAAGATAGTTCAAGGTAAAAACAAATCATGATAGCCTTAAATACTTTTTAGAACAAAGATTATCCTCTGAAGAGCAACAAAAGTGGGTCACAAAGATGTCGGGTTATGACTTTTAAATCATCTACAAAAAAGGGAAGCAAAATGTGGTGGCAGATGCACTCTCAAGAAAGGATGAGGATGTGGAAGCATTGTTGTGTGCCATTTCTATTATCCAACCAGATTGGATAAATGAAGCAAGGGAGGAATGGAAGAATGACGAAGAAGTGTGGGCACTTATTCAAAAGCTACAACAAGATTCCAGTACTTCTGATACATTTAGCTGGCAAAATGATTCGTTATGGTACAAAGATCGCTTATACCTCTGTAAGAATTCTCACCTAAAACAAAAGATTCTTATGGAATTGCACACTTATCCCTTAGGAGGGCACTCAAGATTTTTAAAAACTTACCACAGGGTTAAGAAGGAATTTTTTGGGATGGCCTTAAATCAGATATTAAAAAGTTTGTGGCGGAATGTTTGGTTTGCCAACAAAATAAAGTTGAAACAATTAAGACATCGAGTCTATTACAACCTTTATCCATTCCAAGCCAACGTTGGGAGGAGGTTTCAATGGATTTTATCACAGGTTTACCCAAGTCTGAGGGAAAGAGTGTCATCATGGTGGTTGACAGACTTACCAAGTATGCACACTTATGTGCATTATCACATCCATTTAAAGCCAGTACAGTTTCTACTGCATTTATGGAAACAGTTCAAAAGCTACATGGAAACACAAAGATTATTGTAAGTGACAGAGATCCCATTTTCACTGGAAATTTTTGGACAGAATTATTTTATTGTCTTGGTACTCAGTTAGCTCATAGCTCATCTTATCATCCTCAATCTGATGGGCAAACTGAGATAGTAAACAAATGTTTGGAAGGATATCTCTGTTGCTTTGTATCTGATAAACAGACACAATGGGTCAAATGGTTGCCTCTAGCTGAATGGTGGTATAACACTTCCTTCCATATAGCAACAAAAATGACCCCATTTATGGCACTTTATGGGTATCAACCACCATCCATCACATCATATTTAAGAGAACATTCTAAGGTTTAGGCAGTGGAACATCACATCGAACATCAACAACAAGTCCTCCAACTCTTAATGGATAACCTCGTGTTGGCACAAAATAGAATGAAACAACAGGAAAATCAACATCGCAGTGAAAGAAGTTTTGATGTAGGTGATTGGGTATTCCTACGGCTACAACCATATAAGCAAATGTCCCTAAAGCATGCTAAGAGGGATAATAAATTATCACCAAAGTATTATGGTTCGTACAAGGTGTTGCAAAAGATTGGTACTATGGCATACAAATTGGAGCTTCCTGCAGCTTCTCGATTGCACCCAGTGTTCCATGTTTCATGTTTAAAGAAGGTTATAGGCGACAAGCTCCCAATTCAAACAATATTGCCAGAACTTGACGAGGAAGGAAAAATTATATTGGAACCGGAAGCAGTCACATAAACAAGAACTCAACAGCTACGAAATCGATCAATTTCAGAGTATCTTATCAAGTGGAAGAACTTATCCGCTGAAGATTCCACATGGGAGGATGAGAATTTTATGCAGAAGTATCCAGAACTACTCAAGCGTTGAGGACAACACTTTTTTGAAGGAGAGGGCATGTTGGGTCCCTATAATACTAGTGATTACCCCATTACTATTGTAGTTATACCCCTTATTTATATTTTTGTGCGCCTATTACCCCCATATTGTTATTTTTGTGCCCCATAGAATCCCTTTATTGTTATTTTTGTGGCTTTATATTATTATTGTTAGGTCGGTTGGATTATATTGTGACTCCTTAGACTCCTATATATAGAAAGGAGGTTTTGTCATTTGTATCATCGAATAATTGTTCATTTATGTAATGTAAAGGAGGTTGCCCCCTCGAAGAGGCTGAATTATAAGGCGTTGATCTATCTTTTCTATCTTTTCTTGAGCTGGTTTCATAACACCCTCCCTCAAGAGTGTCTTTGTTTCTAACAGAATACTGCCACTCAAAAACCATAGAAAAATGTTGCATAAATGTTACACGTGCTAGAAACATTTGATTTTAAGACATATGGCGAGGTATGTGATCAACCATATTGAAAAATATAATTGGAAGAATCGTATGTTTCCTTGATGACCATTTACACTTGGGATATATTGCCTCAACCACATGGAAATAATTTTATCAAAGTTGGATTTACAAGACTAGGTTCATGTTGAATGGTGTTCTGAAGAGACATAAGGATTGATTGATAGTGAAGTTATTCTTAACTAGAAGGTACCGAATACATGTAGATAACATAAATGATATCTAAGTAATTTTATGTCAAAGAACCAAATAGTCATTATATCAAGGAGATGGATGTACATTCCAAGAAGAGGTGTTGTATAAAGAAACCACTACAACACTTAATCATAAGTGATCATAAATCAATACCATAGTAAGAAATGCAAAAATTAAAAAAAATAACTTAAAACATGAGAGATTTTATCCATAAGAACATCTATATATAACACCACACTATAACTAACACTTCTGAAATTAAGAAGTCATATTCAACTTTGATTTTCTAGGATATAAAATGAATTCCTTAAAGTCTATCTCAACCTATGAACTAGTTGACAATTGTTGCTTACTCAAATAAATAGTTTAATACTTAATTATCTCTCCTAATCCATATCAATTTTTACATAACTATCTCATTTTAATATATCATATTAAAAATAAAACATAAGTTCACCATAAATCCCTATTAAAAAAAATGTTAATTTTGATTAATAATTTTGTCTACAAAACATCTTTTATATTACTACGTGCAAACATAGTAGTATCTTAGAAGCTTAAGTTTTTCTTTTTCATGCCATACCCTATGTTACCTTTAAAAAAAAAAAAAAAAAACTAATTCATTCCTCTCATTTTCTTAAACGCATACAACATCTATATTATTGAAAATTAACTAAAATGAAAAAATAAGTAGCAAATATACACTTTTCCCCAACATCATCAACCCACTTCTATCAGCAAAATTGAATTTACCGTTGCCACAAGCAATATAATAAAAATGAATAGGTAAATGCCCTTCCTTATAAAGTGTATGGAATTTTTTAGTATAGAATCTTGAGTTTTATTTTTAATATTTAATTATTAAATAATTGGGATTTGGGTCACACTGATTTAGGTTAATGACGAGTCATTAAAGGTTCATTAATATTAAATAGTTGTTGATTAGAATTTTTATTTTTATTTTATGTAATATTTTCAATACTAATAACCATGAAAAAAATCACTATTAAGGAAGTTTCAATTCCCTAAAGGCCTAGCTTCAGCCATAGGAGCATCTTGGAGTAGTAATTGAATCTGCGATTATATATAGAAACATCATATTAAATATTTTTTTCACTTGTGCACATATAACTAGATCAAAAGCCACCACCATGTCCTTCAAATTTAAATATCAAGTTAAAATAGCATAATCAAATTTGAGTTTATTATTTTATAAGGTGGATAATATTCCAAAACTTATAGTAGCCAAGAAGAGTCATGAAAATAATAGAGCCATGGTAATGGTTTGTGTAGCTCATTCCAGGTGTGATTCTCAACTAATTTTGATGAATTAGGTGCCCCTCGATCATGGTTCCTTAAACCATAGTGAAATTCATAGACACAAGAAAAAAAAGATCTAAATTACAAACAAATTCATATAATTATGGTCAACACATAATAAATAAATCAAATTCTAAAAATATCTAGTAGTACAAAATGAAATCTTCACTTTAACATAAATTTGTTATATATCCAACTTGAGTTTATCTTAATCTTTATCCAATTCATGGTTGGCTCACCAAGATCAAAATTTATATCTAACCCTTCAAAATCATTCAAATGGTTGTCTATCACCATCACTATATTATTATATATGACTAAATAAGCAAATTCTTAGACCTATTGATGTATCACTTCTTCTTGCTTCCATCCATGTTCTTAACCCTCTTCATCATTTTCTGGTATATACATTACAATCCATCCTTGGATTGAATCTTACAAGGAATGACCAAATTTATCTCCCTAACACCTATAAATAAAAATCCTACTCATGTTGACTTGGAAGGACTTGAGGATTTATCTTCTACTCATATTCAGTCGTATCACTCATGGTAAATCCATTCTCATAATCAATAACACTCTATTCATCATTGTGTAATAAGATTCTATACCACTAGACCTTATAGAAAGAAATTATCAAGTATTTCAAGTTTGTCTCAATTATATCTTCCAAATAGCCATAACATCTCAAATTGGATTTGATTTAATGCATCTCACCTCTATATGATATATTTGTAAATTAGAACAAATATATGACACACCAAAAAGAAATATCGGTTAATTATAAATTACAAAGATCTTATCACTATATATTTCTTCTTATCATCCCACTATCTAATACTAAAATTTTGCCCACTATACAATATAATTTGTGATGTTTCCCCTACATACTAAATAAAATAAAAATACATTATTAATTAATTAATATAAATATGAGTTAAAATATGAGAGAAAAACACAATAACTAAATAAAAATAAAAATCAGTAACTAATGATTATCTTTTGAATTTGTACACTATACACTAAATTAAATTATTTCATATATATATATATATATATATATATATATATATATATATATATATATAATGAAATGGTTATTTTTATTTCATAAAGCCTAGGTTACCTGGCTAGAACCATTTACACCAGATAGAATAAAACATTACTATGATTTTAGTAGCTTTTATGTTCGAATAGACTCAGAGTAGGGTGTTGCTGTCTCTACGGGCTCTATAGACTAAGATTCTACATTGATATCTTAATATGATCTAAAAACCTGACCCAATAACAAAATGAACTTGCAGTACATAGAGTAACTAAAATGTAGGTTGGCTTTAGGGATAATTTTAAGGATGTACATATCTTTGAAAGTTTAGAAACCTTAGTGAATCTTACTAATCCTTAATATGCAAAATATAGAATTTTTTACAATATTTTTGGAAAATTATCTGAGTTTTTTTTTTTTTGTAAAAAAAGTTACAATATTTTTGTAAAATTTTGGCGATTTTTAAGATAAAATAGTTTTGTAGTATAGAGTTTGAGCGAATATGTTTTTGAAAAAATGGAAATTGGCGAATCGTTTTTATTGAAAAAGCATGGGAAATTAGCCCGCCTATGAATCTTAGCCCCTAAAGTTTTCCCTAGTTTGCTTGGAAGTTTTGGCTTCATCCTTGTCCATCAAGAAGATATATTTTTCTTTTCATGTTCCTCCAACTACTGCACCCACTCCAGTTGATTATTGAGCCTCCTTAGTGTTTAGGAAATATTTCACTATCAAAATCTCATTGACCTCTATGAAAAGATTGTCTCTAACAAGCTATGAGATGTAAGACATTAATTATGCCTTAAGCCTAATGAACTTCCTCTCAACACTCGCCTCCAAGCTCTCAAATTTTTCCTCCATCGGAGTTGCCTTTTCTGCCATATCGCTCTCCATAACATCTATCTAGCGGGTCAAGAGATAAAGACAACCCATCAACAGTTTGAACAAGAATTCTACTTCCAACTTCCACCTTCTTGCTTCATCCTCTAGGGACTGAAAACCTTTTGTTGCCATAACTACACTACCTAACAACAAACCAAAACTTAAGAAGCACCAAGAGGAACTTAGAATGAGTGGCCAAATACCTAGAGGAGTTACCATATATAGACCCCCGTCGACCATAAATTCTCCATCCCTCACCACTACCATCATTAAACGCGGATCTATGCTAATATCCATGACAATATTAGACATGTCCTTCACAAGGATCCAGACCAACATTCCCTATGTTGAATTAATGAAGATCTGAGGGAAGAATAATTCTCATTCCATCATCATTAATATAACTTTGTGGGAACTCACATCACTAAGGCTCGAATCCATCCAATTGTGTGACGATCTGACTAAGATGCCCTTGGCGAACAAAGAAGAAGATGTAGGATTACCATGTATATGCATGAGGACTCCAAGTGTACCCACATTAATTCTTAGTGCTAGACCACTATGTATGTGGGAATAAAATTCTCGATGGTTTTGATCCCATCTAGCGTCGACCTTAGATAATCGTTGATGCATGATTCTCTAAACCATCAAAGACTTCATTAAGGTGTCTTAAGATAGGATAAAAGAAAATTCTTCAAAAAAATTCAAAAGGATTATTCTTTTCACTACACGGGTAGTGTAGAATCAATTGATGTAATAGACTTAAATAACATTATAATTATTATCATAAAATCTCCCAAGATTTGAAATTTCCATATACCTTAGTTCTTGACAAGGTCTAAGTCTTTCCACAATACAAGAAATGCAACGCTATTGTTTGTCATTATACCTAGTCTCCATGTGTACCTAATTTATTCATATTTTGGGACAATAAATCACCCCTCCCGCTAGTGCGGCCCCTTTCTACTCGAAATATTTTTAATAAAAAAATGAAATTAATAAAAATACGTAATTAAAAATAACTATATTAATTAGAAATAAATTCCATGTCATTGAATAATTTTAATATATCTCTTAGTAATTTAATAAAACATAATAATTAAACTTTTTAAATGTTTGATTGACATGTCGCTTTTGTTTTTAGGAATCTTACTTTCTCTTTATATGATACTTAAGTGGAAGAAACAAATCATGTTTACGAATCTTTGAAAGTATAATAATAATCATATTTTGAAAACACAGTCTGAGGCTCTGCCGAAATTGTTGACCTTTTAGCCACAATTTTCTTCAAATAAATATAATTTTCATTTACCCACTCGTTATTAGAATTATTTTTTTAGAAAACTGTTAAGTAAAAATAAATTAAATATGGAATCTTCCCGAGATGTGAGCAAAAGTCTAAAATCATTCATAATCATTCCTTCAAATTATGATTATAAGAATCTGATCATATCATTTATTAATTAAATAAAATGAATTGGTACTTGATGTATGTGGACAAGTAAATGAAATCTTTGAATTTCTTGAATCCTATCTTTCTTCCATATTTCTTGAGCTATCACAACCATAACTAGATTATTATAATAAATGAGATTAATTACAAACACATTACAATGAAATCAAATTGAAGAATGACTTTTCATGACAACTTGGGTTGTATGTAATAGAAATTTTCATCCATGGGTTTATTTGTTTTAATTGTTACAGCTTTTTGTTAAAGAGGCTATAAGTTTAAATGTAAAGGGTATAAATAATGTACAAATTATTATAAGAAGGTGGGTCTTTTCTTTTATAAACAAAAATATTTTAATCTTGTTGTTTGTTTTCAAATTATTGTTATTATTATTATTAAACTAAATTATTTGAATATCTAGAAATGGAGCATTAAGATTAGTTATGATGGTTCTTATATTGTAGCTCAATATTTCTAGGTTTAGTTCTTCGATACAACAGTTTAGTGTAGGTTGGTCATTAACATTTAGTTTGTTCATGAAAGCATATTGGAGGTGCCCAACAATAGATAACAAATTTGTGGATACCTACAATATATTGGTCTTGGAACTACTAGATGTCTCTTAGCTACTATGCAAACCCCAAATTTTCCATCTCTTAGAAATCCTTTCCATAATAGGAAACAAAATTAGATAGTTAACAAGGTGACAGAGTGAGAAGAAGAATGGATTACTTTCAGCCTAGTTTAATAAATAGAAATTTTGATCTTTTTCTGAGTATTTCTCCCTATCAATTTTACTCAAAATCTAGTAGATTAGAATTGTAAGTTTGAGTTGTGTAACATGTAGAATTTAAGTGTCTCAACGGTTTTTTGGGGCACTCAATCCATTTACATATACAAAAATGCATGTTAAGAAACAAGAAATCATAGTCTCCCCCAAAATTGTATCATTATGGTGAAAAAGACCGAAAAAGATATTACCTAGAGTGTGCTACTATGTTTTAATAATATAAATAGAATATTTATTACTTTCTAATATTCTTATTTTAGTATGGTTCTGATATATTTTCTTGGGTATATTATTTTTTATGATTTTGATTTAAAATGAGGTTAAAAATTGTTGAAAGTGTAGATTTAAGAATAATGGAAAACACAACTAGAGAAAAATTGTCTCATAGAAACAAATCACTTGTTGATCCATTATTCAAAAATAAATTACAATTTATATGGAAAACTCAAACATCAACCAACTCCTAAAATTAAGGACATGATAAAGCACTTGTTATAAAGTTAGGAAACTTCTAACTAATTCTAGAATAATTACTTCTAACATTGTACTTGCTCCAGGAGGATCCTCATGATCGTTGAATATTGATGTCTTCAAAAGGTGACGCAAAGGTCTCCACGTCAAAGAGCTTGATGATAGCTTTCAAATTATGGTTGAACGAAGTCAAAGGGATGTTATATGAGAAAGTTATAGTGATTTCAAGATTTTGAGAAATAGGCAAAAGTTTGGTAGGTGTTGCATATGACAACAACATAGGAGAACACATGGAAGTACAAATGATGAAGTAGAAGTACGAGTTTTGACAGGTGGTGTGACAAGAGTGTGACACATGGCATTCCTGGATGATTTCACAGTATGATGTCACTTCAATATAGCAAGTGATTGGGCAGGTGGTCTAATCATCCACTAACATGTGGCCCGATCATTAGTTTCCATGTCGCAATTCGAGTTGGGTTCGAAAAAAAATGAATTTGACCTCAACATCTCTAAGATATGATGTCAACAACTTAACCATTAGAGAAAATGTAGGACTTATGTGGGAGAATGGGATTTTGTTATATAAAGTTTGTTGAACACTATATGCCGAAATGGGATTCCATGGGTTTGAACCTACGACCTTCCCAAAACCATTATAGTGTTACAACCAATGTTCCAGCGTAATAATGTGTTCGATGGATCACACGAAATCCCATTTTGATTTTAGTTTGAATAAGTATCATAAATTTGCAACAGTCCACCGAATCAAACTTGTGACCCTGCAATATATAATCCATCATTTATTTTCCAATATACCAATGGGTCACTTGTTGTATAATGGTCAAGATAAACTCCTTTTAAGCTTTTTTTTTGTCTTATAGTTTTCTAAAAGAGTGGTTTAGGAGTAAGTTTCAAGTTGTTTTGGGAATAGAAAGCGGTTTTTAGGAAACCACATCCTCTGTAAGAGACTGGTAGACAAATTTGTATGTAGGTTGAAGGTTTGGATCATGTAAAAAAACTTTGCATCGCAATAGAGAGGTCACTCACTTTGAAGTTTTCCCAAAGGCATAGCCCACAATAGGTGAACTCCATTATCAATATCTTTGTCTTGTTTATTATTTCTATTGTTGTTCATTTTCTTTTGTTCGAACTTTCATTTGATGTTTAAGATAACATCGACTCATAATTAAGAAAATTAAGTCATATATTTTTAGATCAGTAACAATCATTTCATTTATTTATTATTCCTAATAATTCCCTTTAATAAAGAAATTAATTTTCTATATACATAAATTATTTCTAAAAATATTAGGCTTAGTCTTTCCAACACGCTTGGTAAATATCTCGACCACATTTTCATTTGTATTACAATATGCCAAGTCAATGTTGATAATTACAGTTACTTGCTTCTTTTCTCCAACATCTTTAAGGATTCTTCTAATTCATGCTGCCTCACAAGAAACACTATAAAATGGTTTATACTTGGCTTACGTAGATGAATGTCAAATAATTGGTTGTTTCTTACTATTCCATGATATAACTCTTAATCCTTTATTGAAGACATATATTATGGTAGACTTCTATCATCCAGATTTCCATCCCAATCTAAATCAGAATGACTTGTCAACTAAAAATTACAATCATTAATTGTATTCAATGCAAAAATTATTAGTTACTTTCAACTATTAAAGGAACCTCTTTATGGCATTCCAATGATTATTGTCGGGGTGATAACCATAAATTTACTAACTACATTTACTGAATATGCAATATTTGGCTTAGCTATAGGGAGATTATTCAAGCTTACCACCAACAATAGATACAAAATACCATCCACCTCTTTTGTTCCATCATAATTACTTGATTTCACATTTTTTTAATGGAGTATACACTAAGTTACATTAATCCATATGAAACTTCTTCATTAATTTCTTTACATATTTACTTTATGTGAGTATGTTCTGATTATTGTCCCTCCATACTTCTAGACCTAAACAATAGTGCAATTTTCCAAGATCCTTCATCTCAAATACTTATGACAATTGTATGTTGATAGTTGCAATCAAGTGAGTAGCACTCCCTATTATAATTAGGTCATCAAGATATAAAGAGATTAGAGCAAGATGTCCATTCTCATCTAGCTTGACATATGAATTAGGATCACTTTACTTTTTATAAAACCAAAATAAAATGTCTATTTTCACATATCATGACATGGATTCCTATTTAAGCCCATATTAATCTTTCTTCAACCTAAAGAGAAGGTGTTATTGACCTTTTTCGCAAAACCCGAGAAGGTGTTATTGACCTTTTTTTTATAAAACCCTTTGGTTGAACAAGATAAATATCTTATTTTAAATATCCATTTAGAAAAGTTGTTTTACATCTAACTGATATAACATCCAATTGTGTTTTTTAGCCAATGCTGCCATTATTCTAATTGCATTATTTTTTTTTTTATATTAGTGCAAAAGTATCCTCATAATCTATGCCTTCCTTCTGTGAATAGCCATTTGCAACCAATGCTTCCTTATATTTGTGAGATGATACCATAAACATACAATTTTAACTTGCAAAACCACTTTGATCCTGTAGGGAATTTATTCTTATACAAAATTGTTAATTACCATGCTTCTTTTTTTTATAACAAAAAAATATTGTTCTTTCTTAGCTTCCATCCATTTTTTTATGATCCTTATCCTTTTCAAAATTTAAAGGTTCCATAACTGAAGTCATTAAAGCATGGCCTTTATATGTTATAGGTGTCTGAATTTTTCATGTTGACCTCCTTGGTGTTACATTTATTTGGGGAGTTTCTTAATCTTTCCTTCTACTTTTTGGAGTATCTACATCTATTTTGAGCATGCTCAGAGTACTTGAAGTTTCCATGATACTTGAAGCTTCAAAGTTTACCTATTCAACAACTTCTTCTTCTTTGAAACTTTCATCATCTTCTTTTGGTAGATATCACACATCATGACCATCCTCTTTTCTCCTTTCATTTTCATATTCATGAAATAAAACATCTCTACTTGCAAACACTTTAATATTGATGGTATCAAACATTTTATAAGCTTTATGAATTGTAAAATAGCCAACAAAAATACATTTGATTGCTTTGGCATCAAGCTTTCCTCTATTTTTTTTGGGAATACGTGAAAATTCCATGCTTACAAGAATTTTGAAATGTATAACTTTTGGTATAAAGTCGTAAAAATATTCAAAAGTTGTTTTATGCTCTAAAATTTTGGTAAGATTTCTATTTTTGAGATACACAACGGTAGTAATGGCTTCAACCAAAAAACACTAGAAAGATATTGACCTTTTATCATGCTTCAAGTACATTCAACCAATGTTTTATTCTTCCTCTTAGCTACTCCATTTTGATAAGGAGTATGTGGAACTATATACAAATATATAATTCCATTACTTTTTCAATACTTGATTAAGATTAGTAAGGTGTACGCTTCCCCTTGATCTGATTTCATAATTTTTATGTACCTTCCTATTTATTTTTAAACATATTCTTGAATGATTTAAAATACTCAAATACATCGCTTTTCTTCTTAATAAAATACGCCCAAGTATATCTAGTGTTATCATCAATTAAGATTAAAAAAAAAATGATATGAGCCACGAAGAGACCTTGTTTGCATAGAACTACATACATCAAAATGAATTATCTCAAGAATTTCACAATTTATTCTCTATTTATGTTTAATAAATTGTTCCCTATGTTTCTTACCCAATGCACAAACTTCATAGTCAAGATGTTCATGATTATAATTTGGAAAACCTCTCACCATTATTTTTCTTAAAGATAAGATCATTAGGATTCAAATGCCCATACCTATGATGACATAACTCTTGATTTGACATGGTTGTGGATGCCAATGCCTTATGACCCTTCCTTCTTATATCAAGCTTGTATAGTCCTCCAAATATTACTCCTATTTCCACAAATTTATAATGGTCCTACATATTCTTCACTACAAATTATGATTTCATAAATTCAACCTTTAAATCAATGATTTGTAATAATGGAGATTAAAATTAGATTCTTCTTTATACCTCGTACATACATAACATTTTTTATTTATTTCTCATATTTGTTAGGCAAAGACACACACACACACACAGAGACATATATCTATATCTATATATATATATATATATATATATATATATATATATATATATATGTATACCCTTGAATTCATGAGATATATTATCTCCCAAATATATATCAACACCATTAGTGTTTTCATAATATGTATCAATCCAATCTCTATTGCAAGACATATTAATTAATGAACAAGAATCAATGAACCCGATATTAATATCATCAGTTTCAATTTATTAAGGAGCATAAAAACAAACAAATTTAGGTCTTTGAAATCATTACTTACTAAGGTATAGTTGTCAACAAAATTTCATATATGTCTTCTTTGTTTGAATTGTTCATAGTTTGTTTTTGGACAATCCCTTACAAAATAACAAATATTACCAATCTAGTAGTAGGCATCATTTTCCTTCTATTTCCATTTGTTCTTGGTTCGGGTGGTGTTCTTTGTTATGAATTTCAATGTGTCTTTCCTCCTTTATTTCTCTCCCATCACTTTCCTCTATATGGTTGTTTTCCTTTGGCTATTAACAATAAATTGGAATTTTGATACCATGATTAAGATTCTTTCTTTTTTCTTCCTCCTACATAAGAATACCTTCAAATTCATCAATAGTAAGTGCCTTCTCCCTAGTAGAAAGACCCATGATTGATATTTGGTATTCATACAGCGTGTCATTTAAAGTAATAGAAATTATATACCTTTTCACCTATATCATTAGGTTTGTCTTTAAGTTATATGATTTTTGAAATGATATTGCTAATACATTAATTCTCCTCCATCTTAATTGAAAGAAGATTACTCTTTAAAAACAATGCTCAATTTTTGTTCTTCATCTCATACAAATCATTGATTCTTTTCCATATCTCATTTGGTGTCTTTCAATCTCTATTATGAGGTATGGTGATGTCTTTTATGAACATTTTTAGGAGCACTTTTTCCTTTGTCTTTCATTTCTCCCAATCTTGAATTTTGCTAACTTAACTTTGTCTCTAGACACAATTGACTAAGCATTATATATTTCCATTAATTTCTGCATCTTAAATCTCCAATTGACATAATTGTCGCATTTAATTTGGTTTTCTCATCTCAATATGATTCTGCTAATCTATTATCCATTTTAATCACACATAAAAAAATAAAAAATTAAAAAAATTAAAAAAATTAAAAATTAAAAATAAAAAAATCCTGCAATTTAAATTGTAAATTACCTTCTCTTATTCAACATTCACTCTCCAACATTGTTCTACATAATCCATGTAATAACTCCACTTTGTCAACCATGATACTAGTGATTGCAACTCCTCACATTGGGCTTATCCACACCAAGTGTCTTCACAAAATCTCTAGGCACCAACTTGCCCCACAAATCCCATATCAAAGCATGCACACTTTAATGAGATCTAACAAGATCCACTCACTCAGTTGGCAGTGATCTACAAAAATGCACTCCAACTCTTCCACATTGTCTCATGGTGTTTTAAACAACATGTAGTATTCTACATGACACCACAACACCTTACGCTCCACATAAAGCATGTACCTTCAGCACACCCCTTTTTATGGTGATTACACACATCACGTTGATACAAATAGTTTCATGGAAATAAGCGTCCAAGCAATTCACACACATTGATACATTTTTGAAGTAGATGGTGCTTTCAAAAATTAAGCACGCAACTGCACACTATGTAATGCATTCACAATGGTGGACAATACCACGCTTCAATACTAATATTTTCTTCTAATGATCTCCAAATTGAATTACAGTGGCACACTCCAACACTTCTTCACACAACATACATATTGGGTAGTGCCTCACAAAAGTCACACAAGTCTCACTCCTCACAATTACTTTCATTGTTAATACCAAATAAGAGGACACAAAGTTAAAAAAAAACTATGTCATAGAAACACATCATTTGATAATCCTTACTCGAAATTGTATAACAATTTATAAGGAAAATTCAAATATCAATCAAACTCCTAAAAATACATGATAAAACACTCACTCTAAACCATTGGGCTTCTAACAAGTTCTTGAATAATGAGTTTTAACCTCCTAACAATACTTTAATTTCTCCATTAATCCTAACATTAAACTCTTAAATCAAAATAACCAAAAATCAAAATCTCATTAAAATAAAATATATTCCAATCAATCAAATAAAATGCTAGAACTTTCCCACCTTTTATTTTATTTATTTTTAATTTACTTTCATTCATTTTTATTAAATAAAAAAAATAAAAATATAAAATATAAATAAACCAAAAAAGTTATTTTTACAACCATTATAAATATAAAAAATAAATTTTTAACTTAATCAGAGCTATAACTATTTTATTTTTAATTTACTTTCATTCATTTTTATTAAATAGAAAATATAAAACTATAAAATATAAATAAACCAAAAAAGTTATTTTTACAACCATTATAAATATAAAAAATAAATTTTTAACTTAATCAGAGCTATAACTAAATCAATACTAAATATTAATAGAAAATTTACTTTGATTCAACAAAATTCAGGCTTAATTATCCAAATAATTAATTTTAAAATATACTTTTTCTTCAATCAAATTGATGTTTAATTTTCCAAATCCTATAAAGTTTTAATCTCTAAAATGTTTTGGATTAGGATTAATTCCATAATGGAATTTGAATTTATAATATAATTTGTATTATGATTTTTTTAAACCAATTAAATTATTTATAATGAGAAAAAAAAATTTATATTTCATTTTTATATTAAATAAGTGTCCTATTTACCAATTAAATATATTTTATTTATTTTAATTTCTTATATGGAAAAGAATAAAATTTTTAACTGAATAATAAAATATATTTCAAAATTTATATAATTTTTTCATGAAATATTTAAAATTTCAAAAGTTATAAGTTGATAATTTAAATCTATTTAACTTTTCTTTATAGAATAACCAAACTCATATTTAAAATAGATAAAAATATAAAAATTAAATATAAATTTTCAGCACAATTAAATTAAATTAAAAATTCAATAACACCTACTTAACCTAACATGAACAAAAAAATTTAATAAAACAAATTATGAATCACTAACAAGTAGATTAACTACTACAAATATTAGTCTTTTGATGGTGTCCATACATTTGTAAAAACTCTCACAAATCGAAAAACTTTGTCAATTTACCTTTACCCACCTAGGACATAAATAAATTTATAGTCAATTTTTTTCATTTGATGTTCTCTTCTTGGTTGATGTATTCTTTTCCCTTAATTTTTAATATGGTTGGGAGAGTTTTCAATATAATTTTCATAGTGATAATTAATTAATTTTTTAATTTAAATGAATTATAGAGTAGTGTAACCTAATGATATGTAATTGGGGATGCAAATATGTAAGATAGAGATTTATTTATTTGGAAATATGGTTTGTAATTATAAGGGAGTGTAACCTAATTTTGGAATATATATGCATTTTATTTATAGAATTTTTAGATGATTATGTAAATTTTAAATTTTTTTAAGAGTAGTGTTTTTTTGGTAAAATATAATGAATGTGTTATTTTTAGTGTACATGTTGATTATTTGAATGATGGATTTTTTTTTAAAATCTTGGTCAAAATACATCTTTATCATGTCCAATATATCACCTCGATCGGGGCGAGGAATCTTACATCAAAGAGTGCTTTAACAAAATACCTGATCATATTTTATCAAGGACCCATGGACAATGATGAAATTTCCTTAAATAATATATAAAATTACAAAAAATAACATGGAAAATAGAGAAATTGAGAAGCATTTGAAAATGGAGGTTTTGATGCTTTTGCAACTTAAACTACTAGTTTTGTCATTTGAACCTAAATCTAAAACAACCAATCTAACAAACACATAGTTTGGAATTCTCAAGACTAAATATCCCACATAAAAAAATAAAATAAATAAATAAATAACATGAACACGTTATGAGAATGCACATTTACTCTAAAGCATGTGCATGTTAAAAAGTGTGTGTGTGTTCCTATAGCATGCATAATCTATTTAAATTAAATTCCTAAAGCTTAGCGCATGTTGAAATGGGTTCACATTACCCTTTCCCCTTTTCCCAATGCACATGGTATTATAGAAGATACCCCTCTTTCCTAGTTCATATGATGTTGTTTAGGGCCATTAATTTAACACATTTATTGAGTTCCTAAGGCCTCTTCATTCCTCCCCCAACTATGAAAATGTACTAAGTCCCATTCTTATTATACAAATCATACTAATATTGTCCATATTCATAGCTATAAGCCTTTTTAATGTCAACTGAGTAGGATAAATATTCATTTTGGGCCTAATTCCATTATTTCTACTTTTAGGCATGTTCGGAGCCTTGACTCCCATATGTTCTATAAAGCACTCCTAATGGCATATATATCACCTAGAATAAAAATATCCTTTCGAAAGCGTTGGTATGGTTATGGTTATGGTTATGGTATAGTATGGAGATTTTGTGGAGTTCATAGCACTTTCAAATGTCCTCCTTTGACTTCTTCTTACATTATTCATTTGCAACTTGGGTTAGATGTCCTAAGTTATGATATTTTTCATTTGCTTTTCTTTTTGTGAGATGGGACCACCTTTACCATGCTTCTACTATAGTGATTTCATGGACCCAAACTCCTACTTATGCTTCTCCTTAAATTTTGTTTGATTTTGATAGCATATCAATAAGTGTCTCTCAGTGAGGAGATGTCCAACAACTCCACCTTTATTTTTTGTGTACATGTGTAGGCCATTATGGTACTTTTGAAGGAGGTTTTACTTAGAGTCATTAGTACCTAAATTCCAGAGAAATATATGGAATATATTGGTGCACTTTGGTACCATTTGGTCTCTCCCCTAGCAAAAAATTATCCATCTCATTTACCATTCATCATAGTTTCGAACATGGTGGAATTACTCGTCAAGGGAATCAATGAAAGTTTTTCTAGTGGGTTCTTCCATAAATGTTGTAGAATCATCTAGTTGATCTCTCTCCTAGTAACTATCTAACCAATATTTGAAATGAGGAAGGGACTTAAGGATGTAAAGTTTATTTTTTTATTATGGAATTGTTTTTAATAGAGTGATGACCCCTTAATGGTTTAACTATTTTTCCAAATCAACTACTTCTATATAGCCTTCAAAAAAAAGAATCTCAAATTTAAAGTTTACTTTAAAGTATGTTGCACCTCCAAAATGACTTCATGTCAAAAGTGTCTCTAATTCCATTGAAAATAATTAAAGGATATAGATGAAGTTATTTATCATCTCATTCCATTAATGAATGAGGGATTCCTTTAGAAAAAACTTGAGAGGATAACTCTATCCATTATCTCTCTTTTCTTATATCATGGGAGGTCACTTGGGTTAGTAAGAGTGATCTTCCCTAAACTTAGTTAGTCGATACCAAACTCCTTAAACCATAACCTTGTTGACATGTATAGGGAAAAACCAAAGAGTAGATTGATCTTATACTATTTATGTGGAATACTTAAAGAACAAAATGAAGGAAAAAACATAAAGGTAAACACACATGGATATTGTAGAGAGAACCATAGTATAGTTAAGCCCAAATTATATTAATGAATGAAAGGGAAAAAACTATAGACTACAAAGCAATGAAAACTAGCTATAATGGTAGTAGTTTATATCTAAAGAAATATGCATTAGCTACACTCATTGGAATCAAGGCATTACAAGATAACACAACTACATTTTAATATAAAGTATGATACCCTAATATGAAAAAAATCCTAAATATCCAAAATCCTATCCCACGGAATTGATGTTTTAAAAGTAATGTGGGCCCCAAGGAGACTATTTGATATGCCAAATTCCTGGGGTGCGACGTTTTCATAGAAGCTATGTTAAAGGAATTTCGTTGATCTTTAGAAATATTAATCCATGCTTTATGTGTTTGGTAGGACACCCAATCAAAGAATACATAGCGTATGCCATCTATAAAAAATGCAAGGGAATGTTTGAAAATTGTTCCATAAGTTTGTGACTTGGAAAATTATAGTAAGTCTATGACGATGATAGTGTATGCCATCTATAAAAAATTCAAGGGAATGTTTGCAAATTGTTCAATAAGTTTGTGACTAGGAACATTATAGTAAGTTTATGAGTATGTGCCATTCTGAGCCAATGAAATAGGTGGGTGGCCAACAATATCAACCTAGAGGCATCTAGTTGTTCACACCGTATTACTAGTATTGACTCTTTCTTTTCTACACTAAGTAGAGGAATAAGAAAAATATATGATGCAGATAAATTTGCATTTATTGTTGTTCATTTATTGTGTATGGTATTATTGATGATGTTTACAATGTACCAAATCTAAGTGATAACTTTTTGTCTACACCAAATCACAAAAACTAATAACAATTTTAGATTTGGCATGATAGGTTTGTTGTGAAATATATAAATAAGTATTTTTTTGTTTTTGTTGATACTATTCCCCACCCTAAATATTTCTTCCATAATTTCTTTGATTCTCTAAAAAAGGAAACAAGATCCCACCACGCTCATACTAAGGACTATTTATAGAAAAATGGTTTGACATGAAATGCTAGAACATTTGAACTTTAGGAGCGCAAAATTGCTAATTCTATTAAATATGGTCCACAGATTTCCCAAATTAGTTCCTCTAGATGGTTTTTTCTAATAGCCATGTACTTAGTGAGCATCAACAAGAGGCATTTGAGAAAGGAAATTCTTAGAAAGAGAATAATTTGTTGGAACTTATGAATATTTAGTTTTGTACTATGAATCTTGAAATTTCCTACATGGTTCATAGTCCATTTTGAACTTCAGTGGCGATTTTTCAAGATTCACTTGGGTATATTTCTTGAAGAATTTTTTAGAAATTCAAGGAATATTTTAGGGCATTGAATAAAAGCAATATTTTTGACCTATGAAATGCTTGAGGATTGTAATGGATGAGAGTATATGATTTGGGAATTTGAAAGCTACTTATCACATAATGGTATCTCATGAAAAAGATAAATCCCTTATTCTCCATAGAAGAATGTAGTTGTTGAGAAGAAGAATACAACTTAGATTGAGATGGATGGATAGTTACTTAAATTAAAGGCAATGATGACCATTTTTTAGGTAGACATTTTTCTCTTCTCAAATTTCATTTGAAATAGAATATTGATAAAGTAGTGTGGAATGTGACTACTATAGAAAAATAAAATGGAAGGAATTTTTTAATATTGCATATTAAAACCTTTGTATGTGTGTTTTTGGCTCACATTTTGGATCATAAATGGAAGAAGCTAGATCCCAAAGGTCATACTTGTATCATGGTGGGTTATCTTGAAGAGTTGAAATATTTTAAACTATTTTATCAAGTCAAATATGAGGTGATGGGAGTAATATAAGATATGCTATATGGGAAAATTTTAATTACTAATCAATAAACCTCTTCTTCAAGTAACATTAATAGAAATCGATTTTTTATTGTAAAATCAACTACGAGACAATATTTTAAAAATAAATCAATTGATATGGACAAAATTCTTATATAAGGATCTCCTTCATATGAAGATCATTATCTTAAGTAGGTAACTATGATTATTCACATGAAGCTCATTATCCTATGTAGTTAACTGTGATTATTCAATATTCCAACATTGATGCACAAAATGCATTTAATGAAATGAATACTCCAAATCAAAGATAACAAATACATAGTGCAATAATGATGCATGTGTTAGAGGTATGTGATTTGGAGACATATGGAGATACATGTGATCAACTTGAAAGAGAAAATATTATGGATGAAGAGTATGGACTTAAAGCTATAACCATATGAAAATAATGTTATTCATTACAAGTGGATCTACAAAACTAAGTTCATGTGAGATGTTGTTTCTAAGAGACACATGTGAGATGTTGTTTCTAAGAGACACATGAATTTATTGATAGTAAAGTAAGAAATTGAATACATGTATACCTTTTTTTTGACTAGGAAAATTATGGCTGTCATTTTTCCTATCAGAAAATCAAAGAATCAATAAATGAAGCATTCATACATTCGATGTTGCCTAAAGATGACATTGCAATAATTTAGCATATGTGATCATAAGTCAATATCTTAATAAAAGACACGAGAACAAAAAAAAATCATGATAAATCAATCCACAAGAACATATATGTATGGAACCAAACTATAACTAACTCCCACGATGCTTAGAAGAAATATTCAACTTTAATTATCTAGGCTATGAAATGGAGTACTTGCGATCTACCTCAACCTATGCACTAGTGGAATTCCATGGTCAGCTCAAATGACCAGTTGAATACTCAATCAACTCTCTTAGTCAACTATCAATTTCCAACCGACTATCTCATTTATATATAATTTTAAACAATGAAATTTCTTTATGAACATAAATTTATATACAAAAATCAATTTGCATTGATAATGTTATCTACAAATTATGTCTATTATTAGTCCCTGCCTGGGACTAATAGCGATCGATCGATCGTTGACCTACCATTACTTGATACTTTGATTGGTTTTTTTTCGTGTTTTCATATTTTAACCTAAGTTTGATGCTCCCAATTTTATTCAACAAAATTTTACCCAAAGTTTTTGGTTTGGCAAACTATTGAGGTCTTATTGCAGCCTTCACGTTGCCCGATGCAAAAATATTGAGGCAATCTCATATTATCCAAAGTAGGTTGTGGTTATTTTATCCATATCACTTGTTCAATGAATTTTGATGTAAAAAGTTTATTTTATTTTGCACCCTTTTGCATGGTAGAAAAAAATCATAGGGGCAAATTTGAGTTATAGATAGGTATGGAAAACTTTCATGTTTAGAGAATAATTAGTTATTTTTTTCCAATTTTAAATCTGGAAAATATATAGTTAATGTTATTTTTTACATTTTAAATAGTAAATAGTAAAAGTATAATATTAATTTTACTTTTTATTTTATAAAGATCATCAAATTGACTTTTCTACTGTACGTTTTCTAAAATTAAATAATATATAATTTATTTTATTTTTTTATTAAAGAATTTTTTAATTTTAATTAATTAAAATATTATACTTTTATTTTTCCCTCTTTAACCTTGATATATTTTTAATGTATTTTACATCTTAAAAAACAATCATACCCTTAATGTTTAACTATATAAAAAAAGGATATATAACAACCTACAATGTTGCTTTTTAAATTTATTGTTTTTTCTTAATTTTAAATAATTAAAAAGTATGACTATTTTATTAAAAAAATATTTTTAGAACTATGGAAATGAGAAAAGGCCTATGACAATTTATAAAATAATTAATCAAATTTAATAAATGATAGGGAAAAATGTGAATACTGCGGCAATACAATTTTATCCAAAGTTCAGAGAGAGAGCCAAAATACTTCCAAGCTAGTAGCCCATTCGAGGTCCTTTCCACATGTATATCAACGCTCCTTCCACATGGCTATTAGCATGCAAGGCCCCTTCCATATGGCTATTAGCATGCAACTCTGGTATGGTATGGTAAAAGATAGTCGCCGCCTGTCCAGAAGAGTCTGCAAGATTACAATTGCAGTCCTTGAACGTGCTCTGTTATCTACAAGCTTGAGTCCCTTGAGTCTGCAAGATGCCATTGAGTCGCTTGAGTCTGCAAGATGGCATTATGGAAGGCAGTAGCATTGTAGTTTGCGACCTGACAGACCTGGTATGTATCAGACTATCTTTATGTATTTGGGCAAACTTCAGATGCAGCTAACTCCGGAGAAGTACCTTACTTGTTATTTACTTGTTATTTTGTGTTATTACGCTCGCTGCTACTTGTTATTTACTTGTTATTTTGTGTTATTACGCTAGCTGCAAGGGATCTACCTGCAGAGGATCATGGAGAACCTGTTAATTTAAAGCATAAATTTAGCACCGTGGCTTCAAGGTGAAATTACCAAAACCTTAATTAAAAACTCAACGAGAAATGCATCCATTTTGTGCTTTAATTTCCTCTGCTTTTAAATGCATCGTTTTTTTTTTCTTTAACTGTTTTTATTTTTATTTACTGCAGGCCATATTGAACATGAAAAACTTACTCAAAAACTCAACGGTAAATAACGGTAAATGCCTAATTTAGTATTCTCATTTAGTATTCTCAAGATCTTTAAGGTGTTTTGGTGCATTCTAGAGAATGAGCCTATTCTGCAAAACTGGAAAAGTAGAGTTTTTATTGAATTACAATTTCATATTTTATTATAATTTAAGTTTATTTAAATGGAACAAAACTATTGGGTGCTCAAAAAATTGATTATACTGTAGAAAAGTCTGTTTTCTACATTGTGTATAGTAAACTGTAACAAAGAAAACATCTTTCAAATCATTAATTAAATGCAATTTATAATTAGGAGGTTTTTCAATCACATACCTGAACTGCAAGCAAAGGAAAAGACTGGTCGTCTGCACAAATAGAATGGTTCAGAGAAAACAACGGTTCCTGAATATGGCGAGGACTTTTGTGAAGGAGAATCTGTAAATTGGGCACCCTCGTCATTGCATTCCATGTTTAGAAAACCCTCGGGAGAGTCGACCAATCTGCCAGCTAAAAGGTAGAAATGAAAGGGCACCATTTCTAGGCTCATGGATGAATTCGTTCGGAAGTAGTGGTGTACCACAAGCCTCCATACAAAGCCGTCGTTCTTCGACTTGAATCTGCTTTGCGCAGAAATGTCCAAATCAGATATATATGATGCGGTGTGCAGTTTTGAGTGGAAGTTTTCAGCTTAATTGAAGTGAAGCCCGGAATTGTTCATTCCAGCCTCCTGGTATTCCATTTCATACCTCGAAAAGTAAATTATCTGACTTGAATTGTTCCCAGCATCCATTTCTCTGAGATTATGAAAGGATGTACCAGTGAAAAACAAATTATATCATATTAGAGGAGTTACACCCCGGATGGGGAATGAAAGACTAAGGAAGGTAGAAAACAAAGGAGGTAGTCCTCTAATCCTCTAGCTGGACCTGTTTCAATTACTAAGGAAAGACTGTCAGAGAACTCGATGCACCACTCCTAATAGATGCCCCGAGAACAAAAAGGTAGGACAATCGGCCATGAGAAACATATCAAACTCGAATCACGGGGAGATTTTACGATCAGAGAAGCTGTGGGATCAACACAGCAGTTGTTGTAGTGAAAAAACACCAGGTAGAGGATCAGAGAAGCTGTGGGATCGACACAACATTTGTTATAATGAGAAAACACCAGGTGGAGTGCACACGTGGTGCATGCATATCAGGCATGCTACCCAAAAGTTTTTTACTCTTTTACCTTCTTAATATTTTATTTCAATTATTAATATTTAATAATTTATTTTATTTCAATTATTAAGATTTAATATTTTATTTAAATAAATAAGTAAATATATTAAAGATTTTTGCAGTGACTTGAATTTATTAATATTTTATATTTTATTTAAATAAATAAGTAAATATATTAAAGCTTTTAGTAGCGACTTGAATTTGGATTTTCTTGAATTGAATCTTTGGATTCACTGGAATATAGTGTTCCTAAAGAAGCAGTGATGCATTTAATTTCTTCCGTGTGAGTTATCATTATAACATGCATACATATTCTCTTTTACAATCGTCAGCAACAAGAAGAAACGATAAGCTCAGAAAGACAATTATAAAATTAATGACAAGCGAGCCAGCTGCAATTTGAAAGGCCTCATAATGCCAAGATTCCAAATTGAGAAGATCCATATTAAGACTCTTCAAAAAATCAGTACAGGTTCCTTACTCTTCGCAACTAAAAGGGTTTAAGCTCGAACTCCATTTCCATGGTTTCAACAACAAATGATCTTGTCTACTCATGAGACTTGACTTGTTTTTTCTTCTTATAATAAACTTATGAGAATCATATATATATATATACACACTTTTCCTTTCAAATTATTATATTTAATATTTATAAATTAGTGAAATATATTAAAAAAAAAATTACATCTATTTCATAAAAATAATATTATAGTTAAAAACATTTAATTGAAAAAACAATACTCTATATATATATATATATATATATATATATATATATATATATATTATTTTAATGAAATATATTTGCGTTAGACGTTTTGATGGGTGGTCATATGCTCTAAAGTAATTAGAGGTAAAAAAATGTGTGAATCTGATCGTTAAATATTATACTTTCCAAAAATATTTTAACAAGAGATTTAAATAAACTATTTGAATATTTATGTTACCTAACTTCATATATATTAATATATAGAAAAAAAAATTAGTTGAACTTATATATACACTATTTAGTATTCAAAAATACAATTTAAACAACTAATTATATTTTACATTTTAAAAGAAATTACACGTGAATTTGATCCCTCTCAGCTCATGTCAGATTTATACTTAAAAAAAGCCTATGCTAATATATTTAAATGTCTTCTATCATAATAAATAAAATACATATTTTAATATTTTATGATATGTCGTATTCTAATAAATAAAATAAATAATTTTATATTTTATAACTCTAAATAACTTTATATATATAGTCCTGTCTTTTCCAATGTTATTGTACTAAATTGAAAAATAAAAATAGCTTTATTTATTCTCAAAAATTCAAAGTTATTATTGTAATTTTTAATAAATTTTATTAAAGAAATATATATTAAAAAAGCTCTTTTTCTACAAATTATTACGTTACCCTTCAAGTATATCCAAGGATGGGTATCTATTTCATGAACATCGTTATCGGAATGGTATTTAGTTTCATGAAAAATGATATGATTAAATATAAAAAGAAAATGGGTATTTTTATTTATTTTTTAGATTTTGGGATATATTTTAAAATTTATATGGTAGATTTTGTAGATTTTTGGATATTCTAAAGTTTTAAGGGTATGTGAAACGTTAAATAACTTATCTAGCTCTTTAATAAACATGTAATTGGTTCATTTATAACCTTTTTAAAATGTTTAAAAAAATTATAATAATAATAATAACTAATATAGATGTATCTGATTCTCAAAAAAATTTCATTCCATTAAAAATAATAAAGATAAATAAATAAATCCTAAAATCTATACTTGAGTTTTAAAAATAAATGCAAAAAATTGGTTTATTGTAAAGTGAAAAAATTGTGCATAAGCAAAGAGGCTGAAATGAATTTTAAGAACATCTGAATTTTGGACTTCGAATATAACAAAATGTTTTGGTTTATTGGAGATGATTGTAATGGCTCAAAAATTTGATTGGGATAGAATCTCTACCCTGAAGACATTTGAAAATAAAATAAATAAGGCGGGCAACAAAAGTAAATAAATGAATCTTAAAAACTACCAGTGATGAACAAACTAAACCTAAGGTCTAACGAATCCGAATAATTTTGAAGTATCATTAAATCATCAACATAAGCTCGAACACACTTACTTCTATGACGAGGAGGTTGTGTTTGTCACTTTGGAGGGGGCTCCGTGCATCAACAGTCATCCGTGTTGAGAATAATAACAGTGTGGGATAAATAGTGTCCAGTCTTAATCCTGCTTTGTATGGTCTTAAATTTAGTTATTTAAAATTACTTTGGAAGTCAATATTTCACCTATGTAATAAGAAGACTGCTTTTGAGTTTGTTTTTAAAATTTTTGGTTAAGTATTAAATTTAAAAAGAGAAAGGTGTGCAGAAATATTAATTTATGCTTATGAAGTTAGGATTTCCTGACATATTAACCCGATAGCATTTTTGTTTCAGCCACTACAGTAATAATCTACAGTTAGTGTCTATCAACTGAGTTACAGAAGGGGCCATTTATAATATCAATCTTGGAGGTTTATTGCTTATCGAAGCAGACCTGCGAATGCTAGTAAAATAGATCTCCCATATCTTGTTGTTCTTGCATATCTGATATTCCATATTTTAAATTATCACAATCCATAACAGAGATCTGCATTAGGCTTGTGATAGTTATTATAAAAAGAAGGGACAAGGGATCTGCACAGTCCTTTGGATAAGCAGGAACGATAACTTTAGTACCCTTTCAGAAGGATGGTGCAGACATCAAGCAAGGTGACCAAAATGAAGTGTATTTTCAAGAAATAGCAGAACTTCGGCGGCAGGACAAAACATTCATATAGCAACCTCACTCGAAACCCTTCATTCCATGATCCATCAGATCGTGTTGCAGGACAACACCTTCCATCAATTTTGAGATTGTATCCTACACCGATATGCTAGTCAAAATATTTTTTCTGTAAGCTTGTAAGAGAATTGTATTGGCTCAATTTCATGCCCAATCCTCAATACAGGCACCATGAACGATCCTTTCAAGGTTGCAAAATCACCGGAGAGCCACAGGGAGATGAATAGGGATGGATGTAGCCATCTCGGAACAACTTTTCTGATGTCTTTGTATTTCTGCATGCTACAAAACAAGTTGCACAAAGCGTTTGTACTGTGTTATTGTGGCAGACGCAGACCCCGGCAGGGACTACAGCCACGGCAGTGGTTCCCTTGTTACATGTAAAGCTATTATTATCTTAACAAATTAAATTTTTTTGGTCTGATTTTTATTTTAACTCTCTCCCCCTATATTATATTATAAAAAGCATAATATTGAGAAAATAATATTATTTCACTTCACTCGTTTTTTTAAATAAATACAATGGCTGCATTAATAAATATTAACTAAAACGGTAAACTAAGTTGGATACATACATATTAATCCAACATTATCAACCCACTTTTATTTATAAGGAAAGTCTAATTCACACTTTCGACTTACCATGGCAATATTCAATATTAATAAAATTGTATTGATTAGTCCATTTTTGTGGAGTACATAACATTCTTAGTGTAGACAATGAATTTTGTTTTTAATATTTAATTATTGAGTAATTAGGAGTTGTATCATAGTAATTCCCGATAATTATGAATTAATTAATAGTAATTATAGATTAATTAATATTAAATAATTAGTTAAAGTAATTCTTTATATTCATTAATATTTTCTTATTTTATGTAATATTTTAAGATTCATAACAACTAAAGGATTAGCAAACACCAAATTCATATGGTTGAGGTAAAAACATAATTAATAAATAAAATTTCATACATAATTAATAGTTTAAAATGAAATCTTATCTTTAAATTATTTAGGATATTATATGTTTTGATTTTTTATGAGTATATTTTCAAATTATTTGTTTTTCTAAAATTTAATTTAAATATTTTTAAATTGATTTAAGTTTTTTAGTCTATACGATCTAAGTGTCCTGAGGATTTTTCAGAGAATTGAATATATTTATGCATTCAAAATTATAATTCAAGTAATCGAAATTTATGATCTCACCAATAATTATATCATGGGATTCTTGTGAAAGCTATTCAACTTAAGGTAATCTTGTACTTCATCAAATTCAATTTTGATTCATTATGTTTAGTATTTATATCCAACCCTTCAAAACCATTGAAGGTGTAACACTACCTACCACTCCCTTGAATTATTATGGGTTGTAGGAGGCGTTGCTCACATATTGGTTTTAATTACTCAATGTTTCACAATGCACAAGGATTCCAAGTGTCATTTCCTAAAAAAAATGGAACTTTGATATTAACGTCATCATTATGTTTAATTTGATGAGATCCTTCTAGTCAACTATTCTGTTGCACACACTCAAGAATCATAGAGTACATATGCATGCATATATGAAACAGATAATGGTTCATATCTTTAATATTAGTTATCTTGTGGTTCAGCAATTTGACCATAATGAATGAAAACTTATAGTGTGCTTATATGTGTGTGTAGTACTAATCGAGTCTTCATCATGCATCAACAAGTATGCAATTTAAATTAAACATATATATATATATATATATATATATATATATATATATATATATATATATATATCCAACAAGTAAATATCTATAACAACAAAAGTATATGTGTGTGCGGGTATATATTCTTGCAAAAAAGGATTTCCCACCAATATTTCAAAAAATATAATTTGCAACATAGAAGTATTATTTGACTTAACATATTATAATATATTTATCATTAACATATAACTTCGATTAAATCTATAAGCTATCTATAATATATATATTTGTTCTATATGCGTATAAGAGTCACTATATAATTATCCACAAATTATTTTAACTCATATACCATCAGGTACTTAAATCATATGCATGACTCTTTTCATACTTCAATTTAATTATATAATATATATAGTATATAAGAACGAGTACACCCACTCGTCCTTCATAGTAATATGGTTTATCAATATTCCACACCATGTGAATGGACATGTTTATTTACATATGAAAGTAATGTATAAACAGCTATTAATACATAATCCAATGGTGGACAAACATATAAATGGATGCAAAACCAATATAACACAGTATGTGGTATATGCATAATCCACTTTTCCTTGTAACTAAATATGTATATTTGCAAATACACAAATGTACAAGTAATAAATTCATATGACATATTCCCTATGCACAAAATTTGTTGAGAAGGAGGAAACACTTGTTGTGGTTACTGAATAAGGCTTGATATATCAGTAGGAGCCTCGGATATTATATGTTGTGTAGTTGAAATAACAATAGGAGTTTCAAGTACGTTATGTTGCTCTAGAGCACTCGTTGTAGTCTTAAGAAATTATTCCCACTGTGTTGATGCCTCGAAAATCGTTTCCTCAACATGGGGGAAAACCACCCAGTCTGGACCTTGGTTGGCAGATCCTTTTCCGTTTGGAGTAGTGGCTCCGACTGGGGATAATGGGACCAATTTCCCAATATATTTAATGCTTGTGCTAATGGGGTTCTATATATTTGGTTTTAAAGTAATGTCTAAGCTAAAAGTAATCTAATATTAAATAACAATCACATGCATTTCATCTAATTTAAGCACTATTTAAATAGAAATTTTTAGGTCCCTATAATACTAGTGATTCCCCCATTACTATTGTCATTGTATCCCTTATTGTTATTTTTCTGCCCCTATTTTCCCCATATTCTTATTATTGTGCCCCATAGAATCCCTTTATTGTTATTTTTGTGCCTTTATGTTATTATTGTTAGGTCGACTTGGTTATACTGTGACCCATTAGACTCCTATATATAGAAAGGAGATTTTGTCATTTGAATGATCCAAGAATTTTTCATTTGTGTAATGTAAAGGAGGTTTCCCCCTCGAAGAGGCTGAATTCTAAGGCATTGATCTATCTTTTCTATCTTTTTTTGAGTTGGTTTCATAATATTTGGTATAAGATCTTTGGATTCTAGGGTTTCGCTGCTCCAAAAAGGTCATCGTGGATTGTTCACTATAACTTTGCATATGCAATGTTTCAGAAGCTAAAAACAAAACCCATTTGAGATGAAATCGGTCTGAACCTTGGCTCCGAATTTCAGATCTTGTGTCGCTATATTTTAGGAGATATAATATGAGGAAGTTAGGGTTTTTGTAGACCCCCAAATTACATTCCAACCAGGTCACCTTGGGAAAATTGTCATAACATTTGCTTTGAAGATCAGATTGAATTTTCATAATAATTTACAGAAATAGGACAGACTTTAGTTTTTTTGGGTACCATATTCAGAACGTAAGGTTGAAACAGTGACCCACGGCACGTCGTACAAGTTCGCTCTACTAAACTAGTCTATGCTCATGTCATCGTGGGAGATTTGGCATAACTATTCATTGGAGAATAGAATCTTGATCAGGATTATCGGGTTAGAAATATTACTCCGAGGGTTACCATAGGAAGCAATTTCAGACTTGGGAGATCCAAAATTACAGAGATACATCATATTCAATATCGAGCTCCTACAAAGTGAAAAAATGTGTGTAGTTTTTTTAAATTTTTGCATAAGCTTGGTTTGAAAAATTAGTTTGAAGGAATTCAAAGGGCATAGTGAAGAATTATTATCGGTAATTGATGCCCTGAAGAAAGAAAATGGAAACACCTAGTAAGCAACCTCAAAGCTCTAGCATGACTCATGATGAAGAGGAAGAAATGCAACATGATATATCAAAATTACGAGACCAAGTGCAACAAATTTCACTTGCACAAAAAGTAACAGAAAATAAGATGGATGGTTTCAAAAAAGACGTAGAAACTAAGATGTATGGTTTATAGAAAGGTGTGGAAGCTAAGATGGATGGTTTAAACAAAGGTGTAGAAGCAAAGATGAATGACGTGGCAGCTAAGATGGATGGCATGGAAGCTAAGATGGATGATTTAAAGAAAAACATGGAAGATTTGTGGACAAATTTGAAGCCAAATTTGACAAAGTTTCTACAAGAAATGCTTACTAATGGCGAAAGGGTAGTAAATGAAACTCATGATGAGAACAAAATAAATGTTAATCATGATTTCATAGACTCTAACATTGGATCGAAGAACCAGCATGTTCCAAAGATCAATATGAGGAAGTTTGATGGCAAGGATCCCGGAGCATGGATACTACAGATGGAGCAATTTTTTGATCTCCATAATGTGCAAAACACACAAAAGGTACGCATTACAACTTTATATTTGGAACCAAATCAGTTTGTATCATATCAATGGCTTTTCTCTCGTAAACAAATTGTCACTTTGAATATTTTTACGAATGAAATGATAGCGCATTATGAGGATACAAAAAGTAACACTTTAGCCAATTGATAAATCTTAAACAAAAGGGTTCAACGATGGAGCACATTGAGGACTTCCAAAAATTGAATATAAGGGTAAAAGATATTCTAGAGGAGCATAGGATTGATGTGTTCATAGAGACTTTAAAAGATAACATCCAACATGAGGTTCACCTTTGGGAACCAGATTCATTGGAGAAGGCATTCAGGTTGGCAAGAAAAATGGAAAGCAAAATTATGGCAACAAGGGATCCTACCACTAGCAATCATAGAGATGGAAGTGTTACTACCCCTAGCCATCCACAACCTACAAGGTTGACACCACAACAATTGGAAGACAAAAGAGAAAAAGGGATTTGTTACAGTTGTGATAGCAAATACATTAAAGGTCATAAGTGTGTCGAGAAGAAATTATTTTACATACATTGTGAAGAGGAGGAATAAAAGGAACAAGAAACGTCAAAAGAAGAGGATATACACCAGGAACAAACCCTAAAAAAGAAGAAATGAATCCGACCATATCTTGTAAGGCATTGGCTCGAATTACCACTCCTCAAACTATCAAGATAGAAGGGCATATCAAGAAGAAAAAGGTAATAGTGTTGATTGACTCGGGAAGAACCCATAATTTTATTCATTGTTAGATAGCCAAGGAATTGAATTGCTTCATATATCTAGCACCAGAGTGTCAAGTGATAGTTGCAAGTGGAGGAACCATAAATTTCTTAGGAAAGTGTCATATTATCAAGCTATCCATGGGAGAATATGTATTGAATAGCCCAATGCTTTCCATTCCAATGGGTGGTGTTGATGTTGTACTAGGAGTCCAATGGCTACAATCCTTGGATCCAATAGCTTTAATTTTCAAGAACTTTTCATGAAATTCTCTTTAGAAGGAAAGTAAGTTGAATTAAGGGGTATCATAGGGAAACTGAGAAAGATAATCAACTCTAACGGAATGACAAAGCTTCTAAAAAAAGAATAATGAGGCATAATTTCATAATTATGTTCACTAGAGGTTCCCACATCGAAATCATCAATTTCTCCAGATCTCCAAAAAGTGTTGGACAATCATTCCAAGGTATTTGAGACTACAAAAGGCCTCCCGCCTATTCATGATCATGATCATGGAATTAATTTGATTCTAGGAAGTGTTCCTCCAAACATCAAGCCTTACAGATATCCCTATGTCCAAAAGAGTGAAATTGAACGTATGGTTGCAGAAATGCTAGAGGTTGGTATAATTCAACCTAGTCAAAGTTCTTTCTCTACTCTAGTAGTATTGGTTCACAAGAAGGATGGATCATGACGCATGTGTCCAGATTATAGGGAGCTCAACAAGCTCACTATTAAAGATAAATTTCCCATTCTTTTCATTGATGAATTATTGGATCAATTGCATGGATCAATTTACTTCACCAAGTTGGATCTTCATTCAGGATATCATCAAGTCAGAATGAAGACTGAAGACATTCCAAAAACAACATTTAGAACTCATGACGGTCATTATGAATTTTTGGTCATGCCTTTTGGCCTTACTAATGCACCTTCTACATTTCAAGGTTTGATGAATTCCATTTTCAAACCCCTCCTTAGAAAACTTGTGTTAGTATTTTTTGATGATATACTAATCTACAGCAGGTCTTGGAAGGATGATGTCCAACATGTTGACATGGTGCTCAAACTATTGGAGGAGAAACAATTATATGCAAAAATCTCCAAATGTTTCTTTGGAGTACAAGAAGTCGAATATCTAGGTCATATTGTATCTCATGAAGTTGTTAAGGTAGACCCTAGCAAAATTAAAACCATTAAGGAATGAAAAATCCCCACATCCATAAAGCATCTACGAGGATTTCTTGGGTTGATAGGGTATTATCGCAAGTTTGTTAAGAATTATGGGAGAATAGCAGCACCTCTAACAACATTTTTGAAGAAAGATGCATTTTCATGCACTCCAGAAGCAACGAAGTTCTTTGTACATCTTAAAGAGACAATGTGCCAAGCACTAGTCTTAGCTACACCGGACTTCACAAAATCCTTTATTGTGGAATGTGATGCCTCAGGAAATGTAATTTGTGTTGTTTTAATGCAAGAAGAAAGACCCATTGCTTTCGAAATTCATCCAATCAAAGGAAAGTATTTACATAAAGCTATTTATGAGAGGGAAATGTTGGCAATACTACATGCACTTAAGAAATGGCGACCCTACCTAATGGGAAGACACTTAAAAGTAAAAACAGATCATGATAGTCTTAAATACTTTTTAGAACAAAGATTATCTTCAGAAGAGCAGCAAAAATGGGTCACAAAGATGTTCGGTTATGACTTTGAAATCATTTACAAAAAAGGGAAGAAAAATGTTTTGGCAGATGCACTCTCAAGAAAGGATGAGGATGTGGAAGCATTTCTTTGTGCCATTTCTATTATCCAACCAGATTGGATAAATGAATCAAGGGATGAATGGAAGAATGACGAGGAATTGTCGGCACTCACTCAAAATATACAACAAGATCACAGTACATCTGATACATTTAGCTGGAAAAATGATTCGTTATAGTAAAAGGATCGGTTATACCTATGCAAGAAGTCCCAACTGAAACAAAATATTCTTAGGGAATTGCACATCTATCCCTTAAGAGGGACTCAGGTTATAAAAACCTTCCACAGGGTTAAGAAGGATTTTTTTTGGGATGGCCTTAAATCAGATATTCAAAAGTTTGTGGCAGAATGTTTGGTTTGCCCACAAAATAAAGTTGAAACAACTAAGACACCAGGACTATTACAACATTCATCCATTCCAAACCAACATTGGGAGGAGGTTTCAATGGATTTTATCACAGGTTTAACGAAGTCCGAAGGAAAGAGTGTTATCATAGTGGTAGTTAACATACTTACCAAGTATGCACACTTTTGTGCATTATCTCATCCGTTTAAAGCGAGTACAGTTTCTACTGCATTTATGGAAACAATTCAAAACCTACATGGAAACCCAAAGATTATTGTAAGTGACAGAGATCCCATTTTCATTGGAAATTTTTTGACAGAATTATTTTCTTGTCTTGGTACTCAGTTAGCTCATAGCTCATCTTATCATCCTCAACCTGATGGGCAAACTGAGATAGTAAACAAATGTTTGTAAGGATATCATTTTTTCTTTGTATTTGATAAACAAACACAATGGGTCAAATCGTTGCCTATGGCTGAATGGTGGTATAACACTTCTTTCCATACTGCAAAGAAAATGACCCCATTTATGGCACTTTATGCATATCATCCACCATCCATCACATCATATTTAAGAGAAACTTCTAAGGTTCAAGCAGTGGAAGATCACATCAAGAATCAACAACAAGTTCTCCAACTCTTAAAGGATAACCTCACCTTGGCACAGAATAGAATGAAACAACAGGCAGATCAACATCATAGCGAAAGAATTTTTGATGTAGGTGATTGGGTATTCCTACGGCTACAACCATATAAACAAATACCCCTCAAGCAAGCTAAGAAGGATAATAAATTATCACCAAAGTATTATGGTCCATACAAGGTGTTGCACAAGATAGGTACTATGGCATACAAATTGGAGCTTCCTGCAGCTTCCCGAGTGCACCCAGTTTTCCATGTTTCATGCTTAAAGAAGGTTATAGGTGACAAGCTTCCAGTTCAAACAATATTGCCAGAACTTGATGAGGAAGGTAAAATCATATTGGAACCTGAAGCAGTAAAAGAAACAAGAACTTGACAGCTACGAAATCGATCAATTTCAGAGTATCTCATCAAGTGGAGAACTTACCCATTGAAGATTCCACATGGGAGGATGATAATTTTATACAAAAGCATCCAGCACTACTCAAGCATTGATGACAACACTTTTTTAAAGTAGAGGGGCATGTTAGGTCCCTATAATACTAGTGATTCCCCCATTACTATTGTCGTTTTATCCCTTATTGTTATTGTTGTGCCCCTATTGTCCCCATATTGTTATTATTGTGCCCCATAGAATCCCTCTATTGTTATTTTTGTGCCTCTATATTATTATTGTTAGGTCAGCGTGGTTATATTATGACCACTTAGACTCCTATATATAGAAAGGAGCTTTTGTCATTTGAATGATCCAAGAATTGTTCATTTTTGTAATGTAAAGGAGGTTGCCCCCTCAAAGAGGCAGAATTCTAAGGCATTGATCTATCTTTCCTATATTTTTGTGAGTTGGTTTCATAATAGAAATATACCTGGGATTTAAATTGATGTATGCAATCTACAATAATATCTGAAAGAAAATGGTAACAAAGATCATTCAATTGCGGTGAGAAGTGAATCCGCTTTAACAATAATTGTTTCATATAAAAAGTTAGCTAAAACGATTGTGAAAGATATATCGCATAAGGAATTATTCATATATTTAGTATAAAATAAAGATCATCATCATACAGAAGTGCAATAATGGTAATCAAGATTCATACTTTCATACATAAACAATTCGAGAAGAAATCATTGCTTAATATATAAGTAAAAAGGATTATGAGATAAAAGTACCATTTATAATACGTCTTACCCATGTGTTTCAGCAATATTGATCTATCTTCAGTCCATTCAACACCATCTAAGAGTGCAAAAGTGCAATTTCAATAGAATATGCTAAATCAAATAGAAAATAAATCTTGTTCCATTAATTTCACCAGAACTTCCTCAAAGAGACAAAAGTGCATGTTTCGAAGACTGTTTCAGATAAAATTATGGACCCCTCTCTAAATGCATGAGAGGGGTTTAAATACTAAAAATATAAAACTAAAAATAGATTATTACAAAAATAGTTGAGGAGGTTTAAACGACCTGCCTCAATTTGTGGAAAAATGAAATCAAAATGGAAATAAACAAGGTGACTAACTATCTTGCATTTGATCCTTCAGATCGCATATATCCATCATGGGCTTGAGTTGTGTTGGTTGGCCAACTTCAACTTTCAAATGTCCAGCGAATACGACATTAGTCAATGCTGGCACCATTTTCTTTGTAGAAGTGGTTAGGCATTGCAAGGTCATCGATTGGCTATGAGGCTTTACCAAATGTTGTCATTATGCCTCATAGTTTAACCTGGTCATTTGCCTTATCACTTCTGCTTTTTTGTTGTTGCCTGTTTCCATTGTTGTTCAAGCTGTTTCAAATTAGGAAGGAAACCTGAAATGGACTCTGCCACAAGGTTGGCACTATGTAAATTCTCATTGATGTTTTCTATGACATTGTTTGCTTCCGCCGTCGCATCAGTTGTTGCCTTTTATGCTTCCTTAAGCTGAGAATCCCAACTCACAAATAGGATTTCCTTATGTGATTCTTCTATCTTGGGTAGGTCGGCCTTTCTCCCATTTTCTGTATTTTGCCAGGCGATAAAATTAGAGACCTTTTTAAAGATCTCGTCATATTCAAGTCTCATTTCCATGACTTGACTTGTCACTTTATCGCTTGTTTCACAATAAGAATAATTCTTTCTAGTGCATTAACTGGGATTTAAGACAAAGTGCTTCGGTAACAAATTGATCAATTTTTGGATCGTCTTTGTGTAGATCAATTATTTCCCGCATTTTTGCTTCCTTCTCGGCTAAGCTGGTTCGATGTTCTATTTGAATCTGTTCAAATACTTGTTGAATATTGGCCAACTGTATCTCTGCCTGCTGGTCAGATTTTACTTGTTGTAATTGCTGCTCAAGCGACGTTATTTTATCTTCCTTCTCTCTAATCAATATTTGTATTTCTGTTTCTTTGTCCATGGTCATTGTAGTGTAAGCACCTACAAACTACGAGAGTCTAGTAAGGTTTGTGCATGGGTCAACGGGTGAGTCTTTCCATAGAACATCCATTGGTTCATTTTCATGGGTAGTAGTAGTTGTAGAGTCTAATTTCCTTTTCTTTCTTTGTTTTTTCACCATGACCTTATGTTGTGGGCTATAGAACACATCTAGAATGGGAATTTCTTCAATTCTCAAAATTATTTTGGAAGTGGCAGTGGTAGGGATGTGCTCTACCTCTTGTGTACTTACAGTCTCTTCCACTGTAATTCCGAGTTGTTTTTTATTGTGGAGTTTGCAACTCTGGCACCTATTCCTCTGTGTTGAGATTTTTATTAAAATTATCCCACTCTTCCTCTAAATTGATTACCAGGGGATTTATTGAATGTGCAGAGGTAGTAGGGATTTCAACCTATTTGGTAGCTGAATTTTCTTTAGCTAGCTTCTGTGTAGATTGGGTTGTATCCTTTACTGACACCATGCTTCTTCTTGTTGAAAATGCAACAAGAATATAGAGCTTAGTGAAAAGAAGTCGCCTTCACTAAGTGGGCCCACAGGCTATTTTTGGCGCAAAGTCTATTTTTAGACATATGGATCATGGTCTATGAGTTGTAGGATGTTATTTATGGATGATTGGTCATGTTGGTAAAAATAGATGAACTTCTATTTTTAGAAATATGGGCGAAGTCTATTTTTAGACTGCCAGTCTAAAAATAGAACAGTCGAATATTATTAGCTCTTAATAATATTTGGACTATAAACATTATCTTATCCTCTTGCAACACTTCAGTTCGAGCTATGGATGTGGACATGCAACTACCAGAAGGAAATACGCTTTTCCTATGGGTTAGTTGAGCTATTGCATGATGGACTTCGGTTAGAACTCAAGTGATTGAGTTTGGTGGAGTTGATTGAGGAGTTGATGGAGTTGTGTTCAATTTGACTTAGTTGAACTAGTTGTATTTAGTCTAACTACCAAAAACACTAGTGATGAGTGATTTGAATTAATTATTAATTAATTCACTAATTATTAACTCATAAATCAACTAAAGAATACATCAGTTAACTCAGTGCATGGAGAGTTTAGTGGAGACAAGTGTTAGAGGTGGGTGAAAGGGTGAGACTACTATCACTTGTGACTATAGCTATGCATGAGATTTGCACAATCATTGATTGAGATTGCCAATGAGGATTGCGCAGTACAAGCCAAGGGAATTCGAACTTGGATCAGATCTATTCTCAACTTGGATTGCGCAGTAGAGGTAGGCAAACAGTGGAGGAGATTTGAACCCGTGACTTGTTCAGATCTGAGCTAGTTTGTGTGTAGCAGGTGGAGATATTACTGAGTACTTGTGAGGAGTATTGTACTATGTATTCTTACATGTTCTCTATCATTATAGTATACAGATAGTTGGGGGTTTTCAACTGTATGCTTTCCGCATTACATACTGTGTTGATATGTGTGATTGATGTTTCAATGTGCGCATGCAATTACTTTTTAATTCCGCAAATTGATGATCAATGGTAGAGGAGGTTATGTATTATGCATGCATTCCACAAATAGTGTATAATCAGGATAATCTCTGTGAATAAGTGCTATATTATTCAAATTTCTACACTTCTTTTCCCATTTTTCGATGATTGTTTCCATTCCTTGGTATATTTCTCTTCAGATTCCGCTCCAGAATCGGTCTTAGAATTTTCTTTGGAGTCACCTTCTATAGTCACACTGGGAGCAGGCCCCCTTATTGGTTCAATCAATAATTGGTCCAATGGGACCTTTGCTAACCTCCTTTCTCTATAAATGTAAAATTTTTCCAGATCTTCATGGTCAAAAAGTAGTTGTGCCATATGCTTCACCTATGTGAATCTATTTTTCTACAAAAAGATATCATCAAAGGCATTTGCCTCATTGCTAAATACTTTTATTTTCACCAGAGTAGTGAAATTTTCGACAGTTCCAAACGGGTCATATTGCCTTCCAGGGAATTTAGGTAATTGTAGAGAGAGCATGTTCTCTTCTTCTTTGATTGCATGCCCTAGGTCGTGTAATGAAAATACTCCACATTGTACGGGGAATGTAGGCCAAATGGCCTTTTTTGAATCCTTCAATGTCTTACTCATTCCTCCCTCATTATCTGTTTCATAGGCTATCACTCTAACCATCAATTTATCTGGAACACAGTATGGGAGGAAATGGGGGGAGGTGATGTTGCCAAAAACCCTGATATATGTAAATGTTTCCTCCCCAAACCATCTAGCCACCGGGAGGATGTCAACTTCAGCTTCTTGGGAAAACCTGGGGGCGTCTCAATTATAAAGCCACTTATGAATAGGGAGCACAAATCCATCACAAATATTGAAAAATTGTGGTTGAAAATTGCATTCCCACATGTCCTTGTGGTATATGTGAATGGGGAGTGGACTTTGAACAGTCCATTTCCATCCCATGATATGGAATTTCAAACTAAGACAAATTGCATCCATGACATAGGTGCTCATAAAAATTGGAGGGTAAACCCTCGAAGCAACACTTCTTTTCCTTCTATACTCAATGATTTTTTTGCTAAATTGTCAGACATAATTTGTGCCCAATTCATTGCAGTTGCGTTAACAACTGCATCTATTAACGGAAACCATTATGGGGAGAACTTAGTATATCAGTTCTGCCAAATAGTCTACATTAGATAGCTGTTGCAAAACTATGAGGGGGACAAACAGACGAAGTACTGTACATATCATCTTTTTCTTTCTTGATTTTTTCCTCATTATTTGACCAAGTTCAGATGCAGTATGTTGGTTCATCATTCTTTTTGAAAAACGTCTCCATGAACTACCTATTGTAGATGACTTGTGGCTCTAGTAGGTGGTACATAAGTTGTAGGTTTTATGGGGTAAAAGATCCCATAACCCCTTGGCTTCTTGTCCTGAATTCTCTGTCTGAGATGTCAGCTTCATCAATAACAAATTTAACCATGTTGGTATAAGGTATTATATTCGGTCACGTGGCTATGCGGTGTAAAAATGGGCATGCCATCTCTAGCATGGAAGTTTCTGAGGAACCACATCCATCAACTGTAATTTTTGTTCCATAATCCTTGGATGCTCCTCCTCTAGTATGTTATACATAGCCTCCCATGTAGAGGTTCCTCCCTCTCTATTGCATGTAGTATCTGTAAAAGGGGGAATCATTTCTGACTTCTCAGAAGTGACTGCCTTGCATTTCTTCACCATTGTTCTCAACGCTTTTCTCTGCGGACTTTTCCTAAAAGTGAAGAACAATAGCTATCAGATACACAAAGATGAATGTAAAACGAAATAATGCAGATAGCATGTCAAGGTGATAAAATCAGTTTTATTTGAATGCATGTAAGAAGATATCATATCATGCTAAATGGCTTTTCACACATAAATGCAGTTATCTCTTACTAAATGCCCACTAATGATTCGTTATACCTTAGCTTTAATTCTCATAAATGTTTTCATCATAAAACGGGAAGAAAGCTTCTAAGGTGACGAGCCTTTGAACTGTGATTGTGCGATTTGCGAAGCAATATCGCATATCACAATATTGCAATATGCCTTTCCACCTTTCTTACCTCCCATTGTGTTTCTGCGAGATGCAAGCCGCTCGTTATTTGTTTTCAAAATGTGGCGACTTTCCAGGTTTATCCTGTGTAAAAGACCCTTTTTACTAAGTGGCAGACCTAAAACATTTTCTTATGATTTTTTAAGGAGTGCATCCAGGTCTTAATCACTTTTTTAAATTTCAGCTGGTGGTAAGTACACGGTGTTCGTTTAAATGACTGAAATGTGACACAATACGAGTTATAATGCCATCACAGTTTCACATCTTGCATATTTCGCAATGAACTTTTTAAAGCGGACCCTTTATGAATGGTGATTTGCAATGCAAGAAAAAGGTTAAGGACTTAGTTTATGTCAGGTTTTATGATAGTTTAGAGCATAGAGTCCTTACTTAATCAATTTTCTTGATTTTGGAGGGTTAGAAAGGTCTTTAGGTGGATTTAAATCATGCAATATGTCTGAAGGTAAATTTCTAGTAGTTTTTCTAAAAAGAGGGTTTTGATTATTATCTTTGCTTTATTGCAAAAAATAAAAGAAATTCCTAAATGCTAAGTTTTGTTTTTTGGATACATTTTTTGAAGGGTCCCCATTTATTAACGTAATATTAACTACTATCATTAATAAATGGGGGGTTGTTGAATACCACAACACACTGTTAATTAATTTAGACTAAGTTGATAAATTTTTCGGCACTTTCTTATTTCAAAAATAATTTGGAAACTTTTCCAGAATATTTCTCAATATTATTTGGATCTTCATTTAGGATGATTATAGGAGCTTTAGATGATGTATATTCTACAACTTGAGCTTTACAAGTTGATTGTTGTAAAATTAGGGGCATATATGCCTTTCATTCCTCTTTAAATGTCAAGAAATGTTAATATTGATTAGGAGGAAGTTCTCAGACCTTATGACAAGCTTCCTCGTAGGGATGAACTTTGTGAAAAATATCAGCATTGGGGAATTTTCATGTACATTGTTTTTATGAAATACTAGAACACAATGGTCACTAATAATACTTAAAGTGTTATGATATTTTAAGGGTATTTGGGCTAATATGATAGTATTGAAACTCAATAATTCTTTTGTGGCATGTGTATGATTTTTGAAGGTGTAGATGCCAATATTTAGAGGAAAACTAGGAACATTGCTTTTGGAAATTTTATGCAATTCAAAGGAAATTCTGATTTCAAGTGTCTAGTGAGCTATTTCTTTGTGGATTAACCTATTGGAAATAAATAAGGGAAAATCATGTAGGGTCCTTGAAAACCATAAATTGAAATATAGGAGAAGTTATCCTCAAAGTACTAGTGGTTGATTGAAGCAATGCCACACTTTTCTTCTTTCAAAATTTGGATGGGTTTTGAACACAACAATTTCTCATAAATGGGAATAATAAAAAAGTGGAAAATTTGGTAGAAATGCTTACCATAGCTTTCCTCCTAGAGTTTAGAATGGTAAATATGGATGGGTAGTGACAGATGAGGTCAATTCCCAACCCATAATAGGAAAAGAAGTCAAGAAATAGATGGAATCCATTTTTGTAGGCTAACATATAAAAGGGAGGATTATGTGTATAAGTCTCAGAGGATTTAAAGCTTTAGACTTGTCTGCATATGTTTTTTGGTAAGATATTTTCCCAATTGAATGAAAAGCCTTCAAATGTTATTTGCATTAGAGGCTCCAAGTCTAAAGGAAAATGGTTAATGATATTTATGTTGGAAAACATAATTCCACTTGTCTTAGTTGTGACCTTTTATGTAAAGAGTCTGTTCTTATTCTATAGGAGTGGTTTCCCTAGTTTGGTGTGTGGTTGAGATATTATCTCAACCAACAGATTGTGTGTCCAAGATAATTTTCCTACCTTGAGACAATACTCTTGTGTATATGTTGTATCATATTTGATTAATAAAAAATATACAGATTTTCTTATGAAAATTTAACATGGTATCAGAGCGCCTGAGGGCCTGGTCCCTCCTGGGCTGAGGGAAAAAAATATGGAGTTAGATTAAATAATTTGGTGAATGTTATTTGTCCATAAGATTGTTAGGTTATTGTGATGTTGTGATATCACTGACTCAAGATTGACTAGGGATAAATTATCTATGTAAAGTTGAGTTCGTCATTGTTCTGTGTAAAGAGAACCTAAGGTTGGGTTTGTCAAAGAGAGGAATCAATCGCGCTACGTTGTTGAAGAGTCGAGACAGTGCGAGTGTTATTTTGGAGATATATTTGAGATCTGTTAGTGTTGTTGAAGAGCCAACACCTGTTGGAGAATTTTGACTGGGTGAATGACCAAGTTTTCGTGAACTCGAGTGGATATCTTCACTAGTGTTGATGATGTGTGGTAGTGGAGGCCAAGTCTCATTTTTCTCTGCAATTCGTGAAATGATGGGCACCCATTATGTGGATGGATCAATTTCCAGGCTCGTACGTCCAAGTGAAATTAGAGCCTAGCTGCTGCAGTGTCTGGCAGTTTCTGAACAACCTGTTGTTGTCGAACGATGCGATTAGGAAGGTATATTGTAAATTAAAGAGCCACTAATCTATTATGTAGTCGCAAACCAGTGTTAGAGACATGACCATGTGGAGAAAACACATTGCTAGATTGTGATTATGCATGCAATGGGGTTTACAAAGCGTAATGGTGTGTGGAAGACCCATTGTGATCCGCAACCTAAAGTGAAGGGTTGTGCGCAGTGGCGTGCACTTGGTTTTTCGTATTGAGATGCTATATCAGCAGGGTTGATTTTAAAGGAGGATGGTGCTAAGAATCACAAAGGTTCTCGCAGAGAATAATACAAGATCTTGAATCATGGCTATCTGTAGCAAACTAACATCAGTGATGTTCATAGGGCTGAATGAAAGCCACTAGACATCTTCGACGGTCAGGCCCTCCTTGCCAATGGGGAAGATATAGTAGTTGTGGGCACGGACCCTATCAAGGGCTTGGCAAATGCATTGTTTGATATCTCGTAGTGCTAGTTCAAAGGTGAGTTGGTTGCTATGATCTGCGAAGAAGAAATGTGGATAAGCCCAAATCAGCATGGATCTACGCAGTGGAAGCGTGGAGGCTCTCGTGGCTATAGGTCAAGGTGTGTACGTGAACTGTGGTGGATCCTTGTGAGGGAGGCAGTGCAATTCAAATCTCAAATCTTGACCAAGCGAAATCAAGACTAGCATTGCTGCTTATTACAGCAGTGTGTGTGGGTTCTACGGACACCAACGCGGGAATTCAAGGTGGTGATGCTTTCCATATTGATCCGTGCAAAAAATACGATGAGAAAATTGTGAGAGAAATATGGCTATAGATCCAGGTTGTCGTGTGCCGCTAGATCTTGTTACGAATCTCGATGTTAGCAAACGAATGTTGGGATTGAAGCTATCTCTCTTTAAATGGGGATTGGATTTTTTGATAGCAAATCTGAGTTCTCCCAGTTATGATCACGATTTTTTGTTGCAAGGTCATAAGGTAGTCTCCCCCAACTTGAAATATATGCAAATTTCCAATGACGAATGAAGAGTGTTCTTGAGTGGTTTGATAGTGCAACGATGATGGATCTCATATGTGTTATGGAGCTCTGTGCATTTTAGTTTTGGCGGATCAAACTTGTTATTGGATCTGTGATATTTTTTTAATTTACTTTAATCTCTTGTGTATGCTGGGTGTTGATGATGTAAATGCATAAATATTGTAAATCTTATTAAAAATTGGATGTTTTGTGACAATTAGTGTGTCCAACTATTATCACAAGTTTGAATCTATGTTTGAATTGGCAATTCCAACAATAGATAAATTTATTTGCAGGAATGATTAACCATGAGATATAATGAATACATGACAGTGAAGATGGAATTAGAGGAGTTGCATCAAAGATCGGAGGATGATGGACAATCGAGTTTGTATGAATTAGTGTGAGTTTGTGGAACAACTCATAGTATAGTATGAGTCACGTATTGTAATTATAACAAATCTAAATGTCATATACTCTTTTGTAATGGTTAGTTGTGGTCTTGAAATGTTTTTTGTACCTGCTATAAGACCCAGAGAGGCATGCATACCTTTTCTTATGTGTTCCCTCCGTAAGAGATTTTTACACCCTAGAAGAGTGCGTCATGCGGGATGGATACACTTGGGTGGGCCATATTGGTTTTAGACTCCATGAGGTGAAATTTTATAGCTAAGGGGAGTTCATTGAGAGGTTGGATGAACCATGTATGTGAAGGAATTCCTAGTAGACTGGCGGTTGTAGCGGTTGGGAACCCATGCATTCCGGTAGATGGTTGTTCCTTTATATGGACATCGACAATTGCATGAACAAGGTACAAGGTGTAATTATGAGACTAGACTAGATGTAGATCTTGCAGATTGATATCGAGACAAGTAGTCATTAAGGGGGAGTGTTGGAAAATGTAATTCCACTTGTCTCAGTTGTGACTTTCTATGTAAAGAGTCTGTTCCTATTCTATAGGAGTGGTTTCCCTAGTTTGGTGTGTGGTTGAGATATTCTCTCAACCAATAGATTGTGTGTCCAAGATAGTTTTCCTATCTTGAGACAATACTCTTGTATATATTTAATATCATATTTGATTATTAAAATATACATATTTCCTTATGAAAATTTAACAATTTCTTCCAAAACATCTACAGAGCATTGTAGCTACAAAAGACTAACTAGAACTTAAAGGAGACGTGGCATACTCTTTGTAAACTTTTTCTTTGTATTTGTTTTCATTGATTCTCCAAGGTTTAATTAATTCATGCATATTCCTTTCAAATTGAACACATTTTTTTTTAGTGAAATCTTTAATGAATTCAACATTGTACTTCAACTGAGGCTTGAGAAGTTTATACATAACCTAAAGGCCTTTCAATTGAAATGAACCAACTATTATGCCTTTGCCATTTCATATGGAACATGTGGGCACATCTACATGATCGACGACCCAGTGAATCATATCTGTATATGGAAAAAATCTAATATGTTCACCAATTTTATGAAAAGCTAAATTCACCACATCATGCAAGGGGTTCTCACGAAAGGGCTCACCTGGATCTACATCGTTTAAAAATTCTTGAAATTCTTGCTCGAGCAACTTATACATGCCATACCAAGAGGAAATTCTTATGTCTGATTTGTGTGACAATCGTATCATAGAACAAGATGGCGTTGAGGTTTTTATCATCCAGATCGTTTTCTTGTGATTGTTGAGGTCTTTGTAGCTTCTTGACTTATTTTCCCATGATTTGAGCTATTGAAATACTTGTATAGTGTGAAAACTCAATGCATATAGAAACAAAGAGAATAAAAATGAACTAAGTTTTGGTGTCATGAGACTTATTGATAAATTTGAAACCAATAATTATTTCATACGCTACATAGTAAATGTGATTAAACACTTCAAACAATGTAGGGTGATAACCTAATAATGCACAAATTTTACCAATAAATTTTGAAATGACTAAAATTTACCGATAGAGGTGTTTTTTTTAATCAAAGGATCAAGCTTTAAATTATGCTTAATACTCGTTAATAACTTAATTAATTTTAATTTGTGCCATGTGATGATAGTTGGTTTTGTGTGCAATTGATATTGGATGTTGGTGTTGGGGGTGGAAACAAGGGAGGCGACGACTGGTAAGAGCTAGGGTTTTCATAAATTAATCATCCATTGAACACTATGGAGGGGCGTAAAGGGGGAGCTCCACTCCCTCCTACAGTCAAGCAGTCTCTATCCGCGGCAAGAAACCACTGGAGGCTAAAAAATGTCTTTCAGGAGGAGGGAAGCGAGACAACGATGACACACAGGAGAAGAATAATAGGAGGTTGGAAGACGGAAGAAAGGAAAAAGAAGAAGAGGATAAGAAACGAAAAGGAGAAAACAAAAAACAAAATGGTCCATGTAAGCCTAAGACCGCGGTCATACCCAGAGTGGTATTAAGTGATCCAGCACTACAGGCGCATAGGGATCACATGAGGACTTATGCTATCATTTGTAAATTCATGGGGTTATGGCCCACAAAGAAGGCGCTACAGGCGTGGATTAAATATCACTAGAAACATAAAGGGGATATAGACCTACATCTTGGGTCAAAGGGTTTGTTTACTGTAGTCTTTACTAACATAGAGGAGAAAGATAGAGTGTTTAAAGGAGGGCCCTACTTCTATGCAGCTGCAAGACTCTACATGCGGCCTTTGATGATGAATTTTGTCCCGGAGCGCGAGACTTTCACTTTGGTCCCGGTTTGGGTAAGAATTTACTCCTTACCACTTGATTACTAGCAACCAGAATCTTTATCAGCAATAGGAAATAAATTAGGACATTTTGTTAAAATATCTGACGCAACTAGAAGAGGAAAATACACCTCCTTTGCCAATATATGTGTGGAGATGGATCTATCTGGAGCTCTACCAAATGAAGTGATCCTGGAAGTTTTCGACGAAGAATGGGTGAAAACAGTGGATTATGAACATGTTCCCTTTAGATGTCGCAAATTCCATGAACATGGGCATCTATTCAGAGACTACCCTCTCAACATTACAGAGAGCAGAAGTAAAGGTCCACTTGGGAAAGAAACTGAGAGCTTTCATAAAGTGGGAAATAGAGGAAAAGGAGGGAAGAGGTTATAAAAAAAAACAAAACAAAGGAGAAACAGACAAGTCAGAACAGATACCAGATTCTAGAAGAAGAGGAAGAGGTAACAAAGGCAACTCAGGCTATGGAGGACAGACTAGGGGAGGAGTAAGAGAAAGATAATAGTGGGAAGACACGGGACATTAACCTGCAAAATGCGAGTATATTGAGCAACATGAAACTTGAAATGGACCAAGAAATGACCCCAAGTGAGGTGGAAATAGAGGCTCATGAGCTACAAGATATTCTTGAAAGAGAACATCTAGATCTGGAAATATTCCTGGAACAGGGGACCATGGAAGGCATGGATTCACTACCTCAAGAGGAGTTTAACAAAGTGCAGCAACTATTTCTGTGGAGAACTTAGGCGAAAGGGATGGGAGGGAAAAGAAACCTCGAAAGACAAGACAATAAAGGGGTGAAAACCTTGAAAACCACATTAGGACTCGCTCCTAGAAACCCAGGAAGGAAAATGGGCAGAAAGAAACAAAATGAGATACTAATAGAATGTGGAAACTTGATGATAGATTCAGGTAATATGAAAGATCTAACAAGTTACTCCTTTACAAATCTTTCCTAATGAAGCTCACATCTTGGAATATTATAGGTATGGGGAGTAAAAGGAAGCAAAAGAATCTTAACAATAGAATGAAACAAGAAACTCAAGATATGATTTTCTTCCAGGAAACTAAATGTTCAATTCAAAAAATAAGAGAAATGAACAGTAAATGGCTCAATAAATATGAATTTCTAGAAGTCAAGGCCAACAAAATAGCAGGTGGCATTCTCACACTTTGGAACCCCCAAAATATTGGCATAGTGGATGTTGAGGCATCTAGAAATTATTTATCATTAGTTATTTAGCTTGTGGAAGATAGGGAGATCTATTTAATCACAAACGTTTATGGCCCTGAGAGACCTGACGACAAACTCAAACTTCTCACTTCTCTAGAGGATCTGAGAGATAGACATTCAGGAATACCATGGATTCTGGGAGGGGACTTTAACATGATCAAATCCCTGTCAGAAAAAAAAGGTGGCACTAGAACACTAAGCAGAGACTCTACAGCATTTCAGAATTTTATAGACAACATGAAGCTAGTTGATACCGATACAAGTAATGGCCTCTATACCTAGAACAACAAAAGAGGAGGAGGGTATCAAGTAGCCTCTAAGTTAGACAGATTCATCATCTCAGAGGACCTCATGCTCACAGGCCTTGATATGACAGCGAGAATTCTCCCCTTTGGTGGCTCGGACCATTGGCTAGTTCAATTTGAGGCGACTGGCATTGGAACCCCAAAGAACAGACCTTTCAGGTTTGAAAATATCTAGCTTACCCATCCAGAATTTATTAGCAACATTGAAAAATGGTGGAAAGAAGATCTGCAAATCCAGGGAACAAGAATGTTTCTATTACACAAAAGATTGAAACATATCAAACTCAGGCTCAAATATTGGAATAAGAATGAGTTTGGCAATATTTTTGAAGCAAAAAAGGTTGTTGAAAGAAAAATGCAGGAAATTAATCAAACCCTTATCACAGATGGCTTTGATGGGGAAAGAAATGAACAAGCCAACAAGCATCAACAAGAGTGGGAGGACTTATGCAAACAAGAGGAAATATTTTGGAGACAAAAATCAAGAGTACAATGGCTAAAAGAAGGGGAGAGAAACACAAGGTTTTTCCACATATCTACAATGGAACATAGGTCTCACAACAGGATCTCAACAATCAAGGACTCCAGAGGTCAACATCACAATATCCATAAAGAAATAGAAGTTGTGTTAGTTCAACATTTTCAAAGCATAGGAGAGGAACCTCTCTTGGATAGATCACAATTCATCAAGGACATCACAAAGGACATTCCCAAGCTAGTAACAAGAGAAGATAATTATAATATTAATAGGCCGGTGAATGAAGAGGAAGTTAGTGAAGTCATCAAAGAAATGTAGAATGGAAAAGTGCGAGGCCCAAATGGTTTCAATGTAGATTTCTTTAAAGCATGCTGGAGTATTTTCAAGCAAGATATTCTAAATGTGGTGGAGGACTCCAAGAATAATAGGACTGTATTGAAGGCACTCAATACATCCTTCATTTCCTTGATTCCAAAACAGGACAATGTTATTACACTGGATAAATTTAGACCCATAGCTTTATGTAATGTGGTGTATAAGATAATATCCAAAATAATTGCCAGTGGACTTAAACCCCTTCTTCCTACTCTGGTTTCTGTGGAGCAAACAGGATATGTGGAGGGCAGGCAAATTCTCAATAATATCATTCAAGCGCATGAGGTGGTTTATTCATTGATGAGTACAAGGCAGGCAGGAATGATTATGCAATTGGACCTAGAAAAGGCTTATGATAAATTAAATTAGACCTACATCAGGAAGGTCCTTCTAGCTTTTGGATTTTACAACAACTAGGTAAGATGGATAATGGCCCTGGTGACTTCCTCTAGCTTTTCAATTATGGTAAATGGTTCTCCATCTAAGACCTTTAACCCTTCAAGAGGCCTTAAGCAGGGAGACCCTCTCTCCCTGTTTCTCTTTATTCTTATGATGGAAGGATTAGGACGAGCCATCAACTCTGCTAAAGAATAAAGTAAGATCCCGGGTCTCAATCTTTCTGGGAATGTGCAGGCTTTGACCCACCAGCAATTTGTAGATGATACCATGCTATAAGGAATTCCTACAGTCAAAGAAGCTCTAGCTTAAAAAAAATCCTGAGTGACTTTGCTATGGCAGCAGGTACAGAGGTAAGCCTCTCCAAACCAAAAATTTTCTTTTTGAATACTCACATTTCTATTCAACAAAATATCTCCATAATTCTGGGCATTCAAAGAGATACGCTACCATCCAAATATTTGGGAGTACCACTCACAGATAAACCTCTGAACAAGACTGTTTGGGAGCCTGTAATTAATAAGCTGCAGGACAGGACTTGAATATGGACAAATAGATCTTTAAACTTGGCGGGCTCACTGGTGCTTACAAAAGCTATCCTACAAACAATCCCCATCTTCATGTTTTCAACACTTCCAGCTCCAAAAGGAGTTTTGCTACAATGCAGAAATATCCAAAGAAATTTTCTTTGGGGTAAAGGGGAGGAAAATAAGAAATGGGCCTTGGTAGCCTGGGAAAATATTTGTAAGCCCAAAAATCATGGAGGTTTAGGACTGGATGATCCTGAAATACTAAATAAAGTTTTGGGGGGGGAATTATGGCGGATATGGATAAAAGATGCAAATGCTTCTTGGGCTAAAATTTGGAAACAGAAATATGCAAGTAATTGGAAAAACAAGGACCACATAAGAATGTCTGGCATCATAAAAGGCTCCCACATCTAGAATAAAGCTTGGGAGAATAGAGGCATAGTTCAAAAGAATTGCTTCTAGGAAATCAGAGCAGGAGACCTAGCATGCTTTTGGGAGGATAAATGGCAGCGGGAACCTAAGTTATTAAGAGAGGACTTTGTGGATCTCAAGAATTATACTGATACCAAAGGGTTACTCTAGGTAAATGATTTTTGCGATCAAACTAATCGCGAAGGAAAATGGAGAACCTGGAAGAAAATGGAATACAGGGATAGTAGCCCCTTGAAAGCAGAGGTTGATGCTCTAATAACCATTCTGGATCAAAGAAAGATACTGATTTCAAATGATCCTGACCAACTAAGATGGGGAAATAATAATGAAGGCACCTTTAACCTTAAAGAGGCAAAACACATAGCCCTTGAGATTGATTCTACAAAACCAGACTGGGCTTGGAACATTCTATGGGAGCACCAAGGATGGATGAAGACCAAACTGTTCATGTGGCTGGTACATCATAATAAAATTCTGACATGGGAGAATATCCGGAAAAGGGGCATTTTGGGCTCATCCAGATGCCAGCTATGTGAATCACAAGAGGAGACAATGGAGCGCCTTCTCAACACCTAAATATTGACCTCCTCATTATGGGATGGTATTGCCTTAATATTCAGACAAACAGACAAGAACAGAGGAAGCATTACCAATACCCTCAACAAATGGAGAAGAAACTTCTCTTATTATCATACGATTAACAAAGCTTGGGCTTTAACTCCAAGCTTCCTAATATGGGACATCTAGAAAGAACACAACAATAGAATTTTAAAAAACAAAAAAAAATTCCTCCCATAGCATCATGGAACAAATTTTAAGACAACTCAAGGAGACGATTGGAACTTTAATGCAAACCTGGCCTGAAAATCAACCTTCAAAAGTGGATATGCAGATACTTCTGCAGTTGGGAATGCAGGGGCTTATTCAGTAGGGCAAGAACAGGTTGGTAAAGCAACCGGTCATGGATAAGGATTTCTGGGAACCTCCCCCTCTGGGATTCATGAAATGTAACATAGATGGGGCCTCTAAAGGAAATCCAGGTATGGCTAGTTATGGTGGGATGATAAGGGATGAGATGGGTTGCATACAATACATTTTCCACTTCAATTTGGGAAGAGCCACAACAAATATGGCGAAGCTAATGGCTTTGGAACAATGTTTAGAAATCCTGAAGAATGACAATCTTCAGAATATCATAATTGAAGCAGATTCTGAGCTGATCATTAATTCGTTCAAGAGACTCTGTTGTGGTTCTGCTCTAGAAAAGGTCTTGAGACAGTGGAGGCTACTTCAGGTCTATTAAAGAATCCATCTCCACCTTCAGGATATGAGAACCTTAAGTTTCACACGTGTGCAGGACGGCCAATAAATTGGCAGACTTACTAACCAATAAAGGTTATCTCAGCACTAAAAGCAGTAATAAGTGCAGATGGCAAGAGGTTCCACGGGGTATATTGAGGGATGAATGTCTCAACCAGGCGAACAAGGACCGACAGATACATCATAACGGAGCATGTCAGCAGTAGCAGAGGTTGGGTTTTGTAAACACACAATCAACATGAAGTGGTTTTCCAGAGATCAACTTAGTTTTGCACGGGCGGAAAAGGGGGTGAAGAGTCTTCAGTTAGAAGGAACAACAGTTTCCCACCATAGGTATATAACTGTTGGCTATGGTTACAGTGAACTGGTGTGGTTATTCTATAGGTTTTCGGGAGCTCGAACGGCGGGAATCCCTCCTACTTTTCTTCAAATGGAGATTACCCGCATACGATTGGATCAAGGGTGGAGATTCAAATAAAATTGATAGGTTCAGGTCAAATTCAATACCACCCTCACAATGATTTGAGCCAGATGCCACTCAACATGCAACACGTCGCTCTAGTATGAGAGAGAATACCACCCTCATCGGGCGGGCATTCTCCAGGCTTATTCTCCATCTGATATGTTTATCAATCGTTGGATCTTGCGAGGCAGATCAATGGCCCATGTTCATTATGCATATTAGTGGGTCCGGGTTAGAGTCATGCTTCATTATTATTGTCCATGCTTGTTCAGCTACATGGCGGGTATCAATGATTTTCGAGGGGACCACTTACGCAATGTTTATTCACCTTTTTGGACCCAAAATCTGAGTAGCTTGGTTGATAATTTCTTTTGGGTCTGATTTTTTCACGCCATTGTAACAGATCAAATTATATATGTATTTAGATAGGAGTGTGAGCCCATGGCTCAACTATTTTGTCTGTGGCTTATTATCCGTACCCTACGAGGGATAGGAAATTCTTTGTCCCTGGATTCCTATGGGTGGTTGTATAATATGTAATTAATCCTTTTTTTTTAATTTGAATAGAAGGCATGACTCTTGCTTCAGCAAAAAAAAGATAGCTGGTTTTGTGTTACACTTTGTGAAAATGTTGTGGTGGGATGAGAATTATTGATGTCAATAACCATGAAAATTTATGTTAGGGGCTTAAGCTTAGTTGGAAATTTCCAATGTGTCAAAGGGCATGTGGAGGGTGATGACATGTCACCTTAAACCATGGACACGCAATAGTGCAATACATGAGTACCATGTGTTGGTTTGGCTAAAGTATAATGACACGTGGTAGTGCCATATGATGCCACCTATGGTACAAAAAACACATAGATTAAAATCCATCTCACATGGGAACTCATTCCTGGCGTGAATCCATAGTGTACAATTTGAAATTTTCGTGAACCACAACTTACTAGAAGTCACAAGAAGGGAATTATTTAAGTTATTTAATGGGAATATCATTGTCCCGATGTGGGTGTTGTATGAAAGATTTAACATTTTCATCATGAGGGTGTGGGGTGTGATCAATGGGAAAATAAGGGACATGAAATTTCCACATCATGTGATAGCAATTTTAACACCGCACCGTGAATTGTTGGTAAAGTATGTCTAGCGTGTTTCCAACCTGATGATGGAGGAGTGAGACAGGAAAAGCATATGTTAATTGTTGGAAACCTTCCCATTGTGCCATGGGATTATGTGAAGGAAAAAATTATGGTTTGATGGTGAGGAAGAGGTCTCTATCTCACAAGACAGAAAAAGGGTCATCATATCACTACGTGAGCAAGACTTTGGTATTTTATTTTTTTTATAATGTTTGTAAAAGGGATGTATAGATGCATTTTGTACATGAGAGATATATAGTGAATTTTATAGAAGGAAAATACACAAGGGATGGAATACGAAATATTTGCATTGTCTAATGTAGGTTTTAAAAGCGAAGGGTCCCCATTTTATTAGAAAACCTAATAAAAGTGGGGGTTTTTGTTTTTCTACAACACATTCATAAACAATGTTTAGGTGAAGTTACTTATCTAGCTTAATGGGAAATTGAAGGAGGGATTTCCACTGCCATCTCAACCATAGATGAGTTGCACCATGATTCTCTTGCAATTGATGACTCCCAAGTTGGATCCATGGTCTAAGGAATTTCTTGCAAATTAAAATGGGAGAATTAGAGATCTCAAAGGCTACCTAGTTTGATGTAACCCCAAGGGGGAAAACGAGATATAGCATAAGGTATATGAATTTGACAAGGGTATTATCTGGTAGATACAAAATATAGTGTGATGGAATATATAATATTACCATAAGTTGCCACTCTCCATTGTGAGGATGTGTATTTATGTTCCTCAAATCCACCACCTTTACCCCTTGATATGGATAAGTCGGCACAACCCCACTAACTTTACCTTCGCATGCATAATTTGACTTTTTAGAGTGGCACAAGGACACAGGATGGGAACTACCCAACCAAATTCCCCCTCCATATTCCTAGAAACTCACAACGCTATCGAGTCAAACATTTTTTCCTAGTCATGTTACTTAATAACTCAATCAAAAGAGGGGATGAATCTTACCATTTGAAAATTGATCTACTATTTAATTCAGTAGGCTATGATATGGTTGTTCAATGTAACAAGTAGAAAGGTAACAATTTTCCCTTAAACCAAGGATCTGTAAGATGGTCCAACCTTCAATTTTCAATTTATTATCTTTATTAATTAATTCATATCAATTATTAATTAAGGTTTCAACTAGTCATGGCTCTCTCTCTCCACATTAGTATGATCAGCACCACTACATAGTATGAGTAAAACAAGGGATTTTACAAACCCCACCCCCTTAAAGGAACATTGTCTTTAGTTTTCTATAACAAAGAACAAGGGTAATTGAGCTACACAATCATGGCTCTTTGTATCAATGACATTTTCTATACCTTGGTTTTGTCAATCCAACCCATTAAGAGAATTTTGAGGTAATAAAAGGGCCTAAGAAAAAGAAGTACTAACAAAATTAAATTGAAAATAACCAATAGGATTCAAGATTATGGTATCATCCCTAGGGGAAAATATTTTGGAGTTGAAAAAAGAAAACTACTTTTTTAATTGTATTTTCAGCTTATCACCTTATAGGTTTACTCAAATGTCAAGTGTAGACACCCATTGGATGAAGAATTAAATTCGGCATCCAAGGAGTACTCATTATTCATGCTTTTGAGAAGATCCACATTGAAAAAATTCAAGATAAATTTAAAAAGTATGTTGAACACACTTTTTAATGCATCTTCTACTTTTTCCAATGTGGATCTTCTTAGAAGTATGAAGAGTGGGTACTCATTGGATGTGGAATTTAATTATGCCTTCAATGGGTGTCTACACTTGACATTTGAATTAATCTATAATGAGATAAGTTAAAAAAATACAATAAAAAAGTAGTTTCATTTCTTTTTCTTTAAAAAATCTTAACTCTTATTTTATTATTTTAACTATTATTATATTATTTTCCTTAGGAGGCCCATTTTGGACTTCAAAATTCCCCTAATGATGGGGTCCAATGTCTTCATAAGAACGGATTTGGCTCATTGGTTTTTGGATTATAACTAATACATGTCTAATCCCACTGAGTAAGAACATAACATTTTGAAAACCAATTTTACTTGGTTTCCTCTTCATTGTAGTCAAAAGCCTTCCTAGTCGAGGCATCTCCTTCTCTACGTTATCAATCCCTTGGGTGATCCATTTCTTCGTAAGGATTCCTCGCATAGGAAGAGTATTCAAAGCCAAGGAATCCCTCTGTCTTGCTTAATTAACAGAACGCAATTCTCACAGAATCTCATGGCGATCAATGCATGTCATAGGGTTCTAGTATCACCACAATGGTTTCAATTCTATAGTCTTCAGCTCCAATATGCTTCCATTACACACTCATATATTATTTAAAATCATCTTCATACTTATGTGATGGATAATTCAATAGTTCACCTACATCATAAGCACATGATTCTGATGAGATTAATCATAAAAATTTAAAACCATATTAAATTACAACTTGAACAAAAATATATGTAAATTGGTATGTGATACTTATCTTAATAATTTTTCTTTCTTTCCTTGGCTTTACAAGCATTGAGTGATTTCTTAGCCGACGGAAGCACTTAGTGATGTATATGCTCCATAACTCTGTCTTTAATAAACAACTCTATCTTTATTGGGTGCATCTCACTAAGTTATCTTACACCCAAGAAAGCACTCAGCATCGCTAGAAAATATATTGTTTTACATAGTATTTTCATACATATCAGATTAAGTCACCCCTCTCACTTAGCTCCTAGTAAGCATTGGAATCTACCATCAAGGTAGTCATTTGTCAACAAGAGTATTATTTACCACCATAAATCCAACATCATCATAGTTTTAATATCACCTACCACTAAGGTAGGTTTCATTTTTCAGCAAAGATTAAGTGGCAAAGAAAGCAGATAATGGTGGTAATAGCCAAATTGTAAACACTTAGTGGTTTTAAAGCTAAAAAAGGCACTTAGTGGCATATTTTCTCCCTCATGTGACAAGGATTTTTACTGGGTAACCTCATCACGTTACCTAAAAAATACCATTCATATACGTTATGCATAATTTATGATTGCGGACAAAAGTATCTTCCCTAGACCTAGTGGAGTTGTCTAGAACAACAAAAGTCAAAGAATATATGGTTTCCCTTAGAGAAATTGAAGAATTAGAAAGAGGCTTACCTGGAATCTTTCACAATATTTACTTTCCTCTCGACTTGTACACTCCAACTGTAGCTTCGATTGATATAATTAGAACTTGAAAAGTGATTCACAACAAGCCAAAGGTCCACAACATCTATGTAGAATAATTCAATTACTCTATTCAATGGATCAACAAAGCATTGCAATACATGAATGTAAATGTAACATAACACATATAGGAAAATGGTAAACTCTGTGTAGTAATAGAAATAGGAAAGAGATTACAACCAAGAATAGTAGTTTATTTTGTAGAGGTATCCCCAAGTTGACTTGTCCTTCCTTGTCACAAAGCACACCTCAATGTCACCATAATGCATGAAGATGATGACTTCCTTAGATTGAAGGAAACAACATGAAGGAATGAACAGTCTCCAAAAGCCAACCCTAATGTTGTAGATGGTAGTAAATTTATAGGAGAGGGATGGTAGTTTAGGAATTCTTATCCATTTACCAATCTAGGCTTGAGATCCACTTAAGATGGAAGGATGAGCTCAAGGGATAGAGGTGAAATTTCCAAGGTAGAATCGTATAGGATTCAAACTTCTTATCCAAGTTAAATGGATCAAACAACTAGTGGGAACTTCTGGAAGCGGAAAATTTCAGCTCCTTTTTAATTTTTTGAAATTTCTACAGTGAGCACACCCCCAATAAGGGACAAGCTTTTGTTGATCAAAGTTGGTGCAAAATGGAGCAAGTTGTTGTTGAATGTAGGTCTCTAAACGGGAAGGGTGCTTGCATCTTAAAAGAACTTATTTGAATCACTTAGACCTATAAACTTAGGTATTTGGAAAGTTCATGCATAGGGATTTGTGTAGGGATTATGAACACGTGTTCATGAATGGTGATTGATTCAATTTGTGGGCCTATTGACCAGATGCGAGAAAATGTCCTATAACAGATTTCCCCCTTAAGCGCAAAGTCAGAAATGATGGTTGATGTCTAAAGTGATTTCCCTTGTGACAAGATTGGATCAAGAACAATTGGTCGAGACAATTATATATTACAATACATTTTCATCATGATAACTTTGTTGAGGGAGGTATAACAATGCTCAACACATAAGATAACATTACATGTACAATGATCAAGAATTTTTTCCACTGATAATAGAAAGTGGACCCATGATTGGATGACTATCTTGTATGATCATATCCATCATGCTTTGTAATCTTTCATTACTCTTGAAAGCAAAGCACAAATAGATGAAAATACATTTGGGGTCTTTTATCTCGTTCACTCGATTGTCCAATGTATGAATCTAACCATGTGAATAAAGGAGTCTAATTTGAACATGGAAAACATCATCTCATTATATAAGTTTTTAACAAATGTGAGAGAAACCACCAATGATGTTAATGGCTCTTAAGGTACACCAGTACAATCTGTATGATGTGAATGAATGATTTGAAGTTGAACACCACATAGAATCTTTTGGTTGAAGGCCAATGATGTAAAGTTGTCGCCGAGAGCAAGGAAGCTTGTCATTGATGTATGTAAGACCCAAGGTAGCGAAGGGAGTTTCTAAGTCAACTTCTTGGATAATGAGATGATGTCAATAGGAAGTGACTTGCCACAGGAGGACCTTGATGTATCCCCACATTAATGACACGAAACAGGTATCATGATTTGAGACACAATGATGTTGATGTAAAACTGGTTCAAAAGTGACAGACGTGATATATAAATTGAATGAATTATCTTGAACATATCAGCGACATTGAATGGAGTTGGCAACATTTACCCAAAACTGAAAATCAAGGCTTTGATATGGTGTGATGAACCAAAAACAAGGATATTTCCCAACCCAACAACCATGGAGATGAAGTGGAAGAATGTCATGTTCAAGAGTGACTCACTTCCATTAATAGGTAGAGTACCCTATTTTAGATAGAGGAGGAATGACCTGTTACAGAGTTTTGTGAACCCAACATTTCGTACTGCCAAGTGAGTCCATCATCAGGGGATGTGACAATAGATATTCTTCAACATTAATGATGAATCCAAGAGCTATGTAGAGTACCCTATTTTAGATAGAGGAGGAATGACCTGTTACAGAGTTTTGTGAACCCAACATTTCGGACTGCCAAGTGAGTCCATCATCAGGGGATGCGACAATAGATATTCTTCAACATTAATGATGAATCCAAGAGTACCCTATTTTTCCAATTTTTCCAACCATTTATGGTCTGTACCTCTTTATTTTTTAACAATCTTGAGGAAGATAACATATTCTTGATTGGTAAGTTCATCCTTCAGATTAATACCTCTGAGTATATTAAACGAACCCTGAGAAGGAGTGGTTGCTTCTCGCCATGTTTGACGAGTCCATTGTTCTTTGATTCTTTTACAATGCTAGCGAAGGTGAAACTTGACTCATTTTTCATGTTTAAACAGTTTGAAAAAGAGGCGAAAAATCAAACTTGAAAGGTTCCTTTCGTAAATGTTCCATTGATTCTGAAAAGGCATAAAAAATACTCATGAGAACCTCTTAGCCATGTTCAACTAAGGTGTTCCTTTTTCATAAATAGTCTATGTCATTCCAAAAAATAATTAAACTTATACCGAGTATACATCTTTTCATTTAGTTTAATGAGTTCAAAAAGACAATTGCTCGAAAATCTTTTCATATTTTGGGAGTTTGAAAATGGTTGTAAGATGACTCCTCCTGGAGGAACGAGTGGTGTAAAGGGTAAAAATTGGTTTTGGTTATGATGGAGCTTCTCAAAACATGTAGAGATCAAGAGGCTGGCTAATAATACCACTCATTGTAGTGACTCCCCGGGAAAGGGTAAGAAACCAAGTGAAATCATATGATCAGCCAAACAAATGGTGATGATGGAATGAGAAAACCAAGGCTTGTCTAGCATAAACATGCTGATAAAAGTGATGGAAATCACGAGAGATAGGATGAGAATGGTTTCATTTTTTACACAAGCTTTAAACATGGGAAAATATGCTTCAAATTGGTTTCATTTTTACACAATCTTGAAATAGAGGAAAACTATTATTGAAATAAGTTTGCATGCACCCAACATAATTACTCAATTATACACACATTCCCCCCAAGATTCATTTCATTCACCTAAGTAGACTACTAGTTACTAACAGTTGGATGGAATGAAGGTTCATATACAAGATGAATTGAAAGACTCGACGAATAATTTACTAGATATAATCGAAGACTCAAATTGAAGGGGAATCAATTTCATTTTTTAAAGAGCTTGACACAGGAAAAGAACTATGCTCAAAGGACCTTGTTTCACTTTTTAACGAGATTGAAACAAGAGATGGAACTCTGATCATGACACCTTGTTTCATTTTTTAGCGACATTGACACAAGAAAAGGAACTCTGCTCACTAACCTAATCATGGCCCTCAAAATGCCATGGATTACAAGAAGTTCTCATCAGATAGAACAAAAATTCTTGGGAGGGATACGTATCAAGGGATCCAATGGAAATATTAGATTCCAATGCTCCCAATACATGTCGCACTACATCACCTACTAGATTATTAGTAGACACGGGCATGGAACAAGTTGTTTACATAATTAATATGTGGTGGAGAAGAGACCGCTTGCATATAGGTACCATTCAGGGAAGTTGGTTGATTGGGAGTCAAATTAGGACGAATTAATGAAAGTTGGTCAATGGTCACAATTATTCCTTCATGCAGGAAACATATCACATGAAAGAGTGAATAGACAACAACTCCCATGTCGTAAACATAGTCATTCCTAAGGAGTAAATTAAAATCCAAAGTAACTTGGACTACCATCACATCTTTATAAATAGTCATTCCTCCCAAAGTAATAGTAGATTGAGGAAGGATACCTAACGATTGACTGGTTCCTCCATTAAAGGCCAACAAATTCTGGGTATCAAGCACAGGCTATGAAGAACCTAAAGCTTTCCAAGTAATTGAGGAAAAAATATTAACAGATGCGCCTTCATCTATGACTGTGCTAGGTATGGGAACATTATAAGCCTATACTATGATCTGGAAAGGAACATAAGTTGGAAGATGATATCTGGTCAGTCAACTCCAACCAATGGAAGTGACCATACTACTTGGAGGGCATGTCATGGGAATGGGAGAATTGCCCCCTTGTGCTATGGAAACGGGAGAATTTCTCCCCTATACTATGGGAACCAGAGGATTTCCCCCTTGTTCCGTGGGAAGAGGAGGATTTTCCCCTTATGTCGCTGGAATGGGAGGATTCCCCCCAAATTCATTGGAATCTAAAGAAACGAGAACTGAAGTATTCGACACACTCTCTACGAGAAAGGTATGATGGACGGAAGGTGGAATCGAATCAACCATTTTCTCAACCAATGGTTTGTCGATAATAGACTGATGCCATTCATGTTTAGACAGACTGGGATTGAATGGACATGGATTTTGATCAATCACCTCATCAACTAATGGAGAATTAGGGGAAAGCTTCCAATAACTAGCCGAGATCATGGTTGAGATGTTGTAAGGTTTTCCAATGCTTTTAAGCCTTCATCCACATAAAGAAAAATGTGAATAGGATGATTCCCTCCACATAACCTATAAGAAAAAATTATTTTACTCTTTATCCCATGAACCTTATGAATGTTAGTTGATGGTTTATCACTAGCATGATCTGCAAAGCTGAGGACAAAGGTTGATGTGAGCCTATGTACCACACTTCTAATATCTTGGGAATACGAGGACAATCTCTAAGAAAGTGGTCACCCTTACATAACTTGCGAGGGAAATTTAGTTTTGTAAGGCTTATTGGAATATTCCTTCATACTAGTTGCATTAGTAGCAATGGTTTCTTGGTTCCCCCCTGCTTATTTTTCTTCTTCTTCTTAGCTTCCTAGTTACTAGAATCAAGACATTCACTAGAGAGAAGAAAGAAAGGGATGAAGAAAGAATAGGCGAAGAAGGCAAAGGGTCAAATTTAGGATCAAAATTATGTTTATGTTGTTCAAGTGGAGGACTACTTGGTTGAGGAGAAATTTGGACATTCAGAACCATAGGGGTCGAAAACAACCAAACTACCAAACCAATGGTAAATTTGGGAATGCACAATGTTTCCATATAAGGAGCACCGATAGTTCCAAAATAAGTATAAGGGATTGAATTCCCATCATAGGCGTTTCCTTGATTGGTAGAAGCAAGAACCATTAGCAGTAGTCTCAACCTAATATCCAGTAAGGAGTAGTTCCATAGTGAGTATGTTGTTTTGTGGTTAATTAATTAATTTTAGAAATAAAACACACAAATAAAACAAAGGGGTAACTAGGAAAAATGGATTACCAAGTCACTTTGAACTGTAATATGCCACCTTGTTAAACTCAGGATTGACATACGAGCAAGAAATATCTCTGAATGTTGAGTTTGGTGTATCATAGTGTGCAAAGCAGTCGACTCAGTTACCCATGGTTGGGTAGAAACCTAGTGGGGAATTCCAAAATATACCCGATGGTATGTGGAAGTGCAGACTATAGTAGTGTTTTCTCATGTGTAAACGTATGATGAGATCATTCCCATATACTTTTCATGTATGGAGCACCCTCTGATATGCCCGAAGGTACATAGAGAACAATCTGATACACTTATGTATGTGGAATGGGATATCACCCCCAGAATGTAATTTTGGAAACAAAAAACTCCTACATTTAAAGATGTAAGAACACGTCTCTATAGTAGACCTTTATGTGTGTGATTAAGTTTCAAATGCTCCTTGTGTTAATTGAGTGTATTTTAGAGTTTATCTTGAATTATGTTTCGATTTCAAGGCTCCAAACATGATGTCACCTGAACACACCTATGATGCAACTAATATGATAAAAAATACTCTTTTAATTTTCCTTTTAACAATGAAAGTCTTAACTAGGCAGGGGAAGAATAAATCAACCAACAATGCAAAAAAAAAGAGATGCACCAATCGATCTCCTCAACTTCACTATGCTAATCAAAATCAAAGCCCTATATGCAATGAAAATAATTATTTTTCTTTTATTTTATTATAATGTTTCAAATGCAAAGAAACATATGAATGCAACTTGGTCACTGATAAAAATAAACCACATAGACTTTAACTATAATGTAAAAGTTACTTTTCAAATTCAATAACCAATTTATGCATATAATCCTGAATTGACAAGAAGAAAGAAAGAACGAAACAAAATCTTATAAAAAATATGATGACATTCAAAGGTGATTAACACTCATACACAATTTAGCCACCCCCCCCCCCACCACCCGTGGGTGATTGAGGGGGTTTTTTTTCAAAAACGAAAGAAAAAACTTTAAAAAATTGTTAAGAAATTGTAGAAAGACTGCAAATAATTACCAAAGGAAAATTCACTCAATTTCACACAAAATCAAGTGTTGTATTGGCTTCAAACAGATAGAGACACACTCAGCGACACAAGGAAAATAAGATGGACCAAAGAAAATTAGAGAGAAAGGAAATAAAAGTAATTTTTTTGGATCTTACAGGGATCAATGCAGGTGCATACCATGCACCAGTGCACTGCAGTGTAGGTGCAAAGAAGGCTAGCATTCACTACAACACTTTTTCTCCAGACCAAGGGGAGCGTTAATGTAGATTGATCCAAATTAAGACACAAAAACTAAATTCAAGCTCAAAGAAAGGTGTTCCTAGGGTCAGTCCAAATCTAAGCGAGGTAATGAAGGTTTGTTCAAGAGGTGAAACAAGAGCTAAGGTCAAGGAAACTACTAAGGGAAGAAAATGATCCCTAGTGGAGTCACTAATTTGTTATGAAAATTTTACAAATGTAGACAAAAGTATATTCCCTAGACCTAGTGGATTGGTCTAGAACAATAGTAAGAAAAGAATATAGAGTTTCCCTTAGAGAAATTGAAGAATGGAATATATGTTTACTTGGAATCCATCGCAAGATTTACTTTCCTCCCATCTTTTAAGCTCCAATCGTAGCTCTGATTGCTATAATTAGAACCTGCACATTCATTCACAGAAATACAAATATCCACAACATATATGTATCATAACTCAATTACTTTATTCAATGGATCAAAAATGCATTGAAATACATGAATGTAAATGTAATATAATACATATAGGAAAAAATTATACTCTTTGTATTTCTAGAAGTAGGAGAGAGTTTACAGCCAAGAATATTAGCTGGTCTTGTAGAGATCTCCCAAAGTTGACTTTTCCTTTATTGTCACAAAGCACACCTCAATGTCACCCTAATGCATAAAGATGATGGATCTCTTAGATTGAAGGCAGTAGCATGAGGGCATGATCAGTATCCCAAAACCAACCTCGATGTTCTATAAGGTAGTAAATTCATAGGAGATGGATGGTAGTTTAGGAATTTTTATCCATTTACCAATCTATGCTTGAGATCCACTTAAGATGGGAGGATGAGCTCGCGGGATAAGAGATGAAATCTCCAAGGTAGGATCAAATTAGATTCGAGATTCTTATCCAAGGAAAATTGTTAAAACAAATCGTGGAATCTTCTAGAAGAGGAAGCTTCGGGGTCCTTTTTTATTTTTTCTGAATTTCTAGAATCAATGCACCACCAACAAGGGACAAGTTGTTTTTTATCAACATTGGTGTATAATGGAGCAACTTATTATTGAACGCAAATCTCTAAAGGGGTTGGGTGTGCTGGGAATTAAAAGTACTTATTTGAAGCAGTTAGACCAAAAAACCTAGGGAATTTGAAATGTCTTGCTTACAGATTTGTGTAGGAATGATGACAACATGCTCATGGATGGTGATTGATCCGGTTTGAAGGCCTATTGACCAAATGCAACGAAATGGCCTATAACGATATAGTCATCAAATATTTGAGGACATTAATTAATAATCCTACCACTATGATGATTCTCAACAGATAACTTATCGAATGAGATGGAATTATATATATTCATTTCGTCATTAACATATTCATGAAATTTAAGATGTACATGTGTCAAAGAATATTAAAGTTAGGAAAATTTCCTTCTCATGTTATTTTCATGGTTTTCATATCACTGTCTATTTCGTTCAAGTGGATCCAACCAAGCTATCTAGCTTGATCCATTGTCTTCTTCTACCTTCTTCTGCAATTTATCTCATGCATAGGATTTATTCAAGATAATAAACTTTTGATTGGGTTTATTCAACTCTTATTTATGAGCTTCTTTTACTTCCCTTTTCTCAATCCAACAAACTAAAAAAATAAAAATTTAAGAAGGAAAGAAGAAACAAGGGAAATAGTAAAAAACCACAACAATAACAACAAATGAAAACAACACAAAGCATAGACATACTCACAATCAACCAAAAGAGAAAAACATGCATCCAAAGGCAATAAACCAAGGACTACACAACACATCAAACATTACATGTTCACTTTAATAAGAACACTAAGCACATGCATGAACTATTAGATAGTGTTTGTCTTAATTCCTTCAACAACTTCAAGGTTCCATTAATCTTTCAAAACAATTCAAGAGGGTGTTTTAGTTTCTTATAGATCCCAAGGGGATATTCACTCATCTCTTTCTTCACTACTAATTGTTGTTTCCATCATTTGGAATTTGCATCAAATTTTACTCTCTTTCTTTATAACACATACACAATTCTTGGTCATATCAATGTATTAACTCATTACCTTGTTATTCCAACCCTGTGCATGCTAATTTGTGTCATGTTGATTTGATGCTTGTCAGAGCAAAACTAAGCATGTTGAACTGATGATCATCAATGTAAATTATCTTTCCAAATCTCAACCACTCCTCGATATGGGAAATTGTCACCGCTCTGGTGAACACTATCATGTGGAAGTTGTCTTAATGCATCAACAATATCTTTTTTTGTCTTAAGGCTTCTTGAAATTTTCTTTGCCCATGTCCATCATGAGATTGCATGCTTCTTTTTTCTATCTTAAACTTAGGGCCATAAATTTTCCATAATTATGTTCCTTTCATCAAACATCAGGCAGTGAAATAATTGATATATATGTAATATGTATGTTGTTGTTGTTTAATAAGTCAAATTTTGAAGTAATTCAAAGACAGTGATAATCATGTAAGTAGACTCTTAATAATATTTCAAGTATGAATTCGAATAAAATTCTACACATGTTACGAAAAAGTTGTCATTTTAAATTTTAGCTTGGAGTTTCTCTAGGTCCAAATCTAGGCTTTAGTCATAAATGTGTTGATTTGTTAGCTTAATCTTAGATCTATTTAGATTTTATGTTATTGATATTATTTCAAAACATGTAAACATACTAGTAAGAGTATTCACTCATGTTGATTGTGAAATTGCTAGATTATGATCCAAATCATATCCATGAATGTTGTTAGGTTTTGGCTCTGGCTTATATGGATCAAGTCCCTAAATTCTATTTTCAAGGCCAATTTAGTCTGAGTGGTGACCTTGGGCTCTCATACCACTTTATAACATTACCTACCACTCCCTTAAATTATTATGGGTTCTAGGAGGTGTTTTTTTTTTCTCATGGAAAAATTCGTAATTTCTATTGATATAAAGAAATTACATTTTGTAGATGCCAAGTGCATATTCATATGGAGGCAGAGATGCCTTTTGAGTTCATAAACTTTTGACCAAAAAGAAAGACTGTTATGTCTCCACACAGGGAGTCTGTTGACTGCTATACTATGATTATACTAGTTTGCGACTGTAGTAATGTATGATCAAAAATATATCTAGCTCTTCGCAAAGAGCACTAAACTTTAAGTATCCAAAAGTGAGTTTGTAACCAGTACCAAGTAAGTAGAATATGTACAGTAAAAAAAAATATAGTCTGTATAGGTGTGGGCCTTATAGCCCATTATCTGTAAGATCATCAAAAGGTCTGTGATAATGCTGGTAGAAGGTCCCGTCAATCTCTTCCTATATCAGCCAGTCGTTTCCTTGTCTATGCGCTGCCTCTTTGGATAGTTGATCTGCCCCTGTATTTTGTTCCCTGTAAATGTGTTGACAGACAAAGGAGTCAAAAGATGTAATCAATATTTTAGCTTCATCTAATATATGCCTCAATGAAAATGCATTGCAATGTGATGCATCATTCAACCAGTTGCAAACGATTTTAGAATCGCCAAATAGCTGTAGGTGTCTGCAGTGTTTTTGCAGTGCAAAGTGGATAATATGTTTTGCTGTGCATAGTTCAGCAAAGTTATTGGTTCCCCTGCCTAAATTAATTTGGATCTTGAAGCAATGATTTTCATTAAGATGAAGGATGGCCCCACCCCCACATCCCGCCTCCTGTGCAGAGCCATCAAAGTAAGCCCAGGGCTTAGATTTGTCAATGGTTTCAGGTCTGATGGTGCGTGGAGGGGTGTTGGTATCCTCTGCTGGAAGCAAGTCAAAATCAGTGATGGTATGGAGCAAGATGGCAGGCCAATGGGGGGATCTATGGTTGAATATAGACTGGTTGCGAGCAATCCATAGTGCCCAACATACAAGAAGAGGCATGTTTATGGTTTTTCCTTTGTGATTTTGACACCAAATATTCCAGGCATCCATAAGATTGAGCCCATGCCAGTTTTTTAAGGAAGGATAGTGAGCAATGATGGAGTTCCAATATTCCTTTGCTGTGGGGCAGTTTAGAAAAAGGTGCTCTGTGCTTTCTTCATCTTTGTGACACAGGTGGCACCAGAATGGGCCATAAAACGATCTCTTCATCAGATTAGTCCCGGTAGGAATCTTGTCAAAAAGGATGTTCCACATCAGTAAGCGAGAGCGGGGGGCTGCCTTGAGCTTCCAGAGTATTTTCCAAGTTGGAAGAATGTTCTGAGGCCTGTGTGGTTCCATTAGCCTTATATAACCCTGTTTCGGGGAATATACACCATGTTTGGCAAAGGCCCAGATTATCTCATCTGGTCCATCAGTGAGACGGATGTGTGCCTGGGTAAGGGCATCCGTATAGTCCTGCCATTCATGCTGCCACTGAACCGGTATGTCCAATTCACGAGCCGATATCCATGCCTGATGAAGAAAAGAAGAGTTGTTGTTGTCGCCAATGTGCTTGATGTGGGTGATACCCCTGCTGTGTAGATACCTTATTAAGTCTGCAGATAGTCTATGTGCATTGCCACAGCCTACCCACGGATCCAAACCGATTCGAACAGCATTGCCCTCCTTGATACGCCATGTGATGCCTTCTCGCAGGAGAGGTAGTGTACCGATGACCGCTTTCCAGATATTGGATATGTTATTTCTCGTTCAGTGCTGCTGTCTGAACCAGTCCATCAGATTCATAGGCCATATATACTTCACTTGTGCAACTCAGAACCAGAGACTATGGTTCTGGGAGGTGTTACTGACATATTGACTTTAATTACTAGATGTTTAACGACGCATTCAGATTCTAAGTGTGCCATTTCTTCAAAACTTTTGAAACTTTTGTGTTAATGTTTCCAGTATGATCAGTTCGATTAGAGATTTATAGTGAAATATTCCATTGCACACACTTGAGAACCATAGAGTACATACACATGCATTAACAAAGCAAGTTTTGTGACCACATCATAAATTAATTACATATAAACGTGTTCACATTATTTGTTAAGCATGTAAATCAAATCTAAGAGTTTAACCTCCCTAAACATAGTATGCATATTAATTACATGTGTCAAAGCTTGAGGTATATATATATATATATATATACAAACCATGGCTTTTTTCTTTAAGGTTGGTTATCTTGTGCTTCAAAAATTTGACAACAATAACTCAAAACTTATTGTGTTATTTTAAATATATATGACAATGAATTGGTGGTGATATACTATTGCGAAAAAAGGATTTGCTAGAAATATTCCAAAAAAGTATAATTTGCACCAAATAAATATATTGTGACTTAATATATTATAATATATTTATTACTAACATATATATGATTCACTATATAACTATCAACAAATTATTTTAACTCGTATACCTTTAGTTACTTAAACTATATACCATGACACCTTAGTATACTTAAATTTAATTATATAATATACATATGATACTAAAGCCAATATACCCACCAATCCCTCGTAGTAATATGGTTTATCAATATTCCACTTCAAGTGAAAGGACATGTTCATTTACATATGCAAGCAATGCATAAATATTTATTAATGCATACTCGAATAGTGGAAATATATAAATGGATTCATAACCAATATTAATGCAATACGTGGTATATGCACAATACGCCTTTCCTTGTAACTTAGTATATATGTATGCATAATTAACTCATATGAAATATTCCCTATGCGCAAATTTTAACTCATAAGAATTAGAAGGGGGTTCATCAATAATCGCTCATTCTTATTCTTTCTAATTTGTCCTGATGATGGACCCCCTTTGGGGTTTGAAACGTTGGCAGAATGAACTGAAGACTGTGGTTAATCTGGATCATGAATCAAAAAACTCCCATAGAAGCCTAAAATCTAACATAACTTCCCTGTACGGAGGGGAAACATGGAAGGAGATCTGTCTTCTCGAAATCCTGAGGACAAAATTGAGAGGAGAATTGCGGACCTGCAATTTCTAAAGCAATGTAGGATTTATGAATTTAGGGTTCTTGTATTTATTTTCAGGTCGCAATTCTCTTCTCTCTCAATAATCGCTCATTCTTATTCTTTCTAATTTGTCCTGTTGATGGACCCCCTTTGGGGTTTGAAACGTTGGCAGAATGAACTGAAGACTGTGGTCAATCCGGATCATGAATAAAAAAACTCCCACAGAAGCCTAAAATCTAACATAACTTCCCTGTACGGAGGGGAAACATGGAAGGAGATCTGTCTTCTCGAAATCCTGAGGACAAAAATTGAGAGGAGAATTGCTGACCTGCAATTTCTAAAGCATTGTAGGAACAAGGAAATCATTTATGAATTTAGGGTTCTTGTATTTATTTTCAGGTCGCAATTCTCTTCTCTCTCAATAATCGCTCATTCTTATTCTTTCTAATTTCTCCTGATGATGGACCCCCTTTGGGGTTTGAAACATTGGCAGAATGAACTGAAGACTATGGTTAATCCGGATCATGAATCAAAAACTCCCACAGAAGCCTAAAATCTAACATAACTTCCCTGTACGGAGGGGAAACATGGAAGGAGATCCGTCTTCTCGAAATCCTGAGGAAAAAAATTGAGAGGAGAATTGCGCACCTGCAATTTCTAAAGCAATGTAGGATTTATGAATTTAGGGTTCTTGTATTTATTTTCAGGTCGCAATTCTCTTCTCTCTCAATAATCGCTCATTCTTATTCTTTCTAATTTGTCCTGATGATGGACCCCCTTTGGGGTTTGAAACGTTGGCAGAATGAACTGAAGACTATGGTTAATCCGAATCATGAATCAAAAAACTCCCACAAAAGCCTAAAATCTAACATAACTTCCCTGTACGGAGGGGAAACATGGAAGGAGAACTGTCTTCTCGAAATCCTCAAGACAAAAATTGAGAGGAGAATTGCGAACCTGCAATTTCTATATCAATGTAGGATTTATGAATTTAGGGTTCTTGTATTTATTTTCAGGTCGCAATTCTCTTCTCTCTCAATAATCGCTCATTCTTATTCTTTCTAATTTGTCCTGATGATGGACCCCCTTTGGGGTTTGAAACGTTGGCAGAATGAACTGAAGACTGTGGTTAATCCGGATCATGAATATTACATATTAAAAGTTTAAATTAAAAAATTTAATGAAATTTTCTATATACATAATAAATATTCTACTATAACAAAACTATACAAGAGTTTAATTTAAGAATTTGCTGCCAATGAAGAAGTTGGATTTATGTTAATTGATTCACATTCAATTTCAAAACCTTGTTTACTCGAAGAAAGAAATACATTGGCACTGTGTTGACGGTGCTGGACCTGCCAACATGTAAAGGGGATCTCCCTGATAAGAAGTCCCAATTAGACCTCATATTGTTTGGTGTAGGATTCCCAACATTGGGTCGTATAGAACCGCGATTTCGCATAGATGAAAGTAAGATAACTTTGTTGTTAGCAATGGTGTGACTCTTGCATTGAGTCAAGGAAGGTGCATGAGAGGTTCTAACACATGAGGGTTGAGATGAGTGCGCCCCTTGGGAACTTGTAATAGTACTCGGATGGGAAGGGAACACACGAGCAAAGATACATCACAAGTTGGAAACCAAGTGAGCTAGCAATCGAAAGTGATGGTTAAACCAATCAACACATTTCAGAAAGATTCATACATGCTCATATAGAAAAGTCCATACATGTGTGTGTAAGAAAGCAAATACATATGCCATTTAGAGTAAACAAGATAGTTGGAATACCATACAAAATATGCATTAAAGGTGTTGGATATTATTATATAAATAAGTGTAAGTTCTATTCATACAATACATCCATGTAAATATTCCAGCCCCAAGATTGGAACGTTACAACCACATTTGACTGGTTCTCCAAAGAGATGAACTAGCTCCATGCAGTGGAGAAGCCAAGGCGCATTACAATATTGTCCAAGTTCTCTCCAAGATAGTCTTATCGGAAGCTTGGCTGACCAAAAGCCTATACAAAGAGTTATGAGGTTATTTTTATAGCAAAGGGTGGGGTGACCCTTGACATTCCCCTTTCTGACCCTTCATGTACCCTCATGACTCTTTGTCTACTCTCTGACTGTTACATCCAACTATCGACCCCTGACTTACACTTGACATGATGCTACATTACAATGCACATGTTCCCATGTGGGACCAAATGGCTTGAGAAAGCCATGCAAGACATCATTGACACTTGCTTCGTTGTGATGAGACCAACTCTTTGACATGCTTGTGATGGTGAAGGTGGTGAGATGAGTCGAGCTTGGTCATCCATGATGGAGTGCATGCACCCCATGGTGATATCTTGTCAATGAAGCAAAGTCTTGCCTCTGTTGCAACTGGTGCATTGGTTCGGCTCCTTCATCCAACTTATTTGCTAACATGTGCATGCTCTTCTTGGGTGCGTCTGAACTGGCAACACACTGATGCATAGTGTCTGTGCTGATCTTCAAGTGTGTGTTGGTGGTCATGCACATCAACTTTCCGAAGTATATGTTCAGCTCCAGTTGGACTTGCTTCTTATCTTCGCCATGGTGAGTGTGTTGAAGGGGTTGGATCGCATGTTTGCGCACAATGACATGCATGCTGCTAAATCCCTTGCATGCGATCAACAACACTACTCACCATGTCTACTCCATGCCAGCTACTGGGATAGATCTATAACTTGTACAGGTGTAGTTTCATCCGTGAGTGCATGTTGTGCCCACTGCTATTCTTGTTCCTGCTGCAACTCATTCATCTGTCTGTGCAGCTTCATGTTCTTCCTTGAGTTATTGCTTCAACACATGCAACTCCTTCTTTGTTTCATTCTCTATCTTCACGCGATCTTCATGTCGCGTCGTCAGCTCATAGCCTGAGTCTCCAGAGTGGCTTTCATCATCAGTGGATCTTCCTAAGCTTGCAACTTTGTTCGTCCTTAGTGTTGTCAACAACCTTCCTCTTGCATTCATTGCATTCATTACATTCGTTGCATTAGTTTCATTCATTTCATTCGGTATGTTGCCGTTAGCTATTGTTCATGATGTTGCTCATTTTGATGTTGCTACTGTCATATCTTAATGTCCTTGTTTATGAACAACTTGATATCTTTGTGAGCAGGGATGATGATAGACATTTGGTCAACTACATCTCTAGGTGTGCTCTGAACGATGTCTTCGACTCTTCTCTCTTGGAAACCATTGTACCTGCACCACTCAGAGGTAGATGAACACTTGCAATACCTAGAGACATGGAAACACTCATGGCAAGAAATTTGTCAATAAAAAAAATGAACTTGAGAACTGACTTGCAACATACCTGTGTGACTGATCATCAAGGTTGCGCAATTTCGGCCGAGAGGTCGAGAGAATAATTTCCAAGACTATGCAAGGCACAGTCTGGGCTGCTGGGAGACTGACTAACTACTCGAACTGCACAATAAATAGTCCAGTAGGGCTACTGACTACTGGAATTTCACAATGCACAATATCCATTGGCAATGGCTGCAGGATCAGTGAATGAAAGCAAATATGAAAACATTGAATGAAAGATTTAGTAAACAAATCAACATGCATGTGGGTGAAGCAAGTCACCGAATCGGCGACCATTTGTGAAAAATAGTTTCATGCATGCGACAACAGTGAGATAGAAACGAAAACTGAAACAGTGTTAGTACAAGCTAGTATGTATCAAAATGACAGTAAGTGCTCACTAAAATCAAGCAGATACCATTCATACGAAGCGAAACACAAAACGCACCAGAAATACAACATAAGACATGGAAAGCAGGCTTACCCCAAAACAGTTAAGCTGAATGTGCCGACAGCTCCTAGATACTATGTGGGATGTAAGAGTTGCAAGGTTGATGTGAGGAATGATCGACGTGGTGTCTAGTTGATGATTTTTGATAACATCGAGGTTGTGACGGGCATGCCAGAAATCTAGGGGAATTGACCCTTGGTGGGAGGTTTCTGAAATGATCCTTTCATGTAACTTCCAACTGCTAAAAATAGATCCCTAAAAATAAGGGGTGACTTTGCATGCTACCTAGGGAGAAACAACCCATGCATGCAAGTCAGTTTTGCTCAGTCATGGAGGTAACCAGTCAACTAAGCTACACATGCAAGAGGTTTTTCGACTGCTGGGAGAAAATGCGCATTTCTGGCTGGGAGCTGGGCTGGCTGCTCAGGAGATTTGTGCAAATTTATGGGCAGAGCAACCGATTGTTGCCCATATTTGTGCAAATTCTGGGTTGACCAGCTCTACTAGGGAAAATTGTGCAATTTTCATTCTGAGATTTGGCTGCTAGAATTGCGCAATTCGAGAGCCTAGCAGGCTACTAGTCAGGATTATGAAATTTCTTGAGGGTAGGCTAGTTTTCCTCTAGAATTGTGCAATTTCTTGGGTGATTTTCTCAGCCTACAACTGGACCAAGTTTGGGTGATCATCCTATGAGGGTAATGCATCGCGTTGTGATCGACAGGCTGCCTTTGTGCAAGAAAAACACTGAAGCTGGTGGCCTTGACGAAGCACGGCAAGTTGTTGTGAAGGTTGGAAGGGAGGCTCCAAAATGAAGCTAAGGAAAAATTTTGGAGGGTGGTCGTAGCCGCTACAACACTTGGCGACACACTGGTAAAACTCCAGTTCTCTGAATGGACCTTGTTCGTGAAAAGCAAGTCTAACACCTCAGGAATTATTGTTCTTTTATCAGCTCATCTTGGTTTCACACTAGCTTAATCATAATATGTAGCATATTCCAATATCTTGGTCAATTGACACACATTCCAAGCCAAGGCAACACAGTTGTTTCGATTAGGGTTGAGGGGTATATTGGTTCACATGGAGTATAGTTGTTAGAGTCTTAGTTTCATCTCTGGTGTTGATCCGCTGCCAGCAGGCCTGGACAGTACCCCGACAGAGTCACATAGGAACACAAGCATGGCTCCCTAGCGAGCTAGCCTGGTCAGTACCCTAGCAGAGTTACTTGCATCACCTCTCTACGCAAGAAGCCTTTCTCTTCTTTTGCCTTATTCATTTTCATTTTTTTCAAACTTTTTCAATTTTTTATTTTTCATTTTTTCATTTTCGTAACTATGCATAGACCTTATTCAATTCATAGGTAGAAGAGGGATCTCGACTTATTGAGAGAATAAGAGGTTGTTCCAGCAGAGAAGTAGTTTATTATATCTTTGACATGCCTATTTAGGTTTTCCCCCTCGTCTTACTCTACTTGTATGAGCTGACAAGGGTTAAACCAAAAACAACCGACTAGAGAAGCTGACACTAGCTAGCGTGCAAATGTTGTGTTTTCACCAAGGTTCATTTCAAACAGTACGTATTTTCCTTTGATGTATCATGGACAAAGAGTAATAATTTCTTAATACAGAGGCGGGATGACAGATAACCAAGTAGTGATAGCAACACAAGCCCTCTTGTACTTTACCCAGCTTGCTTCAAGTGTCATACATGGTTTTATGCAAAACTGTCCTACGAAACGAAACAAGGAAACTAAAAAACAACAAAGCAAAGCAAGAGAAGAAGAAAAAGTGAAAGCAAAGCAAGTAAAAAAGAAGAAAGTAGAAAAACAAACAAACAAACAAATCAAGTAAGCAAACAAGCACACAATAAAACAACTCAAAAGAAAACACTACTCCTACTCCTAAGCTAACAATGCATGGGTCATCTTACGTGAAGTGATACTTCTAATGCAGCCACTGGCGCATTGGTTGACCCATGTTGGTGAAGGCATGGTTCGCGAACAAGATAACTATGAGAACCAGAAAACAAGAAAGATGTAACATTGGAGACAAACATATGCTGAGCTTACAAGCAACCACAGAACAAAGATGAGTGAGAGCACATGACATGCATTATGTGGTGCTTCCATGGTACTGTGCTACACTGTGTGCATATGTTGAGTGTAAGCATTCCCTTGACTATGACATGCAAGAAAATTTGAGAAGGGTAGACCACTTTTGTTGTGCATGCATGCTTTCTGTGTAAGATTCTTCCAATGCATGAGCGATGGGATCGTGTAGTTCGAGTGGTGGAATCGAAATCTGGGTGTTTGGTTGATCTTCAGTGCAAAGCAGAGAGTGATGAGAATCCCTGAGTGTTTCAACAATTTCCTGATCAGAAGTGAGACCAACCTTAGGACAACGAGGGCCTGACATAACCATCAGCTCGGGCTGAAGTGCCTCGACAGTCTAGGGGGTTTTGACTTGGTTGATAGATAGATCATTATAGACTAGTGCCTTGGACATATTAATCATGATTGAATCAACATCGTGATTGGATGAGGAAGTGAATAGATCATGACAGCCAAGATCAGAAAATTTGATATGTTCATCGACATCCTCATGACTTGATGAATCAAGAAGAGAGGTAGATGAGTGTTGCGGGGAAAAATGCCTATGTAGGACGATCCTATCCACCTAAGGTGTGACAGCGCCTTAGCAACAAATGAATACAGCTATTATGATTTCTTCCTTTATGAAATGTGAAAGAGGGGAGCTCGGCAGACTTACCGTTGTCTTCCGGTTGTCCCTCGAACTAGATCCTCTTCTCTTTGTGTGTCCACAGCTACTTGCCTCCTCGCTTGATCAAGAGAACAGCTACTTGAATCCCACGAGATCACAAGAGAACAGCTACCTGTGACAAGAGAACAGCTACTTGCGACAAGAGAAGAACACCATACAAAGGCAAATATACATATTCATAAATGATTCAGGATTAGAAGTAAATCAAATATACTAATGCAATCATACAAAATACACCAGTATATAGGAAAGAATCAAGATAGCTTTATTGAAAGTAACAGGGTTCAGGAAGAGATACAACCCATGGGGCTCCAATCCAGCATCTCCTTCCCAGCAGAATGGAATTCCTTCTTCAGCTCCCTTCAAAGCATTACACACCCAAAGTTTCTAGCCACAAACCAACAACAATTCTTTGCAATTACCAAATTCCAGCCCTTAGATCTCATGGAGGAGAGATCCATATATAGATTTTTGGAGAGAGGATGAGTCAGCTTGAGATCTGACTAGTGTCCTCTCCCTCTATCAGTTCTTGAGTCCACTTGGAGGTTCTTGCTTCCACTTGGAGATTTGGAACCTCTTACTCATCACCAGTCGAATTCCTTGATGCAAGTGTCATTTTGGAAGCTTCCTGGGCATTGACACCTTGAGGAATGACTCTGCCACATGTCCAAACTCGCTCAGCGCAGGTAGCCTTTGTTGGAGTTGACATTCAACGCAGGTAGCCAGTGTAGCAGTTGACATTCAGCACAGATGCTCAGTGGAGCAGTTGACATGATCCAGAATTGGCTTGTTTTTGAGTGTTTTCAAGTGGAGAACTTCTGTGAATTGTTGTGGTTAGTTGGCCTTGTTCCTCTAGGGGTAGGAACAACTTGTTTAGAGACTTTGGATCCCTTAGATTATGGACATTTCATGCTCGAGGCTGTAAGGCACAAAAATGTCTATAACAGTTGCCCCCTAAAGTATGAGGCCGTTTATCGGGTGAAATGCTTTATCCAGGAGGGTCCGAAGTTCATCCATCTGCTGGGAGGAGACCTGTAATAAAATACAATACAATACATTATGATTCATACTACTTTCATGATCTAGCTGAGGCAGGCATTCCCATGCTCAGCTTTATAAATTCATTTTTCGTACATAGAACAGACGATCGTCTGATGGTAGACTGATAATTTTGGTGAAATTATCATCCTTTGAGTAGGATGATCATCTGCTGCAATGATGTACATGTCAAATGTCTTTATTTTTCCTGAATATATATCATAGCCCGGATGGATGAAACTAGATCCGGGGTCTTCAAACTCGTTCGATCTTCACTCTAAGTACAAGTCGATCCATGTGAGAATTGCGCTGAAGTCGAACATGGAAGGACATCGCTTGATTACCGGTCAATGATGTAAACCGTTAACAAGCGCGAGAGGAATCACCGATAATGATAATGACCCTCAAGGTACTGCAGTATAATTCACGTGGTGTGAATAAAGGACTTGGCGTCGAACACCACGCAAAATCTTCTGGTCGAAGGTCATTGATGTATACCTGTCGCCGGAAGTGAGAAACTTGCCATTGAGGCATGCAAGCTTCAAAGTACTGAAGGGTGTGTTCCTAGATCAACTTCTTGGATAATGAGCTGATGTCGACAAGAAGCCATCCGTCACAGAAGGGCCTTAATGAATCCCACATCAGTGACACGGAACGGAGCTAATGATTTTAATGGAGGTGAAAACGATCTGTGACATATGATTCAGGGTGGCGGTCATGAATGGATGAAGGATAATGTATGGCAGTGGATGGGACCCGGTTAACTCTTTCTGAACGACTTCTCTTGAACATATGGTGACACTGATGTGATGGATTGGTAGCATTACCCCAAATATGGATGGTATGGCGAGACCATGGTGATGTGACCGGTGAATGAAACAACCCAACCCGAATGTGGTACGGAGGAAAAGTGTCATGTTCAAGAGCGACCTGCTACCATCAAAGTTTTCTTGATTTTTTCCCAATTTTTCCCCAGTCATTGCTGACCAGTACCTCTTTATTTTTGTCAATCTTGAGGAGGATAACATATGCTTGTTCTATAACCTGCCCTTCGGGCAAGCCCATCGCTATGTTTTAACGAGCCTAGCGATAGTGAAACTCGTTCTCGTCTAAAGACAAGTTTGTCGCTATTTAATAATTTTAACGAGTCTAACGACAAAGATAACTCGGTCCTTTTCATTTTTAGAGAGTCTGAAAAGGTACATAAAGTTAACTCCAAAATTCCTTTTTCGTCATCTAATCCCTTAAGTCCGAAAAAGTATAAAACAATACAGAAGGGATGAGTTTTCGATAATTTTAACGAGCCGAATAAAACAAGCGCTCGACCTTTTTGTGCAATAATCCCTCAGGTCCAAAAAGATTAAAATCTAGAGGAGGGATAGCTCTTCCTGTCCTTTAACGAGCTGGAAGGCCAAAACTCAGAAATCTTTTCATATTTTACGAGTCAATTGAAAAGAGCTTAAAGAAGACTCGTCTTTTGAGGAACGAGTGATAAACAGGGATAGCAACTGATTCCAGGTACAAGTTGGAATTTTCCAATCACGACAGTGTCACAAGGATGGCTAGGTGAAATCACTCTTCGCAGTTGTTCCTCAAAATGGGTAAACAATCATATGGAGGTGAACGATCGGCCAAATGAAAAGTGGAGGTGGCAGGTGCAAACACGACCAAGGCTTTAACGGCTGATAAATTACATTCACAGTGGTTATTTACGGGGATAGGTTCATTTTTTAGTTAAAAATGAGCTTAAACACTGGAGGAAACTCTGCTCACTGCTTATATTTATTTTTTAACGAGCATGAAGACCGCGTTAAAACTGCTCGGATCTTGCGTTTATTTTTTAACGAGCATGAACTTTATGCTAAAACTGCTCGTTGATAAGTTTACATGCCCCCATCATAATGACGCAAATCGAGGTGCATGCCCCCCAAGCTTCATTGCATTCAACTCGGTGGTTGGAATGAAGGTTTCCCTTTGAGACTTGGAATGGGGATTCGTTTCATTTTTTAATGAGGTTGACACAGTAAAAGAACTATCCTCATGACTCCTTGTTTCATTTTTTAAAAAGGTTGACACAAGATTAGAACCGTCCTCGGAGTCCAGATCCATTAGATATAGAAGGCTTCATATTCCACTGTGGCCACTTCCGCCAGATTACTCGGAGGCGGTAGGGCAAAAGTACCCATTAAGGCAGGGTCTTTTAGGAGAACTACTCCGATATTTTGAAGTGAATGATTGCTTCCATGGATCATTGGAATGCTTCCCGTAACTTGTGAATTGTTGGGGAGAAAGGTTTCTTGGTCGACGATTGTAATTCCTCCTTGGAAGGGAAATGCAATCTTCTTGAAGTAGGTAGACACAACTGCGGCCATGGCATAGATCCACGGTCTTCCTAGTAGGATGTTGTAATCAAGATTCCCATCGATGACTTCAACATCTATTTCTACTGTTTTCCCTCCTAGTTCAACTTTCAAGTTATTTAGGATACCGTGTGGGGTATATGTCCTTCCGTCGAATGCTTTTAATGTCGTCGAAGATCGCGACAAGGTTGGAGATCCTAAAGTTTTCCAGCAACTCATCGACATAATACATGTAGATGCCCCCTCATCAATAATTGTTCGATGAACAGTTTTGTTGAGGGATTTCACTTGAATAAGGAAAGCTAGTTGAGCTGGTAACTGAGGGTCATATCCTTTATGATCAAAGGCCACAAGATTGGAATCCGTTGTGTCAATCCCACCTATTGCTGATAATAAAGCTTGCTCTTGGGAGAAGCAATTTTGCGGTACCTCAAGTGTCGACATAGCGGACGGCGATCGGGCCAGGTCCTCTACCTGTGCTATTCTCGCACAAGGATTAAATTTCGATTTGTGTACTGCTCCCTTTTGCGACTTTATCATTGGCTCAGGAACAATGGGTGGCACAACTTTGGTCAAAGTTGTTATCGAACTACTAGGTTGTTCATTAGCCTTGTTATTCGACACCTGTGGATTCCCGTAATCTTTATTCCTTGTCAAAGCATCATTTTACTGCTTTGAGATAGACAACATAAGCACTTGGGATCGGGAAGCATTTTGATTAGCAACCAGTTTGGTTCCAGGGTTTGGAAACGGATCAGTCGATACTGCTGAGGCTTTTGAACTCTTAAAGAGTTTCTTAACTTCAGCTATATGTGGACAATCTCTCGTCCAATGATCCTCATCGCATATATGACACCCCGCAGGGGGTTTCCTTTTTCTCCCTTTCTTTTTCTTCTTGCCCCCTGGTTGCTTCAGTTGTTCGCCCTTGTCGGTCGACACGGCATTTACTTCCGAGGCAAGAATTTCATCTTTTTCATTTTGATCTGAAATCTTACAAGCTTTCTTGGACGTAGCCTTTGTCGATTTTGTGTTTGTCGTGCCAATCACGCCATCACCGGCGTGAGAGTCATTGTTTGATTTAGGAGGAGGAGGAATTGAGAATTCCGGTCTAGGGGCGTCAGGTATTTTGTCGTAGAGCGTGCCAGACTGAGTATAGACCAAGTCCAGATATTGCGCACGAGCGATGACTTGCTCTTCCGTTACGACTCCCCCCTTTGCCACATCTTCCGTGATTGTAGGAAGTAAAGACTTGATAAACCATTCAGCTAATAGCTGATCGGGAACGTACGTTTTTACCATCTTGCGACGACGTCGCCACTCATGTATATGATCAGATATGTGAGTGGCCGTTGTCTGTTTGAAGTTGGTAAGGAGTTCTGTTCCCGTTTCATACCTTATCGGTAATTGAAAATGGGTTAAAAAGGTTGTGGCTAAGGTACTGAAGTTGTCGAACGAAGCTCTAGGCAATTCAATATACCATTTTGTCACTGGACCGGTTAACGTCCTCTGAAAAAGGTGAAGCCTTATCGAATCATCATTTAGTGTGTTTGATGAACACCACAGATGAAATGTCATCACATGATTCGACGGGTCTTCACCCGGATTTCCATTAAATTTAGGAATATCTGACGAAAGTTTATGCAGAATCGCTGGCCACCAAGGGGCATAAGAAATTGGATCATTCGTCAGCCGGTTTAGATCTGGTAATTCTAGAGTTGCTACAAAGGGCAATTGTTGATTCAGGTTAGGCGAAGGATACCTAGGATAAGATGGAATCGCTTGAGCAGTGGGTCTTTGCATACCAGTATAATGTATTTGACGCTGGCAACTTTGACAAGGTTGATGGGCACAACCATTATAATATGGTTGTTGATAACCGCTTTGGAAATGCGATTGTCCATTACTTACAAAGACTTGTTGCTCAGGTCCTGGATATGATTGCTGGAATGGGGGTTGATGAGTTTGAACCAACTCTGGTTGTTGGACCATTTGTTGTTGTCCAATACTGGATGATTGACCAAGATGAGGAGTCATAGTACTTGTTTGAGCCTGAGTCGCTCCAGATAAGGAGGCACTAACCGGAGGTTGCGATTCAGTTGTCGAGACAAGGGGCTGTTGTATGGCAACCTGAGAAACTTGGGGTTGACATGCCACAAGTAGCACTTGTACTTGCGACGCAATCACCATACCAGGTATAGTGGCAACATTCGACACAGGGTGGACTGGTTGCATTGAATATGCAACCCTTGGTCGTTGAGGCAGTATTGGTACCCATCCGCTGGATGTAATTCCAGTTTGACCTGAATTTTGTTGTAAACTCCCATATGGTTGTTCTCTGGGGGGGAACAATGAAAAGGCATACTGTCCTCCATATGGTGGCAATCCAGTACTTAAAGGGTAGATTGGCCCTTGAAGACACATTGGATCAATTCGTTGAGTTCCAACATAAGAAATACCAGATGATAATCCGGATGAAGAAACAGGAACTAACCATGTCGTCAAAAAAGTCTCTGATTGGACTCCAGCTTGTTGTTGACAATTTTCCGGGACAAATGGTATACCAGCGAACATCGTTGGAGTAGCGCCAGGAGGCTCTGCCGCTACTGTGTCGGATGACACAGTCCTGGATGTCGACGGTTGTTCAGACATATCTAGTCTATCCAAAAGATTTTCTAGCGATTCTACAAGAACTTTGTGATGAAGGTAGACTAACTTCGAAGATCAACGAGGGAATGGTGATGATTATTCCGTTTAAAATAAATTTTAACGACGCTTGGACACAACTTGCTTTTTCAGTTTTAAAGAGTCGAGAAAAAGCTAAAGATGACTCTAGTCTCCTTCGATGTTTTAACGAGCCCGAAGTGACAAATGCTCGGACGGACTTTTTCTATTATAGAGTCTGAAAAAGGCCAAAAGAAACTACTCTGGAGTTCTAGGCAGAGGGTGTGCCAAACTTTTCGCAAAACCGCAGAATACTTTTTAGGGTACGGGCAGTCAATCTTCGTGAATGATGTGTTCACTGCATTGCGATCAGTAGGGCGGCCGACACGGCTTCCTAAGGATAAAAGATATATGCCTATAGGGGTCTCCCAATATATACGCGACGGTACGTGGGAGCACAATCCGTACTAGCGCTATCGTCCCTCAGGAGGAATCACCCACCTTCCACGAGATCGACAGTCACTAGGCTTAACGACGCCGGAACACGTCTCTAACCTAGACCTCTATGTTGTGCGTTATGTTACAAAGCGTTGTTAGGTTCATTCAGTTTATTTTAGGTTGATCTTTTTAAAGTTTGCCTTTCAAGGTTCACCACGATATGTATGATACAAATTCCTAAATGCAGTCTAAGATGATAAGCAAGCTTTATTATCTTTTCAACTTTGAAAATCCTAGCTACTAAGGGAAAAGAAAGACACTATCTTTTCTCAAAGAGCAATCAGCACACTCTAATGCACTTTTCCTAAATCCAACATGCAAACTATCAAATGCAAAATGCACAATGCAGGTGTTTGTTTTCCACTTTCTTAGTATTAATGCCTACAAAGAAAGCTTTTTGCACAACTTTGAATTTGCTTTTAAAATGATCAATACAAACAAGTTCACTTTTTTCGAAATCAGAGAAGATAGAAGAGATTATACTACTTAACGATTTTCGAAATAAAGACTTGTTTTGACACTTCAAAAGAGACAAATTCAAACCAATAAGCAAAAGTAAATCTATAATCAATCTGAAACCAGCCAATGAACTCTCTTCTAAGATCACAATCATTCAGATCTGAATCAAAGGCTATAGGATGACTACTTTACTCATGCAAAGGAAAACTGTAAATGACGCCACAAACACCTAAACACATTCACAGTCTTTTTGTACAAAAGGAGGCGGAATCTAAGCAAAGAAAATGAGTTATCTGACTGGTACCTATGTTGGTTAAAGGCTGCAAAAAACAGAGATCAAAACAGGGCAACAGACAGCAAAGAACCCCAGATGCACAAGGCTAAACTGGTTCAGCGCAACCTCAACATTGAGGATTTGACATTCAGTGCAGGTAGCCCTCATGGGACCTGCGTTGAAATGCAGACTGCCTTCACAGCAGTTGCGCTGAAGGAGAAACTCTCGTTTCCCCTGGGTTCTGGGTCATAAAATGCTCAAAAATCAACTGTTTCAGGCCAAATCAGAAACACAAGCAAGGTATAAATAGAGGGATGCTTTGAGAGGGTACTAAAGACTATCACAAAGGATCATCAAATCATTTGTGGATCTATTGTTTAGATCATAGACAAGTCCAGCGACTGGATCAAAGCAACAACTTTCTACTTTGCATCCAGGAAAGATGCAGTTCGATAGTTGTTGTCAAGTCTATGAAGTAAACAAACGACAGAAACACAAATGAAATGAATAAACAAATTCTCCCCAGCGGAGTCGCCAATTTGTTGTGGGGAAAAATGCCTATGCAGGACGATCCTATCCACCTAAGGTGTGACAGCGCCTTAGCAACAAACGAATACAGCTATTATGATTTCTTCCTTTATGAAATGTGAAAGAGGGGAGCTCGACAGACTTACCGTTGTCTTCCGGTTGTCCCTCGAACTAGATCCTCTTCTCTTTGTGTGTCCACAGCTACTTTCCTCCTCGCTTGATCAAGAGAACAGCTACTTGAATCCCACGAGATCACAAGAAAACAGCTACCTGTGACAAGAGAACAGCTACTTGCGACAAGAGAAGAACACCATACAAAGGCAAATATACATATTCATAAATGATTCAGGATTAGAAGTAAATCAAATATACTAATGCAATCATACAAAATACACCAGTATATAGGAAAGAATCAAGATAGCTTTATTGAAAGTAACAGGGTTCAGGAAGAGATACAACCCATGGGGCTCCAATCCAACATCTCCTTCCCAGCAGAATGGAATTCCTTCTTCAGCTCCCTTCAAAGCATTACACACCCAAAGTTTCTAGCCACAAACCAACAGCAATTCTTTGCAATTACCAAATTCCAGCCCTTAGATCTCATGGAGGAGAGATCCATATATAGATGTTTGGAGAGAGGATGAGTCAACTTGAGATCTGACTAGTGTCCTCTCCCTCTATCAGTTCTTGAGTCCACTTGGAGGTTCTTGCTTCCACTTGGAGATTTAGAACCTCTTACTCATCACCAATCGAATTCCTTGATGCAAGTGTCATTTTGGAAGCTTCCTGGGCATTGACACCTTGAGGAATGACTCTGCCACATGTCCAAACTCACTCAGCGCAGGTAGCCTTTATTGGAGTTGACATTCAACGCAGGTAGCCAGTGTAGCAGTTGACATTCAGCGCAGATGCTCAGTGGAGAAGTTGACATGATCCAGAATTGGCTTGTTTTTGAGTGTTTTCAGGTGGAGAACTTCTGTGAATTGTTGTGGTTAGTTGGCCTTGTTCCTCTAGGGGTAGGAACAACTTGTTTAGGGACTTTGGATCCCTTAGATTATGGACATTTCATGCTCGAGGCTGTAAGGTACAAAAATGTCTATAACAATGAGAAGCAAAGATGTTCACCCTCTGTGTTTTCAGGAAAGATAGATGACAGATTGGATGGATTTTCTGAGGAAGATGTGTCCTCTCTGCACTATAATGAGAGACTGATACCTGAGGTGTCTTGTGAATGATCGGAAGTAGAAACATCCAGAAATTGGTTTTCATAAGGGAAATTAGCTGTGGAACAATGACAAGGGATGTCAGGATGAAGTAGATGAGGCAGGGATGGAAGGGAGTCATCCTTCACCGCAGTCTCTTCTTTAGATTCCTGCACACACTTATCATGAATGATGGCGCAAGTTGGCTACGTAACACCAACTCCATCGGCATCTTGATCCTCATTCACAACAGGTGAGGAGTCTAGAATGGGAGAACACAAGATAGTACAATCCAAAGGATCAACAGAATGTGAGGACGGAGGTCAAGGGAATGCGTCCACGTGACAACCAACAAGTGTGCAAGCCAAATCTGTGCAAATCTCAAGAGCAGGTGGGGTGGGAGGATGTGACAATTCAACAAAGGTGTGTGCATGATCTCCCACATCATTCCGCAGTCGTAGAGTTGTTTGATGATGTCAAGGCGGACAATCACTTGTGAAATCAATTGTGCATGCCTATGATTACGTAGTTCCATCACCAAAGTGTGCTGAGAGCACAGGGGCTTCACTCAATGAACCTCTGACATATCACGTGCGTTCGTGACATATTATATATACCCTTAATTTGACTACATATTTGAAAATACCTCTAAAAATAACGTTATTTAACCCCCTATCAATATGAAACCAATACACCTTCCAAATTTTAAAAAACCCTACTTTCACTAGATATTGTAGGTATCCATTTTTCATAAACATTTTTAATACCCCTTGATATGTTTTCATTAGCTTTGAGTTTCAATTTTTATGCCTTCCAATATAAAAACCCTTTACCCCCTATATATTCTCCAATATGAAACCACGTGGTATGGTATTGCTCCACCAGTGAAGCCCCATGGCTAAGAGGGGTTTGGATATGTGAATAAGATACTCAAATCCTCCATAAAGAAATTCCCCATCAATTTCACCTTCATGGAATCGGCATGCAAGAGTACAAAAGCATGTGTAAAACTAATCAATGGATTTTCATCGGGCGCTTTTCGTAATTTCATAATTTCTTAATCAAGCGCTTTCCAATTAAAGTGATTGAAAGAATGGTCTATCTCTGTGACCAAATGAGTAAGAGAATGAATAGATTTTTCGAGCAGTGTGGCACACTAGTGCATGGGGTGCCTTCGAAGCGTTTATATGAACAAAACATAGCTCATGTATTCTTCAAAGAATCCATGTCTTTTGCATGAGCCTACAATTCCGACCGCATTCCTACCCAAGGCTACGTAGCCTCCCCCATCAAATGTTTTATGAGACAAGTTATCTGAGAGCTTTTCTGAGATGATGAAATCATTTCCATAAGACATACATTCTGGAAGAGAAACTTGGTAGTTAGTCATGATATATGTGTAGGGATTCAAAGCAGATGTGAGGACTCATCTTGTCATCTGTCCCTCCTTCTAGCGCCAAAATTTTGATGGTGTTGGACTTGTCAACATGTAAATGGGATCTCCCCAGTAAGAAATCCCAATTAGACCTCAGACCGCTTGGTGTAGGAGTCCCAACAGTAGGTCGTATAGCAATGCCTTAACCGTGATTTCGCATAGAGGAAAGTAAGATATATATGTTGGTAGCAAGGGTGTCGCTGCTGCATTGAGACAAGGAAGGTGCATGAGAGGTTCTAACACATGGGGGTTGAGATGAGTGTGCCCCTTGGCAACCTGTAACAGTACTCAAATGGGAAGGGAACACACGATCGAAGATACATCCCAATATGGAAAGCAAGTCAGCTGGCAATCCAAAGTGATGGCTAAAACAATCAACACATTTCTGAAAGATTCATGCATTCTCATACCGAACAGTCCATACCTGCATGCGTAAGAAAGAAAATACATATGTCATTTAGAGTAAACAAATAGCGAGAATACGATACAACATATGCATGAAACGTCCTGGCTCTTATTATATAAAGAAGTGTAAGTTCCAGTCATATAATACATCCATGTAAACCTAATAGCCCCAATAGTGGAACGTTACAGCCACATCTGTCTGCTCCTCCAAAGAGATGAACTAGCTCCATGCTATGGAGAATCCAAGGAGCATTACAATATTTTCCAAGCTCTCTCCAAGATAGTCTTATCAGAAGCTTGGTTGACCAAAAGCCTATACAATGAGTTATGAGGTTCTATTTATAGAAAAGGGTGGGGTGACCCTTAACATTCCCCTTTGTGACTGTTCATCTACCCTCATGACTCTTCGTCTACTCTATGATTGTTACATCCAACAACTGACTCTTGACTTACAATTGACATGATGTTACATTACAATGCACATGTTCCCATGTGGGACAAAATGGCTTGAGAAAGCCATGCAAGACATCACTGACACTCGGCCCATTGTAATGAGACCAACTCTTTGACATGCTTGTGATGGTGAAGGTGGTGAGCTGATGCCAAGCTTGGTCATATGTGATGGATTGCATGTACCCCATGGCGATATCATGTGTAGCGAACTCTTCCCTTTATTGCAACCGTTTCATTGGTTCGACTCCTTCATCAAACACATCTGCTAACATGTGCATCGTCTTCTTGGGTTCGTCTAAATCGACAACAAACTAATGTATAGTGTCTGTGTTGATCTTCAAGTGTGTGCTAGTTGTCATGTGCATCAACTTACCGAAGTAGATGTTCAGCTCTAGTTGTACTTGCTTCTTGTCTTCACCTTGGTGAGTGTGCTGAAGGGGTAGGATCGCATGTGTGCACACAATGACATGCATGCTACTAAATCCCTTGCATGTGATAAACAACACTACTCACCATGTTTTCTTCCGTTCCAGCTATTGTGATAGATCTATAACTTGTACAGCCGCAGTTTCATCTGTGAGTGCATGTTGCACCCACTGTTGTTCCTGTTCATGCTACAATGCATTCATCTATCTATGTAGCTTCATGTTCTTCCTTGAGTTGTTGCTTCAACACATGAAACTCCTTCTTTGTTCCATTCTTTGTCTTCGCGCGATCTTCATGTCATGCCGTCACCTCATAGCCTAAGTCTCAAAGGTTGCTTTCATCATCAGTGGATCTGCTTGAGCTTGCAACTTTGTTTCACCTCTGTGTTGTCAACAACCTTCCTCTTGCATTCGTTGCATTCATTGAATTCATTGCATTACTTGCATTTGTTGCATTCAGTATGTTGTCACCAGCTATTGTTCATGATGTTACTCATTGTGATGCTACTGCTATCATATATTCATGTCCTTGTCTATGAACAACTTGATATCTTCGTGAGTAGGCAAGCTCATAGTCATTTGATCGACTGCATCTCTAGGTGTTCTCTGAAAGATGTCTTTGACTCTGCTCTCTTGGAAACCATTGTACTTGCACTGCTGAGAGGCAAATGAACACCTGCAATAATTGGAGACATGGAAACACCCATGCCAAGTAATCTGTCAGTCGAAATCCAAAATGAACTTGACAGCTGACTTGCAACATACATGTGTCACTGATCATCAAGGTTGCACAATTTTGGTCGGGAGGTTGGGAGACTGACTACCGAGACTATGCAAGGCATATTCTGGGGTGCTGGGAGACTGACTAACTACTGGAATTGTGCAATGCATAGTCCAATCTGGATGCTAACTGCTTGAATTACATAATGCACAATCTCAGTTAGCAATGGCTGCAAGCTTAGTGACTACATTGTGCAATTTTCTAGGCCAGTAGTCACTGTCCTTCAGAAATGTGCAAAATAGTCCTGGAGGATAGTCACTAGGTAGAGATTCACATTTCCTGAGAGGAAAATAGAGCCTTCCCTCTCAGGATTGCGCAATTCTAACTTGATGAGGCTCTTGGTGAGGTAAAGTATAGGCAAAGGTTGGCCAAACTTGCTGACAGGTAACTGAAAGAAAATATGAAAGTGAATGCATGGCCAGACTAAGTGAAAATAGAAGTGATTTATCATGCATGAAAACATTGAATGAAATATTCACTAAATAGATCAACATGCATGTGGGTGAAGCGAGTCGCCGAATCGGCGACCATTTATGAAAAGTAGTTTCGTGCATGCGACAGCAGTGAGATAGCAAAAAGAACTGAAATGGTGCTATTACAAGCTACTATGTATCAAAACAACAACAAGTGCTCACTGATATCAAGAAGACATCGTTCATACGAAGAGAAACTAAAAAACGCCTAAAATGCAACATAAGATATGGAAATTGGGCTTACCTAAAAACAGTTGAGTTGAATGTGTCGACAACTCTTAGATGTGATGTGGGATGTCAAAGATGCAAGGTTCATGTGAGGAATGAGCTCTACGGCATCTGGTTGATGAGTTTTGATAGCATCGAGGTTGTGACACGCATGCCAAAAATATAGGGGAAGCGACACTTGGTGGGAGGTTTCTGAAATGATCCTTGCATGTAATCTCCAACTGCTAAAAATAGATCCCTAAAACAATGGATGCATTTGCATGCTACCTTGGGAGAAATAGCCCATGCATTCAAGTCAGTTTTGCTCAGCCCCGGAGGGAACCAGTCAACTCACTACATATGCAAGAGGTTGTTTGACTGTTGGGAGAAAATATGCATTTCTAGCGGGGAACTAGGCCGCTGCCTAGGAAATTTCCACAAATTTATGGGCAGAGCAGCTGAGTGCTACCCAGATTTGCCCAAATTCTAGGTTGAGCAACCCTGCTGGGGAAAATTACGCAATTTTCACTGTGAGTATTGACTGCCAAAATTGCACAATTTTGGATCCCAGCAGGTGGCCAGTCAGGATTGCAGAATTTCTTGATGGAATGTTGGTTGCCCTCCAGATTGTGCAATTCCTTGGGGGAGCTGCTCAGGCTACAGCTGGACCAATTCTAAGTGATCAACCTGAGGGGAATGCATGAAGATGTGATCCACAGGCTGCCTTTGTGCAAGAAAAAAACTGAAGCTTGTGATCTTGATGAAGCAAGGAAAGTTGTTGTGAAGGTTGGAAGGGAGGCTCCAAAATGAAGCTAAGGAAAAATTTTGGAGGGTGGTTGTAGCTGCTACAACACATTGACAATAAATTTTTCAAGAATCAAAAGGAGAAGCTAATAAAAATTAGAAAACAAAACTAATAAGAAAGCTTACGTTCACTCTTTCTATACATGGAATAAAAATAACAGTTCTTCATATTAAAAGGAAAGTCGACAACACTGCAACAAAGCATTTTTTCTTTCAAAATTTCAAAACCCTTAAACACGGATTCAATAAATTTTCAAAATTTCATAACTATTAAGCATCAGTTCAAGAGAGTATTTAACAGTGTTTCAAAATATGAATGAAATAACAAATAAAATAGTTTAAAACACAATAACAAAAAGTTGGAACAATAAGACTAGAAGCAAATCATCCTTGAGTGGGTGAAAATGATGGCGAAAACTGATTGAAATACTACCACTAAGAATAAATTCTAAGAATATTATCCAAGTCGATAGGTGACTGTGGATGAATGTTGAGTTTACATAATGTGAACTTCTAGCATAGGCAATAGTTGAATAATGTATTCAATTAGGACCTTGGTGCATCGATATTACTCACTAAAGGGTTCAACGAGGAACTCCCATATTTTATCAAAGTTGAAATATGTCGATTGATCAACTTTTTTCTTGAAGTCCTATCTATTTTCTTGTACTTCTAGCCTTAATTTGTCGGCTTGAGGAAGAGGAAAATTTGTATATAAAATTGACATTTTAGTGTGTTTCAATGTTCACATATTCAATTGGATAAATGAGTCTCAAATCCTTTATGCATCTTCTATCATTGGTTTGAGAATGTGCAAATGAGATTTCCATGAGTGTATTACCACAAATATTTGAAACATGCTAATAATGGGTAGGCCAGGGGAATTCCTATGTGGATCGTGCTACCATTGCAATAATTATTTAAGTTTTTTCCTTGAATCTTAAAATAGACTTGTCATGTCTTAAAACTCATTGATTAAAACATCAACTTGTTTTTCCACAGTCTACAATTTTTCAAATGATCATAGAACTGCACCTATTCATGTTGAAGTATTTGCTTATTACTGAGTGACTCGTGTTTTAATTTCATTAGGTTAATTACATTGGCTTATGCAACTTCAATTATTTGTAACAGGTGGGCAACTTGAGGCTATTTCTTCTTTATTTCTTCTTCTAGCTTACTTTTCACTTTAACAATTTTGTCATTTAAGTGTGCTCTTAATTTAGAGCAATCTTGTTTGAGCAAGACTATCTTCTCATACATCTTATTCATGAATTATTTAACTTGGTTGGCCCTATGGATGATTCAATTGGAATAGGATCCAAAATATTGTGTTAATTCTTCAAAATCGTCATTTAGGATGGAAGGAGAGGTTGCCCAAATAGTTTCTAATGATGTTGTTGAAACATAGGTGCCATGTGAACTCTTTGTTTTTGAAATCCTTCTATTTTCACTACTCTTCATTAAGATGAACTATTGTGATCTAGGTGGATATTTGTGGCCACTCTTCTATTCCTCTTGGAATCCCAACACTATTTCCTTTCAGTTTCCTAATTTCTAGCACAATTTACTATTTTTGGCAGTTTTTTAGGTCCTAAACTTTTGGAGACGTTTTGAGACCTTAAATGAATTTCTTTTGGAAAACATGAGAATTTGCTTCCTTTGATAAGGGTTTGTAGTCAATTTTTTTTCCTCGGATATATATTTCTAATTAGGTATCATACACATCAAATGGAGATCGTATGTCAAAGTTACAATCCTGGGAAGTTGATGTACTAGCTAACCCCAATGAGGCCCACAAACTTTTGGCACATCATCTCCTAGGGTTAGGTTTTTGGATTTTTACGGTTTTCCATTGTTTCTAAATAATAAAAAGTACTATGATACTCATATTAACATAGTTCAGTAGGCATGTAACCATCACATCCCTTCTGAGAGATAAGGTACCATTGCTCGAGCTAGTTTATTTCTCATATGTGTGTAAACAATTTTCAATAGTTGTTATTTTATTAAGTGAAAATTTATTTTGTTGTATCTTTGTGATCTGGTTTGAATCTATTTTTCATTTTGTTACTGCATAAATCTGGATCATATTGCTTGGCGATGTAAAACATTTCAATTTGAGGCATTTGTTGAATTTGTTATTCAATATCATTAAGTTGTTGAGATACATTCTCAAGAAGAACAAGAAAAGTATTGATGGGATTTGAGAAAATAATATTTGGATTACAAACAATAGTGCTTGTGACAGTTGGAGAGTCCGTTTTGATATGGTGTTCATGAGAAACTTTCCAACTTGTGTGGACAAAGAACTGGAAACTGACTCTAGCATGGATTGAGTTTCAACTTTAGTGACATATATTGAGACTATCTAATCATGAAAATTTCATTCTTCCTACATTCTAGGATCAATAAGGAGTTTAAGGATATCTTCCTTATGAGTCACAATCTTCTATGAAATATTCTACTTTGAAGGAATAATTTTCTCAAAAGGGTTTTCCTTTTTAGCATCAATAGCTATATCTTTATATTTCTTGATGAGAGATTTATTATGTACAAGAGTTGACTGACTAGTAATCTTTTGGGTACCGATTTATTTAGGATGAGAATTCTTCACAAGTGCATCTTATTGAATATCTTTTTGTTTAGTATTCTCTAGGGTGTTGGGCTTAATACTTTCACTCAATTGCATGGATGAATTAGAATCCTATACTACATTTCATTCATTGTTGATTGGTTGTAAAATAGGAGGAAATGCATCTCTTTTGTTCTCCCTATACACTATAAAATCATGGTGTTGGTTGTATGGTAATTCATTCACTCTCGTGAGCATTTCTTGATAAGAGGATACAAACCTAAATAGATCATCAAATATATAATTCTTGTGAATATACTTTTTAAGACTAGAGGATGCAGTGATATTTTCAACTTATTTTATAGGGTCATGATATTCAAGAGGAATTGTAGCTAACTTAAGAGCTTCATAGTGGATAAGATCTTTTTCTCCATGACGATAGTTCAAGATAGAGTACCAGCCGACTCGAATAGAGAATTCAGACCAAACCTTATTGGACACTCTTTTTAATTCATAAGTAAAATACATGTGTCGATCATCTAATAAGAAACCTCCTTGTATATGATTCTATCTAGAACATATATAGAAGGAGAATGGGGGGACCAAGGCAACCCAAATCATAACATGGCGACAAATGGCATAAAAATGTTGAAAGTAATTTTCCTCTAAAATTTTGTTGTGATAGATGTGGATAGGGGTAGTTTTAGCAAGTGTCCATTTCCATCCCATAGTTGGAAAGGTTGTTGACCAACATATAGCATCCATGGTAAAATAAGACATATAGAACAAAGGTCTAGGACTCAAGGTTTTGTCTTGTCACAATGTGAGGACATGTTGGGAGATGTTATTTAACAGCATTTCAACCTAGTTAAAATAGTTACCCTCGATAGCTCTTTGAATTATAGTAACCCAATCAAGAGGAAAATGATTAACATTCGTTTAACCAAACAGATGACATAACATGGTGGAAAGATAACAAAATGGAGGGGCGAGAGAGGGAATGCGATAATAATGATAATTTCTTACTTTTTTTCTTGGGGACATTTCTCCAATCATTTATTAAAGTGGGAATGGTTTTGTCAACCTCTTTTGCACTTTATTTGCATGAAACCATCAATGAATCTTTGATTGAAAATTAAACTAGGAGTGGGAACTTTGTACCTACTTTGGATATCATTTGGCATGAAGGACCAAATGAATGTACCCTTTGGAGTGATAATATGGCATTTTGGAATGTTGATGAAGTCAACAACACATCAAATTAGGTATGTATAAGGCATCAGTCTTGGTCTAGCAGTGACTTTATGTAAATTGGACCTCGCTAGGTCAACTAATGTGTACTCTAGTTTGTTATTTCTCTCAGGTGCATCATGGGGAACTATTGCTCCAATTTCTTCATCCGACACGCCTTCTAATTCATCTTCCATTAACTTATAGTTTCCATCCTAGCCTAATATTCTGGCATCCTGAGTAATCATTGTATTTGAATACAAGTTACTCTTGGGAATTTTACGATATCAAAATATTGTACATTATATACTTCCATAATCAATTGCAAAAAATGGCAATATATGTATGTGAACAAGGAAAAAAAACACAAAACTAGAATGGAATTTTGAACCCTCACAATCCATTTGGACAAATGATCTATTGGATTTACATAGAAGAACAAAAGTAATAGTGAATCAATTTACTAGGCATGCTTCTCGAATTCATATAGATCAAGTAGTAAAAAATAAAATTGATTTGAATAGGAAAAAATGATATAGATACAAAATGTGTTGATCACTCGCTAAGAAAAACATTAGAGGGAAGTCAAGTTTCTCTAAGCCCTTTTCTCATTATATTTTATATATCACTTAACTCTGAGTTTTATCATTGATATTTTTCTATCAATTTTCATTGATACTAATTTTCTGATCTTTGTTAAGAAGGAGTATATATTCTATCAACATCTTAGAACATTTATAGATAGTGTTATTTAACCTTTAGAGTACTCCTATAACTCAAATTAAAAAAATAAAAATCATTAAGCTCAAGTTAAAGATAAATTCATGATTTTACATGAATGTTAATAATTCATATCGAGCAAACAATCTCACTATATTTACAATTGTATGAAAATAATATTTGTGTACTCAACAGATCATGTGCAAAACAAAATACAAATCTTGTATACCTGTCATTGGAAAGATTCAAGGTAGTTACTATCAAAATTTTATAAGTACAACATGTTTTCATGCATAACTATTAATTATAAAATCCAAAAGAAAGAAACTTACGAGATCATATGTCATGTTCAAAAAAATATCTATATGACATTTTCAATATGCTCAATGAGTATAGCGATTAGGTTGCGAAGATTTATGATTTATTGTTAATTAGTGATAGGGGAGACATTTACTTATATATGTGCATGAATATTTTACTGCATGTATTACAAGGATGTTATACTCAATGAATATATTATTATAAAAATATTATATATGACAGAGAAATGCAAGACATATAATATGAGGAAAAACACAAACACAAAAAACCAGAGAGACACAGATATACATGGTTCACCCAATTTGGGCTACATCCACCCCGAACAACCAGTCATTCCTTTCTATTATCTAGCAAAATGAAGAGACACAACCTACAACAGATCCGCTGTAATATCCTTTGTTTTCTCTCACAGTCTCACCTATCTGTTTCTCGCTTTGAGAATACACATATATTCCACAGCCTCAATACAATACCCTCATACAAATAGAGGGGTTGAATTCTAGGGCAAAAAACCCTAAACTAAACATAAATTCTACCGTCAGATCATCTGCCTAATGAATGGCCCAGATTGACTAGAAATTACTATAATTTTACAAGGCAATTTTACATTTGTTTTTAGCTTTAGGGGCGCTACCCCGGAAACCCCCGCCGGGGGGGATGGCCCCCCGTGAACCCTCATGGGGGGGACAAGTCCCCCCCGCACCCCCTCACATGGAGGGGTGTAAATTCTTCCTGGGGTATACATCCGGCTGAAACAAAGACCTATAAATTAGGATGATAATCATGCTCCACACCCAACATATATCAAGTTTGTTATGTCAAGAGTGTCATGTTGATTTTGTTCTAGGCGAAGTAAAGTTAACCAGTACATTCACAAGCATCAATATGTCCATAAGCATTGACTTATTATGAGCTTCAGCTTCCCTATATTGAGGATAAATGTATTTTTTATTCCAAGTAAACTTGATGTTTTCACTTGTCTTTTTGGCAAATCCAAGTAACCAATGATCAACTATTCCAATAAAGGAGCACATGTTTTTTATTGTCTAAACATATTTAAGAAACTAACCAAATATGCAAAATTGTGTAATAATATTTAGTTGTACTATGAAACATTATAATTAAAACATTTAAAATCGGGGAGAAAACTATAAACAAAGACCATATATACAAAGTATTTGCAATATTCAATACCATAACAACATTTAGAGACAAAATAAATTGCATATTTACAACTACTACTGGCATCCACAAGATCTTTGAGATAAAGTTGTTATTTGAAATATACAAGTTGAACAAACCATCAATGGCTCATCATCCTACTAAGATCATAGAGCATACAATCCTTGCGCAAGTTTATATGTACAATGGAGAATAACATGTCATTCTAGCTCCTATGTAATTTCATGTAGTTTAAACAAGACTTTAGATTCTACAATATATCAGTTTTAAAAGTGCAAGGGAAAAATTTGTAATAACATTTATGGCAATGTAACACCATTAACAACTATAACTTATAATGAGAAAGAACTCAATTCACAATTGTATATAATAGAAACGATATATCCTCTAGCCCTGAACAAAAAAACATTCCGATATAAAGAAGCATAGATGCATATAGTTCTTTGTTTGTTTCCTTTTTTCTATTTTTTTCTCTTAGCATTCAATTCATGTAACTGCAGTCAGTAATGAAACAAAGGACAAAGGAAGATGTCCATAGGTATTGTATGGTATAATAAGAAAATTGGAGTTAGATTATGTTCGATATGTATCTCAATGGCCATATTGCATATTTTACTCCTGGTTTGTTGTATCCATCTACACAAGGGAAAATCTCCCGATTAAAAAAGCAAAAAAGAAAAAATAAAAACTCGTCACTAAAATAAAATCCATTCAAAGTAGACGTACAAACAAAATTCAACAATGTAGTGAACACAATGTCACTGTACATTCTAATATTGGAGCTTGCAATCGAAATAAAAATGTGCATTAATATTTCTCTAGGAAGTTGTAGATTGTGCTTCAGGGAAATTTCTAAGGAAAAATGTAAAACATGACAAATATATTAACTATCAAAATATATGAAGTTGATGCACACAAAAAGTAGCTCTTTGTTGATCATGGTTCCTTAATCTCAATGACTATGTTGTTAACTGTTAATGTGAAAATTCCTTGGATACAAAGTTTTCTTAGGTGGAAAATTGTAGATAATATACTGTGCATGTATTGTTGAAAAGTTGTTTCAGCAATAATTGGGCAATGTTTTTATAGCTGTGGAATTTGTAACATGCAATCAATTTTATAGCTATCTGTTTCCAACATGTATTCAAAATTTTTCTCATAAGTAAATGATGTTCTTTCTTTACAATCATACAACTAGTTTTATTTGGATGACAATTTGTTTTCATTTGTTGCAGACACGTTGGAAAGGAGGAGAGAAAACATGTTTTTTTAACACTCCTTGCAACTTCTTTGTGGAGATATTTGGTTGTTAGCTTCGAGAATGTGTTTTGCAAGATGCAAAATTTTGTGCATTGGAAGAAAAGATTGTGAATACAAGAGAGAAGAAACTAGAAAACATACATATGTTGTTGATTTAACAAAAGATAGAAAATTTTCTCTTTCTAACTTGTCGTTCAAAGGATCAATAAAATTTATTGATCTAGAGTGCAATTGTTGACTTCCTTTCACATGATTTCTAGCAATGTTTTGAATAACAATGGAGGGGTTTTTTATGTCAATTCATGTTGTATTTTGAAAAAAGACCCTTATGGATATCGTTCAATTACAGTTGTAGTAAATCATAAGACATGGCTTTTTTGTTAGCACCTCTTTTTTTCTCAGGAAATTTTGAAAAACAATTCTAACTTCATTATGATCTAAAAGAAAGACACAAATATGTAGAAGAAAAACACTATATGGATCGTGGAAAGCATGCAATTTTGGTTATCATATCAGCAAACTTACAATTGCATTGTCATATGTTGCTCCACTATCATTGATACTGAGTTGAAGTAGTTTTTTATATTGTTTATATCATATGGCTATGGCTATAATTGAGCCAACTACATATGTGTCACTTGGGACAAGAAGATTTGGTATTCATTTTAGAAATTCTGAAGTAAAAAATGGGCCTCAAAACAAAAATGTAAACAAAAATCAACTTTATAAGAACCAATAAGATTCAGTATGATGATGTCAACCATAGGGGATGATTCACCAATTTTGGTGTAACAAAAAAAAAAAAAAAACCCTACTTTTTCAACTTATCTCCCTACAATTTTACTCAAATTTCGATCGGGAGCACTCGTTGGATGGAATTTAATTTGCATCCTAGGAGTAACCATTTTGCATACTTTTGATGGACCCTACTACATGAAAAATGTGAAATACCTGATTGCAATCACCCTTTTTTTATGTATTTCACATTTTTTCATGCAGTAGGGTCCATCGCAAGTATGTAACATGGGTACCCCTTCTATGCAAAATTAATTTTTTCATCCAACGAGTGCTCCCACTTGAAATTTGAGTAAAATTGTAGGAAGATAAGTTGAAAATACGAATTGAAAAAGTAGTTTTTTCTTTTTTCCCTCCAAAACATGACGAGGTAATATAAACTTATTTTATTATTCCCACTAGTATTTTATAATATTTGTTAGAAGGCCCATTTTAGGCCTCAAAAGTTGTATAATGGTTGTGTCTGGGGCCAATTTATGTTTCTTTCAAAATTGTTCAATTGCTTGAAATGACATTCTATCCTACAACATTATACAACATTTTTCATCTCCTCGTTCATAAATTCCTTTGTTTCTTATTGCAAAAATTATAATCCGAACACTAATTATGACACTGAACATGTCCTAGAAATGCTCTATTGTATTATTTTCCATGTTTATTGTGATTTTTAGTTGATTGTGGCTATCAACAAGTTCAACATGAACCAACCATGCCTTTGCAACGGAGTTGGGGTTTCTACTTTGTTTGGGTCATAGACAACCAAAACATTGCTCTCAGAAACCTTTGCATGTATTTCGGAGCATATATCAATAATTGAGGATGCAGTTTTTTGTGTCATTTTTACTCTATATATATTCAAAATAAGAAAAACATACTTAGAAAAATAATCACATTAATTTATTGGAAACTTGTAAATTAACTATACAAATATCATGACAGACAGGATTCTAATTGTTTTGGATTCTCATCTTCTTCCATTTGTCTATGGAACCATTTCTTGCTAGAACTAGGTGTTTCCATGTTCTTTCTGGAAATGATTTGATCATCTCTTGACATAAGAGGATAAATGCAATAGGTTAAATTTGAAGCAAATATATAAAGAAACTTTAAAATTTCATACGATCCACAGTAATACATGACATAGTTGTTTTTAGTATGTGTGTGTGTGTGTTTTTGCACGTGCATTCTATAGTTGGTTCATATCAAACCATGTAGCAATTAATTGTGAACTAGAAAATGGAGTAACAAACATTATTTTAGATAATGGACAAAATGTGGAAAACAAAAGTTTGAGATATATGTAAATTGCATAGTGGCTATGCTAGAAAAAAATGTAGCTATAAAAGAATAGAGAATAAATAAATTCATGTTCATGGTATTGCAGGTATTTTATGTTTGCATTTGTGTTTTTTTCTTGCTTATTGTCATGTGTAACTCTTTTGTTTCTCGATGTTTGCAGAACAAAATTTGCAAATGTGACAATTCTCATAAAAACTGAATAATTGAATTATAGAACATGCACAATGACAAAGTTTCTTAAGTGAACAATAAAGGTATGGTAAGATAGATTGTATGGTGATTTGTCTAGTAAGCATCAAATACATGGAAGGAAATAGTACTGGGTGGAATATCTGTCCAAAAGTGATCAAGCTTGGAGTAATAGTCAGTAGTTAACTTCTTGTGTGAAGATTGAAATTGTAATTTTGCATGAATAATTCTAGTTTTCTTTGTTGGTAATTAATTTGCAACATGTCCAAGTTGAAATCACTAACAAGTGCAATTGGGCATTTGTCCCGTTTGTGGTTTAAAATGAACTTGATGAAATCAATTATATCACCAATGCTTGTATTTGGTGTAATGTATGTATTTTCAATTCTAATGACACTCCCTTCAAGATGGAAAGTTACAATTTTTTATTAAATATGGCTTGTTGTATAAGTAAATTGATTTTTAACAGTAGTTTTTTTTAGTATGTGGAAATGCCATGTAAGTGAAACAAATGTATGCAATGATATTTGTTTGCAAAGATTGGAGCTGATGGAAATGCTTTTGTTTTTGTTTCTTGCAAATAAATGAACTTATTATTCATTAGATCATAGTCAACAATGATATTCTCATAGTGTAATGAGAAGTTACGTGTGTTCAATGAACATATTGTAAAATATTCATTTGTTTGAGTTGAATCTAAGATATATTCAAGTTCATAATAGGCACTTTGTCTATGTATGTCAAGTTCACTAGAAAATTTGTCACAAAGAAAAAAGTTACTATGTTCCAATTGTTTAGAAAATACAAGTATTTAATATATTTTACATGAGACAATGCAATGCAGACGAGTCCATGTTACCTAATTCCTTTTTGAAAGAAAGCCAATCTATCCATTGTCAAGCCTTATGATCGGTGTATGGTTCGTGCACATACCAATTGAACATGGAATTGTTCCCATGTGAAACTCTTTTTTATATTTGAATCACTATGCCTACAAATTTTAGTGATAGGTGTCTAATTAGACATTATACCATATTTGAACAAGTGGACTATTTTTCTTCGTTGAATAGTGCCAACCCTTGGATCAGAAAATTGAATCCAAATTGTGCCATTCTTAGATGTTGTGGAAGCTCTAAAATTATCATCAACACCATTGAACTAGCCATATTGAATATCATATTTTTTTCCTACCAATTCAACAAGCATTTTTTCTTTGAGCACAATTGTAGCTGGAAATTACATTTTGATGTTCCTATTGGAATTTGTATTTGTTGAGTCAATTATATTATCATATGCATTTAGTGTGATTGTTTCTATGTTAATGAGAGATAACATTCTTTCATTGTATTCTTATAATTTCTTGTTTAAGTAGAAGAGATATGGGAACGTCGTATCATCGGGTTTGTATCTATAACAATGCTTATTCAAGAATGCAAGGCCATCGTCAATATGTGAACATGTCCTAATTCTATTTAAAATGGACACAAATTCTTTTTTTTCTTGTTCCATCACTTCTTTTAGTTCATAAATTTACGCATTGTCTTTCCAAAAAATATAAGGTATAGTAGTTCCTTTAAAACTTGGATGCTCAAATATCCAAAAATCAGTGATAGGTGTTGCTTGGCACAAGTCACCATGGAATATTACACCAAGGTTACCAAACTGACTAGTTGGAGTATGCATGATTTCACAAAGATGTCTATCAATGTGATGTAGAAATCGAGAACTAATCAATGATTCTCATCTATGAGAAAGAATTTAAGTTGATCATATCTTTAGTCGATATATCAAGTGTTTTAGAATTCAATGACATCATGTGACAATGTGAAACTAGAAAATGTAAAGATGAATGTACTATGACACCATTTTCAATATATGCAACCTTTCCTATAAATGCAAGAATGAGACCCTTTTTTCAAGCGTCACTTTGTAACTCTTTGTTGTAGAGTCGCACTAATGCATTTTAAAGTGCTTGTGAAGTGAATGATTTTCTTGTGCCTGCACCTTCAACGATAAACAAATAGAATGACTTTCCAGGATTGTTTTTTATCCATAGCACTATTTGTTTTATTAAAAAAAAATTTCCTTGATTTACTTGTCCCCTAATTTCATGACATGCTAGTGTTTTAAAACATTGAAGGGATGCTTAATAAATTCATTGGTTTTTTCTTATTCGGTATGAATGTTTCTAGACTGCACTTTTTATGATAGGTCATATTGAATAGCATATTTTTTTATAGGATAAGTATTAGTGCCATTTTCCAATGGAAATTGAAGCATAAATATTTCCTTGTCTTTGGATTTGATTGCAGTCGAGGCAATTCAAATATAACCCCATGGTGAGATTGAATGTGAAAATATTTTCTCAGTGGTAGAGACAATGTGTCTCTGGGACAAGTATGCCTCAGTCCATGTCTCATGAGCCTTCTTTAATGTATATCCAAATTTTCTATATGGTATGTAGAGCATAATTTTTTTCTGTATAATGGTTTTTTGGGTCTATTTTTTCATTTCATCGAATGAACTGTATGACACACGGGTGTTTTCTTTTTTCCATTGTTGTTTTCATGCTAAAGTAGGAAGAATCATACTCTGCCAAGCCAACTTTCTCAATTTCAATGGGACATGTGACATATTTATCAATGGTCATCATGCAAACAAAATCCTCAGAATTATTGGGTTATTGTTGCAATAGCATAGGTATTTTTAGCACATATGTTTGTTTTTCAATCAAGGCAATGTTAATGATTTTTTTTTTCTAGAAGATGAGTATAAAGGAAATGAAGGAGAAATGTCCACTTCTTATTGATTTCACATTTTCTTCATATCTAACAATGCATTTCCAATTTTAGGAATCATGTAAATTTTGTTGTCTCCATCGCATATGCAATTTTATTGAATATATTTTAAAGGAGACAACATTGTGTGTTCCATCTTTGTCATGTATGAGTTACAATATGTTGATGCAACATAGGCATCTAAAATGAATTGAGAATCTATGTTTGCTTGCCACAATGACAATATGTTTTTTGCAAATGCATTTATCCACACATCACAAAGATTTGTTTTGAGAAATACAATAGGTCGAGTGATACAAGAATGGAGGAGAAACATGTACTTTTTTTAATTCCAAGGTCAGCTAGAAAAGTATCGAATGTTATAATTTTAAATAAAATTTTCTATGTAGAAAAGAATAAAGTTTGTTTTTCATTACTTGATTTTCATTGTTTTAATTCAACAAAGGTTTTAAGATACAAGTTTCAACAATTGGCGGGAAAGGGAAACAAAATCTACATGTGGAATGCCTATGTTTTTTCCATGCTTTTGTGTGGTGATGACTTTGAACGTGAGTCATTCCATCTAGCAGCATTGTCGAATCACATGTCAAATCATGATCAATGAAAGTTATAACTTCAGCATTAGTGGAATGTTGATGTATTGGTGCACTTTGAATCAAAATAAACCCATTTTCATGCTATGTTCGTCTACTTGGGAACTCAATGATAAAGAAGTAATCTTGGACTTGACCAAACAATTCATTTTTTTTTGTAATCAAAGTGCGTAGTTACGGGACTCTATGTCTATAATATGGACTACAAATTACCAGTTGATATCTGATAAATGCTTTGATGCATTGATGAACAACTTTTTTACTGTCACTTGCTACAAAGCTATGGCTTTATTTTATTAAAGCATATTTCAATGCATCCCAAATATGCTCAACACTAGTAAATGTGACAAAAAATGTTGGTGGACCAAGTTGTCATATCATTGTAAATATGTCTTTCATATATATGATCAAAGTAATTTGGGAATGTGTGAATTCTTTTGAAACATTGATATGTAATTAGCGATTGCAACAGTCTTCGAATATTTTTTTATTATTGACATCTTTGGCAAGTAGTTTTCATCCTTTTAGTTCTCCTTTACATATTGAAATCCATGTTGAACTAGAAACTTGATTGATCAATATACAAATACTTTTAAATAATATGTTTGTAATATGGGATGAAAAGTCAACGAAAATGTGTAACAACTACAATTGAACAAATTGTTAATAAGCGAATTGATTGAAAATATAAATAGGTTGACATGATCCATAGAATAATGTTGGGGAGTTAGGTTCTTCAAAAAAATTGTCTTGAAAAATTCCTAGGGGATGGAATCGCTCAGAAGGTGTAATTTGTATTATTTTTACGTCAAGGTCATGGATGAAATGAGCATCTAAGTACACATGTACGAGTGTCTTACTTATTGGCACTAAATAATCATCAGAATATGGTGAGTCTAGTTGATTCAATGTTGTATCATCGCTTTCATGTTTTTGTTTATTTTGATCAAAGTGTTTTTTCCATTCGTTGTTGATTACTATTTTCTCATTTTTGTACAAAAAGGTGTTGCACAAGTCACGTAAATAAATAATTACTTTTATGGGTCAAATGTTCCTAGACATATAAGAATTTATGTACTCTATTTTTCTCTTTAGCATAACTACAATTGTCAAGCATTCATCAACATCTCTATGTAAAGTTGTTTGAACTCTATCCAAGTTCATAGGAACATTTATAATTTTTCCCATTAAAGAAATTGGTGACCTTTTGTAACCATGTTGTCTTATTTTGTGTAAAAGCCATTCTTTGTGCTACCAATATTTCCTTTAGGTGTGTCAATTGCGCAACAAACATGAATTTCAGACTTCAATGAATAGACATAGGTGATGCAAATGCGGGTATCTTTTCATTGAGTATTAAATTATTATAAGATTTGAAATTTTTTTCGGAGTCATCTAACCAGGCAGAGGAATTTCCAAGATGGTCAAAAGTGGCCAGAATTTGGGCAAAAAAATTTCAAAAAAGCTTGTATAGGCAGTGTTTGAATCACGTTTTTGATGGTGGAAATGGTTCAGCACCATCAAAAACGTCTAGAACACCTAAAATTTTGAAGTTTAACAACTATAACTTGGATTTACAAAAATCCTTGTCAGATATTCTCTAAATATGATCGGAATTTCCATAACTTTCTAGGAAACTCCTTCGCCTCGTTAGACTACGCCATTTTTTTCACCTATTTCAATTCACTTATCTTTTGTTGCAAGCATGAGATAGTGATAATTTCATAATGAAACTTTTTCAATGAGTTGCATATCATTTCTGAAGAACAATTTGTCACAAATGCAACATGCAATTGTAGGTGTCACTTCGATTGAATATAGATATTTCTAAATTGCCTTATTTGATTCCACATGCTCTTTATGTGCTTTCTGTAGAAAATCACCTTGTGTTCAGATTACAAACTTTAATTGATGCAAGTGAGTGTGTTTCTTATTGTATTCATTAGGAGAAGATACATAGCCTCTTTTGTTCTTGTGTGTGTGCATTTGAGAAATAATTCTCATATTGGTTTGATAATGTCCAACATTTAGAAAATTTAACAAATTTCCTTTTTCTTGGTGCTATAGTATTAATTGATCAATTGTTTAATTGGATAAAAGATGTAGTAAAAATAGACTCATTATCAGAAGGATGCCTAAAACATACATTTGACATTGAATTATCCATCTCTCTTTCCAATGTTGCTTGGAGTATTCCTTTCACATTGCTATCATGGCTACTATTATCAAAGCTATCAACTTTGAAAAGTACATGATAATGTGAATGTGATGTGCACATTATTAGTTGCAAAAGGTACAAGATTCTACATGTAGTTCTTGATGAATAAAATCTAAAAGAAGCACCCTTCGTGTGTGCATTCTAGATAGATATGTTAACATTAAGTATTTCACTTATCCATTGCATTCCAAAATCGTTTCATTTTATATGTCCAGATGCATATGGAATTATCCTGTTAATAACATAACCTTTCCCGTCACTAATACATTGTTCCTAAAAAATGGTCCTAGTATCCAAATGTTATCTAGGTACTTGATAGCTCTAATGTCATTATAAGCTAGACAATTGTAAAAAGTTTGTGCAATTTGTTTCTCGCTCCGAGCATATCAAGCCATGGTGCAAGTGTGAAATTAGATTCAAACAAAGATTTGTGCCACTCATTGACAAAGTGTCTATAGATCAAGAAGGCATCTTGCATTAATACTTCCTTAATTCACAACATGTCAAATTCCCTAGATTGGCATTGGTACATAGAAATTCTTTTAGCAGTTGATCTAAGAATTGTAGCCAACATTTTTATTGTATGATACAAGAATAGTGGTTCAAAATGGCCACATACAGGGTTATGGTTATGTAGTGTAATACTATACTGATATCCATGAATTTATTTACTGAAGCGAATATATGGTTTTTCATTCGTAAATAGCCAAACATTCACTGGAACTAACAACCAATTAGAGAACCATTTGACACAAAAATCATCTCCCCGCAAGCTAATTGTGGATGGAACACAAACATAACAAGTTGTAGACAATCCTTCCAAGTACATCTTAATATCATTAACATTGTGAAGGCCTCTAAGAAACTCATATGGCAATTTAGTTTGCAATGATTTCAAAGCAGTGTCATCTTGGTGATCTAAGCAATATCTGAAGTGATTTACAATTCCTTATCGTATTTAAGCTAAAGTATAGTGGAAATGTAGAAGAACGAAAAATAAGCCAAATAGAAAATCACCAATATAATAATAAAAATTCTCCAATCTATATAAATTGACTAGATAACTTGTGATCAATTTCTTACAGAATGGATTCATTTAATTCAAAATTATTTTTCATTTCGACTAATCCAATTGGAACAAGATGACAACTTGTTCAAGGAAATAATTTTTTACAATGAATGAAGCACAAAGTACATTGAATATCCAATCACTAGGCATCATCATAGAACATTTTTAAGGTTTCGTATACAATATGTACTCATGTTTCTGCTATTTTGTTTCCTTCTCTTTTGCTTTCCTTTTTATTTTCTTTTGAGCCCCTTGTTTCATTTACCAATAATGCAAATGTGATTGCTTGGCTCTGTGACAAAGAAGTTCAAGGAATCATATCATATCAAATGAAAGAAAATATAGTCAAATAAAAAATATTGAATTGAATCAATAAATATATCTTAAATGCAAAGCACTAAATCTACACAACAACAATGTCAATAGTTTGAAAGAAAGGTTACTAAAACAATAGTTTAGGACTTTCAATTACATAAGAAGATGTATAGATTTCACCATATTCTAGAGATTGTGCTAACTCGAAAACAATCAAATAGAGATATACTATTGACCATATTTTGCATAATGTTTTCAGGAGGGCCTCCACATTCTTGAACAAGCAACCTCTTATTTTATCAAACATTTACACAATAGCTAGGTATGAAAACAGATTCTTTTCCAGGAAACAATTAGTTGAAAAGTGAGCAACCACCACACACTTAATCCATGTTTTTCACTATGGGAATTGAGGCCTACCTTCTAGCCAAGTGAATCCTTATACATACTAATGTTAACAAGAACACCTTTATCCCAGATGAAAAGTACATTGGACAAATGCACCCAAATTCTAGGGAGACTTACATGTTAATCATAACAATTTCAATGTCAAACAAAGGATTGACCCACAAAAACCATGGAGAACACTCACACCCAAGTTGCAGGAAAACTTTCATTTGGAGTTTCTAGAATTATTTTATCTAGAATTTGCACAACAACTAGGTACCCAAACAAATTTTAGGCCAATAAAGAATTAATTGACAAGCAAGCAACGAACAAGCATCTTTTCGAGTGTATTGACTATTGAATATAGACCATCTTGGATATAACATTCCCGCATCAAAACCACGGGGAACAATGTACATAAGTTTCAAGCACATTTGCATCTAGTGTTCCCCGGCTTCCCTTAGGAAACATTCTCAGATAAAAAACCCTGGTGACCACCGCATCCAAGTTCCAAGGAACTTGTACCTGAGGTCATGAGACTTATCTTATCAAAGACTAATGTAAATGATGTAAATGATCGTAGAATATTAAAAACCTAAGATCCAGACAACTAAAACTCAAAAACAAACTATTACAACCATACAACCCGTTGACTTGTAGAACCTTTATGAAGCTATCAAATTTGATTTAAATGTAAATTATGCCAATCACCCTACATGTTCCTCGAGGAAACTAATTATTGTTTTTGTTGTTTTGACGTGATTTCTTAACCAAACCATTGTCGCAAAACGCAGATAACACTAAGACCTAAGTCTTCGACAAACTTCCATCTCAAGTTCCCACGCTTATTTTATGAAACATTTGTGCGATAACTAGGTATTGAAACACAATGCTAAGTATGCGATCAGATTACCTACCAAGAAATAATTAATTGATGAGTCAGAAATCAGGAGTCAGCTGATTCAACTTCTTAACTATTTGAATATAGTACTACATATCGGTCAAGCTAATGCTTAGAGATACTAATGTTAATGAGAACAACTTTATCCTATATGGAAAGCACATAGGAAAATTATACCCAAATTTTAGGGAGAATTACATATTAAATGGAACAATTTCATCCCGCACAACGCATTCCCACACAAAAATCACAAAGAAAATTCATACCCAAGTTCCGGGAAGACTTTCATCCGACGTTCTGGGGCTTATTTTATTTAACATTTCCGTAACAACTAGATATGTAAATAGATTCCTGGCGAGGAAATTATTACTTGACAAGCGAACAATGAGTAACAATTTGAGTCATCTTGTTGATTATGGTTGTAGAAAACATTCCCGCATGAAAACCACGAATAAATATTGTGCCTCAGTTTAGGGTAAACTTTCATTTGGTGTTCCGGGCTTCCGAGAAGAAACCTTGACAAATAAAAAGCTCGGGGAACCACCACATCGAAGTTCTAGGGAACTCATATCCAAGATGACACACTTATTTTATATGGGATTCACACGAATGATGTAAATGATCGTAGAATCTTAAAAACTTAAGATCCGAACAACTAAAAGCTTGAAAATTAACTATTACATCCGTACCACCAGTTGACTAGTAGAATTATCCTGAAGTTTCCATATTTGACTTTCTTAAATGTACATTATACACCAGCGATAAACTTTAATGTCCAACACTAATCCCAAAGCACAAGGCTCCAATGTCATCCAAACAAAATATCTCGAGGATTGACGAGAACAATTTCCTTCTACAGGAAACCTTCCCGGAGAAAACCCACAGAGCTCATAGGGTTGAACCTTGGGGTTCGAAGTTCGATGAACCCAAATACAAATTTTAAATTCGACTCATTAAAAACCATGTTTTCTGTATTCAATTTTACCGTGAGACTTTCAGACCTCCATATAGCTATCAAGTGTGCAGTTGAAAAAAAAATTATAAGTGTGCCCTCGAACCTCTATACTACTATTAAACGTGCACCTTTCAAATTCACGTGTGTTAAAAAATTAGAAGCTAAGAGTAAAAGATTGTGTAGTATTTTGGCCTCTGCATGGACAACTTGGGAGCCTACACAAACAAGTTGAAGACGAATGTCATTGTTTATGTGTCACTCGAGATGCAAGAAAGTTGGAGATGGCTAGGGAAATTGGTAATGCGTGCAAGTCCAACCGGTCCAAAATTATCACTCAGAAGTATCATGGGAAGGGCTCCTTAGTAATATGAGGTTTCAAAAGTTTCGAATGAATATGAATTTTGAACCCCCACCTGGTGAGAACCAACCCCAATCTGTCCTTGTCCTTTGTGCATGGTTGTTTAAGTTTATTTATGTTTTAATCTTTTTATGACCGACGTGGTTTAGGTTTAATTATGTTTTAATTTTTTACTATATTTAAATAAGTGATAAAATGTTTAAACGTATTCCTCCCTAAATTTATTACTCGCATATAACTGAATAATGATATTTATTAAAAAATAATAATATATAATATTATTATTATCCATTTTTCTTGTATAATGGATATATGATATAATAAATTAATAAACGTAATATATATATATATATATATACACAAACCTAATTTCGAACCTAATCAAATGTGATTACAAAATTCAAATTCAAATCGAACTTAATGGTTGTCCAAATTGAATTCGAACCCAAACCATGTGACATTGGTCGTACCCAAGAACTAGTGAGACTTAAATTACTAATGAGAACAACTTCATGGGGAATACAACCTTCTCACAAGAAAACCCATTGGCACAATCGTACCTAAGTTTTGGGCAGTCTTGCATAGGGTACCCCTGATCCCATTTTATCTAGTATATGCCCAACAATTGAAGATATAAATGGACTCCCACCCATAAAATAAACATTTGACGAACAAGTAACCACTAGGCACTTGATTGAACCTAAGGAAGTGATGTGAATGCTCCTAGAGTATTAAAATCCCAAGACACATATCACTATAAGCTCAAAAAAAATGATCATCCATACCATAATTTGAATACAAACATGGGAGGCCTACATGTTGCTAAAGCAAAAATGTTTGCAAGAAAAATTAGTCCACAAAAGAAATTGTTTGCACCTTGAATTAAGAAAAAAAGAGATCAAAGAAACACATGGAAACCATGTTATATGATCCTAAAAAAGTCCTACCTACAAAAAATTCCCCATTCATGAAATAAAACAAAGATGACCACTGAAGAAATTCAAGAATTAAAAACATGCTGACCAGAATCAAGGCATATAGAAAAACTCGCAAAAAGTCAATTGTAATCAAGACAACCAAGAAAATGAGAAGCATATTGTCCAAACACTCACCAGAAAATTTTAAGAACCACCCTAAATTTATATGTATAATAAATGGGCACATCCCCATGATAGATAGGAAAAATGAGAGGCGATTTTATCAATAATATAATACATATATATAATTTTTATGGCGAATCTCTCACCGAATTATATTATTTTGTAAAGTCATGGCAAATCTATCACTGAATTATAAAATCTTGTAAGATCTTGGCAAATCTTTCACTGAACAATAAAAAGTGAAGTCTTGGAAAATGTTTTGTTAAAGTATGAAACCATATATGATAATAGGAAAACATATTCATTAAATTGTAATATACCAACATACATGTTTGGAAAAAAGAAACATAATTTTCTCTTCCTACAAACAATGTTGCAAGTTTGAGTGGTCATGTTTGTCAAGTTTCTCACTGTACACTCTTTCATATCCTTCTATTAGTTTTGATAATATTCCACAACAAAGTTCTTGTAGGTGTTCTCTTGACCACTAGTTTTGTCAAGGTAGGAGAGATTAATCTTTTCTCTATCACTTTTGTCACGCTACCACTTTTGTCAAGCTATCAAATTTCTTTCTTATTCCATAGAGTCCAACTATGAGATAAAAAAAAAAACATATTTTGTACCACTTTTGTCAAGCTATCAAATTTCTTTCTTATTCCATAGACTCCAATTGCGAGATAAAGAAAACACACATTTTGTTTACCCAAACACGCCAACAAGTAGCAAGCCCCAACTATATAATATAAGAAAGTAGTAGGTATCCCAAAGGCGTATCCCAAAGGCTTGAAGGGGATCTAATGGAAAGAAGTGACTAGTGTCAGAAGCCTTCCAATCAATATATTAATATATACATATAGACTTATTATTATTTTAATTGGAAATCTTCAATTAAATAATAAAATTTAATTACGTCTCTCCCAATCTAAATTGCTTATTAGCATAATTCACTACCTTCATACGTCTTGCATTTTTTAACAACGTTGTAACATGTGGATTAATTTCCTTTTTGTGCACAATCTCTTCCTTGACAATATGGTGCACTCGCCCAACCCCTACATATCATTATGACAAATTAAGAAAAACAGAGAAGATGAAAGGTTGTACAAACGAGCATATTTTTCAAGCACTGGCCCAACCCCTAAAAATCATTACGACAAATTAAGAATAACAGAGAAGATGAAAAGTTGTACAAACCAGCATATTTTTCAAACAACTAATCCAACATCAATACCTTAACTTTTTCATGAAGATAGCATATTGAGAACGTTTGAAAAATGGTGGGAAATCTGGGCACTGACTATCTCTCTTCTAGGAGGGTGATGCGGAAAGAGTGATAAGATTTCACTATTTTGAATTTTTTCTTTTGTTAAATCAGAAAAAACCAATATTAATGGAGATATTTGTATTTTTTACTAAATTTTGTGAAGTGACTAAATGTAGCTTTAACCATTCACCTTAAGATGTTTTTTATAATATAATTTCCTAAGTCTATTTAATATCTTTATTATGATAAAAACCAATGTATATCCATCTTAACTCCACTTCTACCACTCTCGGAGGGATGAAATCTATTTATCCCTCTCAGCACTTGGTAGACCCGGCATTAAGATGGATCTAACCTGATAGAATTTCCCTTTAAATAGTCGATGCTCACATGAATACCATGATATTACCATGGGTCAATACCATGGATTATCATAACCTGGTCGAATTTCCCCTTTTAATAGTCTATGCTCACATGAATACCATGATATTACCATGGGTCAATACCATGGATTATCATAAACCTGGAGCTTAAAAACTATTATTAGTAATTTATAAAAATTAATAAAATTAATAATTGATTTTTATTTTATTTTTTTATTTTAACCAAATTAAAAATTTTAAGTGACATTAAATTACAAGATCCATTTTTACCCTTCTCTACTAAGCCCGAGGATCAACTATTTTTTCACTCTATGCTAGTTTGCATATCACGATATTTGATCCCTCCCGGGGCTTAGTAGATCCAGAGTAAAGATGGATCTATGCTAGTTTAATTCCCCCTTTAATAGCCTACATTCCACGTGAATACCATGGGTCAATACCATGTGCCATCTTTTTTTTATTAATACTAATATTAGGGTTAATAATGGGTTAATAATGTTTTTTTGCATGGTATTAATAATAATTTGGCCCATGGTATTTGGCCCATAGGCTTCACCTAAATATAACACATTTTTTGAATGTTCTTAAATATAATGTGACTTCTAGAGTAAATATAAAAAAAATGTTTTATTTATTTACCATACCTCTCGTTTATTTATATTTTTATTAATTTACCATACCTCTTTTATAAATATGGTATTTGGCCCATAGGATTCACTTAAATAAAACTTTTTTTTTGAGCCTTCTTAAATAGAAAGAGGGTTATGGACTAAATATAAAAAGAGATTTTATTTATTTACCATACCTCTAGTTTATTTATATTTATATTTATTTACCATACCTTTGGAGTAAGTATAAAAAGAGGTTTTATTTATTTACCATATTCCACTTTATTTTTATTTTTATTTATTTACACCTAAATATAAGCTGACTTATGGAATAAATATAAAAAAATGTTTTCCATTATTCTTTATATGATTATGACTAAACAGATGCAAACTTGGAATATGGCAAGAACATTATTCAATATTTAAATAAACATGAAAATAAGAGACTTGAATTTTTAAATAAAATGAATTATTCTTTTGTGACCATTTGTTCCAAAAAATAAGGTCATTCTCTCGAAATTAACCCCAATACCATAAAATATGAGAAAATGAAAGAAAAAAAACATTTTTTACACCAAATGTGGAGGGTGAAATAACTATCATAAATACCTATTCTTGAAAATTAGGGTGAATGGAAGGTTGTAACTCCTAATTTCAAGGGCTAAATTTACATTTTTTACTCTCTCCCTTAAAATAAGGTGGGCTAACCTCCATACTTAATTTTTTTATAAAATAAATTTGAGGCGATTTCTAACAATGTACTGTGATACAAAATATTCGCCCAATAAAAATATAAAACCCCTTAATTTCGACCAAGGGAGAAAATTAGCCCCTAAAATTTTCCATGACACTCACCAACTTCTAGTTAAAAGAAACAGATATGGAGTTGCCACTGTTTCTCATCAAATTTACATCAAGAAAATTACAATGAAACCAAATTAAACCATATTAACATCCAAGAATAATAAGTTATGTGCACAATGCAATCAAATTCTATTGAACTATTCATATAATTACAATTTATTTTCTGAATGAGTAACAAATATTACCTAGAGCTAACCCTTGTGAACACTTAGAAACCCACAAAAACCAGAAACCCACCAAATTCGCCAGTTTGTTTGCAAACACCACTCCGCAAACACTGGAAAAACCACAACAATGAAAACCCAATGAAATTCTCCATATCTTATGCAAAGAATGGAAACATCACTCTCACATTTTATTTAATTATAGATTATACACGACTAAAAAGTTTTGATATCTTCTTGGAAGATAAGAGGACATCTATTATCAGGATTTATATAGGTCATGAATATAACAAATTGCAATTTCCTTCCTAAACCAGTAGAAGAAGTTGCACCCTCTACAAACACATTTGCAAATCAAAATGAGAAACTCAGCAAGACTCTCTAGATTTCTTGTAAACACTCAAACCACGAAAATTCTCCAAATATTCAAATCTTAAAATCGAATTTTGTTGCACAATTATCTCTATAAATCTAAATTTTTTAATTTACCCCATCACAATCCTTCAATTTGTTCTCAATGTTATACCATGTACATGTGCAATTAAATATGATCTCAATGTTATACCATGTACATCTGCAATTAAATATGATGTAATGTAGACCTCAACTACAGCTTGGATAAAAGCTTAGCTTCTATCCAACTGGATTTACAATCATTGCACTTGGAGATCACACAACTTTAATGCAATCCTCCTAGAACTCTGTAAAGCATTCTCCAAACCTTCAAACCTTCGAATGGAATTATGTCATACAATTTTGTCTATGAATCCAAATTTCTCGAAATCCAACCTGAACATTTACATGGAGCTTCTGTCCAATTGTATTTACCATCCCTGTAATTCAACACTAAACAAATTTAATGCAATCCTCCTCGGACCGATTGAAATGACCGTGGTACTGAAATGCACCAGACCGTTTAGGTATGAAGCAGATTGAGCTCTCTATGCCCGTCAACATTCCCAAACTAAGGAACACTGCAATACTATCTCATACTATAGAACTTAACAATCCCATTAATTAAATGCATTGGGATTTTGGGAGTTGAACACTCCACGTGTCATCCCTTGAACTTTGGCCTCGGAATGCGATGACTTGCTGAAGTCTGCGAGGAAATATGTGAAAAAAAAAATTACCACATTACGAAAAGCGAAAATTTTCACTTGTACAACAAAAATGTTACCTTTATTTCCTTCAACCTGTTGTAAATGAGTGACCTAATATAGAGTATAACAACATCACAAACTAATACTCAAGATTGTGGACATGGATGGTATGTATGAAGGCTAGATCCCACATAATCCCATGCCCAAACCCTACGTAGTCATGTTATGGGAATTACCAAAACTATGCATATTTGTATTATTGAAATTACACACAAGGAAGCCAACCCAAACATTGCATAGTCGTGTTAGGGAAATTACACGCATAGAAGCCAAAACCAAAAACTATAGCGTAGAAGAAACCTTTGCCACGTGAAGGAGTAACTTCCAGCCCATGCCCTTAACTATGTTGGTAGTAGTTAGGTCTCTTCACATTCTATGTTGTTGTTCACAAGTAGTGTTCAAAATTCAACATGTCATAGCTAGTCAAGGCCCCTCTAGTTTTTGTGGACATGAAATCAGGGTTTTCTTTCGTCTACATAAAAGATGAGCATGCAAAAGATGCTATATGAGGCCTTCACACCACAAAATTTGGTTGGAAAAGGCATTTCTTGTGCTAACCAGGGAGTTCGACCTCAGTGGGGAGAGGGCATTAGGAAAAGGCATTTCCTGTGCTAACCAGGGAGTTCGACATCAGTGGGGAGAGGGCATTATTCAACCAGCAAATACAAAACCTACCAGTAAATATGGTTTGACTAGAAAATGACACCATCTATATGGATGTGGGTCCCCTCAAAGTCCAGGCTGTTAAAATAAGATAATTAATCCTTCATGAGGAGTTGGCTAAATATTGAGAGCCAGTGAACTGATTGATTGATTGAATGTTTGAGTGTTGAGTCAAGTCAAGTGATAGACTTAATGTGTGATTGCATGTCAAGATATTTTAAGCAAGTGTCTAGTCGAAAAAGTTTAAATACCTTTCAACACGGATTCAGTGTAAGATCAATAAAAAAATAATGTTTGTGTGGTCAATAAAAAATAGTGACTCATATTTTATGTGTGAATTATTTTTGCTTTGTCTCCTCCTCCTTTCCAACCGATTGATATGAGAGCGAATTGATATTAGAGCGAGGGAGAATTAATTTGCAATAGTCCGTGTGAGAGAAATTTTTTTTTTTTTTTCGTGGTTTGATAATTAATGCATCCTACAGTTTTATACCAGGCTCTATAACGCACCAAGGCTCAGCAGAGAGTTGCGTTAAAAGTCAACAACTTGCCGCGATTTGAATGCACGTGGGTCCCTTCGGTTGTTGTAGCATTAACGGACTAACGCAGAAGACAGGCATCATGAGAGGCGTTAGTCGCAGAGCTGGCCATCGTGACATGCGTTAGTCGAGGTGTGTTAATAAACCAACGATCGCACACGGGTTTATATGACAGATTTTTCAAAAGTCGACGAAAGTAAAAACGTCGAAGTGAAATTTGGAAATTTGGTATTCACGCTCATTTAAGTTTTTGAGAGTGCTTTTTTTAAAGGCCTTTTAATATATCAAACGAGCAACGTAAAAAGTTATATTTTTAATTCATGAAGCGCGGATTATAAAGATTTTGTTTTCTAATATATAAAGGTTTTTTGTTTTAAGATTTATTTTATATATATAAATATATAAATATATATATGAGTTGTTCAAAAGGGTTTTTTACAACAGATTTTTTTTAAGTTTTTTTTTTAAATAAAGAATTTAGGGTTTTATCGAAAGGGGTATTTTTTTAAAAAAGATTAAAAAAGAGAATTTTAGTGTTTTTCAAAGAGAAATGTTTAGAGAAAGATGGTTTTTTCAAATTTTCATCTCGAGTTCCTAATGTTTACACACAAGGATTATGATGTGTGGGCCATTAAGATGGCGACCACGTTGAAGGCACATGATGTCTGGGATTATGTTCAGTTTGGGTTTTCAGAACCTAAGGATGAAGCAAAAGCACAAGCTCTCAGTAATGCAAAGAGAGAACAATGGAAGACAAACAAGAAGAATAATGCACAAGCCTTGCAGCTTATTTAGTAGGGACTGGACCGAGCAGTGTTCCAAGTGATTATGATCACATCTTCAGCAAAAGTAGCATGGAATACTTTAGCGACAAACTATACAGGTATGGCTAAAGTCAATATTGTTAACTTGCAGAATACTAGGAGAGATTTTGAAAGTCTGCAAATGAAGGAGACAGAGGACATCGATTCTTTCATGAATTAGGTCATATCTGTCGTCAATCAGTTAAAGATTTATGGTGAAGAAATTAAAGATCAAATAGTTGTGGAAAATATCCTTAGATCTTTGTCTACTAAATTTGATGTTGTGGTAGAAGTCATAGAAGAATCCAAGGATTTGGTACCACTGACAGTTGATGAGCTGATGGGACCACTTCTATCACATGAGGCAAGGATAGACAGAAATAAGGATTCCACTTTAGAGACCACTTTGGAAATTTAGGTTTCTATTTCAAGAGACAGAGGTCAAAGCAGAAGTAGATCGAGAGGTAGAGGAAGAAGCGGAAGATATGGTGGTCAGGGAGATGGCCGAGAAAAGCATGAACATGAAAGTGGAAGAAACTACAGAAGCTTCAACAATAATTAAAGAGTTGACAAATCAAAAGTGAGATGTTAATATTGCAATAAATTTGGTCACTGTGCTTGTGATTGTAGGAGGAAGATAGTTGATCAAGGGAACGAGAGAGCTAATGTCACTATAGAGCGTACTAACTTTATGTTCCTAGCTTTCCATACCATGCATGAACCTTCTGTTAGTGTGTGCTTGTTAGGCAGTGGTTGTAGTAACCACATGATAGGCAACAAGGATTTGGTTGTAAATTTGGATCAATCTGTGAAAATAGAGGTAAAGTTGGGGAACGACAAGACTATGGAAGTAGATGGAAAAGGAGTGGTCAACATTCTGACCAAGCACGGGGAGCCAAAGACAATCTCAGAGGTATATTATGTTCCTAGTCTCAAACATAATTTGAGAAGTGTTGGTTAATTGACACAGAAAGGATAGAGAGTTACCTTTCAAGGTCAAGAATGTGTTATATATGAGAAGCCCCCAAGAAAGCAGCTTATAGAAAAAGTGAATATGACAAGGAATAAACTCTTTCCTCTAATTATGAATTACATTGGTGACGTGAGTTCTTTTACAGTTGCATGTTCTGATGATTATTGGTTATGGCACTTTCAATTTGGACGCTTGCACTTTTTTGGTTTAATATTGTTGCAACAGAAACAGATGGTCAGAGGATTACCTCCCATCAAAGAACCTACTAGTACTTGTGAGTGTTGCATCTTGGGAAAGAAACACCATGAATGTTTACCAAAGGGAGTTGCATACAAAGCAAAGAGACCTCTTGAGCTAGTACATAAAGACTTGTGTGTACCTATGAGGACAAAGTCAATTGGTGGAAATTGTTACTTACTCACTTTCATTGATGACTACAGCAGAAAGACTTGGGTTTACTTCTTGAAGCAGAAGTATGAAACTTTTGCAAAGTTCAAAGTATTCAAAGCCTTAGCATAGAACCAAAGTGATCGACAGATCAAGGTATTGAGGTCGAAGCATGGTGGAGAATATGATTCAAAGGCATTCCATGATCACTGCAAACAACATGGAATCAGAAGACAATTTAGAGCTAGGTACACACCTCAACAGAATGGTGTAGCAGAGAGAAAGAACAGGACAATTATGAACATGGTAAGAAGCATGTTGAAAGGCAGAAACTTGTCTAATGAGTATTGGGCATAAGCAGTTGCATGTGCTATTTATGTGCTCAATAGATTGCCTACAAAGAGTGTGATGAAAAGAGTACCAGAACAAGCATGGTCAGGTATGTATTGCAATGTATTTCATTTCAGAGTATTTTGATGTGTAGCTTATGCACACATGCCAAAGGAGCGAAGAGGAAAATTGGATGATAAAAGTGAAAACTGCATATTTACTGGTTATAGTGAGTAATCAAAAGCTTACAAATTGTATAACCCTGTCACAAAGAAGACTATAATTAGCAAAGTTTTTGTGTTCAAGGAACAAGAGTCATGGAATGGAACTGTAGATAAAACAGTTGATTCACAAGTGCCACAGATGGAAGAAGATGATGTAGCAGAAAAGGAGCATCATGAATCACAGGTGAAGACACCAAACAAAGACACACCAACAAGGTCTCTAAGATTTTCATAGCAGCATGGATCCTCAAGCAAATCAACACATGTGATAAATCAAGCAATGGTAAGAGAGAGGTGAGAATTTTGAAAGATATTTATGATGATTTGGATGTTAGTTGAAATTTTTTGTTGTTGTCATTCCAACCTTCTTTGTTTGAAGAAGCAATCAAAGATGAAAATTGGGTGCAAGCCATGGATGAAGAAATTGAAGCTATTGAAAAGAATGATACATGGGATTTGGTTGATTTGCCAAAGGACAAAAATCTCATTGGTGTGAAGTGGGTGTACAAGACAAAGTTGAATGAGAAAGGTGAAATTGACAGAATTAAAGCACGACTTGTAGCAAAAGGATTCTCGCAACAATCGGGAATAGACTTTGGAGAAACATTAGCTCTAGTAGCTAGATTGGATATTGTAAGAGAAGTTCTAGCCACAACAGCTCAAAACAAGTGGAAAGTATATGAGATGGATGTGAAATTAGCCATCTTGAATGGAATTCTAGAAGAAGAAATTTATATGCATCTTCTTATCACATGGCCAAAAACAAAGCCATATTTTCTTCTTTAAATGATTGTAACACCAAAAATATATATGTCGGTGATGATAGATCTCTTAGTGTTGTAGGGATTGAAACTGTTCATCTAGACAATGGTCAATTTAATGATGTATTATGTGTTCCAACCTTATCCTACAACCTTCTATCTATATATCAGATAACACATTCACGTGAAGGTAAAACTATTGAATTTTCACCTCACGATGTTGTAATCAAGGACCTAAGAGATCCTAAACAGATTTTAGCTACTGGCATTATTGATGATTCTACAAGCTTGTATAATTTTAACAACTTTGGGTCATAAACTCTTCCCTCGGTATTTGTTGCTTATAATGATGAAGTGATAAAACTTTGGCATGAGCGATTTGGTCACTTAAACTATCGCTTCCTTCACAATCTATGTAAAGAAAATATGGTGACAGGTCTTCCTATGATATCTTGTAGAGATGGTGTTTGTTCCAGATGTGTACTCGGAAAACATCATCGAGATAGTCTTGAAAAGTGTGCCTCTTGGCACGCCTCAGCCCCTTTACAACTTGTGCATAGTGATTTATGTGGTCCACTTCCAGTTGTTTCATTCTCTAGCTACAAGTATTTCTTAACTTTCATTGATGATTTCTCCAGACGCCCTTGGGTATACTTCTTAAAAATCAAGAGTGAAGTATTTAACATGTTCTTGGCCTTTAAGGCCTTTGTTGAAAAACAATCTAGACATCAAATTCTTAAGCTAAGATCTGTTCATGGCAGAGAATATGTTAACAACAAATTCATCAACTTTTGCATTGAGCATGAAGTTCAAATGCAACATACTGTTCCATATACTCCAAAACAAAATGGTGTAGATGAAAGGAAGAATCACACCTTAAAGGAAATGGCTAATTTTATGCTTCAATGTAAAGGACTTAGTCTTAATTTTTGGGCAGAAGCAATTAATTGTGCAAATTATGTAGTAAATCGCACTCCTACTAAGGTTTTAAAGAATATAACTCCACAAGAAGCATGGAGCTCAATTAAACCAGATGTAAGTCACTTTCATGTTTTTGGAAGTGAAGCATGGTCCCATATTCCCGATGAGAAACACAAAGCCTTAGAACCTAAGGGTGAAAAATGTATTTTTGTTGGATATTCTGAAGATGTCAAAGGATATAGAATTTTTTCACCTAAGTCCAAAAATGTGATCATTAGAAGGGATGTAAAGTTTGTTGAAAATATATCTACCTACGAGCCTAGTTCGGTGGATGTGCCACCTCTCTCTATCCCTTTTACTTCTGAAAATATTTCTTCTTCAGATGATGACAACGAGAATGACAATCCTTCCCCACCTTCTCAGGATCCTCCTTCAGCTCCTCAGCTTCCAAAATGGGTTTGTGCTACTTGGGATGCAACAGGTGCTCTTGCAGGTGATCCTACAGATCAACAACGTACACATTTTCAATTCGATCTAGAGCCTTTTCTTTACTGTCTCAAGCTTCAGCGAATTGTGATCCTGACACCTTTGTAGAAGTTTCAGGCCATTGAGATTGAGATGCAACTATAAATGAAGAATATCATTCATTATTGGCAAATGATACATGAGATCTTTTTCCTCTTCTAAAGGGACGAAGACTTGTTAAATGAAAATAGGTTTACATAACCAAGTTTGGACCAGCTGGAAAAGTTGATAAACATAAAGCTCGTCTTGTTGCTAAGGGTTTTTCACAAGTTGAAGGCATTCAATATACTGAAACCTTCTCCCCTGTTTCTAAAATGAGCTCTATCCACCTTGTTCTTTCCCTTTCTGCCTCTTTCAAATGGGACGTCCATCAGATGGATGTTAAATCTGCCTTCTTGCATGGGGACTTGCATGAAGAAATCTATATGGAACAACCTCCTGGACTTATACAAGCAAACTCGAGCTTTGTATGTTGGCTTAGGAAATCCATTTATGGTCTCAAGCAAGCCCCTCGGGCTTGGTATGCCAAAATGGATAGCTTTCTTTTAGATACTGGATTTTCTAGGTGTCATTCTGACAATACTGTCTACACCAAGAAAGTGGGTAAGTATCTTATCATTCTTGTTCTTTATGTTGATGATATTATCCTTACTGGTAGTGATCCCAACCTTATAAACCATGTGAATTTCAGCCGTAAAAAGTAGTTTGAAATGACAGACTTAGGACACTTGCATTATTTTCTTGTTCTTCAAGTCTTGCAAACTAAGGAAGGTATTTACCTTTCCCAATCCAAGTATGGCTGTGATCTTCTATGCCATTTTCACATGGAAGGCTGCGAGTCCCTTTTCCCTTTCAGTCTGGAGCCAAATTTCTATCACTTGTACTTCCCATGAAGTTAACGCTACCTTATACCATCAGCTTGTAGGAAAACTTTTGTATCTGACCCATACTCGTCCTGACCTTTGCTTTGTTATTAGCCTTATTGCTCGGTTTATGAAAAACCCACATGAAAGTCATTAGAAAGAAGCTAAAAGAATACTTCATTATGTTCGAGGTACAATTCAGTCTGGGATTCATTACAGTATAGAAGCATCTCCTCTATTGGTTGGTTTCACTGATTCTGATTGGCCTGGTGACCCTCATGATCGGAATTGTAATGTAGGTTATGTCTTCACTCTTGGTTCTGGACCTATTACATGGGCTTGCAAGAAACATAGTGTCATTTCTCTTTCTTTAGTAGAAGGAGAGTATAGTGGTGCCGTAGAAGCTAGTAAGGAAGCCCTGTGGCTTCGTCAGATCCTGTGAGAGTTTGGCTTTCAGCAGCAACATCCGACTACACTTTGGTGTGATAATCAAAGTTCCATTCAACTATGCAAAGATCTAGTCTAACATCAGTGCAATAAACACATTGAACTACACATGCACTTCATCAAAAAGCTCATTCATGACCATGTTCTTGAAGTGCAAGATTGTTCAACCGATGATCTAGTTACAAACACCTTTATAAAGGTTCTCACAAAAGCAAAGTTTACTAAGCTTCGATTTATGGTTGGAGTTCACAAAGTTGTCACTAAGGGGGGATAGGCTCTAATGCCTCCTTCTTTCTCCTATTGTGTCATATTTGTACATCCTTCAATCTATCCCAAGTTGTTCTTAAGGAGGGATGTTAGGATATTATGACACATAGGAAATAGTTAAGTATAACTTGGTCTAGTGTAGAGTTAGGTAAAGTGTGTTTCTTTACTATGTAGTTTTGTAACTTACAATCCGACAGTCACGATAGTTCTAATTCGACGGTTCATTCTCTCCTTGGTATTACTGACACTTGATCTGTGGCTTACCACCCGATTGGTCCATGATCTCTATTTAAAGAGCATGAAGGGTCATTTGTAAGGTGACCGTTCATGAGAGAAGCTTATGTAAATTTTATTTTTTTTACATTAATAAATTACCTGAAGTGGCCGTGTTGGCTCAAGCCATGGACTGTTTCCGTCTTTGAGGGCCTTAACCACATGAAGAATAGTGGTTTATTGATCTGTGATATGTTTGTGAGCGGTGTCCTTTGGTGTTCTATCTAAGGAACTTACCGTGTAAATTCCTAAGAAAATAATATGTTTATAAAATACATTAAAATAATATACTTGAATTATTTAATTATGGTTTCATCTCAATTCTATAAGCCAAATTGTAATAGCAAGCCCTCGGTGCCCTGCTATGTAAACCCAAAACCTCTCTCTTCTTAGTTATCTACACTTAAGCCAAAATTCTCGTATTTGTTTTAGCTTCTTCTCCAACCATGCTCCTCGTATCTATATTTTGTTTCTTCACAATCTCTAAGGGGTGGAACAAATTTTCTTCTCTAAACATAAAATTCTCCCTTTTATTTAGATTTCTTATTAACTCCAACTCTCGTCTTTTTCTAGACCTCCCAAAACCCTTTATAATACCACTTGAAATAACATATAAATCTTCGTGGGCTTGCTAGAACAACTTATAGGTGAGAGTTGACTCTGAAGTCGGGGGTTGGGCCTACCCTCTTCGTGGCCTTAATATCTCCACACACCCAGCTTTACTAATGGAATACCATGCCGACTCCGAGTCAGAAGTCGTCTAGTGTCCAACTAGCCATTTTCACTCAACCTCAACTTGATTTTTTTTTCTCCCAAGCTCTTATCTACTACAGAGATCTTACCACTGTTAGGTGTATTCTATTGGGGTTATACGTCCCTTCACACAATCAATTATTCAAGTCCTTTTGATGGGATTAACAAACTTCAAACTCACTGGATTCTTCAATGCTTCAAATCGTTTTTCTCGCCAATATCTACGTAGTTTTATTTTTGATGGTCCCTACTAGTTATATTTCGAGTAGGGGCTTCGGGCTTCGTCAAATCTTGCTACAGTGTCGCGCACTCCGCGTGCTATGCTGTCGCGCTCTGCTGTCTTGGCCTTGTTGTGTCTCTTCGTTTGTCTTCATTGATCGACCTTTGGTGAACTTAGTGCGAACCTACTCGAATCTTTCACGCTCTGCGACCTTACACATGGCTTCCTCGCCTTTCAACAGTCTGGCATCCCTTCGAACCTTTGGTGAACCCCTAATGAACTTCGAGTGAAGATTATGAGACAAATACTACACAACAGACGATTTATAAAAGCACACAGGTATTCAAATGCAGAAAATGCCTTCTCATATTATTTCTTAGAAATGGATATAGATTACAGATTACAGAGAGTATTCTTTATCAGAGATAGACTATTGTTGCATTTATTGGACTTTTGCTTTTCACAGAGGAATAAGCATTACCGAAGGCTTCCTGGCAATAAATAGGCTCTGCCTCAGAATATACAGACTCGACTGATATACAAACTTGACTGACTTCAGACTACTAATAGATTTGGCCACTTTAGGTTCTTACCAGTGCCGAGCACACTGATACGCAGGCTTCTCAGATCTCTAAGACTCTAAGACTCTAAGACTCTAAGACTCTCCAAATGTGAATGCCTCAAGAATGAGCCTTACCCTCAATTTATAACAAATGAGAGGGGACAAACATTCCTATAGAGTATCAAACAATTGGATGGAATCATTGCTTTCGGGTAACACCGAGGTGACATCCGCACAAAGATTCCAGTCCGGAAAAGTAAATCCTATGGGAAAATATGTTGTTTGTATTGTTTACATAGTGGATGATTTTGTACAGCAAAGCCCACGAGAAAAGATGGCCACAATTAAGTCCTTGTGACTGGACAACATTATTACAATAATGGATGCTTTTGTCGGTCAAGCCCATGAGAACTGTCAGAATACAGTGATTTCAAGGAATCTATGCTTTTTGTACAATAATGTCCCATGCTTTGGTAAAAATTCTCCGAACAATCATAAGTTTCCCCAAAATGATTTGATGCTTAACCTTGATTAAAACTAACCATTCATAATGATGGGTCAGATATTCTCTTCGAGTTTTATTGTCGTATGAAAAGGTGACCATTCTCGTGCTATCATTTCTTTGACAATTTTTTATGGGATGTGGAAGCAATCTGGGATGTCATGTTCGAAACATATGTCACAATGGAATCTACAGTGTGAATCATGATAGAGTGGATCCATTACTGTCCTATTAACGTTGAAATCAGTCCACCAATTTTGCAGCCATTCACATTGTTGATGTCTTTGCATTATTCCCATTGTACTAAATTTTAATTTAGTATAATGGGTTTCTTCCTTGTCATCTACAGTCAGAAAATCCCACCATAGATTTTTATATGCTACAAAATCATACATTGTGTTTGGAAAGATTAGCTTAGGATCTCCTCCTGGCCATAATGCAGAAGTCTGAGTAGGCATAGGCCATGCTAGATTCCTGGTTCGGTTGATGTAGAAATATTTTTCATAAATTCCTCGGCGGATACCTCCATGACACCAAATTCCTGAAATATCATGAAAGTCTCTTTGAAGAGCATCTTATACATATAATGCATCCCTTTTGGCTTTTGTGTAGATCATGTCATGTATCCATTTACTCCCTTTTGGATACACCCTTCTTTCTGGTACAAGATGTTGAATGTCAGTATGTGCTTGCAGATTAGCATCTAACACCTTGGTATTTCTCAACTGCCATGTTGGCTTCCACTTGTCCTTGTATTCTTCCCAGTCCTGATTGTCTGGTATGGTGCGTAGGACTTCTTGTTTTTTTATTTTGGTCCCATTCTGTGACTATGACCATGATATGTTCTTGTGGCTGGATGAACTCCCTGCTGAGAAAATCTGGGAGACAGTTCTTTGTGCCCTTTATATGTTCGACTTGAAAGTTGAAGTTAGCAAAGAGGGCTTGCCATCTGGAAAATTTGGCCTCTCTTAGCTTCTTGATGACCTTAGTTAAGACTTTCTGCAAGGTTGAAGCATCAGTTCAAAGCAAGAACTATTTGTTTATTAAATGAGTATCAAATTTGCTGATATAGTTCCACAAAACTTTTACTTCTTTCTCAATCGTGGAATAATTCTGCTGAGCAAGATTCCAGGTGCCTGATGCAAACTGGACGACTTGTTCAGTGCCATCTTTTCTTTTTTTCAGGATACCTCCCCATCCTATATTATTGGCATCTATTTCAACAATCTTGAATGCACTATCATTAGAGACATATAAAATGGGAAGAGACTTTACCTTGGCTTTGATGTTCTGAACAACCTTGGTGTGTTCTCCTATCCACTGAGGTGGCTCCTTTCTGAGTCTTTGATTTAGCACACTTCTGTTTGTGGCACAATCTTTGTAAAAATTACTGACATAATTCAAACACCCCAAGAATCTCTGAAGTTGATTCTTGTCTGTAATAACATCTGGGAATTTGTCAGCGAACTCAAGCACATGCTTCTGCAGAGATATTTGGCCATTGAATATGGTATGGCCAAGAAATTTGATAGTAGTCTGAAAGACTTCTATCTTTTTCTTACTCAAAACTAGACCATTATGTTTTACTAGCTGTTTAAATGTATGAACATGCTTAAAATGGTCTTGGATGTTCTTGGAGAAGATTAGAACATCATCAATGTAAACTATAAGCCAATCAAAATATGGCTTAAAAATTTTATCCATTACCTTCTAGAATTTTGATGGAGCATTCTTTAAACCAAAAGGCATGACATTCCACTCATAGTGGCCTGCCGGAATACTGAAACCAGTTTTAAACTTATCTTTTTCTGAAATGGCAACTTGCCAAAATCCTACCCTCAAATAAAACTTTGAAAATATTTTAGCTCCAGCGATCCTACTCATTAGGTCTCCTTTGTGAGGAATCAGATAGGTGTCATCTACAAGAACAGAATTTAGAGGTTTGAAATTTATTACCAGCCTTGGGATACCTCTAATTTTTTCTACTCTTTTGTTGGCATAGAATCCATAACAGTTCCAGGGACTATCAGATTCTATGATGAGCTTTCTGTCTAAGAGCTGTTTGATCTCTTTTTCGCATAGATCTCTATATTCCTTGTTCATAGGAATAGCTCTACTTTTACATGGCTTACCTGTATATCCTTCTTTTTATGGGAGCTCAATAGTATGCTTCTTTTGGTGCTAGAATGCATTTGGTTCTTCTGAGCAACATTCATCTTCAATTTGTTTCTTCAGTTCCCCAATTTTCCTCTTAACCTGAGGATCCTTCAGCTGCTCTTCTACCTTAAGTGTAGATTTCATATCTTTCAGATCTATCAAATGGATTTTGCTTTTTCCAGGTCTTGGACAGTTTGGACCATTGTAGAGACTCTAGGATTTGAGATATAAGGCAACTCAATCCTTTTTGTTATTCCTTTTGAAATAGGAACATAAATAAAATAACCAGCTTTGTTTTCTTTTAATCTGGTTAACCCATGTGGCTCAACAACTGCAAGGAATATATTTCCTAGAATACAGTCAACTGGGATGTCTGCTACTGCAAATTTCAAATTGATGCAGTGATGTTCAAAACAAATAGAAGCCTTAGGAACTTCATACTTGAGCGTTTTATTACCCAATCCTACAACATTTCTTTTTGCAGAAACCCAATATTTTGTTGGTATCACTTTCTTATTTAAAATGTTCACATCAGCTCCTAAGTCAAGGAGTGATGTAAGTTCAAACATTTCTCCCTTTATGCAGATGTTCACTTTTACATGATGTTGTTGGTAGGAGATAGCGAGAATTCTCATTTCTTGAAATCCAAAGACATGGTCTTTCTTTCCTTCAATAATTTCAAGATTTGGATTAAGATTTTTGGCATATTCTGTTGTGTCCCATGAATGAGAATTTTCTTCTACAACTAAATTCTTACCTTTCTTTATTTTAGCAATTTGGGATTTCAAAGTAGAGATTTTAGATTTAATATTATGGATCTCTCTACTTACTTCTCCCAAGGTGAGTGAACGTACCTTGTTTGGCTTCTCTTGATGTTGCTGGAAGGATTTGGTATTCCTTTCAAAAGAAGCATCAACAAATAATGGCTGTTTACCTATATTTCTAGAAGAACTGGATTTGAGCTAGTGCATGAATGTCTATGTTAGCCGATTCTTCATTTCTCCATCTTCCATTGCTCGAATCTGAGAGAATTTTTATCTCATCTTCTTTTGTGGCAGCCATTAAGATTTTCTCTTTCTGTGGTCTGAAGGATATTTCTTCAGAGCTGGAATCACTGTATGATTCTGAATCAGAATCATAATGCATCTGACAAGCACATTCTTTCGATTCAAGACAAGAACAAGATGTTGTTTCAGAATCTGAACAGTCTTGCATGTGTGCTTGTAATTCTTCTTGAGACGAAGAACTAAAAGAATCAAAAGATGATTCTTCAAGTTGTTGCTGCTGAATTTGGTCTTTAATTACCACATTTGGGTAGCGTTCTGTTCTGTGAGAGTGGGCACCACACTTCATGCATTGTATCTGTCCCTCTTGCTTGAATTCTTTACCTCTCTGAAAAGAGGCTTGGGACTTCTTCCCTCTACTTTTCTTAGATTCTTCTCCTTCTGGACATCTTGAGGATGTATGTCCAGTTTTGCCACACAACCAACAAGTGATATTGTTCCATTTCTCTTGTTTGGATGTATGAAAATGAATGTCAGAGGGTCTATAATAATGTGTCCTGGGGACATACCTGTAGTAGCCCTTTCTGGCTTTGGAGGAGTGACCTTTAGATCGTTGGGAATGCTTTCTTCTGTCTTTATAGCCTTTAGCATTCTGTTTATACTCCTTTTTAGCCCTTTTCTTTGCTTTTCTTCTCTTGACCAAAGGGTCATTGACTGTGAGTCCATATTTGCTACAAATGGACTTCTTGTCTGGGAGCTTTGAAAGTTTTTCCAAAGATTTGTTTACTTTGGAACTTGTGCATAAGCTCACTAATGTTTTTGTAATGTGAGAATAAATCTCACCCCAAGTATATGATTCAAATGGCAACTGAAAAATTTCTTGCAACCTGATATAATCAACAAACCTGGATGGAAGAGCAGCAAGATAAACTTGTTTCCATAGCAATTTTTTTGAATCTTTCACCTCATAGATTCTTTGCATCCAATCCCTGTGAAAGTATTCATATTGTGACATCTTGTGACACTTGAGATTCATGAGAATAACTTCATTCTTATCTACAACCTTTGTTTCACTGCCACACCAGTGCTCCAAGATCATAGATGTCAGATCTCTTATCATGTTGCTTGTTGTTGAGCCATCTAAATTGTGAATCACATCTCCTGCTTCATCTTTAAGCACTTCTTCTTCCATTTTTATCAATAGTGTTGCAGATGATTCGGTCTCCCACCACCTGAGCAGTGTTCTTGTAAAATAATGAATAATAGTCTTGCATGCTTCTATTTCACATTTTCCTCTAAGACACATGAGTTTATATTCTGTGAACATCATATCAATTAATTGTCTAATCTGATAAACACTCTGATTATCAATATTCCACTCTCTGTGTGATTTAGGGAAAAATGTATGAGCTTCAGGAAGCCTGCCTTTGCCTTCAAGATCAGGTGTAGGATATTTATTGAACCTACTTTCAAGTGGTTCATATATGGGAAAGATCTGAGACTCAAATTCTTTCTTTTCATCTTCTTCTTCCTTGAATAAGCAAGTAATGGTTACTTTTTCTGTAGCCTATGGTTTTTCTGTTGAAGATGTGGTTACTTCTTTGGGAAATAGTGTTGGGAACTTGTTGATTGGTTTAACAGGATCTTGAATATTTATATTTCTTTTGTAGAGAAAAGAGGTAGGAACTAGTTTATCAGTTTTTGACAGATTTATTTTTTCAACCTTCTCAGTTAAACCAGATATCAAATTTTTAGTAGTATCCATATGATCTACTATTTTCTCTTCCACTTCCTCTATTTTATTTAAAGATTCTTTGGCATAAGATCTAACAACAGATGAAGTATATTGTACATCGTTGAGGTTTCTGTTAACCTCATTCAGTGAGACTTGAATAGTATCAAACTGTTCCTTTATTTCTACAACCTTTGCTGTATTTATCTCCAGACCCTTTATTGTTGTATTAGTCCAGTTGATTTGTTCACTGGCCTTTTGAATCCTTCCATCTATCCCCAATGCATTATCATCTTTTTGAACCAAAGGAATTGCCTTTGCTGCATTTTGATTTTCTCTGATGATAATTCCTCTGTAGGGAGGAAAAGTAGATGGAGTCTCTACTCTACTACCATCTAAAGCAGTCCAAGCATGTTTGGTGGATGATGAAGAGGATGATCCTGTCAACACAACTTTAGGGGAAACATTTTTCTTCCATTCATAAAAGGAAATCCAAGAATTTGTGACTTCCATATAATGTTTCCAATCTTCAAATAATTTAATCTTCTCCTCAATAGTATGACTAAGGCCAAACTACTCTGCTTCTAGATTGGTAAATAAGTCCCAGTTCAACATGGCTTTCATCCATTTAGAACTTATTTCTAATTTCAAGCAGCCATTCATTATAGTAAGAACTTGTGCATTTCCGTGACTGCAGGATTTTTACAGTCATCTGGAACAGGACCAAATCTACATGAAGGAATCGGGCCTTTTGCTTTCTCAAGATAGCCTAGTCCATATTTGGGCTTGGCTAGCCTCATTATACTGAACATTTTTATCAATCTGGGATCTTCCCCTTCTAGAGTGATAATCTCATGGATCATTAGAACATGGTCAGACTCTGGCTCATGGGGAAAGGGATGTCTGAGCATTTTGGGTTCGGGCATGGATTAACTGATGTGGAAGGAGGAGCTTCTCTAGTTCTTGGATGGTGATTCTCATGGATGACAGATTTAGCAAGGGTACATAAATTTACAGCAGCTTTACATTCATGACATGTAACTTCTAGGGAATTGAAATTGACTAGCTCGGAAAATTCAAACAAAGAACTACGTTTACAAGAAATTGAGCTAGAACAAGCGGTATCAACAGTAGATGGATCTCAATAATAAAATCTGGAACTTTTGCAGGCTCTTTCAATTCCTCTATAATCAATAGTAGATCTTCTAGGGAAAGACAAAATGGCAGAGGATTGGTTCTCTTGGATATTAGCAAAGGTTATTCTTTTAAATGCTGGAGGCTTGGGATTATAAGCTACCTAGTGTTCAGGGAATTTAAGATCTTCCCATCGAATTGTCTAAAGTTCTATTTTCCGATTTTTTGAATCTGCTAGAACAACGACACTTGCTTTTGAATCCCGACTGGGTGTATGGCATATGGCTGGCCATAAGGTATTTGTGTGCCGGAAACATCCTCTGGATTGTATGGCTATGTTATGTCTTTTCTGGTGCATATCAAACCCTGAAGTTTGGATCTTCAACTGCAGGATCTGATCTATTGTTTCGTCAAAGACATAGACTGAAAAATTAGGATAACAGTCAAAGTATACTGGGCCATGTGACAGAGGGGCAACTATACTTCCTATTAAGGAATCAGTAAACTTATTATGAGTAAGATCTCAGATTGTGGCTAGCACAAAAGTATTTAACCCTTGATGAGTCAAAGGGTTGATCCCAATCCTTATGCATCCCAAGTGCAAATATTTTGTTTTTAACCTTTTAGCTTCAGCCTGTAAAGTTTTTGGATCCAGAAGAGGGATAGACTGAATATTTTCAAAATTCTCCTGAATCTGACTAATAGACTCCTTTATACTAATTATAGTGGCGGATTTTAAATGGAATACAAAAAAATCATCATAAACTTCTGATGCAAAGATACTAGGTATTGCCATCGAACAAATGGTTGTGGCTCTTCATATTCAAGTTCTGCTTGATTTAAGACTCGACTAGAACTTGATGCAAACATATCCCTAAGGGGATTCTCTGTAGCGGATGACTCTCTGTCTTCTAATTCATGGAAGGATACAAACTTCCTAAGTGGATCCATTAATATGAGTGATGATTTAGAATACCAACCTCTTGAACCAGACATTACTAGCTCTGATACCAATTTTCAGGAGGGGCTTCAGGCTTCCTCAAAGCTTGCTACAGTTCTGCTACAGTAACATTACTTATATGTTAAATGAGTGCGTTTAAAATTCCAAAACATTACTTATATGTTAATACAAACCGTACACAATATACACATTCATTCAATTATTTTATATATTTTCATAAATAATAAGAAAGAAAATACTAAAAGATCTAGATTATACATGAGCTAGTCATTACAATTCGTTCGTGATAATCCTTAGTAATTTAAATTACTTGTTAAATTTATTTATTAATCAAAATATTTCTTTGTAATCATATATTTGTAAATGTATATCTCTTTTTATGTCATGCACATTTTGTTTACGGTATTGTGTATCTTTCACTTTAATACCATATTGAATAATTCAAAAAAAATCAACCTTAAATAAGATTTTGAAATTTTATTTATTAATAAAGATATTTTTTTTGTAATTAATACAAGATATATTTGTAAATGTACATATTTTTTAATAGCATGCAAATTTTGTTTATTATATTATATCTTTTTAATACCATACTGATTAATCTATGAAATGAAAGAATGTATGGATGAGTATGGGAAAGAACTATAATTGTTATTATTTCAAAATTTTCCACATAAAATGTGGTTAAGTAAATGGTTCATTTGTCTATAGCTTATTAGAAGTGAAATTGTTCACCTACATTAAAAAATTGTCATAATCATACTAGGAAACTGAGAATGGGTCATCCCCTTGTAAGATTTATTCTCAAAAATTACAACGAACGAAATGATATTTCAAAGTAAAAGTAAAGATAATTAAACACTTAGATTACTACCATCACATAGAGTTCGCTTAATACATCAAAAATCCTAATTTTAAGCGAGAATAAAATACTTCAAAATAAACATTACAACCATGTAATGAATATTCTACTTATTAAATTGTATACTTCTTAAATAGGAGATCCATTCGAACAAATGTGAAATAAAGAAAATCATCTAAAAAACACTCTCACAACAGTATAATAAGCAACATCTTTGAACTAATTAACTTGGAGAAAATGATCTACACATATCTTATATCACTCACATTATTATTAATAATCTTATTAACAAATTTTATTATTAATAAATCTAATCCATTGTTCTTATTATTTTGGTGTTTTATTTTTTAATCTATTTTTTTTTAATAATAATTTGATTTACTTTAACCATATATATTATTTTATTTATTTATTATAATATATTTATGTTTTATATATTAATTACATATAAAAAAATATTAATAATATTTTAAAACCATTTATAATATAACTGAATTGAAAAATATAAAAAATTGAATATAATTCATTTAACATTTAATAATATATATTTGTAAAATGCCATTATTCATGAGACTTTGTATTCCATAGAAACTAAGTAAGAGTTATTTTTCCACCAAAATGGTTTTACCAACGAAGTCAAATTATACTTATCACACCTTTTAACTTAATTGAAAATATGAAAATAAAAGTTCTTTTTCCAACTAAACTCAAATTATACTTATCACACCTTTTAACTTAATTGAAAATAACAAAATAAAAGCTCCCTTTTCCAACGAAACTCAAATTATAGTGATCACACATTTGCACTTAATTGAAAATAAGAGAACTCATAGATTTTGAGGACTTTTCAATGAAATGATGTCAACTAAATTTATTAAAAAAATATTAACGCGATCTTACGCAAATATCATACCACCTAATTTATTGATGGCAAATGAGATACAGATAGACTTATTTCAAAATATTTGGAAATGTATTTAAAACTAAAAAACAATTGCCAAAACACGACTAACATTACATATATAAATTATAGATATACAAGTCTGCATTCCCGTTGAGGGAGGGGAGCGCATCGACTGAATGAACCTCACCACTTATTGCAATTCTCAATTTAGTTTAGTTGGACGTGAGGCCATAGGATGGCAAATGTTCACGAAGTAGCGGTAATCGTCGATGTGATGGCTTGGTAGCATTTCAAAATTATCTCGTAAACCACAATGCCTAGAAGAGCCCATAACGGTTTCAACTTTGAATATTCATGAAATATGATCAAGACGAGCATAGTACTACTATTTATTATCGCCCTTCAACAATAAGTTGGTACTTAATAACAAAAAAATATAAATAGTTATTTCCTTCAACAATAAGTTTGGTACTTAATGACCAAAAAAATGTAAAAAAATTAAATAGTTATATTTTAATGGTATTCATTGCGTAAATGTTTGAATCAAATACAAAGAGATTATGGATATAATTCTTAAATATGATATTAATCGCGAAAAATTAGTATAGTGTTTCTCTCTTCCATGTTGAGTCAATGCATTTTAGTTAGTTAGGTAGACTACATCAGATTACATGTTGTAGTTTTTTCTATTTCTTGTCATATAATTGCTTCAGAAGATGTAGAAGTTTCTTAGAGACAACCCTCGTGTTGAGAGAAAGGGGTTAGTGCCTAAGGCATTTTAGAGAAGTGTTTTTGAAGATTATTAGTAGGGCTTCCACTCCATATGTCACGTAGCTTGAAAAGAGATAATCTAGGGGCTTGGTTCAATAGTCCTTCATCAAGGTAAATTCAAGCAAACACATAGATCTACTAAGGGGGTAAAGATGGCTAATCTCAAAGAGAAATGTTTTGGTTTTGGTGACCGACACACAACAATAGGAAATTTAACATTGTTGTTGTAGTATAGATGAACAAGAGGGAAGAAATGAGGGGAATTGATGTAGAGGGCTCGACAGAACACATAATCCTAAACAACAATATCCAACATAAATATGGAAGAGCGAGGAGATGAAAATGCACAAAGAGTGGAGCACGAATTAAGGTCTAAACTCTATGCCTCATAAATATATTTGTCATCAAACAACAATAAGTAACTTTGTGAACATACAGGTACTGTAGGCTATTAAATAACACAAGTAGATTTGTAGTTAACACAGGTACTTTTTACTACTTAACAACAAACATACAACCATAAGAAGAGTGATACCAGCAGTTTCATTACAGTGTTTTAGAGGAGGAAAGACATATATGAAGTGATAAACAAAGGGGAAACATACTGTGCATTTCTCTGATTGGAATCAACATAACTGATTCATTAATCCTTGAAGATGGAGTCCAAATTAACCACCAGTCCATTACATTTAGCACTTGTATCAGCCCAAAGACCTCATGAACAAGAAAATTGAACCAAAGTGGAACCACAGAACTCGGGCCTCTTGTGTGCAAAATTCCATAACCCTTGTTAAATATTTTTCCCCTCTTTTTATAAGAAGAGGGGGAGCTTTGAAAGTAGTTACAAAATATCTTAATCGAGCTCTAGTTGTTTGATCGACTAGCTGTCTCGGCATGCGAAGGTCTGCTACCCAAATCATTACAAAGGATTTGATTCCTTTCTTTAAAATGCATAAATTATAGAATAAAAGAAATAAGGAAAACTGAATGATGGTTGAGGAAAATATCTCCCTGCCATTTCTGTGATGGCTTATAATCAGGCCATGTCTCTGCCACAATGTACCTCTTTAGTTATTCAGTCGATTCGATTGTCGCTTTCCCCTTAACAAGTTGAATTTCCCACTTTCTAGAGCTTGGAGCGATCAATTGTGGTGGCCTTAGTGGTGTCGTGGAATCATAGTTGCCGACTCATCCATCTCATAACTCTCTGTATTACACTATCAGAGCCCAATATGTCATGTATTATTACAATAGTGTTATATCAAATCTCTTACTCATCGAGACTTTTATTATTAAATACATTACGAAAATATAGTTCTCATGTCCTTGGCCTCTTTTGTTTAGTCCCTTTCTATTTTCCTCCATGGGACTGGATGCGGAGACCAAAGGTTTAGACTTAAGGTGCTAGGGCATTTTGTTCCTGCTTGGGGTCATTTTCCCTTTGTTAAGAGCTTAGTGCCCTTGGTTCTATAAGTTCTTATCGACCGTGTGCTAACCCTCATATCAGAGCTCCTTTATTGAAACTTTTAAAATATCAGTTATTGTAAAGTGTCGACATCATCGACCTCTGATATGCAACCTCCAATATGGTGTCATCATTCCACATGGCATGTTATGAGTGGTGACATGTGCCACCTAGATTTGTCCCCTTAGGCCCCCTCAAAACGCCAAAATTGACTGCCACGTGTCCTTCCATACCGCCACGTCATGCTGATGTTAGATGCCATTGTAGCTTATCAGAACCAATCATATGCTGCCACATGTCTGGCTAGAGGAGAGAGAAAAGAGCCCACCCATCTTTGGCTTTGCGATGAAATCCTTTCTTAATTCTTATCGGCGCTCCCTGGTGGGTTTTAACGCTATCAAATTTTGTTGAATATCAAAACTTTTAAAAGGTTTACACTTTCATAAGTTCTGATTCTCTGATTTCTGATGTTTCGATGTTGTGATATTGCGATCCGCTGATCTATTGGACCTCCAATATGTGATCATCGATATGCTTGATGCTCCGATGTGCGATCGTCGATCTTCGATGTCGTTGGACCTCTCATATGTGATCTATGATATATCATACCTCTGATATTCCCTCTTAAGGCTTCAATCCTTGAACTTCATCAAACTATATTTTTTGAATCAGGAGTCCATTTTAGGACTTCCGCATATCATTGGAAATATTGTTCAGAGCACTTTCCAATGGAGAGGGTATGATGTAGTCTTTGAGTCACTTTGTGGCTTAGAAGATGACCGCAAAATTATCTTCTCATTTACTCTTTGGACAACTGAAAACACATTTTGCAGTAAGTGACAACATTGGCTCCAATTGGAAACAGTGTCTTGCTCGCAAGGTGCTGAGAACTTGGAAACTAGTAATCTTCACCATTGGGCATGGATTCAAACAATATATTGAACCTATAAAACCAGAAAATATCCATGGAACTTTATGTGTTGGGAGTCCTTTCCTCATAATACTAAAATATAGAACTATCACTTCTAGAAATTGGAAATTAAATTCTCACCTGGTGAGCTTATTTATGCAGAACTCATACTTATGTACAAGACTCAATTCACCCAAGTGAAGTAAACCTTCCAATGATACCATCTCAACATTAGAGTCTTGGACCTTATGCCATCATTCTCTAGAAATTCAATAATTAAAACAGGCATGTACCACATAAAATATTTCGACAAATATCTTGATAAGTGCCCCCAACTTATTTGTTGATGCTCGACTCTTTTAATCTCCTCCCTGAACCTTCTAATTGAGTTGTGTTCTTGGAAATTAGTGACTAAAACAAACATGCACCCTATAACAAATTTAGACCAAAAATTTGACACATACCTTGGAATTGATGTATATTGTTGTAGGCCAAAGAGAGATGTCGTGTAGTTAGCTACCGGATCGTGGAACCGATGAGAAAAAATTATAGTTGTCTCCCTTTCTTGAACAATTTCCAGCGAGGAATCTTTCTGCAATAGGCGGCCATAGATATTGCTTGGATCTTAAAATTTCGGCTCCTATTAAAGAAGTTTTTGTTGGTCATCTTCTCCCCACTTATTTTTAAGCAAAACCCTTTGAAAGTTTGCAACCGTCTTATACTCCTCTGAATCATAGATTGGAGAAGGTTCTTGAACTTGTTCTCTAGGTGAAGGATGTGAATCATAAATTGGAGCCTCTTTATTAGCCTCCTGGTGGGCCTCCTATTTTTGTGCATATTTCCATGACTAGCACTATTGTAGTCCTGCATTTCTCAACATCCCATTGGAGGCCTACGAATCATAAGAAGGAGAATCATACAATTTGGCATAATAAGATCTCTAATGGTTTGTTTTCAGCACGATGATGTCTCCTTCGTCTCTTTCTTGATCACTGGGTGATGCTTCTTGATGTGAGTAGATATCTTCTTGGAGTGGAGCCCCACAAACATATTGAACATGATCATTAACCTCAAAAATATTTTCAACATTAAAATGTGCACAAAAATAATCAAACAAAGCATTCAGTGGATATAATATTTTGCAAAAATGGTTAAATTCTATGTGAAAGCTCTTTAAGGAAGATATGATGCCATGAGGTATTGTTTCGTACCAAAGTCTAGCATCTTCCTCTAAAGAAAACATGAAAAATTTCATTTTCACATCTTCAAAAACAATAGTCAGTTGTTCCATGCATTCATGCAAATCCTTGAGGTGTTGGTCTATCCTTCTATCTATGTTTCCACCGAATCTAGGAAAATAGGTATATCATTCATGAACTGAAGGGACATGATGGGGATAACCAGCAGCAAAAGAAAAATCAAGTGGGGCAAATTTGTTGACCAAGAATGTAGGAATGACCATTTTGTAAACCCCTTTAGGTGAGTAATCTCAAGACTAGTTGTAGGGGAATATTTCTGTTGTTTAGTATCATAGCGCGTATGAGGCCACTTGAAAAACAGGATGACTAAATAATGATATAGATAGTGGAGTTGCCAGGGTGATGAAATTATGATTTGACACTAGAGTCGCTAGGGTGTTTACAATAAGATTTAAAGAGTGGAGTTGCCAAGGTGAGAGATCTTCAACCCACATTTCCCTTTCTCACCTGAAAGAGGGAATGTAAAAATTGTCATATCAAGGGAAAAGTATTTTGATTTATTCCCCAGAAACAGTGCCAGAAATATGTTGTAGCTTTCTCTATCTCCTGCCACTCAATTGATTTAAAAGATGTAGAAGCCTCCTAGAGACAACCCTCGAGTTGAGAGAAAGGGTTTAGTGCCCAGGGAATTCGAGAGGAGTTCTTTTGAACATTATCAGTAGGGATTTTTGCTAAACTCCATATGTCACGTAGTTTTAAAAGAGATAATTTAGGGGCTTGGTTCAGTAGTCCTTCATCGAGGTAAACTCAAGCAAACACATAGATCTAAATACCCAAGTGGTAACTATGGCTAATATCAAAGAGAAATGTCTTGGTTTTGGTGGCTGACACAACAATAGGTAGCCTAACATTGTTGTTGTAGTATAGATGAACTAAAGGAAGGAAAGGAGGGGAATTGATGTAGAGGGCTGGACATAACACAAAATCCTAAGCAACAATAGCTAGCCAAAATATGGAAGAGTGAGGAGATGAAAATGCAGAAAGAGTGAAGTGTGAATTAAGGTCTCAAACTTTATGCCTCATTAATGCATTTGTTACCAAACAACAATAAGTAAATATGTGCACATACAGGTACTATAGGTACTTTTTACTACTTAGTATCAAATATACAACCACAAGGAGAGTGATACCAACATCGTCATTACACTATTTTAGAGGAAGAAAGACATACATGAAGCGATAAAAAAAGGGGCACATACTGTGCATTGCTATGATTGGAATCAACAAAAGTGTTTCATTAATCCTTTAACATGGAGTCCAAGTCACGAGTCCATTACATTTAGCAATTGTATCAGCCCAAGGACCTCATGAACAAGCAAATTGAACTAAAGTGGAACCACATAATTCAGGCCTCTTAGCTGCAAAACTATGGAGCTCTTGTTAAGTGTTTCTTCCCTCTTTTTATAAGGAGAGGGGGAGCTTTGGAAGCAGTTACAAAATATCTCAGTCGAGCTCCAACTGTCTGATCGACTAGTTGTCTTAGTGTGCGAAGGTCTGCTGCCCAAATCAATACAAATGGTTTTATTCCTTTATTTAAAATGAATAAATTACAGAATAAAAGAAATAAGAGAAACTAAATGATGGTTAAGGAAAATATCTCCTTTGAATTCCTGTGATTGCCTCTGATTAGGCCATGTCATGGCCACAATTTTCCTCTTTAGTTATTCAGTCGGTTCGCTTGTTGCTTTCCCCTTAACAACTTGAATTTCCCACCTTTTAGATTTGGTAGTGATCAATTGTGGTGTCCTTAGTGGTGTCATAGAATCACAACCGTCGACTCATCCATCTCATAACTCTCTATATTACACTAACGAAGCCCAATATGTCCTTTATTATTACAATAGTGTTATATAAGATCTTTTACTCATTGAGACATTTTTTATTAAAGACATTACAAAAACAGAGTTTCGATGTCCTTAGACCCTTTTGTTTAGCCCCTTTCTATTTTCCTCCATGGGACTGGGTGGAGTGACTGGAGGCTTAGCCTTAAGGCACTAGGGCATTTTGTTCCTGATCGGGGCTTGTTTTCCCGTTGTTAAGAGCTTATCACCCTTGGTTCTATAAGTTCTTCTCGACTATGTGCCAACCCTAATATCGAATCTCCCTTATCGAAACTTTTCAAATATCAATTGTTGTAAAGTGTTGACATCCTCAACCTCTGATATGACCTCATCATTCCACATGGCACCTTATGAGTGGTGACGCGTGCCACCCAAATTTGTCCCCTTAGCCCCCCTCAAAACGCAAAAACTAACTGCCACATGTCCTTTCGTACCACCACGTCATGGTGACATCAGATGCCACTGTAGCTTATTGGAACCAATCACATGCCACCACCAGTTCTGCTAAAAGAGAGAGAAAAGAGCCCACCCATCTTTGGTTTTTCAATGAAATCCTTTGTTAATTTTTATTGGCGCTCTTTGGAAGTTTTAACGCTATCATAACTATTTGAATAGCACAACTTTTAAGAGGTTTACACTTTCAAAATTTTTGATTCTCCATTTTCCGATGTTTCGATGTTGCCATATTATGATGCACCTATCTATTGGACCTCTGATATCCGATCGCCGATATTCTTGATGCTCTGACGTGGGATCACTGATCTTCGATGTCACTAGACCTCCGATATGCAATCTCTGATATATCAGACTTCTTATATTCCCTCCTAAGGCTTCAATCCTTGAAACTCATCAGACTATATCTTTTGATCCAGAAGTCCATTTTAGGACTTCAACATATTGTTGGAAAGCTTGTTCAGAGCAATTTTAATGGAAGTGGCTTGATGTAGGCTTTGAGTTCTTTTTGCGGCTTGGAATATGACTGAAAATGTCTTTGCTCATTTACTCTTTGGACAACTAAGAACACATTTTGCAGTAGGTGACAACAATACAACTGATAGAAAAAATTACAATAAACAATAAAACTCCTCTATGGGCTAGTTGAGAGAAGGGTTCTCTCCCTCTCGCTATTGCCAGTACCCAAAAGAAAAAATGACCCCAAACTTGGTGCAACATACATTATAATTTCCTACAACACACAAGGGTCTCTATTTCCTGAAGCAAGCAAGATGCCTCTCAATACTAATAGAATTGCACACATGCATACATATTATTGTTTTGATTAATCTATTTTTTTCTTTTTATAAAATTTTCAAATCAGATTGTTTCAATCAACATTGATTAGAACTCCAAACGATGAAGTTGAACATTAAACAAAATCCCTAGAAAAATTTTAAAACATTACAAGATTATGAATGAATGCATGTGGCAATAACGATTATAATAGATATATATATATATATATATATATATATATATATATATATAGAGAGAGAGAGAGAGAGAGAGAGAGAGAGAGAGATAAAGGATGCAACAACCATTCAATGAGACAAAATATTGTTTTATACCTTTTCTTCTGATGTCTTCCTTCACTCTTCTGAAAACTTGAAACTACCTTGTAGAGATGAATTGTTTGTCCTACAACATACTATTTACAAAAATATTCACAAAATATCAGTAGTCCATTAATATTACCAACATTAATATTGTCTATATTGTTAATAAAACACAAACCACATAATTTGTCAACTACCAAATCATGTTGCACGAGAACCTTAATCTTCACAAACTTTAATTTCCCTAGATTTATCCTCACAAGAACATTGGTCTTCAAATGTAAGGGAATCCTCTGCTGTCACATCAACTAATTTATGAGCATGGAGATCTTAGCACCAGTTACCTGAGTTCCGGTCCTTGTGAGTGTTGATCACGATGACTCAGTGTTACCCAGAAATTGGCATGGTCCACAAACTCTATCAAGACCATACATGATCGAATCGAATGCCTCCCCACACATCCAACATTGGTAATGAGAGGTTTATTGAAAAGATCAATGTTGATTACTAAGACATCCATGTAGAGGAAACCGAATATGAGTTACATCACAGATTAATTACAAAGAAATCAACATTAACTCAATTGTAACAGGAAAAATGGTATTGTCACATTGATTCGAGCCACAACGCAATGGTGTTTCAGATTGATTTCTTCAGGTATGTTTCTGCGCTCGACAAGTGGGGAAATGGTGTTTCAATTTTAACCCAATGCCTTAAGGTCGCCTCGATTTCTTCAAGCGCCATGACACCAACAGGAAGAGGGATCAACCAAAAATTTTAATTGAACAAATTTCAATTAAAATAACCTGTAACACTTTGCAATCTCACACATCACAACACTCTCGCACATCCCAGACATAGATTAGTTTTCAGATGAAGCATACTGGCTGGAGAATGAATCTTGGCCACAACTTAAAAAAAAAAATTCCTCAACCCCACATCCAACTTAACTTGAAATATTATTTAATCTATAATTACTATTAATTAAGTCATAATTATCATAAATTACTATGGTTCAACTCCTAATTATGCAATAATTAGATATTAAAAACAAAATTCATGGTATACACTAAGCATGTTATGTAGTCTACAAAGATGGAAAAATGAATTCAATTTTTTTTTTAGAAAGAAAAGCATCTATATTTATATTAAGGAAATATATTTTACATCATAAAACTGATGGGTCTTTTTTAAACAAGACCGCAATAGGGAAAGTCTTTGATATGAAGATAACAACATAGCCTTGATATCAGAAGCATTACATAGAAAGATAATGTGGCAAAAAGACTCATTGCTGGAAAAAAGCTTATCACTAATAGGACATATAGCACCTCTGATCAGAGTCTACAAAAACAAAATTGAAAACTTTATACCCAAAAACAGACAAGAAGCTGTCATGTGGGAGGAGGATAGAGTGCCAATACTGAAGATAGGACGAAATTGGAGGAGATGTTTGAGTCTTCAAAAACTTTTAGATTCCTCCATTTCCAGAGGCACCAGATTGTTGTGGGAAGGATTGGGCGAATGTTTTCATTCTGTCCTCCCCACCAGGTGAAAGCTGGAGACGAAGCCCGAGCGCTCAGCACGTTCAGTCCATGAAGACCATACTTCCATCGTCCATACAACAAGAAAATAAAGGGGAGAAAATTCAGGATGAGAGTTCAGTAGGTAAAACGCCGAGGGAGAGTGCGTGCCGAGGAATCAAGCTTTGAAACTATTTAAACAGAAGGCCAGAAGTACAACGAAGTCCAGAAGACTGTAGGTGGCAAGATAATGAAAAAGGTGGCGAAGGCACCGCTCGGACAAGAGTAAAAACAGACAAAAGCAAGGCTGCCAGACTGCCAGACCGAAAAAAACGTAATACAGACAATGAGGGAGGATAATAGCTTGTGCAGCCCGTTACCACTTACCGCATGTTGCGTTACGTGTCTGGCGTTCTCAAGGATGAGTGAAAGGTGGCGTCAGGGAAAAGATAACTCGTCGCAGCTCCGCATTGGTTGCAAGAGACGCATGGAAGCAGAGGGTTTCAGAGAGTGACACGCTACAGACGCTGAGACGCTGGCTTCGCTCCTCCCCTCCTGTGTCTCAATCAATTTCATGCTGGTGTTGCAAGATTGTTTCTATCTCCAAAAAAATGAATTCAATTTTATTAATATTGAATATTGTAATGTTAAATTTTGAGTGCGAATTAGACTTTCCTCGTAAATAAAAGTAGGTTTATTGGGTTAATAATGTTGGATTAAGTGTATGTATGCAACATAGTTTATCGTATTAGTTAATATTTAATAATGTAGCCATTGTATTTATTTAAGTAAATGAGAGAATTATCTTCTCAAAATTAGTTTTCAATGTTAGTTTCTATAACATAGGGGAGAGAAATTTAAAATAATAATTAATTTATAATTAATATTAATTTGTCTATAATTATTATTAATTAACTCCTATTTCTCACAAATTACTATGATTCAACTCCTAATTACTCCATAATTAAATATTAAAACAAAATTCATTGTCTACCCTAAGAATGATATGTACTCTACAAACATGGACAAATCAATTCAATTTTATTAATATTGAATATTGTAATGGTAAGGAGAGATTGTGAATTAGACTTTTCTTGTAAATAAAATTGGGTTGATTGGGTTGATAATGTTGGATTAAGGCATATGCATGCAACTTAGTTTATTGTCTTAGTTAATATTTAAAAATGTAGCCATTGTATTTATTCAATTAAACGATAGAAGTAAAGTAATATTATTTGCTCAATATTAGTTTTTATCAATATTAAAATCAGATCTTGATACCAATTTCATATAGCTAGTTGAAAAATATATATATATTAAAATCAGAAAAAGGATACCATTCTTGATTCCAATATTCTCGGCCTAGAGTATGCCGTAAAACTGCTTCTGCTTGGCTAAGAGCCCGTCTTCCTCGGACGTAAGGAAACAGGTTAACGACCCAAGACCTAGAGGCATATGGCAGGAGTGAAAGCCTGCTCCCTTACGGACCACCAGCGGGTTATTACAGGTGGCGTGGTTTTCCTTGATAATAGTGATGAGTCAAACCGACATTCGCGGATAGCAGCCAGAGATGGTTGTCCTCACTGTTGGCTTGACACCTGAGTTTGATAGGTTTTGCCACCTTCAGAAAAAAAAAAGAAAAAAGAAAAAAAAAAGTTACTTGGGTTAATTAGTATTTATTTATTTTTATTTTTTGTTTTTGCTCAACCTCCCACGTAGAGAAGACGAATTCAATTTGTGGGAAATAAAAAGAGTAGTATTATTTAAATAAACCTGAAATGTTTGTTTAAAGGGTTTTTTGGTAATTTATTTTTATAAAAAAAGTTTATTAAAAAAATAATGTATATGAAATAAAAATAAAAAATTTAGTATTATTGATGATATTTTTTTGTTAGTGTAAAGATTTTTGAAAAGTGTACCAAAAACACTTCACTTAAGTCAATGGTGACAAGTTACCCTAATAATAGGTTCTGAACACTTTTATGCTTTAGAACTGCAAGAACAATTATGAAACCCTGCAAGAAAATATATGATGTGTTGGTAATTTAATTGTTCTTAATTTACTTCATTAATTGTCAATAAAAGTTCATGTACTTGTAATATGAATGTGCACTATATATGCTAGGATTATTTCCATGGTGTTACAGGGAAAAGTGTCTATATAGAACTGCTCTATCCCACTAAGGTGTGACAACTGCCTTAGAAACAAACAAAGAAAAGCTACTTTCGTTTTTCCTTTATGAATTATAGATAGAGAGGAACAGAAAGACCAACCTCTGTCTTGTGCTAATCTCCTAATTTGATTCCTCTCTTCCTAGATAGTCTTTCGCTACTTGTTCCCTTACACGCCCAGCTTCACAAAGTACCAGTAAGATCACAGTAGCATAGAACTATACAAATACATGGATCTATAATCATAAACAATCTAGGATCAGATGTAAATTGACCATACAAATGTAGAAAACATCAATGACACAAGAGCATGGAGGAAAACTTGAATAGCTTTTATTGATAAACAAGAAAGAGCCAAGAGGAGTTACAACCAGTTGTTCTGACCCAGCATCAACCTCTCAGCAAGGAAGCCCCTCTTCACCTCATACAAAGCTTAGATCACCCAACAATCTGATGTTTGTCTCAAGAAACCAACAACAATTCCTTACAATATGCAAAATTCCAGCCTCTGGATCTCTGGGATGAGGAATCCATATATAGATATCTGTAATGGAGATGAGTCAGCTTATGATTTGATTAGTGTCTTCCCTCTGATATTTCTTGCTTCCACTTGGATATTGATGATCTCTTACTCATCCTTGGTCGAATTCAGAGAGGCAAGTGTCACAGGAGAAGTTTCTGGAAGCTTCCATTGCCTCTCCACCTCGCGGAATGACACTGCCATTTGTCATTACTCGCCCATCGCACCCCATAGAAGGGATTTTTGAAATGCAACACACCCACACAGTGTATTTAGGTGAGATGCAACGCACTTGGCCAGTGGAGCAGCTGAAATGATCCTGTTTTGACCAATTCTGAGCAGTTTTTCATGCAGAACTTCTGGGAGAAGCTGTAATCTGTTGACCTTGTTCCTTTAGGGGTTAGAACAGAACTTTTAGGGACTTAGGATCCCTTGGTTTATGGAAATTTCATGCTTGGGGTTGTAGTGCCCAAAAATTTCTATAACACATGGATTGATTGATTCTTTCCACGGAATGTTTATGATTCTGTTATTGTAAGAATGTTTTCTTTATAATTCATAAAGAAACATAGATTCTAAACATGGATGATAAATACCTTTTCATAAGTTGAATTTGACCTTGAGCATGTTGCGAATGCTACAAAAATAATAAAAAAAAGGTGAAAGGAGATGGAAAAGGGTAGTAAAAAATGAAACAATTTTAGACTTCAACATTCGCCCACACCAAAGGTCTTGCATGTCCTCAAGCACCAAAAATTCAAAATTGGTTATTTTTTTCTACTTGAATGTATGGTTTCTGAAGTCTATGCAATCACATCTAGACTGGTGATTTCCTATTTCGTTTTAATGCTGACGGTGGCCTTTGGCCTCTTCATCAAAATTTACTCTCAAGCCCTTGTATATTTTCTTAAGAAACTTGTTATTACCCTTAAGTTTCTTTTTTTTCTTATACTAATCACAAAGATGTAGAAGTATATTATCATTTTGGGATCTAAGTATATCATTCTAAACTTTTTCTTCTTCCCTTTCCTGTACCAGGTGTTTATTTAGAACATATAACTCATATATGTCCTGTTTCAAAGCATCTTCAACTGCACGTTTTTGTCCTGGAGTCTGTTTTGTCAAGGAAGTTTCACTAGTTTCATTCTTTTGATACTAAGAGAGATTTGTCTTATGTTTTTCTTTTTTTTCCACAGATTATACATAATCATAAGTTTCCTCCTAAACTGGGTCAATATCTGGAGTTTTTGTTGTTGGGCTGACTATGTGAGGTGGTGTTATGTATCCTTCCTCTTCAAGATCTATCATTTCTAGAGACAATGTACGAAAGTTTTGAAATTCTCTTGATTTCTTCTCAATTTTACTCTTGATCCTTCAATGTCTTGAAGTTTTGTTTTACTAAACTCTTGTTTTCTTGTCTCTGTTTTCTTACTTTCTTCAGGTAATTTAGAGCTTGAGCTAGCTTTCTTTCATCTAAGACTCTATTTTTCATTTATTTGTTTACATTTCTCAAAATATGGGGAAAGTGGAATATCATCCTCAAACGATTCTTCTCGTACCTCTATCTCATTCTGTTCTTTAATTTCTTCTTTAATTTTCTCTTTTTTAGGGTTAGGGTTTGGTACTGAATTTCACCAACTCCGCTTAACCCTACTTCTTGTTTCTTCCTCCTGGACTTCTACAAAATGATTCTGACTAAGGAATCTTTCCAATTATCTCCCTTATCTTTCAGATATGCCTATAAAATTTTTTATGAGTTTGTGGTGATAAAGGGAGTTATCAATAGACCTAGACTCTCTTTGTATACTAGATGCCATTTTTCTAAGACTTTGGAGTAAGAAGTAAGGAAATCTAATTTCATTTCCGTTAATAAAATGCATCAGGAGTCAGGCATGGTAGAGAAACATAGTTCCAAATCTGCCATCACAAGTTACAAAATTTTGAATAACCAAAAATAGATTTTTTCATATCCCTTTTAATGGAGTGACTAGAATTCCCTTTTTAAAGATGGATATATCCATACCTGGTCCTTTGAGGAAATGTATCAAGACATTTCATTTAATTTTTCTATTCTTAAACTATCTCTCCCCATTTTTGGGTAATATCATAGCTCCTGCCACAATAGACTCTGTTAAGATAAGCTTGATCTCCAATTTCTTATTTCAACCCATAAAAATATCGAGAAAAAGCTTTGGTAACCTGTAACTCATGCCTGTCAATTTTTTCAAAGAATTGAAGCCATCCCACTTTCTGAGAGAAACTACTACGATATAAGAAAACTAGAAATCTAAAGAAAAATAAAGGAACCTCACAACTCAACAGGGGGCCCTCCTAATGAGTGCAGGTCTGCTAACAATCAAAGAATATTTTATGAATGCATTGAGAATAGAGTAATTGTATTAATCCAAACATGGTATAACCAGTCTTCAAAATAAACCATAGTAAAAATTAATAATCAAACTATATTCTGGGTCTTGCCTTACGACTTTTATAAAAATTTCATTAAACAAATTTTAAGAGTTCTATGCTGATACAAAATGAGCTAATTCAACATCTATGAAATGGATTTAGTTTAAAAATCTATCTCCTTATGACTTTATACTGAGATAGCAAGTCATAAGATATTCTTCTCGATCCATATCTCAACGATTGAACAGGTCTTCAACACGCTCTCTTGGTGTCGTTCTATTCTCCGATTGCCTTTACTTAACCGTTGCATCGTCATTCTTAGAGTTTGACTCTTAGGTATCTTAATCTTCATATCCTTCCAAGTCATTCCATTAGGTGGTCATCCATGTAGTAAACATTTTTCATCTCCACACACTCTTCATCCTTTTGTTGAAGAACTGCAACCTGTCTTATCATGGATATTGTTGCAGAATTCAACATTAGCCGCGGGATGTTTATGATTATGTTATTGTGAGATTGTTTTCGTTATAATTCATAAATAAACAAATATTCTAAGCATGGATGATAAATAAATTTTTATAAGTTGAATTTGACCTTGAGCATGTTGAGATTGCTACAAAAATGATGAAAAAAAGGTGAAAGGAGATGGAAAAGGGTAGTAAAAAAGGAAACAATTTTGTACTTCAACATGATGCAAGCCCAAAACATATAGCAACAATAAAAAGAGTGAAATAATCTGATAGAATACTTTAAATAAATTATAATTGTATTAACACACCTAGTGGGGGAGATTTACAACATGGGTCTGTAGGTCCCCCTCCATGGGATGGGTTCACTTGATGTCCCTGTGCTTCAGTGATCTTGTTCTTCTCTCTCAAATGTGCGGAAAACCTAAAAGCAAGGTGGAGCTCAAGTGGGAGCTCAAATGTTGTGAGATGATAATGGTGACGGTTATCATGATCATGGTGAAGAATGAATGAAAAATACTCCTATTTATAACAAAATATTGGGCTAAACTAGGAAATGGAAAATAATAAAATATTATTGACCAAGTCAAAATCCGTTAGGATTACTTTATTGTATTTTTTGGAGAGGGAAAAGATATTCAAATGGTCAAATATATTTATTTAGAAGATGGTTGAAGTGGTTAACAAATGAAATGATTTAGTTATCACTTTGTGAGAATTAAGGAAAGTGTAAATTTGAAATAATTGTTAAATTATGGTTTAACAATTATTCCAAAAATAAGAATAAGGAATAATAAATAGTGATTTATTCAATTATTCTAAGGTGATTAAGTCAAAGGTGTTAAGAAATAATGATCAATTAATGATTTAATAATTATTTATAGAGAAAAATAAATAAGTAATGATTTATTTAATTATTCTCATGGTTTTTTTTTTTTTTTAATATATATAATTTAATAAAAACAATTTACTAAATTATTTCTTATGGTAAAATTAATCATACATGGTGTAGTTCGATCCACCTAGTTAGAAATTTCTAGGTGATCATTTTTTAGGTGATAACGGATTTCCCCCCAATGGTCGAGTATCAAGAGGAAATCATATGACCAAAATATGTCTTAGGTTACACTTCCATAAGACACCAAAGTGGAGTCAGAGAGAGAGAGAGATAGTTGAAGCAATTCAAGGAAGGGTAGAAAAATGGAGGGGCGAGACCTACTAATCTGATATAAGTATCCTTTTATTTTGGAGTTGAACTCAAATAAGGCGAGGGCGGATACCCATACTCGTTGAGATAACTAAGTACAAATAATAATGGTGTGCCTAGCAATGTGGGACCGAGATACAAAGCATATGATTCATGATATGTTGGAATCAATGAGCCAGAAAGTGATACAATGATATAATGCGTCCCATATACATAATGTTCCTAGAAAATAGAGGTCGGGACTGAATATAATAACATATCTTTATATGAGGACATGAGGAATAATGCTCCTCAAGATGAAATGGTGAGGGGGAATCACAACCAAACAAGCCCCGCTAAACAAGAAAGGGCCTTGAAGATATGAGTGGATCATCTGAAGGAGGCATGCATGTTGTGTGCATTACAAGTGGCTGAAACCAAACCAATCAAATATGTGGAACCACATTTGAGGCTGGATCATGAGTTGCAGACATCCGAGGATATGGGGGGCTACCTAAATGGCCACTGCCTCATGAGATCTATAACATCTCTCACACACTCGGGAAATGTTAGTACAATCTACTAGATCACCAGACCATGAAGTGTATGATTCACGATCATGTGATAATGAGTTGGAGTCGAGCATGCGAGAAACAACCTAGTCAAAGAGAAATGATGATTCCCTTTGCTTGATCCAAGGCATCGAACAAAGATGAAATTTGGAACCAAGGTACACCACTCTCTAGACCACTCTTGTAGAATAAATGTGTTGATGTCAATAGAAGAGGGCTTGCCAGAGGTTATGCAATGAGGATTCCTCAACAAAGGCACGAGCGTCATAGTACTGTCACTAATGGACTGACACTAGGGATGATGATGGAAGGATACAAGATGAGAGGTGGAATGGTGAATTCCCTTGTCAGAGCATGATATGCATGGTGGGCTTGGTAACAACTGACTTGATTCTAGAGGGTATGTGTTACACAACATTTTGTCACTGTCTCTGTACTCCCTGTTCCTTGATCCTGGAGGACCTCTACAGTGAACCCTGCATGCTTTTCCTTCATGAAGAAACTCCCATTGTGTCCCTCTTCATGAGTAGATCAATTCCATTTTGCACCATTTCCCCTAAAACTTCTATTTTTCCCAGTTTACAAGACCGACGGTAATGGCCTTTGTCTCCCCGATGCCGATGTGCAGAGATTATCACTATTCCCCGCGCTGACCAGTGTGGCTAAGCTGTGTTCCAGTCACTCTAGTCCTGTTATGGAAAGTTTTTTAAATTTGGAGCTGAACCTTCCAGCTCTAGAAACTCTGTAACAGAAGTCTGGTAAATGGTTTGGCCAGATGGGGTCGAGGATGACAGTTTTGGCTCCTTTCCCGTATAATAATGGAACTACCTCAAGAGATAAGTCCTTCTCCCATGAGAAGAGGATCCATTTCCCATCCATATTTCCTATATAAACCTCCCTTCTTCCTAAGCACAAAATAGTTGCAGATATAGTTAGAGTGTTGGCTGAGTGTGAGTATACTATTTTGATTAGACAAGAAAGCTATTACTAGTTGTAGCCATGTAGTTGTGTGAGGGAGAAGTGTGTTTGGTTTGGAGTGAAGCCTAAGGGGAAGAGACTATAAACTATTGTTGTTTGAAGCCATCATGTAATGCTAGTAGAAGTTTCTAGGAACTTGGTCTTGTCAGAGGAAGACTGTGACATCAAGACGAATGGTTGTAATCTATATTTGATATGAATATATGCAACTATCAATTGATTTCCTACATGTTTTGTAATATTACATATTCGTGTCTTAATGCTTCTTCACTCGTTAAGTAGGTTGAATTGCAATTTGTCTATTATTATGTTTGTGTGATGTTGTTGTTTAGTTGTTTCAGGAACTTGAAGAAGTAAGCGAGAGATTGCTGGAGTGAACAAGAGAGGACATAATCAGGCAGGATAAGTGACCAAGAGGTACGCCCTCTTGATTGATTCTAACCTAAGGAAATCTTCCATAGAATGTATCTGTTGTGGCTAGACCCATCATCGGGCTAGAGGAATTCGTTCGTGTCCGAACTTATAATTTTACTTCACCACAAATTGGTGACTCCGCTGGGGATATCCCATATTTTGTTGGTTTTGGATTTCATGATTTCGTGAGAAATTTGCTAGTTTCATGTTTTCCATTTTGTTCTGTTTCTTTTCTCTTACTTATTGGCCTAAGTCTAAAATTCATTGTAGCAAATTTGGTCCCTGTTTTGGCTTTTTTTTTCTTAGTTGCCTCGGCCAGTGCATTTAATCCGATGAAAGTCATGCCGACCAGCTCAAATCGTGGAGTAACAGTCGTGCCAACCAGCCTCTGGCGCTTGTTGTCAGTTAGGAAATCGTGCTGATGCCTGTAAGTGAAGATTAGGGCTTGACCCCAATCTTGGCTAGTGTGTTCTGCTCTTGTGTTTTTGACCTTGTGAGCCCTTTCAACTGTTTTCTCCCTGATAAAGCAGCTACTTTGCATTTGGTTTTTGCTTTCTTGTTCGCTTGTCATCCTGCTATTTGATTGATTGAGTCATTGAGTGGTTAGTAACACTAGGGCATCTAGTTAGTCGCCCATTCAACAGCTTGTGGGCTCATCAAGTCTGAGTGTGGGTGTTTTTTCTACTTGCATTTGTTTTTTTGGTCCTTTTACGACTTTGACCTCTTTTGCAGAAGTTTGAAAAAGGTTTCATTTACTAGCTTGAATGTCTTTTGCTGGCATAGATTACATTGTTGGTCTTGTGTTTTGTAAATTCGGTGTTTCATTGATCTGAATGAACTTCTATTTTGATGTTTTCATTTTCATGAAGAGCTCATCGTCTCGAAATTTTTTTCATTGAAAGATTGTATGAGAAAAGTTTATTTCGTTGTTTCATGACAAAGTTTGGAATTCTAGCTTGTTGCATCATTATGATTTGCATCTCTTAAAAACTAGAATTGCATTAGCATTCGAAAAAGGAAGAGGAATGTTTTAATTTTGAAAGGACTGATAGGTAAGTGCTTCTCAGGAAATTAGGAATTGGAATGCATTTTTCATTAGTTTATTTTTTGAAAAAGTGAAGTAGTGAAAGTTAATTTCGTTTTCAGTTGCTTGATTGTTTGCACTTGATTGAGTAGTTTCTACCCTCTCTAGTGTAGGAATTTCATCGAATTGAAGGTTTTTGTCTCATTGAGTTGCATTTTAGGTTTTTCAAGTAGCATCACTAAGCCTTGAAAGCTGAAACTTAACTCAAGATTAGCTCTAAAATGAATTCAATTAACCTAAGGCGCATTTGAGATTAATGATCATATCTAGAAGGTCTAGGCTAGAGACGTGTTCCAACGTTGTTAAACCCAGTAGTTGTCGTTAGCTTCAGCATTAAATAGCACTAGCATGGATTGGTGCTACCCGTACCGTTGCGTATATAACGAGAGACCCCACTAGGCTACAATCCTTTTATCCTTAGGAAGCTGAGTCGGCTGTCTTGCAAACGTGATACACCGAACACAACATTCAGGGAGATTTCCTGCTCGTACTTCTTGTTTCACCATGAGGTATTCTACAGTTCATGGTTGCTTGGTAATCCTATTTACTTAGATCATCAAGAGTTGTCATTTGATCTTTTTGACTCATTAAACTTAAAATATTATTCGATCACTTGTCCTTTCGAGCTCGTTTCCAATCCAAAGTGATATAGTCATCTTTGTTTCTTTCTTGACTCTTTAAAAATTAAAGAACATAAGTCTTTTATGCATCTTAATAATTGATTTCCTATGATCCAAAACATTCTGTTAGTCTTTTTGACCAAATCATGAGTTCCCTTAAAAGGACATTTTAAAGCCCTGAAGTTATTTGTTCTATCGACTAGACAAGGTCATCGTGGCTGAACCATTTGGTTCACCCAATTCCTCTTCCTATTCTCCGTCTGAAATATTGTCTGAGGAGCCATTTCTTGAGTCATGAAAGTCACTTGAGGACCAAAATGTTGAACTCGCAATTGTTTTGAGTGTTCAACCTTTGTCATCTCGTCCTCCACCTACCTTCAATTCAGGGTCTTCTGCTGATCTTGGCCCAGAATCTCCAGATAACCCCGTTCGAACCCCAGAGAAATCGTCAACCACTGACGGTCAGCTTGGAGTGGTTATCTATCCTATGAACCCTCTGTTTTACACTGTTGAGATATCACCACAGCGTCCTTACAATTTGTACGACCAGCTGGGTGTTCCTTTGGAACTATCCCTTAGTACATGTTCGACCATTCATCATCATTTGTTTTCAAACATGGAACCCGAAGGTGATGCTCCAGTCACTTCTTCGGATGAGTCCGAATTTTCTACTCCACACACTGTTAAGGGGGAAGAATTGCAATTGCAATTTCCTCTTGAGGATTTCCCTTATTCGAAAGGTATTCCTACCAGCATGCCACCTAACTATTTGTTTGTGGAACACTTAGTTTTAGACAGACCTAGTGCCTCATAGCTCTACCATAATTTTGTTTGGGCGTCAGGCCTACATCAGGTCCGTTCGTCACGAACACGACTTCCCAACCAGCTATTACTTCAGTCCTGGTGCAACCCACTGTCCCGAATACTCTTATATCATCGATCTGAGTTGCACGTCAGTCACAACCAGCGGTTTCAAAGATTGTCTCTGCTAGTTCTTCCGTCTGATTAGTCAGTGGCCATATTGTGCCACTGCTTGGGGGGTAGAACCTTGTCACTATGGTGTCAGGTGCCACTAATGTGAGCGGCTCACAAGCTCACATGGTTGGCATAAACCAACCCTCTTCTAGTATTATTTATAACCCTGTTGACCCTACTGGATCAAGCAATGCCAAGTACCAACAGGTTTAGAATCCTGGTGGTCCGTCTGGATCGAGCAATTTTCAGTATCAATAGCCCTATGGGGCTCAGGTCCAATACCAAAAGCCTTACATTCCATATGGTTCTCAAGGATTTCTTAATCAACCTTGCACCCTCCAATCTGGGTAGTACATCCAGCCTAGCTACAGCTAGATTCAGTTTAGTAATTTCCTGGGCACTGTTCAAGTACCGTTGCAATAGCAAGGACAACCTTTACAACAACCAGGGTAGCCTTTGTTACCGCAAGGGCAACCTTTGTTGCTGTTGGAAAACTAATCCTCAATGGGAGTGTGGAAGATGAATCGACAAAGTAGTCCAAGAGACCTTGGGATGTGGAACCCAACGGTCACATAATGTACTATAAATGTATATCATTTGTTAATAAAAATTGTACTCCCATGATTTATCCTTTAGATTACGCTGGTTGCCCATGTATGTTTAACATGGTATCAGAGCGGGTGATTGCTGGTCCTACTCCAATTTGAGCCACTTGTTTTGTGGTCTATATATATGTTAGTTCTGCATTACGTGACCTTTGTCTGCCATATTCCTTTTACCTGGCTTTTTGTCAGCTAGAAGGTGTCTATCCATGAATGTTTGTCTGTTTTCCATATACCATTTATAAAACTTGCGCCCTGCTCTTCTGTTGCACTGTCATCCTGACCTGACATTGAAACGTTTGAGCGCTGGCCTGACATTGAAATGTTTGAACGCTGGCTTGACATTGAAACGTTGAACGCTGTATACCCTTCAACGTTGTGTTATTGAACACTGTCTATTGATTCAAGGGCGGAAGAGGTGAACGAGCAATATTGAATCTTCATTCAACAAGCTTTAAACTAGAGACCTCAAGTTAGCAGGAGTAAATTCATGTGTTACTTTTGGTCGTAAGTTTCAGATGAAAACTCCACATGTGTGGAATATTAACCATTTTCGGAAAAGACGAACTTGGTATTCTATTCTCCTCTCATCTTTAATTGTTTCAATAAAGATGCATTTATTCTTAGTAAAAAAAAGGAGCGCCATTATTTGTAACTGCGTTTCTGTTATGCTTGAAGAAAACTGATGTCTTGACTTGGCACCATTGACAACACTATATTTATGCGTTGATACCTTAAGCCCATCTCTTGAATGCTTAAGCTCTTTTGTACGCTGTCTATTGAACGCTGGATTTTGGTACCAGAACGTAAGTTTTGGTTTACACACAGGTCCCAAGCGGTGGAGGATTTTGGTACCAGAACGTAACTTTTGGTTTACACACCCTGACATGGTGATGTGACAGCCCGCCGGTGTTTCATTCCTGTCAGCCCTTCCCTCACACAGGCTCCATACTTGTGTTGAAACTTTGCCTTCGATCAAATTGTCTTGATTCTTACAGGTTTTCCTTATTTTGTATTTGCTGTGTTGGATGACCATTGGTTGCAAGATTTGTTGGATTTTATGTGATGCGTTAGAGTTGTATTGGCATTGGAAATGAAACATTGTGATTATGGATTGGCCTTGAAACCACTCGACAGAGAAACCATTCCTTCTCTTGTAGTTGGTCCTCACGGATTTGTGTTTTAATTCTTTTGCATGTATATTGCATGTTGGTGGAATTATAGTGATCCCCTTTTCCTATTTCCTCGACATAGCACAGTGTGGTAGTCTCCTAAGGGTGTTGAACTTCCAAATCACTCATTTTGCTGAGAGGGACAATCGAAAAGAAATGTGTCGGGCCTAATATCCTGAACAACTAAGGAGAATTCGGCATTTGAATGAACATATTCCAAGAAACGTTTTTGGTAGTCTCCTATGGGGCTGGAGCTGCTCCATGGGGAGCATATGATATGCAGCATTCCCATGTACGTAGATAAATGGCAGTGTACACTATGGACTTGAAATGTGCTGCCATTGATGCATCAATACATAACTGTATTTTGTGGTTGAAGCTACCAGGATTTGAAGAATCAAAGAAGCTAATGTAGATGATAATGTGCAAGTGGAAAGGACTTTTTCATTTATACCGAGTTGTGGTTTAGTAGTGGTTCAGTTACAAGTATTTTGATTTTTGGTAAATCGGCTTGAAACATGCAGCTTACTAAGCAGAACAATATTTTCTTGTTAATACTTGACAGGCCCGAGGAATTAGTGTTTTGATCATGTAAAGACTTTTTCAAAAAGATTTGCTAGATTCATCTTGAGTTTTGCACTTTGTTCTAATGTCAAGACTCGTGTGATTTAAAGTTATGCGCACTCATGAAGCAGTACACTGGAAGCATTGTCCAATAGGCACACCTGTGAGCTGCCTGTAAGCCTTGAAGCAGTGATTTATATTATTCTTTGTGCATATTATTCATAAGGAATCAGTCTCTATGAGTTGAATCATGGATTACGTTGCATTGTTGTGCACTTTAAAAATTATTTTATGCTTTGAGAGGGTCGTAAAATACCAAAGATTTTTATGTTGAGAGATAATTTAGGAGTGTAATTCACTTGGTGTATAGTGTTTACACCAACGAAAAAGGGCTGAACATAGCAAACAAAAAACTGTTTATTCTTGGCTCCATCTGACTGTCAAAGGCTGAGATCTTTGTGGAGAAATTACACCAGGTTTCCCTCATCAAATGTTAAAGCTCTGCTATATTTTGTAATTTCTGAAGGAACAAGTATGTTATGGCTAAAAACAGTTCTTCATTTAATTTTCCAGATCTGAAGTTTGAATTACATATCACAGGGTCTATGATCAGACAATAAGGGATGCATTATCTGTTACATTACCTGAGGATTGAGTTGTGTTTTCAGACTTAATTGTGCTCTGAAATCTCAAGGTGTCAAGGGCGAGTATGTGTTCCAAATATTGCCTATGCCAAATTTATTAAGGAGTCAAATTAGAGGCTGTTTGTGTGGCTGTATATTCTTCTCACTAGTTGATACTGAAGTGTTGATATACATTGAAGAGTGAATGAGTATTTGAAGATGCTGCTGCTCCAGTGTAGCATTGTATTCCTTGATTCCACTACTAAATAAAGAGTTTGGTGGGCTGATTGTAATCTTTTATGTTGCACACTGATCATTTGCTGACATTTATAAAGGATATTGCAGTGACATTGAATTGTGAGTGATCGTTGCTTTTTCTTCACTGGTTGATAGTTGTGATCAATTTCTTTAACGTATAAGATAATGAAGAAAATGACCAGACTTGATAATGCATTAGAGTTGTTAAATACTTTGATACATTCCACTGCTGATGAGATGGTTAAGATCAACAAAACCTATCTATTCAATATTAAATATGTCTACAAAATGCACAGGAGAATATTGAGTTTTTGTAGCTTGAGACAAAACTACAACAAGAAGAATTAAAATAGAGGAGTTATCATTCTGAACCTGTTTCTGTTCAGAACAATGAAATAGACTCCCATAAACAACAAGTCAATACTGTTGAAGTTCATTCAGATCCAGTGCCCAATAAAGTAGCAGTTGTACATGCAGATGCAGAAACTCATTCTGCACTTCCCAAGCCCATCATCAGACCTTGGGAATAGCTTGTCCACAACAAGCACAGAACTGGTCTTGGATATGACAAGGACTTGCCATTTCATATTCCAGACCATGAAAAGCCCATTCAGTTTCAGAGTGTTGGATTCATTCATGATAGTTCACCTGCTCCTCATGATAGTTCACCTCTAGTTGTTCCAGACTCTGCCTCTCTTCCACAACAACAGCAACAACAACAACAACAGATTGTGAAATGCCAACGCTGTGACCGAGTTGGCCATTTGAAAGATCACTGTTTTGATCTTCATCCATGTAAGCACTGTCATAAAACCACCCATTCTTCACATAGATGCTTCAAAAACAAACGTCCTGCAAGAACAAAGATTCATCTTGGATGGATCGCTTCTTGGCAATGTGCATCAACAGCCAAGAAGATATTCAAAACACATGTCAAAACTTGTTCCAGAGTATTAAACAATCTTGTAGTGAGTTTTCTCCATCATCTCACCTTGTATCAGACAGGGGGGGAAATGATGGTCATCTACAAGCTTCAAAGTCACATCAAGCGATCCTGAGCCACAACCTGCCACATTAGTTTCAGAGTTGTAGCCAGAGACAAAGATGCCCGTGAACATGCCTTCAGTTGGCAATCTAGGACACTTCCTCTAGCAAAAGACTTCAGCTTCTTGCCAGTTTTGGAAGAATTCCAGGAACAAAATTGAGAACACTTCCTCTAGCAGAAGACACTAGCTTCTTGCCAGATTTGGAAGAGTTCCAGGAATTGCATTAAACATTCCAGAGTTGTTGGTCATCCTTAAACCATCATAGGTTGAGACTTCCCTTTTCAGGTTGAAGTTCTCCCTTTTATGCGGGGTGAGACCTACCTTTATTGGTTGAAGGTTTCCCTCTTTAAAACATTAGGAGCACTTCCTCTAGCAGAAGACTTTAGCTTCTTGCCAGTTTTGGAAGAGTTCCGGGAATTGCACTAAGCATTCCAGTGTTGGTGGTCATCCTTAAACCACCGCCCTTTATACCAACATTTCAGAGAGCACATTTAGCCTAGTGCTGCCATGCATTTTTTCACATTTTGTATTATAGCTCTCTTCTTGGACTCATACATAACCCTTCAGATTAAGGGGGGGAATGTTGGACACCTAATCCTCAATGGGTTAGTGTGGAAGCTGAATAGACAAAGTAGTCCAAGAGACCTTGGGATGTGGAACCCAACAGTCACATAATGTACTATAAATGTATATCATTTTTTAATAAAAATTGTACTCTCATGATTTATCCTTTAGATTATACTGGTTTCCCATGTGTGTTTAACAGTTGCAACAAGGACTTTCCGCACAATAGCAAGGACATATTATCCCATAGAAAGGTCACCTGCAACAACCGTAAGGTCAATCCTTCCAACAGTTGCATCAGGCCGCGCAATAGCAGATGCAATATGCTCTGCATACCTCTCAACCCATACCCTCATAGGGCCAACCTCTGCAAACCCAGGGACAAATTTTGCAGCCGCAAGGCCATCCCTTACAACAACAAAACCAACAAGGGCAACAACAACCCTTGTATACATATCAATAAGGTCAACCCTTGCAGGGTCAGGGTCAAGGTCAAGTCTTGCAGCAGTAGGTGCAAAATCCTCTTGCCCTAGGTCAATAGGTTCAAAATCCTGCTGGCCAAGGGCACTAGGTACAAAACCCCTCGCCTAGGGGGAAACAAGCGTATCAACCTTATGCCCAAGGATTGCAGGTCTAGAACCCTCTTGTTCAGGGACAACAGGCACAACAACCCTATTTTCTGTGATAACAGGTCCCACAACCATTTGTCAAAGGTCAACAGGTTTAACAACCTTTTAACCCATATGCTGCCTATCAGTAACCTGTGCATGGATAGTTTCAAGGTATTCAAGGTCAGAATCCTCCCTTTGGTCAGGGTAATTTGCAATGGGGGCAGCCTCCGATGCCATATGGCTAAAATCCCCCACTGTGCAGCCCAAATCCTTACCAGTAGGGATGGTTTCCTCCCTATGGGCCTGCTTATCGACCTCCAATGCCTTTTAACATTGAATTACCTTTCTTGGCGACACTTGAGTTGCCAGATGTATCATGTATTATGAATGATCTGATCCTCGATTTGCCGTATTGGCCTCTGACTCCGTCCAAGATACCAAGTGATTGCCCAAAGTTCGATGGAAAAGCTAAAGAAGATCCTCAGCCCCATGTGATGACATATCACCTCTGGTGCTCGTTGAAATCGTACGTGGACGATTCCATTCGTCTTCGTCTTTTCCAACGGACCCTCATGGGTGCCACAGGGAAATGGTACATTGAGCTACCTCAAAGTACTTCCCATGACTTCAATTCGTTAGCCATGGGTTTCCTCATGCATTTTCAGCTGCCGGTTCATTATGAAACTAACACCTATTTGCTTACATCGCTTAAGAAAGACACTGCGATGCACATCTCTGATCATATCCATGAATGGAGATGTATACATCGCCTGATCAAGTTCGAAATAGCTGATCAGTTGCTCACTAAATGGTTTACCAAATCATTCGTAGCGCCAATTGCTGGCGATATAGCTATGGGTTGATGCGTCACTAAAGAGCAAGACATTGCCCGTGCCCAGTACTTGGATTTGGTCTACTCTCAATCTGGAACCTTATACGAATTGTTACCTAATGATCTATGGCCATCATCCGATGCCGCAGCATCAAAGTCACCAGCTGTTCCTCCCATTGATGGATTTATGGGTTCAGTATCCTAGACCCTTGCTAAGACTTCTTCCAAACTGAGGTCGGTCTCGAATGCTGCTCATAATAGTTCATCTCAAAACCCATTAGGCCCTGGTAAAACCTCAGAGGTCCATGCTATCCAGTCTACCGTAGCGGACAAATCCTCGAAAGGAAAAAATAAAGGAAAAGCTAAAGATAAAGCCGATGCCCCAAAACAGGGTCCTCCCAAATCATCTACTGGCGATCTTCGAAATGGAAACCTAAGTATCCCTACCCCGTTTGTGAGGAGGATCACTATACTAAGGATTGTTCATGATGATCCGAAGTTATTCGCCTACTCAAAGGGACCCCTGCTATTCTTAAAGAGCCATTTTCATCTCAACTAACTCAAATGTTAGACCAACCCCAATCTACTTCCTCTGTGTTTCAAGTGTTCATGATGAGCATGCCCATTAATGTGGCTACCCGATTGAAAGATTATCCAACTCCAGCTCTAGTAGCTAGGAAAGAGAAAGAAATTGCACCTTCTTCTCCTACCTCGAGTTCTGGCCCTCTGCAAATTGGGTGCCCTAACTCTGATTCTGCTACGCAGCCACCCTCTCGAGGTGTGTTGCAGAAATCCTCGTATAATCCCAACACCCGAGCCACTCAGCACTACAATATTATTGAAGCTTTGGCTTAGGCGCCATCAACCATGTGGACTCTCAAGGTACTCCAAAGCTGCCCATTGTAGCAGAAATATTTGCTGTCAGCTATTGGGGGCATCAATCCCACCGAATCTAATTTGATCTGTTTCGATCTGGAGAACCATTTTCTATGGTTCCCTCATCAGATTGCCTTTCTTATTCAGGTAATCATTAACGATAAGACCATCCACCGCACTGTCATCAATGAAGGTGCTTCCACTTGCATCATGTCAACTACATGTTGGAAGGCTATTGGTTCCCCTGCACTGAACCAGTCTCTGAACACTTTGGAAGCTTTCGATTGAGGTGATTCATGACCCTTCGGTGTCTTACCTAACCTTGCAATCACCCTAGAAGGCAAGGAAGTGCAAGTCAAAGTAGAGATTGTTGACGCAAATCTCAATTATAATATTCTACTCGACTGAATTTGGACTCATGCCATGCATGCCTTGGGCTCCTCTTTGTTTCGCGTGACCCGTTTTCCCCATCAAGGGAAGATTGTCACCGTTGAGCAACTGTCTTTCTTTGCCTCTTCCTCCTCGGATGGAAATGTTCCATACGTCAAGAACTCTGGTGTTCCCTGTGAGAGTGTGGGGGAAGGTCTCTTCAAAGATTCTGCCTTAATGGGAATTTTTCCACTCCCACCTCCTCATGTTGCCTCTTTCAACATGGTCTCAGTCAATTCTGATCCTTGGGTCATACCTGCACTAGATCTTGTTGATTCTTGGGGCGAGGTCATGCCGCTTAGTCCCGTTGAAGTCAACTATGTGGAAATTGTTTCGGCTTCGAACTCTGCATTCTTTGATTCTCATATGTCGAAGACCTCTCTCGATATGTACTCTCAATCACCCTGGCTAGGCACTTTGGAATCATGCGTTCCCTTAGCCGAGACCTTCCTCACTGATGAAGGTATCATGGAAATCATGACTCTTGAGGAACCACCATGGATCGATACGCATCATCGCTCCTCATTCCTGCCTTGCCCTACGGTCATGCATATTGCTTTCGAAGAGTCCTCTTCTTCACTGCTCATTGATGTGTTAGTTTACCCTGACATGATCAAGATATTTCAACTAAGGGCACCTTTATCCCTTCATGGATTCAATATTTTTCACCCTCCATGATTTTTCACCGATTTCCCATTATTGCAATGGGGTTACCATCTAACTTGTAACCCTCCCTCAACTAGGGGGTATGGGGGAAAAGCCTTATATGAGTTCTACTCTATTATTTGGTTGAGTCGATGCTTACTCATCATGTCAACGGTAAAACTCCGGTGTCCTTCTGTGTTGATTGATTAAGCCGAGTCCCAGCATGGACTCCCCTAAAAACTACTATGCTTAGGTCATCTTGCATGGATACTTATGTACATTAGTGTGTGATTCATTTTTGTACAGTGTGGTTTTGTGTGATAGTTTTCAAACATCTTTCCCATCTACTATGCTTTTCTTGCTTTGCAGATGTCTACCTGGGTCATACAACCAACAACATTGCTGATTACAGCATGGTCATCTAAGTATTGTCAGAAGCCATCGCTCTGGCCATCAGAGAATTGGTTGTCAACCTGGATTCACAGCTTATCGTCCTTCAACTCAACAGTAAATATTCCATGAGGATCCCTCAAATATTATGAATGTATCTCTGTATCCGTCTGTTGGAAAGACATTTTGATTATATTAAATATCATCATATTCCTATACGCATGAATATAGTGACAGATGCATTAGCTAATTACGTGTTGGATAGACATTTACGAAACATGTAAAAGATAAGGTAAACCATTTGTACCATAATAGACAGGAAAATACAACATATATATGTGTGTGTGTGCGTGTGTGAGAATTTGTGATACATTAGAACCCCAAAAAATAATATGCGTGTCTATAATAACATCAGCGGTTCGCAGGCCTCAAAAAATATGTAAGTGCTAGACCTAGGAACTACTCAGCATGGTGGTCATGGTAGCATGAGACACTTCATGCAACCCAACTCAGTAGTCAATGGATCTGATCTGAGACTCCCACTATGTGCCTCTGGTACCACCTGGGCATGTCTCTTATCCAAGCATAGTCCGGGATACCATGAGTCAACCCCTCGAGGTTCCTTGCGATCTCCTCCTTGTTATCACTCCCTTCCTGATAAGTGGCGACAACATCAATAGGACGGGGGACGCGCCTGGATATCGGGGACATCCTGGCTGGCCGCTCTGGTCCAACATCTGCATAAACAAGAGAAATGTTATAAGAATGCATATAGCAAAAACAATTAAAAAACATCAAATTCAGAAGATTTGATTTTTTACCTTTGTCATCGAAGTCCTCTCCATCTGGTAAGGGCATGTCTAGATATCCATGGAAATTAGTGCCGCTATACGACCAATCCTCCATGATGATCTTTTGTTGTCGTAGCCATGAGAAGAATGTCGGTCGGTATGACATATGCTAACCCCTAGTGATCCTAGGCATTAGATGACTCCAGCGGGCCATCCGCGTATCGCATGGTGTAGGAGGATCAATATCAGTCAATTGATAGTGGAACAGTGGCACTTGTTCCAAGAAGAAGGTCACAAGTACTGATCCGAAGCCAAATTGTTTTAAGTTCCCCGCCTTGGCCTTGGATAACTGGCACTCTATGTTCATCTTCATGGCCTTTACCTAGCTAAAGATCGTAGGAGTTGTGTAGTCAATAGCATAAAGGAGCTTTGAATTGTTAGTCTCATGTTCTGCCTAGGACCCCATCACTCCATTGATAGTCAACAGAAGCACCCTCAAAGTTAGATCTCGCACACTATATATCTCTATCTTCCCACTCTTGGATTTCAGGGCCTTAGGACAATGTTCGACAAGCAGGGAAGATATGCTTACCCCGATCGGGCGTGACCCATACAAGTTCACTGGCTCACCTCTACGAGATAGTCTAGTGATGAAGTTGATATATGAAGTTGTCAACTCCATCTCCTATTCCCCAATGACAAAAATCTCGCGATTGATGTCCCAAAGGCTTATCAAGTATCGACGCAACTCGGGCTGGGCCTGCATCCTTGGTGTAAGGAAAAATTTGAGGGGCCTGCAAGCCCTCAAATCCTCTAGGAAATTTGGATTGTTCAATTCCTCGGTGTCGACATATTCGTGTTCTCTTTCCTTCCAATCCACCATTTTCGACAATTTCTCTCCTGAAAAAGCCATTTTTTTGAGTCAATCATCAATTTTGGCACATAAAATTCAAGTTTTAATGGCCATTCCTTGAGAAAAAATGGTTTTTCCCTATCCATGGTGTTGGCGCACCTTTTTTAGAAACAATCACACCGGTCGGCATGGATGGTTATGTAGATAACCCTCGGCTGGCACGATCCCGTTCCTGGAAATCGTGCCGAATGAGGGTGAAAAGATTTCTCAAAAACCTCCATAAAAATCCAAAAAAAATGGCTAAAAGCAAAAATGAATAGCATGAAAATGGAGCTCAGGGCTTCAAATGTTACCTGGAACTGACGGCTCGTTGATTGACCTCCCAGATCTCCCGTAATCTGCTCCAGAAAAACTAGGGCAAAAGTGGGTAAAAAGTCTTCACTGCAAAGGTAAAATGGTAAATGGTAAAAATATATTTACTTTTCTCCTTTTTATTCATTTTTTCATGAAAATATCAGGTTTTGTAAATATTTTTGACCTATTTTACCTCAAGGACTCAATAATACACTTTTCGTTACTTATGCAGCAACAGGTGATGAATGTTCGGTGATGGCGATGAGTCACATTTCAGTTCTTTTCTCGACTCGCTAAACTCATATGAAAATATTTTTGAGTATTTTTTCCCTTTTTGACTCGTTAAAGAGAATAAAAATGGGGGGTCCACTTTTAGCTCTTTTTCGACCCTTTAAAAGTGAAAAGATGGCTGAGCCCTTGTCATTTCGAACTCATTAACAGATGTGAAATGACATGTGCCCAATATAAGTTTGCCCCTTTTTGGGCTTGGAGGCACTATTTATGAAAAGGGTACTCCTTGACTGAAATGGTCAAGCAGTTCTCTCAAGTATTGTTTTCTACCTTTTCGGGCTTGAGAGACACAAATGTACGAAAAGGGACCATGTGGAGTTTTCTTTTACGTGTCTTTTTTAAACTCTCTAAACATGGAAAAGATACTGAGTTACGCCATTTTCAGACTTGTTAAACTATTAAATGACATGGGATTCTTCACCATGATGAACACGAGCTTCTCCTTCCTATTGCTCATTAAACTTACTAGGTCAGATTCGTCTGAAGGATGAATTTACTAGGTCAGATTCGTCTGAAGCTTGCAATTAAAAATTAATTGGGGTACTTTCCAAAAATAGTGGGGGAAAATTTGGAAATCTATCGAGTCGTGTTGGCAGCTAACTCTTGAACATGACACTCTTTGCTTTGTGTCAGGTTGGGACATTCTTCTTTATATCATTGACCTTCCTAGGTTTTGGGCCGTTCATTTTTTCCTTCCATCTGATCTCTGCTATGTCACCATGACCACCGATCCTATGGATCCAAAAGCTGCCAAACTTCTAGTTGCGTCGTTGATATGTTCATGAGTTGTCCTTCTCCAGTTACACTTACCTCTATTTCCCTGTATCATCCAAAATCATTTTGCATCCTCTCGTCTCATGTCGATGATGTGGGATTCATTATGGCCCTCCTTTGACACAGTCATTTTCCATCAACATCAACTCATTATCCGAGAAGTTGATCGAGAGACACCCTTCAAGTACCTTAGAGTTTGCATGCCTTAATGGAAATTTCTTTGAACTCGACGATAAGTTCACATCATTGGCTTTCAATCGAGTGATTTCATGGGTGTTCAACTTCAGTTCCTGTATTTACATTCCGTGAATTGTGCTGATGGTACCTTGAAGGCCATTGTCATTATTTGTGGTTTCTGTCGCACTTGTTAACAACTTACATCATTGACTGGTAATCAAGCTACTTTCTAGCATGTTCAACGTTAACACATCTATTTGCATGCTAGGATCTGTATTTTGATTGGGTCGTGTTGGAGTGAAAGACCCTGGACTCACATCATACAAGTCGAGGTTTTGAAGTGGTGTTTTATGGTTATGATGACATGCATGTCTCTTTCAGATGACTGGCTGCGACCAGACCATGAGTTATCATATGTGATCCTTCTCATTATTGGATGGTTGCGACCATACCTTGGTTTCATTATGATCCTCTTTGATGGATGGTTGTGCCCATACTGGGATCCATTTACATGATCATTCCTTGGATGGCTGTGTCCATGCCTCGATTCATGTATCATTTGACACAGATCTCAGTTTATGTATATGTATTTGTACTTGCTTGCAGGTTTTTCGATGGCAACCCAGTTCCCCACACTGATTTATAAAGAATTTCATCCCTCACTCTAGCTCAGCCTTCACGCTTTAGGGGGCTTCTGTTACATAATATTTTGTCACTATCCCCGTACTCCCCGTTCCTTGATCCTGGAGGAGCTCTAGAGTGAACCTCGCATGCTTTCCCTTTATGAAGAAACTCCCAGTGTGTCCCTCTTCATGAGTAGATCAATCCCCTTTTGCACCATTTCTCCTGAAACTTCTATTTTGCCTAGTTTACAAGACTGGCACTAATGGAATTTATCTCCACCGCTCTGATGTGCATAGATTAGCACTATTCCCCTTGCCGACTGGTGCGGTTGAGCTGTGTTCTAGTAGCATTGGTCCTGTTATGGAATTTTTTTTAAATTTGGAGCCGAAGCTTCCAGCTCTAGAAGCTCTGTAACGAAAGTCTGGTAAATGGTTTGGCCGGATGGGGTCGAGGATGACAGTTTGGGCTCCTTTCCCCTATAATAATGGAACTACCTCAAGAGATAATTCCTTCTCCCATGAGAAGAGGATCCATCTTCCATCCATATTTCCTATATAAACCTCCCTTCTTCCCAAGCACAAGCTAGTTGGAGATATAGTTAGAGTGTTGTCTAAGTGTGAGTATACTATTTTGATTAGACAAGAAAGCTATTACTAGTTGTAGCCATCTAGTTGTGTGAGGGAGAAGTGTGTTTGGTTTGGAGTGAAGCCTAAAGGGAAGAGCCTCTAAACTATTGTTGTTTGAAGCCATCATGGAATGCTAGCAGAAGTGTGTGGGAACCTGGTCTTATCAGACGAAGACTGTGACGTCAAGACAAATGGTTGTAATCTCTATTTGATATTAATATATGCAACTATCGATTGATTTCCTACATGTTTTGTAATATTACATATTCGTGTATTAATGCTCGTTAAGTAGGTCGAATTGAAGAAGGAAGTGAGAGATTGCTGGAGCGAACAAGCGAGGACATCATCAGGCAAGATAAGCGACCAATAGGTAGGCCCTCTTGATTGATTCTAAACTAAGGAAATCTTCCATAAAATGTATCTGTTGTGTCTAGACCCATCATCAGGCTAGAGGAATTTGTTCATGTCCGCACTTATAATTTTACTTCACCAAAGGATGGTCAATTACTCAGACAAAGGCTTTTCAAAGACAGAGTAGTATAGATGGAGGCCAAATATGAGAAAAATAGGAAGAATGTAATGGAAAGATGGATGACACAATGTAATTATACTAAATGGGACTCAAAACAGATTCCCTGGATGCAAGGGTGACTCATCTTTGATACTTTGAATAAGGGTGACTCGATAATGTTGCCACATGGGAGAGACCCAACCGGAACCATCAAAACATAAGTAAATAACAGTTACTCATGATGAAAATTGACATTAAAGTTAACAATTGCAAAAGCGAAATGGCACCAGAGTACATGTGACTCTCATGAAGAAATCCAGTTTTGATGGGTGGCAAAGTGAGACCTCATGGAGAAAAATGGATTCCTGGTGAAGTGTCAAATTACCAAAAACAAAAAGAGACCATTATAGAGCTCGATTTGAGCTTTCCAATGGTGTTGATGGTTCGTTAAACCAATATATGCTTTGGTCGCAATGGGAGACAAAAAACATAGGGTTTTTCCTATAAAAGGGATTCTTTCCCCCAAATCCAATTCATTTTTAGTGAGTTGTTGGAGAATTTGGAGAGGATGGCCTTAATTCTTCTTGGAAAGATGGCTCCTGGTGAAGAATTAAGGTAAGAAAGGGATATAGGAATGAATTATAAGGTGTAGGATCATCCCCGCCCACCAAGTAAAACTCCAGGACTGGGTTGTAAGTGTGGTATCACATGGAGTAGAATTTTTGAATATATGATATCAATCATCTACAATATGTGATGTGTATATGGCTCACCGGAGAGGCAGGTAGGACAAACTGTCCAAGAAATGAAAGGAAGATTGATCATAACTAGATGATTAGGGTCTAGGTTGAGACTTATTTTAATGAAGTGAGAAGGTGTCTAGGGGCCATAATGCCCCAAATCATGAGATATTGCCCCCCAACATGTGATGATGGATGATAATGATAAGGTGGGAATGGTAACCCCTATCTATATAAGGATGTGGATTTCCATTGTGTTCGTAGTGCTCAAATAAGGGATTCAAGCATTCGACCCAACTAGCACAAGATCCTCTAGAGGATGATGAGTAGATGTAGGGGCATATGTGCACCCCATTTTTGAATGTATGGTTATAACATTTTAAGGACATGCCTATTGTATTTACTTTAATGGAATCTAAACACATGTTGATGACGTGGTTCACCATTTATTTCTTATGGATGCCTTCTTGTGGGATGAATGTGTGATGGGTGTAGTATGAGAAAGGAAATTGTGGAATACCAATCTCACTTGGCACTACATATATGATTCAAATGGATCGAATTTATGGGTTTGCATACTTGGTGTCACCATAGCAAATAGGGACTTTGAATATGATGAAATGATGCTCACTTAAGCAACACTGAGGTTGAATAAAAACATTGTCCCAAGGACTGGGTTGTTGATGTAAGAGGGAGGGATGATTAAGTGGATCATTGCTAAAATTTCAAACTAGGGACAAATTCCACTTTGTATAGATAATCTGATGGAGATGAGTATTTCATTAAATTCCTCTTTTCGAGAGGACCAAAAACAACGTAAATATCGTCAAATTTGGACAAGAAGAAATGTGTTTTTGAATTTATGCCCGCACATGCGTAAAATGTCGAGGTCGGCCACATCATCATGTAGGCTCATGAATCCCAATGGACGTGTCACTTCACCCTCAATGCCATGTATAAATATAAGTGACCTCTCACCTCATTTGGCATCATCACTCGCACATTTTCTTTTCTCTCCTTCTCTCATTAGTTTTTACAACTATTAGAGAAATCTTCTCTCTCACACATGTGGCAAGGAGGACAAATTTTATATCTAAATTGTAGGGCCAAATTTTAGGATTATTGCAGGATTTTCACCAGTGTTGACTAGACACTTTGAATCATCTTTTGAATATGATTTTTGTGGGAATTTTTTTTAATGACATAACATATAGATTGGCACAGAAATCGAGAAATTCTGATCACTTTGACTTGCGTTGACCACAGGCTTGTTTGACTGAAATAGGCTGACTTTAGTTGACTAGTTTTGACTATTGTTTTGTGGAATCTTTTGTCTTATATTTGACCAGCTCAAGAGGATTATTTTTACTACCTTTGACAGAGCTTCAAAGGGGGAGTTTTATTGTTTCATTGACCATGTTTGACTTTCTGGTTAGGGCTAAATTTGACTGCATTTGGCTACAGATTTGATAAGGTTGTTTTCACTTTCATTGGCAAGTCAACTTTGACTTTTTGTACTCTCTTTGTTGACCATTTCATATAATAATAATAATATGTAATAAAATGGTTCCCCATCTTGGGGTTTTTCCCTAGCATCCGCCAAATTTAGTGTCCCCTTGTCTTGCCTTATCTTCCGCAATTTATTTTATGTTCTATCTACAGTTACTGTCAATGTGATTTCTATTGGAAAACTAAATTGGAAATTGTCATTGGGCTACTAAAGAAACATTGAAGTAATTGTACTAAGCATAGAACATTGTATTTTTAACTAAAATTAAAATGGTATCATAACATAGGTGAAGGCAAAGCCCAAGCAAGAGAGAGAAAATAAATCACTATGGGAGATTTGTTAGATAGGATTATTGGACTAGCCTTAATGGCTACTACATATTACTTCAAATATGAGGATAAGGTCAAGGAAAAATTAGACTACCATGCATGAAAGATGACTTGGGATTTGACTTTGGATGAGCATGATGCTATGGACTATGTGCAAGGAAGAGTGGTGGAGCCTCCTTCAAATGCGTCAGCTACTTGAAAGATGAATTATAAGAAAGGTGAGATAATATCTAAAAGAATTATCATAGACTACATTCAAAATCATTTTGTTGCCTATATTTATGATTTGGGAACATCTAAATAGATGTATGATAATCTGGTTGGGATGTTCAAAGTAAAAAAAGCAGATCAAATCCTCTTTGTTAAGAAAAAGTTGAAGGACATTAAGATGGATAAAGGGGAGTCTATCCAAGCCTACTTTATGAGAATAAAAAAAATCAAGAATAACCTAATATTTATTAGAGAATTTATTTCTGGCAAGGATCTCCCTCTCATTTCACTTAGAGGTCTTTCGAGAGCATAGGATGTGTTTAACACCACCATTATCAACAATGACACGATTCCTAGTTTCGATGAATTATTGGCTAGATGCACTAAAAAAGATATAAGGATGATGGAGAGGGACAAGCCTTCAAATGGAAATTAACCTATTTGTTTATCCGTTCAGGCTAACAAGAAAAATAATGTTTATCCAAGGAGACAGGATCAAGGATTCAAGTAGGGATTCAAAGAAGGAAGAAAAGGAAGGTGCTATATTTGTAAGAAGTTTGGCCACTATGCTAGAGATTGCCCTCACAATAAGGAATCTCCAAGAGATGATGACACCAATTTTTTTTTTCAAAGGAAATGGCAATCAAATGAAAAACATGTTCAACAATAAAGGAAAGAGGAATGCTTCCATTACTCGATATGAAAATGGTCAACTTCCCAAAAGGATGAGAAATTCTAGTTATGAGGAAATTAATGTTGTAGAAAAACAAAATGATTTTTATCTTATTTCTTCTCCAGATATTTCCTCTACTATGGATACTTTGGATCACTGGTTGATTGATGGTGGAGCCTCAAGGCACTTCACTGGGTACAAAGAGGTCCTCTCAAATTTCATTGAATAACAGATTAATTTGGAGATCGTACTTGGAGATACTGCCACCTACCCCATGAAAAGGATAGGTACTATCACTATTCACTTAAATAAAGGTGAAACCATTCATCTAGAAGAAGTATTGTATGTTCTTGATTTGAAGAAGAACTTGGTGCCTCTTTCTCTAATGGAAGATAAAGGCTTCAAGGCAACATTCATTGATGGAAAGGTATGTATTTGGAAAAGAAATCCTAAATATGCATTTACACTTGGATTTAGGGTTGATGGTCTCTATCAAGTTGGAGGAAGTCCTTTTGGATCCTTGACTTTCAATACTTCTCTTCAATCTAAATTATAGAACCAGAGATTTTCCCTCCATTACAAAGCCTTACCTAGGGTAAGGAATATGGTCACAAGTATGCCCGAATTCAACATGAATCATGAAGGAGTTTTTTTGGGTTGTGTAGCTAGGAAACTTATAAGGGGACCATTCCCTTGAAGTAAAAGCCAAACTATTGATATTCCTCAGTTGGTCCATTCTGAAGTTTCTAGTATGTTTCCCATAAAATCATTGGGAGGATACTTATACTATGCAATCTTTATGGATGACTTCTTTCGAAAAACATAGATCTATTTCTTGAAGAAGAAGGATGGAGTGTTCAAATGGTTATGTTATTTCAAAGCCTTGGTGTAAAATAGAACAGGGAATAAGATCAAAATATTGATGATTGATAATGGAACCGAAAATGAATCAAATGAATCAATGAATTTTGCAGAGAGGTTGGCATTAAGAGGGAGATAACCATTCCATAAACTCCTAAGAAAAATGGAGTTGTTGAAAGGAATAATCCAATAATCTTGGAAGCCACCCATTCCATGCTCTCTGATCAAGGTCTATCAAAGTTCATATGGGGAGAAGCTGCCAACACGATTGTGTATGTTTAAAATAGTTTCTTGCATCAAGCACTATATTTTAAGACACTGGAAGAAGTTTTCACTAGTAAGAAACATGATGTTTTTCATTTTAGAATATTTGGTTGTCCCACATATTTTCATGTGCCTAAACATAAAAGAAACAAGTTATAAGAATTTGGGAAGAAATGTGTGTTTGTGGGATACAGTGAAAATTTAGAGGCATGTAGAATCTATGTGCTTAGTGAAAGAGAAGTGGAAGTAAGCCATGATGTCACATTCGATGAAGATATTTCCCTTGGGAAAGCTACAGGTCTACCTATCCCAAGGAAAGAAAATGATGATGAACCTTTGACAAATGAGCCTATGCCCAATGTTGAAGGCATGATGGATCCCATTGATCCCCCTATTGGTCATCCCTCTACCTCAAGGAAAGGACCTTTGTGGCTCAAAGATACTCTTGAATATTTTGAAAGACATATTGCTCTAAGAGGGACATTTCGTGAAAGTAAGAAGCTGAATAGGTTTCAAGGGTACTTAGATTATATAAGTACTATTGTTCAAACTAAGCCATTTACATTTGAAGAAGATATAAAGAACCAAGTATGGAAGGATGTGATGAATAAGGAATATGAATCTCTCATGAAGAATGATGTATGGGAAGTGGTCCTTGGATTGAAGGACAAGTCCGTAGTCACCTCAAAACGGCTATACAAAATCAAACATGGAGTAGATGGGAGTGCTGAGAAATATAAGGCCATGGATTTTGGTTGAATATTCTCTCAAAAATAAGGAGTTCACTATGGCGAGATATTTGCACTGGTTTCCCGATATACCACTATCTGATCTATTATTTCTCTCATTGCCTCTCAGGGATGGATCCTACATCAAATGGAAGTTAAGACTGCATTCTTGCATGGATCACTTAAGGAGGCATTATACTTGCAACAACCTCAAGAGTTTAAAGTACAAGATCAAAGGACACACATATTAAGGTTGAAGAAATCCCTCTATGCGATGAAGAAATCCCCTAGGGCTTAGCATGAGAGGATTGATAGCTATCTTACGAAGCTGGGATTTTGAGGAGTGATGTTTATCCTAACCTATACTTCAAGGTTGAAAAGGACATGCATCTCAATTTGGTCCTTTGTGTAGATGATATTGTTCCGATAGGTGAAAACCATCTCAATTATCAATGCAAGAGGGAGTTGGCTTCTGAGTTCAAGAAAATACCTAGGACTGATGCACTACTTCCTAGGCCTAAAGGTCTTGAAAAATCCATGTGATATTTTCTTTTCTCAAGGAAAATAAATTGTGAAGTTGCTCGAGAGATGTGGGGTGGTGGATTAAAATTTTGTGTCTACTCTGATGGAACTCAACTTCAAGAATCTATGTGGTACTATTGTTGGGACCAAATTGGCAAACCCTTCTGAATATAGACACGTTATGGGGGACCTGATGCTTTGGTAAACTCCCATCCTGACATATGCTTCACTATGAATACGTAAATTCAATTTATGGTTGATCCTCATCACACACATTGGATTGCTGCTAAGAATCCCTTGATACATCTCCATGGCACAATCCACTATGGACTAAGATACAATGTCGCGAATTTGAGGCTATGTGGAGATACTAATTTTGAATGGGCTATTGGTATGGTGGATCGCAAAATCGTGTCTAGATGTTGCTTCTCATTGGGGTATTATTCAATTTCTTGGATGAGAAGGAAGTAGAAATTGATTGCTTTAAGAACTGTTGAGGCTGAATACATTCGAAATAGTATAGGTTGTTTTGAGGTTGCTTGGTTGAGGAATCCCTTTAGTGAGTTATTTGAGCATGTGTTGGATACCATTGTGATATTTTGCGACAACCAAAGTGAGATTCGCCTTTCAAAGAATCTCGTGTTTCGCGACTGCTCCAAGCACATTGATATCAATTACCACTTTGTCTGGGATATGATATAGCGGGGAGAAATAAGGCTCCAACACATTAGGGCTGGTGATTAGGTCACAGACATCCTCACGAATACCTTAGAAAAGGTCAAAATTCTTAGCCTTTCACGAGATACTTGGATTTGTGGAAATATCCTCCCATGAGGGTCTTACTTGAGTTGGCGATTGAGCTCTAGGAGCTCTTGGGAACTTTGGGTACTTCTTGGAGCTATCAACGACCATAGGTTCGGTGATTCACCTTCCCATATTGGTGTGCTACATATAGGGAAAGTGGTTCACCTTCCCTTGTGTTACTCCACGATGGTTGGCATGTGTGTAGGGTGAGTGGTTAGCCTTCCCCTACGATTGATGAAACATGTGTGTAGGTTGAGTGGCTGACCTTCTGCTACAATTGACATATGCATAGGATGAGTGTTTCACCTTCTCCTATGACATATGAGTAGGATGAGTGGTTGAACTTCTCCTACTGATGCCCCAATGCACATCCTAACCATGTAATCTGAGACTCATGGGAAGTACCTCTCATCTAATCAATGATTTGGGAAAAGTGGATAGGAACCATACCACTACAGATGGGCGCATCATTTTTTTCATACTCCCTATATCTTGGTTGCATGGTGTTCAACAAATTGATTGTTCAGGATCAAATCTAATTTGGATTCTATCCTTGGACTGACTTTTGTCACTGGAGAGTGGCAAGATATTATGATTCACTCTTGATCAATTCTTTCTAATTATTACATCATTGTTTAATAGAGTTGAGACAAGATATATAGATGGTACATGACGACATGATGGCATGATGACTGATCTGATGGATGGATTGGTAGGTGGAATTCTCCCTATTTGAGAGGGAGTTTAAAATTGGAAACTAGGGACAAGTTCCACTTTGGATGGCTCATTTGATGGAAATGAGTATTGCATTAAATTCATCTTTTCGAGAGGATCAAAATAGACCTAAATATCATCAAATTTGGACAAGTCTAAATGTTTTTTTGAATTTATGCTCACACATGTGTAGAATTTCAAGGTCGACCACATCATCATGTAGGCTCATGAAGCCCAATGGACGTGTCACTTCACCCTCAATGAATTGCATAAATATAAGTGACATCTCACCTTATTTTCCATCATCACTCATGCATTTTATTCTCTCTCCTTCTCTCATTAGTTCATAGAACTATTGGGAAGATCTTCACTTTCACACGTGTGGCAAGGAGGACAAAATTTCTAGGAAAATTGCAGGGCAAATTTTAGGACTGTTGTAGGGGTTTCAATAGCGTTGACTAGAAACTGTAACCCATCATTTGACTATGATTTTTGTGGGAAAAAATTGTTTTTGACAGGCCATGCAGATTGGCACAAAATTGAGAAATTCTGAGCACTTTGACCTGTGTTGACAGTAGGGTTGTTTTACCATACAAGTTGACTTCATTTGACCGATTTTGACTGTTGTTTTGTGGACTCTTTTGATTTTTCTTTGACAAACTAAATAGGTCAAGTTTTACTTCCTTTGATCAAACTTAAAAGGGGAAGTTTTGATGTTATGTTGACCATTTTTGAATTTCAGGATAGGGATGAATTTGACTATAGTTGACTATAGATTTGACAGGGTTTTTTGACTTTGATTTGGCAAGTCAACTTTGACTTTTCGTACTCTCTCTCTGTTGAGTATTTGATATAATAATAGTAATAATATTTGATCACATGGTTTTCCCCATCTTGGGGTTTTTCCCTGGCATCTGCCGAATCTGGTGTCCTCTTGCGCTGGCTTGTCTTCCGCATTTTTCTTTATGTTCTGTCTACAATTACTGCCAATGTGATTTCTATTGGAAAGCTAAATTGGAAATTGTCATTGGGATGCTAAAGGAACACTGAAGTAATTGTGTTAAGCATAGAACATATCATTGTTAACTAAAATTAGCAATCATCCCCATGGCGATCTCGAGAGATATTGGACTCTAGAGGGTCTTGAGAATGGGGAATAAGCATGGGACTAGAGTTGACACTACCAGATGCACTAGGAAGGCTGGGGAGAATTGCTTCTCCTAAACTCTCAAGAACGGATACCCGCTATGCAAACATTGTTGGGTAATGTAATGTCCATAAGGTGGATGTGGTTTGAATTGTTTCTTTCAAAGTAAGAGGTATTTGAACCAATCAAACTCACCATGGATGAATTCTTTGGATTCCACAACATATTGATCATTGGGTTGCTACAGAAGGAAGTATGCATGATGGTGCATATCATCCCAAGGATAATCAGGGGCAGTCATGGCTTCCATGATGTCTTCATTAGAATGAAAGATGGGACGACAGGAGGAAGAGGGACCATGTGATGAAGAGGAACTACCTGAAGCATAATCATGAGAGATAAGGTTCACATGTGCTTTTCAAAATGGTTAGGGGGATGACTAGTAGATGTGACATCTACTGATGTTGAAACCAAAGTGTCTTCTGAGGTAGGTTCAAAAGAAGAACAATGGGAAACTCCTAAAGGATCTGAATATATCAATCCCATGGATGATGACAGTTAGAGAATAGGGGCAAAACTATCTTTCATATCGACATCAGAAGGGGGAATCACAATGGTGGTTTGGGAAACCTTCTGTTCTAGCAAAGAAGTGGGGTCAGAAACCGCAGGTAGAGTTGAAGTGGATTCACTATGAGTGACATCAAACTCATGAAGTACTTGAAGTGTATCAAAAAAATGTTTGAGATGAGTGCAGTGATGGGAATAATGGCCATAGTTATCACACAAATCACAAGGGTGATTTGTGTGTAAGGATTTATTTTTCTTAGTTGACCTAGGTAAGGTGACATGGACCTCACGAATGTTAGAGTCGAGAAAGGTATTAGAGACTATATTCTTGATATGAGGGAGTTCAAGACAATTATTGGTGGCATGCCTAATGACATCACACAAAGCACATGGCAGAGAAGGCTTTCGCAGTTTAGGAGGAGTGGGAGTTGGTTGGGGTGCCTTGTATTTGGTTCCCTTTTCCTAGGCTTTGCCCCCATCACCATATGCTTTCGCAACATGAGTGGCTCCTTGTTGAGGTTGTTATGGAATTGAAGAAAAGGAAGGGGTAGGAACAATAGGTTGAACCGTAGTCAAATATGTGTAAGGTTTGCGTTGATTAGGAGGAGTGTTTGTGGGAGGATCAATGTGCCATACTAGGATCCCCAGGGTAATGTTAGGTAGACTCAAGATAGCGATAATAGCGGTAGAAAATATTCTTGGTAGCGGGAATAAGAAAATTATCTAACCAAAGGGGTAATCATGTGGGGGAACTTCTCCTAGATGGTTAAGACCTGGGGGAACTATTTCAGGCTAAAAAGTACCGGGAGAGATACCAGCAAAAGGAAATTGTTCAGGAGGAATTGTACTTGAAGGCTGAGTTGAGTTGGGAGTAGGAGGTTGCAGAGGGGATGGTTGTTACGAAGATGTACGAGACTGCTTGCCTATGACCCATGATGCTTGAAGCATGCAAATTCTTGAAGAGATAGGCTCAGAAGGAGTAGTCAGTGGGTCATAATAAGCCCTAATTAGTGTGTAATCTTTGTAGACTCTAGGAGAAACATTGGTTAAGGAAGGGGTTGTCTTATTTCTAGTCATTGATGAAATAGTGGTTTAAGGAGATGTCTCAGACTTAGGGTCATAGTAAGTCAATTGATCGATAGTGAAGATCTTTCCATTGTGAGGGAATCACATCTTACGAAAGAAAGTGGATGTGAAAGAAGACATGGAATAGGTTTAACTACAACCAAACAATATGTTATAATCTAATGGGGCATCAATGACTTCGATATCAATCAAGAGAGTTTTTTCGGAAACAGTAATGTGAAAATTGTGATATAAACTGAGGGGCTATGAGGGGTGACCATCCCAAGCATGGAGAGTGATAGTGTATGGGCACGGGTTAGGGGAATGAAGTTGCTTCCAAAGACTAGCAGCCATCACACAGATGGAGGCACCTTTGTCTATTATACACTATTGGACATTGTTGTTTTTTATGGAGACTGTTATTTGAAAGGAAATAGATGAAGAAAGGGTGGATGTTTTTCTTTTTCAACATAAAAACAAATCACAAGATTTTCAGAGGGATCCATAATACCCAAAGAAGATAGTATAGATTTCTGTTGGGATGGACATGTCTGAAGGACTTTTAGAATTGACATGGTAGCAAGAGACTATGCTGCAATAGGATAAGAAGTAGTGTTCTAATGTAATGGACCTTTAGGGATACTAGAGGGAACCTATAGCTTAGGCATGCAAATGTGTAAGGTAAAGTTTGGTGATGACAGAGGCTTAGTGGAAACTTTTGGTTGGGAATTAGTCATTGAATTTGTAGGGGGCTTGCCATATTAGCACGATCGAGTATGAAGGTTGACTTCTTTGGTGTTGACTTCATTGGCATTCATCATGAGGATCTGGTAATTGTTCTAGCAATATTGTGAAGGTTGGGGGGTTGAATTAGTCTTTGTGGGTTATGAAGCTACATATCCTTGATAGGGAAAAGGATTTGTAAGCACAACCGGTTGTGATGAAGTAGGAGGGGGAGGAGGTGGAACAATGGGTTGAGGTCCTCTAGAAGAATTTGCTTGCGACTCCCATGCTTGGTGCATTTGAGGTAAAAGGGGACATTCATGAGTATAATGGAAAAAAAAATATGCAACAAGAAAAAGGATTGTTTTTTCGAAGAACCTTGTTTTGATTTGGTTTTCTACCATGTTACTAGGTTGCGAGATTAGGATGGTCACCCTTAGGGGAATTTGGTGGTGGACCTTGGTTGCTTTGGTTACCTTGAGATGATTGGTTTAGGTTACCCTTATCCTTATTCCTTCTCTTGGGGTTGGGGGGATTGGTTGTACTCTTCTGGGAATATAATTCACCTTGAGGGGGTGGTTATTGTTATGGTAGAGGTGGAGGAGGCATGGGAGGTTAGGGCATTTGTGTCAATAGGGTTAGAGCGTTAGGCAGTGTGTAAGGATAATAAGTATTTCTGGCAATAGTTGGATAACCAAGTGGGGAATAGCTGGACTTGACATCGACTAATGCAGAGAGGGATATGAATATGATGTGCTTGTACCCTGGTAAGAATTGACACACAAAGAATTGGAAGGGGGATAGGTGTAACTGGAGTTATTCTCCCCTTGGGGTTGACCATAAATCATAAAAATTTGAGGATATGGTGATAGTTGAGGGTGTGAGACAGATCCAACAATACCTTCAGTGGCATGAGATGCCCCCAATGCATTAGTAGCACCAGGTCGAGCCTGGGTGGGAAGGACAATATAAACATGACTTGACTGTGCATATATTAGGTCATATTTCAAAGCTATCTGGAATGCTTCTTCCTCAAAATGGCGGAAGTGAGAGGCAGAATCTTTACCTATAGGGGCCAATTTTTTTTAAGGAGCCAATCCATATAGACACGATATTCAAACTTAAGGGCTTCACACATGCTCCTCCTTTTAGGCCATTCCTAAACATGGTCAGAAAGGCAGGTGGGGAAAGTTTGAAGAAAAGAGATCAAAAGTTCAGTACTTGTGTCATATCAGAGAGGTAAATGGAAATAGGAAAGAAATTATTTGGCAAGAGTCACAAAGGTGAAATGGGATGTATGCAATTGGTCCACATACCATTTAGCGGCAGCTCTAGTAATGGTGAGTTGGAAAAGGTGAAGACGAATGGAGTCTTTAGTGTTGGGATTAGATGAACAACACATATGAAAATAGTGAACATGATTTGTGGGATCTTCTCTAGGATTTCCTTCAAACTTGGGGAGGTCAGAAGGAAGTTTTGTAGGCATAGCAAGCTAACTGGGGTCATGGAGAAGAGGATCATTGATGAGTTGGCTGAAATCAAGAAAGCTCAAACCAGCCATATAATGGAGTAATGGAATATTAATGACCATACCGGTAGAGGATCCACCTATGGGGTTACCTTGGTTACCACCTTGGTTTCCCGCACCCACATAGGTGCTTAACATGGTGGAGGTACGGGGTTTGCAATATGTTGAATCAAAGGAAGAATAAAAGAACTAGAGTCAGTATGATGACTCAATCGAGGACTAAGAGGATGAACTCTAACTTGACGGGTAGGAGTAAGATGTCCTAAAGGATTTGGGGGCAAAGGCCACGAAGTCTCCATGACAAATGCCTATGGGGCGCAATGATGTCAAGACAATGATGACTCAATAGACTAAAGGGTGCTGATAGGAGAAAAGAGTAACAAACAACAAGAAAACATTGCTGGAGTGGTGCAAGTGCAAACTAACTATTTTAGTATGCTACTTTAATTCAAGAAAGCACATCATATCAAATAAAAAATGACTTCTAGCCTATAGGTGATCTAAAATCCTCAAACAAGTCCTAGATCTACTGTTTGAGATGACTCTGCAAGAAAATTCTTACTTGACAGAATCTGATTGCCATAAGTAGAGTTGTCTAGAGAATGGTGGGGTAGAGAACCAACTGATGCCCATAGCCAGTCCTATAGGGTGTTTTCCTATGATTGGTTACTATGGGTTCCTTCATCCCACGGGGGTTTTCAAATCCTAAGCTTCTTACTTGTTAGCCAAAGCACGAGATTCCCCACCATGGGTTCGGTAGTCCTAAGGAGAACTGCTTACATGATGACCTAGCCTTTCCCCCTTTGAATCAAGTTTATGATGCACGTCAACTTCAGACAATGGGATGGTGAAGGATTTTAAGCTCCCTAATGTGTCAACAAGATATGTCTCAATGCAAGTGATTGACGGGTGTTATTGGAAGCCTATCCCACCAATTCTATACCTAACTACACAGATTTTTTGGCCCTCATGCCCAAGTGGGCTTATATTATGTGTGTTTAGCTATGATTATGTGGCTTGTTTCGAGCCTTGGCTTGGCGGTGTTAACAAAGCTCAAGTTTGCTTAGGGTATGGATGTGTGTGTAAAAAGTGTGTTTAGTGTATGAGTTAATTGATCATGTTTTATGATGCCATGTGCTGCTGAAAATAAAGCGTTGAAAAAGTATAAATAATGCTAAAATGAACAGTAAAATTAACAACAAATTTAAGCACAAAACCTCCCACTCAAAAGGGCTATCAAGTATCTAAGAAAAATATGGAAAGCAAGCAACTCAAAAACTCACAAATGGCCAAAATATCTAATGTCTAAGGGACTGCAATCTAAAGGCACTAGGCTATTGGAAATGGTGTAGACAAGCAACAAAAATCAGAGGTGAAAATGATGGAAAAGGATAGGCAAGAAGCTCCAACAAATTAGGATACACAAGGGAATCCTAAGGGGGAAGGAAACACTAAAATCTAAAGGGATTAAAATGATGAAAAAATCTAATCGAAAGGGTTGTAAAATGATGGACAAAACCCTATAAATCAGTGGCTAAAAGTGTTGCATCCTAGACTTCTCAACTCAACAAGTCTCTTCCTAAATGATGGAGGTGTACTCTAAACCCTAAGGGGATTTCCCATTCCTCAATGAGAAATTACTAAGAGAATATAGACCTAGGGGTGACTTAAGGAAAGAAAAAAAGCCTTCACAACACACAAGAAACACAGTCGGAAAATCTAGAAAAGTCAAACAAAAATATTCTAAAAAATGACAAAATGTAGAAATTCACTTGAAAAGTGTGTTTTGATGCAAATAATGGGTTGAAAAGTGCGTTGGGATGGAGACTATAGGCTGAAAAATACATTTTTTGACCACAACTCTTGCTTGGCATATCTCACCCAGATTGTGCCGTCTCTTGCTTGGCTAGTACATGTGACCTGCAAAAAGATGCAAATCCCCAATAGAAACCAAATATTTCCATAAAAAAAAGGAGATATAAAAATAGAAATGGAGAGGATAAAAATAGTTGGAAAAACACTGAAGAGGGTTAAAACAACAGTCACCAAGGTTCTTAATTACTATATTAGTGGAGTTGTCATTTGTTAGTGTAATATCTAAGAAAAGTGTACCAAAAATACTTCACTCAAGTCACTAGTCACAAGTGGCCTTAACAAGAGAATGTGGTCACTTTTATGATTTAGATATGCCAGAACAATGATGAAACCCTGCAAGAAAATATATGTTGCAAGCCCAAACCATATAGCAGCAATAAAGAAAAGTGCAATAACCCAATAGAATACTTTAAATGAATTATAATTTTATTAAATCACCTAGTGGGAGATACTTACAACGTGGGTCTGTAGATCCCCCTCCATGAGATGGGTCCTTTTGATGTCCTTGTGCTTTAGTGATCTTGTTCTTCTCTCTCAAATGTGGGTAAAACCCAAAAGCAAGGTGGAACCTAAGTGGGAGCTCAAATGTTGTGAGATGATATTCATGGCGATGATCATGATCATGGAGAAGAATGAATGAAAAACCCTCCTATTTATAACAAACTATTAAATTAATAAATGGAAAATAATAAAATATTATTGACCAAATCAAAATCTAGCCATTAGGAATAATTTATTATATTTTTTGGAGATGGAAAAGATAGTCAGAATGGTCAAATATCTTTATTTAGAAAATGGTTTAAGTGGTTAACAAATGAAATGATTTATTAATCACTTTGTGAGATTTGAGAATGCAAACTTTTATGATTCATAATGTTAAGATAGAATTCTTCTAGAAAATCACATCTCAATTTTTGTTGCTTACGAGTTTTGAACCACTAATTGGATTCATCATCAAGACATGAAAGAAAGTATTGATCCAATAAAAAATGATCTACTGCAAGGATGTAAAACGACTAAAAAAAATGTTGAAAGAATAATGAAATAATTAAGATGAACATTATATAGTTAAAAAAAAATGTTGAAAGAATAATGAAATAATTAAGATGAACATTATATAGTTAAAAAAAAGCATAAAAATAAAATCTTAAAACTGGGCAGAATAAAGATTTTAATAATAAGTAATAATTAATTTTGGTAATATATCTATACATACATACATACATACATACATACATACATACATACATACACACATATATATATATATATATATATATATATATATATATATATATATATATATACTTTGAATTAATACTATTGCTTTAACTTAGCATTATAACGTTGATATAATAATAATATTATAGATACAATCTCAGAAACATTACTTTGTTTTAATATTATTATAATGATTGATATAATAATAATAATTTCACAAAATATATATAATAATAATAATATCTAAATAAATAGGAGTATATTAATAATAATAGTAGGAATTAATTAAAATTAAAGACACTAAAATAAGACCAAAGGACAACATTAAGAAGGAAAATAGAAGGGGAAATGCACTAACTAAGGGAACAAAGAGATGTGATCCAATAACTACTAATATTCCACCCATCATCCCTATTCAGCATGAAATATATTTTTTCAATTTAGATAGCCTTCCTAAATTTCCAATGATAGAAGTGGTCGATCCTTGCAATGACACGAGAATATTCAAAACCAACATGGTGTTTAGTTTTGTGAGCATGTTCCGCCAAGGCTGATGAGCGAGTCCTACAATGTATGATCTCAACCACATGTTCATGAACCCTTTGATTTATAGAGAAGCATATTTCCCCAATGTAGAGGGTCTCATAGGAACATGGGGTTAAATAAAAATCCTTCATGTTAAAATTAAGAAAACTGTGAATTTGAAATAATTATTAAAATATAGTTTAACAATTATTCCAAAACTAAGGATAATAAATAATACATAAATAGTGATTTATTTAATTATTCGAAGATAATCAAGTCAAATGTGTTAAGAAATAATTCTCAAATAATGATTTAATAAATATTTCTAGAGAAAATTGAATAAATAATGATTTATTCAATTATTCTCCTGAGGTTTTTTTAATTTTAAACATAAATAATTTAATAAAAATGACTTACTAAAAGATTTCTTATGGTGAAAGTGATTTTATTATGGTAAAATTAATCCTACACGGTGTATTTCGATCCACCTAGTTAGAAATGGCTAGATAATCGTTTTTTAGATGATAACATTTTTTTTATATTATAATTATAATAATTTAATCATATCATTTGATTGTATGAAATTGTACATTTTCTACTCATAAATTTGAATTTGTAAAGCCTTTTTACATGAAAGGAAATATTATCAACCATTAAATTAAGCTTTATGAAGTTATATAAAAAATAATATTATTATAATTAAATTTGAATTTAATTATTTACATAATTTTATAAAATATATGTAGTTTCATGGGAGAGATGAATTAGGGATAATTGTGAAAATGAAGTAATGTGCACAAGGAGGTTCCATGTTCAAATCCCCCTTGATTCACTTGTGTCTAGGGATTAAGCATAATAGGAACTTAGGGGCTATAGTGATGTTAATTGGAATTGGCCTCATGTCACACGAGCATCCCCCAATTGCCAAATCCTCTGGCCACAAAAAATAAGTAAATAAATAAATAAATCATTGATTTCAGAATTTTGTGATCCATATCGCTATTCAGAATGTATTTCGTATTAATCACATCATTGGTTTTGAGTTAACATTTCGAACTATTTACTATGTTTTATCTTTGAGACAAGGATGAAAAACCAGATTTATCATTAAGTATAAATAGCAGAGATGCATCATGTCCCAAAAATAACCGTTGGAAAATTTTAATAAATTAAATAATTTAAGTTTTAAAATAAACTTTGAAGAAGAGTTTGGTCAAAATATAATATTAAAAGTAGTTATTTAGTTATGAAAAGAAGAGAAAAATATAAAGACATTAATTAAAAATAAATAATATAATTAGTATTATTAATACTAATTATAAAACAACAAACCTCGTATTGTAAAACATCAAACCTCGTAATGTGGGATAAAAAGAAGTTCCTCTTTGAAATTTTAGTCACTCCTGTTATCTTATATGGCTGTGAGATTTGGGGTTGCAGCATATCCAGAGAATCATGGAGAAAGATTGAGCAAATCCAGAAGCATTTTATAACTTATAACCTGAAAATTAAACGTAATACACCCTATCCTATTGTCCTTATAGAAATAGGTCTTTCCCCTATTGAGAGCCTAGCTATGATTAGGTTTTCGCTGTACAAGCACAAACTCAATAACATAGACGATCATAGACTTCCTAAGCTAGCTTTAAATTCCAGCCAAAACCACCTAAGGCTCAATTGCGGGTGGCATAAAGACACAAGGGCCTAGTTAAACTATTGGGAGATCAACGAGAATGATGCATTGCAAAACATAAATAGCATTAAAGATATTATTACTTCTAAGTTCAAAGAAAAAATGTGGTGCGAGAAAGATTTACGGCTAAAAGAAAATTAAGTTATTATAATAAGGTCATCAACCCCACCCTAGAAGATCAAAAGTATCTCTCTATTTTAACTAGCTCAAAGAAGAAAATTAATATAGCAAAGATTAGAACGAATTCTCATGAGCTCCATAGTGAAATAGGTCGCTGGCCAATTCCTAAAACGCCATTGATGGAAAGGATCTGCCATATATGTGAGAATAGGAACATCGAGGATGAAAACCACTTCCTCTTAGAGTGCCTCGTATACAACCACATTAGATCTCAGTTTCACAATCTTTGTTACAATACTGACCTTCCTAGCCTTTTACAATGTCAAAATTATAGTGAGCTCGGGAGGCTTCTCTCCAAGATTTTTGAGCATAGGAATAAATTCTTAAATCAAAATAAATAATATGTTTCTTTATGTCCGATAGACCAATGTTTGGTCTCAGCAGATGTTAACCATCATCATCATGATAAAAAATAAAAGACAAAGGAAATTAACATAAAAATTCAAAAGAAATAAGGTTTGAGCAAATAAATAAAAAAGTAACTAATTGTCATATTCATATTGCACTATTTAAAACAAATAATAAAATATTAAAATGGAAACATCACAACGATTAAAGAAAGAACAAAGAAAAGACCTATGTAAAGTAAAAAAGATAAATTTAATAGAAAAATCATAGAAATTAAATAAGAAAAAAACAAAAAAAAAACTCATTAAAAATAAAAATGAATAAATAAATGAAAAAAATAATCTTGGAAAAAAAAAGAAATAAAAAAATAAATAAAATAGAAATATAAAAATAAAACTAAAATAAAGCAAGACATCAAGAAGAAACGATCGGAAGCAAACTCTTACTTAATTTCCAACCATCATCCTTGTTGAGATTCTTCACATGATTCTCAATTTCAATGGACTTCCACAACTTCCTATGATGAAAGTTATTTATCCTAGTGATGACCTCAGAGTCCTCAACATAGACATGGTGCATATTATTCTCAACATGCTCAGCTATAGCTAAGGATCAAGAATGCCTATGCCTAATGCCTACAACATGCTCTTGAATCCGAAGCTTAATGGAGTGACCAATTTCCCCAATGTAGAGAATCTCACAAGAGCAAGGTATTGAATAAACCCGTTTCATGTCTTTAGGGTCATCTTGGTCCTTAACAGATCTAAGGGAGATTTTTATGGTACTAAGGGGGTTAAAGGTAGTTAAGGCCTTATGATTTTTATGAATATGAGCAATCTTACTAGCGATATCATGGATAAAAGGAAGTTTAACCAAGGCAACTCGATCATCGATAACTTTTTTAATCTTGGGCCCTTTACTAGCTCTTTGAAAAGCTCTGAGAGATTGATCTTCTCTATAGCCATTCTTTTTGAAAACTTTTAGAGGATGGGATTTCTCATCTTCAAAGTGATTAACATAAAAAATTCTTAAGGCATGGGTAGCTGGAGTGTTAAGAATAAATAAATAAATCATGAAAAAATGTAAAAATAATTTTAATTCCTCAAAATTAATTAAATCATTCATTTCAAACAAAAAAAAAACTTCCAAATAACTTTTCCTCTATTTAAATTTGGCAATACTTCACTTGTACATCAAACACAATTTATTCCATATATTTTTTACTTGTAGAAGTCTAAACATTTCAATAGAACAATAAGATTTAAATTATCTTATTTTTCTTTGACCCAAGGGGATTTAAACCTTGAATCTCATTGTTTACATAATACTTCATAACATAGTAATAACCAAGTGAATTGCATCTCATGACCCTATAATATTTTTTTATTTTTTTGTTAGTTGACTCACGAGGGATTTGGACCTCAAATCTCATAGTTCACATGATATTTCCTAACACAACAATCCCCAAAACTACCCCTCTAGACTTAAAGTATCCATTTTATTTTTATATCTAAAATTCCAATATTGTATTCAAAATATCTTTTTTTAATTGAACTAAAAGCATTCACAATTTTACTCTATCTTTAGAGCCATAACTTAAAAAATCATTTAAATAAAGTGAAAAAAATAATTATTTGGAAAATATAATTCCTATTTGTCATAGTTATGATGCTTTCCAAGTAGAGGAATATATTCCAGTGTTCACGAGTTTGTTGAGGTCTAATTGGTTGATAGATTCCCTCCAAATAGTTAGCTTCTTAAATTGATGTGTGATTGAAATATTCACTCAACCAAGAAATTATATGCACAAAATAAATTATCCATCACAAAAAATAACTTCATGTATTTGTATTATATTATTATTTTAACGTAAATTAAATTTTAATGTACATTTCTATTCCTAAACCTTGTAGGTTATGAGCCATCACACCTAAAACAAACCCAATAAAATTGATTGATAACAACTCTTTAACAACGCACGATTCAATAGTACAATTTATTCATCACTAAAAAGTAGATGAGACAATACTATATTGAATAAATTTTGGATGATGTGATTACATTTATAAAACCTTTCCACAAATGTAGAGACTTTGTTAATATATCTTTATCCTCTGTAATAGTGGAGATATTAGTGCTTATTTTTTATTTTTTATATGAATTAGAATTTTATATTAATATGCACACAATATGAGGGTAAAGAAAGATGTCTCGAATTGATGGCTCACTTCAAATATGAAGGTGACAAAAGGATTGTTTTTAATAAAGATAAGCGTCGTGGATTCGGGTTCAATTAAGACCCTGTTCTCATATACGTTTAAAATAAATAAAAATTATAATATATTATATATAAACGAATTAAATACATTCATTAATTTTTAGGAAAATTTAAAATGATAATTTATAAATTTGTTAGCTACTTCAATGTAATGTTATTAATTAAAATAAAGGGGTTATATAATAAAACCGATACCTTTACCATTTATAAAAATATTAATAGATAACTGGCACTCCTCAGCATATTAGAGTAAGTGCTCAATTAATACTATAGGAGGTCAAATCCCATTCACAAATTTGCAATTTCCTCGTATAATTGGATTGAATTACTTGATTGTGATATATTCTTATGTCAATTGAAATGTAGTGAATAGAAAACTAAGTGTGTATCTATAGTAGAAAAATAAAATGAAGTGTGTATTTATTAGGATATAATTTGTAGAAAGTCAGGTGGTTGTTATAATGATAATTTAAGTTGAAATATTAATAAAAATGGCTTATGATATAGTTCACGTTTGTTTTCTGTAATTTTATACGATGATTTAATTAAATTTATGTTATGACTCGGTCATAATGATTGTATAGTTTATACTTTTTAAATAATGTAGAAAAACATAATATTTTTCTTTTTCTTTCTCTACATATATATATTCACACACATGGCACGTGGACTACTGTAACTCTATATATGATCTAATAACTATTTTATAAACAATGTTTTTTAATAATTTTTTGTCCCCACAAATACAAGGATATTAGAGAAGTACACATTATAAGAAATTCATACTAGAAAAATTCAATGTTTAGGTTTTAAATATCTGTCATAACCATATATATCCTTTACAATGATTGATGCCCTTGTCATACTTGAATCCCATGATATTGTTAGAATAGTTTCCATGTAATTTTCCTAATGATAGATAATTGATCCTTTATCTAGAAATCATTTATGGGAGAGTACTACTTAATGATGGTATTTCCTATGATGGGTTAGTGATAATGCAAATATGGAAAAATCGAGATATATTAATTTGGAGGATGATCAGATGTTTCTTCAAAATATATTAGAATATGGTGCAAAAATAAACAAATGAAGAAAATTAAATTAGTTTTTAAAATATAATGTTTTATTTATAGGTTTTTTGCATGACTTTGTGAATTTTAGTTTTTATAATATGTTATTTTTCATGCAAAATATAATACATATGCTCTCATTGGTGCATGAGTTGAGTACCTAAAATGTACAAATGTAGAGAACATGTTATTCTTTAACAAGACTTTTCTTTTCAAAATTTATAATGTTAATTTGATTTTTTAATTATGAAATTCAAACACTAAAATTATTAGGTTATAGTACTGTTTGAAGGCCTTAACATAATCAAACTTTTTCTTTCTTCTTTTTACCTTTTCGAGACTATAGCTCTCAATTTGTAGTGGTGAAATAAAATGTTATAGGAAGAACAAAAGAAGTATGTAACTTTATATTCTAATAAATGCTAAAATATATAATTAAAAAAATAACACTAAAATATTATTTAAAAAATAAATTATATATATGGAATCTTCATAGTTAGGTCTATACGTTTGCGAGTTATATTGGCAATGAATTTGTGCACTATTTGAAGGTAACATGAAAAATGGAGATATTGAGAAGCATTGGGAAAATAGAGGTTTTGATGTTTTTCCAATTCAAACCACTAAGTTTTTCATTTCAAACCTAAATTTGAAGCTACAACCAAGTCAACAAAAACGTAGTTTGGAATTTGCAATCCTAGCTTTAAAATTTTAAATTTAACATACATTATAGGAATGCATGTCTTCTATAATGTGTATGCATGTTATAAAATGTGTGTTTGTGTGCACGCTTGTGCATGCTCCTAAAACGTTCATGCTCTATTGTGAGTAAAAATGCTCAAAGTTTAGTAAATGTTGAAATGGGGTTCATGTTATTCATTCCAAGTTTACCGATTGAAAATGTATGGTAGAAGATAACCTTATGCCTTCTCCCTATGATGTTTCCATGGTCATTAATTCTAATAGGATTTATCTAGGGCCTAAGGCCATTTGTTTCCTCTCACAACTATGATAGGAGTCCCAAGACCCATTCTTATTATGAAAATCATACTAATAATTCCAATATTCATAGTTATAAGCCTTTTTCATGATCATTGAGAATGAGAAAGCCTCATTTAGGGCTTTAGGCCTTTGTATTCCTACATTTTCCATGTTATAAGCATTGACTTACATATATGTTGTGAGAAAACTCTCGATGGCATCTATATCCAGCCAAACGCCAAAGGTTTCTTCAAAAGGACTAAGGTGGTTGTTTGAATCCTAGTTCATGTCCCATAAGCTTGAGAAGCTTCATTTTTGGCCTAAGTTTATTTCTTTCCTTCCCTAACCATCGTATAGGCTCTAAGACCCATATTTATTATAAAAAATCATACTAATGGCATCAAATCTCCTCCACATATGCTAAATGTTCCCTAAAGAAGTATTATGTGGTCGTTCAAGAGTTAGTACATAAGGATTGATCCTAAGAAGATTCAAATAGGTCCTTATCACCTTATGTTCCTTCTTAAACCATGCTAAAGGGCTTGACTACATTATGTGGTGTATAAAACATCCTAATTTATTTGAGGTTTGAACTAGAGGCCTCAAGCCCCTCATGTAGTGTTCAAAACCTATAAATGGAACCCATACACCCCTTAAAGGCCAAACATTTCTTATAAAGGATACATTTGGTGGATTGATGACTTGTTCATGGCCATCAAGCTCAAAAATATTTCTTTAGGACCTAACTTCTAAAGCCGTTATCTTTTTCCTTTGGCCATGATAGGGGTTTCAACACCCATTCTTACTGTGAATAACAGTGCCCATATTCCTAGGAAAAGGCCAATCTAAAACCATTGAGAAGTCAATTGTGATTTATTGAGTAATCATTGAGGGTATCCTTCACTGCCAAGTAACATTACAAGTATTTGAGTAGTAGGCATGGGTACTAGAGTTTTGACATGGTCATGGGAGGAAACACATTTATTAGACCATAAAGGAAGTTTTGGAGAATACATAGCTACGAAAAAAACATGTTTAACCACCAACAAGACCTCAATATATTATCATTACATGAGTAGGGATATCAATGTCATTGGGAAATTTTTAATGCTAGGTACATGAATCTTTTCACCCTAGAGATTGTTAAAGGAGGAAATCTATCCTTTACACCATAAGGTAAGCTTCTAACCATTGAAGTTCATAAATCATACATTGATCCATGACATATATATTCTTAAGTATGTCCTTTCTCAATAAGTGTTAGATATCAACATAAGCTAAATACTTTTTTCCAATAAAGGAGTCTTATAGCTATTTTGGGCTAAACACGATTCCTAAAATCACCAAAATTGGACTTGACACCAAATCATAGCATGAAAACCATATGAATGGTTCCCATATATGTAATTGGTATCCAAAATGTGAATACAAAGGTCCTATGTTGATATATATTATAGATGTTGGATGCCAGGTCTAAAGAATGATAACATTGAAGTGAAAATTTAGAAGGCCATTACCAAAATAAAATTATTATTTTTGTGTAATTGAAAGGAAAAACTTGACTATTTCTTCTCCTTTATCCATGAGGGATGGAAGTAATCAATCACGAAAAATATTCTAATAATGTGTAGCCTGTTAAAAAAGTCCATGAAGGAAGATAAAATCAAGGTTAGATATGAAAAAACTAGGGTTTCAATAGAGGTTGATCCAAATTCTAACACAATATATGCCACTATCATTTCCCCTATGTCACCATAAGTAAAGCACAAGATGTGAGTAGAGGCCAATCCAATTTTCATATATAAATAACCTCTAATGACCTTTTCATTAAAAAGGTTGTTATGGATGAGGATGATGGATTTCCTTGCATCTAATTACATTATGGTTTAAGCTAATGTACAATCTTCTAGTGAAGAAATTCCAATGGTACAACCTCTTGTTAAACAATTAGACATTTATAAAACTAGCAATGAGCATGTATATTATCCTCTCAAATTTGACCCACAAGATATTGAAACATTAAGTACTTTTGTGTTTATGCCACAAGAGAGAGGCAAAAAGTGCTAGAATACAAGTCCAAAATCCTTACCTATACTAGGAAACATGTGTCAAAGATCTTATAAATGCATTCAATATGATTAAAATGGTAGGTAATTTATCTAAAGAAACTATTTATTATCATTCATATAAAATTATTAAATATTATTTTGAGTTAAAAATTTGTGCACCTAAGTTTTAATTATATGTGTCTTTGTTAAAATACAAGACTTTGATTGCTGTTAGAAAAAATTTAGGAATTAAAATTGTTACCACAAAAAATGACCGCCTAGCTAAAATTGCTAGAATTATCAAAATTCACCTTGTCAATACAAGTTTACCACATTAAAACCAACTTTTGGACCATTAACCTATGAAAATGGCCTAAGTACTCGGGTTTCCTAATATATTTTCATTAATTTTGCCCATTTACATGAAAATAACCCATAAATTCATTAATATTAAGTTATTTTCATCATTTTACCCATTTATGTAAAATTAATTAAGCTATTTTCAACCATCTGACCCATTCACAAGAAAAATAATTCAATAATTCAAATATTTATGAATTGTTTTCATTAACTAAGCTTGAAAAACAATTTTAATTCCACATTATAAAGGTCACTAACCACCTTTTTGGCCTTTTACTCTCATGCAATGTTACAAGCACCTATGGAAAGAAGGAACATGTGAAGAGTGTAAGGCTTAGGCCTATAATATTGAAATTTACCTTGACACTCCCAAATCTTGGTAGGGAATGTGAATCCATGGTTGAAACAAAAGTTAATATTCTCTTTCTTACATTATGAAAACGTAGCCAAGTGACCATTTCCATTAGGTAAACTACCCTACAGCTGGTAGTTGTGAGCATGGAAAATTTTAGGGGATAATATTCGCCGAGTGGGCTAATTTTCTGTGATTTTTCCACAAAAAATATTCGCCAATTTCCAATTTTTATAAAAGATGGTTCGGCCAAATTTTAGAATATAAAATTATTTTACCTTAAAAATCGCCAACATTATATAGAGACTATATATAAAATCATTATAACTTTGAATTATTTTATAAATATATTAATAAACATTTTATAGTTTGCATATTAGGGATTAGTGAGATTCACCAATGTTTTTAAAATTCAAGAAAAATTTCATCCTTAAAATTTTCCTTGGTTGTGAGAATCGATTACACCTGAGAAAAATTCTTTAATGTTGTGGGGATTTAATCAAATGATTGAATCTAAGGATAATTGCCTCTCCTTGCCGTCATGTTATGGTGAAAAAATCGCTCTTGCAGAAAAGAACAATCTCCCTAGATTCAAAGACTAATCTATATACAAAGTGACAAGTAACTGCTACCCTTCCTTAATCTATAACTTAAATATGATGTATGAAATCTGCAAGAGCCTCTTATCTCTCTACGAAATGCTTTTGGATGTCCTTCAAATGATTTCAAAATCCTTTCCTCACTGCTTCAAGAGAAGATCTACGTAAACATAAACGAACAAGGAATAAAATCATAACATAGATAAAGAGTCAGACACAAAGTGAATGGAAATTGCAACATAACATAGATCACCATGTTAATCTAGTATTTAATTATAAACTATGTAAAAGATCAAGGAGTTTTGCAAAGAGCATCATAACAAGTGAAAATAAGAAAGAAACAACTTCTTTTATTAACCTCGAATAAGAAGAAGCAATACAACCTTAGACTTGATGATGCAAGCATCCTCCCAATGGTCTACAAACCTCCCCTTAGGTGACGAGCTTCTAGCCCTAATCCAAACACATAAGTTTACATTCCACAGTCCTCTCTTACCCTCTCGTCTGTGTTGAATTTATAGGCCAAGAGGAGGCGGTTTGAGATCCTCTTCTCAAGGGATGAGATCCATAAAGAGAGGGATTAGGGTTCCACAAAAAGGTGGATTTTGATCCATGGACCAAGGGATGAGGCCCAAGTATGTAGGGGCTGCAGGGAAAAATTTACGGATGAAAACTTGTCTTAAATGTTTAAAAAAATTGGTGAATCTTACTAGTCCCAAAATTGCAAATTATAAGATTTTTGTTTATATATTTGTAAAAACATGAAAATGTATACTAGTTTTATATATAGTATTTATACAATTATGGCAATTTTTAAGTTAAAAAAATTGTATACTATAAAATTTGGGCAAATAATTTTTAGAAAAAAAATGGAAATTGGCGAATCTTTTTTTGGAAAAATCATGGAAAATTAGCCCACTTGCGAATATTAGCCCCTAAAATTTTCCATGAGGGGCTGAAGCCATTTTGGTTGAGAAATGTTCCTTCAACAAGGCTTCTATATTTTTCTTATTATTTTTACCCTCGTTAAGAGATTTGTGCAGCTTTTAGTGGAAGACAGAGCGTAGGATTGCACATGCCACAATGGTCAAATCTATGCTTGTAGAGGATATGGCCAGGCAAACTGTGCAAGTGCTTAACAATATGTTTTTGAGAAATGTAATCCAGGATTCTTATTGTCTTTGGGATTTTTTTGCTTCCAATATTATAGGGGAATGATTGTAACACTTCATTGAATAGAGAGATATCGAGATTGGAAGTAATTTGCTTAATGGTGACAAAATCATGTGTAATATATTTCCCCCTAAAGTGTAAAGGCATAAATTTTTTTGAGGACTAAAGCACTTTATCATGCCCAAGTTTGGATTAGAGACCATGGTTGGAGACTTGAAAGAAAAAATCAAGTATTACAATACAATATCTTCATATAATCATCACCGAGGTAGGTGGTGAGCACTAGTATTGCAAAAACAATGTTGCAACCCCTGGGCTTCCTACTTTACTTTTATCAACTCGGTAGTTCATAACAAACTTGGAAGCGACGGTGATGTATGCACAAGTACTAGTTCTTACTGCAGGCTGTCACTTGGTCAGCTGACGCAAGATCACTATGAGCTCAAGCCAACTTTTATGGATTCCAGAATATATGTGATGAAAGAAAGGAAAGCTTACTCTACAGAGGCTACTCTACTTGCAGAAAGGAAAAGAAGACTGAAATGTAAAGTAAACCTAGCAAACCCTACTTAACCAACTAATTCTACCTTTGCAGAGAGATAGACGAAAAACCATGAAATGAATGCCATTACCTACTTAGGAAGTAAACAACATCTACTCAAGCTATTTATAGAAGTAAATGAGCAAAAAAACATATTTTTGGATTTTTATGTGAAATTATCATGCATGTAATTTATTTGATTATGAATGTGACAACGATTAGGTGGCGATGGAGGGCGGTTTTGGGACTTGAGAAGATGTAGGATGGTGTGGATGGGTCCTAGGAGGTCTTAGGTGGCCTTCAGGAGGTTTTTTTTGCAATCGGACTTAAAAAAGAAGCCTACAGGAAAATCTATAGGAGGCTGCAAGGGATCTATAGGACGTCTATAGGAGGATGTCGAGAGGCGTTTTGGAGGTTTTGAAGGTGTGAGAGTGGGTGGAAAGGGTAGCTGAAGGCTGGGATGATGTGTTAAGGCACCTAGGGGTCACCAAGGATTGCTAGGAGAGGAAAAGATGGTCGGGGGAGAGGAAGAAATCCTATGAAAAAACACAGAAAACTAAGGCAGATTTGTGGTGAACTTTGGGCGAATTGTAGGGCATAGATCAAAGAGAGAATGTGATGGATGGTAGGATGACTTGCTGTGAGAAGAGATTTGCTGCAAAAGGACTTGAAAATCAAACAAGGAGATCAAGCAAGCAAGGAAAGTAAGTACACAAAAAAAAACAGAATTTTGCATCAAGCTAACCTAGATTATGAGCTATTGAAAGAAATGCTGAAAAATTCTATAATGAGAGAAAGAATGGAAGGAAACTTATTGCAAGACAGAAATGAGCATGGTGAAAGAGATATAAAGCAAAGTGTCACACGGAATGAGTCGATCTTGCGGACAAGATAGACCTTCCTAGAATCTAACGATATCTAGTGACAAGCAAGCCAATCAAAAACTATCTTTCTCTAAATATGCAATTATAAACAAACGCAAACAAGTGTTTTAGGCCTACCTTGGGTCCAATGCACGTTTGTATAAGCCTTGCTCCTTTGATCCAAATGAGCTCCCTTGTTGCAAATCTGCAAACACAAACAAGCAAAAAAATTAAATAGCACCTGAAAAGCCAATATCATAAAGCATACTTAACATGATGATCAAGGAATTCATGAAACAAATGACATAAGACAATTTGTTGAGAAAAATGAATCTGATTGTATTAATTCAAATCAAAGAAGAACTTTACAACCTGTGCCTTGATGCTGTACAAGCTCCTCCCAGGGTCCAACAAGAAGTCTCCTCTACTTTGACAAGTTTCACTCTCTTCCCAATGAAGCCAAAAAGGTATGTGATCTCTCCTCTCAAGCTTAACTAGGAAGTCTCAATTCCACCAGCATTTACCCTAAAAAATGTTCAACTTCTAACCTCCCTAGCAACCAGCCTAATGCCTTAATTTATAGTGCAATGGAGGGAAGTTACTAGGTCCTCCTTCAAAGGGATAAAGCCCTCCTTCAAAGGGATAGCTCCTCTCATCAAGGGATTAGCTCCTTCTCTTTTGGGATGCATGAACCACCTAAGAGCGACCAATCCACATCAAAATTCCTTCTAGAATCATCTAGAATTAACCCAAAGTGAGTTTTTTAGAATAAATTTGTGCCTTTTTGACTTTCACAGGGGTCCGCACCCACTCCTTTAGGGACAGAGCGGGCAGGTCCACAGTTTTTGTGAACAGGGGGTGCAGGACCGCAGGCAACAGTAAGAGAAAGTGCGGAACCAGAGGTTTGTTGATTTTAATGTCTTTCTCTCATTTTCAAAGCTTGACTTGAAGAGCTGAGGTCTGATACTTGCTTAGGAGGACAGTACAAGTGATGATAGACCCATACTGACTGCAAATAGTCATGGTGACGATATTTTTATGTAACAGATTTCCCCCTAAAGTGCGAAGCCTATAGTAGATGAGGATTTCATTTATCATTTAGGAAGAGTGAAGTACTTTATCATTTTAAGGATCATCTTGTGGAGAGCCCGGTCGGAACCTGTAAAAACATTCAATGCAAAATATATATATGAGATCATATCATCGCTGAGGTAGGCATTCCCATACTCAGATCAAAACTGATTAGAAAACTAACTACTGCTCTCATATAGGAATGATCTTGTAATACATCACAAGTATAGAAACATGTAGACACAGTATGGGCACGGCCATCTGTTTATGAATAGTCCACAATATAATGAATACAAAATTCCTCGCAGCCTCGATTGCGGAAACTAGATCCAGGGTCTTCATTTCTACTTCCCGAAACAGTACGATTCTATCCATGCGAATGAATGTGTTGAAGTCGAACATGGTAGAAACCACTTGATTACCAGTCAATGATGTAAACTATTAACAAGTGTGAGAGAAACCACCAGTAATGTCAATGATTCTCAAAGTACTTAGTACAATCCATGAGATGTGAATAGATGTGTTGATGTTGAACATGTCACGAAATCCTTTGATTGAAGGTCAATGATGCAAATTGTCGTCAAAGGCGAGAAACCTGCCATTGAGGCATGCAGATCCCAAGGTACTGACGATTTCTAGATCATCTTTCTAGATAATGAGCTGAAGTCAATAGAAAGTGATCTGTCATAGGCAAGCCCACAACACGAAATCATAGATCAAGTCGAAGAAATTTAGTTGCAAGGACTGACTCAGGGATGGTCAAGATGGATGACAGATATTTTGCAGATGAATGGCTTATTGGCAATGACCTCTTGAACACATAACGACACAACAGATGGTTTTGGTGACAATTGACCCAAAGTTAATACCCAGAAACCGACTGAAGACTTTCAATGTGGTTTGATCAACTGTTAGGCAAAGGATTTCCCAACCAAGGTGAATAAAAGTGTCGTGTTCAAGAGTGTTTACAAAGTATGACAAACAGGCTCATTTTTCTCTCTTTTCCCCCACCATTTCTGGCAAGTACCTCTTTATTTTTGACAAGCTTGAGGAGGATAACATTTGCTTGATTATAAGCTCATCCTTCGGATGAGTCCAACTTAGTTTAAATTCGAACCCTAAGAAGGAGTGGTTTGTTCCTGTTTGTAATTGAAAAGGTCCTTTACTATTAAATTTTAACGAGTCCAGTATAGGAGAAACTTAGCGTTTTCAATTTTAGAGAGTCTGAAAAAACTTAAGAAGACTCCAGGGTTGACCTTTTTCGTAAATTTGTGTCTTCCAAGCCCGAAAAAGTATAAAATAATACTTGAGAGAACCGTTTGATCTTTAAGACCAAGGAGTACTTTTCGTAATTAGTGCCCCTGATGCGAAAAAGTAAAAAAGCGATCAATGACACGTCATTTTATAACCAATATCGAAATTGAAACGACAAAAATCCAACAATCTTTTCATTTTTTTACGGTCAGAAAAAGAGCTGTAAGTGGACCGTCTTTTTAGTTCCATTTTAATGAGTTTAAAAAGAAAAAATCAACTATCTTTTCATGTTTTAGGAGTCATAAAAGAGCTTAAAGGTGACTCTAAATGTTTTTTTCATCGAAAATGACCGATTTCGCCTGAACAATCCGTTATCCTGAACAAAAATGCAAACATTACTCATACTTGTTTGAGATGGATAAAAATGCTGAAAAAGTTACCTTTCTAAAGTGAAACATAAACAAATTTACAATTCATTTATTCAAAAAACTTATAAAAAGGGCTTTCGTCAATTCATTTTTACCGTTTGAGATTTGGGTGAGAAAATAGTGCTTTTGGTCAGAAAATTCCCGTGAAGATTGCAGAAAACCCATCCATCGGAATCAAACGCCGTCTCCTCCAGGTAATCCACATCATCCTACTCTTCAATTTCAACCGTTTCAATTTGTTTTTTAGGGTTTTATTTCATTTTTTAGAGGGTTTTTAGGCTAGAAACCCGCGCGCAGGGGTCCGCAAGCATAACACTGGCAGAGCGTGGACCCCAACTTTTTCTCAATGGGGAAAAGTCATGGGTCGGCACCTTTCGTGAAGGCAAGGTGCAGACCCATGAATTGTCTCTAATAGAGAGGGTACGGTCCCCGCAACAAGGGTTTTTAACCCTAAAATTCTCAAAATTGACCCAAACGAATGAATTTCTTGCATTCTAATTCGCCTTTTTGTTGGATGTAGAGTATACATCATGATTGATTGGTGAGAATGGGAGCATGAGGACGTAGATCTTGCCGCGTTAAATCACCAACCTTCGATCGATGCATTGAAGGCATGAAACTTGTACAAATTCTGGGCCATACCTGGCATGAGGGCCCAGGTGGAGTTCTTGTAGTGGCTGGTAGACAAGTGGAGCATACAGGACCAATGCTTCTTCATTGGTGGCCACCAGCTCAAAATTGAGTCGGCAGACATATACTTTTTGACTGGTTTGCCTAAGAGAGGTGAAGACTTGACTCTATTAGGGACTACACCAGGTGGCCAGTCTGTGGATAGCCTCCGGCTAGAGTTCTGCAACAACCAGGCTAAAGACAAAGGGATAGACATTAAAACCATATCCCGTCCTGAACTCATGGTGATCACATTTACTGTTACCAGACTTTGCGGGAGCCCCGCACTACATATTGCCATCGGATCCCAGATGCAGATGGCAGTTGACTGCTTTCGAGGCACCATCTTCAACTAGTGTGATGTTGTGTTGGCTAATGTAAAAGTCCAACTGACCAGAGCCAAGGACGGACATCTGAAGACCTTTGGTTATGGTGCTTTAGTTGTGAGCTTTGGTTTGGAGAGGGTCCCGATGTTGGTTTCGCAGCACCTCACTGTTGGAGCTGGGCTTCCTTGAGAGCCTAAACTGATGCGATGGGTTTCAGTTATGGCCCGTCATCCTGACGAGGGGATAGAGGTCGTTCAATTCAAACCTGAGTATTTCCATTGGTTGGAAAAAAAGGTTTTTTCTATTCAGGACTTCCCTTATGCTGGGGTAGATTTTCACGGTGTCCCAGACATGGCTCTTCCACCAGGAGAGCAATGGGATGACTCAGGTAAAATCATTTTCAACATTTTCCTATTTTTTTTTTTTTTTTGTTTTTATGTCGTCCCAAAAATGACAGTAAAAGTTTCAAATGCAGATGTGGGTCCACAACGACCAGCTGCTCTCCGGCCTTACGAGAGGAAACAACCAGTTGCAGCGACACCAACCCCACAGGACGAATCAGTAGAGACCTTGGTCGAGTTGGAGAGTCATCTAGAGCGCTTGACAGGGGACATTCCAGAGACCGACATAGATGAAATTCCTCATCGACTACAGTGCTATGTGATTGGGGTCCCAGGACCTTTTAGGAGGTTCCTTTGTAAGGTGGCCCGTACAGTGGTTTCTTATCAGTATCATCACCAGTGATAGGATGATCGCCTATTGTAGACACATATGACATTTTTGCTTTTTGTACTTATCATTTTTGCCGATCATAAGGTGTTTTTCAACCTATGATCGAGGACGATGTATATTTTGATACACTCCTATATATACTATATCACTATTACCGGCTTATCTTGTAAAACATGTTATGGAATGCTTTTAAATTTACATGTATGATTATTGCAAATGTCTACTTAACATTCGAGAAGCAATTGCATCTGCTAATGTATTTAAAGATCTTGGAATATGCTGATATTCAATATAATCAAATTCACGTTCCAAGAGACGCACTCTAAAAAATAATCTCAATAACACTGGATTTCTAATGGAATATACTCTATTAAGCTGTAATACGAGTTCAGAGTCTAACCTCACTATCAAACTCCGAATCCCAAATGAAACAGATTCAGATAATAACTCAATCACTGCACTATACTCAGCAATGTTGTTCGTTGTTTGACCGAGGCTTACCCCATGCATAGATACCAACTCGTCAGAAGGTGAATAGATAACCCAAGCTGCGGAAGAAATGTTCCGTTTATTACGATAAGCACCATCATCAAAACCAATGTATGTTTGGAGAGGCATCGACATCTGCAATATCAAGAGTAAAACCAAGATAAGCAGGAAAAATGACGAAAATCACTCTCTAAGCTAAGCACAATTTTTAAACTAAAACGCACTAGCTAGAAAGAAAACTATCCTAACTAAAAAGCTCCACACCCATCCTTTAAGCGTAATACCTCTTTAGGTAAAGACCATTTCTGGGTTTACCTAAAGAGTCCCCCTCAAATTTTACCAATTCATAGGCCCCTTTTGCTAGCTTTCGCTTGACAACATAGGGACCATGCCACATGGGAACGAATTTCCCAGCGCCTAATTTATCATTAGCTTGATCGTACAATAAGACTAGGTCTCCTTCCGAAAAATTTCGAGGGGTCACATTTCGATCATACTGAGCTTTAATATGTTTTGCGCGAGTTTCGATCGCCAATGTAGCATCACGTCGATTCTCATCTAACTGAGCCAAGTATAACAAACGTTTTTCCTCTTCGGAAGTGGCTGGAAGTAACTCGATGGCCATTTGCAATGACGGTATTTCGCATTCAATGGGTAACATAACTTCCAGACCATAAACTAGTTGGAAAGGAGTGAACCCTTGTTACAGGGAAAAGTGTCTACACAGAACTGCTTATCCCACTAAGGTGTGGTAGATACCTTAGAAACAAACAGAGTAAAGCTACTTTCGTTTTTCCTTTATGAAATATAGATGAGAGAAGAACAAAGAAGACCAACCTCTGTCTTGCACTAATCTCCTAGTGCGGTTCCTCTCTCTCTTGATAGTCTTTCGCTACTTGCTCCCTTGTACGCCCAGCTTCACAGAGTACCTGTAAGATCACAGTAGCATAGCACTATACAAGAACATGGATCTATAATCATAAACAATCTAGGATCAGATGTAAATTGACCATACAAATGCATAAAACATAAATGACACAAGAGTATGGAGGAAAACTTGAATAGCTTTTATTGATAAACAAGAAAGAGCCAAGGGGAGTTACAACCAGTTGTTCTAACCCAGCATCATCCTCTCATCAAGGAAGCCCCTCTTCACCTCATACAAAGCTTAGATCACCCAACAATCTGATGTTGTCTCAAGAAACCAACAAAAATTCCTTACAATATGCAAAATTCCAGCCTCTGGATATTTGGGATGAGGGATCCATATATAGATATCTGTAAGGGAGATGAGTCAGCTTGTGATTTGATTAGTGTCTTCCCTCTGATAGTTATTGCTTCCACTTGGATATTGATGATCTCTTACTCATCCTTGGTCGAATTTAGAGAGGCAAGTGTCACATGAGAAGTTTTTGGAAGTTTCCATGCCTCTCCACCTCGCGGGATGACACTGCCATTTGTCACTTCTCGCCCATCGCACCCCATATAAGGGCTTTTTGAAATTCAATGCACCCACACAGTGTATTTAGGTGAGATGCAACGCAATTTGCCTATGGAGCAGCTGAAATGATCCTGTTTTGACCAGTTCTGAGCATTTTTTCATGGAGAACTTGTGGGAGAAGCTGTAATCAGTTGACATTGTTCCTTTAGGGGTTAGAACAACACTTTTAGGGACATAGGAGCCCTTGGTTTATGGACATTTCATGCTTGGGGTTGTAGTGCCCAAAAATGTCTATAACAGTTGCCCCCTAAAGCATGAGGTCGTTAATCTTTTGATGTCGAGTGAAATGCTTTATTATGAGGATTCGAAGTTCTTTCAAGCTGGGAGGAGACCTGTAATAAGATACAATACAATACATTATCTTCATAATATTTTCATTATCTAGCTGAGGCGGGCATTCCCATGCTCAGCTTTATAAATTCATTTTCATGTACATAGGACAGACAATCGTCTGAGTGTAGACTAATGATTCTGGTAGAGTCATCATCCCTTTGATTGGATGATTATCTGTGCAGCAATGATGTACATTTAATGTCTTTATTTCCCTGAATATATATTGCAACCTGGATGGATGAAACTAGATCTGGGGTCTTCAATCTCGTTCGATATTCACTTGAAGTAAGGGTCTATCCATGTGAGAGATGTTCTGGAGTCGAACATGGAAAGACATCGCCTGATTACCAGCCAATGATGTAAGCTGTTAACAGGTGTGAGAGGAATCACCGATAATGGTAATGACCCTCAAGGTACTGTAGTACAATTCACGTGGTGTGAATAAAGGACTTGGCGTCGAACACCATGCAAAATCTTTCGGTCGAAGGCCATTGATGTAAACCTGTCGCCGGAAGTGAGAAACTTGCCATTGAGGCATGCAAGCTTCAAAGTACTGAACGGGGTGTTCCTAGATCGACTTCTTGGATAATGAGCTGATGTCGACAAGAAGCGATCCGTCACAGGAGGGCCTTAATGAATCCCACATCAATGACACGGAACGGAGCAAATGATTTTAATGTAGGTGAAAACGATCTGATGACATACGGTTCAGGGTGGCGGTCATGAAAGAATGGAGTGTAAATGTATTGTAGCAGGTGAGACATAGGTGAATTCTCTGAATGACTTCTCTTGAACATATCGGCGACACTGACGTGGTGGATTGGTAGCATTAACCCCAAATGTGGATGGTGTGATGGGACTATGGTGATGTGACCGGTGAATGAAACAACCCAACCCGACTTGGATGCAGAGTGAAAGTGTCATGTTCAAGAGCGACTTGCTACCAACAAAGTTTCTTCAAGTTTTCTTCCCAATTTTCCCCAGTCATTGCTGACCAGTACCTCTTTATTTTTGTCAAGCTTGAGGAGGATAACATATGCTTGTTCTATAATTTTCCCTTCGGGTAAACCCATCTCTATGTTTTAACGAGCCTAGCGATAGTGAAACTCGTTCTTGTCTGCTATGGACAAGTTTGTCGCTATTAAGTTTTAACGAGTTTAACGACAAAGATAACTCGGTCCTTTTCAATTTTAGAGAGTCTGAAAAGGAACGTAAAGGAAACTCCAAAATTCCTTTTTCGACATCTAATCCCTTAAGTCCGAAAAAGTATAAAACAATACAGAAGGGATGAATTTTTGATACTTTTAACGAGCCGAACAAAACAAGCGCTCGATCTTTTTGTGTAATAATCCCTCAGGTCCAAAAAGATTAAAATTTAGAGGAGGGATAGCACTTTTGGTCCCTTTAACGAGCTGGAGAGGCCAATGGCTCGGAAATATTTTCATATTTTATGAGTCAGTTGAAAAGAGCTTAAAGGAGACTCGTCTTTTGAGGAATGAGTGATAAAATTGGGTAGCAGCTGATTCTAGGAAAGGTTTGGAATTTTCCAATGACGGCAGTGTTACAAGGATGGCTAGTGAGATCACTCTTCGCAACTGTTCCTCAAAAGGGGTAAACAATCAAATGGAGGTGAATGATCGGCCAATACAGAGTGGAGGTGATGATGAGAACACGACCAAGGCTTTTAAAGGCTGAAGTACTACATTCACGATGGTTATTTACCAGGAAATAGTTCATTTTTTAATGAGCTTAAACGTGGGGGGAAACATTTGCTCATGGCTTATGTTTATTTTTTAATGAGCTTGAACTATGTGCTAAAACTGCTCGATGCAAGGGTTATTTCTTGACTTTACCATAAATAGCTTTGTTCTTTCAAAGATTGTACTGCATTTTCAGTTGCTTCATCAAACTAGTTAGAAATGAACAATACATGTTTGAAAAATGAGTTAGAACACTTGAATTACGTAAAAAGTAATGTAAAAGTGCTTTTACCTCTCATTTTACCATTTCATTTGAAATTTGGTTTGTTGGAGCTTTGGAGGTGCTTTCCCCCTGTTATCACTTAAGAATTCTGATTTCAAAACCGCTCACATTAGCTTGATGGTAAAAAAGGTCAGTGCTAGTCTAAGTTTGATTTTTGTTTGCCTTAGAGTCCGAGTCTTAGGAGTCTTGAGTCAACTATGCATTCTCATTCATTACCGGTCACATAACCATGTGTCAGTTTTGTTCAAAGGTTACTATGTCCCACAAAGCTCTTTAGGTGATTTCGTAGCGCCTGTAATCATTTTAAAGTGGTTTCGCAGCACATAAATCCTTTTTATCAGTTTCGCAGCGCAACATGTTTTAAGTAATTTCGTAGCGCATAATTCATATTTTGTACTCGCTGCGCTACGAAATCGGGGATTTGTCCTAATCCATAGCCAATCTTACACAGCTGTCATATCCATCAAAATCCATTATCAGTGATCAGCTTATACCCTTTGCCTGTCAATTTGACCGCTTATCCTTATCATTAGGTCATTAGGTGTCGTCGTAAGCTCAGATTGCAAGTTTCAAAAGAAGATATAGAATCTCCAAGCCTCAAAGTTCATGTAGCTGTGAGTTCATGCTCACACGTTGGTGGTCACAAATATGCTGGAAACCTTATAATATACGGTTCAAATGTATGATGGCAAAGAGCTGCCAAAGGTGTTGGGTCTGAATTCACTTCATAGGGTGTTGTTAGATGCACCCTGCAGTGGCACTGATATATTTTGGATAATCAAAGATGAAGTAGCAGTGGAAAGGATGCCTGGTGCATTACTCTCAACATTTAATAATCAGTTTTGGATTCCAGTGACAAATATTCTTCTGTGGCTTTGTAAAGGTTCTGGATTCAATGCATCGTAAATGCATTAAAACAGGGCTACGAGGAAGATAATGAGCTTTACCTTGAGAATGATGTAGATGAGCAGCTACTGACCTATATACCATTTACTCAAGTTATCAAATTGCATTCTTTGATAATTAAAGGTCTTACCAAGGAAATCCAAAGACAGTGAAACTATTTGCAAATAAGGAGCATATGGAGTTTAGCAAGGGTCTTTCACAGCTTGACAAGTTACAGCGATATTTTCCATTCCTAAGAAAAGTGCTGAGAACGACATTTGCAAGTCAAATCATCACTGGCTACCTTCCTAGTGTTATTCTCCAGTTATTTCTTTATGTTATTCCACCCATAATGATGCTGGTTTCAGCCATCCAAGTTTCAGTGTCGTATGGTGGAAAGCAAAAGAGTGCATGTGCCAAAATGCTCTACTTCACAGTTTGGAATGGGTTTTTTGTGAATGTTTTATCTGGAACGGTCATCAACCAACTCAATAACGGCAATGGAGAAAGTGCGACATCAAAGTCCAGCAAGCAGCTACAAACACCTACCACATCCAAACTAAAAGAGACCACTTGTCAGGGAATAAATCTTGATTGTAATAAATGCTATGTTCAGCATGATGTAGAATTAGAATCCTAATTGTTTTAGGTTTCTTGAGCTGTCAATTAGTAGTTAGTTGTATTTATTAGTTAGTTAAATGGTTGATAGGTGTCATTAGAAGTAGTTTTTGAATTCCCCTCATGCTGGAGGAGGAATCTCGATCTGTTAGAATAAGAGCTCTATATATAGTTGAAACAGAGATGTAATCATGGTTGGAAATTTTATGAACAAAGCTTGTATTTGGCTTATGTAAAGACTCACTTTCAGTAATATAATTTTGGTTTTACTTCTCAGGATTCATGAAGGATTTTTCATATTCAGAATGTGTGATGCTGTCTTCTTCTTAGTTTTGTTTACAGTGGTATGGATGTATAATCACTCAGAATTCACTGAATGTGCTCTGATTTCCTGTATGCATCTATAAACTGTGTGGTTCCTTATGAGTGTATATTCTGAATATTCAAATGCTGAATGCCCTGACTTCCATGTAAGGTAAAGATCTTTGTTATGTTGAGGTGTTGTTGACTCCATAGGCCCAATGGATAGTTGTTTAATATGTTTCCAACATTCATATTTTTCACAGTTATTTCACAAAGAGTTAGCCATCTTATCTTTATCAAAATCATTAACCTTTGAGAGAGCCCTCTCAGGTTGAGGAGGCTAAGCCTCAGCCAAAAGTTGGTTTGAAATAGTTACTTGAAGTCTTCCTGGTCTGCAGCCTTCCAGGGCCTGATTTTGAGATAACATTTTGGTGCGTCTGCCGGGAGCCTGAAGATTACTCATTCCCGAAATTATGAAGCTGAACTTCTGAAGGTAGCAGGAGCTCAGAAGAATTTTCGAGGCTGCAATCTACCTTGGCGACTCCATTGTTGAAGAATTCAAAATTCATACATTCATGGTAATTCCACTGGAGTTATGAAGGACCCAGATGCTACCATTCTTATTTCAAGGTATGCATGCATAAATTTTTCAGGAATCCATGGTTTCCCAAATCATTTTCCCAAGGATGCATATTTTCTAAGGAATGGTCCAAAATTCAATGGAGAAGATCTGAGTTTAACTTTGAAGCATATATCAGATTTTTGTGATTTTACCGCACTTCTTAGAGTTAAGCATGAAGATGTTTGCATTATGTTGTTCTATGATTCACTTCAAGGGAAATGTAAACAATGGATTGAAAGCTTTCCTACCAAATCCATCAAGTCATTTGAAGACTTTTGGTTTATGTTTTTGGAGGGATGGATAGATAGATCAGAGTTGGTGGAAAAATCTCCTTCAATTCAAGGTTTCAAACAATGGAATAATGATCATAGTAATGGAGAAACAAATGAAAATTTTTCTTTGTCCTTGTCCTCGTATCTAAAATCATTTGAGTGTAAGGCAGAGGATAAGATGAAATTTTTGGATGAAGTTGCTGAGGACATTGAGAAAGACATTGAAGGTTTAGAAGGTCAAATTCAAGCATATAGTTTTCATAATCATGATCATTATTTTCAGAAGCTTTCTATGGCAGAACACAAGGAGAGTGTTGCTTCCTTTCTCTTTCACAATTGATGAACTGTACACTGTTGTTGAAGATCAGTTTGCACAACCAGAAAGTTACAAGAATCATCAAGCTGATCATGTATTCTGGGATCCTATAGCCAAATATATGGAAGAGTTTTACTTTCCAGTGTTTTAGTTTTTCTATGAAGATTAGAGGCAATTTCAGTGGCAGTGGTCATCGCCATATCATAGCGGCTCTGAACTCCGTTGTAGTCAAAGAACTCAAATATCAGATAAGATAAATGATTGGCTACATTGGAAATTTCACATTGATTGAGCTGAAAGAAGTTTGAAATTGATAGGGTAGGTAGGTAGGATAATGCAAATAAGCTCAAGGTTGACTGAGCATTTTTCAGTAGATGTAGATTTCTTTCTTCCATAGTGATCATCAAGTTCAAGCCGGAGGTGAAGGCCCAAGAAGCTGGAAGGGGATGCTTGTCAAGCAAATTTCTATTGGTCATAAATGGATAAGGCACTGGACCTGCGAGTTCTTAGTGTACTACAGGAGCACACTATCCCAAGTGGAGCCACTGTTATCACTTAAGAATTCTGATTTCAAAACCGCTCACATTAGCTTGATGGTAAAAAAGGTCAGTGCTAGTCTAAGTTTGATTTTTGTTTGCCTTAGAGTCCGAGTCTTAGGAGTCTTGAGTCAACTATGCATTCTCATTCATTACCGGTCACATAACCATGTGTCAGTTTTGTTCAAAGGTTACTATGTCCCACAAAGCTCTTTAGGTGATTTCGTAGCGCCTGTAATCATTTTAAAGTGGTTTCGCAGCACATAAATCCTTTTTATCAGTTTCGCAGCGCAACATGTTTTAAGTAATTTCGTAGCGCACAATTCATATTTTGTACTCGCTGCGCTACGAAATCAGGGATTTGTCCTAATCCATAGCCAATCTTACACAGCTGTCATATCCATCAAAATCCATTATCAGTGATCAGCTTATACCCTTTTCCTGTCAATTTGACCGCTTATCCTTATCATTAGGTCATTAGGTGTCGTCGTAAGCTCAGACTGCAAGTTTCAAAAGAAGATATAGAATCTCCAAGCCTCAAAGTTCATGTAGCTGTGAGTTCATGCTCACACGTTGGTGGTCACAAATATGTTGGAAACCTTATAATTAACGGTTCAAATGTATGATGGCAAAGAGCTGCCAAAGGTGTTGGGTCTGAATTCACTTCATAGGGTGTTGTTAGATGCACCCTGCAGTGGCACTGATATATTTTGGATAATCAAAGATGAAGTAGCAGAGGAAAGGATGCCTGGTGCGTTACTCTCAACATTTAATAATCAGTTTTGGATTCCAGTAACAAATATTCTTCTGTGGCTTTGTAAAGGTTCTGGATTCAATGCATCGTAAATGCATTAAAACAGGGCTACAGGGAAGATAATGAGCTTTACCTTGAGAATGATGTAGATGAGCAGCTACTGACCTATATACCATTTACTCAAGTTATCAAATTGCATTCTTTGATAATTAAAGGTCTTACCAAGGAAATCCAAAGACAGTGAAACTATTTGCAAATAAGGAGCATATGGAGTTTAGCAAGGGTCTTTCACAGCTTGACAAGTTACAGCGATATTTTCCATTCCTAAGAAAAGTGCTGAGAACGACATTTGCAAGTCAAATCATCACTGGCTACCTTCCTAGTGTTATTCTCCAGTTATTTCTTTATGTTATTCCACCCATAATGATGCTGTTTTCAGCCATCCAAGTTTCAGTGTCATATGGTGGAAAGCAAAAGAGTGCATGTGCCAAAATGCTCTACTTCACAGTTTGGAATGGGTTTTTTGTGAATGTTTTATCTGGAACGGTCATCAACCAACTCAATAACATCATTTCGAGCCCAAAAGACTTACCCAGGCAGTTTGCAAAAGCAGTTCCTAGACAGGCAACTTTCTTCGTCACTTATATTTTGACATCAGGATGGGCAAGTGTATCATCAGAACTTATACAACTATTCTCTCTGCCCTTAGCTGTACAGCATGTGGGTATGTATAAAGACACCACAGAGGAGATGCCACGGGTGAACACAGAAAAGAAACAAAACCCAGGAATCCATCTAAATTCTCCCCTCATCCTCTGCGCCTCGACACCTGTGATGCCTCCATCTCTTTCAGTGTCCAATCCACCAAATCAACCGATAGCACCTGCTTCCTTTGCTCTCGGTAGTCAAACAGTCGGCGTCTGGTAGGCGATATGTGTCAATACACGGGTTTATACATTTCAGGGAGCACCGCTTTCACTCATCTTTAGAAAAGACAAGGTGTTTCTATCCGCATGTTCATAACATGGATGGATTTTTGTTGCAAAGCTGAAAAAGATGAGCAGCACCAAACCAGTAAGGTTTTCTATTACCTCGGGGAACTTAATGATTCCTTATCCTATGCATTAGGTGCTGGAAGCTTGTTCAATGTTTCAGAGGATTCAGATTATGTGCACACTTTACTTGCCAAAGCCATAGATGAGTATGCAGCTTTCAGAACCAAAGCAGTAGAATCAAATGAAGGGACACTTCAGATGGACCCTAGACTAGAAACAATTGTAGAAAGAATGCTAGAGAAATGCATTTTGGAAAGCAAATTTCAGCAGGCGGTGGGCATTGCACTTGAACGCAGAAGGCTTGATAAGTTGGAAGAGGCGATTGTGAAGAGTGATAATGTTTCTGGAATGCTGTCTTATTGCATCAATGTCTCTCAAACATTTGTTCATAGAAGAAAGTACAGATCTGAGGTTCTTCGTCTCCTCGTTAAAATTTATCAAAGTTTGCCTTCGCCTGACTATCTGAGTATCTGCCAGTGTCTTATGTTCTTAGATGAGCCCGGAAGTGTTGCAAGTATTTTGGAAAACTTGTTGGAGTCCAAGGATAAGGATGGGGGCTTTGATGGCTTTTCAAGTAACTTTTGATCTGTTTGAGAACGAGTATCAGGCTTTCCTTCTGAAAGTTAGAGATCAACTACCAGAGTCCAAAACTCAGTCATCCAATAACCCAAGTTCTAGTCAGTCATCATTACCAACACATGTTGAATCTGATGGCTTAAATGCTCCTGAAATTGGTACCGTTGCTTCTCCTGACACCTCTGTTGCAATGGACACATCTGAGGATGTCCACATGGAAGATAAAAGCATGGTTGATACTGTTCATACTAGCAATGGGAAAACCAATCTAACAGACATAAAAGAGGCAGCTTACACAGAAAGATTAGCAAAGATAAAAAGAATTCTATCTGGAGAAACACCCATACAATTGACTTTACAGTTTTTGTATAGTCACAACAGGGCAGATCTTCTGATACTGAAGACAACAACAAATCTTTATTTGAATTGTGTTTATAGGTCTTGTCATGAAGTCTGGAACATTATACTGAAAAAGGCCCTGATATATTTTTCTTTAATGCTAAAAATCTGACATACTGGGGTGGACTAGCAAGACAATGAACTTCGTTTCAGCCTCTTATGTCAGGCAGCTATTGAAGCTCCAAGGATTCTTAATCGCTCAGCAGTTTCGTAGCGCGCTACGAAACTGTTGAAGCTACATAATTTAAACTCAGTCAACCGATTTTGTGAGACCGAGGGAAAAGTTTTGAAAAAGGAATATCCTCAAAGGGTCATTTAAAGGTATCAATTTTCAACCAGGGCAAGACAGGTACAGGAAACATATATTCGAACCCAATTCTAAACTTTTTGTTATAAAGTGATCACATTTACTAGTCCATGGTATGTCAGACAGTTTGGAGGAGGTTTTTATCTTCACACATGGCAAAGGTGGACAGCAGATCAAGGACGTGGCATTCTGATATGTTTTGCATAATCAAAGATGAAGGGCATAGTTCATTGGATTCGAACATCTTTGAGGAAAACCAAAGGCCGATAAACAGGGACAATTTTCTATTTTTCAGGGGCAATGGAGAAATTGCGACATCAAAGTCCAGCAAGCAGCTACAAACACCTACCACATCCAAACTAAAAGAGACCACTTGTCAGGGAATAAATCTTGATTGTAATAAATGCTATGTTCAACATGATGTAGAATTAGAATCCTAATTGTTTTAGGTTTCTTGAGCTGTCAATTAGTAGTCAGTTGTATTTATTAGTTAGTTAAATGGTTGATAGGTGTCATTAGAAGTAGTTTTTGAATTCCCCTCATGCTGGAGGAGGAATCTCGATCTGTTAGAATAAGAGCTCTATATATAGCTGAAACAGAGATGTAATCATGGTTGGAAATTTTATGAACAAAGCTTGTATTTGGCTTATGTAAAGAATCACTTTCAGTAATATAATTTTGGTTTTACTTCTCAGGATTCATGAAGGATTTTTCATATTCAGAATATGTGATGTTGTCTTCTTCTTAGTTTTGTTTACAGTGGTATGGATGTATAATCACTCAGAATTCATTGAATGTGCTCTGATTTCCTGTATGCATCTATAAACTGTGTGGTTCCTTATGAGTGTATATTCTGAATATTCAAATGCTGAATGCCCTGACTTCCATGTAAGGTCAAGATCTTTGTTATGTTGAGGTGTTGTTGACTCCATAGGCCCAATGGATAGTTGTTTAATATGTTTCCAGCATTCATATTTGTCACAGTTATTTCACAAAGAGTTGGCCATCTTATCTTTATCAAAATCATTAACCTTTGAGAGAGCCCTCTCAGGTTGAGGAGGCTAAGCCTCAGCCAAAAGTTGGTTTGAAATAGTTACTTGAAGTCTTCCTGGTCTGCAGCCTTCCAGGGCCTGATTTTGAGATAACACCCCCTTTGATTTTCATCAACTGATTTTTGGAGATTCTGTGGATGATTCTTAGCACCGTCTGGACCAGGTAGGGGCTAAACTTGAGCTCTTTCATTTCATACCATCAATATTTGCATTTGGATCATGTAACTTAACCAAAATAAAGCTTCGAAAATCAAAAATATATATATAACTGTTTATGGTTTACACATAATGTTCTGTAACCAAGAAAAAATGGGTCAAATGACCAAAAACTCAAAACGCTAGGGGGCACCCTAGTCTAATGATGCTCGTGATAGCAAGTCACAGCCTGTGCGATCATGCGTAAGAGCCGAGTCCATCGTCTTGGCACACCAGTAGTATGCCACTGCAACCTCAAGGGCAGCTCGTTAGTCCTCACATCTGGAATACCAAGAGTGAGGCCCTCAACCTGTTCCTGTAATGCTGCGAGAGTCTCGACCACATTAAGGTCGCGAAGGATAGCCCTTCCAACAGCCTCTCCTGCTGGGGTGGTAGCTGGCACTCTCAGGCATACTACTGGTCGAATGGGACCAACATCCGCATGAACACATGAGTTTGATTAAGTATTGACAGAATAAAGCACAAGGAAATTATAAAAGAAAAACGATAAACAAGGATATGGTCAAAGAATTTACCAATGGCGCCCCATTGTTCGCCAGCTGGCAGTACTAAATCTGGATCACCCCAGAAGTCCGTACCGGCGTATGGATACTCAGAATAAACCATCTCCTGACGATCAAACCACCCGAAGAAGGTATCAGAAAAGGAAATCTGATACTCACTAGCATGCCTAGACATATGGTCGACCTATCTCTGCATACGTGGTTCAGTCGGTGAACGTAAATCGAGTGTAATATACTGCGGCTGCATCAGTGGTATCTTTTCCAAGGAAAAGATGGTCAAGATAAAACCATAACCAAAGTTCTTCAACCTCCCACTCTTCACCTTGGTCAACTGTTCTTTCATCACAAGAAGTACTATGTCGCACCAGTTGAACACCTTCGGTTGGAGACATTCCAAGGCATACTGCATATACGATCGGTTAGCTACATGAAGAGCCGCACCACCAGCCATCCTACCAAAAGTAAACAGAATAGTCCTGAGGGACCTGTCAGTGACATCACGGATGACGATATTGCCGTCTTTACTTGGCTGAGATCCCTCTCTACAATACGGCGAACATAATCTCTCACAGATTCACTCCTCGAGCCGAACCTGATAAAGAGATGGGGGCACCCCGCCTCGACAAGCCAGTCAAGAAATAGATGTCCACTACAGTCAAGGGGATGGATTTTCCCCTAATCTGGAACACCTAGTTGGTAGGATCCCAAGCATCGAGCAAATACTGCCGCAAGTTGATTTGTTGTCTCATGTTAGAAATGCGGAAAAACTTCAGCAAGCCATAGTTCCGCAGTGCGTTTACTGTAACCGGATCATGTAAAGCAAGCATGTCCTCTTCTTCATGCTCACGTTCTCGCCATGTAATAGTCATCTTGCTCCAAAAATCTTTGAAAACAAACAAGAGAAGAGTTAGATCCTGATTTTGGTAAGAAACAGGAAAAATTCCCATCAAAAACTGTGCATAAAATTCCTTCCTTGCGCCCATCGATCCCCAGTATAGTCGCCATTTTGTTACAGGGAAAAGTGTCTACACAGAACTGCTTATCCCACTAAGGTGTGGTAGCTACCTTAGAAACAAACAGAGTAAAGCTACTTTCATTTTTCCTTTATGAAATATAGATGAGAGAAGAACAAAGAAGACCAACCTCTGTCTTGCGCTAATCTCCTAGTGCGGTTCCTCTCTCTCTTGATAGTCTTTCGCTACTTGCTCCCTTGTACGCCCAGCTTCACAGAGTATCTGTAAGATCACAGTAGCATAGCACTATACAAGAACATGGATCTATAATCATAAACAATCTAGGATCAGATGTAAATTGACCATACAAATGCATAAAACATAAATGACACAAGAGTATGGAGGAAAACTTGAATAGCTTTTATTGATAAACAAGAAAGAGCTAATGGGAGTTACAACCAATGGTTCTGACCCAGCATCATCCTCTCAGCAAGGAAGCCTCTATTCACCTCATACAAAGCTTAGATCACCCAACAACCTGATGTTGTCTCAAGAAACCAACAGCAATTCCTTACAATATGCAAAATTCCAGCCTCTGGATCTCTGGGATGAGGGATCCATATATAGATATCTGTAAGGGAGATGAGTCAGCTTGTGATTTGATTAGTGTCTTCCCTCTGATAGTTCTTGCTTCCACTTGGAGATTGATGATCTCTTACTTATCCTTGGTCGAATTCAGAGAGGCAAGTGTCACAGGAGAAGTTTCTGGAAGTTTCCATGCCTCTCCACCACGCGGAATGACATTGCCATTTGTCACTTCTCGCCCATCGCACCCCATAGAAGGGCTTTTGAAATGCAACGCACCCCCATAGTGTATTTAGGTGAGATGCAACACAATTTGCCTATGGAGCAGCTGAAATGATCTTGTTTTGACCATTTCTGAGCAGTTTTTCATGGAGAACTTGTGGGAGAAGCTGGAATCAGTTGACCGTGTTCCTTTAGGGGTTAGAACAACACTTTTAGGGACTTAGGAGCCCTTGGTTTATGGACATTTCATGCTTGGGGTTGTAGTGCCGAAAAATGTCTATAACAACCCTGTTGACGTTTCTACTGAGGTTCGATACGCCGAAAGTGCTGAAAATAGCATGTTATGCCAATTCGACCGATGAATCCCAATGATTCGTCGGATCATGATGACTAAAACTTTGTTGATGGATTCAACCAGGCCATTAGCTTGTGGATAATAAGGAGTTGAGCTATCGTGACGCAAGCCAAGCTGGCCTGTAAGTTCGGTCATCATAACGTTTCGAAAATGATGCCCATGATTAGTGATAATCGCTTGTGGGACACCAAACCTAGAAATTATATGATTGAACATGAAAATCACAGCTGTGTTGCCGTCTGACTCAAATGTAGGCATCGCCTCGGCCCACTTGGTAAAATAATCTACCGCAAGGATGATATATGCATGCTCCCTGGCCGAGTGAGGGTTACATGTAATAAAATCGATACCCCATTTGGCGAAAGGACCAACGGAAATTATAGGGTGGAGAGGAGCAGGTGGAGCGCACATATTTCGATCAAAAATTTGGCAGTTGTGGCATTTTTGGACCGCGTTAATACAATATTTAAAGAAAGACGGCCAGAAGTAGCCAGCGCGCAATATCTTTTGGGCTGTGGCATACCCAGACATATGACCACCACACACTCTAGAGTGGCAGTCATTTAGAACAATTTTAGCTTCCTCGTGATTTAAACAACGTCGAAAAACAAAGTCCGCCCCACGGCGATAAAGAGTATCTCCAATAATTCTGAATTGTTGGGACTGGAATCGTATTTTCCAACGTTCTGACCTTAAAATTTCTGGCCGAAAGGATTGGGTCTGGAGATAAATGATGATATCCCCATACCATGGATCTAAAGTGCTGATTAGAAACAAGGATTTGTCCGCAATGGGCTCCTCCGCCACAGTTTCTGTGTCAGCACGCGGGAAGTCACACATTAACTCCGCAAAAACTAAAGATTTCTTAGACTTAGATTTTTCAAATTCCAAGTCGAACTCCTGCAGGATCACAATCCATTTGGGGTACTTTTCCCCTAGCAATTGCTTGGTCAAAATGTAGATCATAGGGTTGCAATCATACATTACTGTAGTTTTACTTAGTAAAATGTAGTGACGAAAACGTTGGACAACTTCAACAGCTGCCAATGCCAATTTCTCCACATGTGAGTATTTTAGCTCAGTTGGATTTAAAGTTCGACTAAGGTAATATATCACATGTTCAGTACCGATTTCCTATTCCTGAACTAATACCATTCCAATGGTGGAATGGGAGGCGGCGAGATACAAGAAGTAGTCCTGGTTGTAGTTGGGAGGATACAATAACGGTGCATGGGTCAATGCATGTTTTAGTGCATCAAAAGATTTATGAGCTATCTCATCCCAATAGAATGGAGTATTCTGTCTCAACAATCGGGTAAAACCCTTTGTACCCTTGGCATAGTTAGGAATGAATCGTCGTAAAAAGTTTGCTTTCCCTTGCAAACTTTGGAGTTGGCGAAGACTCGAAGGAGGAGGCAATTTGACAATAACTTCAACCTTCGAGGGATCGACGCGAATGCTGGCTTTCGAAACAACAAATCCCAGCAACCGACCCGTTTCTATACAGGAAACACACTTGTGTGGATTCAACCTAATCCGATAATGCCTGCACCTCATAAAGATTGCTCGTAAATGGATGAGATGATCAGCTCGATGTAATGAATGAGTAGGCAAATCATCGAGATAGGGTTGCACAATGTGCTTGATGTCATGAAACGCATAAGACATGGCCCTTTGAAAAGTTGCCCTAGCATTCTTGAGCCCAAAAGGTAATTTGCAATAAGCAAATGTCCCCCATGGACAAATGAAATTCGTTTTTGGTTGATCGGCAGGTAGAATATTTATTTGATTGTATCTGGAAAAACCATCCATAAAGGAGAATATTTCGCTACCAGCACAATCAGCAATTATTTGATCGATATTGGGAGTTGGGTAATTGTCCTTTGGACAGGCTCGATTAATGTCCCTATAATCGATATGTTACACAAAAATATCGTCACCATGATTATTTGCAGTCAGTATGGGTCTATCATCACTTGTACTGTCCTCCTAAGCAAGTCTCAGACCTCAGCTCTTCAAGTCAAGCTTTGAAAATGGGAGAAAGACATTGAAAATCAGTGAAACTCTAGTTCTGCACTTTCTCTCACTGTCACCTGTGGTCTTGCACCTTTTGTTTACAAAAACTGCGGACCTGCCCGCTCTGTCCCTAACGGTGTGGGTGCGGACCCCTGTGAAAGTCAAAAGGCACAAGTTTTATCTTAAAAAACTCACTTTGGGTTAATTATAGAGGATTCTAGAAGGAATTTTGACGTGGATTTTTCGCTCTGAGGTGGTTCATGCATCCCAAAAGAGAAGGAGCTAATCCCTTGATGAGAGGAGCTATCCCTTTGAAGGAGGGTTTTATCCCTTTGAAGGAGGACCTAGTAACCTCCCTCCGTTGCACTATAAATTCAGGCATTGGGCTGCTTGCTGGAGAGGTTGGAAGCTGAACATTTTTGAGGGTAAATGCTGGTGAAATCAAGACTTCCTAGTTGAGCTTAAGAGGAGAGATCACGTACCTTTTTGGCTTCATTGGGGAGTGAGTGAAACTTGTCAAAGTAGAGGAGACTTCTTGCTGGACCCTGGGAGGAGCTTGTACAACGTCAAGGCACAGGTTGTAAAGTTCTTCTTCTTTTGAATTAATACAATCAAACTCATTTTTCTTAACAAGTATATCATGTTATTTGTTTCATGGACTCCTTGACTTTCATGTTAAATATGTTTTATGATATTGGCTTTTCAGGTGCTATTTAATTTGTTTGCCTTGTTTGTGTTTGCAGATTCGTGACAAAGGAGCTCATTTGGATCGAAGGAGCGAGGACATCCACAAACTTGCGTTGGACCTAAGGTAGGCCCTAAAAACACTTGTTTGCCATTGTTTATAAAAGCATATTTAGAGAAAGATAGTGTCTGGTTGGTTTGCTTGTCATTAGGTCTTCTTTAGATTCTAGGAAGGTCTATCGTGTCCGCAAGATCGACTTATTCCGTGTGACAAAATGGCGACCATACTGGGGACTTGATTGTTTTCCTTGTTTTTACTTTGACCTGAGAAAATGTGTTTTTGTTTCTGTTTTTGGCTTTTTGTGTGTAAAATTGGGTAGAGTTTGTAGATCCAGGGTTATTTTTTGTTTTTCATAGCTTTGGGAGAGTACCGCACCCTAACCCTTTGACACAGTGCATACCTATCTGCACCTTTGCTTTTAGCACAGAGTGGGACCGCACCCGTGTCAACTGTGGGCCTGCGGAACCTGTCAAAATTTTGAAAAACCTAAAGATTTCCTCTGTTAGTCAGCTTAGTTTTTGTTTAGAAATTGTTATCCACTGCCCAGACCTACATATAACTTGTCAGAAGCTTTCCTTAGGTTGATTTCATTAGTGTTAGGGTTTTAGGTGAAATTCCTAGGAGTTTTGCTTGTTGGGCTTGTTTTTCATTTTGGTTGTGTAGTGGCTCTGAGCTTAGAAGTTGTAGGGACTTCAGATCACCTTAGTGTCTACCAGCCTTCTTATGAGTCTGACCAGTTATGAAATCTCCCCTTGTTGAGGAATCCTCTTTGAGTTTTTCTCTTTACAAAACTTCGAAAAGCTTGTGTTTAAAAGTTTGGATTTTCATTTTCAAAAAGAAAACAAAATTGGTTGTTCTTGACTTATTTGTGATTCTGCATAAATTGGTCCTTAGCTTACATCTAGCTAAGTAAAACATCCTTAAAAAAGACATCTAGTAGGCTTTGACTTCAAATAGGTTTTTATAATTTATAGATCTCAAAGTTAGTCATTTCCATAGTTTTGAGTATTTTATAAAAAATATAAAAAATCTATTTTGAAAAAAAAGTTTGTTTTGTAGTGGTTGAGTGCTTTGAAACGAAAAAGGGAAATTTTTGTGAAATAACTAGTTGTCTCATTTTGAGTGCATTGGAAAGGACAAAAGCTCTTCTTTTAATTTGTTTCTTAAGAAGGATTTGTGTTTACAAAGTATTTGCATTCTCAAACTATTTCTTAGTTTAGAAGTTCATTGAAGAGAAAAATATTGTTTAAATCATCTTAGGTGCATTTTTAGTGATTTTGAGTCGAGTCTTCACACCACGAGTTTCATCTCCGCACTTTTTGACTTAAACAAAAACCAATAAAAAATAATGCTTAAAGTAAAATTCATCTAGTAACATTTTCATTTCTAGGGATCTGATACACCAACTTAGCTTAGGCTAGTGTCTTGGAGTAGGAGAGTAATTAACTCTCCAAGACAGTAAAAACAAACAAGTAGCTGTATCTTGTGGTAGGGAAGAAATCCAATTGTTGCATTTATGCTCTGGGAAAGTTCCTCTTAAAGGAGAAGCACGAGATCGTGTCCGAATTAGTGTGGGAATCAATCCTTCCTCATTGGGAACGACGCCAGATATTCACGTAATAAAAACGGTAAACCTCAGATTAACCATTGTCGAGGGGCCTGGGGTCACTTGTTGGTAAACCTTGGATTATGTCAAGGAGCCTTCAAGGGGATTGAGCTTGCTACTCTGCCCTTGCGTGCGTATCGGATCGTAGACTGTTACCCCAGGTGTATTTGTTTCAGTTGGTAACCTTAGTGGCCATATTCTTTAGGATTCTTCCTAAGGTGACAGTGGTGGGAAGATCCCACTGTACCTGGAGCAGACGTCGGCTAGACTCACTTGGATTTTCTGGGGGGTTCTCTTCACTTGAGACGGTTAAGTGGAGAAACTTGTGCCATTCTATTCATTAAGCAGGTTGCCGGGGTAAATGTTCCAACTGCCATTTCTGTATTGAACTCTGCGACGTTGGATTTCATCACCAACTAGTGCTTTCAGTATGGAAAGTTACTGTTTGTGTGTGTTTGATCTCCTAGATTCTTTAGGCGTGTGATTCAAATTTGTTTGGTTCTTTAGAGGCTTTAGGTGGTTTTCATTGAGATTTTACTTTATTTGCGTGTGAAGTAGTTAAAAGTTTTTAACTGTGGCTGAATTACCGAGGCAGTCCCGTAGACTTCAGGGCCAACCTCCTGAGTTTGTAAACGTGGCTGAGTTATTGAGGAAGTCCCATAGACTTCGGGGCCAACCTCCTGAGGAAGTATCGAGCCAGCTTGAAGGCTTGAAAGTCCTCGTAACTCCTAGAGACAGTAGAGTTGGGTCACCTGAAGAAGGAGAATCTTCTTTGATAGTACATCCTGATTTTCAAACGTTAGCGGCAGATTATAATCCACAGTCAGTGTCTGTTTCCGAAGTTACTGGTAGCTTTTCATCTACTAGTGATATAGGTGAGGAACCCGAAATATCCGAGCCTGAAAGTGAATTTGCTGCTACTTCGACATCGGGGTTTGTTTCTCCAACTTCTAGTGGTCTTGGTTGACCTAGGGTAGAAAGAGTAATCACCCAATATCTTCCTTCTGGACTTATTGCTATTGAAGAACTTGCTAGTCCCGAAGAAGAAGTAGGCATCCCTATTCCTGAAAATCAAATTGTTATTGAATTAAGGGAGCATGAATCAATTTTTTACAGTCCACCTAGGAGCAGTACTTGGTATCTTTCTTTGACTAATTTCTTAGAAAACCCAGGGTTAAGTTTTTCACCACCTCGCGCTCCTTATCACCCAACACCTAAAGGTTATTATCCTTCGTTAAATATGTCGAATCAGTCGTCCATGTTTACTCAATCGCCCGAATCCTTTTTGTATGGCGGTCCTTCTGTTCCCTCTGGGTATCAGTCCCTTTCTGGTACTTTTTCGGGAGCATCTCCTCAACCCATTGAGCAAGGGTTATTAACTGGAAGCAATGGTACTAAGCAGTTGAGCGTAGATGACATTCTCATGATGTCAGGTTGTATTCCCAATCCTCAACCTCAAGGTGGCCAGTTACCGCCTGGGGGGCAGCCTCAAATCTCGCCTAGGGGGCAACCTCAAGGTACACAATTTGTATCTGGGGGGCAACCTCAAGGACGGTACATACCTACGGGACAGTACGTTCCTCAAGGTCAACCCCAGACTCAATATGTACCCCAAAGTCAACCCCAGTATCAATTTATACCTCAAGGTCAACCCCAGTATCAGTACGGGCCTCAAGGGTACCAACCCCAAGGTCAGTACTCGAACCAAGGTTTCTAACCACACTCTGGTCAAGCGTATATGCAAGGAACGGGAAATGTACCTTTAAATTATCAATCCTACCCTCAACCCGGTTATGGTCCTCAATATTCTCAACTTGTTATGGGTCAGTACCTCGGAATGAATATAGTGTGGGATCCATCACAAACTCAACAGGTGTTGTAGCCAAATGTACAGTTTTCATCTCAAACTGGACAACCCTTAGTTTCTGGTACACCCCAGCAACCAGTCCAATCTAACATTCAAACTTCTGTACCTTCGGTAGTTTCTCAGCCTGGGCCTAGTGCGCCTTGTACTCCACCCCAAACGACAGCTACAACTGCCGCAGCATCTGTTCAATCTACCCCACCTACTTCTGGAGTATCGACAGCTCTGGTTTCTATTGTTCCTCTATCTACTCCTCAGACATCTTTACCACCATCTGTATCCACGATTCAAACTTCAGTTCAGATGCCTGTAGGACAACATGGTTCAAGTACGGTTGTCACAAGTCAACCACAATTTACTATCAACCGTACCAGGGACAGTACCAATTCTGTCCTGTTGTGCAACAGCCAGTCTATCAGTATCAACCGTACCCTGGGTACACTTATCAACAACCTCAACAACCCCAGTACGATCCGGTTAATCCTGGTTTTTTGGGAGGATACAATATCCCAAACGCAATTCCTATTCCTAGTTATCCTGGATATCCCCCTCCTGGGGCTGGTCTCATGACCCAGAGTTTTAGGGATCCTAATCGGCAGTTACCGTTTATCGAAACTTTGGACTTGCCTGAATTGTCGCGCCTAACGAACGATCCAATTAATTATCTTCCGTTTTGGCCGCCAATGCCGAATAAGTTGCCCAGTGACATTCCTAAGTTCGAAGGTAAATCAGGAGAGGACCCGTCGAACCATGTGATGACTTACCACCTCTGGTGTGCATCTAACTCCATTTCAGATGATTCAATCCATCTTAGACTTTTCCAGCGCACTCTAATTGGTCTCGCGGCCAAGTGGTACATTGAGTTACCGCGAGGCACTTTTTATAATTTTAGTCACTTAGCTACCTCGTTTTTAACTCATTTTCAGTTGCCAGTCCAATATGACAATGGCACGGAATTGTTAACTTCGTTAAAACAATCGACATCCACTTACATTTCAGATCATATTCATGAGTGGAGACGTCGACGACGTTTAGTGAAGGTGTTTATTCCGGATCAAATCTTGGCCGAGTGGTTTGTAAAATCTTTGTTGCCAAAGATCACTTAAGATGTAGCTAAAGCCAGAGTTGTTACTGAAGAGCAAGTAATTTCTCAAGCACAGTACCTTGACTTGGTCTATACTCAGTCAGGTACGTTACACGAGAAAATCCCCGATCTTCCCAAGCAAAATCAAATCGCTGCAGCTCCTTCGGGATCTCATGCCGCTGATGGTATGATTGGCACGGTTAACACTAAAAGTGAGAAGAAGTCTTCCAAGAATTCTTCCCCTATCATAACCTTGCCTGATTCCCCAATAGGAGATTCTTCTGCAGAGATTTCCGCCGATATTCACGTTGTAGAATCATCTATAGCCAAATCAAAATCCGGTGGGAAGAAGAAAGGAAAGAAGAAGAATAAAACAGACAAAAATTCAAAGGAGAAACCTGAAAAATCGGAATCCAATGATGAAAAGTGCAAACCTCATTATCCTTGTCTCATTTGTGACAATGAACATTTTACAAGAGACTGTCCTCATCGTGCAGAGGTTGCGAAGATTGTCAAAGGTTCCCAAACTCCTGCTGTTTTGAAGGATCCTTTTCCAGCTCAAGACAGTAAGATGATAGGTTCTTCCTCGAGTGCCAATGAAGAACCCATACTGATGATGTCCCATGTTAGGATTGCGACTCGATCATAAGATTATGGTAGTAAAATTCCTATTGATGGTAAAGAAGAAAAATCTTCTCATTCTAATCCATCAACCTCAGCTCCCAGTTCCGATCCACTACAGATCGAGAAACCTAATCTAGACTTGGTAATCAAACCGCTCGCCAAGGGTATACTTCGAAAGTCATCTTTCAATCCACATGCGAGAGCGGCTCAGAATTATAACATTGTTGAGGATTTACCTGTTTCACCCTTAGCAATGTCGGCTTTGGAAGTGCTGTAATCATGTCCAGCACAACGTAAATTACTTTTTTCGGCTATAGGAGCTGTTGACGTTCAGGACTCAAACCTAATAATTTTCGATCTAGAAAATAGTACACCGCATTTGCCTCATCAAATAGCTTTCCAGATTCCATTGATAGTAAAAAACAGTCCTATTCATCGGACTATAATTGATGAGGGAGCCTCAACGTGTATTATGTCGATACAGTGTTGGAGATCGCTTGGTTCTCCTTTGCTAAATCAATCCTCGACGATTCTAAAGGCCTTCGATGTCTGTGAGTTTCATCCTTTTGGCATTCTACAGGATTTGCCTATAGGGGTTGAAGGAAAAATCATTAGTCTAGATGTGGAGGTGGTTGATGCCCCTCTAGATTACAACCTTCTCTTGGGTCGAAGTTGGTCTTACGCTATGACAATGATCGTTTCATCGGCATTTCGGGTTATAAAGTTTCCATATAATGGAAAGATCGTAACCATAGACCAGCTGGCTTACTTTTCATCCGACCCAACCTCTTCTGAGAGTATTCAACATGTCGGTAAAATGACTATCCCATATAAGGATGTTGGAGTAGGACTAGTTAAAGATGTGGGTTTACTGGGAACTTTTTCTTTTCCTCCGATCAACGCATCGTCTTCATTTGCAACCATTCATATGATTACATCACACACCATTGTTTATGATGATCCTTGGATCATTCCTTCTGAATCTGAGATAGACTAATTTGGTGATGTCATGCCTTTGAGTCCATATGAAATTGTGTATGAGGCCGTGCAATCGTTTACCGGCCCATCTTCAACCGAAATTGACTTCATGAATGTGGTCCGTGTGGAATCACTTTTCACATCAAGCTCATATTTAATCACGTTTTCTGAACTTGTTCACTCTGATGAGAAAATTCGTGAAATCCTATGTGTAGATGATTTACCATGGGAAGATCTCCATCACAGATCTTCGTTTTTACCCGAGGATGATCGTTTTGAAAATGATTTCTCATCAATTTTTACAACTGAATATGTCAAGGAACCTCAGAATCCAATGAAACATCCTGATTCAGAGTTAAATTTGGGAAACATCTCTCAAACTATTCCTATTGACATTTCAGTTAAGCCCGGAATTGTTGAGAACATTCATATAGGTGCCTCATGTACAGATGATGAAATTCAACTATATAAGGCACTATTTCAAGAATTTCGCGACGTGTTTTCCTGGTCCTATGAGGAAATGCCAGGAATTGATCCCGCGATTGTTGTTCATGAGATCAAGACTTACCCGGACGCTAAACAAGTCCGGCAACATTTGCGTCAAATTCACCCACGAAAAGCTGCTGCAATTAAAGCAGAAGTTGAAAAATTACTCAAAGCAGGTTTCATTTATCCGATCCCGTTAACGGATTGGGTATCGAATATTTTTCCGGTTAACAAAAAGCAAGGAACAATAAGAATATGCATCGATTATAGGGACATTAATCGAGCTTGTCCAAAGGACAATTACCCAACTCCCTATAGCGATCAAATCATTGATGATTGTGCCGACAGCGAAATATTCTCCTTCATGGACGGTTTTTCCGGATACAATCAAATCAATATTCTACCTACCGATCAACCAAAAATGGCTTTCATTTGTCCATGGGGGACATTTTCTTATTGCAAGTTACCTTTTGGGTTCAAGAATGCCGGAGCAACTTTTCAAAGGGCCATGTCTTATGCGTTTCATGACATCAAGCACATTGTGCAACTGTATCTCGATGACTTGCCTGCTCATTCATTACATCGAGCTGATCACCTCGTCCATTTACGAGCAATCCTCATGAGGTGTAGGCATTATCGGATTCGGTTGAACCCACACAAATGTGTTTTCTGTATAGAAACGGGTCGATTGCTGGGATTTGTAGTTTCGAAAGCCGGCATTGTTGTCAATCCCTCGAAGGTCGAAGCTATCATCAAATTGCCTCCTCCTTCGAGTCTTCGCCAACTCCAAAGTTTGCAGGGGAAAGAAAACTTTTTACGACGATTCATTTCTAACTACGCCGAGGTTAAAAAGGGTTTTACCCGGTTGTTGAAATAGAATACTCCATTCTATGGGGATGAGATAGCTCAGAAATCTTTTGATGCACTTAAACACGCGTTGACCCATGCACCGTTATTGCATCCTCCCAACTACAACCAAGATTACTTCTTGTATCTCGCCGCCTCTCATTCCACCATTGGAATGGTCTTAGTTCAGGAAGATGAATTCAGAACTGAACATGTGATATATTACCTTAGTCGAACTTTAAATCCAACTGAGCTAAAATACTCACATGTGGAGAAATTGGCATTGGTAGCCGTTCAAGCTGTCCAACGTTTTCATCACTACATTTTACTACGTAAAACTACAGTAATTTCTGATTTCAACCCTATGATCTACATTTTGACTAAGTAATTGCTAGGGGGAAAATACTCTAAATGGATTGTTATCCTACAGGAGTTCGACTTGGAATTTGAGAAATCCAAGTTTAAGAAATCTTTAGTTTTTGCGGAGTTAATGTGTGACTTCTCGCGTGCTGACACAGAAACTGGGCGGAGGAGCCCATTGCGGACGAATCCTTGTTTCTAATCAGCACTTTAGATCCGTGGTATGGGGATATCATCGTTTATCTCCAGACCCAATCCTTTCGGCCAGAATTTTTAAGGTCAGAACGTCGGAAAATACGATTCCAGTCCCAACAATTCAGGATTATTGGAGATACTCTTTATCGTTGTGGGGCGGACTCTGTGTTTCGACGTTGCTTAACTCACGAGGAAGCTGAAAGGGTTCTAAATGACTCTCACTTTGGAGCGTGTGGTGGTCATATGTCTGGGTATGCCACAGCCCAAAAGATATTCCGCGCTGGCTACTTCTGGCCGTCTTTATTTAAAGATTGTATTACGGCGGTCCGAAAATGCCACAACTGCCAAATTTTTGATCGAAAGATGTGCATTTCACCTGCTCCTCTCCACCCTATAATTGCCGTTGGTCCTTTTGCCAAATGGGGTATCGATTTTATTACATGTAACCGTCACTCGGCCGGGGGGCATGTGTATATCATCCTTGTAGTAGATTATTTTACCAAGTGGGCCGAGGCGATGGCTACATTTGAGGCAGATGGCAAGACAGCTGCAATTTTCGTGTTCAATCATATAATTGCTAGGTGTGGTGTCCCACAAGCAATAATCACTGATCATGGGCATCATTTTCGAAATGTTATGATGACCGAACTTACAGGCCAGCTTGGTTTACGTCACGATAGTTCAACCCCTTATTATCCACAAGCGAATGGTCTGGTTGAATCCATCAACAAGGTCTTAGTTATCATGATCCGATGAATCATTGGGATTCATCGGTCGAATTGGCATAACATGTTATTTTCAGCGCTTTGGGTGTACCGAACTTCAGTAAAAACATCAACAGGATTCACTCCTTTCCAACTAGTCTATGGTTTGGAAGCTATGTTACCCATTGAATGCGAAATCCCGTTACTGCAAATGGCCATCGAGTTACTTCCATCCACTTCCAAAGAAGAAAAGCGTTTGTTATACTTGGCTCAATTAGATGAGAATCGACGTGATGTTGCATTGGCGATCGAGACTCATGCAAAACGCATGAAAGCTCAGTATGATCGAAATGTGACCCCTCAAAATTTTTCGGAAGGAGATCTAGTCTTAGTTTACGATCAAGCTAATGATAAATTAGGCGCTGGAAAATTAGTTCTTCTTTGGCATGGTCCCTATGTTGTCAAGCGAAAGCTAGAAAAAGGGGCCTATGAATTGGTAGACTTTAACGGGGACTCTTTGGGTAAACCCAGAAATGGTCTTTACTTGAAGAGGTATTATGCTTAAAGAATGGGTATGGAGATTTTTAGTTAGGATAGTTTTTCTTTCTAGCTGGTGTGTTTTAGTTTAAACAGTGTGCTTAGCTTAGAGAGTGTTTTTTCGTCATTATTCCTGCTTATCTTGGTTTTACTCTTGATATTGCAGATGTTGATGCCTCTCCAAACATACATTGGTTTCGCTGATGGTGCTTGTCGTAATACACAGAACATTTCTTCCGCAGCATGGGTTATCTATTCGCCCTCTGATGAGTTAGTATCTATGCATGGGGTAAGCCTAGATCAAACAACAAACAACATTGCCGAGTATAGTGCAGTGATTGAGTTATTATCTGAATCTATTTCATTTGGGATTCAGAGTTTGATAGTGAGGTTAGATTCTGAACTCATTGTATTACAGCTTAATAGAGTGTATGCCATTAGAAATCTAGTGTTATTAAGATTATTTTTGAGAGTGCATCTCTTGGAACGTGAATTTGATTATATTGAATATCAGCATATTCCAAGATCTTTAAATACATTAGCAGATGCAATTGCTTCTCGAATGTTAAATAGACATTTGCAATAATCATACATGTAAATTTAAAACCATTCCATAACATGATTTACAAGATAAGCCGGTAATAGTGATATATATATAGGAGTGTTTCAAAAAATACATTGTCCTTGATCATAGGTTGAAAAACACCTTATGATCGGAAAAAATGATAAGTACAAAAAACAAAAATGTCACATGTGCCCACAATAGGCGATCATCCTATCACTGGTGATGATCTCTATAAGAAACCACTACATGGGCCACCTTGCAAAGGAACCTCCTAAAAGGTCCCGGGACCCCAATCACATAGCGCTGAAGTCGACGAGGAATGTCAACTATAGTGGTCTCCGGAATATCTCCTGTCAAGCGCTCGAGATGACCCTCCAACTCGGCCAAAACCTCTACTGATTCGTCCTGTGGGACTGGCGCAGGTGCAACTGGTTGTTTCCTCTCGTAAGGCCGGAGAGCGGCTGGTCGCTGTGGACCCACATCTGCATTTGAAATTTTTACTATCAGTTTTTAGATGATGGAAAAAATAATAAAAAAATTACAAATAGGAAAATGTCGAAAATGATTTTACCTGAGTCATCCCACTGCTCTCCTGGTGGAAGAACCATGTCTGGGTCACCACGAAAATTTATCCCGGCGTAAGTGAAGTCCTGAATAGAAAAGACCTGGTTTTCCAGCCATTGGAAATACTCAGGTTTGAATCGAGCAACCTCTGTCCTCTCTTCCGGGTGACGGGCCATAACTGCGACCCATCGCATCAGTTTGGGCTCTCGAGGAAGCCCAGCTCCAACAGTAAGGTGCTTCGGGATCAACATAGGAACCCTCTCCAGGCCAAAACTCACAACCAAAGCCCCATAACCAAAGGTCTTTAGTTTTCCGTTTTTGGCCCTAGTCAGTTGGCCTTTCAAATTGGCCAACACGGCATCGCACCAGTTGAAGATGGTGCCTCGGAAGCAATCAACTGCCATACGCATCTGGGATCTGGTGGCAATATGTAATGCAGCAGCCCCGCAAAGTCTGGTGACAGTAAATGCAATCACCATGAGTTCAGGACGGGATATCGTCTTTATGTCTATCCCTTTGTCTCTAGCCTAGCTGTTGCAGTACTCTAGCCTGAGGCTATCGACAGACTGGCCACATGGCCTAGCCCCAAACAGAGTCAAGTCTTTGCCTCTCTTAGGCAAACCAGTCAAGAAATATATGTCCGCCAGCTCGATTTCGAGCTGGTGGCCACCAATGAAGAAGCACTGGTGTTGTATGCTCCATTTGTCAACCAACCACTGTAAGAAATCCACCTGAGCCCTCATGCCAGGAATGGCCCAGAATTTGTATAAGCCGCATGCCCTCAAAGCATCAAGTGAAGGCTGATGATTCCATGCGGCAGCATCCACGTCCTCATGCTCTCGTTCACACCAATCTAGCATGATGTAGTCTCTACATCAAGTATAAGGATAAATTAAATTGCTAGAAATTATTTTGATTGGCCCATTTTTGAGAATTTTTGGGTTAAAAACCCTTGCGACGGGGACCGCACCCTCCGGGTTCGACACAATGCGTGGGACCGCACTTTGTCTACATGGAAGGTGTGGACCCTGAGCTTTTTCCCAATGGAGAAAAAGTCGGGGTCCGCAGGCCAGCAGTGGTAAACCTGCGGGCACCCGCGCGCGGGTTTTAAGCCTAAAAACCGTCCCAAAAATGAAATAAATGACTAAAACAAAAATTGAAACGGTTAAAAATGAAGAGTAGGATGATGTGGATTACCTGGAGAAGACGACGTTAGATTCCGATGGTTGGATTTTCCGTAATCTTCACGGGAAGTTTTCTGAGCAAAAGCACTATTTTCTCACCCAAAACTCGAACGGTAAAATGAATTGACGAAGGCCCTTTTTATAAGTTTTTTGAGTAAATAAATTGCAAATTTTTTTATGTTTCACTTTGGAAAGGTATTTTTGTGACATTTTTATCCATTTCAAATAGGTATGAGTAATGTTTGTGTTTTTGTGCAGGATAAAGGATTATTTAGGCAAAATCTATCATTTTCGACGAAAAAAATTTAGAGTCACCTTTAAGCTCTTTTTTGACTCCTAAAACATGAAAAGATCGCCGAGGTTTTCTTTTAAACTCGTTAAAACGGAATTAAAAGACGGTCCACTTACAGCTCTTTTCCGATCGTAAAAACATGAAAATATTGCAGGATTTTTGTCGTTTCAAATTCGATATTGGTTATGAAACGACGTGTCATTGATCGCTTTTTTACCTTTTCGGATCAAGGGCACTAATGACGAAAAGTAATCCTTGGTCGTAAAAGATCAAGCGGTTATCTCAAGTATTATTTTATACTTTTTCGGGCTTGGGAGACACAAACTTACGAAAAAGGTCAACCGTGGAGTTTTCTTAAGTTTTTTTAGACTCTCTAAAATTGAAAACGTCGAGTTTCTCCTATACTGGACTCGTTAAAATTTCACAGTAAAGGACCTGTTCAATTACAAATAGGAACAAACACTCCTTCTTAGGGTTCGAATTTAAACTAAGTTGGACTTATCCGAAGGATGAGCTTATAATCAAGCAAATGTTATCTTCCTCAAGCTTGTCAAAAATAAAGAGGTACTTGCCAGAAATGGTGGGGGAAAAGAGAGAAAAATGAGCCTGTTTGTCATACTTTGTAACCACTCTTGAACATGACACTTTTATTCACCTGGGTTGGGAAATCCTTTGCCTAACAGTTGAACAAACCACATTGAAATTCTTCAGCCGGTTTCTGGGTATTAACTTTGGGTCAATTGTCACCAAACCATCTGTTGTGTCGTTATGTGCTTAAGAGGTCACTGCCAATAAGCCATTCATCTGCAAAATATCTGTCATCCATCTTGACCATCCCTGAGTCAGTCCTTGCAACTAAATTTCTTCAACTTGACCTATGATTTCATGTTGTGGGCTTGCCTGCGATGGATCGCTTTCTATCGACATCAGCTCATTATCTAGAAAGATGATCTAGAAATCGTCAGTACCTTGAGATCTGCATGCCTCAATGACAGGTTTCTCGCCTTTGACGACAGGTTGCATCATTGACCTTCGATCAAAGGATTCTGTGACATGTTCGACATCAACACATTTATTCCCATCTCATGGATTGTACTGGGTACTGTGAGAGCCATTGACATCACTAGTGGTTTCTCTCACACTTGTTAATAGTTTACATCATTGACTGGTAATCAAGTGGTTTCTACCATGTTCAACATCAACACATTCATTCGCATGGATAGAATCATACTGTTTCGGGAAAGTAGAAATGAAGACCCTGGATCTAGTTTCCACAATCTAGGCTGCGAGGAATTTTGTATTCATTATATAATGGACTATTCATAAACAGATGGCTGCATTCATACTCAGTTTTGATCTGAGTATGGGAATGCCTACCTCAGCGATGATATGATCTCATATATATATCTGGCATTGAATGTTTTTACAGGTTCCAACCGGGCTCTCCACAAGATGATCCTCGAAATGATAAAGTACTTCACTCTTCTTAAATGATCAATGAAATCCTCATCTACTACAGACTTCGCACTTTAGGGGGCAATCTGTTACACAAAAATATCGTCACCATGATTATTTGCAATCAATATGGGTCTATCATCACTTGTACTGTCCTCCTAAGCAAGTCTCAGACCTCAGCTCTTCAAGTCAAGCTTTGAAAATGGGAGAAAGACATTGAAAATCAATGAAACTCTGGTTCCGCACTTTCTCTCACTGTCACCCGCGGTCCCGCACCTTCTGTTTACAAAAACTGCGGACCTGCCCTCTCTGTCCCTAACGGTGTGGGTGCGGACCCCTGTGAAAGTCAAAAGGCGCAAGTTTTATCTTAAAAAACTCACTTTGGGTTAATTCTAGAGGATTCTAGAAGGAATTTTGACGTGAATTGTTCGCTCTGAGGTGGTTCATGCATCCCAAAAGAGAAGGAGCTAATCCCTTGATGAGAGGAGCTATCCCTTTGAAGGAGGGCTTTATCCCTTTGAAGGAGGACCTAGTAACCTCCCTCCATTGCACTATAAATTCAGGCATTGGGCTGGTTGCTGGAGAGGTTAGAAGCTAAACATTTTTGAGGGTAAATGCTGGTGAAATAAAGACTTCCTAGTTGAGCTTAAGAGGAGAGATCACATACCTTTTTGGCTTCATTGGGGAGTGAGTGAAACTTGTCAAAGTAGAGGAGACTTCTTGCTGGACCCTGGGAGGAGCTTGTACAACGTCAAGGCACAGGTTGTAAAGTTATTCTTCTTTTGAATTAATACAATCAAACTCATTTTTCTCAACAAGTATCTAATGTTATTTGTTTCATGGACTCCTTGACTTTCATGTTAAATATGTTTATATGATATTGGCTTTTTAGGTGCTATTTAATTTGTTTGCCTTGTTTGTGTTTGTAGATTCGCGACAAAGGAACTCATTTGGATCGAAGGAGCGAGGGCATCCACAAACTTGTGTTGGACCTTAGGTAGGCCCTAAAAACACTTGTTTGCCATTGTTTATAAAAGCATATTTAGAGAAAGATAGTGTTTGGTTGGTTTGCTTGTCATTAGGTCTTCTTTAGATTCTAGGAAGGTCTATCTTGTCCGCAAGATCGACTTATTCCGTGTGACACGATACATATTCTTATTGTCCCTTGCTTTTTGTTAACAGGAACAATATTCGATACCCAATCCATTAACAGAATCAGATAAATGAAACCTGCTTTGAGTAATTTTTCAACTTCTGCTTTAATGGCAGCAACTTTTCTCGGGTGAATCTGACGCAAACGTTGCCAGACAGGTTTAGCGTCCGGGTAAGTTTTGATTTCATGAACAACAATTGTGGGGTCAATTCCTGGCATTTCCTCATATGACGAGGCAAACACGTTGCTGAATTCTTGAAATAGTGCCTTATATATTTGAATTTCATCTTCTGTACACGAGGCACCTGTATGAATGTTTTCAACAATTCCAGGCTTAACCGAAATGTCAAAACGATCATTCTCAGGTAAGAACGAAGATCTGTGATGGAGATATTCCCATGGTAAATCATCGACACATAGGATTTCACGAACTTGATCATCAGAGTGAACAAGTTTGGAAAACGTTGTTGAATCCGAGTTTGATGTGAAAAGTGATTCCTCATGGACCACATTAATTAAGTCATTTTTGGTTGAAGATGGGTCGGAAAACGATTGCACGGCCTGATACGCAATTTCATATGGACTCAAAGGCATAACATCACCAAATGAGTCTATCTTAGATTCAGAAGGTACGATCCAAGGATCGTCATAAACAATGGTGTCTGACGAAATCATATGAATGGTTGCAAAAGAAGACGATGAGTTGATCGGAGGAAAGGGAAAAGTTCCCAGTAAACCGACATCTTTAACTAGTCCTACTCCAACATTCTTATACGGAATAGTCATTTTACCGACATGCTAAATGCTTTCAGAAGAGGCTGGGTCAGATGAAAAGTAAGACAACTATTCTATTGTTACGATCTTTCCATTATGAGGAAACTTTATAACCCGAAAGACTGATGAAACGACAGCTGTAAGAACGTAAGACCAACTACGACCCAAGAGAAGGTTGTAATCTAGAGAGGCATCAACCACCTCCACATCTAGATTAACAGTTTTTCCTTCAACCCCTATAGGTAAATCCCGTAGAATTCCAAAAGGATGAAACCCACGGCCATCAAAGGCTTTTAGAATCGTCGGGGATTGATTTAGTGAGGGAGAACCAAGCGATCTCCAACACTGTATCGACATAATACACGTTGAGGCTCCCTCATCAATCACAGTCCTATGAATAGGTCCGTTTTTGACTATCACTAGGATGTGGGAATCCATTTGATGAGGTAAGCGCGGTGTACTATTTTCTAGATCGAAAATTATAAGGTTCGAGTCTTGAACATCAACAGCTCCTATAGCCGACAAAAGTAATTTACGCTGTGCTGGACATGATTGCAGCACTTCCAAAGCCAACATTGCTAAAGGTGAAACAGCTAAATCTTCAACAATGTTATAGTTCTGAGCCGCTCTCGCATGTGGATTGAAAGCTGAATTTCGAAGTATACCCTTGGTGGGTGGTTTGACCACTAAGTCTGGATTAGGTTTCTCGACCTGTAGTGGATCGGAACCGGGAGCTGAGGTTGATGGGTTAGAATGAGAAGATTCTGCTTCTTTACCATCAACAGGACTTTTACTACCATAATCATGTGATCGAGTCGCAATCTTGACATGGGACATCATCAGTATGGGTTCTTCATGGGCATTTGAGGAAGAACCTATCATCTTACTGTCTTGACTTGGAAAAGGATCCTTCAAAACAGCAGGCATTTGGGAACCTTTGACAATCTTCCCAACCTCTGCATGATGAGGGCAGTCTCTTGTAAAATTCTCTTAATCACAAATGAGACAAGGATAACGAGGTTTGCGTTTCTCATCATTTGATTCCGCTTTTTCTGGTTTCTCTTTCGAATTTTTATCTGTTTTATTTTTCTTCTTCCCTTTCTTCTTACCACCAGATTTTGATTTGGCTGTAGATGACTCTACAACATGAATATCGGCGAAATCTCCGCGGAAGAATCTCCTGTCTGGGAATCTAGCAAGGTTATGATAGGAGAAGGATTCTTGGAAGACTTCTTCTTACTTTTGGTATTAACCGTACCAATCATACCGTCAGCAGCATGAGACCCTGAAGGAGCTGCAACGATTTGATTTTGCTTAGGAAGATCGGGGATTTTATCATGTAATGTACATGACTGAGTATAAACTAAGTCAAGGTACTGTGCTTGAGCAATTACTTGCTCCTCAGTAACGACTTTGGCCTTAGCTACATCCTCAGTGATCTTTGGCACTAAATATTTTACAAACCATACAGCTAAGATCTGGTCTGGAATAAAAACCTTCACTAAACGCCGTCGATGTCTCCATTCATGAATGTGATCTGAAATGTAAGTGGACGTCGACTGCTTTAATGAAGTTAGTAATTCGTGCCATTGTCATATCTGACTGGCAATTGAAAATGAGTTAAAAACGAGGTAGCTAACTGACTAAAGTTATAAAAAGTGGCTAGCGGTAACTCAATGTACCACTTGGCCGCAAGACCAATTAGAGTGCGCTGGAAAAGTCTTAGACAGATTGAATCATCTGAAATGGAATTAGACGCACACCAGAGGTGATAAGTCATCACATGGGTTGATGGATCCTCTCCTGATTTGCCTTCAAACTTAGTAATATCACTAGGCAACTTATTCGACATTGGTGGCCAAAACGGAAGATAATTAATGGGATCGTTTGTTAGGCACGACAAGTCAGGCAAGTCCAAAGTTGCGATAAACGGTAACTGACGATTAGGGTCCCTAAAACTTTGGGTGATGAGACTAGCCCCAGAAGGAGGATATCTAGGATAACTAGGAATTGGAATTTTATTTGGGATATTGTATCCTCCCGGAAAACCAGGATTAACTGGACCGTACTGGGGTTGTTGAGGTTGTTGATATGTATACCTAGGGTACAGTTGATATTGATAAACTGGCTGTTGCACAGCAGGACCGAATTGGTACTGTCCCTGGTACGGTTGATAAGTAAATTTTGGTTGACTTGTGACAACCGTACTTGAACCAGGTTGTCCTACAAGCATCTGAACCGAAGTTTGAATTGTGGATCGAGACTGAGGTAAAGATGTCTGAGGAGTTGATACAGGAACAGTAGAAACCGGAGCTGTCGATAATCCAGAAGTAGGTGGGGTAGATTGAACAGATGTTGCAGCGGTTGCAGCAGCCATTTGAGGCGGAGTACACGGCATAATAGACCCAGGCTGAGAAACTACTAAAGGTACAGAAGTTTGAATAGTAGATTGGACAGGTTGCTGGGGTGAACCAGAAACTAAGGGTTGTCTAGTTTGAGATGACAACTGTACATTCGGTTGCAAGACCTGTTGAGTTTGCGATGGATCCCACACTAAGTTCATTCCAGGGTACGGACCCATAACTGGTTGAGAATATTGAGGACCATAACCGGGTTGAGGGTAGGGTTGATAATTCAAAGGTACATTTCCCGTTCCTTGAACATATGATTGACCAGAGGGTGGTTGGAAACCTTGGTCCGAGTACTGACCTTGGGGTTGATACCCTTGAGGCACGCAATGTTACTGGGATTGACCTTGAGGTACATATTGATACTGGGGTTGACCTTGAGGTACATATTGGGTCTGGGGTTGACCTTGAGGAACATACTGTCCCGTAGGTATGTACTGTACTTGAGGTTTCCCCCCAGGCTCAAATTGGGTACCTTGAGGTTTCCCCCAGCGATAAATGAGGATTTTGAGGCTGCCCCCCAGGCAGTAACTGGCCACCTTCAGGTTGAGGATTACAAATAGTACCTGACATCATGAGAATATCTTCTACACTCAACGGCTTAGTACCATTGTTTCCAGTTAATAACCCTTGTTCAATGGGTTGAGGAGATGCTCCCGCAAAAGTACCAGAAAGTGACTGATACCCAGAGGGAACAGAAGGACCGCCGTACAAAAAGGATTCTGGTGATTGAGAAAACATGGACGACTGTATTGACATATTTAATGGAGGATAGTAACCTCTAGGTGTTGGGTGATAAGGAATACGAGGTGGTGAAAAACTTAGCCCCGGGTTTTCCAAAAAAATTGTCAATGATAGATACCAAGCACTGCTCCTAGGTGGACTGTAAAAAATTGATTCACGCTCCCTAAGTTCAATAATAGATTGATTTTCAGGGATAGGGATGCCTAATTCTTCTTCCGGAGTAGCAAGTTCTTCGATAGCTATAAGTCCAGAAGGAAGATTTTGGGTAATTATTCTTTCTACCCTGGGTGAACCAGGACCACTAGAAGTTGGAGAGGTAAACCCCGATGTTGGAGTAGTAGAAAATTTAATTTTAGGTTTGGATATTTCACGTTACTCACCTATATAACTGGTAGATGAAAAGCTACCAGTAATTTCAGAAACAGACACCGATTGTGGATTATAATCTGCTACTAAAGCTTGAAAATCAGGATGTACCACCAAAGAAGACTCTCCTTCTTCAGGTGACCCAAATCTACTGTCTCTAGGAGTTACGAGGGCTCTTAACCCTTCAGGCTGGCTCGGTGAAAACTCAGGAGGTTGGCCTCGAAGTCTACGGGACTTCCTCGGTAATTTAGCCACGATGAAAAATTTTAACTACTTCACACGCAAACAAAGTAAAATCTCAATGAAAACCACCTAAAGCCTCTAAAGAACCAAACGAATTTGAATCACACGCCTAAAGAATCTAGGAGATCAAATCACACACAAACAGTAACTTTCCGTACTGAAAACACTAGTTGGTGATGAAGCTAAATGTCGCAGAGTTCAATACAGAAATGGCGGTTGGAACAGTTACCCCGACAACCTGCTTAATGAATAGACTGGCACAAGTTCCTCCACTAAATCGTCTCGAGTGAAGAGAACCCCCCAAAAAATCCAAGTGAGTCTAGCTGATGTCTGCTCTAGGTACAGTGGGATCTTCCCACCACTGTCACCTTAGGAAGAATCCTATAGAATATGGTCACTAAGGTTACCAACGGAAACAAATATACCTAGGGGAACAGTCTACGATCCGATATGCACGCAAGGGCAGAGTAACAAGCTCAATCCCCTTGAAGGCCCCTTGACATAATCCAAGGTTTACCAACAAGTGACCCTAGGCTCCTCAACAATGGTTAATCCGAGGTTTACCGTTTTTAATACTTGAATATCTGGCGTCATTCCCAATGAGGAAGGATTGATTCCCACACTGGTTCGGACACGATATCGTGCTTCTCCTTTAAGAGGAGCTTTCCCAGGGCATAAATGCAACAATTGGATTTCTCTCCTACTACAAGATACAACTACTTGTTTGTTTTACTGTCTTGGAGAGTTAATTACTCCCTAATCCAAGACACTAGCCTAAGCTATGTTGGTGTATCAGAGCCCTAGAAATAAAAATATTGCTAGATAGATTTTACTTTAAGCGTTATTTTTATTGGTTTTTGTTTAAGTCAAGAGGTGTAGAGATGAAACTCCTGGTGTGAAGACTCGACTCGAAATCACTAAAAAATGAACTTAAGATGATTAAGCAATCTTTTATCTTCAATGAACTTCTAGTTAGGAAAGAGTTTGAGAATGCAAATACTTGTAAACACAAATCTTTCTTAACCAACAAATTAAAAGAAGAGCTTTTTGTCTTTTCACAAAAATTTCCCTTTTCTTTCAAAACACTCAAATACTACAAAAACAAACTTTTTCCAAAAGAGATTTTTTATATTTTTTATAAAACACTCAAAACTATGGAAATGAGTAATCTTGAGATCTATAAAGTATAAAAAACTATTTGAAGTCAAAGCTTACAAGATGTCTTTTTCAAGGATGTTTTACTTAGCTATAAGAAAACTAAGGACTAATTTTTCCAGAATCACAAATCAGTGAAAAAACAACCAATTTGTGTTTTCTTTTCTAAAAATTAAATCCAAACTTTTAACACTAGCCTTTTTGAAGTTTCGTAAAGAGAAAACACAAGGTGGATTTCTCAACGAAGGTAGATTTTGAAAATGGTCAGACTCATAAGAAGAATAGTAAAAACGAAGGTGATCTGAGGCTTCTACAGCTTCTAAGCTCATAGCTACTACAAGACCAAAATGAATACCAAACCCAACAATCAAAACTTCTAGGAATTTCACCTAAAACCCTAACACCAATGGAATTAACCTAAGAAACTTTTCCGACCAGTTATATGCAGGTCTGGGCAGGGGATAATAACATCTAAACAAAAACTAAGCTGACTAACAGAGAAAATCTTAGGTTTTCCAAAATTTTGACAGGGTCCGCAAGCCCACAGTTAACACAAGTGCAGTACCGCTATGTGCTAAAAGCAAAAGTGTGGATAGGTCCGCACTGTATCCCAAGCCGAGGGTGCGGTCCTCTCCCAAAGTTATGAAAAACAAAAAATAATCGTAGATCTACTAAATCTACCCAATTCCACACACAACAAGCCAAAAACAGAAACTAAAACACAGTTTCTTAGGTCAAGGTAAAAACAAGGAAAAAATCAAGTCCCTAGCGGAGTCGCCATTTTGTCACATAGAATGAGTCGATCTTGCGGACAAGATAGACCTTCCTAGAATCTAATGATATTTAGTGACAAGCAAGCCAATCAAAAACCATCTTTCTTTTAATATGCAATTATAAAAAAAGGCAAACAAGTGTTTTAGGCCTACCTTGGGTCCAATGAAAGTTTGTAGAGGCCTTGCTCCTTTCACCCAAATGAGATCCCTTGTTGCGAATCTGCAAACACAAACAAGCAAAAAAATTAAATAGCACCTGAAAATCCAATATCATAAAGCATACTTAACATGATGATCAAGGAATTCATGAAACAAATGACATAAGACAATTTGTTGAGAAAAATGAATCTGATTGTATTAATTCAAATCAAAGAAGAACTTTACAACCTATGCCTTGATGCTGTACAAGCTCCTTCCAGGGTCCAACAAGAAGTCTCCTCTACTTTGACAAGTTTCACTCTCTTCCCAATGAAGCCAAAAAGGTATGTGATCTCTCCTCTCAAGCTTAACTAGGAAGTCTCAATTCCACCAGCATTTACCCTAAAAAATGTTCAGCTTCTAACCTCCCTAGCAATCAGCCCAATGCCTTAATTTATAGTGTAATGGAGGGAAGTTACTAGGTCCTCTTTCAAAGTGATAAAGCCCTCCTTCAAAGGGATAGCTCCTCTCATCAAGGGATTAGCTCATTCTCTTTTGGGATGCATGAACCACCTAAGAGCGACCAATCCACGTCAAAATTCCTTCTATAATCATCTAGAATTAACCCAAAGTGAGTTTTTTAGAATAAACTTGCGCCTTTTTGACTTTCACAGGGGTCCGCACCCACTCCTTTAGGGACAGAGCGGGAAGGTCCGTATTTTTTGTGAACAGGGGGTGCGGGACCATGTTACAGGGAAAAGTGTCTACACAGAACTGCTTATTCCACTAAGGTGTGGTAGCTACCTTAGAAACAAACAAAGTAAAGCTACTTTCATTTTTCCTTTATGAAATATAGATGAGAGAAGAACAAAGGAGACCAACCTTTGTCTTGCGCTTATCTCCTAGTTCGATTCCTCTCTCTTCTGATAGTCCTTCGCTACTTTCTTCCTTGTACGCCCAGCTTCATAGAGTACCTGTAGGATCAGAGTAGCATAACACTATACAAGAACATGGATCTATAATCATAAACAATCTAGGATCAGATGTAAATTGACCATACAAATGCATAAAACATAAATGACACAAGAGTATGGAGGAAAACTTGAATAAATTTTATTGATAATCAAGAAAGAGCCAAGGGAGTTACAACCAGATGTTCTGACCCAACATCATCCTCTCAGCAAGTAAGCCCTTCTTCACCTCATACAAAGCTTAGATCACCCAACACTATGATGTTGTCTCAAGAAACCAACAATAATTCCTTACAAGATGCAAAATTCCAGCCTCTGGATCTCTGGGATGAGGGATCCATATATAGATATCTGTAAGGGAGATGAGTCAGCTTGTGATTTGATTAGTGTCTTCCCTCTGATAGTTCTTGCTTCCACTTGGAGATTGATGATCTCTTACTCATCCTTGGTCGAATTCAGAGAGGCAAGTGTCACAGGAGAAGTTTTTGGAAGATTCCATGCCTCTCCACCTCGCGGATTGACACTGCTATTTGTGACTTCTCGCCCATCGCACCCCATAGAAGGGATTTTTGAAGTGCAACGCACCCACAGAGTGTACTTAGGTGAGATGCAATGCACTTTGCCTATGGAGCAGCTGAAATGATCATGTTTTGACCAGTTCTGAGTAGTTTTTCATGGAGAACTTGTGGGAGAAGTTGTAATCAGTTGACCTTGTTCCTTTAGGGGTTAGAACAAAAATTTTAGGGACTTAGGAGCCCTTTGTTTATGGACATTTTATGCTTGGGGTTGCAGTGCCCAAAAATGTCTATAACAGTTGCCCCCTAAAGCATGAGGTCATTAATCTTTTGATGTCGGGTGAAATGCTTTATTATGAGGATCCGAAGTTCTTTCAAGCTGGGAGGAGACCTGTAATAAGATACAATACAATACATTATCTTCATAATATTTTGGTGATCTAGCTGAGGCAGGCATTCCCATGCTCAGATTTATAAATTCATTTTCATTTACATGGGACAGACAATCATCTGAGTGTAGACTGATGATTCTGGTAGAGCCATCATCCCTTTGATTGGATGATTATATGTGCAGCAATGATGTACATTTGATGTCTTTATTTCCCTGAATATATATCACAGCTCGGATGGATGAAACTAGATCCAGGGTCTTCAAATCTTGTTCGATCTTCACTCGAAGTACAAGTCTATCCATGTGAGAGATGTTCTGGAGTCGAACATGGAAAGACATCGCCTGATTACCAGCCAATGATGTAAGCTGTTAACAGGCGCGAGAGGAATCACCGATAATGATAATGACCCTCAAGGTACTGCAGTACAATTCACGTGGTGTGAATAAAGGACTTGGCGTCGAACACCACGCAAAATCTTTCGGTCGAAGGCCATTGATGTAAACCTGTCGCCAGAAGTGAGAAACTTTCCATTGAGGCATGCAAGCTTCAAAGTACTGAACGGGGTGTTCCTAGATCGACTTCTTGGATAATGAGCTGATGTCGACAAGAAGCGATCCGTCATAGGAGGGTCTTAATGAATCCCACATCAATGATGCGGAATGGAGCAAATGATTTTAATGGAGGTGAAAACAATATGGTGATATAAGGTTCAAGGTGGCAGTCATGAAAGAATGGAGAGTAAATGTATTGCAGCGGGTGAGACACAGGTGAATTCTCTGAATGACTTCTCTTGAACATATCGGCGACACTGACGTGATGGATTGGTAGCATTAACCCCAAATGTGGATGGTGTGATGGGACCATGGTGATGTGACTGGTGAATGAGACAACCCAACCCGACTTGGATGCGGAGTGAAAGTGCCATGTTCAAGAGCGACTTGCTACCAACAAAGTTTCTTCAAGTTTTCTTCCCAATTTTTCCCTAGTCATTGCTGACTAGTACCTCTTTATTTTTGTCAAGCTTGAGGAGGATAACATATGCTTGTTCTATAATTTTCCCTTCGGGTAAACCCATCGCTATGTTTTAACGAGCCTAGCGATAGTGAAACTCGTTCTTGTCTGCTATGGACAAGTTTGTCGCTATTAAGTTTTAACGAGTTTAACGACAAAGATAACTCGGTCCTTTTCAATTTTAGAGAGTCTAAAAAGGGACGTAATGGAAACTCCAAAATTCCTTTTTCGTCATCTATTCCCTTAAGTCCGAAAAAGTATAAAACAATACAGAAGGGATGAATTTTCGATACTTTTAACGAGCCGAACAAAACAAGCGCTCGATCTTCTTGTGTAATAATCCCTCAGGTCCAAAAAGATTAAAATCTAAAGTAGGGATAGCACTTTCGGTCCCTTTAACGAGCTGCAGAGGCCAATGGCTCGGAAATCTTTTCATATTTTACGAGTCAGTTGAAAAGAGCTTAAAGGAGACTCGTCTTTTGAGGAACGAGTGATAAAATTGGGTAGCTGCTGATTCCAGGTAAGGTTTGGAATTTTCCAATCACAGCAGTGTTACAAGGATGGCTAGTCGGATCACTCTTCACAGCTATTCCTCAAAAGGGGTAAACAATCAAATGGAGGTGAATGATCGGCCAATATAGAGTGGAGGTGATGATGAGAACACGACGAAGGCTTTAAAGGCTGACGTACTACATTTACGATGGTTATTTACCGGGAAATAGTTCATTTTTTAATGAGCTTAAACGCGGGGATAAACATTTGCTCATGACTTATGTTTATTTTTTAACGAGCTTGAGCTATGTGCTAAAACTTCTCGATTAATCCAGTCGTATAATAAGAATGTCTCATATCTGAAAATGGCAATTTTTAGAGCTTTGCCCCACATCCTTTCTTTATGCAAGTTAGGAAACGACCAATCCAAAGAGTTTAAAGGGTTAGAGGACCTACAAATTTAAAAAATAAATAGTCACTCTTTGCTTGCACGCCAAAAGGTTTGCATGCCCCCAGGTATAAAATAAGGCTTCAAGGTCACTTTTTGTTCTAGGTGAGACAATCCACTCACATAACTTTGACGAGGGAATCTTTTTCCACTCTAACCCCCTTTTCCAATCACGGACGGGAGTACAGGCTAGTCATATATCTCTCGCGGAAACCTACCCTATACCCGAAGTTTTCCTGCCGAAGCAGACCAGGGTGCATGCCCCTTTGGTTTCAGTCATGTCCCCCGAATCACTCGCGCTCATCAGGTGGACGGACTGGGGATTGATGAGACATTCCTTGTGTGAAAAGACCATTCATGGATGCTATATGACCATTTGCTATGTGTGATCCGGGAAATGAAAGCTGGTCTATGAGCTTGACCACTCTTCCTTCGTGCAAAAAACACATTACTCTAAAGAGTGATGAGACAATGGCTCCCATGCAATAAATATAGTCTCGTCCAAGGAGTAGATTATAATCCAAGGGTCCTTGGACCACCATTACGTTCATATGAACGGTTTTCCCTCTCAATGTTATGGGCACATTGGGAAGGATCCCTAATGTTCGACTGGTTCCTTTGTCAAAGCCTGTTAGATTTCCCATCTCAGACAAAAGCGATGGCGAACCAAGCGCTTTCCAAGCAGTCGAGGAAAGGATACTCACAGAAGCCCCTTCATCTATGATACTACCAGCCATAACCATTCTATATATTTGAACAATGATTCGGAATGGTACACTAGCCGGTAAACGGGGTCTGCCTAGTTGATTCCAGTCAAAGGAGACAACTAGGTTGCTTGGAGGTGGGACCGAATAGATGGCCGGGTACGACTCTGACGAACTTCCTTCCTGCGGTAAATGAATGGGTAAATTTCCCCCATGTTCATCGGAGTCTGTGTTTACGAAAAGAATTTGGATGGTGTCATCCTTGTTCTCTTCGGTGACTGTATCATCTGAAGATGGAACGTCTGAAGGCAAGACCGGGTCAACTGCTGCCTCGACCCTTTGACTTTCGTCTGGTATGGGTTCAGATGGTTTGTCTTCAATGATAGATGCTTCGGCCGACCACTTGGGCAGGTCAGCCGTATTTTCAACTAGTGACGGACTCGGCAAGAGTTTTTAATATCTAGGAGGAAGTCGTAACGGTGAAACCGGACGATCGTACAAAACTCTTTTACCCTTGTCTAAGAAGGGACAACGGTGGACGGCATGATCGTCTTCGCGCAGTTTACAAGGAAATCTATATTTTCCTTTTTGTCCTGGGGCTTCACTTTCACTAGTCAACGGTGTGTTTTCAACATGATCATCAGAGGTTGACGACACTGGGTTGTGCAAACGAGGAGACTAGTCCCTTAAGATCCGAGGGATGCAGGGACAATCTCTATGATAGTGGTCTCCTTTGCAAATGACACATGGCAATTTAGGCTTGGTTGGTGCAGTGTGTGGATTTTCGCTAGACGATGCTTGGTTGCCCCCTTTTTCTTTTGGCTCCTTCTTCTTCTTCTATTTCTTCTTATTTTCCTTCTTCTTCTCAGGTACTTGATTTTTGGCTTTACCAGCCCCATCAAGCAAAGAGGAAGGAGGAGAGGAATAATTGGAGGAAGCAGAAGGTTGGTGGGTAACTCTGGATTCGTCTAGTTGCTGACTCGATTGTTCAAGAATTGCGGTGTTCTGAACGACAGAGGTTGAGAAGAGCCATACGGGCAACCCGATTGTCAATCCTGGAAGCGACAATGTGGCCATATGGGGTGCACCAACATCTCCCCAAGAGGAGAAGGGACTAGGATGTCCTCCAAGGGGAATTCCTTGGTTGGTGGATTCCATTTTATCAACCTAAGATCAATGTAGGAAAGGGTGATGATTATTTCGTTTAAAATAAATTTTAGACGCTTTGACACAACTTGTTTTTTCAATTTTAAAGAGTCAAGAAAAAACAAAAGATGACTCTAGTCGCCTTCGATTTTTAATGAGCCTGAAGTGACAAGTGCTTAGATGGACCTTTTTCGTTAAGGAGTATGAAAAGGAATGAAAGGGACTGCTCTGGAAATCTAGGTAGAGGGATTACCAAACCAATCGCAAAACTGCAGAATACTTTTTACGGTACGACAGTAAATCTTTCTGAATGCTGTGTTCAGTGCATTGCGATTGATAGGGCGGCAAACACAGCTTCCTATGCATAAAGGATTAAGCCTATTGTGGTTTCCCAAAATATACTCGACGGTACGTGGGAGCACAAGTCTGTACTGGCACTTATCATCTCAAAGTGGAGGAATCACCCAACCATCAGTGAGAACAATAGTTACCAGGCTTTTCGACGCCGGAATACGTCTCCAACCTAGACTTCTAGATGTTGTGCGTTAGGTTCCAAAGCATTGTTAGATTCATTGAATTTATTTTATAGTTGATCTTGCTTAAGAAATTTGCCTTTCAGGTTCACCGCGTGATGTAGATGTACAATTCCTAAAATTCAATCTAAGATGATAAACAATCTTTTATCTTCTTTGTGCAATGAAAATCCTAGCTACTAAGGAAAGAGAGACAATATTCTTTCACAAAGAGCAAAGAGCACACACTATATGCACTATCCTAAATCAAACCAATCAAACAGTCTAAATGCAAATGCACATGCATGTATTTGTTTTCTGCTTTCTTAGTATGTGAATGATAAAAAGAAAGCTAATGCGCAAATCTGAATTACTTTTCAAGCGAAAATTACTAACAAGTTTCTTTTCAAAATAAAAAATGAAGACAATCACAACACTTTACGATTTGGAAATAAATACTTGCTTTCGACACTAGAAAAACTACAAATCCAGATCAAATACAATAGTAACAGGGTAATCGACTATCAAGAGCAATTAGACTCTCTTCTACGACTGAAAACGACACTTGCGACACTTTCAAATCAAGAAACTACAGTACAACTACGTTACTTTTTGCAAAGGAGAACGGAAAATGACTCAACAAATACACAAAAACATTTACAGTTCTTTGCACAATGGAGGCGGAATAACAACAAAGAAAAGGGGTTTCAAGCAGAGATATACTGACTACAGGCAGCAAAATTCATGAATAGAACTGAAAGGAATGAACACAGAAACCAAAACTGAGGAACAATGCCTAGTCTGATCAGCGCACCTGTAACACAGTGAACTTGAAATGCAGCGCACCTACTACACTCGGGCAGTGCACTGATTTTTAGATTCACAGAGCAGAGCCTGCGCTAGGCCAGAGATGAGACTTTGCTTGGGTTCTGTGTCAGAGTTTGCAGTTCAGTTTAGGGGTTTTGGCCGAGCAAATGGTAATCAGTAAATCAAAAATCAGGGTAGATCTAAGGAGGTTACTGGAGCTACCACTAGGGCAATCAGAGAGTTTGTAAATCAGTTGTTTAATTCATAAACAAAACCCGGAGATTGACTGAAGCGAAATTTATCTACTTTGCATTTGCATAGCAAATGCAGTTCGAAAGCTACCTGGCTCGACTTCAGGCTCCGTCTGTAAGTTTATAAAATAAACAACAAGGAAGATAAACAAACAACCTAGTCGCTCCCCAGTGGAGTCGCCATTTTGTTACAAGGAAAAATGTCTACACAGAACTACTTATCCCACTAAGGTGTGGTAACTACCTTAGAAACAAACAAAGTAAAGCTACTTTCATTTTTCCCTTATGAAATATAGATGAGAGAAGAACAAAGGAGACCAACCTCTGTCTTGCGCTTATCTCCTAGTTCGATTCCTCTCTCTTCTGATAGTCCTTCGCTACTTGCTTCCTTGTATGCCCAGCTTCACAAAGTACCTGTAGGATCATAGTAGCATAACACTATACAAGAACGTGGATCTATAATCATAAACAATCTAGGATCAGATGTAAATTGACCATACAAATGCATAAAACATAAATGACACAAGAGTATGGAGGAAAACTTGAATAGCTTTTATTGATAATCAAGAAAGAGCCAAGGGAGTTACAACTAGTTTCTCTGAGCCAGCATCATCCTCTCAGCAAGTAAGCCCTTCTTCACCTCATACAAAGCTTAGATCACCCAACACTATGATGTTGTCTCAAGAAACCAACAGCAATTTCTTACAAGATGCAAAATTCTAGCCTCTGGATCTCTGAGATGAGGGATCCATATATAGATATCTGTAAGGGAGATGAGTCAGCTTGTGATTTGATTAGTGTCTTCCCTCTAATAGTTCTTGCTTCCACTTGGAGATTGATGATCTCTTACTCATCCTTGGTCGAATTCAGAGAGGCAAGTGTCACAGGAGAAGTTTCTAGAAGATTCTATGCCTCTCCACCTCGCGGATTGACACTGCCATTTGTCACTTCTGACCCATCGCACCCATAGAAGGGATTTTTGAAATGCAATGCACCTGCATAGTGTACTTAGGTGAGATGCAACGCACTTTTCCTATGGAGCAGCTGAAATGATCCTGTTTTGACCAGTTCTGAGCAGTTTTTCATGGAGAACTTCTGGGAGAAGTTGTAATCAGTTGACCTTGTTCCTTTAGGGGTTAGAACAAAACTTTTAGGGACTTAGGAGCCCTTGGTTTATGGACATTTTATTCTTGGGGTTGCAGTGCCCAAAAATGTCTATAACAGACCCCAGGCAACAGTGAGAGAAAGTGCGGAACCAGAGCTTTGTTGATTTTTAATGTCTTTCTCTCATTTTCAAAGCTTGACTTAAAGAGCTGAGGTCTGAGACTTGCTTAGGAGGACAGTACAAGTGATGATAGACCCATACTAACTGCAAATAGTCATGGTGACGATATTTTTGTGTAACACAAAGCATTAACCTTCTAATAATTTGCAACACTAGAAATCCTATGGAGAAGGAAAATCTGTGTTTTTTTTGTGGCAACAAGAGGGTCTTGGCCTCAATTCATGGTCCCAAAGGGAGGAAAAGAGGCCAAGGCTCTGTTGATGGAATTTTTATATCTTATTTCTACCACTGTTCAACCTGATATAGAAAATTCAAATGGAAACAACCTTCTAAATTACCAAAAGCAACCTATTCTTAACCAAGAAAGAAATTTATCTAACAACAACTAATCCATAAACTAAAACAAAGCATAGAAATACAAAAAAGATGAGCTTGGCTGCTTGGATTGGGCCCTAACCCAAGAGCTTTATCCCTCTGAGGTAACTCAGTGCTAGCTCAAAAAGGATCTCATCTTTATTATCGAAATAATAATAGGATTACATGAAACTGTCAACAAAAGTAAGCTCGAAGTTGAGTAGAGCACAACTGCAACAAAAATTTGAAAATTTGACTAACTTCCTAATGAGGCTCGAGGACTTTCTACTTATACAACTGAAGCTCCCAACAACTTCCTTAAAATTAGGGAGGCTTGGCTCCCAAAACTTGAGATCAACATAAGTTATCCTCCACTTGCTTGGCTGCCTCCTAGTGCATTGATTTGGTTGTTTGTGCTTCGAGATGCATGAAGGAGAATTCGAAGTGGGGAGTCATAAATGAGGGGGATGCCCTCCTATAAATCCTCTCCTTTGACCACTTCGAAATATTGCTGCCAATTGTCCGTTAAATCTTTGACTTTGTCTTCAAAATTCAACAAAAATCTGCATTAAACACATATTACACTCCATGGCAACATAACCAACCCAACTCACTCCATAAGCATAAATATAATCAAACAACATGCAATAAGCTAAGAGAATGGTTGATTAAACTATGTTAGGAGGCAAAATGAGCCCATATAATTACCCATTTATGGTGCTCATCATCACCCCCCTATTGCAGGTGTTGCTCATCCTCTGAGAAACTTAGTCCATATCCTCATCTTTGATGGCCCTGGTGGCCTCCCTGACATCCCATGCTTTTGATATGAGCTCCTCTTCTCTGTCATGGAATCTTTCCTTTTTTCCCACCTCTTCCCACTGTTGTTGCTCTTCTTCCTCTTTTCAGCCTTCTAGCATGCCTAGCAGTAGTGGGGACTCAATCTGAGGCCAATCCAATTGACCTTCAAATTTTGCATAGAGCACTTGTACAGTGGCACTCTCCTTAATGCTTCTTTCATCCCTGTTTGGGAGTGATACTCCCTGATCTGTGAACTGTGTGGTAGGGTGTTCCATCTTCTCATACAAGCATGAATACAGTCATCCCCAAGTAATCTTTCCATATCCTCAAAATGTGCAATGGCTTGAGCCTGATCATTGATATACTTAGGGGCAATTTGGGAATTATTTGCAAGCAACTGGTGTGTGCTGATGAGAGCCATGGGATCTGATGGCTCAGCTATGATCATTAAGGGCTCATTCCTTTCCTTTATCATCAACTTTCTTATTTCTACTGCCATTAACTCCTCATGATTCATCCATGATGCCATGACCATTAGTTGCAGGTCCCTTAGCCTAACATTGGGGTCCCACACATTCATGTCTATGAGGGGCATGTTATGCAATTAGAATCCTGCTATTTTTGCCTTGTCTTCTGATAAATTTTGGTCACATAGGTCCATAAATTGTCTGTAATATTGGAAAGGCATTTTGTCTCTCTGTGCCAAAGTATTTAACTGAAACTGCAGCCATTTGTCCTTGAGGTATAATCCATATGATTTTTATGGTGTTCTGCATTGTAGTGCCTCCATGGACCAGCTGGCCATGCATGCCAATTGTGTCTCTTTTCTTGTAGTTGTCTTTTTAGCAATTCATTTTCTGTTTGAAGGTGAGTTCTTGTGATTGCTTCTCTATGTCTGGCATCACTTAGTTCTCTACCCATTTCTATTAGTTGATTCTCCATATGGCCAATATCCTCAACTCCCTTGGATTTGGCGATTTGCATCCACCTATGGCTTCTTATTCTTTCTTTCTCCAACTCAAAGAAAAGTGGGATTGCAAATTTCTGTGGAATGATTCTTCCGCCCTCAAGAATATTGTAGTAAGAGCCCAAACTAGGCTGGGGGTCAGGTTTTTGAGCCTCTGTTGCTTCCTCCTTCCCCCGTGACTGTCCTTCTAGTCTTTTTTCAAGTTTTTCGGACTCATGTTGTCTTGACAGAGTCTCCTATAGAACAATTTGTGCCTCCTATAGGGCTATTTTTGAGTCCTGTAGTTCTACTTTTTCCTTCCATGTGGGAGATCTAGGAGTCCCCCTTTCATAAGTGATAGGTGCCTTGGAAGGGGATTCCTTCCCTCAGGCAGAGGGTGAATCTTCAATAATAATGGGCACTTTAGAAGAAGGCTGAGGTTTCCCTTGTTTGATCCTTGTGCTCTTCCTAGCCCTGAAATATAATGAGGTTTTCCTCTTCCTCTTTTTTTTTGGTTTAATTGGGGTGCTGAGGGCAGTGAGAGTAGTTGCTGCCTCTCTTTCTAGGGTCTCAGGAGACACCTATATCTTTTCTGCCCCTTTTTTCTCCCCCTTCTGTCTTTTTCTCTGTCTCTGTTGGTTTTGTTTCCTCCTGTTCTATTTTGGTTTCTTCCACCTCTCTTTTGGTTTCTTCCTTCTCCCCTTCTTGTTCCTCAGTTTCTTCCCCTTCTCCCCCTTTCTCCTCCTCCTCCCCACTATCAGAAAGAATGATATCATATGTGAGGGCCTTTATGTCATCTTCTGCTATCATGTTTCGGAAAATCTCCCATGCTATGGGGATTGTGAAGGTATGGAGGGCTTCTTCCACTAAAATTTTAATTAACCCATGGTGAGCCAGCACTTCTGGAACTCCTGCCTTAACCTTAATGCTGGAGTCTATGAGGGACTGCAGGAGAAAATAGGGGATGCTGAGTTTCTGGGGTGTTGGAGTGTCCATGCCATATCTCAGCTCATGGAGAAGTCTAAAATGGTAGCCATAGACTATGCTATACCTCCCTTCATAGGAAATATATTTGATGATTTGGTAACTGACCTCATCCCAAGGGTAGGGTATGCTTGTCCTTCTAATGCCATTTTTGTCTTCTACAGGATGTTCATTGTTTTGGAAGAAGTTTTTCTTGGCAGACTGTCCAATTGGCTTTTCATCTTTGCTCCAAGGTAATCCAAGAGGAAGGGTGGTAACCCTATTGATAAATTCTGGGGTGATTTCCATGGGGATGCCTCTAAAAGTAATAGTGGCACGGTTCCTTGAGTGAGGGACTAAAGAAAGGGCAAATTCCTAAGCAACTTCTTCATGAAACCCTTGGAATTTCTCAAAAAATGGGATCCAATTTGCTTTGGTGAATATGGCTACTACCTGGGGATGTTCATGGAGCTTGGCTGAATTTGTGGGCTCCTTCCTTATGAATCCCCCTGTCATTTTTCTTATACCCCTTTTGAACACCAAATGATGGAGACAAGAATTTTGTAGAAAACAAGAAAAAAGAGAAAAACTGTGTTTTTTTTTAAGAAAATAGGCAGAAAACTGTTATGTAATTCCTCTTCTTATATGGACTCAATTCCTCCTTAAAATTATATCATTCCTTAAACATATTGATAATCAAGGTGGGTATGCACAAAACCTACCTCCTCAAGCCAGAAATTGAGCAAAAACCCCGTGTTTTCTCCTTAAAAATAGCTTACTGCCCCTCCTGTAGAACTACCTGTAGGTGCTCCTGTAGAACCTGTAAGTGCTCCTGTAGAACGCCGATAGTAGGAGGATGGATGAAAGCGATGGAGAATGATGGTTTTGAGGCTATGGGGGTGACAAAGAGCTTGCTGCAGCTAAGTGGATGAGGATGAAATGAAAGAAAAGGTGGTGAAGGAGTTTCGAGGAGGAGTACTTATTTATTCTTTTAGATATTTCCGCTGGGGGGTGAGCTGGAAAAAAAATGTACGCTGCCATATTTGGATGGTTGGTCCCCACTCACCTTGTCATCATGCTTTCTTCCTGCAATCACCTCCCATCATTGCATCAGAGTTTGCAAACCCTCCACTACATGTCCTTGGGATTTTTCTCTGAGTTTGACTACATGCACGTGTGGTGGCAACTTCGGATGAGCGCAACCAACTGGATGAGGGTGGCTAGTTAAATGACCACCTTTTCTTGTTCAATCCTAACCATCTCGTTCGCTTATGCATATTTTTCAATTACACCAATGCAATAGAGGAGTGGCTTAGTCACTTACCTGTGAGTCGAATGTATGTGTCGTGAGTCATTTTGGCTCCTTTTGCTGCTCGATGCTTGTATTTCCTTTGTTGCATTCCCGTATTTCCTTTGCTACATGCTTTCTGCTTTTTGATGTGTGGCTGGTTGTTTTGTGTAGGTATCCTCTTGCTGTATATAGCTTCAAATGTCTCCTTTAATCCCATGGTTGCACTTCTTTTGTTGCTGTGGCTTGATTTTAATGGGATCAACTGCTACAGGAATACCTATAGGAGCTCCTGTAGCTGCTTCTCCCTTTAAATTTTTAGTTGATTTTTATGCTGGGAGTGGTGAGGATGATGCCAAAGATGCTGATGGAGATGGAGAGGTACTTGGTAAGTTACAAGTGAGATTTGAGGTGCTGCTCCCTTTATTTTTTTTTTTTTTTTTTTTTTTTCTAAAAACGGGTTTCTGTGTTTTTTCGACAAGAAGGAAAAAAATGATGATGATGAGGTGGTGCTGGTGTGGGATGGATGGCAAGGAGGGCGGATAGCTGTAGGAGGGTTTACGTGCTCTTCATGAAGCTTCCCAGCCCCTTAGTACTGCTTTTGGAACCATTTCTGGTTCTCGGTGATTTCGACAGGAGCCTCCTGTAGAAAACACAGGGCCTCTTGTAGAACACACAGTTTCCGAAAAAACATAGTGGGGTGGAAGAAAGCTCAGAAATGATGGAGAATAGTGTGGAGGAGATGAAATAGGTTCTGTGGCATCTTCTCTTGCTCCCTGTGGTCCTCCTGTAACCTGCAATGCACATTAAAATTCAATTTTCTTTATTCTTTTATATGTTTTTTTGAAAGACAACTATGGCGCCTCAAGGAGGTTTTCACCTTGATTCCCTGCCCTGGGCACCTCCAAGGGAGGTTTTCGCCCAGAGATCTTATTCTCTTTTATTTTCTCAATTTTTTTTTTGCATCACTAGGCCACCTTAGAAGGGGTTTTCAAACCAATGATGGGACTCAAGCACCTCATGGAGGTTTTCACTTGAGTCCTTATTATTTTTTTCTTTTTTCTCTGTTTCTTCAATGTCTGGAGGCTGAGACATGCGCCACTACCATCACTGTTTTATTTAGATCTTCAATGAACTCTCGCTTGGAGAGGGGCTCCTTGTAAATTTTCAACCTATGTCCATTGACAAGCATGGGGATGGCTTCCTCATGAATGGTTCTAATAAGAATTGAACCATTGTCATTGCATTTTTCCACAGTTTAGGGTCCCAAACATCTTGTTCTCAGCTTGCTCTTGAAGTCTTTATACCTTGAATCATAGAGCAGTGCCCAATCTCCCTCTTAGAACTGCTTCTCCTTGATATTTTTGTGATGCCATATTTTCCTCTGAAGCTGAACTACCTCTGTGTGGAGAAGGGCCTGCAATCTTTGTTCATCCAATCCATTGAGCTGGGGTAGTCTTTCCTATTGTGCATGGCTGAGGTCTAGGTCCAGCTGAGCTGCCATCCTTAGTGTATTGTATTCAAATTCTATTGACAACAAAGCCTTCTTCCCATAGACCAATTCATAGGGTGTGAAACCTGTGGTGGTCTTCCATGTTGTGTTGTAGGCCTAGGTGGCCTCAACTAATCGGTCTGCCCAATCTTTTCTGCTGCTGCTCACTACCTGTTAGCCTCCTATTGCAAAAGGTTTCATATTTCATGATTCACTGTTTTACATGCCAAATATGTCATCTTTTCATGTTGCAAGGTTCCATATTTCCAAGAAGTTCCATTTTGAAGAATCATACCATTTTTGAATATTTTTACAGTTAAGGGAAAGCCAAACATCTTAATCTTGGCTTCCCTAGGTTTAAATTGCTTATTTTAGTAGATAGAGAATGAATATCTGTCGAAACAGCTTAAGCTTGCCAGATGAGTAGCTAGGTAGAGAAATGAAGGAGCCCAACTGCTTAATCTAGGCCCTTGGAAGTGATAAGGGTACACTTAGATAGGAGGGCAGTCAAAAGAAGAGAGGATAATCAGGGTCTGCAAGTTCAAGTGCACCCAAACCAAAAAGAAGAAAAAATGCTAGGTAAGTAGGCTAGGTAAGTAGTTCATCTTGGCTTCCCTAGGTTTAAATTGCTTGTTTTAGAAGATAGAGAATGAATATCTGTCCAAACAGCTTAAGCTTGGCAGATGAGTAGCTAGGTAGAGAAATGAAGGAGCCCAACTGCTTAATCTGGGCCCTTGGAAGTGATAAGGGTACACTTAGATAGGAGGGCAGTCAAAAGAAAAGAGGATAATCAGGGTCTGCAAGTTCAAGTGCACCCAAACCGAAAAGAAGAAAAAATGCTAGGTAAGTAGGCTGTGTAAGTAGTTTTGTGGTTGCATAATCAAGCTATGTGATCCATTTCATGTTTTCAAGTGTTATATCTATTCAGATCACAATTAGGAGGCAGTTTTTCATTTAGAGAAGCTCAAGCGAGGCATGACTAACTTCCCCTTCTTCCTTTTCCCAAATCATTCACTAATTTCCCCTATAAGATGTTAAGATCTGCTTGATATCTTTAAGAGTCATCATATTCCATAACATTTTCCTAAGTAAAGATCTGCTTTGCTTAAAAGGTGCTCATATTTCTTCTGTAAGTCCTATTTCCCCTTTGTAGCCTAAGATTTTTATCCTTAGCGCTTTCTAATCAAAATTCATATTAATTTCTAACATTATTATGTAAATCCCTATATATTTTCCCTTCCCCTTACTAAAAAGCACTAAATAGCTCCCTAACCTATGTTCCCATCCCCTGGCACTATAGCCCTATAACATCAATTTGGGGAAATGCTAAGTTCATTTGGGGCTTGGCATTAGCCTTTCCACGTTCAAACCTGGAATTAATTTAGCATTTGGTTAAATTAATAACCATTCCCTTCCCTCTCCTGACCCATAACCCTTAATGTTTTACCATGCGCGCTCACGTTTTCGGGTTTTTATTTGATTAAACAATCAAACTCTACCCCCGGCGCATATACCATAACCCACTTTCTAAAGGTTTGAAGCCCCTGCCACATAAATAAATGATAAAATATTCAACGGGCCCCGTACATTAACCTACCGCCAGTTCCGCGCTCTGTCGGCCCTCCGATCCGCCCGCCCAGATCCAACGGCCCAGGTGCATTTCAGAGTCGCCCCGACGTCCGACCGTTAGCTTCCGATGGCACGGCGGTTTCTCCATCATAAAAAATGCACATGTCTCCAGGCGATTGTATCCGGCGGGCTCTGACAAATACTTCCCTCGTACAGAAGGCAATCTGATAAAACCACAAACCGCCTTCTGTCTCTCCTCCCTTGACAACAGCGCTACGTCACCTCCGCGTCAACCCGCCAGTGCTACGTGTCACTGCCACAACATTTGCTTTTGTCCCTACCCCACCACCATATCCTATGCCACATCACTCTACCGTACTGCCATGTCACACTACCACGTCACCCTGCCACGTCACCCTACTGTACCCGGGACCTGCCGCTAACGTCATGTTGACGTCGTCACAGAAAAGGCACAAAGGGAGAAAATCACGTAAAAGAGTACCCGAAATGAGAAACTAAAGCAGTTTTCAATGCTAATCGCGCATCGCTAAGAAAAATTGCTCAAAATGGAGAGTAGGCCCAAAAAACGCAAATTAAAAACCAGCCTCAGCCCAGCATAGTTATCAGGTTGCATTCCTCCGCCGTTATTTGACAGGATTTCTTCATGTATGTTCATATTCAATCGGCCAGCACCGATAGCATTCTAGAGGCCACAAAAAGCATTTGCAACAGTTATTTTTGCCTTGAAAGGGCAGAAAGGGGGCGATTTGACAGTTTCAAGCATATCAAGGGAGAGAAAGTGGCCCGATTCAAGTGTAAAAGAGTATCAGAAGAAAGATACAGCCCAGATTCAATAAAAGAGTATCAGTGAAGCGGCAAAGAGTATCAGATCGGAAATATCAAAGCAAGTGAACATTAACGGCCTCCATCCAAGTCAAAGAAGCAGTAAAGGCCATTCAAAGCTCATCAGATTGAGTTTAGTGCACATTAAAGCCACCTAAAAGCAACAAACCGCCTAAGAGGTACATATAAAAGACAAAGCACAGTTATTGCAGAAACACTGCACCGAGCCACCAAGGGCACCATATTAACTCATTTTGATGCAGCTGCCTCCAGCGCAGCTCAAATAAATATCTTCTTGCATTAATTTCAGGACAAGATTAGATTAAAGAACTAATTTCCCTCATATCTGCTTAAGATCTGCTGTAATATATATTTTTGGATATTTTCTCTATATAAACCACCCTAATTCATTGTTTAAAGGATTGGTTGGTTGATAATCTTCATTCGAGACTTGCGCTGTTTATTTTGAGAGCTCTATAATCAAAGACTGCTGGAATGCTTTGGATGAAGAACTGATTGTTGTGTTATTTAATAGCCAAAGAGTGATTGTGGAATTCCTGTGCTACTACATGGCTCAATAAGTGTTTTCCTACCTCTGTTTACAGTTTACATATGTTTATGCCACCATTGTGTTACCATATAAATAGCAAGAAAGAAGAATACCTTAGGTTTTGCTTGACTGCACCCTATGCTTAGTTCTTGTTATTTCTATATTTTTTCTTTAGAAATGGTTATGAATATGCATACTTACATGATCATGTTTACCCTGTTTCTTTCACATATGACTGTTATTTAGGAATTCTTGACTGCTCCTAGACAAACTTTCATTCACCTTCCCTCTCTGTTAGCTAATGAAATATTCTTAGTTGCCTTTCATCTCTGACCTTCATTCCATCTTTATTCCAGCTTGATATTGTTCTATGTGTATCTATCCTGCTCTGTATTCCTCTTGTGACCAAGAAAATGCAACAACAAGCCCTAATCCATGACTCCATGCCCAATGGTTTGAACTTCTCACTCTATGCATCCCAACTCTACTTGAAAACATCATCCTTCCCACCAAAATCAAAACAAAACCCATGTACACCATAACTAGCCTAAAATCAACCCAAAACAAAGCTAAATTTTAAAGAGAGAGCCCTCTCTGACTGCAGGTAGGCTAGGACCTGCATCCCAAAGATTGGTTTGTGGTTACCGCGACCGTATCCCTTAAGGAGCCAAGGGACAACCTGAGTGATAACATCATTGGCGACTCCACTGGGGAACTTATTCAGAAAATTCCAAAAAACAAGTTAGAAGTTGGCTCCCAAGAAGAAAACACGTAATACTAGGTCAAATCCAGACCCAAATCCACCAGCTGTTTTTGAAAACCCCAATTTAATCTCTAGAAACCTTAGCAAACAAAAACAAGAAGAGTTTATGATTCTAGTCCTGAAACAGTTCAGCCAAGCTGTTTTCCAACCCCTGTTAAAGTTTTGTTTCGTTCAAACCCTATTCCCCTTGTTCGTCATCCACCTCTCCAAGCACCTTTTCCACACCTCCATTCACTGTGCATACTACCACTACTACCACTGTTATTACAGATGTTCCAACTGTTCCAGTCGTTCCAATTATCCCTGTAAATATGGATAACAGATATGCACCTTTACAGTTACCTGCAAATCCAGGGGCTATGCCTCAGGATTATCAAGCCAAAATCACATATTTTGATGGTCCTGGTTCTGGCACAGCCCTGCAACATACCAAGAAAATGCAGGACTATTTTGAGAGTTATGAAATAGATGATGAAAGTGTAAGAATGAAGATTTTTGTCCAAAGTTTAACAAGAGATGTAAGGCCCTAGTTTAGAGCTCTTCCTGCAAATTCCATAGCTAACCCAGAGGCCCTTTACCAAACATTTCTTAACAAATGGGAGAAGAAGAAACACCCTCTGCACATATTATCCGAGTATGACACTATCAAAAGAGGCCCTCAAGAATATGTTTTAGACTATTGTTCCAGGTTTAACAATGTTTACAACACTATTCCAAAAAACCTTAGACCTCCACCTGATCTTGCTTTATAAAAATTCCCTAATGGATTTGATTCAGACATGGCTTATCAATTAAGGGAAAGAGTCCCTCAAACCTTAGCAGACATGCAAAATGTAGCTGTTAGTGTGGAGGCAAACCTGATTGCCAAGCGAAATAGAGCAAGAGCTGAGAGAAGAACCACTTTTAAAGATGAACCTTCAGCCTTTGAGCAAAAATTGGACACAATCATCAAAGGTATGGATAGTTTTGAAAATAGAATGGGAACTATTGAAAGAAATCCTCATGGGAAGGACAACAAAACAATCCTATCAGAAATCCAAACTTTAGAAAAAATCAGAACCCAAATGTTGGAAGGGCAAGTGCGGACCATGATATAAGACCTCCTTTTCATGAAAACTATGCTGAAGCATCCACATCTAGTGAGCAGATAGAGGAAACTCACATAAACTTGATGGGTTTGAAAAGTGAACAACAAGTATTTCTAACCCAAGAAGACCAAGATGACCAATTAGTTTCAGACCAAGTCTGGAGAGTCATTTGACTTAAAACAAGGCTACGATTTAGCTGTCTACGAAGTCCATAAACAATACAAATTGAGAAAGAGAACCATTGATGTGTCTGATCCCATCAAGCTAAAGGATGCCAAGCAGCCTAAGAAAGTAAAAGACAAGGCCGCTATCACAGAACCTGCTGATAAAACAGACCCAAAATTAAAAGAAGTGAACATAGAGGATGTATCTGACATGCAACCCTCTAATAACCAGCCTTTTGTATCCTTTCCCTCAAAAGACAATGTAAATAGTACTCCTCAAAGCCTTCCCAAAACAGAACAATCTCAAGAAATCACTGATAACCAAGAGAAGATCACTGAAGATACAATTGAAAAGGGAAAATCTGTCTGTCACAATACTAAAAAACAGTCAGAAAAACCTTTTGATTTAGAAGCATAAATTGGTAAATTAAAGATATCTATTACTCTCTCTGAGCTTGCCAAACATGATCTGTACAGACATCAAATCAAAATATCTCTGCAAATGCCAGAGAACAGGGATGATGTTAATGTCTTAGATAATCAACCTGAATTACTTTTTGGTCCTGAAGTCAATGGTAAATCAGGACATGGAGTTGTTCTACCCTTTTATGTCAGTTTGCACATTCATGATAAAGTGTTGCACAATGCTATGTTTGATTCAGGTGCTTCACACAATCTAATGCCCAAAGCTGTAATGGAGAAGCTAAACCTTGATGTCACTAGACCCTACAAAGACTTATTCACATTTGATTCTAGTCAGGTCAAGTGTTTAGGCTTAATCAAAGACCTTTGTGTGTCTTTAGTCCAATTTCCCAACAAAACGATCCTAATGGATGTGGTGGTTGCTGACATTCCACCAAAGTATGGCATGCTTTTATCAAGATCTTGGGGAGCAAAACTCCAAGGATCTCTCCAACTAGACCTCTCCTATGCCACTATTTCAGTCTTTGGGCAACCAAAGAGACTGTATAGAGAAACACTCATGAAGTATGTGGTAAGTAGTGAGGAAAAACCCCAAAACTTTCTCATTTACTCAATCCATTCTGATATGGATTCCTTTATATTGTTCAATGATGATAGCTTCCCTCCCACTGATGAGAAGCCTTTGCCTTTAGAACAAGAAACATGCATAAACCAAGAGTCGGTTGCCCATACCCATGAAAATATTAAAACAATTAGTGCAACCAGCATACAAAAAGAACCACATGAAGCACAAAACCTAGGTCCGCCCAATCCTGAAATGACTGAAACTCCTAATACTAACCACAAGCAAGAAATCACATGGTATTTAGAGTTTGATGGTTCTATTAATAAGCTAGGAGCAGGGGCAGGAATATGGATTCACAATACACATAACAGCCATGCATAGGGTCATGCTTACAGACTAAACTTCAAATGCACCAACAACATGGCAGAGTATGAGGCTCTCCTTTTAGGCCTTAAACTGCTCAAAGCTCTAGGAGCTGCAAAAGTGTCCATTCTAGGTGACTCCGATTTGATCATTCAACAGATAAAAGGTAACTTTGTTAGTAATGACAATAGGCTAAGAGCTTATAGGTCTGCTGCCACAGAAATACTCAATTCCTTCATTGAATCCAAGCTTGTTAAGATTGCTAGAAGCCATAACATGCATGCTCATAGTCTATCTACTTTTGCTAGCACTTGCAAGCTGCCATTTAAGCCCAATTACCACTTTACGGCTGAGATAAAGCACAGGCCCATTGTCCCTAACAATATCAAAGATTGGCAAGTGTTTGAGGATGATGCTCAAATCAACAATTTTCTTACCTTACAGGAAGAATTCTCAAGCTTAAACATTGATGAAGATGCCATGGATGACCCACAACAGCAAATAAGCCAAAATGAGCAAACTATAAGAGCTGAAGCAGCAAATCAAATGCTGCACCCAACCATTTTTGATGAGAAAAACATGCAAGAGCTGAAGCAAATGCATTTAGATGAAATAGCTGAAGTAGAGGCCGAAGTCATTAATTTAAAAGACAATTTTCTACCTGCTGGCCTCACTCCTTTAGAAGACATATTTGATTCAAACGATGTCCCCAAAAAGCCAAAGATGCAGCCCTTAAATGCTGTTGTGGAAGACTGTAATATTGGGAAAGTAAACGAGCCCAAAATGATTAAACTGTCTAAGTCTTTGCCTCCCGATCAAAAACCAAAATATGTTGATTTATTTAAAGAGTTTCAAGATGTATTTTCCTGGAGTTATGAGGACCTTAAGTCCTATGACACCTCTGTTATTCAACATACCATTCCCTTAAAGCCGAATCAAAATCCCTTCAAACAGAAACTAAGGAGAATCAATCCTGTGCTTCTCCCTTTGATTGAGAAAGAAGTGAAAAGAATGTTTGAGGCTAGTATCATAGCACCCATTAGATTTTCAGAATGGATATCCAATCTTGTTCCCACAAGGAAGAAAACAAGGGAGATTAGACTATGTGTGGACTTAAGAAATCTGAACCAAGTCTCCCTTAAAGATCACTACCCATTTCCAAAAATGGACCACATTCTACAAAGAGTAGTGGGGTCTTCAAGAATTTCTTTGGTAGATGGCTTTTCAGGTTTTAATCAAATACTGGTTCACTCGGATGACCAAGACAAGACAGCCTTTACAACACCGTGGGGAACCTTTAAATATGTGAAAATGCCTTTTGGACTAAAGAATGCAGGTGCTACCTTTCAAAGGGCCATGGACATTGCATTTTCCAAGGAAATCCATGATTTCCTAGTGGTTTACCTTGATGACCTTACTCCTTTCTCAAAATCTGATCAAGAGCACCTTAAACACCTAAGGCAAGTGTTCTAACCTATAGGAAATATTGCATTTCCTTAAATCCTAAGAAATCTCTCTTCGACCTCGAAGAAGGCAAATTGCTAGGCCATATCATTTCAAAATATTGAATTAGAAGAGATCCGGAAAGAATCCAAGCCATTTTTCACATCCCTTATCCGCGAAACAGCAAAGAATTGCAAGCATTCCTAGGAAAGATCAATTTCCTAAGGAGGTTTATCCCAAACTTGGCCGAGTTGATAAGAATGCTAAATAACATGTTAAAGAAGGATTCCAAGGTAAAATGGACTTTAGAGGCCAAGCAAACCTTTGAGGGCATAAAATCTGCCTTAACCCAAGCCCCAGTCCTCACAAGTCCTCAATTTGATAAGGATTTAATCATTCCCTCATTTGCATCTGAACACACCATTGCTGCTATTCTTTTGCAGAAAGATGATCAGGGAAATGAAAAGCCAATTGCATTTTTCAGCCGAGCCCTTAGAGATTCACCCTTGAAGTACCAAATCATGGAAAAGCAAGCATATGCCCTTGTTCAAGCAATCAAAGATTTCAGAATTTACATTTTATATTCACATGTGATTGCTTATGTGTCAAATGTTGTTGTAAAAGACATATTAACTCAAGAGGGCATAGAAGGCAAAAGAGGCAAATGGATTGCCAATATCCTTGAGTATGACATTGAGATAAAACCTACCAAGCTGATAAAGGGACAAGGTTTAGCCAAACTGATGTCCGAAACCAATTTTCAAACCTTAGACATTAATCAACTGGACAATGAACAGGAGCTGGCGACTCCACAGATCAGTGAAGCTTTTTTGAAATCCCCATGGTATGCTGATATATGTTTTATATTGTTAAACCTATGTGCTCCTCCAGGGTTTCCAGAACCAAAAAGAGATTTTTAAATATGAAAGCATCAAAGTTTTGTGTCTTAGATAGTGCCCTGTTTTGGAAAAATCATGAAGGAATATTGCTGAATTGTCTAACTATGAATGAAACTGACAGTGTCATGAAAGAATTTCATGCAGGGGACTGTGGAGGGCACTTATATTGGAAGTCCACTGCTGATAAGATACTAAGGGCTGGTTTCTATTTGCCCTCTTTATTTGTTGATGTGAGAAAGTTTGTTGTTTCATGCAACAAATGCCAAATCTTTGAAGGCAAAAGAAAGCTTCTGCCCTTGCCCCTTAAGCCCATTTTCACCGAGAAGCGTTTTCAACAATGGGATCTTGACTTCATTGGAGAAATCCATCCATCCTCTTCTGGCCAGCATAAGTGGATTCTAACAGCCACATATTACTTTACCAAGTGGATTGAAGCCATCCCATGTAGGTAAGCCAATGACTCCACCATCATCCAATTCCTTGAAACCAACATTTTGTCCAGATTTGGCTGTCCTGAGAATATCATTACAGATAACGTTGTTGCCTTCAAATCTAAGAAAATGATCAGTTTTTGCTACAAATTCCACATTACCTTAGGTCACTCCATAGCCTATTACCCTCAAGGTAATGGCCTGGCCGAATCATCCAACAAGAGTCTGATTAACATCATTAAGAAAGTCTTGGAGGAGAACAAGAAGAACTGGCACAAAAAGCTTGTAAATGCCCTATGGGCGGATAGATTGTCAACTAAGAGATCCATTGGGATGAGCGGATATGAGTTAGTCTATGGCATGGAGGCCAAGTTCCCCTCTTCTTTGGGAATCCCTGTTATCAAATTGCTGGAAGAGATTCAGGTAGAGCCAAATGATATCCAAAGAAGAATAAACCAAACCATCCATTTGTAGCAAACAAGAGAGCAAGTGTACGACAGAGCTCAGATTCTACAAGAGAAGCTCAAGAAAATGCTTGACAAAAGAACCAAGGCTGAAGATTTCTACATAGGCAACAAAGTCTTAAGATGAGATTCAAGTTTGATTTCCTGTGGAAAGGCCTCTTTATTATTTCTGCTGTTCAAGGCAACAACACATATTTTCTGAAGAGTTTGGATGACAGCACAACTGAAGAAGGCCCTGTCAATGGCTGAATGCTAAAGCACTATCATGATCCCTTTTTTTGAACGCAACACAGCTTTGTATACTATCTGTACATTAATATTTGTATTTTCAGCACTTTTTCTTATAGCAGGTCAATAAGAGGGAACAACACAGCAAATTTTGAAGGGAAGATCAAAGAAAGCTCTATTTCAAATCTCTGTTTTTGAAATAAATCCAAAGAAGTGCTCAAGCAGATTTCAATATGTTTACAAGCACCCAAAAGGCAAGAAGCATAGCTGTAATGTTTCTGCAATTCAGCTCAAAAGGATACTGCATATCAACGTATAAGAATTCAGTTAAAGGCACTGACAAGAAGGAGAATTTCAGTTTACAGCAACAAGTGAAGCTCAAGGCATTCTGACCTGCTGTTCTTGGCTTTTCATCCTCAACACCATCCCCAAGTGGAGCCACTTTTAGCCTCCTATTGCAATAGGTTTCATATTTCATGATTCACTGTTTTACATGCCAAATATGTCATCTTTTCATGCTGCAAGGTTCCATATTTCCAAGTTCCATTTTGAAGAATCATACCATTTTTGAAGAGTTTTACAGTTAAGGGAAAGCCAAACAACTTAATATTGGCTTCCCTAGGTTTAAATTGCTTGTTTTAGAAGATAGAGAATGAATATCTATCCAAACAGCTTAAGCTTGGCAGATGAGTAGCTAGGTAGAGAAATGAAGGAGCCCAACTGCTTAATCTGGGCCCTTGGAAGTGATAAGGGTACACTTATATAGGAGGGCAATCAAAAGAAAAGAGGATAATCAGGGTCTGCAAGTTCAAGTGCACCCAAACCAAAAAGAAGAAAAATGCTAGGTAAGTAGGCTGGGTAAGTAGTTTTGTGGTTGCAGAATCAAGCTATGTGATCCATTTCATGTTTTCAAGTGTTATATCTATTCAGATCACAATTAGGAGGCAGTTTTTCATTTGGAGAAACTCAAGTGAGGCATGAATAACTTCCCCTTCTTCCTTTTCCCAAATCATTCACTAATTTCCCCTATAAGATGTTAAGATCTGCTTGATATCTTTAAGAGTCATCATATTCCATAACATTTGCCTAAGTAAAGAGTTGCTTTGCTTAAAAGGTGCTCATATTTCTTCTGTAAGTCCTATTTCCCCTTTGTAGCCTAAGATTTCTATCCTTAGCGCTTTCTAATCAAAATTCATATTAATTTCTAACATTATTATGTAAATCCCTATCTATTTTCCCTTCCCCTTACTAAAAAGCACTAAATAGCTCCCTAACCTATGTTCCCATCCCCTGGCACTATAGCCCTATAACATCAGTTTGGGGAAATGCTAAGTTCATTTGGGGCTTGGAATTAGCCTTTCCGTGTTCAAACTTGGAATTAATTTAGCATTTGGTTAAATTAATAACCATTCCCTTCCCTCTCCTGACCCATAACCCTTAATGTTTTACCCTGCGCGCTCACATTTTTGGGTTTTTATTTGATTAAGCAGTCAAACTCTACCCTCGGCGCATATACCATAACGCGCTTTCCAAAGGTTTGAACCCCCCGCCACATAAATAAATGATAAAATATTCAACGGGCCCCGTACATTAACCTACCGCCAGCTCCGTGCTCCGTCGGCCCTCCGATCCGCCCACCCAGATCCAACAGCCCAGGTGCATTTCGGAGCTGCCCTGACGTCCAATCGTTAGCTTCCGATGGCACGGCAGTTTCTCCATCGTACAAAAGATGCATGTCTCCACGCGATTGTATCGGGCGAGCTCTGACAAATACCTCCCTCATACAGAAGGCAGTCCGATAAAACCACAAACCGCCTTTTGTCTCTCCTCCCCTGACGACAATGCTACGTCACCTCCGCGTCAACCCGCCACTGCTACTTGTCACTGCCACCGTATCCTTTGCCACGTCACCTTGCCATACTGCCATGTCACACTGCCATGTCACCCTGCCACATCAACCTGCCACGTCACCCTACCATACCCGGGACCTGCCGTTGACATCATGCTGACGTCATCACAAAAAAGGCGCAAAGGGCGAAAATCACGTCAAAGAGTGCCTGAAACGATAAACTGAGGCAGTTGTCTACGCTAATCACGCATCGCTAAGAAAAATTGCTCAAAATGGAGAGCATGCCCAAAAAACGTAAATTAAAAACCAGCCTCAGCCTAGCATAATTATCAGGTTGCATTCCTCCACTGTTATTTGACAGGATTTCTTCATGTATGTTCATATTCAATCGGCCAGCGCCAATAGCATTCTAGAGGCCACGAAAAGAATTTGCAGCAGTTATTTTTGCCTTGAAAGGGTAGACAAGGGGCGATTTGACAGTTTCAAGCATATCAAGGGAGAGAAAGTGGCCCGATTCAAGTGTAAAAGAGTATCAGAAGAAAGATAAAGCCCAGATTCAATAAAAGAGTATCAGTGAAGCGGCAAAGAGTATCATATCGACAATATCAAAGCAGGTGAACATTAAAGGCCTCCATCCAAGTCAAAGAAGCAGTAAAGGCCATTCAAAGCTCATCAGATCAAGACTAGTGCACATTAAAGCCACCTAAAAGCAGCAGAACCGCCTAAGAGGTACAGATAAAAGAAAAAGCACAGTTATTGCTGAAACACTGCACCGAGCCACCAAGGACACCATATTAACTCATTTTGATGTAGCTGCCTCCAGCGCAGCTCAAATAAATATCTTCTTGCATTAATTTCAGGATAATATTAGATTAAAGAACTCATTTCCCTCAGATCTGCTTAAGATCTGCTGTAATAGATATTTTTGGATATTTTCTCTATGTAAACCACCCTAATTCATTGTTTAAAGGGTTGGTTGGTTGATAATCCTCATTCGAGACTTGCGCTGTTTGTTTTGAGAGCTCTATAATCAATGACTACTGGAATGATTTGGATGAAGAACTGACTATTGTGCTATTTAATGGCCAAAGAGTGATTGTGGAATTCCTGTGCTACTACATGGCTCAATAAGTGTTTTCCTACCTCTGTTTATAGTTTACATATGTTTATGCCACCATTGTGTTACCATCTAAATAGCAAGAAAGAAGAATAGCTTAGGTTTTGCTTGACTACACCCTATGCTCAGTTCTTGTTATTTCTATATGTTTTCTTCAGAAATGGTTATGAATATGCATACTTCAATGATCATGTTTACCATGTTTCTTTCACATATGACTGTTATTTAGGAATTCTTGGCTGCTCCTAGACAAACTTTCATTCACCTTCCCTCTCTGTTAGCTAATGAAATATTCTTAGTTTCCTTTCATATCTGACCTTCATTCCATTTTTATTCCAGCTTGATATTGTTCTATGTGTAGCTATCCCACTCTGTATTCCTCTTGTGACCAAGAAAACGCAATAGCAAGCCCTAATCCATGACTCCATGCCCAATGGTTTGAACTTCTCATTCTATGCATCCCAACTCTGCTTGAAAACATCATCCTTCCCACAAAAATCAAAACAAAACCCACATACACCATAACTAACCTAAAATAAACCCAAAACAAAGCTAAATTTTAAAGAGAGAGCCCTCTTTGACTGTAGGTAGGCTAGGACCTGCAGCCCAAAGATTGGTTTGTGGTTACCTCGGCCGTTTCCCTTAAGGAGCCAAGGGACAACCTGAGTGATAACACTACCTTGGTTAGAATTCCTTCTAAAGCTCTGTTAGTGACTTCCACCTGCCCATTGGCTTGTGGATGGTAAGGGGTGGAAGCCTTGTGCTTTATTTTATGATGTGTGAGAAGGCCTTCAATTAAATTGGAAGTGAACTAACTGCCTTGAACTGTGACCAATTCTCTTGGATACCCGAACTTGTAGAATATGTTTTCTCTTAAAAACTCAACTACTTTTTCCTCTGTTGTTGCTTTTATTTCTTTTGTTTCTGCCAAATTTTTCAGGTAATCGATGCACACAATGATGTACTCCCTCTGTTTTGAAGGAGGGTTGATAGGACCCACAAAGTCCATGCCCCACTTCTAAAATGGCTCAAAGGTCACTTGAGGTTGCATGGGCATCTCATCCTTTGGAGTAGGTTTCACCATCCTTTGACACTGATCACATTGGCTAGTGTATCTCCTCACATCTTGATGAAGAGTGGGCCAATAGTAGCCTGCTTGCAATATTTTGAAGGCAGTCGTCTTTGCTGCAAAATGGCCTCCACAAGGCTTGTCATGACAGGTCAGGAGAATGTCAAAGACTTCCTCCTCCCTGACACATCTTCTCAAGATCTGATCTGGGCCAAGTTTGAAAATATTGCCCCCAATCCAGGTGAAAGGGGCACTTTTCCTCACGATCTTTCTCTTTTCCTTTGAGGACAGGTGTGGTGGAAACTGTGTTGAAACCAAGTAGTTTTCTATATCAGCAAAGCATGGAGAGAGTACTGAGATAGCAAACAGGTGTTCATCTGGCATTTGATCATCCACCATTCCTTCTTCATCTACAGGCAAGTTTACTCTAGACAAAAGGTCAGCAACAACATTTTCTTTACCAGGATTATCAACAATGGACAAATCAAACCGCTGCAGTAAAAGAAACCATCTAATAATGCAAGTGTTTACATCCAGTTTTTTCATTAAATATCTAATTGCACCATGATCAGTGTGCACAAAGGTTTGATAGCCGGTGATATAATGTCTAAATTTGTTTAAGGAATGCACCATAGCTAGGAGTTGCTTCTCGGCCACTGTGTAGTTTAACTCTGCCTTTGAAATTTTTTGATTATAAAGTATATGGTATAAGGTAACTTTTCATCAATTTGTCCTAAGGCTACTCCTATTCCTTTGTTCGAGGCATTTGTGTGAATGTGGAAAGGTAGGGCCCAGTTTGGGCCTCTCAAAATTGGGGCAGTCATGAGTTTGCTTTTCAAGGTATCTAGGGCTTCTTGACAGTTTTCAGACCATATGAACTCGACATCTTTTCCTAAAAGACCAAACAACGTAGAGGCTAACTTACTGAAATATTTAATGAATCTTTTGTAATATCCAGCTAAGCCTAGAAAACTTTAACATCTCTCACCTTTTCAGGAGGTGGGACCCTTTGGATGATGGCAACTTTGTTGTGGTCCACTTGCAATCCTTGTTGAGATATTGCATGACCTAACATCGTCCCTTCAGTCATAAAAAATTCACATTTTTCTAGACTGAGGGACAGGTTCATTTCAATACACTTGTCCAAAACTTTTCCTAGGTTAGATAAAGCTTCATGAAAGTTAGAACCATAAGGAGTGAAATCATCCATATATATTTCCACTGCATCATGAACTAGTTCAGAAAATATACTCAATACTGCTCTCTGGAAAGTGGCTAGAGCATTGCGCAAACCAAAGGGAAGGACCCAATATGCAAAGGTACCCCAAGAACAAGTGAAAGTGGTCTTATCATGGCCTTCCAAGCTGATTTGGATCTGATTGTATTCGCTAAACCCATCTAGGAAGGAGAAAAACTTTTTTCCCACCACACCATCTAACACTTGATCTATGAAAGGCAAAGGAAAATGGTCTTTTTAGTGGCTTTTTTCAATTTCCGATAATCGACACAGATTCTCCACTTACCATTTTTCTTTGGCACTAGCACAAAGGAGAGACCCATTCATTGTCAGAGATGGGGTAGATGAATCCCACATCAAGTAATTTTTGCAATTCTTCCTTAACAATGTCTTTAAGGGCTGGATTCATCCTCCTTTGAGGCTGCCTGGCTGGTTTGAAATCTTCCTTAATGTATATATGATGAGTACATACTGAAGGGTGCACTCCCTTCATCTCCTTATAACTCTAGGCGAAGGCATCTAAATGTTTTCTCAATAAGCTGCACAACTCCTTCTCCTGGGAAGTGGATAGGGATGGATTGATTTTCAAGGTTCTTTCTGGGCTGAACTCTATATTCTTAACATGGAGAGAGGTTGGGTCGGCCACACAGAGATCAGTTAAGGGATTGTTTTGGGTTTCTTTCACCATGTCCTCTAATGGCAAGGTACTGGGGGGTGGATTCTGAATTAAATTTTCAATGATATCATCCTCATCTTGCGGTTTTCCCCCCATGGTGGTTTCTAATGCACAAAGTGGTGCAGAATAGACTTCATCCTCATCCTCCTCCTCCAACCAGAGAGGTAGATCATGTTCTAGCAAGGGTTGGGTAGGAGGGTATAGGACTAACTGTTTGGACATATGCCCATTCTTGATGGTCATGGTCCTAGCCCGACAACTGATATAGGCATCGACAGTAGCCAACCAGGGTCTTCCTAGGATGAGAGGATACCCAGTGAGCTTTGCCTTCAGCTGGAGAACCAAAAAATTAGCAGGGTACTCCCAAGAACCAATGGAGACCATCACATATTCCACAATCCCCTTAGGGGTCACGGTGAAGTGGTCTGCTAGCTGCAGTATTGTCCTGGTCTTCTTCAAGGATCCCTCGAGGTTGAGTTTGAGCATGGTATCCTTTTCCATCACATTAATGGCAGATCGTAGATCAATCAAGGTGTGTGTGACCATGGTGCCATTGATGTGGACATCAACTACTCGACTTCCAGGGTCCAGAAATTTAGGACAGATTACCTGCCCCAACATCAGGTCGGACAGTTACCCTATGACATTGATGGTTGGGGCATCTCCCTTACGCCTGCCTGGATGCCTAGAGCACTTCTCTTTGATCAACAGATTATATATAGGCACATATTTTATGGCTTGGAGAAGTGGTATCTACCCACATAATTGTTTCAATTCTCCCAAAAGTTCAGTTTCTTTTGGGGTGGTTCGTGTTGTCCCAGATAGTCTCTCAGGAAAGGGCAGAATCGCTTTAGGTTCACTTTCCTCTTTATCTTCCTCAACCTCCCTAGGGGGAGGTTGGCTATCTGGGAGAACCTTCTCAGATTACAGGTTAATCTCCTAAATCTCCACAACATAGGTTGGGCATGATGGTTCCCCACTATATACTTGCTGAGCCTGTCTGTTGTTCGGGTTCAGGTTTGGTTGGGCAAGCATTTGGGGTTGCCTTGGTGGAGCAGGAGGCAAATGTTGTGGTTGAGCAGGTGGTGGAGGAAAAAGAGTGGGAGGAGAGTTGTACTGGGGTCTCCATCCCTGATGAGATGCATTCCACTGAGGTTGTGGCTGAGCATAGGATTGGAATGAATGAGCAGCTGGTTGGGCATGGTATTGAGATGGAAAGGACCAAGGAGGAGGCATGGACCATGAAGGATGAGCAGGAGGGCCCCAAGAAGGTATGGAAGTGACTTGGTTGGGGTTGTAGTATGCCTGAGATGTCCCTTGCATCCCCTTCTGGTATGGTCTGGGTCCATGCAGTCTCCTTTGGTTCATGAAATAAAGTGGTTCAGTGGCTCCTTCAACCCCTTGGTATATAGCTTTAAGTCCGGGCAAGGAAGGGTAGTTGTCTGTAGAATGATATTCTTCACAGACTGAACAAACCTCTATAGAGTTCAATGGGCATTTGTTCCTAGGATGCCTCTGGGTGCACCTAGGGGAAAAAATGGCCAAAGCCCTCTCTGCTTCTTCTTGTTGCCTTTTGATATGCAAGGTATCCATTTGCATGTCAAGAGTCTGTAGCATCTCACTCTTGAAGTCTTCCAGCATGTTCCCAAGTTCACCTTTGTTGGATGAATTGGATGAGGAGGTACTGGCTATGGGTTGACTCCCCCTACCTCTCTTTCTGACTGCTCTAGAATGGTTTCTAAAAACAGTCTTTACGTCCTCATAAGATAGTTGGTAGATGTCTCCCCTAGCCAATAAGTGGAGGGTGTCTAGAAGGTCTTCCGGAATCCCCCTGAGCAGGACCAACTTCATAGATTTAGGGTCAAGTGTGCACCTGGCCCTTTCGTAACTGAGTTGGAACCTCTCTTCATAATCGTCCAAGTATTCATTACTTCCCATGGTCATTCGAACGATTTCTTCCTTGGTATCTTTTGACATACGGTAGTCTTGATATTTGTTGTTAAAGGCCTACTACATTTGAGCCCAAGTTGTGATGTTATTGCCAGGTAACCCCGTGAACCAGTGCAATGCTGCATACTTGAGGGTAGAAGGAAATAGTTTCAACTTTTTCTCATCTACTACATAGTCATAGGTCTGGAAGATGGCAGTAAACTCAAACAAGAAGGTGTCAGGATCTTTTGTGGTCAAACCATGGAAGTGAGGTAGGGCTGAGGGACTTATATTCTTCATTTTGGTATCCCCATTGGTCTCCCAGACAGGAAAGGTACCCTCTGTTCTTTCTCCATTCCCCCTAGCATTTCTGTTCTCAGCCATTGTCTCAGGAGGGATGTTTTCTTCTTCTTATTCCCTTATAGGTTCTTCAAATATCTTTGGTTGTTTACCTAAAGGTTCTTCTTTCTCACTGCCACCGAAGAAGAGAGAAGGTTGGCTATGTGATGTAGTGGGTGCGTTGGGCAAGAATTTTCCTGAATTATCTTTGTTCCTACGAGGAATGAAAGGAAATCTTTTTGGTTGGTTTTTGTTTTTTTTTCACTACTTGTACTTGCAAAACTGAAATTGATTGAACAAACAAATTACAACTAACTGAAATGAACTTGCTGAAATGAAATTGCAGAACTATAAAGGAAAGCAAATGAAATGCAGAATTGAAAGCAAGGAAATGACTAATCTACTTTTGCTGAAATGGAAATTGCAGAATTCAAAAATAAAGCAAGGCAATGTAGAAACTGAAAGAAACAACTATTCTACTTTTGCTGAAATGGAAATTGCAGAATTGAAAAGGAAAGAAAGGGAATGCAGAAATTGAAAGAAGCAACTACTTTTGTTGAAATAAACTACTTAGCAAAATGTTGTGATAGAAAAATAGAAGAAAGCAGTAATCACAGAATACTCTAACGCTTCCCCAGCAACGACACCAAAAAGTGGTGAGCACTAGTATTGCAGCAATAATGCTGCAACTCCTGGGCTTCATACTTTACTTTTATCAATTCGGTAGTTTGTAACAAACTTGGAAGCGACGGTGCTGTATGCATAAGTACTAGTTCTTACTGTAGGTTGTCACTTGGTCAGTCGGTGCAAGATCATTAGGAGCTCAAGCCATCTTCTATGGATTCCAGAAGAAGCTCTATATGTGATGAAAGAAAGGAAGGCTTACTCTACAGAGGCTACTGTACTTGCAGAAAGGAAAAGAAGACTGTAATGTAAAGTAAACCTAGAAAAACATACTTAACCAACTAATACTAATTTTGCAGAGAGAGAGATGAAAAACCATAAAATGAATGCCATTACCTGCTCAGGAAGTAAACAACATCTATTCAAGCTATTTCTAGAAGTAAATGAGCAAAAAAACATCTTTTTGGATTTTTATGTACGTTTATGTGAAATTGTCATGCATGTAATTTATTTAATTGTGAATATGACAGCAATTAGGTGGCGATAGAGGGCGGTTTTGGGACTTGAGAAGATGTAGGATGGTGTGGATGGGTCCTAGGAGGTCTCAAGTGGCCTTCTGGAGTCTTTTCCCGCAATTGGACTTCAAAAAGAAGCCTATAGGAAAATCTACAGGAGGCTGCAGAGGATCTACAGGAGGTCTATAGGAGGTTTAAAGGAGGATGGTGAGAACAGTTTTGGAGGTTTTGAAGGTGTGAGAGTGGGTGGAAAGGGTAGCTGAAGGCTGGGATGATGCGTTAAGGTGCTTAGGGGCCACCAAGGATTGTTAGGAGAGGAAAAGATGGTCGAGAGACAGGGAAGAAATCCTATGAAAAAAAACAGAAAACTAAGGTAGATTTGTGGTGAACTTTGAGCAACCTGTAGAGCATAGATTAAGGAGAGAATGTGATGGCTGGTAGGCTGACTTGCTATGAGAAGATATTTTCTACAAAAGGACCTGAAAATCAAACAAGGATATCAAGCAAGAAAGGAAACTAAGTACATAAAAAAAATAGAATTTTGTATCAAGCTAATCTAGATTATGAGAAATGGAAAGAAATGTTGAAAAATGCTATAATGAGAGAAACCATGGAATGAAACTTATTGCAAGAGAGAAATGAGCATGGTGAAAGAGATCTAAAGAAAAGCATTAACCTTCTAACAAACTGCAACACTAGAAATCCTATGGAGAAGGCAAATCTGTGTTTTTTGTGTGGCAGCAAGAGGGTCTTAGCCTCAGTTCATGGTCCCAAAGGGAGGAAAGGAAGCCAAGGCTCTGTTGATGGCATTTTTGTATCTTCTTTATATCATTTTTCAACTTGCTATAGAAAACTCAAATGGAAACAACCTTCTAAATTACCAAAAGCAACCTATTCTTAACCAAGAAAGAAATTTATCTAACAACAACTAATCCATAAACTGAAACAAAGCATATAAATACAAAAAAGAGGAGCTTCGCTGCTTGGATTGGGTCCTAATCCAAGAGCTTCAGCCCTCTAAGGTAACTCAGTGCTAGCTCAAAAATGATCTCATCTTTATTATCAAAATAATAATAGGATTACATGAAACTGTCAACAAAAGTAAGCTCGGAGTTGAGCAGAGCACAGCTACAACAAAAATTCGAAAATTTGACTAACTTCCTAATGAGGCCCGAGGCCTTTCTACTTATACAACTAAAGCTCCCAAAGGCTTCCTTAAAATCAGGGAGGCTTGGCTCCCAAAACTCTAGATAAACATAAGTTATCCTCCACCTGCTCGGTTGCCTCCTAGTGCATTGATTTGGCTGTTTGTGCTTCAAGCTCCATGAAGGAAAATTCAAAGTGGGGAGTCATAAATGAGGGGGATACCCTCCTATAAATCATATCCTTTGTCCACTTCAAATTATTGCCGCCAATTGTCCATTAAATATTTGACTTTGTCTTCAAAATTCAACAAAAATCTGCATTAAACACATATTAGACTCCATGGCAACGTGACCAACCCAACTCACTCCATAAGCATAAATATAATAAAAAAACATGCAATAAGCTAAGAGAATGGTTGATTAAACTATGTTAGGAGGAAAAATGAGCCCATATAATTACCCATTTATGGGGCTCATCAGTAGGCATTCCCATACTCAGAGTAAAAGTATATCAAAGAATAAGTATGGAAATATATGAAGATCCATGGTAATAGTAGACATAGTATGGAAACAACCATTAAATATGGATATATATTTTTGATCATGAATATATGGAACCCCATGTAACTTGGATGGATGAAGCTAAATCTAGGGTCTTGGTCTTCATCTCTATTGATCCATTCTACGAATATAACCATGTGAGTGAATATATCAAAGTCAAACATGGTAGAAACCACTTGACTACTGGTTGATTATGTGAATTGTTAATAGGTGCAAGACAAGCCATCAATAATGTCAATGGTTCATAAGGTAATCTAGTACAATATATTAAGTGTGATTGAATGTCTTGAATTCAAACACTCGTAGAATCATTTGATCGAAGGTCAATGATGATAACTTTGCGTTGAAGGCAAGAAACCTACCATTAAGGCATGAAGGCTTCAGGAAAAAAAATTGAGTGATTCAGGACTGACTCAGGGATGACCGATGTGATTGAGGGCTTTGAATTGTATGGTAATTTTGACTAACCCTAAACTTCTCTTGAACATATCGGCGACATGACATTTTGACTTAGCATCATTTGACTAAAAAATAAGACCAAAAATTAGTACAAATACTTTTAATAAGGTATGATTAGGCGAGAGACAAGCGAATTTCCCAACCCAGACACAAAAGTGATGTAGTTTCATGTTGAAGAGCGACATACTACCTTTTTTAAAAACAAGAACAAATGTTTCTTTCCAATTTCCCTACACCATTACTTGCAAGGACTTCATTATTTTTATGCAACATTGAGTAGGATAACATGTGCTTATCATGTAAGCTCATCCTTCATATGAGTCCTTCAAAGTATTTTTAACGAACATTAGGAAGGAGTGGTTATATCTCATCATGATTGATGAGTCCTATACTATTTACATTTTATGAGTCTAGCGAAGGGGTAACTCGATGTCACTTTTGTATTTAAAGTGTTTGAAAAGACACAAAATGAAAAATCATATATTTCTTTCGATTTAAAGTTTTAATAAGCCCACAAAAAGTAAATATCAACTTTTTTCATGTTTATGGAGTTAGGATAAAAAATTAAGTAAACTTCAAAATGTCCTTTTTCGTAAATTTAGTCTCTCAATCCTAGAAAAGGGTAAAATAATGCAGGAGAGAAATATTTTGACCATGATTAGTCAAAGTATAACTTTTTCATCAATAGTCTACGTGGTTCATAAAAGGGGTAAACATATATCAAGTAGATGTTTTTCATTTACTTTAACTAGTTCGAAATAAACAATCATACTCAACAATCTTTTCATATTTCAGGAGTAAAAAAAGAACTTAAATGTAACTCCAGTATTTCACTTTTTCATATGCTTAAAGAGCCTAAAAATTTGATTAAAGTATACTCATATCATCGATTTTAAATTTAATTAATGAGAAATAAAATATGAAAAGAACTCGACATTTTCATATACATTTTACGAGCATCAAATGATAGAAAAATAAGCTCAAGATTTTCATGATTTTTAACAAGTCCAAAAAATAATAACTGAAATGGACTTGAGATAGGTTTCATTTTAATACAAGCTTGAAACAAAGAAAAATTATGCTTGAGAGTGGCTTCATTTTTACACAAACTTGAAACAGAGAAAAATTATTCTTGAAATAAGTTTGTTTCATTTTTACACAAGCTTAAAACAGAGAAAAATTGTGCTCGAGATAAGTATTGTGCCCCCAGTGAGGTTGACACAGTGAAAGAACCATCCTCATGGAACCATGTTTCATTTTTTAACGAGGTTGACATAGTAATATAACCATCCTTAGAATGCCCTGTTTCATTTTTTTAATGACGTTGACACAGTAAAAGAACCATCCTCATAGGCACCTTCATCATCACTTCCAACTGGAAGGAACACATGCCAAGGGGCACATATCAATCATTGCTTCCAAGAGGTCTCCATAAAAAGGAATAATAGTTCCCTGGAGGGAACACATGCCAAGGGAATCAATAGGGATAAGAAAATCAGGTTCAAATGTCCCCATTGAAGTTCCCAACATGTCACCTACCAGATCAAAATTAAAAGAAGATGAGAATACAGTCAGAGGCTTAGATTTATCGGTAAGTGAATGCATGGGAATACTTTCCACATAATTAAGCCATGGTGAGGTATTAATATAGCGGCTACAAACACCCTGCAAAATTTTTCCTATGCTTCGATTTTGGAGACTTCCTTCCTATTCACGTGAGTTTATCTCGTATTATTGTCAAGTATTTGTGATTTGAATGAGAATTTTTCATTTATGCTTCTTGTTACACTAAAAAATGTCACCATGACTATTTGCAGTTAGTATGGCTCCATCCACTATCATACTATCCTCCTTGGCAAGTCCCATGCCTCTGCTCTCCATGTCAAACTTCAAGAAAGAGAGAAAAGTCATTTAAAATCAATTATCTCTGGTACGCAGTTTCTCTTAGCCTTACCTGGGGGTACGCAACCCAAGTTCACAATACCTGCGTACTTGTACGCTCTGTATGTAAAGGGGTGGGTGCGTACTCCTGTAAAGGTCAAAAGGCGCAAGTTTCACTCCAAAAAAGTTACTTGTGGTCATTTATAGAGTCTTCTAGAAGTATGTTTGACGTGTATGAAGCGCCTCCAGATGGTTCATGTATCCCTACCAAAGAGGAACTTATCCCATCAATAGGGGAGCTATCCCATCCAAAGAGGGACTTATCCCATTGATGGTGGACCTGAATAACTTCCTCTAGAGCACTATAAATACAGGCATTGGGCCAAAGGGAGGGGAGGTTGAAAGCTGAACATTCCTAAGGGTAGATGCTGCTGGAATTAGGACTTCCTTGTAGAAGCTTGTGAGGAGAGATTACCATCTTTACTTGTTTCCATTGGGAGGTGGGTGAGGTAATCAGAGTAAGGGATAACTCTTGTGGACCTTGGGAGGAGCTTGCACAACACCAAGGCGCAGGTTGTAATGGTTCCTTTTGTTACCTTTTAATACAAATTAGTCCATTCTTCTCAACAATTTGTTATTAATGAGTTGTTTCATGTACTCCTTGGTATACATGTTAAATATGTTTTATTTTATGTGATATTCAGGTGCTATTTAATCGTTTGATTGTTGGTGAATGCAGGTTTCGAAGGGAAGGAGGAGCTCATCTGGATCAACGAAGCTGGACTACTACAACAGCGTTGGATTACAGGTAGGATCTAAACACTTGATTTCTCATATTGTAAAAGCATATTTAGGGAAGGATTGCTCTTATTTGTCTTGTTTGTCATTAGAGAGTCTTAGGCTTTCTAGGAAGGTCGGTTGTGTCTGCACTAACGACTCTTTCCGCGTGACAAAATGGCGACTCCACTGGGGAATCCATTAATGTGTTTGAGTTCTTTTTGATTTGATATTTTGGTCTGAGAAAAATTGCTTGTTTTCTGATTTTTGGTTGTCTAGCTGTGTATTTGGGTGGGTTAGCTTAGAGTCAATTTAGTTTTTTATTTTTCTTAGCCTTGCCAGCAGTACGCAGTCTCTGGGTTTAACACAGTGCGTACTTGTACGCACTGCGTCTTTGTGCACAGTGCGTACCCGCACCTGTGTGAACAAATGACCTGCGTACCCCTGTCAATTTTGAGAAAATTTCAATTTTTTGCTTTTTGCTCTTTAGATTTTGCTTTTACTTTGTTTTTACTGCCCAGATCCATCAGTTTACTGTCAAAGATCTTCACCTGAACTTGTCCCGTTAGTGTCGAGGGTTTTGGTGGAATTCATAGGGATTTTGCCTTAGGGTTTGATTTTTAACTGGTCCTGTAGTGACTTTGGCGTTAGGGGTTGTCAAACTTTGGATCTCCCTGGTTTTGATCAGTCCTCTTAGGAGTCGGGCCTGTCATAGAAGTCATCCTAGTGAGAGACCTACCTTTGTGTCTTCTCTTTGCGAATCTCAAAAAGTTTGTTTGTTAAAGCCTTGAATTCCATTCTTGAGAAAAAAGAACAAAAAGATTTCCATTTTGTTTTTTGGTTAGTTTATGATTCTGCATGAACTGATCCTTAGTTGCATTTTGACTAAGTAAAACATCCGGGAATCATTCTTGTAGGCTTTTGTCCTCATTATTTTTACTTTTAGGTAAATTTTCTTTTGATTTGCTTTTGAATGAATTTGATTTGATTGTTTTAGATTTGTTAAATTCGATTTGATAAAATAGTTTTATATGCTTTATTAACATAGAGAAAACACAAAAATTCTTTGAAAAAAGTTTGCTTTGGTAGCATTTGTAGACTTTTGAGAGAAAAAGGAAATTTCGTAGAGTAATTAGTGGTCATGAGTTGTGTTTTTTGAAAAGATAAAGAGAATTGTTTCTTTGATTGTCTTTACTAAGAAAGTTGTTTTCTATAAAATTTGCATTTTCCAACTCTCTTAAGTTAGGAGATTCATTGAAAAGGAAAGGTAGTGTAAATCATCTTAGGTGCATCTTTGTAGTGATTGCGAGTCGAGTCTACACACCACCAGTTTCATCTCCATCACCTTTTTGTCTTTAAGAAAAACCATAAAATTAACGCTTAAAGTAAAATCAACATAGTAACTTTTATTTACTAGGGCTCTGAAACACCAATTTAGATCAGGCTAGTGTCTTGGAGTAGGAGAGTAATTAACTCTCGAAGACAACAAAACCAAACAAGTAGCTTATCTTGTGATAGAATAAATCCAATTGTCTCATTTGTACTCTGGGAAAGCTCCTCTTAAAGGAGAAGCACGAGCTCGTGTCCGAACCAGTGAGGGGATCAATCCTCCCTCGTTGGGAACGACGCCAGACACGCACGTATTACAAACGGTAAACCTCAAATTAACCATTGTCGAGGAGCCAGGGGTCACTTGTCGGTAAACCTTGGATTATTGTCAAGAAACCGGCAAGGGGATTGAGCTTGATACTCTGCCCTTGCATGCTGTCGGAGTGTAGACTGTTCCCCCAGGTGCATTTGTTGTGGTTGGTAACCTTAGTGACCATTATCTTTAGGATTCTACCGAGGTGACGGTGGAGGGAAGATCCCACTATACCTGGAACAGACGTCGGCTAGACTCACTTGGATTTTCCGGGGGGTTCACTTCACTCGAGACGGTTAAAGTGGAGGAACTTGTGCTGGTCTATTCATTAAGCAGGTTGCCGGGGTAACTGTTCCACCCGCCACTTTTGTACTGAATTCGGCAATGTTGGGTTTCATCTCCAACTAGCGTTTTCGGTCTGGAAGGCTACTGTTTGTGCTTGGTTTGACGCCCTAGATTCTTTAGGCGTATGATTCAAATTTGTTTGGTTCTTTAGAGACTTTAGGTGGTTTGCTTTGGGATTTTACTTTGTTTGCGTGTGCAGTAGTTAAAAGTTTTTAACTGTGGCGGAATTACCGAGATAGTCCTGTAGACTTCGGGGCAAGTCTTCTGAGGTTGTTTCTGTGGCCAAATTGTTGAGAAAATCCCGTAGACTTCGGGGTGAATCTCCTCAAGAGGTCCCAAGTCATTACGAAGGTTTAAAGGTCCTTGTAACTCCTCCTAGCGGCAGTAGAGTAGGTTCACCTGAAGAAGGAGAGTCTTCGTTGGTAGTCCATCAAGATTACCAAAGTCTAGAAACATGTTATAATCCTGAAGCAGTTGAAGTTTCTGAGCTTGCTGGTAGTTTTTCATCTACTAGTGATATAGGCGAAGAACCTGAAATATCTGAACCTGTTACTCCAACTTCTAGTGTACCAGATTCACCTAGGGTAGAAAGAGTCATCACCGAAAATCTTCCTACTGGTTTGATAGCTATTGAAGAACTTGCTCCAGAGGAAGAATTAGGCGTGTCTACCCTTGAAGATCAACCTACTATTGATCTAAGGGAGCGTGAATCTATCTTTTCAGTCCTCCTAGAAGTACTACTTGGTACCTTTCGTTAACCAATTATTTAGACAACTCAGGGGTAGGTTTTTCTCCACCTCGTACTCCTTTTCCTCCTGGAGGTATTTATACTCCTGTAAATATGTCTGGTTAGTCGTCCGTGTTCACTCAATCTCCTGAATCTTTTTTACACGGCGGTCCTTCTGTTCCCACCGGGTATCAGTCACTTTCTGGTACCTTTGCGGGGGCATCTCCTCAACCCATTGATCATGGGTTATTAACTGGAAACAATGGTAATAAACCATTGGGTGTAGGGGACATTTACATGATGTCAGGTTCAGTTCCCGTTTCTCAACCTCAAGGTGGTCAATTACCGCCTGGGGGGCAGCCTCAATTAACGCCTGGGGGGCAACCTCAAGGTACACAAATTGTGTCTGGGCAGCTTCAATATCAGTATGTACCCATCGTACAATACATGCCTAAAGGTCAACCCCAGCCTCAATATGTACCCCAGGGTCAACCTCAGTATCAATATTTACCTCAAGGGTATCAACCCCAAGGGTATCAACCTCAAGGGTATCAACCTCAAGGTCAAGGTCAACCCCAGTATCAGTATTTACCCCAAGGTTATCAACCTCAAGGTCAATACTCGAGTCAAGGTTATCAACCACCTCAAGGCCAGTCGTATGTTCAAGGTATGGGAACTATGCCTTTCAGTTATCAATCCTATCCTCAATCCGGTTATGGATCTCAGTATCCTCAACCTGTTACGGGTCAATACCCCGGGATGATAGTGTGGGATCCATCGCAGGGTCAATAGGTGTTGCAGCCAAGTATACAGTTGTTACCTCAAACTGGACAACCCGTAGTTTCTGGTTCACCCCAGCAACCGCAACCTGTCCAGTCAAACGTTCAAACTTCTGTAACTTCGGTAGTTACTCAGCCGCCAATTGCACCTAGTACTCCATCTCAACGGCTGCTGCAACTACCGTGACATCTACTGCACTTACTTCTGGAGTATCGACAGCTCCGGTTTCTACCGTCTCTGCAACCACTCCTCAGACATCTTTACCGTTGTCCGGATCTACGATTCAAACTATGGTCCAGATGCCTGTAGGGCAGCCTGGTTTAAGTACTGTTGTAACAACTCAACCTCAATTTACCCACCAACAGTACCAGGGACAGTACCAATTCGGTCCTGCTGTCCAACAACCGGTTTACCAGTATCAACCGTATCCTGGGTACACTTATCAACAACCTCAACAACCCCAGTACAGTCCGGTTAATCCTGGTTTTCCAGGAGGATATAATATCCCTAATGCGATTCTGGTTCCTAGTTATCCTGGATATCCTACTCCTGGGACTGGTCTTGTGACCCAGAGTTTTAGAGATCCTAACCGGCAGTTACCATTTATCGCAACTTTGGATTTACCAGACTTGACGCGCCTAACGAACGATCCAATTCAATATCTTCCGTTCTGGTCGCCAATGCCAAATAAGTTGCCCAGTGATATACCCAAGTTCGAAGGTAAGTCTGGAGAGGATCCGTCCAATCACGTGATGACTTACCACCTCTGGTGTGCTTCCAATTCTATCTCGGATGATTCGATCCGCTTACGTCTTTTCCAGCGTACGCTCATTGGTCTCGCGGCCAAGTGGTACATTGAGTTACCACGGGCCTCTTTTTACAATTTTAGCCAGTTAGCTACCTCGTTCCTAACTCATTTTCAGTTGCCGGTCAGATACGATAACAGCACGGAGCTATTAACTTCATTAAAACAGTCGACCTCCACTTATATTTCCGATCATATTCATGAATGGAGACGTCGAAGACGTTTAGTGAAAGTTTTTATCCCGGACCAAATCTTAGCTGAATGGTTTGTAAAATCATTATTACCGAAGATTACTGAAGATGTAGCTAAGGCCGAAGTAGTTACTGAGGAGAAAGTCATTGCTCAAGCCCAATACCTTGACTTAGTTTACACTCAGTCGGGTACGTTGCACGAGAAGATCCCAGATCTTCCTAAGTCGAATCAAATTGCTGCTGCTCCTCCGGGGTCTCATGCTGCTGACGGCATGATTGGTATGGTAAATACTAAAAGTAAGAAGAAATCCTCAAAGAATTCTTCTCCAATAATAACCTTACCGGACTCCCCGACAGGAGAGTCTTCTCCTGAAATTACTGCCGATATTCATGCTGTAGAGTCATCTACGGCTAAATCAAAAAACGTTGGTAAGAAAAAAGGCAAGAAGAAGGATAAAGCAGACAAGGCTCCAAAGGAGAAAAAAGAGAAGTCGGAATCTAACGATGAAAAGCGCAAACCTCGCTATCCTTGTTTAATATGTGAAGAAGATCATTTCACAAGAGATTGCCCTCATTGGGCAGAGGTTGTGAAAATCGTTAAGGGTTCCCCAACTCCTGCTATTTTGAAAGATCCATTTCCGAAGCAGGAGAGTAAAATGATAGGTTCTTCCTCGAGTGCCAGTGAAGAACCCATATTGATGATGTCTCATGTACGGATTGCGACTCGATCGCAAGATTATGGTAGTAAGAATCCTGTTGATGGTAAAGAAGCAGAATCTTCTCATTCTAATCTATCAACCTCAGCTCCCGGTTCTGATCCACTACAGATCGAGAAACCTAACCCGGACTTGGTAATTAAACCGCCCGCCAAGGGTATACTTCGAAAGTCTGCTTTCAATCCACATGCGAGAGCAGCTCAGAATTATAACATTGTTGAGGATTTAGCTGTTTCACCCTCAGCAATGTCGGCTTTGGAAGTGCTGCAATCATGCCCAGAACAACGAAAATTACTCTTGTCGGCTATAGGAGCTGTTGATATTCAGGACCCGAACCTGATAATCTTTGATCTAGAAAATAGTACACCGCGCCTCCCTCATCAAATGGCTTTCCAGATTCCAGTGATAGTAAAAAACAGGCCTATTCATCGGACTGTAATTGATGAAGGAGCTTCTACGTGTATTATGTCGATTCAGTGTTGGAGATCGCTTGGTTCTCCTTCACTGAACCAATCCCCGACGATTCTTAAGGCCTTTGATGGCCGTGGGTTCCATCCGTTTGGCATTCTACAGGATTTGCCTATAGGGGTTGAAGGAAAAACCGTTAGTCTGGATGTGGAGGTGGTTGATGCCCCTCTAGACTACAACCTTCTTTTGGGTCGCAGTTGGTCTTACGCTATGACAGCGGTCGTGTCATCGGTCTTCAGAGTTATAAAGTTTCCACATAATGGTAAGATCGTGACGATAGACCAGTTGGCTTACTTTTCATCCGACCCAGCCTCTTCAGAGAGTATCTAGCATGTCAGTAAAACGACTATCCCTTACAGGGATGTTGGTGTAGGATTGGTTAAAGATTCTGGTTTACTGGGAACTTTTCCCTTTCCTTCGATCAATGCAGACCCTTCATTCGCATCCATTCATATGATTACTTCAGACACTATTATTTACGATGATCCTTGGATTATCCCATCTGAATCTAAAATAGACTCCTTTGGTAATGCAATGCCTTTGAGTCCATTTGAAATTGCTTATGAGGCCGTGCAGTCTTTTTCCGACTCCAGTTCAACCCAATTCGACCAAATGAATGTGGTCCGTGAGGAATCACTTTTCACATCAACCTCAGAACGTATAACATTTCCCAAAGTTGTGTCATCTGACGAACAACTTCGCGAAATCCTAAGTGTAGACGATCTACCATGGGAAGATCTTCATTTTTACCTGAGGCTGATGACTTTGAAAATGATTTTTCATCAATTTTTACAGCTGAATATGTCAAGGACGCTCAGAATCCCATGAAACATCCTGATTCAGAGTTAAATTTGGGAAACATTTCCCAAACTATTGCCATCGAAATTTCAGTCAAAACCGGAGTTATTGAAAACATTCATATAGGTGCCTCGTGTACAGATAACGAAATTCAAACATACAAGGTCCTATTTCAAGAATTCCGCGACGTGTTTGCCTGGTCCTATGAGGAAATGCCAAGAATTGATCCCTCCATTGTTGTTCATGAAATCAAGACCTACCCGGACCTAAACCCGTTCGGCAACGTCTGCGTCAGATACACCCTAGGAAAGCAGCTGCGATTAAAGCAGAAATCGAGAAGCTATTGACAGCAGGTTTCATTTATCCGATCCCGTTAACAGATTGGGTATCGAATATTGTTCCGGTTAACAAGAAACAAGGAACAATAAGAATATGTATCGACTATAGGGATATAAATCGGGCTTGTCCAAAAGACAACTATCCTACACCCTATATCGATCAAATAATTGATGATTGTGCCGACAGTGAAATATTTTCCTTTATGGATGGTTTTTCCGGTTACAACCAAATCAATATTCTACCTACCGATCAACCAAAAACGGCTTTCATTTGTCCTTGGGGGACATTTGCTTACTGCAAATTACCTTTCGGACTTAAGAATGCCGGAGCCACTTTCCAACGGGCAATGTCTTACGCGTTTCACGACATCAAGCACATTGTGCAACCGTATCTCGATGATTTGCCTGCTCATTCTTTACATCGAGCTGATCACCTTGTCCACTTACGTGCTATTTTTATGAGGTGTCGGCATTATCGAATTCGGTTGAACCCACACAAATGTGTCTTCTGCATAGAAGTGGGACGATTGCTAGGATTTGTCGTTTCAAAAGCCGGTATCCGCGTCGATCCCTCGAAGGTCGAAGCCATCATCAAATTGCCTCCTCCTTCGAGTTTGCGCCAAATCCAAAGTTTGCAAGGGAAAGCAAACTTCTTACGTCGATTCATTCCTAAATACGCCGAGGTTACAAAGGGTTTCATCCGGTTGTTGAAACAAAACGCTCAATTTTCTTGGGATGAGATAGCTCAGAAATCTTTTGATGCACTTAAGCACGCATTGACCCATGCACCGTTGCTGCATCCTCCCAACTACAACCAGGATTACTTTTTGTATCTCGCCGCCTCCCACTCCACCATTGGAATGGTCTTAGTTCAGGAAGATGAATTCGGAACGGAACATGTGATATATTATCTTAGTAGGACGTTAAATCCCACTGAGCTAAAATATTCGCATGTGGAGAAATTGGCCCTGGCAGCTGTTCAGGCTGTCCAGTGTTTTCGTCATTACATTCTTCTCCGTAAAACTACAGTGATTTCGGATTGCAACCCTATGATCTACATTTTGACAAAACAATTGCTAGGGGGCAAGTACCCCAAATGGATTGTTATCCTACAGGAGTTCGATTTGGAGTTTGAGAAGTCCAAGTCTAAGAAATCCTTAGTTTTTGCGGAATTGATGTGTGACTTCCCACGTGCTGACACGGAGACTGTGGTAGAGGGACCCATTGCGGACGAATCTCTGTTTCTTATCAGCACTTTAGATCCTTGGTATGGGGATATAATCGTCTATCTCCAAACCCAATCCTTTCGGCCCGAAGCTTCAAAGTCGGAACGCCGGAAAATTCGATTCCAGTCCCAACAATACAGAATTATTGGAGATACTCTTTATCGTCGTGGGGTGGATTTGGTTTTTCGTCGTTGCTTAACTCATGAAGAGGCAGAAAGGGTTTTGAATGACTGTCATTCTGGAGCATGTGGCGGTCATATGTCTGGGTATGCCACAGCTCAGAAGGTGTTGCGTGCTGGCTATTTCTGGTCCATGTTTAAAGATTGTATCATTGCGGTCCGAAAATGCCACAACTGTCAAGTGTTTGATCTCAAGATGCGCGCACCACCTGCTCCTCTCCACCCTATAATTGCCGTTGGTCCTTTTGCGAAATGGGGTATCGATTTTATTACTTGTAACCCTCACTCGGCCAGGGGGCATGCGTATATCATCCTTGCGGTTGATTATTTTACTAAATGGGCCGAGGCGATGCCTACATTCGAAGCAAGCGGCAAAACAGTAGCGATTTTCGTATTCAATCATATTATTGCTAGGTTTGGTGTCCCACAAGCGATAATCCCTGACCATGGGCGCCATTTTAGAAACATTATGATGACAGAACTTACAAGCCAACTTGGTTTACACCATGATAGTTCTACTCCTTATTATCCCCAAGCAAACGGTTTGGTTGAATCTATCAACAAAGTTCTAGTTATCATGATCCGACGAATCATTGGTATTCATCGGTCGAATTGGCACAACATGCTATTCTCAGCGCTTTGGGCGTATCGAACCTCAGTAAAAACATCAACAGGGTTCACTCCTTTCCAACTAGTTTATGGTTTGGAAGCAGTGTTGCCCATTGAATGCGAAATCCCATCACTTCAAATGGCTATCGAATTACTCCCAGCTACTTCCGAAGAGGAGAAGCGTCTGTTATACTTAGCTAAATTAGATGAGACTCGACGTGATGTTGCTTTGGCAATCGAGACTCACGCAAAAAGGATGAAAGCTCAGTATGATCGTAACGTGACCCCTCGTAATTTTCGGAAGGAGACCTAGTGCTATTATATGATCAAGCTAACGATAAATTAGGTGCTGGAAAATTCGTTCCTATGTGGCATGGGCCCTACATTGTCAAGCGAAAGCTGGCAAAAGGGGCCTATGAGCTGGTAGATTTTGATGGGGACTCTTTGGGTAAGCCCAGAAATGGACTTTACCTAAAGAGGTATTATGCTTAAATGGTGGGTATGGAGATTTATTTAGTTCTAGTTAGGTTAATTTTCTTTCTAGCCGGTGTGTTTGCTTAGTTTAGGCTGTGTGCTTAGTTTAAAGAGTGTGCTTTTGTCGTTATTCTGGCTTATCTTGGTTTTACTCTTGATATTGCAGATGTCGACGCCACTCCAAACATACATTGGATTTGCTGATGGTGTTTGTCGTAGTACACGGAATATCTCTTCCGCAGCTTGGGTTATCTATTCGCCCTCTGACGAGTTAGTTTCTATGCATGGGGTGAGCCTCGGTCAAACAACAAACAACATTGCAGAATACAGTGCAGTGATTGAATTATTATCTGAATCTATTTCATTTGGGATTCGGAGTTTGATAGTGAGGTTAGATTCTGAACTTGTTGTATTACAGCTTAATAGAGTCTATGCCATTAGAAATCCGGTGTTATTAAGATTGTTTTTGAGGATGCGTCTCTTAGAACGTGAATTTGATTACATTGAATATCAGCATATTCCAAGGTCTTTAAATACATTAACAGATGCAATGGCGTCTCGAATGTTAAATAGACATTTGTAACAGTCATAAATGTAAATTTATAAACATTTCATCACACATGTTTAACAAAATAAGCCGGTAATAATGATATATATAGATAGGAGTGTGTCAAAAATATACATCGTCTTCGATCATAGGTTGAAAAACACCTTATGATCGGCAAAAACGATAAGTACAAAAAACCAAAATGTCATATGTGTCTACAAAAGTGACTAGCCAATCACTGGTGGTGCTCTCTATACGAGACCACTGCCCGCGCTACCCTACACAGGAACCTCCTGAAAGGTCCTAGGACTGCGACAACGTAGCGCTGAAGTCGGATAGGAATGTCATCTATAGTGGTCTTTGGTATATCCGCCGTCAAATGCTCTAGATCCTGTTCCAGCTCGGCTAAAGTCTCTGCGGCCGCATCCTGTGGGGCTGGTGCTGGTACAGCTGGTACTCTCCTCTCAAAAGCCCAGAGGTTGGCCGGACGCCATGGACCTACATCTGCATTTTGAAAATTTGTGCTGTCAGTTTTGAGACGATATATAAAAAACAAAAAAAATACATAATTTAAAAACTTGTGAAGAATGAAGTACCTCTGTCGTCCCATTGTTCTCCCTGTGGAAGAACCATGTCCGGATCATTGCGAAAATCCATTCCGGCATACGGAAAGTCCTGAATCGCAAATACCTGGCCCTCCAGCCAGTGAAAGTAACCATCAGGAAATCGAACAACTGCTGCTCCCTCGTCAGGATGCCGGGCCATTACCGCAACCCATCTCGTCAACTTAGGCTCCCGAGGAGCCCCAACTGGAACTGTAAGATGCTGGGGGATCAACATTGGAACTCTCTCGAGGGCAAAGCTCACAACTAAAGGCCCGTATCCAAAGGTCTTCAGTTGTCCTCTCTTTGCCCTGGTTAGTTGGCCCTTCATATTGGCCAACACAGCATCGCACCAGTTGAAAATGGTGCCTTGGAAGCAATCTATAGCCATCTGCATTTGGGATCCAGTGGCCATGTGCAAAGCGGCAGCGTCGCAAAGTCTGGTAACTGTAAAGGCAATTACCATAAGTTCAGGTGGGGATATATATTTGATTTCTATCCCCTTCTCCTGGTTTTGATTGTTGCACCACTCTAGCCGGAGACTAGCAAGGGATTGGCCACCCGGCCTAGTCCCGAATAGAGAGAGTTGCTCGCCCCTGTTAGGCAAGCCAGTGAGAAAGTATATGTCGGAGGACTCTATCTCGAGCTGGTGTTCCCCGATGTAAAAACATTGATCCTAAATGTTCCACCTTTCAACCAGCCACTCTAAGAATGGCACCTGGGCCCTCATGCCAGGTATGGCCCAGTACTTATAGAGACCGCATGCCTTTAACGCATCAATAGAAGGTTGATGACCTATTACGGCCAAATCAACGTCTTTGTGCTCTCTTTCACGCCAATCCAGCATGGTGAGTGACCTACACACCAAAAAACAATAGTTAGAATTCATTAAACAATTTTTGATTGGTTAAAAATGGGGTTTGGGGTTTAAAAAACCGCGTTTCATGGGGTACGCACCCCGCGTTCAGAAGACAGAGCGGCGGTACGCAGCTGGGCTGAAGGCGGGCTGCGTACCCCGACCTTTTTCCCATATACAAAAAAGTCGGGGTACGCAGGTCGCCCATGGGGCACCTGCGTCCCCTGAGAAACGCATTTTAAAACCCTAAACCCTCCAAAAAATTAAACTAAAACTTGAAATGAAATTCCAAACGGATGAAATTGAAGAGGAGGATGTTGTGAAATACCTGAAAGAGACGGCGCTCGATTCTGAGGGTCGGATTCTCCGCAAAGTCCACGGGAAGTTTTCTTGTCAAAAGCCCTTTTCTCAACCTCAGCAGTAAAATGGTAAAAATGACATGGTAAAAAGTCTTTTTATAGGTTTTTTGGATGAATGAATGCTAAGTTTGTTTATTTTTCACCATGAAAGGACATTTTTCAATGTATTTTTACCCATCTTAAACAGGTATGAGTAATGTGTCGTTTTTTTGCAGGACAAAAGGACTTTAGAGCAAAATCATCATTTTTCACGAACCAAAACATCAGCGTCATCTTTTAAGCTCTTTTCTGACTCCTAAAACATGAAAAGATTGCCGAGCGTTTCTTTTTCACTCGTTAAAACAGAACTAAAAGACGGTCCCCTTATAGCTCTTTTCTGACCGTAAAAACAGGAAAAGATTGCCAGGTTTTTGTCGTTTCAAACTCGATACGGAAATAAAACGACGTGTCCTTGATCGCTTTTTACTTTTCAGGTCAGAGATACTAATCATGAAAGTAATCCTTGGTCGTGAGATCAAGCGGTTCTCTCAGGTATTATTTTATACTTTTTCGGGCTTGGGAGACACAAATTTACGAAAAAGTTCACCGTGGAGTCTTCTTTAGTTTTTTCAGACTCTCTAAAAATGAAAAACGCCGAGTTTCTCCTATATTGGACTTGTTAAAATTTCACAGTAAAGGACCTGTTCGATTACAAACAGGAACGGACCACTCCTTCTTAGGGTCCAAATCTAAACTAAGTTGGACTCATCCGAAGGATGAGCTTATAATCAAGCATATGTTATCCTCCTCAAGCTTGTAAAAAATAAAGAGGTACTTGCCAGAAATGGTGGGGGAAAAGAGAGAAGAATGAACCAATTTGTCATCCTTTGTTACAGAAGAACCTTATCACCACTCTTGAACACGACACTTTTCATTCACCTGGGTTGGGAAATCCTTTGCCTTAAAAAGTTGATCAAACCACTTTGAAAGTCTTCAACCGTTTCCGGGTATTAACTTTGGGTCAATCGTCACCAAGCCATCTGTCGTGTCGTTATGTGTTCAAGAGGTCTCTGCAAATAAACCATTCATATGCAAAATACTTGTCATCCATTTGACCATCCCTGAGTCAGTCCTTACAGCAACATTTCTTCAACTTGAACAATGATTTCGTGTTGTGGGCTTGCCTGCAACGAGTCGCTTTCTATCGACATCAGCACATTATCTAGAAAGATGACTTAGAAATCGACAGTACCTTGAAGTCTGCATGCATCAATGGCAGGTTTCTCGCCTTTGACGACAGTTTACATCATTGACTTTCGATCGAAGGATTCCGTGACGTGTTCGACATCAACTCATTCATTCACATTTCATGGATTGTACTGGGTACTTTGAGAACCATTGACATCACTGGTGGTCTTTCTCACACTTGTTAACAGTTTACATCATTGACTGGTAATCAAGTGGTTTCTACCATGCTCGACATCAACTCATTTATTCGCATGGATAGAATCGTACCAATTCGGGAAGTAGAAATGAAGACCCTGGATCTAGTTTCCACCATCCAGGCTGCGAGGAGTTTTGTATTCATTATACAGTAGACTAATCATAAACAGATGGCTGCGTCCATACTGTGTCTACAAAAGTCTATGATTGTGATGTACTGCAAAATCATTCTTGTATCAGAGCAGTAGTTAGATCATTAGTTAAAGTTTTCAATCTGAGTATGGGAATGCCTACCTCAGCGATGATATCATCTTATATATGTATTTTGTGTTGAATATTTGCAGGTTCTGACAGGGTCCTCCACAAGATACTCCTTGAAATGATAAAGTACTTCACCCTTCCTAGATCATAAAAACCCTAATCTACTACAGGCTTCGCACTTTAGGGGGCAATCTGTTACACTAAAAAATGTCACCATGACTATTTACAGTTAGTATGGCTCCATCCACTGTCATACTATCCTCCTTGGCAAGTCTCATGCCTCTGCTCTCCATGTCAAACTTCAAGAAAAAGAGAAAATTCATTTAAAATCAATTATCTCTGGTACACAGTTTCTCTTAGCCTTACCTACGCGTACGCAACCCAAGTTGACAATACCTGCGTACTTGTACGCTCTGTATGTAAAGGGGTGGGTGCGTACTCCTGTAAAGGTCAAAAGGCGCAAGTTTCACTCCAAAAAAGTTACTTGTGGTCATTTCTAGAGTCTTCTAGAAGTATGTTTGACGTGTATGAAGTGCCTCCAGATGGTTCATGTATCCCTACCAAAGAGGAACTTATCCCATCAATAGGGGAGCTATCCCATCCAAAGAGGGACTTATCCCATTGATGGTGGACCTGAATAACTTCCTCTAGAGCACTATAAATACAGGCATTGGGCCAAAGGGAGGGGAGGTTGAAAGCTGAACATTCCTAAGGGTAGATGCTGCTGGAATTAGGACTTCCTTGTAGAAGCTTGTGAGGAGAGATTACCATCTTTACTTGTTTCCATTGGGAGGTGGGTGAGCTGATCAGAGTAAGGGAGAACTCTTGTGGACCCTGGGAGGAGCTTGCACAACACCAAGGCTCAGGTTGTAATGGTTCCTTTTGTTACCTTTTAATACAAATTAGTCCATTCTTCTCAACAATTTGTTATTAATGAGTTGTTTCATGTACTCCTTGGTCTACATGTTAAATATGTTTTATTTTAAGTGATATTCAGGTGCTATTTAATCGTTTGATTGTTGGTGAATGCAGGTTTCGAAGGGAAGGAGGAGCTCATCTGGATCAACGAAGCTGGACTACTACAACAACGTTGGATTACAGGTAGGATCTAAACACTTGATTTCTCATATTGTAAAAGCATATTTAGGGAAGGATTGCTCTTATTTGTCTTGTTTGTCATTAGAGAGTCTTAGGCTTTCTAGGAAGGTCGGTTGTGTCCGCACTAACGACTCTTTCCGCGTGACACTTCTGTTTTCTAATTTTTACACATATATGATCTTTCTAACTCACAAGTTTATCTCCTGACTTGGTTTCACAGCAGTTCTGGGCTTGCCTCCAGAAATTGTACAATCCTTAAGGGAAAGCAACCTTGATGATGGGAATTGCACAGTTCTGACTGGCATTCAACCTTGAGATAAAAAAATGTGGAGTCATGGAAAGTATCCCAACACTGAGCCCAAAAAATGTGTAATCCCTAACTAAGCTCAGAAGCTACACAGTGCACTGAGCTAGAAAGTTGCTCAGTTCCCTAGAATTGTGAAATCTTTCCCAACAACGTGCATGGAAAGTTTCCTCAGAAAAGAAAGAAAACTAAAGGGAAAAAGGTATCCCTAAGAAGTAGGGTCATATTATTAGTTTCCTGAAAGTAGCACATTGTTATTTCTAGAGGTTTCTGCCAAGTGTCACTTTTCCTTGATTTTAGGCATGCACATCATAAACCCTCATTTGCTAAAATCATGTTAATTGATGCCTCTAGAGCTCATTTGCACATACGATCTTAGAACTCTAAAATTCCCAAGGATATTAAGGAACCTTCGTTGCGATCATCGTCATTTTTTCTAGGTGATTTTCATGTTTATCATCTTTTGTCGTTTTTTCTGTCCCTTTTTGTATTTTCGTTTGTTTTAGTGTTGTTTTGCTCATTTCTTTTCATGGTTGTTGAAATTTCAACTTATTTTAAATTGTCTAATTGTTTTTCTAAGTTTTCATTTTCCTTTCACAAGTGTCACATCAATTTTCCTATTTTTTTCACTAATGGTCGTCGTTGCAACGACTCTTCTCACACACTTGATTTTCCTTCTATTTGATGGGAGTATGCATTTTATCTACATTGATTCACTCATACTTAGTCATTTTTTCACTCAATCCCACACCATCATTCACTTATGCTCATTTTTCACACTTCCACTTAGCAGATCTGTACTTCCCTTGTCCATATTTTTCTTTTTCTAGCTAGGAATAGCACAATCCTAAGGTTCAAGCCACAATCTTGGCCTTTGGAACTGTATAGTGCACAGTACAGGCTAGCCCAACTGCGCACTATGTATTTCTAGGGCTTAGTCGTCACGTTGGCCACTGAGACTGCATAATGTGTAGTCTCTCCTAGTCTCAGCCTAGGATGGGACTGTGCATTACACAATCTAGCACCTCGAGGTTCATCCTTGGATTCTAGGACTACGCAGTGCATAATTCCCATAGTGAGCCAGTCTCCCTTGTTGATAAAAATTGTGCAATCTTTCTCTCTAGTTTCTCGTTTGTTGCTTAATCATGATTTTTAGGTAGATTGTGGAACATAATGTTTTCTTTCAATGAGCGTCCTTTTTTTCTGACAGGTACCACACTTGTAAAGCACTTCTCTCTAGTAGTCATTGTTACCATGGCACCAAAGAGAGCTACTTCAGAAGAGACCACTAAAAGAAGTATTAGGGAAGTAGTTGAGAAAAAATTAGTAGGCTCGCCAATGTATGAAAACACTCAACTTTTTATAGAAAAGGAGTCAACAGTAACATGGAAGCAAGTTAATGAAGCTCTTTGAGAAAAGAGTCACGAGGAGATCTAGAAAACGAATTCAGAAGCAACACCATTACAAAGCAGCAATTTGATACATGATAAAGGAAAGAGAAAGGTTGTTGATAGTCTAGGAGGAGCCCAAAGCTTGAAGATGTAAGAAGATCCAATCCTTATGAAAGTTAGTTTAGTAGGAGAAGCGAAGAGGAGTCAGAGGATACAAAGAGCAGAGAAGAGGAAGAGAGAAAATAAGAACTGGCAGGAAGGGGAACCGAGATTAAAGAAGGTAGAATAATAACTAGAGGAATTGTAACAACCCATAAATTAAAACATGCAACTAATTAGGTCAATTATGCGATTTACAATCCACACTCCTCTATTCAACTAATTAGCATAGAAATTTTGAGAAACAGGAGCAAAGCAACTTATCTGTAGAGATTATATTCCTTATTTGTAATTTCGGAGTTGAAGGCTATTTGAATCTCACTAATCGCAACAATGTTTTGGGAACGACTCTCCACCCAACCGTAGGCTCAACTGCATATAATATTTCTACCACTGGCCACGCCCAAGCCCTCAATCAACGTACTACTTCCAGGGAATCCTTTGTCTCACAACACTTTTCTCCCAAGAGAATGGATGATGGAATCATGGAATGGTCTCTCATCTTCCTCACCGTCTATTAAATAGAGCAAACATTGGAAGGGGAACTGCATGCACACATTCCATGTGTCAACATGCAAATTATATTTTTTAATTTGAAGATTTACTTTAGTTAAATTTTCTCTTTATTTATTTCTTATTTTATTCATTTTTACTGTTTGATAACTTTACTTATTTTTACTATTTTTATAGTTCTTTTAGTTAACTCTTCCTTATTTTATTTTACTTTTTGTTAACTTTACTTTTTGTTACTATTTTATAGTTTTACTTTTACATCTACTTATTTAGAACTCTAATATTATTATTTACTATTTTATTTATTTGTTATTATTATATTTATTGATTATTTATTATCTATTTACTATTATCTTTTCTTTATTGTTTATTATTTATTTTCTTATAAATAGTATTATATTATATTATTTATTATTATTATTATTAGGGGGCATTATAGGAATAATAGGAGATAGGGAGGAAAAAACAAGAAGAGAATTAGAAACATGAAGAATAAGAAAGGAAAGGCATCATAGTAGAAGAAATAACGCCATTACAGGCTGAAGAGCAAGAACAAAACCACCTAGAAGCGGAGGAGGAGAGTGAACAAATGTAGAATCAGGAGCCTTCTTAGTAGATTGAAGAGTTGATTGAATTTGTGAATATGGAGTTGGAATTAGAGCCACAAAATGAGGATGCTTACCTAATTCTGAGTGAACCATAGGTCACCATTCAGTCTCCATCACCTACAGCAACAAAGTTATCTTCAAGTGAAGAAGGGGATGTTTTTCCTCTTGATGATGATTTAGTAATGGAATTGTACAATTTGTCTTATGATGAATTCAAGAAGAGAATTTTGCAAGCATGAAGAATGATTTTTCCAGATAATCATGCATCACTTGCATTACTAGAGAAAGGGGGATAGTGGTTGCCATCAACAAGAATCAAAATTCCAATGATGAAGCAAACTTGGCCTTTGTAGGTGCAGAAATATCAAACACTTAGTAATTTACGAACGAGAATAAGAAATTGGAACATAACTTACAGGCTTCCTGGAAAGAGATAGAACAACTCTGCACAGTAACACAAAATGCAGTCTTCGCAAAAATCCACTTCGAGGAAATGAGAGCAGTGATACTTGGTGAAGTATCAACACATGGAGAGACCATGTTGGACCTCTATGAGGAGCTCATAACCATACATAAGGTAGTTTTTCACTTGCATGGTTTGCAGCAATAGATCAAAGACTTTGGCAAAAGGAATGTACAAGCTTCCATTGTTGTTGTGTAGGAATGGAAAATGTGATACAAAGGGGCACCACTTAACTTGCCAAAGAAAATGAAGCCACAAGCAGAGTTAGAGAAAGCATGAATTTAAATATTAATTTAGGACAAGAAGTTTCTTGCCTTATTCATTTAAAGTATTCAGACATCATATGTACGGTTATACATGAGTTTGGATTTCTTGGTGAAAACACACATGATCCTATCAGTTGGCTTGCTCATTGAAGCCAAATGTAGACACCGAGTTAGGCAGGAGATTAAAGAGCACTTGGAGCAGCTGAGATAGAAATCCACTAAGGATGATTTGGAGATGAATAGACAAAACATGCATAACTAGATTGGTGTTCTTGTCCTAATTAGCAGAATGTTGCTCTTTCTCAATAGGGAGGTTAAATATGGCTCCAAATCATTATACCCCATTGTTATGGAGGCTAGAGTCTGCTTCCAGCCAGACACCATCATGTAGGTTTGGGATGTCATCGCACAATACCGATCTTGGCACCAATATGTGACTGAGAAGCATCGAGTGGAAGTTGTTGAGCTAGAGTTTCCCAAAACTCAAGCATCATAGTGTTCTATCTTGTTAAGCTGTCAAGTAGTCTCTATTTTGTCTTATATGGGTAGAAGTGTAAATTGTAATATTATTTGTAATTATGTTGTAAGTGAAATTCCATGTGTAAATATTGGAATATGAATTTTCATGATGTAATGTTATGGGTCATTTTCTAAATAAGTTGAAGATTCACGAGGGTAGTCCAAAGGTCACAAAGCGAAGTTGAAGAGTCACACCCTCTTGTTCTAAATAAAACCTCATAACTCCTGTAAAGGGCTTTTGGGAGCCAAGCTTTTGGCTAGGCTTAGGCTTAGAAGGATCTTGGGAGTATTGCGAAGAGCCTTGGCTTCTCCATAGAATAGAGTGAGTATACTTCTTTAAAGGAGCAGGTGTTCTTGAATTTAATGTTCCACATATGTGGGCTAGTGGTTCGTCAATGGTGGATGTATGATTGCAACTTTAACTTATAATAAAATCAGAGCCAACACACATTCATGTGTATGTTGTGAATATAGTAGGATTATTATTATTGTATTTGCAACGTATGTTATTTAACTTACATTATGATTATGAACTATTTTGTCTGCATTTTTATGAATCTTGTTAAATGCGTGTTGTTGTATTAATTCATCACTTTAACTTGTGGACTATTTTTCATATTAGCTATGTAATGTCATTACGCTTGTGTGTTCCTTTCAAGCTACATACTATTATAGGCTTCCAAGGGGTGCACTTCCTTTTGCCTTCATGTGTTGGAACCTTCATGCATCACACTTGACTTTCCACAGGGTCACACAGTTGCTCTCATCCAAAGTTATTGTACTTCACTTTGTGCGTTTTCGCAATCAAGGCATAACATTACCACCCACTATTGGGAATCCTACTCCAAACAGTGTGAGGTCTTGTTGGGACTTCATATCGGCGAGATCCCCTGAATGTTTGTGGGTCCATCACGGTCAACATTTCTGGTGCTAGAAGGAGGGCTAGATGACAAGCTGAGCCCTTGAAGCCTTCTTTCAATTTCTCAACTCATTTAATGACTTCTTCCACAATCATAACCTCGACATGTTTTTCCGGAAACGTAAGTCTGCAAGCATTGGCGAGTATCAAAGATGACTTGTCAACTCTAAAATTCGATGGTGCGGGTGAAACAACCTTATTTGAGCATATTGCTCATTTTCTTGAAATTTGCATAGAACACAACATCCATTATGGGGATGTTGGTTGTAGGTTGTTTATTCTCACATTCGAAGGGCATGTAAGGGAATGGTGTCACACATTTCCTGATGCCTCCATACACTCTTTTGAATATCTTGTCACAAAACGGTTTCTCGCTTTTGATATGTATGATTGTAAATGTTTGTGCAATACAATTCCATAATTATGAAAATCACATGATGAATCACTGCATCATTTTCACAATCGTTTCATGGATTTTTCTTTTGAATTTCCTAAAGATGAAGTTGATTGGCCTTTCTTGTCAGAGAGATTTAAATATCTTGGTCACATCTAAGAAAGTCTGCACGATCTTGAATCCTTTGAACAGATCCCAACATACCATGTTGTTAGAGCTTCTAAATTTGTGAAAGACAAGGTTGTTGTTCCAAGTTACACTCCATCCCCTTATCATCAAACATATATGGTTCCACAGGTTGATGTGGGAGATATTGAGAATTAATTTCCTAATCTATCACTAGCTTCTCCCACCGCACATACTTAGAATCCCAACGTGGGTTTTGACTGTGAATCTGATGGTTACGATGAAGTGTTATCTCCTTGTCCTCCATCCTTTGGTCCCTCTGAGCCTCTAAATTGTGAGTTTTTGCATTCACCTGTTTCGAATCTCTCTTGTTATGCTCATTAGGATCAAGTGTTGGATGGATTTGGTGTTGAGCATCCAACTTGTGATATCATTCATGAATATTATGGGTGAGAGCCCATAGTTAAACAAGAATCTATGACGAAGGATGATTTTCTTCCTTCTGCACCTCTCCATCATCATCCTAACATTTTCGATGATTCTACCATTGCTATTGAATCTTGTGAAAATATAGTTTCTAATGATTTTACGGTTTCTGATCATTCACAGAACATGTGGGATGCAATTTTTTCATCCAAATGTTGATAGGATGAGTCTTCTACTCCTGATCTTCCCAATGTCTCATCTCATCTTTTTGAAAACGTAGAGGGTGAAATTTATCATTTTTCATCTCCCCTTCTTTGAGATTCATTAGATCATAGGAAGCCTCTTCCTATGATATTCAACATTCTGATCATGGTTATCACAACCTCTTCATTGATTCATTTGGTAATGATTATTTTTCTACTGCTAATCTTTCCCAGCCACCAATATGTGGCGATCTACCTTCTAATGAGTTGGAACTTCCCCAAGCTGTTGAGACACTTCAACCCAAGCTAATGGTTATGTTAGGTTATCCTAGCCTTGAGGTTAGTTCCACTTCTTATTAGACTAGTGTTGAATATTTTGAGACTCGTCATCACTCTATCGTACCTATTCAAAATTACTCTGCCTTAAAATTTTCACATCCTCCATCTGTATTACACAATCCTATTGCTTAGTCATTGGAGGAGTCGTATGTGGTGATCAATATCACAAAATGGAAATTTACTTCTTTCTGCATGTTCTCTCATGTTCACAGTTCAAGATTTTGTGCCTACACGTATTTGACTCACACTGTGTTTAAATTCCATGGTATGACCACATAATGTTTTTCATGCGCTTTTCATTTTACTTTTCTGCATGTTAATTCAAACTTTGAAAGTTTTTCTTTCTATTGTATTATATTTCTTGTTTACTATTTTTCTCACATATCTTTCTTTACATGAATTCCCTCACCCACATAGGCCATCTAATGCATTAGTGGCTACATTGGAAGTATCACTTCACATGAGTCTGACTTATGCTCTATTTAGGTTAGCGCTAAGAGAAAATTTTATTTTCTTTGTTGTTTCCTTTGATTTGCTTTCTCTCCATTTCTTTGTGTTCCTTTATTTTCTTTTCAGTTATAAGTTAGCTTTCACATGAAACCATGTTTTGCTTATGAAGCAAGTAGGGTGAACTCCAAGAGGAGGTTGTACTGTTATCAATGCTTGGTTATATATTTATTCCCTCTCTTTATGTGAATCATGCATTTCTTTAGTCAATGATAATCTGATGGAAAAGACGTTCCTCTCAGAGAAAGTCACAGTGAAATCACAATGCTTGCACTTTTAACTAGTACTTCCTACTCTAATCAGACTTTTATTTTTCAGTTAATATTTTTCAACTAAGTCAAGTAGAGTAAGCGGGGGATAAAAAAATTAACAAGTATGGTAGAGGTGTATATAAATATCATTATTTGAAGGGACAACCTCTACTTCTCTCAATAAGTTGCCCTACCTCTTCTGCCCCCATGAAATAAATAAGTGCCTATCCATAGTTCTTTGAACAAATAAAGATGAAAAAATGAAAATAAAATAAAGGGGGAAATAAGAGAAAGGATTCCTACGTAGAGAGGTGAAGCAAGTAACTCCGTCGGGGTATTGCCAAAGATCACAGGTAGAAGAGAAATGTTTGTGTTCCTAAAGTGACTCTACTGGGGTATTTTCTAGGCCTGCTGGTAGTGGAGCAACACCAGAGATCAAAACTAAGACTTTGAAATTTTCTTTTACTTGTGCATTTATATACTCCTCATCCCCAATTGAAATAAATCATATTGACTTGGCTCGGTATGTGTGCTTCCAATAAAAAGAATGGTAGGAACTATATCTTCAACTCAAGCTAAGTGAAGAAGTTGCAACAATCAATGAACTGAACAATACTTCCAGAAGAGTTAGACTTGTTTAGCAAGAGACAAGATTCATACAGAGAGCTAGAGTTCTACTAGTGTGTCGCCAGTGTTGTAGCGGCTACAACTACCCTCCAAAATTTTTCCTATGATTTGATTTTGGAGCCTTCCTTCCAATCCACATGAGCTTACCTTGTACTATTATCAAGTACTCATGATTTGACTGAGACTTATATTTTTCATTTGTTCTTTTGTTTGCTCATTTTTACACATAGCTAATCTTTCTAACTCGCAAGTTGATCTCTCAACTTGGTCTCATAGGAGTTCTGGGCTTGCCTCTAGAAACTGCACAATCCTTGAGGGAAAGAAACCTTGATGATGGGAATTGCATAGTTCTAACTGGAAATGAGACTTGATCTTAGAAACTATGAATTCATGGAAGGAATCCTAGCGCAGAGCCCAGAAATTATGGAATCCCTCACTGAGCTCAGAAACTACGCAACACACTAAGCTGGAAAGTTGCCCATTTCCCCAGAACTGGGAAATATTTCTCGACAACATGCATGGAAAATTTCCCTAGAAAAGAAAGAAAACTGAAGGGAAAAAGGAATCTCTAGGAAAAAGGGGTGTATTATTAGTTTCTTGAAGGTGGCACATTGCTATTTTTAGAATTTTCTGCCAAGTGTCGTTTTTCCATGATTTTAGGCATACACGTCATAAACCCTCATTTGCTCAAATATAGTTAATTGATGCCTCTAGATCTCATTTGGGCATACAATATTGGAACTCTAGCATGCCCGAGGAGATCAAGGAACCTTTGATATGACTGTCATCGCGTTTATGAGAGAGTTTCGCGTTTGTCATCTTTTGCCACTTTTTTGTTGATTTTTGTGGTTTAGCTTGTGTGAATGTTGTTTTTCTTATTTATCCTCATGGTTGCTAGCATTTTAGGTTATTATAACTTGTAGAAGAATTTTTCTAAGTTTTTGTTTGAATTTCACAAGTGTCACATTGGTTTTCCTATTTTTGCACCGATGGTCACTGTTGCGGTGACTCTACTCACATACTTGATTTTCCTTTTGTTTGATCAATTTTTTCACTTGATGTAAATTCATTCACTCATACCTAGTCATTTTTTCACTCAATCTCACATCATCATTCACTTCTGCTAATTTTCACCCTTCTACCAGGGAGATTTGTACTTCCCTTAGCCAAAGTTTGCCTTTTCCAACTGGGCACTCCACAATCCTAAGGCTCAAGCCACAAGCTTGGCCTTTGCAACTGCACAGTGCCCAATATAGGCTATCCCAAATGCACATTGTGCAGTTCTAGGGCTCAACCTTTCACCTTGGACACTGAGACTACATAATGCATAGTCTATGCCAGTCTCTACCCAGGTTGGGCCTGCGCATTGCGAAATACCAAGTCTCAAGCATCATTCTTGGCCTTTGGGATTACACAATGCATAGTTCCCACGGTCAGCCAGTTTCTGTTGTTGATAAAAATTATGCAATACTTCTCTCCAGTTACGTAGTTTGTTGATTAATCATGATTTGAGGGTAGATTTTTTGAAGATAATGTTTTCTTGGAATGAGTGTAATTATTGTCCCACAGGTACCACACTTGTGAAGAACTTATCTCCACCACTCATTGTTACCATGGCACCAAAGGGATATGCTTCAAAAGAGACCACTGAAGGAAGTACCGGGGAAGTAATTGAGAAAGCATTAGTAGACTTTCCAGTGTAGGCAGACACTTAGTTGTTTATAGAAAAGGGGTCAACAATAACATGGTAGCAAGTTAATGAACCTCTTTGAGAAAAGAGCCTTGAGGAAGATCTAGAAGATAACTCTAGAAGTAGCACCAACAGAAGGTAGCAATCCCATAGAGGATAAGGGAAAGAGAAAGGTTACTCGTAGTCGAGGTTGAGAAAAAAGATTGAAAATGAAAGCAGATCCAATCCTTGTGAAAGCATCTTTAGTAGCAGAAGTGAAGAGGAAGAAGAGGATATAGAGAGTATATCAGAGGAAGAGAGAAAATCAGAACTTGAAGGAAGAATAACTGATATTGAAGTAAGCTAGAAAAAAATGAAGGAAGAACGGGAGTTGAGGAGGAAAGAACAAGAAGAGAAGCAGAAGGAGGAAGAAGAATAAATTCAAGGTGCCATAGCAGAAGAAGCAATGACAATACAAGTTGAAGAGACAAAACAAAACTAGCCAAAAGAAGAGGAGGGTGAATAGATGCAGGATTAGTAGCTTTCTCAACAGATTGAAGACTCGATTGAAGTTGTAGATATGGAGTAGGAATTAGAGCCACTTAACAAGTATGTTATCCTAATGTTGAATGCATCATAGTTCATTTTCCACTCTGCATCATCTCCAGCAATAGGGTTAGCTTTGAGCAAAGAAGGGGATGTTGTTCCTCTTCATGATGATATAGTAATGGACTTGTAAAATTTGTCTATGATGAATTCCAGAAGAGATATTTATAAACATGGAGAAAGTATTTTATGTAAAATCATGCATCACCTGCATTCACTACAGAGAGGGGGATAGTGGTACCCACCAACAAGAATCCAAATTCTAGTTTCGAAGCCAAATTTGCCTTTGTAGATGTAGCAAGATCAAACACTCAGTATTTGGCAACTAAGAATAAGAAATTTGTACATAACTTATAGGCTACCTGACAAGCGATAGAAAAACTCCATGCAGTAGGAAAAAAAACATAGTCTCCACATAGGCCTACTTGGAGGAAATGAGAGAAACGATACTTGGTGAAGTATCAACACTTGGAGAGACCATGCGGGACCTCTATGAGGAGCTCATAACTATTTATTAAGGCAACTTTTCAATTGCATGGTTTGTAGCAGCATAGAAAATAATTTCTCAAAAGGAATGTATAAGTTGCCATTGTTGTCATGCAAGAATGGACAATGTAATACAAAGGGGAACTGCTTAAATTGCCAAAGAAAATGAAGCCACAGGTAGAGTTGTAGAAAGAAAGAGTTTTAATATTGATTCAAAACAACAAGTAGCTCGCTTCATTCATTGGAAGTATTCAAGCCTCGTACGTACGGCTATAAAACAATTTGGATTTTGTAGTGAAAACACACAAGATCTCATCAGTTGGCTCACTCACTGAAGCCAAACACAGACACTAGGAAAAGCTAGAGATCAAAGAGTACTTGGAGTAGCTTAAATAGATTTCCACCAATGAGGATTTGTAGATGAACAAAAAAAACATACAGAATTACATTGGTGGTCCTGTCCTGATTAGAGAGATGTTTCCTTGTTTGAGAGGGATGTTAAAACTAGCTCCAAGTCATTGTACCCAGAGGCTATGGAGGCTAGAGTCCACTTCCAGCTAGACATCATCATGTAGTTTAGGGATGTTATCACACAATACTGATATTCGCACCAATATGTGACCGAGAAGCAACAAGTGGAAGTTGTTGAGGTAGAGTTTCCTCAAACTTAAACATCATATTGTTTTGTCTTGTTAGGTTTTCAAATTATCTCTACCCTATTTTGTCTTATATGGGTACAAGTGTAAATTGTAATAGTATTTGTAATTATTTTGTAAGTGAAATTACAAGTATCAATAGTGGAATATGAAGAGTCATGAAATAATGTAATTGAGTCATTTTGCAAAGAAGTTTAAGATTCATAAGGGTAGTCCAAAGGTCACAAAGGGAAGTTGAAGAGTCACCCCATCTTGTTGTAAATGGAACCTCATAACTCAAGTAAAGGTATTTTGGGAGCCAAGCTTTTATCTAGGCTTAGGCATAGAAGGATATTTAGATCATTGTGAAGAGATTGGCTTCCCCATAACGTAGAGTAAGCATACGTCTTATGAGGAGCATGTGTTCTTGACTTTAATGTTCCATCATCGGGGCTAGTGGTCCGTCAATGGTGTATATATGAATGGAACTTTCACTTATAATAAAATCAAAGCCAACACACTTTCATGCATATGTTGGGAATATAGTAGGACTACTATTGTTCTATTTGCAACATATGTTAATTAACTTACACTTATGATTATGAAATATTTCATTTTGCATTTGTATAAATCATGGTGAATGCATGTTGTTGTATTAATTCATCACTTTAACTTGTGGATTATTCCACATCTTAGCTGGTGATGTCAATACACTCGTGTGTTCCATTCAATATGTGTATTATTACAGGCTTCCAAGGGGAAAATTTCATTTTCCCTTCATGTGATGGAACCTTCCCACATCACACTTGACTTTCCGCAAGGTCACACACTGGTTCTCACCCAAGGTTACAATACTTCACTCTGCGCATTTTTGCAGTCATGTAATAAAATTACCACCCACTTATGGGACTGCTACTCTAAATGGTGTGAGATCGAGTTGGGAATTCATATAAGGGATATCCCCTAAATGTTGGTGGGTCCAAAACCATCAACATTTTTGGTGCTAGATGGAGGGCCAGATGAAAATATAATCCCTTCAGGTCTGTTTTGAATTACTGCACTCATTTAATGACTTCTGCCACAATCATAACCTCGATATGTTTTTCCAAAAATGCAATTCTATAAGTGCTGACAAGTATCATAAATGACTTGTCAAGTCTAAAATTAAATGGCAAGGGTGAAACACCCTTATTTGAGCATACCACTCGTTTTCTTGAATTTTGCACAGAACACAACATCCACTGCGAGGGTGTTGGTTGAAGGTTGTTCATTCTCATGTTCAAAGGACTTGTAAGGGAATGGTGTTTCAAATTGCCTGATGCCCCCATACTTTATTTCAAACATCTTGTCACACAATTATTTCTCCCTCTTGATATATATGATCATAAACATCTGTGTAAGAAAATTCTGCAACTGCGAAAATCACTTAATGAATCACTGCATCATTTTCACAATCATTTCATGTTTTTTTTTAATTTCCGAAAGATGAAGTTGAATGACCTTATTTGTTAGGGAGATTTTAATATCTTGTTCACATTTTTGAAAATTCTCAAGCGCTTGAATCCTTTGATCCACTCCCAACATACCTCGTTCCTAGAGCTTCTAAATATGCAACGAATATGGTTGTTGTTCCAAGTGACCCTTTGCCCCCTTCTCATAAAAAACTATGGTTCCATAGGTTGAGGTGGAAGAGATTGAGAATTCATTTCCTGATCTATCACCATCTTGTCCCACCCCACATACTAAAAATCTTAGCGTGGGTTTGGACTGCGAATTTGATGGTTACTATGAAGTGTTATCTCCTCGTCCTTCATCCTTTGGTCCCTCTGAGCCTCCAGATTGTGATTTTTTGCATTCACCTGTTTCAAATCTCTCTTGTGATGTTCATTAGGATCAAGTGTTAGATGGATTTTGTGTTGAGCAGCCAAATTGTGATATCATTCATGATGATTATGGGTGAGATCCCATAGTTGAGCAAGAATCTGTGATGAAGGATGATTTTCTTCCTTCCAGACCTCTCCATCATCATCCTGACATTTTCCATGATTCTTTCATTCCTATGTAATCATGTGAAAATTTAGTTGATGATGATTTTATTGCTTTCGATCATTCACAGAACATGTGGGATGTCAATTTCTCATCCACATGTGGAGAGGATGAATCTTCTACTCTTGATCTTCACATTCTCTCATCTCATTTTTCTGAAAACATAGAGGGTCAAATTGGTCATTTTTCATCTTCCCCTCTTTGCGATTCATCAAATCATGAGGATGTATTTGTCTATGATATTGAAATTTCTGATCATGGCTATAGGAACCTGATGAGCCTCATCATTGGGTAATTATATGGGCCTTAATTCACCTCCTTACTTAGTCAAACCAATTATTCTCACAACTTATTACATACTTTTGAATATATTTTGCTTATGAGATGAGTTAGAGTTGGATATTTTTCTTTGTGGTCTAATGTGCATGTAACGCAGGATTAAAGGATAAAAGAAAGGAATTTTGGCAAAAACCTTGGTCAAAACTTGAATGGGACAAGGGAGAGGAATTATAGGAGGTAAATCCTCCTCATCTACTACCCCTCCATTCAAATATTTGTCCATCATCTCGGAGTGAAAACAACGAAATCATGAGGACTAGAAGGCAGTCAAGAAAGTGAAAGTCAAAGCACCTATTTATCTCGAGTTTGGGAGCCGAGCCTCCCCAATTTTAAGGAATTCATTGGAAACTTCAATCGTATAAGTAGAGAGGCCTAGGACGTCAGTAGGATTTGACTTTTATTCAAAATTTTAATTATAAAACTCTACTTTATTTTCGAGCTACAAGACTTGTGACAATTTTTGATGTAATCAATTGTTTTGATAATAAGAATGAGTTTTGTTTTGAGCCAACACTGAGTTAACTTAGAGGGTTAAAGCTCTTGGGTTAGGGAAAAACCCTACCAGCTAAGGCTCCTCTTTACTGTACATGTATGCTAACGTAGATCCATGGTTTAATCATTCATTTTCTTAAATCGCTGCATTTCCATTACGACAATATAATGCATAGATTCATGGTTTAATCATTCATTTGCTTAAGTAGCTGCATTTTCATTATAGCAGTGTAGAGTAGATTGGTTGTGTTTCAGATTTGTAGTTATCGCATGAGCTTTGGAGTTTGTTGTCTTGATTCAGTACTTGGTTCATTTCATTGTTATCGTCTTCAATCAATCTCTTTCTATAATAGATGTCATTCATATTCTCATTTCCTTCAGCACGAAATACTTAAGTGCGAGCCAATAAATCATGTCTTTAGAGGATTATACCCATAGATCTCCTTACTGTCTGATACACAAAAAACCTGAAAAATCACCATTCGATCCATTTCAACGCTTGACTTTATGTGCCCCAAATCTCCACCATTGATCTGTCTAGCTTGATCCAACAGTTACTATGAATTCTTCCACCTAATTTATGTGCTCCAAATCTCCACCATCGATCTATCGCGCACTCGATCCAATGGCTATCGCGTCACCTGATCTTCAACTAGCATGGCCGATCTCCATCGTTCATAAACCTCGCATGATCTGACAGCTATCGTGCAATCTCGCGCGGATTCTTACATGACTGATATCCGCCTGAGAGCATGTAAGAAAAGTGGTTTTATCTTGCTACGTGTCACCCAATTAGGCTAATCATGTAAAATTTTGGAATTCCACTTACAGCCTTGACGGCGTGTGAGAGACTGCTTACCACCTATGGAAACCCACTCTATCATTCCACATGTTTTCTTTCCTTCTGTCGCTACGTGACTTAATCCTGTTCACCCATCGATTCACTTAAGCCCCGCGATAAGATCTCTGCCACTCAATGTTCCATTAATCCTACTCATCCATCTATTGACTTAACCTCCCGCGATAAGATCTCTGCCACTCAATCTTCCATAAATCTTACTCATCCATCTATTGCCTTAACTATTGGGTAGTGTTATATTCTTTCCACGACTAGCCCACGTAGTTAACCAGGGGGTTAAAAGGGGGCGGAGCCCCCCCTTCATTGTGTCGATTGCATAGTGGGGGGAGTCACAGGGGGTTTGAGGGGTGCAGGTAACCCCACTCTCTGGGGTCTAGGGTAGTGCCGTGGAAAATTTTGGTTTTGGACCCTATATTAGGTTGGGCAGACCTACCTATGGTTTTGTGAATGTTTTTCGCACATGGTTTTGAACACGATGGTTTTCGGTCCATGGTTTTTGATGCGATGGTTTTCGGTCCATGGTATTGGATGATTCGGCATGCATAAATATGTATTGTAACATTGAAAGGAACATAATGAAAAATCAAGCTGGTAGTCCCAGTTTTGGGATCCAGGGGAAATCTTTGTGTATATGTGTTTTATGTGTTATGCTCTCGCATTGTTTATTTTTTGTGTTTTAGAATTCGTATGCAGGTAATTTCTGTATGGGGTTAAAACCTACATTTGGTATCAGAGCTGTTTTGGCTTCAAGGGGATGCCTTTGTTGCTGAGGGGTTTTGCTCGGGCCTGTGGAAAACCTCGTTTAGTGAGAGATCTTTGGGATCGATTCTGGTGGTGAAAGAAGATGGCGAGCAATATAAAGATAGAGATCAATAAATTTAATGGTTAGAGTTTTGAGTTGTGGAAACTCAAGATGGAGGATATGTTGGTGGATAAAGATTTGTGGATCGCGGTACATCCGAGTACTAAACCAACGGGAGTGTATGATGAAGAATGGAAGAAGTTGGATCAGAAGGAAAAGAGCATAATACAATTGTGTGTCTCAGATTCAGTATTGCTGAATGTATTAGGGGAAGCTACAACGAAGGCTTTGTGGGACAAGTTAGGGACTTGATATCAATCTAAGTCTCTAGTGAATAAACTGTTCCTACGAAAAAAGCTGTATAACCTGAGGATGAAAGATGGAGACTCGGTGACAGAGAATCTGAATGCATTTCATACTATAGTAAGTCAATTATCATCTGTTGATATCAAATTTTCAGATCAAGATAAGTGCATTAGTTTGTTGTGTTCTCTAATAGATTCGTTGGATAGTTTGGTTATTGCAATAGGTAGCAATGCAACTGCCTTGCAGTTTAATGAAATAGTGTCATCATTGTTGATGGAGGAGATGAGACGGAAAAATATGGAGAGCCAGAATGGTGATGCCTTGTTTGTACATGGATGGTCCCAGAACAGAAACAAAAATAAGTCATCGAGGGGGAGATCAAAATCTAGAGGGAGATCTAAATCTCCAGGAAAACCTGTAAAGGTGGTGTGCTGGAAATGCGGAAAGGAAGGGCACTACAAAAGGGAATGTAAATCTAAAGCTCCTGACAAAGGAAAGGGATCTGATGATGCTTCTTCTGTGGAGGAAAAAGCCACCTCAGATGAAGGTGGGGATGTGTACTTGGCTTCTTCAAGTACACATGTAGATCATGAGGCATGGTTTATTGACTCAGGTACATCCTTCCACTTCACTCCCCATAGAGAGTGGTTTTGCGACTATGAGAAATACGATGGTGGTGATGTCTTCTTAGGGGATGATAGGAGGGATAGAATCATTGGTCATGGAAAATTAAAGTTGAAGTTACAAGATGGAAGGGTTAAAACACTTTCAGGTGTTCTACATATTCCTGCATTGGCTGGAAATTTGATTTCTATAAGCAAGCTAGATGATGCAGGTGTAAAAACAATGATTGAGAAGGATACTTGCAAGATGGTTCGGGAAGCATTGGTATTGATGCGGGGAGTTCGGATTGGAACTTTGTACAAGCTGCAAGGTAGCACTATTGTTGATGGGTGCAACAGTTGTGTGGTTCCTGAAAGTGGAGCACAAAATATAGTGGTCTCTGGAGAGAAGACCATGTTGTGGCATCAAAGGCTTGGACATAGGGCCTTCGAATACTTCATGGTAAAGGTATGGTAGAAGGTATGAGTAATAACTCTCTAGATTTTGATTTCTGTGAACATTGTGTATATGGGAAGTAGAATCGGGTGAGTTTCCCCTCTGGTGGTAAGAGGGTGAAACAGATATTAGATCTTGTGCGTAGTGATGTGTTTGGACCTATGAAGGTTCCATAATTGGGTAAGCCTGTGTACTTTGTATCCTTTATAGATGACTTCTCAAGGAATACATGGATATATTTCCTTAAGAAGAAATCTGAAGTCTTTGATAGGTTTAAAGAATTTAAGGCTCTGGTGGAAAACCAGACAGAGAAGAAGATAAAGGTGCTGAGGACAGATAATGGTGGAGAGTTTTGCAGTAAGGAATTTGAAGAATTCTGTAAGAAGTGTGGTATAGCACGGGAGAATACTACTCCATACACACCTGAGAAAAATGGAGTTGCAGAAAGAATGAACAAGATATTGATGGAAAGGGCAAGAAGCATGCTCGGTTGTGCCAGGTTAAGACAGGAATTCTGGGTAGAGGCGATGGAGACAACATGTTACTTGGTCAACAGATTGCCTTCATCAGTGTTGGAGGATAAGACTCCACAAGAGGTATGGACTGGCAAGAAACCCTCTCTTTCAAATCTGAGGGTATTTGGATGTGATGCATATGTACATGTTCCAAAGGAGAAATGAACCAAGTTGGATAGTAAATCTAAAAAGTGCATCTTTTATGGGTATAAGGATGGTTTAAAGGGTTATAAGCTTTGGAACCTAGTAACAAGGAAGGTTGTGTACAACCGAGATGTGGTGTTCAGAGAGGTGAAAAATGTTATTAAACATGAAGTCCAACCAAAGGAACCTGAGAAGATAGAGTTTGAGCTAATGGAGGAAGAATCAGACTCTACAGCAGAGGAGGAATCAGAAGATGAAGAGCCACAAACTCTGAGCGTTAGAAGATCAGTTCAAGAAAGAAGGTAGCCAGAAAGGTATAGTCCATCTGCTTTTTGTTCAAATTTTGTTTTAGCTATTACTGTTGATGATCCCAGAACTGTGAAGGAAGTAGTAGATTCAGAGGATGGAAAACTCTGGAAAAAGGCCATGGTTGATGAAATGGCATCTTTGCACAAAAATGAGGCTTGGGATCTGGTGGAGTTGCCGGCTAGAAGGAAACCCATTGGAAGCAAATGGGTGTTCAAGAAGAAGACAAATGCATAAGGAAAGGTGGAGAAATACAAAACTCGGTTGGTAGTAAAAGGTTATTCCCAGGTGTCAGGAATTTATTTTGGTGATATTTTTTCTCCTATTAGATTACTTTTATCTGTTGATTCTGCTTTTGATTTTGAGGTAGAATAGATGGATGTGAAGACAACATTTCTTCATGGGGATCTAGAAGAGGAGATTTGCATGAAGCAACCTGAAGGCTTTGCAGTGAAGGGTAAGAAAGAACTGGTATGCAAGTTAAAGAAGTCTCTGTATGGGTTAAAACAGTCACCAAGGATGTGGTATCAGAAAATTGATACATTTATACGGGGACTTGGCTTCACCAAAAGAAAAGAAAATCACTATGTGTATTTTAAATTAATTGGTGACCGTGTTATTTATCTGGTCTTGTATGTGGATGATATGTTGCTGGTTGGAAATGACAAAGAAATTATCTAGGATTTGAAGACCCAATTGTCCTCCTAATTCGACATGAAAGATCTTGGTGCTGCAAACTATATTTTGGGCATGGAAATTAAAAGAGATTGGACAAATAGGAAGCTCTGGTTAAACCAGAGGAAGTATGTTGAGACAATATTGTAGAGGTTTAATATACAAGATAGTAAACCGGTGAAGGTCCCTATTCTTGTAGGTGTAAAGTTATCTGCCGAATAGTGTCCCAAGACATAAGAAGAGGAAGAGGACATGTCTCGTGTTCCATATGCAAGTGTAGTTTGTAGCCTTATGTATGCAATGGTTAGTAGTAGACCAGACATTGCACATGCAGTGGGAGTATTGAGCAAGTTTATGTCAAAACTAGGGAAGGAGCACTGGACAACAGTGAAGCGGGTTTTAGGTATTTGCGTGGCACTAGTGATTATGGTTTTTGCTACCAAGGAAGACTAGGATTGGACAGAGTGTTGGATATTCATGGCTTTTTTGATGCAGACTGGGCTAGAGATTTGGATCAGAGAAGATATACAAGTGGGTATTTGTTTAACCTATTTGGAGGTACAGTCAGTTGGATGAGTAAGAAAAAATCAATAGTGGCAATATCAACTACAGAGGCAGAATACATGGCAGCCACTCATGCAAGCAAGGAAGCAGTTTGGTTGCAGAGATTGTGTTTAAGTATGGGGTTAGTATTGGGAGCTATAAATATAGACTGTGACAACCAAAGTGCAATTTTCTTGGCAAAGAACCCTGCATATCATTCAAAGACAAAGCACATTAATGTTCAGTATCACATTTTGAGGGATATGATAGAAGACAAAAAGGTGTTGCTGGTAAAGGTGGACACTTTGAAAAATACTGCAAATGCATTGACAAAATCTATGAGCTCTGAGAAGTTCTCTTGGTGTAGAGAAACAATGGGCATTATAGGGCTGGATAAATGACTAAGCTCTCTTGTGGCCCCCTATGGAAAGAAAACAACAAATGGGAGAATGTTGGGTTGTGTTATATTCATTCCAAGACTAACCCACGTAGTTAACCGGGGGGTTAGAAGGGGGGTAGAGCCCCCCCTTCGTTGTGCCGATTGCATAGTGGGGGGAGTCATAGGGGGTTAGAGGGTGTAGGTAACCCCACTCTATGGGCTCTGGGGCAACACCATGGAAAATTTTAGTTTTGGACCGTATATTAGGTTGGGCGGACCTACCTATGGTTTTGTGCATGTTTTTCGCACATGGTTTTGGACACGATGGTTTTGGATGGGATGATTTTTGGTCCATGGTATTGGATGCATTAGCATGTATAAATATGTATTGTAACATTGAAAGGAACATAATGAAAAATCAAGCTGGTAGTCCCAGTTTTGGGATCCAGGGGAAAATATCTGTGTATACGTGTTTTATGTGTTATGCTCTCGCATTGTTTATTTTCTGTGTTTTTGAATTCGTATGCTAGTAATTTATGTACAGGGTTAAAACCTACATTAACCTCCCCAATAAGATCTCTGCCATTCATCTTCTGATCAGTCCTGTTCATCCATCTCTTGACACAGCCTCCCGCGATAAGATCTCTGCCATTCATCTTTCGTCAGTCTTATTCATCCATCTATTCACGTAATCTTCTGTGATAAGACCTCCACCGCTCATCTACCTTTATATTGTTCCCAATCGATCCAACAGTTCATATGCACTTCTGGTTTGTTACATCCTCCATTCATTGATTTTGATCTTCGCTTGTTCTTCTGCTTGACTCCTTGCATGCTTGATTTTACCAAAACACCAAAACGAAAAAACAAACTTAGTTTAGTTTCTTCGCTTACTCATTAGTTTGGTTTGATGCTCTTTACTTCTGTAACCTAGATAGCAGCATTAGGTTAGTGTTGATTTAGCAATTTTGCTTAGTTCAGTTGTTTAAATGGTTAATTAGGATATGGTGTGATTTAGCATTACATGTTTTTTTCTTCATTACTACAGTAGAGTAGCTCTCTTAGAATATATTTTCTCTTTCTCCATCAAAGAATCAAGCTTCTTCTACCTCTGTAGAAGTTTGGCTTGGAACCCCTTGGGTCTCTTGCCAAATGAACAAGTGAAAATAGGTAGGACCTTCATTTCTACTTGTGCATATAGAACTATCACCTCCAAGTTTGTACGAACCTCGGGTTGATAAATAAAGCTGGTAGCCCAGGAGTTGCAGCATCCTTGCTGCAATATTCGGGCTCATCACTTTTTGGCACTGTTGCCGGGGAGGTGTCAAAGTAGAATGTGACTACTGCTTTCTTTTCTTCTATTTCTAGTATGATTTCTTTTCTTCTATTTATAGTCTGCAACTTTCTTCCATTATTTTATTTCTGCAAAAGTATTCTAGTAGCTTCCTTTCTTTCTTTTGTCATTATCTGCTTTCCTTTCCATTCTGTAAGTAGAATTTCAATTTAGCGAGTAGTTTATTTATGTCTGTAGTTTTCATTCAATCAACAATTTCATTTCTGCAAAGTACTTTCTTACTAAAAAAACTCTCATAAAATCCCCACAAAAACATTTCCTTTCATGCCTCGTAGGAGTAGGGACAATTTAGGGAAATTCTTGCCAAATATCTCCACTGCATCCAACAACCAACCTTCTCTATTCTTCACTGGCTATGAATGCAGGAACCTTTAGGTGAGAAAACTAACATATTTGAAGAACCTATAGGGGAATAAGAAGAAGTAGAACCCATTCATATTGAACCAATCGCTGAAAACCAAAATGACAGAGGGAACAGAGAGAGAGAGAGTTGAGGGTGCCTTCCCCATCAGGGAAACCAATGGGGACACTAAGATGAAGAATATAAGTCCCTCTGCCCTACCTCATTTCCGTGGCCTGACCACAAAGGACCCTGACACTTTCCTACTTGAGTTTGTTGTTATATGTCGAACTTATGTATATACAGATGATGAGAAAAATTTAAAACTGTTTCCATCTACCTTCAAGGATGCAACATTGCGCTGGTTCATGGGTTTACCTAGAGATAGCATCACAACTTGGGCTCATATGCAGCAAGATTTTAACAACAAATATAGGGACTACTGTAGGTCAAAGGATACTAAAGAAGAGATTTTTAGGATGACCACGGGCTAAGATGAATCCTTAGAAGACTATGAAGAAAGATTCCAGTTCAGTTACAAAAGGGCCAGGTGCACACTTGACCCTGAGTCACTAAAGCTGGTCCTGCTAAGAGGAGTAACCGAAGATATTTTGAATACCTTAAATTTGTTAGTGTATGATTTCCCACTGTAGATCACTTGATAATGCAATATACTAAAGCAAAATACTTAATCTACTTCTACAAAAAAACTTGCGAAAGCTTAATCAATTTTGAGCAAGATCAATTGAACACACATAACAGAAAATGAGAAATCAATCACACATGAACACAGAAGAATACTCTGGGGAATGCCTCAGCTAAAAACCCCAATATCTGTATTATCATACAAGTGGAAATATCTTAGGATTACACAAAGCTTTAGCTCAGAAGCTATCTAGCTCTCAGTACAATCCCTCACTACTACTCATAGATAGTCAAAGGAATCTCACAAACCTTTTCCTCTGCCCTCCAAGCCTCTTATTGCCTTGCGTAGATTCTCCTGGGTCCTCAAGCTGCCACCTATGTGTAATTACCTCACACACTGCTCACTAACCTCTGAAATAACTGTGCAGTCCTAAAGGAGATAATTCCTTCTACATGGACGCGTTTCCTATATAGGAAAATTCATCCAACTAATAGTAAACTGTCCCTTCCTTTAATCTCAACTAGGTCTTTCTCTGAACTGACATGCATGAGTTATTTATGAGAGAATATTCAGTTATTTGGAGAACACTAGTTGCATGCATGCATGCATTAACTGATTGAACTCACCATTAGTTCCTCCAACTGTTTGGAACTAATTTAACTCGACTTAACTCAGTTAACTGAGCTAACTAATTAAAAATCAAATACAACTCATCCTTATATCCTTAATTAAGGAATAACTTGCTCAATCAAATGGATAACTGTTACATGTCTTCACAAAGACTTCATGTTTGATTTTCTCCAACTAATTAACTCAAGATGAATTAATTAATTTTTTTTCAAACAACTGCAGAGATCAAATTTGAATTTTAATTCTCAATTTTAATTCAGAGACTAGTTAAAAGTGGAATCTATCCCAAAATCCTATTTATAGCAATGCTAATTTTAACATTTCTATTTTTTGTTATTTCCAATATAGTTGGAGTGTATCCTGAAATGCTATTTATAACAATGTTATTTTTATCATTTCTATTTTTAGCATTTCTTGTTGCTATTTTCAACACTCCCTCTCAACAAGAAAGGCATTCAACTCGAACCCAATCCTGAACCTTTGGAATGTTTTGGATGCAAGACTTCTTCCTAGTGTTGCTGCTCCAACAACCCTAGAAACAAAAAATATCCATCCTAAATCAATATGATGCATTTGTCATCAAGGTTTTGAATGATATTTCTTATGTCGACTGAAAAATCTGCACCTCTGTGCTCTTCAGTATCTAACTGCTCTAGCCTCTGCCACTTTGATCTCTGACTGCATCAATCCCACCGATTCCTCCTACTGCATTCATGCTACTGCTAGTCCTATCTCCCAGCATGCATCCGCACTGCACCTCCTCTCATCATGTTGCATCGTGATGCCCACTGCTGCATTTCAACTTAGTTACTGAGAAGTAAGTAACTGATCTCCCATCTAACCTCCCTGTTGGGCTAGAAGCACCCTATGATGTTGAATCTCCCTTTGCCGCTCCATCCGCATCTGTCACTACCCACTCAGGCAGTCTTGCTACTCCTCATCGAGGCTCCCGTAGCAAGGTCTAATCAAAGAGGCTAGGTACTGTTATCACCAAAATAGGACCCTGATAGACTGTTGATCAGACTATCTCAGTGTAACTATTTCAAACCAATCTTTTAGCTAAGGCTTAGCCTCCTCAGCCCGAGAGGGCTCTCTCAAAGGGTTAATGATTTTGATTAAAGAATAAGATAGATGGCTAACTCTATGGTTTGTGATTATATATGTTTATAGGTTGAAAGATGAAGGTTGGCGACCATTGGGCTATGGAGTCAAAGTAAGTTTAGTACCATAGCAAGATCATCTTAACATCAAGTCAGGGCATAGATAGTTTTTATACATCAACAAAACAAAGATACAATTCAAGGAAACACAGTTTATAAATACATGAAGGAAGTTAGAGCATCATTGATGAGTTATAAGTAGCATGTATTTATACCACTGCAAGTAAGTGAAAGAGGAAAGCCATGAGACAATAGGACATTAAAAACCCTCTTTGAATCCTGAGTAGTGAAGCCAAAACATTCTACCTAGCATGGAAGTCAAGGCATTATAGAGTTCAAGTGCAGAAATGCAAATATAAAACAGTGAAACATAGTTAGTTTATCTATGAAGGAAGTCAGAGCATCATTGATGAATTTTGAGTATCATAAGTAAACATCACTACAATGTAAGTATTGGAATATGCGATCAAAACAAAAACATACAAGAACTCTTCATGAATCTTGAGTTGTCTAAGTAGAAATTCTGCATTAGGTTAAAAATACACATAGTCTGCACATAGAGCAGCAGCTGAGCCAAAAAGTCTCAAACCCTTTGCTAATTTGACCTCCTGCTCTATATATAGCATTTACAACATGTATTCCTTCATCCCTCATCAAGAGAATTCGAATTTTCTATGAGTGACACCTATTCTAACCATAAAACAAACTATTAAATACAAATGACAGCAAACTAGCAATCCTAGAGTCCTAATACAATTAGGAGTGTAACTCCTTATTATGATTACAACAACCTTATCTAAAAATGAGAGCATTATTTGAAAGCTGCAATCTCATGAAGTCTAATTTGATGAAGCCTCCCACGTTGTCACCTTACTGCTGATGACAAGCCCTAGAAATTAGGGAACATGTTTCCCTGTTTTTAGGTTTAGGATCCTTGAAAATTGGCACGTGGGACAGAGCCTTTATCTTCTCATCCATGAAATATTTTATGAAACTGAAGGAGGTTTTTGTAGCCCATGCTATCTATAAAAAAAACCTATCTTTTAAAAAAAAAAAAAAATCTCCATCTGTCCATAATCTGTCCTTGGAAAACACGTGTAAAACAGGAAAAATTCGTTTTCTGAAATTAGGGTCTCAATGAAAGCTTAGTATATCCCAACTGAGAACACTTGTGAAGAAAGTGAGATACATTATTGTATCTAGAGAGTTGATGAAGAGAAACCTCCCTTAGAATGCCAAAATACGTTTTCCTGTAACCATAAACTGATCTTGAAAAAACTGCTAAAACCAGAAGACAAAGCTTGACTTTCAACAGTTTCGTAGCGCAAGTTTAACCATAATTCCTCCCACCTCAGAACGAATTTGAAGAAACTAAAAAAGGTTTTTGTATTTCAGCATGTTAGGAAGAAAAGCCTCTTTCAGTTTTCAAAATTGAGTTCTCAGCTGCTCAATAAACCTTCTGGAAGTTAAATAGTAAAAGCAGAAAATAGAGTCTTTTATGCTGAAACATGCTTTTTCAGGGGTTTCATAGCGCACTACGAAAACACTGATTTCGTAGCGCAAAACACGATTTTTACACTTTCCGTTCTACGAAAACGTGGATTCGTAGCTAATTTGAAAATTTCTCCAAAATGATGTGAGATATGACTCCTAAACACATGGTGAGGCTTCTAGGACATGGAATGAGGATGTCAAACTTTATTTGGAAAAGAGATATGACCTTAAAAGACTTCTAACCTTATGACCTAACCCTTAAAGCATGAAATGACCTAGAGACCCTTTAACACCATGACTAGAAGAAGGGTTTGTAAATGAGAATGACACTAATTGCGATGAGATGATTCAAACTTATAAGACTATGACTAGAAACAAGGCAACTTTCCAAAGCTTAGAGACAAAGATTTTAGGGTGATAATAGTCTCTCCACTAGGGATAGTGTGCTCTTCTGGTATACTAAGATCTTGTAGCTCCATTGCTGATATCCATCTTTTAGAATAGAACTCTGAACTTCTGCCCAATTTTCTCCTCAAACATTTAATGATTTCTAAAAGAAGAATTCAATACTGCACCTACTGAAACATATGCTCAGTCAACCTACCCTGAGCTTATTTTCACATTCCTACCTACCCTATCAGCTGCAATCTCCACTTGTAGCTCAAGGAACATGAAACTTCCAATGAAGCCAATCATCAATTGGATCTGACACTTGAATCTCTTGACTGTGCTTGAAGCAAAAATAAACCAGATACTGAAATAACCAAGGCAGCATGAGGTGTAACTGTTCTTCAAGATGAACATATAATTGGAAGCCTGAACAGTAAATCTTTTCCATGTAGTTAGTTATAGGGTAAAAACACATGGTTAGTTTGATGATTCTCATAACATTCTATATCTTCAAACAAATGATCCTCAGCCACACAAAATTTATTTGATATGCTATCCAACTGCTTTTCTGAATGATTCCCACAAACAATGTAATTTTTCTCATTATAAAGATCATTCTTTGATGTAAGCTGCTGCAAGGAATTACAAAGATGAACAAATTTTTCCTCTACCTGAGGGTTATAAAAAAGTTCTTCCAGCATTTCTTCTTGGTGTTTGTAATCATTTTCATACTTGTTAACGGGAAAAGTGTCTACTCAGAATGCCCCTATCCCACTAAGGTGTGACAGTACCTTAGAAAAAAATAGAGAAAACTACTTTCGCATTCTTCTTTATGAACTATAAACGAAGAGGAATAGGATGAACCAACCTGTGTCTTGCGCTAGTCCTTTGATCCAATCTCTCTCCTCTTTGACAGCTTCCAGCTAACTGCTCCCTTACTTGCCCAGCTTCACCAAGTTCCTGCAAGATCACAGAAGAGGAAAACTACACAAAGACATGGATTTATATTCATAAATAGCTTAGGATCAGATTTAAGCTAAACATGCAAATATAACAAAACATCATTGATACACAAGCATGTAGGAGAAACTCAAATAGTTTTATTGATATAACAAGAAGGTCCAGGAGGAGTTACAACCGATGATTCCTGATCCAGCATCAATCCCCCAGCAAAGGAATCCCCTCTTCACCTCTAACAAAGCATAAATCACCCAATACTCTGATCTCTATCTCAAAACCAACATCAATTCCCTGCAATGTACAAAATTCCAGCCTCCAACCCCCTGGATCTCTGGGATGAGAGATCTATATATAGATATTTGCAGAGGTGTGAGTCAGCTCTGGGTTTTTGATTAGTGTCTTCTCTCTGATAGTTCTTGATGCCACTTGGAGATCTCATTGATCTCTTACTCATCCTTGGGCGATTTTGAGAGGCAAGTGTCCCATGAGAAGTTTCTGGAAGATTCCCTGATCATCCACCTCGCAAACTGTCTCCGCCACTTGTCTTTTCCCGTCCATCGCACCCTCACAGTGTATTTAGGTGCACTAAAACGCACTTCCCGTGTGTACAAGGTGCGCTTCATAGCACCCTGGCCATGGAGCAAGTGCGCTGATCCAGTTTTGACCAATTTTGAGTAGTTTCTGGTGGAGAACTTCTGGGAGAAGCTGTAATTTGTTGACCTTGTTCCTTTAGGAGTTAGAATAAAACTTTTAGGGACTTAAGAGCCCTTGGTTTATGGACATTTCATGCTTAGAGCTGTAAGGCACAAAAATGTCTATAACAGTTGCCCCCTAAAGTATGAGGCCGTTTATCGGGTGAAATGCTTTATTAGGAGGATTCAAAGTTCTTTCAATGCTGGGAGGAGACCTGTAATAAGATACAATACAGTACATTATCTTCATACTGTTTTCATGATCTAGCTGAGGCGGGCATTCCCATGCTCAGCTTTATAAATTCATTTTCATGTACATAGGACAGACAATCGTTTGATGGTAGACTGATGATTCTGATAGAGCCATCATCCTTTTGGTAGGATGATTATTTGTGCTGCAATGTTGTACATTTCAATGTCTTTATTTTCCTGAATATATATCGCAGCCCGGATGGATGAAACTAGATCCGAGGTCTTCAATCTCGTCTGATCTTCACTCGAAGTACAAGTCGATCCATGTGAGAAATATTTTGAAGTCGAACATGGAAAGACATCGCTTGATTACCAGTCAATGATGTAAATTGTTAACAAGCGCGAGAGGAATCACCGATAATGATGATGACCCTCAAGGTACTGCAGTACAATTCACGTGGTGTGAATAAAGGACTTGGCGTCGAACACCACGCAAAATATTTCGGTCGAAGGTCATTGATGTATACCTGTCGCCGGAAGTGAGAAACTTGCCATTGAGGCATGCAAGCTTCAAAGTACTGAATGGGGTGTTCCTAGATCAACTTCTTGGATAATGAGCTGGTGTCGACAAGAAGCGATTCGTCAAAGGAAGGCCTTAATGAATCCCACATCAATGACACGGAATGGAGCAAATCATTTTGATGGAGGTGAAAACGATCTGATGATATATGGTTCGGGATGGCGGTCATGAAAGAATGAAGTATAATGTATGGTAGTGGATGGAACACGGATGACTTCTCTGGATGACTTCTCTTGAACATGTCGGCGACACTTATGTGATGGATTGGTAGCATTTACCCCAAATGTGGATGGTATGGAATGACCATGGTGATGTGATCGGTGAATGAAACAACCCAACCTGACTCAGGCACGGAGTGGAAGTGTCATGTTCAAGAGCGACTTGCTACCAATAAAGATTCTTTGAGTTTCTTCCCAATTTTTCCCCAGTCATTGCTGACCAGTACCTCTTTATTTTTGTCAAGCTTGAGGAGGATAACATATGCTTGTTCTATAATTTTCCCTTCGGGCAAACCCATCGCTATGCTTTAACGAGCCTAGCGATAGTGAAACTCGTTCTCGTCTAAAGACAAGTTTGTCGCTATTAATCTTTTTAACGAGTTTAAAGACAAAGATAACTCGATCCTTTTCATTTTTAGAGAGTCTGAAAAGGTACGTAAAGATAACTCCAAAATTCCTTTTTCGTCATCTAATCCCTTAAGTCCGAAAAAGTATAAAACAATACAGAAGGGATGAATTTTCCATAGTTTTAACGAGCCGAACAAAACAAGTGCTCGATCTTTTTGTGCAATAATCCCTCAGGTCCAAAAAGATTAAAATCTAGAGGAGGGATAGCTCTTCCGGTCGCTTTAACGAGTTGGAAGGCCAAAACTCGGTGATCTTTTCATATTTTACGAGTCAGTTGAAAAAAGCTTAAAGAAGACTCGTCTTTTGAGGAACGAGTGATAAAATGGGTAGCAGCTTATTCCAGGTAAGGTTTGGAATTTTCCAATCACGGCAGTGTCACAAGGATGGCTAGTGAAATCACTCTTCGCAGCTGGTCCTCAAAATGGGTAAACAATCAAATGTAGGTGAATGATTGGCCAATGGAAAAGTGGAGGTGACGGTGCAAACACGACCAAGGCTTTAATGGCTGAAGTACTACATTCACGGTGGTTATTTACCGGAGGATAGTTCATTTTTTAACGAGCTTAAACGCAGGTGGAAACATTTGCTCGGTCCGGGTTTATTTTTTAACGAGCTTGAACCTCGCGGTAACACTGCTCGATGCGGGTTTATTTTTAATGAGCTTGAACCATGCAGTAACACTGCTCGTGATAAGTTTGTATGCCCCCAACATAATAACGCAAATCGAGGTGCATGCCCCCCAAGCTTCATTGCATTCAACTTGGTGGTTGGAATGAAGGTTTACCTTTGAGATTTTGAAAGGGGATTGTTTCATTTTTTAATGAGGCTGACACGAGATAAGAACCATCCTCATGACTCCTTGTTTCATTTTTTAACGAGGTTGACACGAGATAAGAACTGTCCTCGGAGTCCAAATCCATTAGATATAGAAGGTTTCATATTCCACTGTGGCCACTTCCACCAGATTACTCGAAGGCTGTAGGGAAAAAGTACCCATTAAGGCAGGGTCTTTTAGGATACCTACTCCGATATTTTGGAGCGAATGATTGCTTCCATGGATCATTGGAATGCTTCCAGTAACTTGAGAACCATTGGGGAGGAAGTTCTATTGATCGACGATTGTAATCCCTCCTCGAAAGGGAAATGCAATCTTTCTGAAATAGGTCGACACAACAGCTGCCATGGCATATATCCATGGTCTTCGTAGTAGGATGTTGTAATCAAGATTCCCATCTATGACTTCAACATCTATTTCTATTGTTTTCCCTCCTAGTTCAACTTTCAAGTTATTTAGGATACCATATGGGGTATATGTCCTTCCGTCGAATGATTTTAACGTCCTCGCAGACCGCGACAAGGTTGGAGATCCTAAAGTTTTCCAGCAACTCATCGACATAATACATGTAGATGCCCCCTCATCAATAATTGTTCGATGAACAGTTTTGTTGAGGGCTTTCACTTGAATAAGGAAAGCTAGTTGAGCTGGTAACTGAGGGTCATATCCTTTATGATTAAAGGCCACAAGATTGGAATCCATTGGGTCAATCCCACCTATTGCTGATAATAAAGCTTGCTCTTGGGAGAGGCAATTTTGCGGTACCTCAAGTGTCGACATAGCGGACGGAGATTGGGCCAGGTCCTCTATTATATTATAATTCTGTGCTATTTTTGCACGAGGATTAAATGTCGATTTGTGCACTACTCCCTTTGGAAACTTTATCATTTGTTCAGGAATGATGGTTGGCACAAATTTGGTCAAAGGTGTTGTCGAACTACTAGGTTGTTCATTAGCCTTGTTATTCGACACCTGTGGATTCCCGTAATCTTTATTCCTTGCCAAAGCATCATTTTGCTGCTTCGAGATAGACAACATAAGCACTTGGGATCGGGAAGCATTTTGATTAGCAACCAGTTTGGTTCCCGGGCTTGGAAACGGATCAGTCAATACTGCTAAGGTTTTTGAACTCTTAAAGAGTTTCTTAACTTCAGCTTTATGTGAACAATCTCTCGTCCGATGATCCTCATCGCATATATGACACCTCGCAGGTGGTTTCCTTTGCCCAGAAGGGTTTGTAGAAGGCTTTTTAGGAGATGCCTCATCCTGCTTCCTTTTTCTCCCTTTCTTTTTCTTCTTGCCCCCTGGTTGCTTCAGTTGTTTGTCCTTGTCAGTCGAAACGACATTTACTTCCGAGGCAAGAAGTTCCTCATTTGCATTTTGACTAGAAATTTTACGGGCCTTTTTAGATGTAGCCTTTGTCGATTTCGTGTCTGTTGCGCCAATCATGCCATCGCCGGCATGAGAGTCACTGTTTGATTTAGGAGGAGGAACTGAGAATTTCGGTCTAGGGGCGTCAGGTATTTTATCGTAGAGTGTGCCGGACTGAGTGTAAATCAAGTCCAAATATTGCGCACGAGCGATAACTTGCTCTTCTGTGACGACTCCCCCTTTTGCCACATCTTCTGTGATGGAAGGTAGTAATGACTTGATAAACCATTCAGCTAAGAGTTGATCGGGAACATACATTTTTACCATTCTACGACGACGTCGCCACTCATGTATATGATCAGATATGTGAGTGGCCGTTGTCTGTTTGAAGTTGGTAAGGAGTTCTGTTCCCGTTTCGTACCTTATTGGTAATTGAAAATGGGTTAAAAAGGTTGTGGCTAGGGTACTGAAGTTGTCAAACGAAGCTCTAGGTAATTCAATATACCATTTTGCTGCCGGACCAGTTAACGTCCTCTGGAAAAGGTGAAGCCTAATCGAATCATCATTTAGGGTGTTTGATGAACACCACAGATGAAATGTCATCACATGATTCGACGGGTCTTCACCCGGATTTCCATTAAATTTAGGAATATCTGACGGAAGTTTATGCGGAATCGCTGGCCACCAAGGGGCATAAGCAATTGGATCATTCGTCAGCCGGTTTAGATCTGGTAATTCTAGAGTTGCTACAAAGGGAAACTGTTGATTCAGGTTAGGCGAAGCATACCCAGGATAAGATGGAATCGCCTGAGCAGTGGGTCTTTGCATACTAGTATAATGTATTTGATGCTGGAAACTTTGACAAGGTTGATGGGCATAACCATTATAGTATGGTTGTTGATAACCGCTTTGGAAATGCAGTTGCCCATTACTTACAAAGACTTGTTGCTCAGGTCCTTGATATGATTGCTGGAATTGCGGTTGTTGAGATTGAACTAGCCCTGGTTGTTGGACCATTTGCTGTTGACCAATACTGGATGATTGACCAAGATGAGGAGTCACAGTACTTGTTTGATCCTGAGTCACTCCAGATAAGGAGGCACTAACCTAAGGTTGTGATTGAGTCATTGAGACAAGAGGCTGTTGTATTGCAGCCTGAGGCTGTTGGGGTTGACATACAACAGGTAGCACTTGTACTTGCGACGCAGTCACCATAGCAGGTATAGTGGGAATATTCGACACAGGGTGGACTGGTTGCATTGAATATACAACCCTTTGTTGCTGAGGCAGTATTGGTACCCAACCACTAGATGTAATTCCAGTTTAACCTGAACTTTGTTGTAAACTCCCATATGGTTGTTCTCCGGGAGGGAACAATGAAAAGGCATACTACCCTCCATATGGTGGAAATCCAGTACTTAAAGGGTAAATTGGCCTTTGAAGACACATTGGATCAATTTGTTGAGTTTCAACATAAGAAATACTAGATGATAATCCGGATGAAGAAATAGGAACTAACCATGTCATCGAAACAGTCCCTGATTGGACTCCGGCTTGTTGTTGATAACTTTCCGGGACAAATGGTATACCATCGAACATCGTTGGAGTAGCAGCAAGAGGTTCTGCCACTACTGTGTTGGATGACACAGTCCTAGATGTCGATGGTTGTTCAGACATATCTAGTCTATCCAAAAGATTTTCTAGCGATTCTACAAGAACTTGCGATGAAGGGAGACTAACTTCGAAGACCAACGAGGGAAAGGTGATGATTATTCCGTTTAAAATAAATTTTAGACGCTTTGACACAACTTATTTTTTTAGTTTTAAAGAGTCGAGAAAAAACAAAAGATGACTCTAGCCTCCTTCGATTTTTAATGAGCCTGAAGTGACAAGTGCTCAGATGGACCTTTTCCGTTAAGGAGTCTAAAAAGGAACGAAAGGGACTGCTCTGGAGATCTAGGTAGAGGGAATACCAAATTAATCGCAAAACTGCAGAATACTTTTTACGGTACGGCAGTCAATCTTCCCGAATGCTGTGTTCGGTGCATTGCGATCAGTAGGGCGGCCGACACAGCTTCCTATGGATAAAAGGTTTTAAGCCTATAGGGGTCTCCCAATATATACTCGACGGTACGTGGGAGCACAATTCCGTACTGGCACTTATCATCTCAAAGTGGAGGAATCATCCAACCATCAGTGAGGACAACAGTTACCAGGTTTTACGACGCCGGAATACGTCTCTAGCCTAGACCTCTAAATGTTGTGCGTTAAGTTCCAATGCGTTGTTAGATTCATTCAATTTATTTTAAGTTGATCTTTCTTAGAAGTTTTCCTTTTGGGATCACCACGAGATGTAGATGTAATTCCTAAAATGCAATCTAAAGATAATAAGCAAACTTTTATCTCTTTTCAGCAATGAAAATCCTAGCTACAAGGGGAAAAGAAAGACACAATCTTTTCTCAAAGAGCAAAGAGCACACTGTAAATGCACTTTTTCCTAAATCAAGCCAAACAGACTATCAATATGCAAATGCACATATGCATGTATTTGTTTTCACTTTCTTAATATTGATGCCTAAAACGAAAGTTGATGTACAAATCTGAATTTGCTTTCAAGTGACAAACACAAACAAGCTTCTTTTCGAAATCAAAAGGTAGAGATGATTATGACACTTTATGATTTTGAAATAAACACTCGTTTCGACACTAGAAAGTCTCAAATTCAAACCAAAGGCAAAAGTAAAAGTATAATCGACTGTCAACAGCAAATAAACTTTCTCCTAAGATCAAAATCGACACTTACAACAGATCTAAATCCAAGGACGACAGTATGACTATTCTACTCTTTCAATGGAAAACTGTAAATGATGTAACAAACACACAAAGAACATCTACAGTCTTTTTGTACAAAGGAGGCAGAATTAAGGCAAAGAAAAGGGGTTTTTAAACATACACACACTGATCACAGGCTGAAAAAATCAGAGACAAAACTGAAAAAATGAAGCAAAGAACCTCAGCTGCACAGGGCTAGGCTGATCAGCGCACCTGTTACACAGAGAAACTGGATTGCAGCGTAGGTAGCCCTCTCGGGAATTGCGTTGAAACGCAGAATCTCTTCACAGTGCCTGCACTGGTGCAGAAACGAGAATTCTATCCGGGTTCTGGGTCACGGTTTGCAGTTTAATCTATGGTTTTTGGCCGAGTAAAAGCAATCAGTAATGCACAATCAGAGGGTGGATTTAAAGGAGGTCTAAGAGCTATCACAAAGGGTAATCAGATCATTTGTGAATCAGCTATTCAAATCATAAACAAATCCAGTGAATGGATTGAAGTAGTAGGTGTCTACTTTGCATTTGATAATGGCAAATGCAGTTCGATTGCTACTTCTGTGTTTATGAAACAAACAACAAGAGAAACACAAACAAACTAACTAGACACGGTCCCCAGTGGAGTCGCCATTTTGTTAACGGGAAAAGTGTCTACTCAGAACGCCCCTATCCCACTAAGTTGTGACAGTAACTTAGAAACAAACAGAGAAAACTACTTTCATATTCTTCTTTATGAACTATAAACGAAGAGGAATAGGATGAACCAACCTGTGTCTTGCGCTAGTCCTTTGATCCAATCTCTCTCCTCTTTGACAACTTCCAGCTACCTGCTCCCTTACTTGCCCAGCTTCACCAAGTTCCTGCAAGATCACAGAAGAGGAAAACTACACAAAGACATGGATTTATATTCATAAATAGCTTAGGATCAGATTTAAGCTAAACATGCAAATATAACAGAACATCATTGATACACAAGCATGTAGGAGAAACTCAAATAGTTTTATTGATATAACAAGAAGGTCCAGGAGGAGTTACAACCGATGATTCCTAATCCAGCATCAACCCCCCAGCAAAGGAATCCCCTCTTCACCTCCAACAAAGCATAAATCACCCAATACTCTGATCTCTATCTCAAAACCAACAACAATTCTCTGCAATGTACAAAATTCCAGCCTCCAACCCCCTGGATCTCTGGGATGAGAGATCTATATATAGATATTTGCAGAGGTGTGAGTCAGCTCTGGGTTTTCGATTAGTGTCTTCTCTCTGATAGTTCTTGATGCCACTTGGAGATCTCATTGATCTCTTACTCATCCTTGGGTGATTTTGAGAGGCAAGTGTCCCATGAGAAGTTTCTGGAAGATTCCCTGATCATCCACCTCGCAAACTGTCTCCGCAACTTGTATTTTCTCGTCCATCGCACCCTCATAGTGTATTTAGGCGCATTGAAATGCACTTCCCGTGTGTACAAGGTGCGCTGCATAGCACCCTGGCCATGGAGCAAGTGCGCTGATCCAGTTTTGACCAATTTTGAGTAGTTTCTGGTGGAGAACTTCTGGGAGAAGCTGTAATTTTTTGACCTTGTTCCTTTAGGAGTTAGAAAAACACTTTTAGGGACTTAGGAGCCCTTGGTTTATGGACATTTCATGCTTAGAGCTGTAAGGCACAAAAATTTCTATAAAAATACTCTTTATAATGATCCGAAGACTGACAAGTCTGTAGCATCTCTACATCAATCTCAAAGGATGAAATATGATTTTGATAAGTAAACCCCTGCTGATCTTCATGTTGCATTTCATGAGATGTTATTATTTCTTCTTGGTGTTGAAATGTATTGTTATGAAGAGCCTCTAAAATTTCTTCATCCATAAATTCATCGTCATCATAACAATCCTCCAAATATTGAATAAAACTCATAGAATGTTTACAACAATCTTTGACCAGTAATAAGGAGGAATGACACTCTTTATACATGTCACAGAATACATCATGGAAATCAGCAAGAGAATATAATGAACTATTTTACAAGATTTTATACAAAGACCATGCTTTTCCTTCTAAAGTGGTCATAAATATCCTCATGAGACAATCTTCAGGGAACTGAACCTTAAGACTGCGTACATGCATATGGAACCTAACCAAATGAAGAGTAGCATTGTCTTTCTTTTCATCTTTGAATATTGGAAGATCATCTAACCAATCAACCTTGGGCATAGGATTTGGAAAACTAGGGATATGAGACCGATTCATAGTGGCATGCCTGGCATTCATTCTTGCAATGGAACTCATTTTGAAACTTCATCAAGCTATTGATCTTCTAGCAGTGGAGTCACCAAGGTAGTTTTGCAGCCTCAAAAAGATGTCTGAGCTCTTGCTACCTTCAGAAGTTCAGCTTCTTGATTTCGGGAATGAATAGACTTCAGGCTCCCGGTAGACGCACCAAAATGTTATCACCAAAAGAGGACCTTGATAGGCTGTTGGTCAGACTATCTCAGTGTAACTATTTCAAACCAATCTTTTAGCTAAGGCTTAGCCTCCTCAGCTTGAGAGGGATCTCTCAAAGGGTTAATGATTTTTATTAAAGAATAAGATAGATGGATAACTCTATGGTTTGTGATTTATATGTTTATAGGTTGAATGATGAAGGTTGGCTACCATTGGGCTATGGAGTCAAAGTATGTTCAGTACCACAACAAGATCAGCTTAAGATGAAGTCAGGGCATAGAGAGTTTTTATACATCAACAAAACAAAGATACAATGCAAGGAAACACAATTTATAAATACATGAAGGAAGTTAGAGCATCATTGATGAGTTCTAAGTAACATGTATTCATACCACTGCAAGTAAGTGAAAGAGGAAATCCATGAGACAATAGGACATTAAAAACTCTCTTTGAATCCTGAGTAGTGAAGCCAAAACATTCTACCTAGCATGGAAGTCAAGGCATTATAGAGTTCAAGTGCAGAAATGCAAATATAAAACAGTGAAACACATTTAGTTTATCTATGAAGGAAGTCAGAACATCATTGATGAATTTTGAGTATCATAAGTAAACATCACTGCAATGTAGGTATTGGAAGATGCCATCAAAACAAGAACATACAAGAACTCTTCATGAATCTTGAGTTGTCTAAGTATAAATTCTGCATTAGGTTAAAAATATACACAGTCTGCACATAGAGCAGCAGCTGAGCCAAAAAGTCTCCAACCCTTTGCTAATTCGACCTCTTGCTCTATATATAGCATTTACAACATGTATTCCTTCACCCTCATCAAGAGAATTCGAATTTTCTATGAGTGACACCTATTCTAACCATAAACAAACTATTAAATACAAATGACAACAAACTAGCAGTCCTAGAGTCCTAATACAATTAGGAGTGTAACTCCCTATTATGATTACAACAAACTTATCTAAACATGAAAGCATTATTTGACAGCTACAACGTCATGAAGTCGAATTTGATGAAGCCTCTCACGTTGTCACCTTACTGTTGATGAAAAGCCCTAGAAATTAGGGAACATGTTTCCTTGTTTTTAGGTTTAGGATCCTTGAAAATTGGCACGTGGGACAGAGCCTTTATCTTCTCATCCATGACATATTTTATGAAACTGAAGAAGGTTTTTGTAGCCCATGCTGTCTATAACAAAAACCTCTCTTGGTTTTTTAAAACGCTTCTCCATCTATCCCGAATCTGTCCTTGGAAAACACGTGTAAAATGGGAAAACTCCGTTTTCTAAAATTAGGGTCTTAATGAAAGCTTAGTATCTCCCAATTGAAAACACTTATGAAGAAAGTGAGATATGTTATTGTAGCTGGAGAGTTAATGAAGAGAAAACTCCCTTATAATTCAAAAATACGATTTCCTGTAACCAGAAACTGATCTTGAAAAAGACTGCTAAAACCAGAAGACAAAGCTTGACTTTCAGCAGTTTCGTAGCGCAAGTTTAACCATAAATTCCTCCCACCTCAGAACGCATTTGAAGAAACTGAAAGAGGTTTCTGTAGTTCAGCATGTTAGGAAGAAAGGACTCTTTCCGTTTTCAAACTTGAGTTCTCAGCTTCTCAAGAAACCTTCTGGAAGTTAACTAGTAAAAGCAGAAAACAGAGTTTTTTACGTTGAAACAAGCTTTTTCAGGGGTTTCGTAGCGCAAAACATGATTTTTACACTGCCTGCGCTACAAAAACGTGGATTCGTAGCTAATTTGAAAATTTCTCCAAAATGATGTGAGATATGACTTCTAAACACATGGTGAGGCTTCTAGGACATGGAATGAGGCTGTCAATCTTTATTTGGAAAAGTGATATGACCTTAAAAGACTTCTAACCTTATGACCTAACCCTTAAAGCATGAAATGACCTAGAGACCCTTTAACACCATGACTAGAAGAAGGGTTTGTAAATGAGAATGACACTAATTGTGATGAGATGACTTAAACTTATAAGACTATGACTAGAAACAAGGAATTTTCCCAAAGCTTATAGACAAAGATTTTAGGGTGATAACAGGTACTTCAAGGATCCTGCCCCTATTTTAGCCTTCTTGGGACTATCACTTCACATTGCCCCACCTCACACCTGGAGGTATGGTTGCATGTGATCCCTTTTTTGAATTGGCTTGAAATTTCTCCCTATTGGAGGTCTCTGCATGAGCAGATGCGTCTACTCGATCTCCTCTCAGCTTCTCTAGTTGTGGCTGCTCCACAACCTCCTGAAGCTGCTTCACCAATTGTCGCTCCTCCACAATTGTCTGAGACTTCTTCTGGTGCTGCATGTTGAGAGTTAATGTACTCTCCCTCTCAATCACCATGTCTCCAATATATTCCTTGCTCCTCAAGGCTTTGCATGCATCTTGAATCTCAAGTGCATACAGGTTCTTGAATCGTGAACCGATCTGATTCACCTGTCTCGTGGTGATGTGTCTAAGGAAAACCTTTCCCTTACAAAAGACTACATCATGGCCTTTTTTCTCCAACATCACTTTCGATAACAAGTTTTTCATCACTCCTGGCACATACTTCAAATATTTCAAGGTAATGTGAGCTCCATGCTCCCTCTGAAAAGAAACCGTTACCACTCCTGAAACACTATACTTTTTATCATTACCCATCTCTATGAGTATCTTGAGGTCTTTCTCCTCCAAGGTACTGAACAAACTCTTATCGCTAATCATGTGGAATGAGGATCCACTGTCAAGAAACCAACCACAACCCATCATTGATGAAACCATGCATGCAATGAAGATAAAATCCAATTCGAACTGAGAGGCCAATGCCTCACCTTTAGATCCTTCCTTGGATCCCATCTTAGATTTATTCAATGGAAAATTTGTTGCATAATGGCCCACCTCATGACAATGAAAGCATCACACTTTCGAATTGTCAATCTTCTTCCCATTATGGGAAGAACTCAATTTGGAATGAGAATCCTTCTCCTTCCCTTTCTTTGCCTTACTTGCTAAGGCACAATTTTGTGCATCCTCCTTGGATGAAGAACCATCTCTAGTGCTTCTCCTTATCTCCCCCTGTATCAGATCCGACCATAGTCATTCCTAATTTGGTAGGTTCTCTCTTCTATTTACTGAGTCTTGGTAGCTATTCTAGCTCTTAGGAAGACCGAGGAGAGAAAGACTCACCATGTCATCATTGGTTGTCGTGATCCCCACACTTCCAAGCTCATCCTTGTAGGTGGTGAGCTTGTTCAGATATGTAGAGATCATGTCACCCTTTTCACACTTGATTTTCCAAAGCTTGTCTTTTAGCACCAACATCCTCTAATCGTTGTTATTCTGTTATAGATCCTTCATTGTTTACCACATTGAAAATGGTGTCTCCTTCACATGGAGACTCGAGACTATGTGGTCTTAAACTCCCTCCAGAAGGATTCTACTTGCTCTAGCCACACATTTCTTCCATTCCGCCAATTCTTGGGCATTAGTAGCTGCTGGCTTGGGGAATTCTTGATCACTGAAGTCCTTCAACCCATTTTCCTCTAATAGCACTTCCATGCGATCCTTCCAGGCTATATAATTCGAGCTGCCATCAAGGGCATACTCAAGTCTCAAACCATTGAATGCCATTGGTGAAATTTGAGATGTGATAAGAATTCAAATTCTATAATGAGGAACTTCAAACTTTGAACTTCTCCCTTCTTTGTATACTGTTCTTCACTTTGATCACCTTTGCTCTGATACCATGTAGAATTTCCCACTGTAGATCACCTGATAATGCAATATACTAAAGCAAAATATTTGATCTACTTCTATAAACAAACTTGCAGAAGCTTAATCAATTTTGAGCAAGATCAATTAGAAAACATATAACAGAGAATGAGAAATCAATCACACATGAAAACAGAAGAATACTCTAGGGAGAGCCTCAACTAAGCTCACAAGCTATCCATCTCTTAGTACAATCCCTCAATGTTTCTCATAGACATTCAAAGGCTTCTCAGAAACCTTCTCCTCTGCCCTCCAAGCCTCATATTTCCTTGCGTAGTTTCTCCTGGGTCCTCAAGCTTCCACCTATGTGTAATTACCTCACACACTACTCACTAACCTCTAACCTCTAAAATAACTGCGCAATCCTGAAGGAGATAATTCCTTCTGCATGGATGAGTTTCCTATATAGGAAAATTCCTCCAACTGATAGTACATTGTCCCTTCCTTTAATCTGAATTGGGTCTTTCTCTGAATTGACATGCATGAGTTATTTATGAGAGAATATTCAGTTATCTGGAGAACACTAGTTGCATGCATGCCTGCATTAACTGACTGAACTCACAATTAGTTCCTCCAACTGTTTGGAACTAATTTAACTCGACTTAACTCAATTAAGTAAGCTAACTAATTACAACTCAAATACAACTCACCCTTATCTCCTCAATTAAGATATAACTTCCTCAATCAAAGGGATAACTGTTACATGTCTTCACAAAGACTTCATGTTTGATTTTCTCCAACTAATTAAATCAAGATGAATTAATAAATTATTTTTCAAACAGTTGCTGAGACAAAATTCAAATTTTAATTCTCAATTTTAATTCAGGGACTAATTAAAATTGGAATCTATCTCGAAATTCTATTTATAGAAATGCTATTTTTAACATTTCTATTTTTTGCTATTTCCAACATAGTTGGAGTATATCCTGAAATGCTATTTATAACAATGCTATTTTTAGCATTTCTTTTTGCTATTTCAATAGTTAGGAGGAGGGGACATCTACCAATTACCCTATGAGTATATCAAGATTGTCTTTAGAAACCATTCTAGGATAGCTAGGAAAAAGGGTAGGGGTAGTCAACCTATGGCGAGTACATCATCTTCCAACTCATCCATCAAGGGTGAAATTGGAAATATGATGGAAGATTTAAAAAGTGAGATGTGTAAACCCTTTCCTTGCAATTGGACACCATGAACATCAAAAGGAATCAAGAGGAATCAGATAGAGCCTTGGCCATATTTCATCCTAGATGCACCAAGAGGCATCCTAGGAACGAATGTTCATTGAACTACATTGAGATTTGTTGGTCTATGAAGAAAACCACTCTGCAGACAAGTGCCCTTCTTTACCTGGACTCAAAGTTGTATATCAAGGAGCTGAAGGAGTCACTGAACAGCTTTGCTACATCAACCAAAGGAGACCCCCTAGGCCTAGACCATACCAATAGGATATGCAAGGGTCATCCCATGCATATTACAACCCCAACCAAAACACAGTTATACCCTCGTGGGGACCCACTGCTCATCCTTCCTGTTCTACACCCCCTCCTTGGTCCTATGCATCCCAATATCATTCCGAGCTAGCCAGGTAGTCATTTCAACCTTACATGCCACCTCAACCTCAGTGTAATTCCCCACTCCAGGGGTGGAGGCCCCAATACAACAATTATTCAACTATATTGCCTCCACCACCTACCTAACCACAAATCCTACACTCTGCTCCACCCAAGCAACCTAGATGCCTACCCGGCCAAATCTGAACCTGAATAATAGGCAGACTCAAAAAGTATACAGTGGAGAGACATCATACCCAACTTATGTTATAGAAATCTAGGATATCAACCTAAGATCTGGGAGAATTCTCCCTGATAACCAACCTCCCTCTACACATAGGGTGGTTGAGGAAGAAAGAGAAGAAATAAACCTTAAATCAAATCCACCCTTTCCTGAGAGATTAGCCCAACTACTGAAGCCTACCCCAGAAGAACTTGAGCTTCTAGGAGAATTGAAAAATCTATGTGTAAAGCTCCCCCTTCTCTAAGCAATAAAATATGTCCCCATTTACAATAAGTTGATTAAGGTGAAATGTTTCAAGCACCCAGGAAGAAGAAAAAGGGATGCCCATACCATTAATGTCACTGAGAAGCTATCTGACTTAATGCTGGGGTAGGTAATATGTCCGAAATATCTGGACCTTGGAAGCCCTGTAGTAGATGTGCACATCAATGGCACCATTGTCCCACACACTCTGATTGATCTGGGGGCTGCAATTAATGTGATGACCAAGGACACCATGCTCAAGCTTAGCCTCCAAGGGTCATTGAGGAAGACCACAATAATTTTGAAACTTGCAGACTATTCGTTGTGGGGAAAAATGCCTATGCAGGACGATCCTATCCACCTAAGGTGTGACAGTGCCTTAGCAACAAACAGAGACAACTATTCTAGTATTCTTCCTTTATGAATTAAGAATGAAGAGATAGATAGATGGACTAACCAGTGTCTTCCGTTTGTCCCTCGATCCGGCTTCTCTTCTCTTGGAGAGTTCCCAACTACTTGCCTTCTCACTCGCCTAGCTTCAAGAGGTTTTTGCAAGATCACAAGAAGAGAACACTACACAAGACATGGATTCATATTCATAACTAGTTCAGGATTAGAAATAAACTAAACATACTAATGCATTCATACATCAAAAATACATCAGCATATAGGAGAAACCAAGATAGCTTTATTGATGAATAACAAGGTTCAGGAAGAGATACAACCCAGAGGGCTCCAATCCAGCATCTCCTTCCCAGCAAATGGAATTCCTATCTTCACCCCCTTTCAAAGCATTAAGCACCTAATGATTCCAATCTCAAACCAACAGCAATTCTTTGCAATAACAAAATTCCAACCTCTAGATCTCATGGAGGAGAGATCCATATATAGATGATTGGAGAGAGGATGAGTCAGCTTGAGATCTGACTAGTGTCCTCTCCCTCTGTTAGTTCTTGAGTCCACTTGGAGGTTCTTGCTTCCACTTGGAGATTTGGAACCTCTTACTCATCACCAGTCGAATTCCCTGAGGCAAGTGTCATTTTGGAAGCTTCCTGGGTTTTGACACCTTGAGAAATGAGCCTGCCACATGTCCATCCTCGTTCAGCGCAGGTAGCCAGTGTTCCCTTTGAAATTCAACGCAGGTAGCCAGTGTTGGCTTTGACATTCAGCGCAAACAGCTAGTGTAGCCACTGAAATGATCCTGAATTGACTTGTTTTTGAGCAGTTTCTGGTGGAGAACTTCTATGAATTGCTGTGGTTTGTTAGCCTTGTTCCTCTAGGGGTAGGAACAACATGTTTAGGGACTTTGGATCCCTTAGATTATGGACATTTCATGCTCAATGCTGTAAGGCACAAAAATGTCTATATCATTGTTCCACAGTCACCCTTGAGGGAATTGTGGAGGATGTGATGGTCTTCATTGTCTCCTGGGAGTACCCTGCAAATTTCCTAGTTCTCCAACCTAAGGATAGGCTTACTGGTTACCCTCTCATCCTTGGGAGGCCATGGTTGGCCACAACGGATGCTTACATTAGCTGCAGAGCTGGGAATATGACCATCAAGAATGGGCATATTTCCAAGAAGTTAGTCCTATACCCTCTTGCTCAACCTTCTTTAGAGCATGATTTACCTTTATGTTTGGAGGAGGAGGAAGAAGATGAGGCTTATTCAACCCAACCTTATGCTTTGGAGGCATCCATAGGAGGAGGACAACGAGATGAGGATGAATTAATTGAACCCCTGCTCCAAAGTCCAACTCCTAGTTCGTTACCATTAGAATAAGAAGTAAGGGAAGCCCAAAAAAATCATCCAATTGAATTATGCTTGGTCAATTCCAACCCACTCTGTGTCAAAACCATAGAATTTGGCCCAGAGAAAACCTTGAAAATTAATCCATCTCTTTCTGCTCTTGAAAAGGAAAAGTTATGCAACATGTTGAGAAAAAACCTAGAAGCCTTCGCTTACAGTTACAAGGAAATGAAGGGAGTACACCCCTCAGTGTGTACTCACCACATATACATCAAAGAAGGTTTCAAGCCAGTCCGGAAACCACAAAGCACGATGAATCCAACTTTTAAAGACATAGTCAAAGAAGAACTACAAAAATTGCTAGATGCATGATTCATTTACCCTATCTCTGATAGTGAGTGGGTCTCTCCTTTAGTGTTAGTTCCCAACAAAAATGGTAAGTGGAGGTTTTGTGTAGATTATAGGGAGTTGAACAAAGCCAGAAAGAAGGATCATTTTCCCCTACCCTTCATTGATGAAGTGCTAGATGGCCTGGTACGGAATAAGTTCTTTTCTTCCTAGATGGATTTAGTGGGTACAACCAAATCCAAATCTACCCAGAAGACCAGGAGAAGACCACATTCACTTGTGCTTTGGTACTTTTTCTTACAGGGTCCTTCCTTTTGGCCTATGCAATGATCGTGCCACTTTCGAGAGAGTAGTCTTGTGTATTTTTGCTAAATTAGTACATGATGCAGTGGAAATCTATATGGATGATTTTACACATTAAGGCAGTGACTTTCAAGAAGCCTTGACTAGCCTAGGCAAAGTATTTCACAAATGCATTGAAATGAACCTATTTCTTAGTCTAGAAAAATGTGAATTATTAATGATTGAAGGGACCATGCTAGGTCATTCAATATCTCAGCAGGGACTGCAGGTGGACCCAAACAAAATAGGAATCATCCAAAGAGTCCTACCTCCTAAAATGAAGAAGGAGGTCAAGAGTTTGTTGGGGTTAGATGGATACTATCGAAGGTTCATAAAGGACTTTAGTAGGTTGGCCTCTCCTTTATTTGGGTTGTTGGCCAATGATTCTGAGTTTATATGATCAAAAAGTTGTCAAGAGTCCTTACACATTTTCAAGGTAAGTTAACCACTTCACCAATTCTTCGAGGCCCAAATTGGGCCCTCCCTTTTCATATTCATGCTGATGCCTCACACAAAGCCATAGGAGCAATCTTAGGTTAGTTAGAGGAAAAATTGCCCTATCCCATCTATTTTATCACTAAGAACCTGTCAAAGGTTGAGCTAAATTATATTGTGACCGAAAAGGAATTCTTGCTTGTTATGCATTCATTAAACAAATTTAGGCATTACATTACAGGCTATCGAACATTTGTGCATTCTAACCATGTTGTAATCAAATATTTAATGAACGAACCAGATGTGAATGCTAGAATTATAAGATGGTTGCTTTTATTATAGCAGTTTGATCTAACTATTGTTGATAAGCCTGGTAAGGAAAATGTTGTTGCAGACTTTCTATCTAGGATGAATCTGCCTGCAGGTGAAGAAGGAATGGTGGATGACTAGTTACCAGATGAGAATTTATTTTCTATTTCAGTTCTCTACCCATGGTTTGGTGATATAGAAAACTATTTGGTATCAACACAATTCCCACCAAACTTTCCCTCTAAAAAAAAGAGCAATATAGTCAAGAAAAGCGCCCCCTTCACCTAGATTAGGGGTAATATTTTCAAACTTGGCCCAGATCAAATCTTGAGAAGGTGTGTAAGGGAAGAGGAAGTTTTTGACATCCTTCTAACCTGTCATGATGGGACTTGTGGATTTCACTTTGTAGGGAATAGGACAACATTCAAAGTGCTACAAGCGAGCTATTATTGGCCAACTCTTCATTAGGATGTGAAGAAGTACAGTAGTCATTATGATCAGTGCTAGAGGATGGGAAAGCCTACTACAAGAGATGAAATGCCCCTACAGCCTGAAGTGACTTTCGAACGATTTGACAAGTGGGGCATGGACTTCATTGGGCCTATCAACCCTCATTCAAAGAAAAAAAAATACATTTTGTGTGCATTGATTATTTGACTAAGTGGGCTGAAACCAAGGCAATGAAGGCAACAACAGAAGAGAAGGTGGTTGAGCTCCTAAGGGAGAATGCATTCTACAAATTTGGATACCCTAGAGAGCTAGTCATAGACCAAGGCAACCTGTTTACCTCCAATGTGATTGAAGAACTACTTAGCCATCAAAAAATCAAGCATAGGACCTCCACTTGTTATCATCCACAAGCTAATGGGAAAGTGGAGGTGACCAACTCGGAACTGGAGAGCATCTTAACCAAGGTAGTGAGTAGTAGCAGGAAGGATTGGGCAAAGAGACTAGTTGAGGCCACCTATACCTATAATATAATATGGAAGACCACCACTGTATTTACACCCTATGAGCTGGTCTGTGTAAAAAAGGCTTTGTTCTCCATTGAGTTTGAATATAACAAATTGAGGATGGCAGCCCAACTAGATTTGGATCTCAATCTTGCACAGAAAGAAATATTGTTCCAATTGAATGGCTTGGATGAATTCAGAATGCAGGCCCTTCTACATAGAGAGATAGTTAAACTTCAAAGGAAGATGTGGCATGATAAACATATTAAGGAGAAGCAATTTCAAGAGGTTGATTGGGCATTGTTATATGATTCTAGGTATAAAGACTTCAAGGGCAAGCTAAGGACAAGATAGCTCGGACCTTATGTGGTGGAAAGATGCCATGATAATGGTGCAGTGCAAATCAAAACTATAGATGACGAAGCCATTCCATTGCTTGTTAATGGAAACCAATTGAAAATGTACAAGAGGCCTTTATCAAAGCAAGAGTTCATTGACAATATCAATAAGACAGTGATGATGGTGGAGCAAGTTCTAGCTCCTCTCTCATAAGGTCACTGAAAAAAGAAAAAAAAGGAGAAAAAAGAATAACGATTCAGGTGAAAACCTCCATGAGGCGCTTGAGTCCCATCTTTGGGTTGAAAACCTCGTAAGGCAGCCCAATGACGAAAAAAAAGGAAAAAAATAATAAGAAGATCCCTGGGTGAAAACCTCCCTTGAGGTGCCCAGGGAAAACATCTAGGGTGAAAAAATCTCTGAGGCAACCTAGGTGTTTTTCAAAAAAAAAAGAGGAAAAAAAGAAAAAGAGATAAAAAGATGTAATTCTTATTTGCAGGTGGATGAGAAAGACAATCCAAGAGAAAAAAGAGGATCTAAAGGGAACTGTGTCTCACACATATCCATCTCCTCCACTCCTTACCATGCATCGCTCCATCATTTCTATCTTTTTCCACTCCATTGCTTCTATTTATGTGAAGACTGTGTTTTCTACGGGATCCCCTATATTCCAGTAGCAGCCTATCACACAGAATATCAATCACTAGCTACAGGTCTTCACTAGGATGGTCCAAGAGCTCTAGACAACAAACAATAGACAACAGACAACAGACATCAGAGGAGGAAGAAGAATGACCATGCAACAAATAAACAATGCAGAACCTCTAATCCTCGATAACTGCATCATGTCATCGAGACCACAGGTAAGTATCCTACTCATTGACTCATATGCATCATTTGATCAAAAGTTGCAAGAGTCGAGAGGTAGTTGGTTTATAAGTGAAAAGGTGGTTTATAAGCGAAAAGGTGGCCAAAAGGAAATTCTTTTTAAAATCAAAAGAGAATATAAGAGTTCGAAAATAGTGATTTGATTTTGATGGAATTCAAATCTTATGTAAGGTGGGGCCATGACTCATATTAAAGTTCGAGCAATAGAAAAATTTTTAAGTAAGCATGGGTTTTGTTTTAGCATCCATTGTTATTTAAGTTTTATTTTCAGTTTTATCAAAAATATGAAAGAAAAATAAAATATTATGTTATAATGGAAATAAAAAGAAATATGAAGATTTGAAAGAAATCGTTGATCTTATATTATTAATGGCTTTGAAAGTGATAAACCTGCGATAAGATCTGGGTCGTCCGATCAACAATCCATAGATCCGACGACAATCGCGTAGTTAACTAGGATGGGGTTTATTTCAGAGATCGGACGTGATGGTGTATCAAATATAGTTTAATTCTTTGAAGTCTAGGCCAAATATCTGGTCAGAAAGTAACCAAGTTCTATCTTTAAAACTAGACCCAATAAATCATTAACTAGCAGTTTTTATTTCCTATCTGATCCGCATGATGTCGACAGATATCAGGTCAGAAGGTAATCATGTTCTATATTTAAAACTGGACCTGATAAATCATTAACTGGCATTTTTATTTCCTATCGGGAACGTATGACGCTGACGGATATCGAGTCGGAAAGTAATCAGTTTTATCTGTAAAATCAGACCCGATAAATCATTAACTGGCAGTTTTTATTTCATATCGGGTCTGTATGGGAGTCAAAGGGGCATTGAAAAGGCGTACGCGATAGGTTATGAACCGGAGTGTTAATTCTATTGAGTTCCATGGTAACGAAAGGTTTGCCATTGTCTAAAGATCATGCAGGTTCAAGAGGCGCGATCAAGAGATCGCTTGATAAGTATGTTGAGGTGTGCTGCGGTGAAGCATTGAGCACAAGATTAATTAAATCTCAATCCTTGTAGTTGATCGTGACGTTAGCATGGTTTATTGCAGTGTGTGGCCTGAAATTACTGCGAGGGTTCAACCTCGTTGAAGCTCTTGTACATTCTTTACCCCTGTAGTGAGCTCCCAAATATTTTCGCCCCACGTTTCTCATTCCACATCCCCCGCCGCTTTCATCTGTTAATTGCCCATGTCACTCACTGTACCCGACCAATTCATCCACTACTCCATCAATGCACAACATTTATTTCACAACATTTATTACATGTTTTTCCCCCTGTTCAGTTATTGTATATAAATAAAATAAAAGAGAACGGTGTATTGATTATTTGCTTGTGAAACGAAGCAGTTTTCTTTGTAATTTGAATTTCCAAGTCAGAAATTGTCTTCAGTAGATGCCATGACTAAGTAAGTAAGTTCTTCCTCAATCATTCATACACCATTAATGGATGTCAAGCATGATATTTCTGATACCCCCTGTACCATTAAACACCTTCCATTGTATCAAGGGTTCATGCTGAACCACAAGAAATCTCCTGTAGCCATGGCAATGGTTAGGTTAGGTGTCCTAGCCGCCTTTGTTCCTAGAAATCATTTATTTTCTAAATTTGTCCAATGGTTAGCCTCATAAATGTACCCTAAGAAATGTTTTGTAATGAACCAGTCAGGGGAAAATGTTTTCCAGGTAACTTCACAGCTAATACACCAAACCTTGAATTATCCTATATCAGGGAATTACACTACTTTTACTGAAGAATCCCTAATTTTTTACTATGAAAACATGTATCCTTAGGAGCTTTCCCATGTCACTTGTTTTTTAGCTCCTATATCTGTTCAATTCTCCCTTGATGGAAATATTTTCTCTCTAGAGATGTTTTCAGTTGATATAAGACCTGTGTTGCAAATAACTGCTAAAATTCTGGGAAAGGAAGACTCCAAGTTAGTAGACAAAGTTGTGTTGGGATTCTTCTCTTTAATGATGAGGCTTGAGATAGTGCTAGATATCCCTGCTTTCTAGGTAGAGGTTATCATTACTAAATTTATGACTTTACCTCTCACTGGTTCTTTGAAATTCCCTTAAGTCATCACTTATTTATTTTTGTATCAAAATGATGATCATTTCTCTGGTTCAAGGTTGAATATGGTTGATATTAATAAAACGAAGTAGTCAATAGTGTTTTGAATAGACCTAATAAGAGTTGATCCAGAAGATGGTGGTTTATTTGAGTTTGTTTCTTGATTTCTTCCAGTGGCTTACAAGATTCTGAATGGAAGCCTACCCCGAAATTTATTTCCTAAATCTTAGGATAATCTTCAGTTGAGTAAGGATGTGAGATGTGGATATTGGTTTATTTTTGAAGAACATGTAGAGATTAGGCTTTATGGGGTCTTTCTCAAGCCATACAGGTTACCTAAGTTCATGCCAATGAGGATTTTTTCTCTTGAATTCATAAGGCAAAGCTTAGATGTTGATAAAGTTCATTTTGTTCCTACGAATAAAGGCTTCTTTTTCAAGTTTCTTAAAGCAGTGGGACCCTTCATTGTAAATACTAGACAAGTTGCTCTAGAAGTTGAAAAATTGCTGAATGATATGGGTTTTCAATAGGGGGTTGAGTGGGCTTATGACCCTCACCAAATTATTTCAAAGAGAAGATTGGAGAATGGCTCTTCAACTTTTCTACATGAAAGCAGACCTAAAACTGAACAATTGGAAAATGGAGGTTTGCAAAAGATTCAGGGAATAGAGGTTGAAACCCCTAGCATTATAGAAAAATGGGTCAAGAGAGATAGAGAAGAAGTCATTGATCTAGATGAGGAAGTGTCCGAAACAATAAAGAGGATCAAGCTCATGGATAATTTTAGGGGCTAATGTTCGCCCAATGGGCTAATTTTCCATGATTTTTCCACAAAAAATATTCGCCAATTTCCAATTTTACAAAAGACGATTCGCCCAAATTTTAGAATATAAAATTATTTTACCTTAAAAATCGCCAACATTATATAGAGACTACGTATAAAATCATTATAAATTTGGATAATTTTACAAATATATCAATAAATTTTTTATAGTTTTCATATTAGGGATTAGTGAGATTCGCCAATGTTTTTAAACTTCAAGAAAATTTTCCATCCTTAAAATTTTCCTTGATCAAGCTGCAGGATGCAGTGTCCTTGTCACAAACTACTTTGGTCATTCAGTTTGGGAGAGACAGAAGGTGCTCCTACTTACCCATTTTCTAGAGAACTTGTTCATTATCAGGTTCCTTTAATACAAAATATCTTTGCTCAAATAGCTGAAACAAATTTGAAGATAAAGATAAATATGGAGGCTCAGGCCGAGTCTCAAATAACCCCTGAGTAAACCAGATTTCTATCTACCATGGATTTGGAGAAGAGCCAACCAAAAATTTCTTTCTCTCACCCTACAGAAATATCAATGGAATCTTCAAGTAGTTTTAAGACTGTGAATTTGACTGTTGACATTCACAAGCTCCCAATGCTTTACAAGGTCAATCTACATATACAAACTTGGCAGTTAATTGTAAATGATCTATATAAGACAAATGCATCAGTAGTCAAGGCAGAAAAAATGCTTAATAAGGTAATTCAATAGTTGAAATTGGAAAAGGCCAACTCTAGAGCTTTGAATGCTCTCGTTGAAGAGTTAAAGAAAATTACCATCAAAGTAGGGGTCAATCTTAATGACCAAGTTGTTGTTCAAAAGTTATTGCAATCTGCTAAGTTAGAGATTGGGATCCTGAAAAAGAAATTGAATTTACCAACAGGTGAGCATCCCATAGTTGCAGGGATAGTTGAAGTGGAAAATGAAAAAGAAAAGCTTTTGCAGGATGTGTTACAGAAGACTTAGGAAGTTTCTTTACTTAAAGAAACTCTTTACAAGTTGCAGAAACAGCTAGGCACTCATGTGTGTACAGTAGTAGTGCCATCCAACATAGGTGATCCAACAACACAGGTTTTACAACTGGAAACAAAGCTTAAAATGGCTGAGATTGATGCTAAGAAAGCCCAAAGAGAGCTAGAAACAACTTGGAAACTATTGAATTTAAGTGAAGAGGAATTAAGACGGGAAAAAGATAATGCAAAGAAGTACAGAGAGGATCTCTTGAGGGCTGAAGATGAAATCAAAATATTAAAAGAGAAAATGAAAGGTAATGTGTCCTTAATTCAAGCCAGAGAAATCATATGGGATAAGATTATTGAAGTTATCAAAGGCATCTGGGGATTTCTAGTGATTATTTCATAATAAAAGACACTTATTTGGGATATGGAAGAGGTGGTCACTAAATATAAGCATAAAGATCTAGATAGATCAAAGTTTGCAATGGAAATGATAGATTTCATTAATTCTAAGTCTGCTGCAGAATTGAAGGAATATGAAATGACTGACATAATATCATGTGCTATTGATTTTAATAAAATGATTGTCAGAAATATTTGCAGGGTTATTGCTGAGAAGAAGATAAAGGAGATAAAGGAGACAGTTTCAAAGTTTAACATCTTGATTGATAAGAGGGTTAGGGCTAGAATTCCTTCTTGTTGGGATCTACAAGGAAACTTGCTGCCATGGAACACATATGGGACTTTGCTGGTTGAGGCAAAGAGAAAAGTTGACAACACTTATGAAAGGACATCAGTGTTAAAGGGAGCCACCATAGTGAATTTCCTAAACAAGGATTTTAAGCTCCTCTGGATGGTAAAGACTCTATTTACTGACAAGCCCACTTATAACAGGGTTACAGCTTTCAGGATAGCACTTAACAAGTTAGAAGAAGCACCGAAATCACATGTGCCATTATGGAGAAAATGCAAGGAATGGATGATAGAGCAAAAAAAAGATATATCAGCAGAACCACAAGCTCAAGCTATAGATTCAAACAACGAGCAACAATCTCCCATCATTCTCTGATTTCTATTACTTCTTATTATCTTGTTTTCTCGAAATGAAAGTAATGGACGAGCATCTAACCCCCCTTAACCAAAAGAGGAATCCAAAGCGGAGAATGAGAGGACATGGATAATTAGAGCAACACAAGGGAAAAATCTGTTAAAACAAAGTAATTTGATGGACTTAATTAAATATTAATGTAATATTTCATGTATTCATATATATCCATATAGCGAGCTATAGAGAAATTTAAGGCTTGTTGAGATATTTGTGAGAGGAAATCAAGGAGTGGATTTGATCGGATCCTTCTAGTGATCTGATCCAATATTCCTTATATATATATGAACCTACGTAGACAGAGGGGGATAGAGAGTGTGATAAATAGAAATTGTGTAAACCAGAGTGAGCAAAATGTAATCGAAAGGAGCTTGTTCCTAAGGTTGAAATGCCATAGACCTGTATTCATATCATGTATAATAATAAAGTGTGTTTAATTATTGATATTGTATGCTGTGTGTATTTTATAGATAGTTTAATTTTTCAGTATTGCCGGATTGTTGATCGACCATCGATCACTATGAGGATCGATGGCGATCTATTGATAAATTTGTTATAATTACAGAGTGATGTCGTGTGTAGACAGAGTTTGGTGGTAGAACTGTGCTTTAACGCAGAAATCCATCGAAGGTGAGCAAAATCAGGTTAAAAGGGATTAGTTGGTAATGCACAGGATCCGTTGGATCTAGAAGATCAATGGTCCAGATCCAATTGCAATGAGAGATCTCTCTTTATTGGATCGGTGGAAACCTTTTGGAGTTATTGGAACCGAGCCTTGAAACAATGCGATTGCGATCTTGTGATTAACCATCAACCGTCGGATCAAGAGTCAGGATCAGCGGTTGTGATCTAATCGCTGATCACAAATAAGAGGGGCCAAGATCAAAGGATAGAGGAATGCCAATAAGCTATGGCTGATACACCGATAGTGATGGAGCACTGATCGGAGATAACAAAGATCGGAGGAGCACTGTGGAATGGCTGGAAGGAGCGGACCCGATTAAAATTCTGAATATGGATGTATTCTTTTTTAGATCCGGCCTTAAACATATAGAGTAGGGTTTTTCCTGTGTATCCTATGTATTCCGATAGAGTTGAAGTCCCAAGTTTTAAGGCAAAGAGTGATTAAACGTTTCTGATAATGAAATGAGCTCATAACTTTTGCAACATTTTGTAACATTTTGTAGGGGCTTTTGAGTAAAATTTTGTATTCACATTAAGGGAAAGAAGATCCCCAACCTTTGATCAGATCCAAATAGATGCATTAGAGATTGAAGCAAATCTGGTGGCTACAGGTAAAGCACCAGAGACACAGCCTATTCAAGGCAAGGGAAAGGCAAAGATAGAATCCTATCAAAGTCAAACACTAGAGGATATGAGTAATGTGATTAAAACATTGTCAGATAAATTGATTAAGTTAGAGTTGGAAAATAAGAATTCTCAGAGGCAAACAAAACATAGTAAGAACTTTAATCTCCAATACAGAAGACAACCTTTGCAAATCTTGCAAAAGGAGAGAAAATAATAAGATAAGATTCAAGCACCACTGTATATAGAGGCAGATCTTGGTGAAGTACTAGAGAACTCTAGGGACCATGAAGATCAAATTTTTACATTATATGTAGTAGATGAAGATGAAATTTGTGTTGAAGGAGAAGAGTATGAATATTGAAAAAAAGATGCCATTTATGATGAAAATAAAATTGATGAATATTGGAAGCAATTCTCTGATTTTGTGCAGGCAAAATTACATAAGAAATATGATTTAAGGTCAAGGAAAAGATCAAGAAGTTAGGAAAATGAAAGTGACTAGCAAGTTCCAGCTTCCTCACCAAAGATGACTCCACAAGAATCTGAGCTTGCAAAAAAAGTAAATGAAGGAAAGCAACAACAGAATGCAAATGGCAAGACACAAATACTTCAAGGTGAGTCCTCTCAAGACCAAAGTGGAAAAATTCCTTTGGAGAAACTTGTTTCCATTCCCCAAGTAATTTCAGTCATGAAGAAAGGTGAAGATGAAAATGAAAAGAATGCTAAATAGGGTCATTTGTTTAGTCTTACTAAAGAGTTGGAAAAAGTTAGAGTTCAAGTTCCCCTTATAGAATTAGCAAAAACACCAGTCTATCAAAGGGAGATGGCTGAGTTTATTAATTTAAAAGAGAATTTGAATATAAATGACACTGTAAATTTGCAGGATGGTAAACCAGTAATGGTATTTGGTCCACATGTGGAGGAAGTAGATCCTTCAACACCTCCTTTTTATATTTCATTATTGGTTCATGATTTCCTCTCGCATAATTGTATGTTTGATTCAGGAGCTTCACACAACCTTATGCCATTGTCGGTGATGAGACAACTAAATCTACAAGCTACCAAACCCTATATAGACATGTACTCTTTTGATTCAAACAAATTCAAGTGTCCGGGGGTCATTAAGGATTTGGTAGTGTCACTAGCCCAGATCCTGGCTAGAAGCTTGGTTATGGATGTAGTAGTAGCAGATATCCATGCTAGGTTTGGAATGCTACTATCTAGGTCATGGGGGGATAAATTGGGTGGTGTTATGAAACTAGATTTTACATATGTTGTTATACCGACTTTTGGTGGAGAAGAGAGAAGATTTTACAGAGAAACTAGATTTGTAAAAACAATTACAAAAAGTGGAGCAAGTAATTCATCTATATATAGCCAGGAGAAGGATGACTTTGCTTGCTTGATGCTGCATGATAATGCAAAGTTGGTTGAAGATAATCATAAGTAGCTTACTTCAGCCAATGTAATTACAAAGATACAAATTGAAGAAGTGTGGAAATGCTTCTTTTATGGAGCCTATTCTAAGGAAGGAAGAGGTGTTGGTTTACTTCTAATTGCACTTGGAGGTAATATGTTCCCTTTTTCTTTTAAATTGGAGTTCGAAGCAACAAACAATGTGGTGGAATATGAGTCCTTGATTATTGCTTTGCAAATAGATAAACAAATGGGAATTAAGTCAACTTCTACTTTTGGATATTCAGAGTTGATTATACAACAAATAAAAAATCAATGTCAGACAAAACACCCTAGGCTCAGGGCATACAGAAATGAAGTATGGGATTTGGGTGAGAATTTTTTCGAAGCTTTTAACATTCAATTTATTCCAAGGGATGGGAACAGATTAGAAGATTCATTGGCAGTGGCAGCTAGTACTTTCATGCCTCCTATTAATCCAAAACTAAGATATGAGTTAGAAATGAGGCACAGAACTTTTGTTCCTGATAATGTTAAATATTCGCAAGTTTTTGAAGATGATCTACATATTAAAGAATTTTTTACTATGGTTGAAAAGTTTCAGGGCAGAAATCGATCAAGATGAAGATGAAACAACATAAGTTGTAGAAGTTAGTGGTTTAAAGGATTCAATAGCTAATCAAAAAGTTTTTCAATTGAAAGGTAATATTCTGCCAAAGGGACTTGTCCCTCATGAAAAGCTTTTTAACCCAAATGATGTGGCTATTGACTGAGGAAAAATTTCACAGGATGAACACATTAAAGATCATAATATTGGAATTCAGGAGGAGCCGAGGCTAGTCAAATTATTCAATGGAGTTTCACCTAATTATCAGGAGAGCTATATTAAACTTTTCAAGGAATATGTTGATGTATTTGCATGGTCGTATGAGGATATCAAAACATACGATGTAAATATTATTCAACACAAGATCCCCTTGAAGGAGGGAATTAATCCCTTTAAATAGAATCTTAGACAGATACATCCTCTGCTTCTACCATCAATTGAAAAAGTGGTCAAAATGTTGCTTGATGCCAAAATAATAGTTCCACTCAGCTACTCTCATTGGGTGGTTAATTTAGTGCCTGTAAGAAAGAAAAATGGAGAGATAAGGTTATGTGTGGACTTCAAAAATCTGAATAGGGCTTCCTTGAAAGATAATTATCCATTGCCTAAAATAGATCATGTGCTAGAGAAGGTAACATGATATTTTAGAATGTCAATGTTGGATGGGTTCTCTGGGTATAACTAGGTGGCTGTGGATATAGAAGATCAGAAGAAGACGACATTCACAACTCCCTGGGGGACCTTTATGTATGCTAGAATGCCTTTTGGATTGATGAACGTAGGTGCTACATTTCAGAGGGCTATGGACATTACTTTTGTGGGAGATAAATTTGTAAATAATGAATCGAGACAGGTGAGGATAGTTTTTAGATAGTGGAGGAATGACCTATTATAGAGTTTTTGTGAACCCAATGTTTCGGACTACCAAGTGAGTCCATCATCAGGGGATGAGTCAATCAATATTCTCCAGATCTTAATGATGTATCCAGGAGCTAGATTTAGGTTATATATATAGGATATTAAAGAAAAGATGTAAGAAAATAGGTCGGCTAGATTTTCATTTAATTAATTAATTAACTAATTAAATTAATTATTATATATATATATATATATATATATATATATATATATATATATATATATATATATATATATATATATATATATATATATATATATATATATATCTATATATATAGAGATATATATATATGTTAATAGGTTTATAACTTAATTGATTTTATTATTTACTTACTATGTTTATTATTTTTATTTTAAATAGTTGGTTTAATTGATTTATTAATTCGATTGATTAATTAATTAAGGGAATTGATTAATTAATTAAAAGAATTGATTAATTAATTAATTTTATTACTTATTCTTTATTAATATGTTTATTAATTTATTGTATTATTCACTTGTTAGTTTGATTAATTAATTAATTCTTTGTTTGTTGATTTAATTGTTATGTGTATTTCTTTAATGTAAAATTATTTTATTAATAATTTGATTAATTACTTTTATTAATATTTTTAACTACTAATCTAATTTGTCTGATTAATTAAAATTAATTTATTAATTTTAATTATTTATTATTTGTTAATATGTCTCTTCATTTAATTTTATGTATTTATTTCATGTTTAATTATTTATTGATTTTATTTACTTGATAAATTTATTTAATTTTTAATTAATAAATCCTAATAGATTTGGTGAGTTAATGCTATAATATTATCTATCATTCCTAGAGATAATTTTCATTGTTTAATGTTATCAATTGATTATGTGTGAATTAATCACTACTAATTTATGTTTATGATGATGATGTTATGAGATTGATGTTTTTGTTGATTATTATATTGATATTTTTAAGAGAGGAGGGAATAGGTTAATTTAAGGGATAAGGGTTAATTATTGATTTTTAAGATTTCAAGTAAGGGTTTCCACGTGTTACTTAGTTTTAAGCCATCATCCCGGTTCAAATTGTTCTTCCTTTTTTCTATTTCTATGGCTTCTTTGATTTCCCTTCTAAGATAATGGTCCTCTTTTCTAACCAGTTTGATCTCTTCCATGCAGATGTAATGAGAGGAAGAGTGAACATGTTCTGCTAAGGCTGATTTAGAGGTCCTATCTCTTCTTAAGTCGACCGTGTGTTCTTTAATCCTAATATTAAGAGACCTACCCGTTTCACCTATATATTCTTTACCGCATGAGCAAGGAATCACATAAACACCATTTTGAAGATTACAGTTTATGGGATCATTGACTGAGTTGATTAATTGACTGAAGGTGTTAGTAGGGGTGAATGCTACATTGATGTTATGTTTATTAAGAATTTTAGTAATTTTATCAGTGGTGCCTTTTATGTATGGCAGGGAGACCTTAGGAGTTGATAAATTCTGATTTTTCATCTCCTTTCTATTCTTGATTAGAGATAGGTGCATGGCTTTCTTAATGGTATTTCTATTGTAGCCATTTAGTTCAAACACTTTGTGTAGATGGTTGAGTTCATCATTTAAATGGTCATGATCATATATTCTGGTTGCCCTAGTGGTTAGGGTCCTAATGATGCCAATCTTCTGTTTAGGGTGGTGATGGGAATTTGTAGTAATATATTTGGATGATACTACTATTTTCTCAAAGTCTGATGAAGAACATCTGAACCATATGAAAAAGACTTTTGAAAAATGTAGAAGATTTGGGCTTTCCTTAAATCCAAAGAAATCCACTTTTGCTTTGGAAGAGGGAAAACTATTGGGGAACATTGTTTTTAGAGATGGAGTGAAGATAGATCCAACAAGAGTACAAGCTATACAAAAAATACCACTGTATAGGAGTAAAAAGGATATTCAAAAGTTTCTAGGAAAAATAAACTTCTTAAGGAGATTTGTGTCCAATTATGCAGAAATTGCAAAAGAAATTACTAATATGCTGAAGAAAGACAATGAAGTGCATTGGACCAGGGAAGCCAGAGAATCATTTTCCAGGATTAAAGAATCATTGCAGGCAGATCCAGTCCTAATCATCCCTGATTATTAAAAGCCTTTCCAAGTTTTTTCATTCGCATCAATAATTCAATAGCTGTTGTCTTGCTGCAAAAGAATGATGAAGAGAAGGAGCAACCTGTTGCATTCTTTAGAAAGATTCTTAGGGATGTTGAGCTAAAGTATAATATTCTTGAAACACAAGTGTATGCTTTGGTAAAAGCCCTAAAATCCTTTATAACTAATGTGCTACAGTCATAGATCATTTCTTATGTGCCAAATGATGTAGGAAAAGATGTATTAGTATAGGGTGATGTACAAGGCAAAAGAAGAAAATGGATAGCCAAGATCCAAGAGTATTACTTGGACATAAAACCCACAAAGTTGGTGAAAGGGAAAGGATTGACAAAATGTTGACAAAGTCAAACTCTCAGGCATTGGGAATCAACTTGCTGACACCTCTGAATGAAGGAACAATAGAAAGTGAAGAAAATCCAGATCCAGGTATGAAGATCAGGTATAAATTTTTATGTTTATAATGGTACAAGCATATAATCCATTATTTGTGTTTTCTTTCCTGTCCCCAATCCTTGGATAGAACAAAGTATAGAGCATTAAATATCAAAGCACAACCACATGTGATTGTGGACGGAAGATTATACTGGAAGGATCTTGTAGGAATTTTATTGCTATGTTTAATAGAAGATGACTTTACAGAGGCAATCAAAGATTATCATGAGGGTTTATGTGGAGGACATTATAGTTGGAAGGTTACTGCACATAAAATCCTTCAAGCAAGATTTTATTGGCCCACTCTATTCGGTGATACCTATAAATTTGTCATAAGTTGTCAGAAATGTCAGCTTTTTGCTGAGAAGAAGAGGCTAGCTCCCTTGCCTTTGATCCCAATCTTCATAGAAGAACCATTCAGACAACGAGGTCTATATTTTGTTGGGGAGATTAGCCCACCTTCAAGTGGACGACACAGGTGGATTATTACAGCTACTGACTACTTCACCAAGTGGGTAGAATCTATTTCTACTAAAAGGGAAAATGACCACGTGGTGATGAAGTTCTTAGAAGAAAATATTTTTAGTAGATTTGGATGCCCTGTCAAAATCTTAACAGATAATGGTCAAGTCTTTAGTTCAAACAAGTTTAATGCTTTTTGTCAAAGGTACAATGTTTTATCCCATTCAATAGCTTATCGTCCACAAGGAAATGGTCTGGTTGAATCAAAAAATAAAACATTGATGAGGATCCTTAAGAAACTTATTGTAGAGAATCAAGAAGATTGAGATTCTAAGTTGAAGTTTTCTCTTTGGGCTGCTAGAGTAACTACAAGGATATATACAGTCAAATCACCTTTTGAATTAATATATGGAACTCAGGCTCTATTCCCAAGTCAACTTGCGAAGTTTGTGATCGCAATGATTCAGGGGGCGAAAGTAGAAGCCAAAGCTTTGATAAGAAGAATGAATAAAGTAGTGGAGCTAACTGAAAATAGGGACAAGGTAAGAGACAACTTGATTATTTATCAATCAAAGATGAAAAGTATTTTTGATAGAAAAGCTAAGGAGATTGACTTTAAAGTTTCAGACCTAGTATTAAGATGGGATACCAGAAGAGAAGATAAGGGTAAGCATGGGAAGTTTGATCCTCTTTGGTATGGCCCTTTTAGAATTGTTGAAGCAAGGTCCAATAACACTTTTGTTCTTGAGAATCTTGTTGGTGAAACTCTATAACTTCTTGTCAATGGGCAATACTTCAAGCATTTCTTCCAGTTCTGAAGCATAAGCATCCTATCATTGTAGATACCGGAGTGAATTCAGTGTACAAATGCCATAGAATTTGAATTGGTTAAGTAATATATGACTCCATGCCTGAGGTGAAGGCACTGATCTACGGTTCTTAGTGCTTCTGTGGCAAAATCACTATTCCTAGGTGGAGCCAAATGTTGTAGCATCTATTGTTATTTAAGTTTTATTTTCAGTTTTATCAAAAATATGAAAGAAAAATCAAACATTATGTTATAACGGAAATAAAAAGAAATGTGAAGATTTGAAAGAAATGGTTGATATTATATTATTAATGGCTTTGGAAGTGATAAACCCACGAGAAGATTTGGGCCATTTGATCAACAGGCCACAGATCCGATGGCAATCACGTAGTTAACTAGAATGGGGTTTATTTTCGAGATCAGACACAATGGTGTATCAAATACAGTTTAATTCGCTAAAGAACGGGCAAAATATCGGGTCGAAAGGTAATCAAGTTCTATCTTTAAAACAGGACCCGATAAATCATTAACTAACAGTTTTTATTTCCTATCGGGTTTGTATGACACCAATGGATATCGAGTTGGAAAGTAATCAGGTTCTATCTTTAAAACCAGACCCAATAAATCATTAGTTGGCAGTCTTTATTTCCTATTCGGTCCGTATGACGCCGACAGATATTGGGTCGGAAAGTAATCAGTTTTATCTATAAAATTGGACCCGATAAATCATTAACTGACAATTTTTATTTCCTATCGGGTCCATATGGGAGTCAAAGGGGCATTGAAAAGGCAGACATGAGCCGCGGGAAAGTAATGAGCATGCATATTAATTAAAGGTCAACCCTCGTAGTCGACCGTGATGTTAGCATGGTTGACCACAATGTGTGGTCTAAAATTACTGCGGGTGTTTAACCTCGTCGAAGCTCCCGTACATTCTTTACCCTCGCAGTGAGCTCCCAGAGCTTTCTGTTCCACGTCGCTCATTCCACATCTTCCATCGCTTTCATCTGTTAATTGCTCACATCACTCATCATACCCCGCCACTACATCCACTACTCCATTAATGCACAACATTTATTTCACATCATTTATTACAATTTTTTCCCCCTGTTTAGTTATTGTATATAAATAAAATAAAAAAGAACTTTGTATTGATTATTTTCTTGTAAAACGGAGTGGTTTTCTTTCTAATTTGAATTTCTAAGTCAGCAATTGTCTTCAACAAACGCCATGAATAAGCAAGTAATTTCTTCCTCAATCATTCATACCCCATTAAGCACGATATTTTTGATACCCCCTTTACCATTAAACACCTTCCATTGTATCAAGAGGTCATGCTGAACCACAAGAAATCTTTTGTAGCCATGGCAATGGTTAGGTCAGGTGTCCTAGCCGCTTTTGTTCCTAGAACTCATTTATTTCCTGAATTTGTCCAATGGTTAGCCTCAACAATGTACCCTAATAAATGTTTTGTAATGAACCAGTCAGGGGAAAATGTTTTCTAGGTAATTTCACAGCTAATACACCAAGCCTTGAATTATCCTGTATCAGGGAATTACACTACTTTTACTGAAGAATACCTAATTTCTTATTATGAAAACATGTCTCCTCTAGAGCTTTCACATGTCATTTCTTTTTTAGCTCCTAAATCTGGTCAATTCTCCCTTGGTGGCAATATTTTCTCTTTAGAGATGTTTGCAGTTGATATAAGACCTGTGTTGCAAATAATTGCTAAAATTCTAGGAAAGGAAGACTCCAAGAAAGTAGAAAAATTTGTGCTGGGATTCTTCTCATTAATGATGATGCCTAAGACAGTGCTAGACATCCCTGCTTTCTGGGTAGAGGTTATCAATACTCAGTTTATGAATTCACCTCTCACTGGTTCTTTCAAATTCCATATAGTCATCACTTATTTATTTTTGTATCAAAATGCTAATATTTTCTTTGTTTTAGGGTTGAATATGGTTGATATCAATAAAAAGAAATATTCAGTATTGTTCTGGACAGACCTAATAAGAGGTGATCGAGAAGGTGGTGGTTTATTTGAGTTTGTTTCTTTATTTCTTCTAGTGGCTTATAAGATTCTAAATGGAAGCCTACCCCTAACTTTCTTTCCTAAAGATCAGGAGCATATTCAGTTGAGTAAGGATATGAGATGTGGAGATTGGTTTATTTTTTAAGAGCTTGCAGAGATTAAGCTTTATGGGGCCTGTGTCAAGCCATACAGGTTACCTAAGTTCATGCCAATGAAGCTTTTTGCTCTTGAATTCATAAGGCACAATTTAGATGTTGATCAAGTTCATTTTGTTCCTATGAAGAAAGGATTCTTTTTCAAGTTGCCTAAAGCAATGGGACCCTTCATTTTAAATACTAGACAAGCCACTCTAGAAGTTGAAAAATTGTTGAATGATATGGGTTTTCAACAGGGGGTTGAGTGGGCTTATGACCCTCACCAAATTATTTCAAAGAGAAGATAGGAGAATGGCTATGCAAATTTTCTACATGAAAGTAGACCTAAAACTAAATAATTGGCAAATGGAGGCTTGCAAAACATTTAGGGAACTGAGGTTGAAACCCCTAGCATTACAGGAAAAGGGGTCAAGAGAGCTAGAGAGGAAGTCATTGATCTGGATGAGGAAGAGTCTAAAACAACAAAGAGGATCAAGCTGCAGGATGCAGTGTCTTTTTCACAACTTGGTCTGGTCATTCAACTGGGAGAGACAGAAGGTGCTCCCGCTTCCCCATCTTCTAGAGAATTTGTTCATGATCAGGTTCCTTTAATACAAAATATGTTTGCTCAAATAGGGGAAAGAAATTTGAAGATAAAGTTGAATATGGAGGCTCAAGCTGAGTCTCAAGTAACCCGTAAGCAAACCAGATTGCTATCTGCCATGGATTTCGAGAAGATGCAACTAAAAATTGCCTTCTCTCACCCTACAAAAATATCAATGGGATCTTCAAGCAGTTTTAAGACTACGAATTTGACTGTTGACACTCACAAGCTCCCAATGATTTATAAGGTTAATCTACATATGCAAACTAGGCAATTAATTGTAAATAATCTATATAAGACAAATGCAACAACATTCAAGGCAGAAAAAATGCTTCATAAGGTAATTCAGTAGTTGAAATTGGAAAAGGCCAACTCTAGCGCTTTGAATGCTCAGGTTGAAGAGTTAAAGAAAATTATCATCGAAGTAGGGGTCAATCCTGATGACCAACCTGCTGTTCAAAAGTTATTGCAATTTACTAAGTCAAAGATTGGGATCCTGAGAAAAGAAATTGAATTTACCAGTAGGTGAGCATCCCATAGCTACAGGGATAGTCGAAGTGAAAAATGAAAAAGAATATCTTTTGCAGGATGTGTTAGAGAAAACTCAGGAAGTTTCTTTACTTAAAGAAACTGTTGACAAGTTGCAAAAATCACTATACACTCATGTGTGTACGGTAGTAGTGCCATCCAACATAGATGATCCAATAGCACATGTTTTGCAACTGGAAGCAGAGATTAAAATGGCTGAGGTTGATGCTAAGAAAGCCCAAAGAGAGCTGGAAATGGCTTGGAAACTATTGAATTTAAGTGAATAGGAATCAAGAAGGGAAAAATATAGTGCAAAGAAGTACAGAGAGGATCTCTTGAGGGCTGAATATGAAATCAAAAGATTAAGAGAGAAAATGAAAGGTAATGTGTCCTTAATTCAAGCCAGAGAAATCATATGGGATGAGATTATTGAAGTTATCAAAGGCATCTGGGGATTTCTAGTGATTATTTCAGAAGAAAAGACACTTATTCGGGATATGGAAGAGGTGGTCACTAAAAATAAGTAGAAGGATCTAGATATATCAAAGTTTGCAAAGAAAATGATAGATTTCATTAATTCTAAGTCAGATGTAGAATTCAAGGAACATGAAATGCCTTGTAGAATATCATGTGCTATTGATTTTAATAAAATGATTGTCATAAATATTTGCAGGGTTACTGCTGAGAAGAAGATAAAGGAGATAAAGGAGGCAATTTCAAAGTTTAACATCTTGTTTGATAAGAGCGTTAGGGGTGGACGTCCTTCTTGCTGGGATCTACAAGGAAACTTGCTGCCATGGAACACATATGAGACTTTGTTGGTTGAGGCAAAGAGAAAAGTTGACAACACTATTGAAATAACAACAGTGTTAAAGGGGGCTACCATAGTGAATTTCCTGAACAAGGATTTTAAGCTCCTCTGGATGGTAAAGACTCTATTTACTGACAAGCCCACTTATAGCAGGGTTACATCTTGCAGGATAGCACTTAAAAAGTTAGAAGAAGCACCGAAATCATATGTGCGATTACGGAGAAAATACAAGGAATGGATGATAGAGCAACACAAAGATACTTCCGCAGAACCGCAGGCTCAAGCTATAAATTCAAACAACGAGAAACAATCTCCCATCATTCTTTGATTTCTATTACTTCTTATTATCTTGTTTTCTTGAAATGAATGAGGTGTTTTTACCCTCAAATGTAACATTTTGTAATGATATTTACTTCAAAGTAGTTAGAGGATAGTTAGGTAGTTTGACAGTTTTGGGTGGTTATTAACTATCCTATAATGTATAAAAGAGGAAGATTATAGAAAAAAAGGGGCCAAATTTTGGAGAACCTGGAGACAACACTATTTTGTACTTGATGAATAGATGATTAATAAAAGAATCAGGAGTTTCCATACATGCTTGGTACGATTTTCTTATTTCTCAATTGCGCATCATTTCTATTTATTCATCTCTTTAAATATGGTAGTGAAGAAATAGGTCTTTATTTACAGATGTAAATGAAGTTAAAATCCTTAAAGGCGCTCCCATATTTAAAACCTCCTTTCATATGTTTCTTCTAAATTACAGAGAATAGTTCCAGTTAAACACAACATATTGTCTTTAATTTCCTTACATATTCTTCTCATCACATTCATATTCAACATCACATGGCATTTTTAAAATTTCTAAGTCATCTAAATATTGAGAATTTTAAGGTCAAGTCCTTTAGACTCGTCAAATAAGGAATTGAACGGAGATATAAGTGACAAGCATAACAAATTATTAATGTCTTAGGTACAATTTCTACACAGCCAGGAAATTGGTTTCCTAATGGAAAAAATTAATTGGTGCCATTGCCGGGGAGAGAAGATAAGAACAATTTGCCCTGGGTTTTCAATAGTTTCCTCTGGTTGTTCAGTGTGGAGGAAATTTTTGGCTATTTTGGATAAAAGCAATAACTCTGGCTTCAAGAAGACCCCATACAAGATTAGACACCTCACAGCAGAAAGTTCAAGCCCTTTCAGATCCTGAAAGGCTAGCTTCTAAGAAGGTTGGAAGGTGTAAAACTCCACTTATGCCGATTCCTACATTGTCTGCATAAAGCAAAAATTAATCACATATCCCACCCAAACATTCATCTGATCAAGAGTCACCTTTTACATGATCTTCATTTCAAGAACCCAACTGTCAAGAGCAGTCTTTAGAGTCTGTTACTTTTCCATTATCTTCTATAATTTTTCAACCTGAACTTATAACTACATTACCATCTATGCACACTCCATTTACCCCTCAGTCAGGTTCCACATCTGTTGGTAATCAAGGTTCAATAAATTTGGGAGCAAACATGGCACCGCCTGCATTCTTGATGAATAGGTATGCGCCTCTTAAATTGCCACAACTGTTGAATCAAATGCCACAAGAATACCTAAAGATTATTCCTCGTTTCACATGGGAAGATGAAAAAACAACATAAAATCATGTATTAATATTTTGTAATTTTGCAGAAAGCCTAAATGTTGAACATCTAGATGTTGTTCTAATACTTTTTGTTCAATCCTTGGATGGAGAAGTAAGAAAATGGTTTAAAGGGCTTCCTAATAACTCTATTCCTTCTTGGGAAGAGATGGAATGCCTATTGAACTAGAGACGGGGAGAAAAAAGAGACCATGGGTATTCACTAATAGAGTTTAATGCTATAAAGAAGAAATCCGATGAAGCTGTAGTTGAATTTGTCAGAAGATTTAATAAATTGTACAATAGTCTTCTAGTGGAGATTAAGCCCCCTCCTGTTGGTGCAAAAGTAACTTTTGCAGGGGCTTTTGCGTCAAATTTTGGATTCACATTAAGGGAAATAAGATCCCCAACGCTTGATCAGATACAAACAGATGCATTAGAGATAGAAGGAAATCTGGTGGTTCTAGGTAAAGCACCAGAGACACAACCTATTCAAGGCAAGGGAAAGGAAAATATAGAATCCTCTAAAAGTCAAACACTAGAGGATATGAGGAATGTAATTAAAACTTTGTCAGATAAATTGATTAAGTTAGAGTTGGAAAATAAGAATTCTCAGAGGAAAACACAACATAATAAGAACTTTAACCCCCAATACAGAAGAAAACCTTTGCAAATCTTGCAAAAGGAGAGAAAATAACAAGATCAGATTCAAGCACCATTTTATATAGAGGCAGATCCTGGTGAAGTACTAGAGCACTCCAGGGGCCATGAAGATCAAATTTATACATTATATGCAGTAGATGAAGATGAAATTAGTGTTGAAGAAGAAGAGTATGAATATGCCAAAACAGATGCTATTTATGATGAAAATAAAATTGATGAATATTAGAAGCAACTCTATGATTTTATGTAGGCAGAATTACATAAGAAATATGATTTAAGGTCAAGGAAAAGATCAAGATGTCAGGAAAATGAAAGTGAGTAGCAAGTTCTACCTTCCTCACCAAAGGCAACTCCACAAGAATCTTAGCCTGCAAAACAAGTAAATAAAGGAAAGAAACAACAGAATGAAAATGGAAAGACACAAATACTTCAAGGTGAGCCTTCTCAAGACCAAAGTGCAAAAATTCCCTTGGATAAACTTGTTTCCATTCCCCAAGTAATTTCAATCATGAAGAAAGGTGAAGATGAAAATTAAAGGAATGATAAACAGGGTCATTTGTTTAGTCTTACTAAAGAGTTGGAAAAAGTTAGAATTCAAGTTCCCCTTACAAAATTAGCAAAAGCACCACTTTATCAAAGAGAGATTGCTGAGTTTTTTAATTTAAAAGAGAATGTGAATATAAATGACACTGTAAATCTGTAGGATGATAAACTAGTAGTGGTCTTTGGTCCACATGTGGAGGAAGTAGATCCTTCAACACCTCCTTTTTATATTTCATTATTGATTCATGATTTCCTCCTGCATAATTGTATGTTTGATTCAGGAGCTTCAAACAACCTTATGACATTCTCAGTGATGAAACAACAAAATCTACAAGTTACCAAACTCTATGGAGACCTGTACTCTTTTGATTCAAACAAAGTCAAGTGTCTTGGGGTCATTAAGGATCTGGTAGTGTCACTAGCCCAGATCCCGGCTACAAGCTTGGTCATGGATGTAGTAGTAGTAGATATCCATGCTAGGTTTGGAATGCTACTATCTAGGTCATGGGGGGCTAGATTGGGTGGTGTTCTAAAACTAGATTTTACATATGCTGTTATACTGACTTTTTGTGGAGAAGAGAGAAGATTGTACATAGAAACTAGATTTGTAAAAAAAATTACAAAAAATGGAGCAATTAATTCACCTTTATATAGCCAGGAGAAAGATGACTTTGCTTGCTTCATGTTGCATCATAATGTAGAGTTGGATGAAGATAATAAGAAGCAGCTTACTTCAACCAATGTAATTATAGAGCTGCAAATTGAAGAAGTGTGGAAATGCTTCTTTGATGAAGCCTATTCTATGGAAGGAACAGGTGTTGGTTTCCTTATAATTTCACCTGGAGGTAATATGTTCCCTTTTTCTTTTAAATTTGAGTTCGAAGAAACAAAAAATGTTATGGAATATGAGTCCTTGATTATTGCTCTGCAAATAGCTAAACAAATGGGAATTAAGTCAATTTCTGCTTCTGGAGATTCGAAGTTGATTATAAAACAAATAAAACATCACTGTCAGATAAAAACCCTAGCCTTAGGGCATACAAAAATGAACCATGGGATTTGGTTGAGAACTTTTTCGAAGCTTTTAACATTAAATTTGTTCCAAGGGATGGGAACAGATTAGTAGATTCATTGGTTGTGGCTGCTAGTATTTTCAGGCTTCCTATTAATCCAAAACTAAGATATGAGATATAAATGAGGCACATACCTTTCGTTCCTAATAATGTTAATGACAAGTTTTTGAAGATGATCAACATATTAAAGTATTTTTGACTATGGTTGAAGAGTTTCAGGGCACAAAAATCGATCAGGCTGAAGATGAAACAACAAAAGTTGTAGAAGTTAGTGGTTTAAAAGATTCAATAGCTAATCAAAAAGTTTTTCAATTGAAAGATAATATTCTTCCAAAGGGACTTGTCCCTCTTGAAAGGATTTTTAACCCTAATGATGCGGTTGTTGACATAGGAAAAATTTCACAGGATGAACACATTAAAGATCATAATATTGGAACTCAGGAGGAGCTCAGGTTAGTCAAATTATTCAATGGAGTTTCACCTAATTATTAGGAGAGATAGATTAAACTTTTCAAGGACCGGGTTGATGTCTTTGCATGGTCCTATGAGGATCTCAAAACATACGATGTAAATATTATTTAGCACAGTATCCCCTTTAAAGAGGGAATTAAACCCTTTAAAGAGAAGCTTAGACATATAAATCCTCTACTTCTACCATCAATTTAAAAAGAGGTCAAAAAGTTGCTTGATGCCAAAAATAAAATTTCCACTTAGGTACTTTGATTGGGTGGCTAATTTAGTGCCTGTAAGAAAGAAAAATGGAGAGATAAGGTTATGTGTGGACTTCAGAAATCTCAATAGGGCTTCCTTGAAAGATAATTATCCATTGCCTAAAATGGATCATGTGCTGCAAAAGGTAACAAGATCTTTTAGAATGTCAATGCTGGATGGGTTCTCTGGGTATAACCAGGTGGCTGTGGATAGAGAAGATCAGAAGAAGAAGACATTCACAACTTCATGGGGGACCTTTAGGTATGCCAGAATGCCTTTTGGATTGATTTACGTAGGTGCTACATTCAGAGGGCTATGGACATTGCTTTTGTGGAAGATAAGTTTGTAGTAATATATTTGGATGATATTATTGTTTTCTCAAAGTCTGATGAAGAACATCTGGACCATCTGAAAAATACTTTTGAAAATTGTAGAAGATTTGGGATTTCCTTAAATCTCAAGAAATCCATTTTTGCTCTGGAAGAGGGCAAACGACTGGTGCACATTGTTTCTAGAGATGGAGTGAAGATAGATCCAACAAGAGTACAGGCTGTGCAAAAAATACCACTGCCTAGGAGTAAAATGGATATTCAAAATTTTATGGGAAAAATAAACTTCTTAAGGATATTTGTGTCCAATTATGCAGAAATTGTAAAAGAAATTAATAATATGCTAAAAAAAGAGAATGAAGTACATTGGACCAGGGAAGCCAGAGAATCATTTTCTAGGATTAAAGAAGAATTGTAGGTAGCTCCAGTCCTAATCAGCCCTAACTATCAATAGTCTTTCCAAGTTTTTTTATTCACATCACCGAATTCAATAGTTGTTGTTTTGTTGTAGACGAATGGTGAAGAGAAGGAGCAACCTGTTGCATTCTTTAGCAAGATTCTCAGGGATGCTGAGATAAAGTATAATATTATTGAAAAGCAGGTGTATGCTTTGGTTAAAGCCCTAAAAGCCTTTAGAACTTATGTGTTATAGTCACATATCATTGCTTATTTTCCAAATGCTACTGTAAAATATGTATTAGTATAGGGTGATGTAGAAGGTAATAGATGAAAATCGATAGCCAAGATCCAAGAGTATGACTTGTACATAAAACCCACAAAGTTGGTGAAAGGGAAAGGATTGGAAAAAAGGTTGACAAAGTCAAACTTTCAGGCATTGGGAATCAACATGCTCACACCTGTGGATGAAGGAACAACTGAAGAAAGTGAAGAAAAGCCAGATCCACATATGAAGATCGGGTAAATATTTTATGTTTAGATTGGTACAAGCATATAATCTATTATTTGTGTTTTATCTCCTGTCCCCAATCCTTGGATAGAACAAATTATAGAGCTTTAAAGATCAAAGCACAACCATACGTGATCATGGAAGGCAGATTATACTGGAAGGATCCTGGAGGAATTTTATTTCTATGTTTAATAGAAGATGAGTTTACAGAGGCAATCAAAGATTATCATGAGGGGTTATGTGGAGGACATTATAGTTGGAAGGTTACTACACATAAAATCCTTTAGGTAGGATTTTATTGGCCCACTCTATTCAGTGATACCTATAAATTTATCATAAGTTGTCAGAAGTGTCAGCTTTTTGTTGAGAATAAGAGGCTAGCTCGCTTGCCTTTGATCCTAGTCTTCATAGAAGAACCATTCGGACAATGGGGTCGAGATTTTTTTGGGGAGATTAAGCTACCTTCAAGTGGAGATCTATGGTCTAAAATTGCCGTGGGAGTTCAAGTCTGATGAACATCCCGTACACACCCTACCCCTGCAGCGGGCCACCCCAATGGCTCTACTCCATCCCATCTCCTCCACGTTATCTTCCACCCTCATTCATTACCATCCACCTCATTCACCGTACCCCGTCACCTCATCTTCCATTCCATAGATACAATGTTGTTTATGGCTAATAAACACTAGTTCACCAAAGACTTAGCATACCCTATCTCTTGATGCAATCTCTCATAGACTCCAACAACAATGTAAAGGAAGGGAATTCCCAAAAATTGGCTCACCATGGGTTTATCAAGATCCTCATTGAGGATTCCCTCCAAAGCCTTAGGATCCCTATAACATGGTTAGTATTCAGAGACTTACCAACAAAGGATGACATTAAAACCCTCACCTATGATGTTATTCCTTCTATCAGTAAGGTGGAGGCAAAGAAAGAAGAAGAAGATACATATCTAGATGGGGATGAGATTGATGAAGAAGAAACTAATACAGAGGAACATGATGAAGGAGAAGAGAAGTAGGATGATGCTCAAATAGAGGAGGAAACGATGGAAGAAACTGATGGAGATGAGAAAGAACAACAAGAGGAAGAATATCAGAAAAACAAAGAGCTAAGTGGCCTAAGGGATAGATAACCAATAATGAGAGATAAAATTGAGAGGGAAAATGCATGGTTGAGAGGACAACTGCAAGAAAGGTAGAACCAACTAGCATGTATGACCAACCTCTCCTTGGATGCCATCCAACGTAGGATGCCAGCTAAATTCTATGCTCTTTACCTCAAAGAAAAATGGCTGAAATTTCATATTAAAACACTAGCACAAAGGGGCACCATGCCATTTCAGGACTACATGAAATTTATTGATCTTTGTGATCAAAGTACACTAGAGGATAGGGCCAAAATGGATGAATTTTACTTGCACAACAATGCCCTCACAGACAAGAATGTTTGGGATCCTAATGCCGAGCTAGGAGATATGAAATTAATGGCTTTGGCATCATGGATGAACCATGAGGAGTCAACGGCTACTAATATGGAAAGAATATTGGACAGAGATAAGAATGAACCTCTTTTCATCAGAGATGAACAATCAAATCCCAAGGCCCTAATCAACACCATAATATAATTGGAAATGATTCTCAGCTGGCAGCAACATATCTAGGTGCCTTTGCCGAGGATCATTTGCAATTAGATTTCACATTTTGAGGATAATTTTAGGTTGCTAGGAGATGATAGTATACCTTTCTGCTCAAGGAGATGGAACACACTGCCACACAACTTGAAGATTAGAGAATATCAATCCCCTCAAAGGTTGAGAGAAGCACTCAACAGGACACCTATGTATAAGCAATCAATGCAAAGGTTGAAGGTCAATTGGATAGGCTTAAAAATAAGTCCACCACTACTCCTAGGGATGCTATAAGGGAGAAAAGAAGAAGAGGAAAAGTGGCAGTGGGAAGAAGTAGAAAGGAAAGCAGGTTTCTATGCACAAGAAGAAGAGACCAAATCATAGGCATGGGATGTCAGAGAGGCTGCCAGAGAAATGAAGGACATGGACATTGACTAAGTTGCTCAAAGGATGAGCAACACTTTTAGTAGGGGGTGGTGATGAGCCTCATCATTGGGTAATTATAGGGGCCTTAATTCACCTCCTAGGTTAGTCAAACCAAATATTGTCACAACTTATTGCATACTTTTGATTATATTTTGCTTATGAGATGAGTTAGAGTTGGATATTTTTCTTTGTGGTATAATGTGTATGTAACACATGATTAAAGGATAAAAGCAAGGAATTTTGGCAAAAACCTTGGTCAAAACTCGAATGGGACAAGGGAGAAGAATTATAGGAGGTAAATCCTCCTCATCTACTCCCCTCCATTCGAATATTCCTCCATCATCTCGAAGTACAAACAACCAAATCATTAGGACTAGAAGGCAACAGAGTAAGTGAAAGTCAAAGCACTAGTTTATCTCAAGTTTGGGAGCCGAGCCTCCCTAATTTTAAGGAAGTAGTTGGAGACTTCAATTGTATTAGTAGAGAGGCCTACGACCTCAGTAGGGTTCTACTTTTATTAAGACTTTTGATTGTAAAACTCTACTTTATTTTCGAGCTGCAAGACTTGTGACAATGTTTGATGTAATCCATGGTTTTGATAATAAGAATGAGTTTTGTTTCGAACCAACGGTGAGTTAACTCAGAGGGCTGAAGCTCCTGGGTTAGGGACCAACCCTAGAAGCTAAGGATCCTCTTTACTGTACATGTATGGTAGCGTAGATCCATGGTTTAATCATTCATTTGCTTAAATAGCTACATTTCCATTACAACAGTATAACACAAAGATTCATGGTTTAATCATTCGTTTTCTTAAGTAGCTGCATTTTCATTACAGTAGTATAGAGTAGATTGGTTGTGTTTCATATTTTTAGTTATCGAATGAGCTTTGGATTTTGTTCTCTTGATTCAGTACTTGGTTCATTTCATTGTTATCATCTTCAATCACTGTCTTTCTGTAACAGGTCTCGCTCATATTCTCATTTCCTTCAGCACGAAATACTTAAGTGCGAGTGAATAAATCACATCTTAAGTGGATTATACCCGTAGATCTCCTTACCATCCGATCCACAGCAAACCTGACAAATCACCGTTTGATTCATTTCAACGCTTGACTTTATGCACCCCAAATCTCCACCGTCAATTTTTCTAGATTGATCCAACGACTATCGTGAATTCTTCCACCTACTTTATGCACTCCAAATCTCCACCATCGATCTATCACGCCCTCGATCCAATGGCTATTGCATCACTTGATCACCAAATAGCATGGCCAATCTCCACTATTGATCAAGCCCTCATGATCTGACGGCTATTGCGCAATCTCGTGTGGATTCTTGCATGACTGATATCCGCCCGAGAGCATGTGAGAAAAGTGGTTTTCTCATGCTAGTGTCGCCCTGTTAGGCTAATCATGCAAAATTCTGGAATTTCGCTTACAGTATTGAGGGAACGCAAGAGACTACTTACCACCTACGGAAACCTACTCTATCATTTAGCACGTTTTCTTTCCTTCAGTCGCCACGTGACTTAATCCTATTCACCCATCGATTCACTTAAACCCCACGATAAGATCTCCACCAGCCAATCTTCCATTAATCCTGCTTGTCAATCTACTGACTTAACCTCCCATGATAACATCTCCTCCACTCAATCTTCCATTAAGGCTGCTCATCCATCTATTGTTTTAACCTCCCGTGATAAGATCTTCGCCATTCATATTCCGATTAATCTTGTTCATCCATCTCTCGACCTAGCCTCCTACGATAAGATCTCTGTCATTCATCTTCTGTCAGTCTTATTTGTCCATCTATTCATGTAATCTTCTGTGATAAGATCTCCACCACTCATCTCCCTTTATACTGTTCCCAATAGTTCCAATGGTTCCTATGCACTTCTGCTTCATTACGTCCTCCTTTCACTTATTTTGATCTTCGCTTGTTCTTCCGCTTGACTCCTTGCATGCTTGATTTTACCTAAACAACAAAAACACAAAAGGAGACTTAGTTTAGTTTGTTTGCTTACACATTAGTTTGGTTTGATGCTCTTTACTTTTGTAACTTAGATAGAAGCATTAGGTTAGTCTTGATTTAGCAATTCTACTTAGTTTAGCTGTTTAAATGGTTAATGAGGATATGGTGAGATTAACACACCTTTAATTGGAGTTCTAAGGCCCAAGATTCCTATGGGGGTTCAAGTCTGATGAACATCCCGTACACACCCTACCCCCGTAGCGGGCCACCCCAATCGCTCCACTCCTTCTCATCTCCTCCATGTCGTCTGCCACCCTCATTCATTACCATCCACCTCATTCACCGTACTCCGTCACCTCATGTTCCATTCCATAGATACAATGTCGTTTATGGCTAAGAAACACCAGTTCACCAAAGGCTTAGCATGCCCTATTTCTTGATGCAATCACCCATAGACTCCAGCAAAAAATTAAAGGAAGGGAATTCCAAACAATTGGCTCACCATGGGTTGATCAGGGTCCTCATTGAGGATGACCTCCAGAACCTCAGGATCCCTATAACATGGTTAGTCTTCAGAGACTTACCAGCAGAGGATGACATCAAAACCCTCACCTATGATGTTAGTCCTTCTGTCAGTAAGGTGGAGGCAAAGAAAGAAGAAGAATATACAGAGCTAGATGGGGATGAGATCGATGAAGAAGAAAATAATATGGAGGAACATGATGAATAAGAAGAGAAGGAGGATGATGGTGAAACAGAGGAGGAAACAAAGGAAGAAAATGGTGGAGATGAGAAAGAACATCAAGAGGAAGAAGATAAGAAAAACAAAGAGCTAAGTGGCCTAAGGGACAGAGAAGAAATAATGAGAGATCAAATTGAGAGGGAAAATGCATGGCTGAGAGGACAACTGCTAGAAAGGGAGAACCAACTAGCATGTATGGCCAACCTCTCCTTGGAGGCCATCCAACGTAGGATGCCAGCTAAATCCTATGCTCCTTACCCCAGAGAAAAATGGATGCAATTTTAGATTAAAACACTAGCACAAAGGGGCACCATGCCATTTCAGGTCTACAGGCAATTTATTGATCTTTGTGATCAAAGTACACTAGAGGATATGACTAAAATGGCTGAATTTTACTTGCATAACAAGGCCGTCATAGACAATAATGTTTGGGATCCTAATGTCGAGCTAGAAGATCTGCAATTAATGGCTTTGTCATCATGGATAAACCATGAGGAGTCAACGGCTACAGAGATGGAAAGAGTATTGGCCAGAGAGCAGAATGAGCCTCTTTTCATCAGAGATGAGCAATCAAATCCCAAGGCCCTAATCAGTACCCATAATCTAATTGTAAATGATCCTCAGCTAACACCTAGATATCTTGTTGCCCAAGAGCAAGAAATTTCAGATTTTGAGGATATGTTAAGGCTACTAGGAGATGATAGTATACATGCCTGCTCAAGGATATGGAACACACTGCCACATAGCTTGAAGATCAGAGGATATCACTCCCCTTAAAGGCACTCAACATAACACCTATGTATAACCACTTAATGCAAAGGTTGAAGGTCAATTGGATAGGCCTAAAACTCAGTCCACCACTACTCATAGGGATGCTAGAAGGGATAAAAGAAGAAGAGGAAAAGAGGCAATGGGAAGAAGTAGAAAGGAAAGTAGGCTTCTATGCATAAGAAGAAGAGACCACATCAGAGGCATGGGATGTCAGAGAGGCTACTAGAGCCATGAAGGACATGGAAATTGACTAATTTGCTCAAAGGATGAGCAACACTTTCAGTAGGGGGGATGACAATAAGCCTTATCATTAGGTAATTATATGGGCCTTAATTCAGCTCCTAGCTTTGTCAAACCAAATATTCTCACAACTTATTGCATACTTTTGATTATATTTTGCTTATGAGATGAGTTAGAGTTGGATATTTTTCTTTGTGGTATAATGTGCATGTAACATAGGATTACAGGATAAAATCAAGGAATTTTGGCAAAAAACTTGGTCAAAACCCGAACAGGACAAGGGAGAGGAATTATAGGAGGTAAATCCTCCTCATCTACTACCCCTCCATTCGAATATTCCTCCATAAGCTCGGAGTACAAACAACCAAATAATGAGGAGTAGAAGGCAACCAAGTAAGTGAAAGTCAAAGCACCAGTTTATCTCAAGTTTGGGAGTCGAGGCTCCATAATTTTAAGGAAGTCATTGAAGACTTCAGTCATATAAGTAGAGAGGCATACAACCTCAGTAGGATTTGAATTTTATTCGGACTTTTGTTTGTAAAAATCTACTTTCTTTTCGAGCTACAAGACTTGTGATAGTTTTTGATGTAATCCATTGTTTTGATAATAAGAATGAATTTTGTTTTGATCCATCACTGAGTTAACTCAAAGGGTTGAAGCTCTTGGGTTAGGGCCCAACCCTAGAAGCTAAGGCTCCTGTTTACTGTACATGTATTGATCCAAAAATGGATCCTGGATAAACCTCTAAGTATAAAAGACTTCATGTAAGAGGTGAAAGGTGCCAAATGGCACACATCCTTTGCAAATTAGAGGAAAATGAAAGTCGTAGGCTGCTCCCAGAAATAGTCTCATTGCAGGGATCCCTCGATTTTGAATTCAATGCAACTTAAATGGTAGAAAATGAGCTTCAGATGGGAAAGCTATCATAAAATGAAGCTGTCCTTTTTCAAAGGAAAAAGAGGCAAAATCCCTTGCTAAATGGGTCTAAAAACCCTCTAAGTCTTCCAAATCTCCCTAAAGGGCGAGACCAAAGAGAGAGGAGAAGTCTTGGACTTATCGCATTACACTATCAGGCCTTAAAAACATGGAAGAAACTCTAAAATAAGGCTATTGGAAGGCTTGAATAGTGGTTGAACAGGGACCGTCGGATCTGGCCGATCAACGGTCTAGATCCGATCGGCATATTTCTTCAGCGGTGATCAGTGGGTCAACGTGGAGGCATGGCACGATGGACCGGGGTGATGGGATGGAGCGATCGCTGAAATCGGTGGATCACCATTAGTGAACAATGGAGGGGCCATATATATATATATATATATATATATATATATATATATGCATGATAGCCCGACTGTGATCACTGATATTGGCGGATCAACGTCAACGATACCAAAGGGGAAGCCAAAGGGCCATTGCAACTAGTGATGCGATATGGCCAGACCCGATAGGGTTTCGGAATGCAAATGCATAATATTTGAAATCCACCCAATAGACATTTTTATGGGATTTTCAATGTATTTTCAAATATTTCATTGTTTAACGAAATACAAAGGGGTAGGCCAATTACGATATGCGATAGGGATTCGCAGGCAGACCCAATGATGCTATAAAGTGGGGATTTGAGAATTTCAATTCCGGGAACATTGTTCTCTGTGGATTTTTCTGTGTAATGGCAACGTTCTCTGTGTAAAAATAGAGCGATCATTATGGAAGGATTTAAAGTGCCGATAGACCCCTTCCATTACCAAATAGGTGGCATACATCCTTGAGGGTGTTTAGCAATGATTGGTAATGCCCAGACACATGATTTGAATGGACTGTGGCAGGAAGACAGGGAACCCAAAAGGGAAAAACAACAAACAGCCACGATTTGGATTTTAAGCCATGAATGCCAAAGACATAGGGCTGCTGGGTTGTTGAATGGTGGCCAAGTTATTGTTTGTTGCTGAATGCTGAAAGTAGCAGAGTAGAGAGCCGAGAGAGCAGTGCTGCTGAAATGTTGGTGGCTGAGTTGCTGTTGAAGGTTGCTATTGGGGCTTTGCTGTGAAGCAGAAGCCAAAGAGGTAGTGCAGAAGGAAAAGAGTAGTTGAGGGAGCCTTTGGGGTCACTTGAAGTTCAAGTGAAAAGCCAGAGAGCGTGAAGGTTGCAGAAGGTAGAAAGAAGCCAGAGCCGAAGAGCCAAGAGCCAAGAGCCAGAGCCAAAGAGCCAAGGGCCAGAGCCAAGAGCCAGAACCAAGAGCCAATAGCTAGAGCCAAGAGCCAGAGCTTCAAGAGCTAGAAGGGATTAAATGGTGTTTGAACCTAATGTTCTTGTGTAGAACAACAGGAATTGGGCCAAGACCTTGTAAAAAAGACTTACACCATAATCCCAGCGAGCCTAGTTGAATTAACTAGAGCTCATGGAGACGTAGCCCAAGAGTTGTGGGTGAACTCCAAATTAATATTGTTGTTTCTATGTGTGTTTTATTGTTTCATTATCTCCACTGCTTTGTTACTGTTATATGCATTTATATATCAGTTTCAACATATTAATTTACAACACATAATCAGTTTAAACAAATACAATCATACACCTGTATTTTCAAGCATTTCTTAGTTCCGCATTGGTTAATCAAATAGACTTGGGAGAATACAAGCTTTGGAAGTGGGAGAGGTTCTTGTAAGCCAGACAAGAAGCCTAGAAGCCCCATTTTCAAATCAGGTGGTATCAGAGCTTAAGATTGATTAACCTCACCTTCAAGGAAGGATTATATCAGAATGCATGATTGACAGAGCAAAGATTGCTTGTCTGAAAGGTGGTATTAGAGCAATAGGCTGATTGTATGCTTTTTTACAGACTGACTATTTGCTGAGTTTGCAAAAGGAAGAAGCACTGAAGGCATTCTTCTATCCCAAAGGACCTCAAGGCAATCCGAAGCACAAGAGGTTTGTTGCAAGAGGTTGCTTAAATAATCTCTTTATTTATCTTGTTGAAGTTTCTTTGTTCATTGGCATAATGACAACGTCTACAAGTGGGTCCTCAAATTCTGCTCCCTTCACAAGTTTCTTTGATGAAGACATGAAGTAGGAGTTGTCCACCATGATGGATATGGTGAGAGAGATGTATGAGGATGGAAGGAAGAGTAGCATACTTAGAAAGCAGCTGAATTTCATGAAGGAAGAGAAGCAATTGCTTGCTGACAAATTGCAGGAAATGGAGAGGCAACTTCGTATTGCAAATATGAAGCTCAAAAGGATGCATGAGTTGGAAACACATCACTTTGTTACCCAAGAAGCCTTAGTCAAGTACCAGCTTGAAGAAGAGATAAGCCACTCCAGTTTGTCTTCAAATTCCTCTGAGAATGCATATATTGGTTCCTTTGAGAAACATACTAAAGGCATAGGTTCCAAGCTAAGGTCCAAGATGGGCTATGAAGGAAAGGGCTTGGGAAAGCATGCACAAGGTATTGTTGAACAAATAATGGTTGAGGAAAGGCCTAAGTATTTGGGTCTTGGCTATGGACAGTCTTATGGAAATAGTTCCAAAGCTACCATGAAAGCCATTGAAACAGTCCGAAGAAGGAGTTTCATTTCATGTCCTCTACCTCAGAAGTGTGAAGGTTGTATCCAAGAGGAATAAAACATCTTGAAACATCAATTGCAGGATGTAGGTGTTCAGAAGCACACACTTGAACCAGAGAGTTGGGGAGACTCTAACAGCCTTGAAGAGTTTTATGGTGTTCCAAAGGGAGCCACTTCTTCATTTGCTTCACCTCCTCATTGAGGCAATAAAGGTGAAAGAGGTAGGTATAAATCTAGTTCTAAACACATTCCTTTTGATTTTACAAAGCATGATAAATTTCCACATAAGTATGGGGAAAGAGTTGCATGTTCCTTTTGTGTTTTGGATAACCATGATGTTTCTAGATGTTGGAAGAGAATGGCCACATACAGGAAGCAGAAGAAGGAAAAGGAACAAGCAAACAAAGGTCCAATGGACAAGGAAAATCATGCTATCAAGAGGATGCACATGCAGTGCACTTACTGCCATAAGCAAGGACATCTTGGTGGAAAGTGTTGGACACTGAATCCAACAATGCTTCCACCAAAGATGAAGAAAGTGGAAAGAGAGGATGGTAGAAATGGAAGTGAAGATTCTATGAATGATGTGTCTCAAAATGATTCACATGTTGATGCTGATGTGAAGGCAAGGGTAGTACCTTTAAAAGGGATTGGTAAGGAATAGTTAGAGTTCTTATCCGATTGAGATTGCATATCTATTGATGCATCTACATTGTATTTCATTTCAGCTTCAAAAGTACAATGTGCTTAAGTGAAATTGAAGGATGAAATGCATGCATGATCTAGAGATGCATGAACACAGGGATGTCAATGATTTCCTTGTTTTTAAACATGTATGTGTAATTAACTTGAGGGGTTGATTGCTTTGACATGCATGTGATGCCATGTTGACTTGAAAGAAGTTAACTTTGTCTCCAAATGGAGATAATGATGAAAGTTTCATCTTTTGGAAAAAGAGTCCTAATGGTCTTTTTCTACATGCTTGACTTGAAGGGTCATTTGTTTAAAGGCATATTTTGTGGGCTTGTTATCTCGTCCATGATTTGTATGGAGATGAAAGACATGGAGGTGTTCACAAGATGTGAAAATATGTTTCTTTTGCTGAAGCAGGAGTTAGTCCATCCAGTTGTTGTATGTATGCCTGTTGTTGTTAACAATTGTTGTTGGCATCTTGTCAAATAGGTACAAATGAAAGTTTTGTGGAGCAGATGTACTTCACATTTGTTGAGCTAGCTTGGATTAATTATCAAGTCAAAGAAGCTCAAACTACCTTCTCTGACCATTTCAGTAGAAGTTCTGCAGGAAGGCAAGGAGGAAGACAGTTCTTCTCAGGAAGACCAGCCCATCCAAAGGGGGGAAGTGGTCAGAAACTTTGGTTCAAAGGTACTATGCAAAGGCAAGTGTAGGGAGGTTGAAAGAAGAGAGTGAGTCACTCTCATTTACTGTTCAGATCAGTATATCAGTCTTTTGGAGACCAAAAATTCTTTTAGTGCGATGGCGTGATCCAAAAATGGATCCTGGATAAACCTCTAAGTCTAAAAGACTTCATGTAAGAGGTGAAAGGTGCCACGTGGTAGACATCCTTTGTAAATAAGAGGAAAATTAAAGTCACAGACTGCTCCCAAAAATAGTATCATTGCAAGGATCCCTCCATTATGAATCCAACGCAACTTAAATGGGCGAAAACAGACTTCAGATGGGAAAACAGACTTCAGAAAAGAAAATTCTACTTAGTTTAGCATTACACTATCAAGCCTTAAAAACATGGAAGAAACTCTAAAACAAGGCTATCAGAAGGCTTGAACAGTGGTTGAATAGGGATTGTCGGATCTGGCCGATCAATAGTCTAGATTCGATTGGTATATTGCATCAGTAGTGATCGGTGGGTCGGAGCGGAGGCATGGCGTGATGGACTGTGGTGATGCGATGGAGCGATCGCTGAAATTGGTAGATCGCCATCGGGATACAATGGAGTGGCCATATTATATATATGCATGATAAGCTGACTACGATCGCCGATATCAATGGATCAGCATCGGTGATACCAAAGGGGAAGCCAAAGGGCTGTTGTGACTAGCGATGCGATATGGCTAGACCCGATAGGGTTCTGGAATGCAAATGCATAATATTTGAAATCCGCCCAAAAGCCATTTTTATGGGATTTTCAATGTATTTTCGCCTATTTTGTCATTTAACAAAATACAAATTGGCAGGCTAATTGTGATCTGCGATAAGGATTCGCAGGTGGACCCGATGGCGTTATAAAGCGGGGATTTGAGAATTTCAAGTCCGAGAACATTGTTCTCTGTGGATTTTTTCGTTGAATGGCAGCATTTTCTGTGTAAACATAGAGCGACAGTTATGGAAGGATTCAAATCATCGATAGAGCCCTTCCGTTTCCAAATAGGTGGCATTCATCCCTGAGGGTGTTTAGCAATGATTTCTAACGCCTAGAGATGAGATTTGAATGGACTGTGGCAGTAAGACAGGGAGCCCGAAAGGGAAAATCAACAGACATCGTCGATTTGGCTTTTAAGCCATGAATGCCAAAGACACAGGGCTGGTGGGTTGTTGAACAATGACCAAGTTATTATTTGCTGTTGAATGCTGAAAGTAGTAGAGCAGAGAGCCAAGAGAGTAGAGTTGTTGAATTGTTGGTGGCTGAGTTGTTGTTGAAGGTTGATGTTGGGGCTTTGCTGTGAAGCAAAAGCGAAAGAGGCAGCACAAAAGAAAAAGAGCAGCTAAGGGAGCCTTTGGGGTCACTTGAAGTTCAAGTGAAAAGCCAGAGAGCGTGAAGGTTACAGAAGGCAGAAAGAAGCCAGAGCCGAAGAGCCAAGAGCCAAGAGCTAGAGCCAAAGAGCCAAGAGTCAAAGCCAAGAGCCATAACCAAGAGCCAAGAGCCAAAGCCAAGAGCTAGAGCTTCAAGAGCCAGAAGGGATTAAATGGTGTCTGAACCCATTGTTCTTGTGTAGAACAACAAGAGTTGGGCCAAGAGCTTGTAAAAAATACTTACACCATAATCCCAGAGAGCCTAGTTGAATTAACCAGAGCTCACGAAGACGTATCCCAAGAGTTGTGGGTGAACTCCAAATTAATATTGTTTTTTCTGTGTGTGTTTTATTGCTGCATTATCTCTGCTACTATATTACTATTATATGCATTTATATATCAGTTTTAGCACATTAATTTACAACACATAATTAGTTTAAAAAAATACAAGAATACAGCTATATTTTCAAGCATTTCTTAATTCCGCATTGGTTAATCATATAGACTTGGGAAAATACAAGATTTGGAAGTGGGAGAGGTTCTTGTAAGCTAGACAAGAAGCCTAGGAGCCCCATTTTCAGATCATGTATGTTAGCGTAGATCCATGGTTTAATCATTGATTTGCTTAAATAACTGCATTTCCATTATAGCAGTATAACACTTAGATTCATGGTTAAATCGTTCGTTTGCTTAAGTAGCTGCATTTTCATTACAACAGTGTAGAGTGGATTGGTTGTGTTTCATATTTCTAGTTATTGCATGAGCTTTGGAGTTTGTTGTCTTGATTCAGTACTTGGTTCATTTCATCATTATCGTCTTCAATCACTCTCTTCCTGTAATAGGTCTCACTCACATTCTCATTTCCTTCAGCACAAAATATTAAGCGCGAGCCAATAAATCACGTATTAAGTGGATTATACTCATAGATCTCCTTACCGTCCATCCACAGCAAACCTGACAGATCACCATCCGATTCATTTCAACGCTTCAATTTATGTGCCCAAAATCTCCACCGTTGATTTTTCTAGATTGATCCAACAGCTATTGTGAATTATTCCATCTACTTTATGTGCTCCAAATGTCCACTGTCAATCTGTCGCACCCTTGATCCAACGGCTATCGTGTCACTCGATCACAAACTATCATGGCCGATCTCCACCGTTGATCAACCTCGCCTGATATGATGGCTATTTAACAATCTTGCACAGATTCTTGCACGATCGATATTTGCTTGAGAGCACGTGAGAAAAGTGGTTTTCTCATGCTATGTGTCACCTAGTTAGGCGAATCGCATACAATTTTGGAATTTCACTTGCAGTCTTGAGGGCACATGAGAGACTGCTTACTGCCTACGAAAACCTGCTCTAACATTCCGCATGTTTTCTTTCCTTCTGTCGCCACGTGACTTAATCTTATTGACCCATCGATTCACTTAAACCCCACGATAAGATCTCTGCCACTCAATCTTCCATTAATCCTGCTCGTCCATCTATTGACTTAAGCTCCCACGATAAGATCTCCACCACTCAATCTTCCATTAATCTTGCTCATCCATCTATTTCCTTAACATCTCGCGATAAGATCTCTGCCATTCATATTCTGATTAGTCGTGTTTTTCCATCTCTTGACTTAGCCTCCCACGATAATATCTCTACTATTCATCTTCCGTCAGTCTTATTCATCCATCTATTCATGTAATATTTTGCGATAGGATATCCACCGCTCATCTCCCTTTATATTGTTCCTGAGCTTTCCAACGGTTCCTATGCACTTTTGCTTCGTTACGTCCTCCTTTCACTGATTTTGATCTTTGCTTGTTCTTCCACTTGACTCCTTGCATGCTTGATTTTACCAAAACAACAAAAACACAAAAACAAACTTAGTTTAGTTTCTTTGCTTACACATTAGTTGGTTTGAACGCACTTTACTTCTATCACTTATATAGAAGAATTAGGTTATTGTTGATTTAGAAATTCTTCTTAGTTTAGCTATTTAAATGGTTAATTAGGTTATGGTGTGATTTAGCATTACATGTTGTTTTCTTCATTACTGCAGTAGAGTATCTCTCTTAGAATAGATTTGGTCTTCCTCCATCAAAGAATTCTGACTCTATAGAAGTTTGTCTTGGAACCCCGTGGTCTCTTTCCAGATGAACAAGTGACAACAGTGAGGACCTTCACTTCTACTTGTGCATATAGCACTGTCACCTCCAAGTTTGTACGAACCCTGGGTTGATAAGTAAAGGTGGTAGCCCAGGAGTTGCAACATCCTTGCTAAATACTGGTGCTCATCACAACCTCTTCATTGATTCATTTAGTCACGATTTTCATTTTTCTGCTGCTACTCTTTCTCAGCCACCAATATGTGACGATTTACCTTCTGATTAGTTGGAACTTCCCCAAGCTGTCGAGGCACTTCAGCTCGAGTTGATGGTTATGTCAGGTTATGTTAGTCTTAAGGTTAGTTCCGCTTCTGATGAAAACAATGTTGAATCTTTTGAGGCTCCTCGTCACTCTATCACACCTATCGAAAATCAATATGTCTTATAGTTTTCACATCCTCCATATGTATTACATGATCCTATCGCTTAGTCCTTAGAGGGGTCGTACATGGCGAGCACTATCACAAAAATATTTTTCTTTTTCTTCATGTTCGCTCTCCTTCGCAGTTGAAGAGTTTGTGCTTGCATATATTTGACTCACAATGTGTTTAAATGCTATGGTATGACCGCATAATGTCTTTCATGAACTTTCATTTTTACTTTTCTATGTGTTCATTCAAACTTTGAACATTTTGGTTTGTATTTTCTTATCTTTCTTGTTTACTGATTTTCTCGTATATCTTTCTTGACTTGCATTACCTAACTCACATAGGCCAGCTAATGTGTTGGTGACTGCATTGGAAGTATCACTTCACATGAAACTGGCTTATGCTCTGTTTAGGTTAGGAGTAGGAGTAGGAGTAGTTTTTATTTTCTTTGTTGTATGCTTTGATTTCATTTACTTTCACTTCGCTTCTTTCTGTTCCTTTGTTTTCTTTTCAGTTATGAGTTAGCTTTCACATGAAACCATGTTTGTCTTTTGAGGCAAGCAGGGTGAAGTCTAAGAGGATGTTGTACTGCTATCAATGCTTGTTTATCTGCTTATTTCCTCTCTTTATGTGAATCTTTCATATCTTTAGTCGATGACACTCTTATGGAAAATAAGTTCATTTCAGAAAACGTCAGAGTGAAATCGCGATGCTTGCACTTTTAACTAGTATCACGTACTCTATCAGATTCAGTTAATCCTTGTCAACTAAGTCAAGTAGAGTAGGGAGGGGAGGAAAACCTTAACAATTATGTCATAGGTGTATATAAACATCCTTCTTTGAAGGGACAACTTATTGTGCTCTCAATAAGTCGGGATCACTCTTCCACCCCAATGAAATAAATAAGTACATATGCATAGTTCTTTGAACAAATAAAAATGAAAAAATGAAAATGAAATAAAGGGAAAAAGAAGAGAAAGGCTTGCTGTGCAGAGAGGTGAAGCAAGTAATTATGTCGGGGTACTATCTAGGCTCGTGTGAAACAGAGCAATTTTTTTGTTCCCGAAGTGTCTCCGTCGGGTTACTGTCCAGTTCTGCTGGCAGCGGAGAACCAATAGAGATGAAAAATAAGACAATGAAATTTATTTCACCTTTGAATTTATATTCTCCTCATCCCCAATCAAAACAACGCAGTTTGAATTGGTTGGTATGTGTGATGTTGATAAAGTGAATGGTAGGGACTATATATTTAACTCAAGGTAAGTGAAGAAGCTATCATAATCAATGAATGAAAAAATACCTCGAGAAGAGTTAGACTGTTTTTCACGAGACAATATCCATATAGGAAGCTCAAGTTCTACCACTCTGTCACTAGTGTTGTAGCAACCACAACCACCCTCCAAAATTTTTCCAATGCTTCGATTTTGGAGCCTTCCTCCCTATCCATAGGAGCTTATCTTGTACTGTTATCAAAAACTGGCGATTTGAATGAGACTTATATTTTTCATTTTTGCTTGTGTTTTCGCATTTTTACATGTAGTTGGTCTTTCTAACTCACAAGTTGATATCCCAACTTGATCTCACAACAGTTTTGGGCTTACCTTTAGAAATTGCACAATCCTTGTGGGAAAGCAGCCTTGATGATGGGAATTGTGTAATTTTGACTAGAAGTTATCCTTGAGATCAAAAAATGCATAGTCATGGAAGGCATCCCAACACTGAGCCTAGAAACTATGCAATCCCTCACTGAGCTCAAAAACTACGCAGTGCACTCAGTCGAAAAGTTTCTAGTTCCCCAAATTTGCACAATATTTCCTAGCAGCATGGAGGGTAAGTTTCCCCAGAAAAGAAATAAAACTAGAGGGAAAAAGGAATCCCTAAAAGCTAGGGACCTATTATTCATTTTCTGAAGGTAGCACACTACTATTTTTAGAAGTTTCTGCCGAGTGTCATTTCTCCTTGATTTTAGGTATGCGTTGTTAGTGCTAGTCTTTGCAGCCTTCCTCCAGTGATCAAACATGCTTCGATAAAGTGATTTTAAGGTGTCAAGGTCAAATTTTGTCATTTCAGTGAGTCTTCAAGTAAAATTTGGTCACTAGGTATTAGGTCTAGGGTTTGTTTTCACTCCTTTCAAATTTGTCCAAATGTTAGTCCATGTCACCATTCAGCTGAGTGTACCATCATTCAGAGGGTTTTCATCATCATGTCAGGTTCCAATGGGTCATTTTACACCTTGTTCATGCTTCAGTTGTGCCTAGTTAAGGTTCATTTCCCTCTCCTAGGGTTTTGAAGGTAATTTCTCTTGGATGGTCAAATCATCAGCAAAACTTGTATCCTGATGTTCATACACCTTCCCCTATCCTTAATGTACCTTATTAAACACTTCCGATAACTGATATCCCTCAAATTCCTCATTTTCGCACAAACCCTAGTTTCTTGCTACAACTTGACAATTTTCTAGGCTAGGCCTATGCTTTGCCCTTTTGGACCCCTTCCCCTCACTCAATCTTTGAAATTACACTTTCCCCTACTTCCTAACATCCCTCCTTACTTGTAAAAATTTTCTCAAGAATTTAGAAGCCCCGTATGCCCTTCATTTCACTTCATTTCGACAAATCCCTTGTTCCACACATCGGGATAGGTTTTACTCCAATGATGTTTCTGAGCAAGAAAAGATGAATTTTGGAAAAATGAGAGAAGATTTTATCCATAGTAGGCCAAGGAAGAAAATACTCCACTTTTTACACAGGTGTCATGGTTTTAGAGAAATGTCAAAAATATAGTTGCCTCAAGAGAATTGATGCACCTCTAAAGTGACCTTGGGAAAATCAAGATTTCTTCTATCTTGGTTGACCAAATGACTTTTGTGACGAGTCAAATGATAACTAGACAAAAAGATCATTAAAATGAGCTATCATCAGCTCAATTTGGGGTTGAGTAAGACCTTCAAAAGCTGACTGCAATAGCACTTTGCCTTGAGGCAGCCGCATTTTGCACATTTTGACTCGTCTTGGGAGGTTTGAATTTTGACAGGGAAAATGAACAAATTGAAAAATTCAAGTTGGGTTAGAATTTAGACTTGATAATATTTCCAACAAGCTATTGTGCACCCAATTTTCACACCAGTAAGGCCTCCAAAACTGGTCTGTAAAAAGGTGCTACGCACTTGGGTAGTGGCGCGACGCACTTGCCTGCTTTGCTCAAATTTCACTCAAATCATCTTGCAAAGCTCCCAAATCTTGGAAACCTCATTTCAAAAATGAGTTTAACATTCCTAAGTGCCATTTCAAGGGTTTTAGTCAGTTTTCATGGTGTTTCGATAGGTGAAAAGTAAAACCCTATCTCCTTGCACAGTTTCATTGAAAATGTGCCTAGGGTTTGCAAAATTGCCATTTTTGCTGTCTTATTCCCCTCTACCACTTTCACATCCCCTTCAATAAATTTCACTAATTTCATTTCCCATTCCCCCTCTCATTTCCACTCATCCTACTCCCCTATCCCCAAAACCCTAAAACCCTAGTTTTCTTCATTGCACTATTGGTTGTATAGCCTACCCCCTTAATCCCACTCCCCTCATACATTTTCCCCTTAATCCCATTCTCCACATATAATTTCCCAAACTCTACACTCCCCAAACCCTATCCATATCCCTAAACCCTACTCACATCCCTAAACTCTTACTCCCATCCATAAACTCTATTCACACATACATTTTTACACTCTCTTCCATACACTCTACCCATTTCATTCCTCCACCATATTTTCACACTGTTATCCACAAAACCATCCATATACAACCACATTTTTCAAAACCAAAGGAAAACAATGGAAAGAGACAATGATCATGGGTATGAGCAAGAGATTGAACATGACCGGGAATCTTGGCTTGAGAGAACAAACTTTCACTTGGAGAAGATGCTGGAGAAGGCCAACAATGAGAAAAATATGTTGAGGAACATTGCATACCACTACTTGTCAAGAAATATCGTGTACAAAGCAAGAATCAGGAATTTGAAAGCCAAGTTGAAGAAAGCCATGAGGAAGAGAAAAGAGAAAAATAGACTCCAGATCTTGGCTAAGGCTTCCTTAGCCCAACACAACACCTGATGAGGAACACTCAGTAACTTTTTTAAAATTTTGAAATTTTTGGCCTAAAAAACAGGTTTTTCTACCCAATGCACCGTGCCACCAGCGCTACGCATTGAGTTGGCTAGGAATTTTGCAAAATAGATTGCATTTTTAGATTTTTCATGGAAAAATATGAATGACCTCACATGGCCAAGAAATTTTGATAGATTTTGAGCTTCCAAAAAGGTCAAAAACGCCTCAAAAATGACCTTTCTACCCCTTTTTGGACACACAGGAAGCAGTGTTGGGAGAACTCAATTTTGGATGGGCAAATGGAGGCCAAATTCAGAAATTCCACTTGTTTTGGAAAGTAGATAGGCAAGCATTTCCAAAAAGCCCACTTGGAGCAAATTGGGTGCAACGGAAGGCCTCCAAAATCAGCTTCAAAAAGGCGCTATGCATAGGGAAACCAATGCAGCGCATAGGAGAAAATTTGCTCATTTTGGCCAAAAAACTTTGTTTTTCACCTAGTTTCTTCACAGTTTGAATTTTCTCTTTCTAATAGTCAAACTCATGATGTAATTTAATGTGACATGATGGATTTTGATGTAATTATGCTAAATTTTCACTCATAGAGGTAGATTCATCATGAAAAAGTAGTTTGCAACTGAATGAATCAATTACCTAGGTTTTAGAGGCAAGTTGTTCCACTGCCTACTTTTCAGTTCTTAGTTTAGATCTTGTTGAAATAGCTCCTAAACTCATGAAATCGACCCCTAAAGCCTAGCATGATTTGTTTGATGCTTATATATAGTAGTTTTTCAGTCATTGAAAAAGGTTTGACTCTTGTGAATGCTTTGAGCATTATTGTACATTCATTTTCAGCAGTTTGGCAAAGGAATTGACCAGGATTTGCAGCACTTTATGGGATTCTTGTGGCATCCTGATTCGGTATTGTGTTTCCTTCTGTAATTGTAAGTTTACATGTGTTTTATGTATTCCATTATCTCTCTTTTCTTTCATCTTAACTAAATCAAACAAGGATAAAGGTAGAATACATTGAAATTGTAGTGCTCTACGTAGGGTTTGTTTAGTTATTTATGTTTTCAACTATTGAAGAGGATCCCTGAGATTTTCATGCCCTCTCCAACTCCTCACCAGTATAAAATCTCTCCATCTCACCCAATTTGAAGTGCTAAACCATTTTCCTACCTTGCCCCATAGAGATCTCTGCAAGACTGTGTCCATTCCCTGGACCCAAATTTTCCTTTCACAATTGAGCTAACAAACCCATCTTAAATTCAATAAAACATAGTCTCTATACCCATACCTAGCCTAAAATTAGTCATTACATTAGTCATCTCAAGCTTCTTTGGCCATATTTTCAGAGATTGACAAGGAGAGAGCCATCTCCCGACATGGTAGGGCTAGCTACCAGGTTAAGCGTGGCTTGATGTTACCCTAGATCTTGCCTTTCTCAGCCTGAGGTAGATTTAGGCCCTAACATGTGCGTCATAAACCCTCATTTGCTCAAATCTAGTTAATCGATGTGGGTAGATATAATTTTCACATATTATCTTGGAGCTCTAACATTCCCGAGGAGATCAAGGAACCTTCAGTGCACTTGTCATCAATTTTGTGGGTGAGTTTCACTTTTGTCATCTTTTGCCACCTTTTTGATCACTTTTTGATGTTTAACTTGTACGAGTGTTGTTTTGCTTATTTCTCTTCATGGTTTCAACATTTAAAATTATTTTAGCTTGGAGAAGTGTTGTTCTAGGTGTTTGTTTGCATTTCACAAGTGCTGCATCAATTTTTTTTTTTTTTTTTTTTTCAGCAATGGTCATCATTGTGATGACTCTCCTCACATACTTGATTTTCCTTATGTTTGATAAGTTTCTACACTTGATCTGCATTGATTATATCATACTTAGTCAATTTTTTGTTCAAGCTCACATCATCATTCAATTCTTCTCGTTTTTCACACTTCCACTGGGAAGATCTGTACTTCCCTTGCTCAGATTTTTCCTTGTCCAACTAAGCATTGCACAATCTTAAGGCTCAAGCCACAAGATTGGCTTTTGCAACATCGAAATGTGAAATATAGGCTAGCCCAACTATGCACTACACAATTCCATGGCTTAGACTATCACCTTGGCCACTGAGACTATGCAATGCATAGTCTCTACCTAGGCTAGGAATTCAAATTGCATAGTCACAAGCCTCAAGATTCATCCTTGGCTTCTTGGACTACGTAGTTCATAGTTCCAACAATCCGTTAGTCTCCCTTGTTGACAAAAATTGCACAATCCTTCTCTCTAATTACTTGGTTTTCTTCTTAATCATTCTTTGAAGGTAGATTTCCTGAAGCTAATGTTTTCTTTCCATGAGTGTCCTTTTTTCCCATAGGTACCACATTGGTGAAGCACTTCTCTCCAGCAGTCATTGCTACCAAGGAACCAAAGGGAGATTCTTCAAAAAACACCACTCAAACCTATACTAGGGAAGTAGTTGAGAAGACATCAATAGACTCGAAAATGTATGCAGAAACTCAGTTGTTTATATAAAATGGGTCAACACTAACATGGTAGGAAGTTAATGAATCTATTTCAGCAAAGAGCTTTGACAAAGATCCAGAAGAAAACTCTAGAAGCATCACTACCAGAAAGTAGAAATCTCGTACAGGATAGGGGAAAGATAAAGGTTGTTGATAGTGAAGGGGCAAAACAAAGCTGCAAGATGAAAGTGGATCCAAGCCTTATGAAAGAAGCTTTGGTAGAAGAAGAAAAGAGGAAGCAGAGGATACAGAGAGAAGAGTGATGGAAGAGAGAAAATAAGAACTTGTAGGAAGAAAAACTAAGATTGAAGCAAGAAGAACAAGAATTGAAGGAAGAATGAGAGCTAAGGAGGAAATAACAAGAAGAGAAGAAGAAGTAGGAAGAACAAGAAAGGCAAGGTGCCATAGTAGAAGAAATAACACCAATACAGGTTGAAGAGAAAGAACAAAACCAACTAGTAATAGACGAGGAGGGTGAATAGATGTAGGGTTGAGAGTTTGCTTTGAAGATTGAAGACTTGATTGAAGTTGCAGATATGGAGTTGGAATTAGAGCCAAAGAATGAGGATGTTGACCTGATGCTAAGTGCACCATAGGTCACCGTTTAGTCTACATCACTTCTAGCAGCAGAGTTATCTTTGAGCGAAGAAGGGGATGTTGTTCCTCTTGATTATGATTGGGTAATGGACTTGTACAATATGTATTATGATTAATTCCATAAGAGAATTGTACAATCACATAGAAATCATTTTCTGGATAATCATGCATCACTTGCATTCACTAGCGAGAGGGGGATAGTGGAAAACACTAGAAAGAATCCGAAATCCATTTTCAAAGCCAACTTGGCCTTTACAAGTGCAACAATATCAAAAAATCAGTATTTGAAGGTTGCGAATAAGAAATTGGCACAAAAATTATAGGCTACCTGACAAGAGATAGAACAACTTCGTGGAGTAGTAGATAACATAGTCTCTACACAGGTCTACTTGGTGGAAATGAGAGCAACAATACTTGGTGAAGTATCAACACTTGGAGAGACCATGCGGGACCTCTATGAGGATCTCATAACCATACATAAGGTAGTTTTTAACTTGCATGGTTTCCAGAAACATAGTAGAGACTTTGTCAAAAGGAATGCACAAGCTGCCATTACCTCCATGCAGGAATGGACAATACGATACAAAGGGGTACTGCTTAAATTTCCAAAGAAAATGAAGGCATAGGAAGAGCTGTAGAAATAATGAGTTCAAATATTGATTTAGAACAACAAGCAACTGACCTAGTTCATTGGAATTATTCAAGCCTGATAGGTGTAGTTATACAAAAGTTTGGATTTCATGGTGAAAACATACAAGATCCCATTAGTTGGCTCGGTCATCAAAGCCAAATGAAGACACTAAGTTAGGAAGGAGATCGAAGAGTACTTGGAGCAGTTGAGACAGATTTCCTCCAAGGAGGATTCAGAGATGAACAGGCAAAACATGCATAATTACATCAGTGGTCCTATCCTGATTAGAACAATGTTTCTCTTGTTCAAGCGGGATGTTAAAATTGGATCCAAGTCATTGTACCCAGATGCTATAGATGCTAGAGTTTTCTTCCAGCTAGACACTATCACCCAGTTTTGGGATGTCATCACGTAATACCGATCTTGGAACCAATATGTGATTAAGAAGTATCAAGTGGAAGCTGTTGATGTAGATTTTCCTCAAACTCAAGAATCGTAGTGTTTGGTCTTGTTAGGTTGTCAAGTTGTCTCTACCCTATTTTTTCTTGTATGGGTACAAGTGTAAATTGTAATATTATTTGTAATTGAAATTCCAAGTGTCAATATTGGAATATGAAGAGTCATGATGTAATGTAATGAATCATTTTGTAAATAAGTTGAAGAGTCATGAGGGTAGTCCAAAGGTCACAAATGGAAGTTGAAGAGTCACCCACTCTTGTTATAAATAGAACCTCATAACTCATGTAAAGTGATTTTCGGATCCAAGCTCTTTTCTAGGCTTAGGATTAGAAGGATTTTGGGAGTATTATGAAGAGCCTTGGATTCTCTGTAGCATAGAGCAAGCATAATTCTTTGGAGGAGCAGGTGTTCTTGACTTTAATGTTCCACTGTTGGGGCTAGAGTTACATAAATGATGTATGTATGAATGGAACTTTCACTTATAATAAAATTAGAGCCGACACACTTTCATACATATGTTGTGAATATAGTAGGAATATTCTTGTTGTATTTGCAACATATGTTATTTAACTTATGCTTATTCTTATGAACTATTTTGTTTGCATTTGTATGAATCTTGTTGAATGCATATTGTTGTATTAATTAATCACTTTAACTGGTGGACTATTCCACATGTTATCTTGTGATGTCATTACACTCATGTGTTCCTTTCAAGATGCACACTATTACATGATTCCAAGGGGTGAAATTCCTTTCCCCTTCGTGTGTTAGAACCTTCATTCATAACACTTTACTTTCTACAGGGTCACACACTTTCTCTCACCCAAAGTTACCGTTCTTCACTTTTCACATTTTTCGTAGTCAAGGATTAATATTACCACCCACTGTTTACAATCCTACTACAAACAGTGTGAGGGATACTTGGGACTTCATATTGGGGAGATCCCCTTAATGTTGGCGGGTCCAACAACATCAACAGGTATATACCACTTCGATATAAGAGACATTCAGGGATGTCTGATGGTTGGTAGTCAAATCAAGACCAATGAATGAAAGTTAGTCAATAGTCACAATGTTTCCAATGTGAGGGAAATAAATCACTTGAAAGAGTGTGGACACAACAAATTACATTGCATAGACATAGTCTCTCCCAAGGAGAAAATTGAAATCACAAGGGCCTTGGACTACCATAAGATAAATACAGTCATTGTTACGTTGCAAGGTAATGGGAAACTTAGGCACGATCCCTAAAGGTTTACTAATGGTTCTATTAAAAGAAAACATATTTTGTGTAGCAGACAGAAGCTAAGGGGAACCCAAATATTTCCAAGTGGTTGATAATAAAATATTAATAGAAGCACCTTCATCTACATTTGTGCGACACACATTCTTACCATAATCCTTCACAATGATTTGGAAAGTGATGGAAGAAGGAAGAACAGGCTCTGTGAGTCTACTCCAATTAAAGGAAATAACCTCTGTACTTGGAGGGGGTTTGGTGGAAACGGGTTAAATCCTCCCTTGTGCGGTGGAATCTGATGTATAAAAAATAATTTGAGTGGTATTAAATTCAAACTCTAAGGGGAGAGTGGGATTGACGAAAAATGGAATCAAGTCAACCACTTGAACAACCAATGGCTCATCAACCTGAGTGATAAGTGTTTCACTCTTCAAGGGAAGAGTGGGATTGAATGTACTTGGAATTATATCAATCACTTCATCAACTAACAATGGTTTGGGAGAAAGCCTATGGTAACTAGTTAGAATTTGTTGCTATGGAACAATAAGTTTTTCCAACAATTTTGAGGCTTCATCCATGTGAGGGAAATAGTGAGTTTTATGACTCCCTTTGCATAACCTACAAGGAAACCTAATTTTACCCTTTTTACCTGGAACCTCAGTATCACTAGTTCATGGATCATCATTAAGTTTATAATAACTTTTAGACCACACTTTTAACACCTTTGGAATACCAAAACAATCAATAATAAGGTGGTCACCCTTACAAATCTTGTAAGGGTATTTTGGCTTACGATGTATGTTGGATGGTTCATCAATTTTCCCCATACTGAGAGTAATGATTGGTTGGTTAGACTCTTTATTATCTTTCTTCTTCATATTCTTCCTTTTCTTCTTCTTCTTAGCTGTCTGGTTACTAGTATCATGACTTTCACTAGGTAAAGGGTCAACAAGGTTGGTGTTATTGAGATGGGGAACTTGGTTGAGGTGGAATGGTTTGGGTATTTGGGACTAAATAAGTTTAAAACAACCACAATGGTAAACCTATTGTGAATTTGGGAAGTGACAAAGTAGCCATATAATGATGTCTAACGTTTCCAATGTAAGGAAAAGGACTACAATTCTCGTTTAAAGGGGTTCCTTGATTGGTAAATTCTGGAACTGTTTCCTTTATATTCAAATTTAGTGAATTTTGTTAATAATTTTAACAATATTAACAATCCAAACACATAATCCACACCTAAGGTCTACAAAAAAAATAAAATAAAAAGAAATAACAAGCGCTAATAAATCTAAGGAATCAAACCATGCAAACAACCTTTTCATAGAGAAATCACTAGTTAGTGATGAAAACCAACATCGTAGAGATCAATGTGAAAATAAAATAGAGATAGAGTAGGTGGAATTAGTTACATTGAAAATATTCTTAATGGGCATGATCTAGTGTAATTAACTTCACTTATTCCATCTTGAGTGAAGAATACCCTCCAAAAAGGTCCAAGTCAGTCTAATCAATGTTTTCTCTAGGTACAACAAGGACTTCCCGCCCACCATCACATTGGTTAAAATCCCTAAGATAACAGTCTCTAAGGTTACCACATACGACAACTTGACCTGGGGCGACAGTCGTAAACCAAATGTATAAGCAAGGGAAGAGTAGCAAATCTCAATCCCCTTGAAGGTTCCTCAACATGGTCAATCTGAAGTTTATCCTTCAAGTGACTCCCAAACACGACTTGACACATTTTTTAAGCGTGAAAATAATGCTACCATAACCAATGAAGTGACGTTGATCCCTTCACTAGGTCCAATATGATCTCGTTCTTAATTCCTTTTGTAACACTTCAGTCAACCTTACTAGCCATGTCATATAGGTTGTGTTACAGGTCCTTAGAATATAGTATATAACTTTTTTGAGGTATAATTGATATTTTAAATTATATAATTTCCTTTTTATAAGATGGAACTAGCCTGAATTAGGATATTAAAATAATTCACACCAAAATACTTTGCACCACCTACACATGTAGTGATTCTATGTATTTCTTGTCTATTACTCCACCACTTGATCCCTTTAGCCTTATAGAACTCAACCTTTTTCGTAATTCATCATGGCACCATAGTTATTCCAAGATGATAATCATGATGGTTAAGAGGTCTACCACCTTATTTTCGTCTCTGATGAATCATTTCACCTACTCAATGAGTCAAATTATAACCCTCTATCCCACTTTCGAGCTCTAGCTCCTCGAAATATTCTCATAGTTCCTCCTCTTCTAGTTCCAGTTCAACCCAAACCTATGAACAAATAACAGGAGTTAGTACCAAACATAACATTAGCCCCAACATGAGTGTCAATGTTGGAGGCAATACTAGGACTAATGTAGGTAACAATATTGGAACCAATGTAAGGACAAATATTTCCCAATGAATTTTACAATTAATGGCTAGTTTAAACCTACCATATTTGAACCAACTCATGAATGATATCCTCCAACATGATCCAAATTGGCCCTCAATTACAGCCAAACTTTCCTTAAAAGTACCTAAGTTTGAGGGTACTTCTAGAGAGGACGCTTATCGCAACATATGGTCCTTCCACATGTGGTATTCTTGAATCTCCACTACAAAATATTCCAGTTGTCACTGATTTTTTTAATGAACACTAATTGGGATTATTGCAAATTGGTACATATATAAGATCCATGGAACCCATCAAATATTTTCATCTATTTTGATTTCCTTCCTATCCTATTTTCAGTTACCAGTCTATTATGATAAATGAATGGATATTCTAACAAACTCTCACAAAACCACTACCACTCATATAACTAATCAAATTCAGTAGTGACATATAAAATAGAGCCTATGTAAGGCTCCATAAATCCACAACTAATTATTTATGGGTTTGTTTCTAAAATCTCTCTTCATTCCATTATCAAGGATGTTGAATCAACATTCCCTAGACTCTAGGAAGATGCCATTTAGAAGGCGATGTAGTATGATATAATATTTTCCCATCTGATTTATCTATACAATTCCATCCTTAATGCTCCATGATGTCACTAAGGTGATATTTCCACACATGGGGCATCCCGTGTAGCTAATGACATGATTGGATCCTATATAGATGACCTCCGAAAGAAACAATGGCATTACAAGTTGTAGACCCATAAACAACAAAAAAATCCACATTTTGGGTTGTCATAATATAACATGACAAACTTTAAGTGGGGTAACATCACATAATATCTCATATTAGAAGGGATTGATGTTGTAGGGTAAGCATCATTTCCTACTGAAATGTACGTCTCATCCCTAGCAAAGGAAATCTATGGTTGTATGGAAAGGGGTGTGGTGTTGTTAGAAACTTCAATCTATTGATAACATCTTCTTATATCAATTTATTTTGGCTACCATTTCAATAATGGAATGTAATAGACTCCTCATCACCCACTTTTGTGAATGGAAGTGGAAGTCAACCTATTATTTCTCCTTTAACTCATTTGGTTGGATCTTTGTAGTTGTGATGGTAGAATTTTATTCATTGTTAATAATCATGATTCCCTTATCTAGCTCTAATTAAATTCTAATCCAATGTTTTAAGTTTTGGGATTTCAATTTAGCCAATAATGACTACTTCAAGTAGGATTCATCATTATAAAACTAGGGAATTTTTTGGAGTTAATTTCACTTTCAATTGTCCTTCTTTGAGTTCTTCTTGCCCTTGTTTGTGTACTTCCTGTGTTGAATGTCCTAACATTGGATATCCTTCCTCTATTTTTATTTTGTGAGTTAGGGTTTCCTTTACCACGCTTCTACTATGGTGAATTCAAGGACCCAAACACTTGCTTATTCTTCTACTTAATTTTCTGTTTTATTTTGACAATGCATTAATAAGTGATTCCCAATGAGGATATGTCAAGTAATTCCATATATGTTTGGTTGTACATGTGTAGGTCATTGGGGTACTTTAGAATCAAGTGTCTCTTGAAGTCACTAATACCCAAGTTTGAGTGCAAGTTATAAAATATATGAGTGTACTTTGGCACCATTTGGTCTCCCTTTTAGCACAAAGATTTCTATCTCATGTACTAGTCATCATACTTTCCAACATGGCCAAATTCCTCCTCAAAGGCAGAAACAGATCTATGCAAGTGATTTCTATCCTAAATGTTGTAGAATCACCTAGGAATGTATCTCGTAGTAACTACCTAATTAATATTTGACATGGGTAGGGGACTTATGTAATAAAACTTATTTAATTTGCAAAAGTTTTCTAGGGTTATATTTATTTAAAAAAATGAAAATCATGAGAATTTTATGCCCACTTATAATATCATCGATAAAAAATACCAACAAAATGTGTAACCCAAGATAAACTACTGTAATTTCAATTTATTCATCAGAAATATTGGGAGGAAATTTACAATAGTAATTGATATGAAACCTAATACAAACCCTTTACAAACCTTGCCTAGAATTTACTGTGACAACTAAGCCTCCTCACATAGAATTTACGATCCACGTTATTGAGAAAATTCATCCCAATATATTGACTACTAACTGGTATGAAGTGGAAAGTTGGTGGATTACTAATCAGTTTCCCTTTAATTTAGCCACAGGGATTCACTTGGCATTAAAAGATGCAACTTCCAACAGTTTTGTCCCTTGGCGAGCCAACAAGTTCGAATTTAACCCCACAAGGTTTTTCTTGGAATGTATAGCTTGTTCAATCAAGTAATTAAAGATTAATTCCAAATATAGGGTAGGAAAAACCTATAGTAGATTGATTTGGAAATAAGATATTGGCTCTAGTTCTCATAATTACCAATCTCCACCCAATTTATAATTTAGCTCTTGGTCCAACATAATATCAAACTTGGCTCAACGTGGAAACAAGGATCCAAGAAATAAGGAATTTGGCTATAGCTCGTGGGTGTGGTAATATGTCCTAGAAAATTAAAGGGACCCGTCCCTTAGGTCTCAGATGATACCATTTCCCTTTTGAGATATGAATTCAATTCATTTTCTTGGCATTATCCCACTCAACCCAGAAAAATGAGCACACGATAAATTAACTACCCAGTGACCAACATGGATGATTCTCCTCAGGAAAACGATTTATCTTGAATTAGGATTATTCTAATTTTGAGGGATTCCCTTGATTGGTTGACTTAGATCCCCTAGAGAAATATTTGGCCTTCAACCCAACCCTAAGGGAAATTATTTGATTTATAGTCTCGACGTCTAAAATTTTTAACCATTCGGATAATGAACTTCACAAGGTGTTACTACTGCCGATTATGCTGTTGTAGAGATACTATGCCCAAAAACTAATTGAATAGGGAGTGTCTTCCAACATTGAAGCCAATGATATATAGGTAGGGCATTTCTCTCATTACCAAAGCTAGTGAATATCAAGTTTTCCACTTTTACTTGGAAACTCCTAGATTTACTTCTCAAATTGTCAATAATTATTCTCATGCGCCTCCTTCAATATGCTTCTCCCGTTTAATAATAATTCCCTCATCTGAATACCAATGGGTAATACCATGGGGAATATGAAGGATCACTTAATTTCCTCAAAAGTGACTTTTAACCCCTTTATTTAATTATTATCTATTTTATTATGATGGCCCCTTTATCCTTCTTATCAATAGCATATGGGATCTAGAGAGGCTAATACTCAACCTCCCTTTCGATTCTAAGAGTTAGAAAGGGACATTATAGTTTCCCCTTGCCATTTTTTTCTTGTCCTTAAGAAAATTCCATCGATACTAGAATTCAAAACAAGTTGCATAAAATTTTTGGAAACATTTTGTTGTTTCATATCAAGGTTTCCTAATTCAATAGTGTTGACATCCATCAACATGTCATGAAGCAACCCTGTAACACAAGTCCTAATTTTTTTTTTTGGCAAGGTTAAAGAGAATAATTCTTCATGATGCCCCATCCCTTGGATCCCTTTGTTCTTCTCTGACTCCTCTTAATTGTGGATCCCCTTTCTATTTGGTCTCGTGCCTCCATCCTCAACATTCTTGATTTACCACTAGTTGCCTCTCAACATAATTAGGTGCTATTTGAGTTGTAATACTAGGAACTTTCTACAAATTCCCCCTTTCATTTAAATTATAATGGGGGCTAATATGTTAAGTATCTTGTGATGAACCACGTGCTTCTACCCACTTCTACCCACTATTTGTTTGAGTGTAGAAACACTTGGAGGATCTTGAGTTTTGCTTCTCAAGGCTACCCTCCAACGCTCTATTTTTAATCCCATCTCCATGTTCTGGTATTTTTTCTAATGCTTCCTGTTAGGATGAGGTCCCTAGGGTTATTTTAGTCTAGTTTTGGGTCAATTTTGGAATATGTTTTTTGTAACGAATGTAAAGTCTCTATGAAATGTTGAAGCGAAGGGCGAAGCTAGTATGAGTCAAAGGGACTTTAGTCCCTTATGTGGGTAGGTGATGGAATGGTTTTGAGATTGACTCATGGTTCGCAGACCATGGTATTGTAAAGAAAATGCTATATATAGATGATTCATAGCAAGTCTTAAGAAGTATCTAATAGAAAAGAATCATTGTAAGGGCAAGGTGATAAGGTAGGAAAGGCATGTTTCTTGTACTTAGGTGAAAGCGGAAGGCTCCTGCAGCTGATTGCATGGAGGCCTTGGTAAGTCTGCAGGCTGAGTTTGTAGGTCCTTGCAGCTGAGTACGTAGGGGAAAGAAGTATGTAATTGAACGATTATACTTAATAAAGACTGTTTTGAACTGCATCTGTGTTTTATTATTTACTTTTGCAACATTTATGTATCTTCGCTCTATGTTATGATTTACATGATTTAATGCTTGTTTACTATGTGAAAGTAGTAGATCTATAATCTTTGTGCATGATAAGTATAATTAGGAACCTATGCGAATATTTGGAGGTTTTTTAGATAGATTAGCAATAGTTATTTTCTCGGAAGGGTTAGAGGTGAGTGAAGGTAGATCTAAGCCATAAGCACTAGAAAAACACATCACACATGCCTCTAGATGTAGAAATCTAGTTCTAGCATCCCCCAATACTGCTTTGGGTGAGACTATATCCTGTGCTACATGAGTTGTTGCCAAAAGGGACAACATATAGGGTTTTATTGGTCGGCATAGATAACGTTGAACCTAGGTTAGACTGCATTAAGCCAACAAATGGTTTCGTTTCCGGGACTGGGATCAGTCTAAGGAATGTGTGATGTCGAATAAGTGGTTCCCTACTAAGAAAGAAATTAAGAAGTGGATCAATCAGAATTTGCATGCATTTGCATATTAGGAGAATAAAAACTCGCTATTATCCAAGGAACAGTGGTTGAATAGATACCTATACACAGATGAAACCCAAGCCTTTTTCTGTTGCATGGCTGTCTAGATTAGTAGACAGGTAGGGTATGTGGAGGCTTGATGACCCTATTGTGTGGACTCTACAGTTGGTGAAGCTCCTGGAAGCTTCAAAAAATAACATTGTGCAGATTGTTGATCACTTGATTGATTATATATTACGAGGATTCATCACTGAGTTGACAATCAATACGAGCACCATCTATAGCAAAGCAATGCACAAATTCTTCAAGGGAACAAGAGGTATGTACTTAAAATATTTGAAAACCTAGATGAAGATGATGTTGTGTGAGAAACATGCTATGCCATTACCTTGATGTTTGGGACTGTGAGAAGAGAAAAACCCTTCAGAATAAACAAAGAATCGGGCTTTGAATATAGTCCATTGCTAGGATCCCCTTCTAGTGACGACGAAGGAACTATTATGAGTACACCATGAAGTCTGCTTCATATAGTAAGTTAGGGTATCCTAAGGATACCTCACGCATCCACCCCACCTCCACCTACACCTGGCTCGCATACACCTACACCTTCACCTCCACCTCTACATCAACCATTCAACATGGAAAATGCAATGAAGATGTTGTTCTTCAAAGGGAGGGAAGGGAAGACCCCTAATAGTTCTGGTTTGTTGCCGATGTTGTATGGACAACATAGCATATTAAAAATGATAATATGAAGAAAGCGTATTTGTTCATAGTGCTGCATGATAAAGCATTGAATTGGTACATTAGTTTTTGTACGGATAGACCTGGAGCGACTATGGAAGAGACTCAAAAAGTGTTGAACAATGAGTTTAAGAAGCCTAAGTCTGAAGGGCAGTTTTTAACCTTGTTTAAGGAAATAAAACATAAGGTAAATGAGTCCTCATGGGACTTTGATTAGAGGCTTTAATGCCTGATCCGACAGGCTAATATGAAGATAAAAGATGATCAACACATAGACCAATACATTTCTTTGTTGTTGCCTCATCTGAGATTACCATTATTGAAACATAAAATATGAATGGAAGAAGAGGTTGTGGAAATAGTGATGAGGTTGTAAGCCTCACCAGTACAAGATAAGAACATTGGAGTAGAAAAAATTCATTCACAGCTGGCAAGCCTACACATGGAGTTGCAGAGCTTGAAAACAAGAAAGGAAGCTTAGCCAGAGGTGCACGCTAAAGTTTGGTGTATAAAATGCAATGACAAGGGAAATGATAGGGATCACTCCCCTACTGATCATATTACTTAATTCAAGGAGGTATTGTACTCGTGAATCCATAGAACATTGCAGGACCAAGCGTAGGAGTACCATTTAGTTGGGAAGCATGCAATTGATCATTTTTACCTCTTGCAAAAGTTTGTGTAGTCTCTGCAAAAATTGCTTTGTACCTTCTGTAAGTCGGTTGGAGATGGTCAGCGAAACTGGTAAAGCTAAAAATTAATGATGGAACGAACCCCTACATATCGAATGTAGGCATAAAATTGGCCTCAGGATTAAGGTGCAGGTGCAGTGTGTGGAGGATTGTAGAGCCATTAAAGAGGAAGAGGAGGGGCTGGAAGAGGTTGTGGAAAAATCATTTGCTATAATTATGGTGAAGTAGAAAATTTTGTGCGTGACTCTGAGAACTTAACACATCCATCCTGTGAGTACTGAAGATAGTTTGATCATGTGATTGAAGATTTCCCTGTGATGATAGCCAAGTTACAGGAGAAAAAGACGCAAAATCCCATAAAAAATATACAAATGATGAGGGCAAAGCCTCACGAAGAGGACCGCAACATTAGTATCATGACACAAAGCGGTATTGACACTGTATGAGAAGATAAAGGAAAGTACCTGGAGACTGAATGTTGGGTGCACAAGGTTGCCGAAAAATAAGTTGGATTTGATCTTGACAGGGCTAAAGAAACTTTCATGGAAGCCAAGAAGAAATTTGTTGAGGCTTCTAATCAGGGAGTTAGGAAAACCTGGTTGGAAACAATTAAGCGCAAGATGTGGATCCCTCACTAATGATTACTTTTCTGAAAACTTGCATGAAGTTGTTGCGGGAGAGGAAGGCAGTAGAAGGGATCTGGGAGATAATTGAAAAATGTAAGAGTAAAATAAAGACTCCTCCCAAACAACGCCCTGTAAGGAAACTGGATAAACATAATAAGCGGATAGGGCACGAGATGATGTTGACCACGCAGATTGGAGAATATGAAATGGATCAAGTCATATTAGATTTAGCATCTGATGCAAACGTACTACCTAAGAATACATGTGAGAGAATGGGGAGACCTATTCTACAATGCTCTCTTATGCAGCTACCCATGGACAACCATTAGAAAATCATTCCAATGGGGCATCTGTATGGGGTAACATTCAATATTGAGGGAGAAAACACTCTGGATGATTTTGAATTAATTGAAATAGTGGATCACAACAATCCTTACCCTTCGCTACTAGGAATTTATTGGGCCTTTGACATGGATGAAGTAATTAATCTAAAGAAGCAAAGGATGACAATTGAGAAGAAGGCGGTTAGGGTTATTGCGCCCTCAGACCCTGCTGAAGGAGGACACTACATTGAACCAGTCCGTGACTATGTGGAGGATGATGACCTGGGCCAAATATACAAGATTACTGCGTGTGATGAAGATTGGATCAATCCTATTGCAGATGGGAAGATTGCATGGAATAGAGATGACAGATGTACCTCAGATTCAAATGAAGAGCTTGAACATTGGCATAATAGGTTGCATGAAATTTCCATGCTACATTGCAATATGATGACAAAATCATTGTGGTGCGTATCGTTGGAGGTAAGAAATCTTCCACATTATGATGCCTTAGATGATGTTAGTTTATTTTTGGATAAGTTTGAAAGGGAGGTGCCGGAAGAGCATCATTTCCAGGCACTGGAGTTGGCAATGCACTCTATGCTTTCCTATTGGTGGGGTACAAATAAGGATAGCTTCACTGACTGGAAGGAATGCAAGCGAATGATGAAGGTAATATTTGGATATGCTAATACTCATATGACTCAAAAAATATAGTGGAAAGGATGATTCATGTGAGCACTTAGAGTGGTGGACTAAGGTGTGGGGAGAAGAGCCCCAACCAGAATGGGTACATCTATTGTCACACCCTAGATACTATTCCGATGAATTTGGTACTTGGAAATGGAGCTATCCCACGGGACGATCGAATGGGATATACTAAGGGAGAGATTCTTGTTAACTTTTAGCTTTGAGGATGGATTTGAGTGCATTGGTGAAGCGCTCTAGGAAATTAAGGCTACTATCCTTAGAACACCTGAAGAGCTGGTACAATGGGTTCAACCAGGCTTGAGTACCCAACTACAACATGTGCTATAATGCTACAATGTGACTTCAAAAGAAGAATAAGAGGATCCACTGAAGATCAACATTCCAGAGACTGAGGGGAAGCGTGAGGTTGAAGGACCCAAAGAATTGAACCCTGATATAATATAGCCATTGAAGACTAGGCAAGTAAACATTGGGTCCAAGGTGCAGCCTGAGTTCATAAAGGTAGGTGATTATTAGGATGAAGATAGAGTTTATAAAGTGGCAGAACCGTTGTTTGAATACCAGGACTTGTTTCCTACCAAGTTCTCGGATCTAAACGGAAGAGAAGGGGATCTGGGGGTGATGAATATCACCTGAAAACCTGATGCAAAGCCCGTGAAACAAATACCTTACCGTCTAAATCCTAATTATAAGGAGAAGGTGCACAAAGAGCTGGACAAAACACTGGAAGCTAGAATCATTGAGTCTGTACAAGAGTCTGATTAGGTAATCTCTATGGTGTCTAGGAAAAGAAGGAGCAAGGTGAAATCAAGATATGTGTAGATCTGAGAAAGCTTAACGATGTGTGCGTTCATGACTCATTTCCCACCTCGTTTATGAATAAATTTTTGAATAAATTTTTAGGGCAGAAAGCTTATTCATTCACTGATGGGTGTTGGGCACAAATAAGGTGTCTTTTAGAACTCTTAAATCCCTCACATTAATTATCAACCTGAGTAAGTATTTTTGTTTCAAGAGTGTACACAATATGTGCAAGTGATGTAAATCATTATATCTACAAAGAGTAATACTTTAAAATAACTTATTGATTTCAATACAAGAGTAAACAGATCAAACCATAAACTATCAACTTGTAACTTCAAGGAAATTAACTTATTCAAACATCAAAAATCAATCTTAATAAAAAAATCTAACTACAATTACATCAACTGAGTGCATCATAGCGATAACAGAGCTCTTTTAGCTGAATCTAAACTTATTCATAAAAGTAATACACCTGATATAATCAATAATACTCTAGCTTTCAATTAACAAGAAATGATTCTTACCTAATAATTAAATCAATCTACGACATAAATAAATGGAGCTAATCAACAGAAATAAGAATTAATGCAATGAATACACAAGCTCAATAGTAGTGAAAGTAATCCAATCGTAAAGCTATAAAACAGAGTAATTAAGCTTGCATTAAAAGAAAGGTAAACTATAAGACAAGGAACAATAGTGAAATCCACCAGTGACCGGGCCCAAGCCGCCAGTGATTACTGCTTAATTAATTCAGAATATCGTTAATGAACAACAACACGAACTATATATTATTCATCAAATCCAAATTTCATTACAACATGATGTGTTCTTTAGAATAACGCTCTGCATCTCCAAATTACAATTGATGTAAAAGGCAAAAGTTAAGCTCCTCCATTCTATTCATCTTTCCCCTTTTATAGTCAAAGAGGAAAAGAGATAAATGTGATTCCTCAGGATAAGGAGATCCTGAGGAATTCGAAACCAAATACTATTATCAGACAGTCTTCTATCTTGTGCTTATCCTCCTGATTCGCTTCTCAATTTGACCGTACAAGACGCGCTCTTTTCTCCATGTTTAACCTTTGTTGTTCAATAGTTTGAACAACAACTGTTCCATTTGCTAATTATAAAAAGCAAGGAAGGTTAGTTTTGAAAGCCAAATCATATCAAAAGCAGTTTCATTCACTTCTTATCGAAATTCTATCCAAGCCGTATTACATCACGACACATATGCATAAAAAGGAGAAAAAAAAGTAATGTAATCAAGGGTAAATTTATACATATTGCACAACCCAACATACTCCATTGCTTACCTTGTTCCATGTCCTCATGGGAATAAACAGTTATTATGTAATGTGGTTAAAGAGTAAGCAGGAAAGACCTTTTCTTTATACGACCTAAAACTATGCTAGATATCATTTTTGGGATTCAACTGCGTTAAGTAAGTCATTCAAACGTATGACCATTTCCATGAGAGGTAGTCGTAACTGACTAATTTCTCATGATTTTTGAATAGTTCACTTAGCACTCATTGCATCGGGTGATGCTCACAGGGGTGAAGAAGTGGGATTGAAACTAGTGAAATGTGGAGAACGAATCACATAGCATCAATCATCACTTCCGGGGCTTGCACCCGGTAACCAGGACTTCCCAGGAGGTCACCCATCCCAGAACTCCTCTGGCTCAAGCGCGCTTAACTGTGGAGTTTTCCCCACAATCAAGCCCACTTAGCTTGCTACCCCATTTGCAAAACCTTAGCAAGTATTGTGCCTCATGAACCATTTTAGTAGAGATCCCTTGACTCTTTTTGAATTTAAGTATGGGGGATTTACGCAGTGCATTATATTAGATATCATTTTTGGGATTCAACTGCGTTAAGTAAGTCATTCAAACGTATGACCATTTCCATGAGAGGTAGTCGTAACTGACTAATTTCTCATGATTTTTGAATAGTTCACTTAGCACTCATTGCATCGGGTGATGCTCACAGGGGTGAAGAAGTGGGATTGAAACTAGTGAAATGTGGAGAACGAATCACATAGCATCAATCATCACTTCCGGGGCTTGCACCCGGTAACCAGGACTTCCCAGGAGGTCACCCATCCCAGAACTCCTCTGGCTCAAGCGCGCTTAACTGTGGAGTTTTCCCCACAATCAAGCCCACTTAGCTTGCTACCCCATTTGCAAAACCTTAGCAAGTATTGTGCCTCATGAACCATTTTAGTAGAGATCCCTTGACTCTTTTTGAATTTAAGTATGGGGGATTTACGCAGTGCATTATATTAGATATCATTTTTGGGATTCAACTGCGTTAAGTAAGTCATTCAAACGTATGACCATTTCCATGAGAGGTAGTCGTAACTGACTAATTTCTCATGATTTTTGAATAGTTCACTTAGCACTCATTGCATCGGGTGATGCTCACAGGGGTGAAGAAGTGGGATTGAAACTAGTGAAATGTGGAGAACGAATCACATAGCATCAATCATCACTTCCGGGGCTTGCACCCGGTAACCAGGACTTCCCAGGAGGTCACCCATCCCAGAACTCCTCTGGCTCAAGCGCGCTTAACTGTGGAGTTTTCCCCACAATCAAGCCCACTTAGCTTGCTACCCATTTGCAATTAGCAAGTATTGTGCCTCATGAACCATTTTAGTAGAGATCCTTCTTTTTGAATTTAAGTATGGGGGATTTACGCAGTGCATTATATTAGATATCATTTTTGGGATTCAACTGCGTTAAGTAAGTCATTCAAACGTATGACCATTTCCATGAGAGGTAGTCGTAACTGACTAATTTCTCATGATTTTTGAATAGTTCACTTAGCACTCATTGCATCGGGTGATGCTTGAAGAAGTGGGATTGAAACTAGTGAAATGTGGAGAACGAATCACATAGCATCAATCATCACTTCCGGGGCTTGCACCCGGTAACCAGGACTTCCCAGGAGGTCACCCATCCTAGAACTCCTCTGGCTCAAGCGCGCTTAACTGTGGAGTTTTCCCCACAATCAAGCCCACTTAGCTTGCTACCCATAATCAAAATGATATCCTTTTGGAGGTACCAAATAATAGGACTCCTAAATCAACATCCTAGACAATACGGTTCTTCCGTTAATATAATATTACTGTATGTGACAAAACGGCCTACAACAGCTTTAAAATTCCTATAGCCAAATGATTCTCTATTCCTGACACTATTGGTAGAGGCCATCCATCTCTGTTTGGATGCAAGTAAGGACCCTTCCTGTATGGATAAGAAATACATCCTTCCTACTTGCACAATTTCTTTATGTATAGGCCCTAGAATCTTAGTTACGCCCTCCTATGTCATGAGCCTTTTGTGTCTAACAAAAAGATGCAAGGGTTGAGTAGGCTCACCCCTTACCCACAAATCCAGTCCATGTTCTTTTCTTTGAAAGGTGTTATAAGCCCTGGACCACTTGAGTTGGTTTGTTGCGAAGGAAATGAAGGCCTGGAACTGAATGTCCCCAAAAAAAGGGCTACGATTATTATCCACCTCCCCTTCTAGTAAAAAATTATGCAAATAAAGTTCACAAAGAAGATGTTGGACTTTTATCCCATGCTCCTTACAACATTTTATGAATTCGTCCATTGTCTTCAATTCAACTGACTTGCAGTCCTTAACGGCTTTAATTTTCAACAATAAATATCTTTCTAATAAAAACAAATTGTAATTTGTAGTAGGAGGCTTGCAAGATAAGACATCATAATATAGAGATCAAATAACATCGATCTGACCCGTGACCTTATCTAGCTTGGCTTTTACTTTCCTCTACTTTTCTTCCTCTTGCCTGAACTTATCAAAAGTTTCACTCTCAGTTATGGTCAATTCTTGGAATTACTTATGCAGCTCCTGAGACTTTAGCCAAGGAACCGTCTCCTTCTTACATTGCTCTAAAGCAAGTTGGGCTTGTACCAGCTCCTCCTGTAACTCTAAAAGAATATGATCACTGCTTGATGGCGTGTTATTGACTATCTCTTTTTTCTGGGTGCTTTGATTGTGAGAGGATAATTCCTTTGTCTGAATAGCCAAATCTATCAAATCTATGAGAGGTCTTGTTTGTGTGGCGACTGTCTAAGTAGAAATGGATTCAGTTTGAGTTCCTATTGCCTTAACTTCACATATTTTTGTTTGTGTGGCCAGAGTGTTTAACTCAGGAATAATGCTTTAAGCTATCCTATTTGTAGTTTCTTTTAATTTCTGACGTAGCCGCTTAATCATCTTCTAAACCTTCTGGTATTTCTTCCTCAGCTTCCTTAACTTTATTTCGACTACCTGCTTCTTCTAAGAAGCATATTTTGTAATAACAGGTTTAACAATAGGCTTTGTATCTAAGGGTTCTTGGTGCTTGTCTTGACTATGTTCCAATATAACCGTGCCACCTGACTGATTATCTGATTCAAGAATTATTGTTGTGTCCACTTCATCTTCCTGATTTGTAGCTTCCAGGGAAGGCAAAATTTTCATGTGACCAAAATCTCCTGAGGATTGAGCTTTGTTCAGGTTTTGGTCAAGTGATCCTCTAGGTTGCACATATGCATTAAATTTGCAAGAACATGGGCCATCCCTTCCTTAGAGTCCTACAAGAAATCATCTTGGGGGCTCATAGGTGGTGTTTGAGAAGGCCCTGCTTCAATTTCTGGTTCATCATCATTTTCTTCCTCCTGTTCTGGTTTAGAATTGGGTTCCTCCTCCTGTTTTGGTTCAGAATTAGGTTCTTCCTCTTGTTCAGGTTCAGAATTGGGTTCTTCCTCTTGTTCAGGTTCAGAATCATGTTCTTCCCCCTGTTCTGATTCAGAATTACCTTCTTCCTCCAGTTCTGGTTCAGAGTCCTATACAGTAATTGGACTAGATGGCTCTATCGGGTGTTCGACGCTACCTTGAGGATCTACAAAAGTCCTCTAAAATGGGTTCAGCCTCACAGAATGCCTGCCCTTATGAGGTCCTATTACTGTATGAGCAGTTCTTTTCCTCTTCAAAACACAGTTCTGCTTTCCAATTTCCAATGTTGCGGAGATTTGGACTATGGGGTCTGGCCTAATCTCTAGTCATGCTATAAAATTATCCCAAATTAAATTTTGCTGAGAACAATGTGACTAACAATTAGTCTGATCAAACCATGATGACTGATTATAGTATCAAGATGTTTAGCACGTATTACTCTATTAGCTGTATCATGCAATAATGAATTTAAGAAAAATGGAAAATTGACAATAAGCTTTTTCTTTAAAACGGCTAAGAGTTTGAGATGTTGTTGTTTTATCACATCCCATCGACCATCATAGGTAATGTACTTCTAGACGACATTTTCCAATTCGCACCATGGTTCTCCCAGAGAGGATGGTTGAATGCCCTTGCCTTTTCGGGTTAATTCTTTACCTGTGTCTTTGAAAATCTCCACCTAATCATGCAACATTATTTGCTTTTTAGGCCATACTTATCCTTCTACCAGCAGCCCAAAAACTTCAGCTATCACAACCTCTGATACTGTTATTCTTATACCTTTTAGTGTTGACTGCCCATTCTGTAAGTGTTGTAAAAATTCAAGAGCAATTTCACTGCCAGGGGCCTGAAGCCTAGTGAAATATGACATCCATCTTGCGCGCACTAGAATTTCCCTAGCTCTGTCAAAAATTTCCAACAATAAGGGTTCTCAATGAACTGATTTTCCACCCATAATGATCAAATTCTTCCAATATTCCCCCTACAATTTCAAATATTAACACAACAGAAAAATGCAGCAGAGAGCAACAATTGATTTGGAAAAAATGGAACAACAAGTAGACGTAACAACTAAATTCCATAATGTCAAGTGGAATGTCCATGATGATTAATAATATTAATTCTTGGATTATCATACTGCCACATGTCATTTGATCATGGGATATCATAGCAACATATCAGGTTCAATAAGCAGAATAAATGTAGTGCATGTAAAGGCATAATGGGAATCCTTCCCCCTCCTTAAAAAGAGAGGTCGCCTACGACTGAGTAGACAGGGAAAGTGTTGTTTTGACGACAAGGAAAGGGAATGAAAAATATTACATTGAATGAAACAGATTATGCATATAAATGATAGGACGGTAACAGGTATGGTTATAGTGAGAGCGAAGTGTGTAAAGATAGTTATGAATAAGATATAGGATGCTTTGGATTGATGATAAGTTGTGCGAGAAAGAAAATGACAAAAATATTCCAAAAAGATGCTCTGCTGATAGTATTCTAGCCGAGAATCATACGAGTGATTGAAAAGTAGTATCTCATGCATAACGGCTCTAAACAGGGAAAAATTAAGGAAATAATTTCTCTGATAAAAAGAAAGAATACGAAGAGGGTATTATAGTAGTAATTGACGATAAGATATAACTTCAATACCATAAGCAGAGCCTCTGCTTCTAGCAAGTGTCCGTAGCGTCGACAGGGTTGCTTTTAAACCCATATGAGCTAGGATCCTCAATTATAAATGGAGAGTTCTTAGTGTTGTTCTACAGAAGAGATCAGCGTGCTGGCGTAGTACCAGATAACCACACTGGCATTCATTGGGATGTAGCAAAAGTGATCAGGTCAACTCGTGATGAGACCTCATGTTCCAGGGATATTTTAGCTATCCAATGGATCATAAACCTGGTGTAGTGGGCATAGTGGGAATGTGACATTGCTACAACCTTATGAACATGGTAGGTTTACTTGTAATGAGACACCCTATCCTCCATCTGAAAACAAAATTTTGTTGTTATTACACATTTTTATGATAAATAGAGGGAGGCTCAATACTCCTTAAGAGCAGGGTTGGTGGAAGAAGTTGAACATGTTAATAGGAAAAGTATACCCATAGTCTTATTTGTTATAGAAAGAGAAGCTTATAACTAGGAAGGCCGGAACTAACATGGTATTAAGATGATCAATCAGTATCATGTACAACATAAAATGATGCAGTAAAGTAGTATATAAATAACTGTGTCACATTTCTTGAAAAGAATCTATCATCAAGAAGATGTCTTGTTAAAAATCATAACGTTAATGGTATTAATTCCTTTTGATAGAATCCATAAATTCTTTGTCCTCATAAAAGTAGTGTACTTCATGGCATGAAAAGAAAAGAAAATGAAAAACAAAAGAAAAATGGGGCTGAGATAAGTGAAGAGCAATCACACAAAAGAAAAATTTTGTTTTTCAATTGGGTTGAACAACACCTGTTCAAAAGAATGAACAAAAACTATTCGATTAAATGAACAGCAAAACAAAACAAAGAAACGTGTTGTTCAATAGCCAGCAAAACAACGCAAAATAAAAGAAGTGTTGTTCAATAGATTGAACAGCAGCTGTTCAGCAAAACCACGCAAAAATAAAATAAGTGCTATTCAATAGATTGAACAATATTTGTTCAATAGATTGAAAAACGAAACAACGTAAAGAAAGAAAGTGTTGTTTAATAGATTGAACAACAACTGTTCAATTAACTGAACAAAAAAGCGACAGAAATAAAGAAATTGTTGTTCAATAGATTGAACAACAGTTGTTCAATTAATTGAACAACAAAACGAAAAAATGTAAGAAAGTGGTATTCAATATATTGAACAAAAACTATTCAATTAAGTGAACAACAAAATGACAAAAAGCAAGAAAGAGTTGTTCAATAGATTAAACAACAGCTCTTCAATTAAATGAACAACAAAACAAGCAAAAAAAATAAATCAAATCAACAATCATATTTACATATTTTACAGAGAAGAAATAAAATTTATAAAGATGAAGTTGTTGAAGGATTGCCTTCTGCATCTAAAACTTGCATGGTGGGGTCCTCACATATCTGCTGATAGAAAGATTCTTTGGTTAGTGGTTTTCGGTAGAGGCACACCCGATGCCCATTTGCTTTAAAAGAAGAACTAGACCCATCAATGGTGGCCAGTATAAGATTGGATTGTCGTGTAATTTATTTATTTCATAGGGGCCTAACCATCTAGTCTCCAGTTTTCTAGGGAAGTCTTGAAACCTGGAATTGTAAATAAGTGTCGAGTTGCCCTCATGAAATGTTTTTTTCTTAATCAGGGCATCATGCCATTTGGCTCTTTCCTGTTGAATAAGTTCCATACGCTGTAGATCTGGTAGCAAAATTTCATCTAATTCGTTCATCTGCTATAACCTATTAACATGGGCTTTAGTTAAATCCAATCCTACTTCCTGGGTTGTGTTTAGTGTTTGTATCTCAAATTATATGGGAAAAATGGGTTCCTTACCAAACACCAGTTGATACGGAGAGTATCCAGTAGTGTTTCTCCAAGTTGTGCAATACACCAACAAGGCCTCTGGAAATTGAGCAGTCCAGTCTTGTCGATGTGATGAAACTGTCTTTATTAGAATAGCTTCGATAACTTTGTTGGTGCTCTCCACCTGCCTATTCACCTACGAGTGATACTGAGAAGTAATTTTGTGTGTGATGTGATGATTTTTTAGTGTAGCAACAATCTTGTGATCCATGAATTGTTGTCCCCCATCAGTAATTACTTCTCTGGGTAAGCCATACAGCACAAAAATTTCGAAAAGAAAATTAATAACAATTTTCTCTGTTGCTCTTGGTAATGCTACTGCTTCCACCCACTTAGTAACGTAATCTATTGCAACCAATATATAATTTTTCTGGTTGGATGGTGGTTTGAACGACCCAATGAAATCTAATGCCCAAAACTCAAAGGGTTCTATCACTAGCTATGGATGCAGGGGAATTTCATCATATTGGCCAGGGCGGCCCATCCTTTGCCAACTATCACATGCCTAGAAAAATTTCTTAGCATCTTTAAAAATAGTGGGCCAGTAGTAGCCCATTTGTAGAATTTTATGTCCAGTTCTAGAGTCTGCAAAGTGTCCACTACAAGGTCCATCATGGCAGGCTTTTAAGATATCATAAATTTCATCCTCCCTGATGCACCTGTGGATGTGCATATCAGCTCCCACGTGGAAAAGGTATCCTCCAATCCAGGAGAATGAGTGCTACACTACACAATCAATTTCCTTTCTCTTGGTGTCAGTCGTTTGGGAAATTTTCCCGCTGCTAAGTAATTCTCTATGTCTGCATACCATAGCATTTTTATAGCCACAACAAACAAATGTTCATCTGGGAACTGATCCTCTACTGCCACTGTATTGTCTGTTCTTGGCACTAGGGAGAGGAACTCTGCCACGAGGTTCTCCTTCCCTGGTCGATCCCTTATCGTTATGTCAAATTCCTGAAAAAATAGCAACCAACGAGTCACTCTTCCATTTGTAATATGTTTATTGGCTAAATATTTAATAACGGAGTGATGAGTATACAAAAATACAAGTTATCCAGTTATATAGTGTCTAAATTTGTTGATAGCATAAATAACAACTTGAGACTCCTTTTCTATTACTGTGTAATTCAACTCAACAAGGGTTATGTTTTTACTGATGTAATATATAGCGTAGGGTTTCTTGTCTTCTTCTTGGCCAAGAACACCTCTGATAGTTGTATTTGATGCGTCTGTTGAAATCTAGAAACGTATATCCCAATTAGGGCCTCGTAATATTGTTGTTGTCGATACTAACTGTTTCAGATCTGTGAAGGCAGTGTCACATTTATCAGTGCATATAAAATCAACATTTCTTGTCAAGGCATATAAAGGTGTAGCAATTTGTGAAAAGTTATTTATAAATCTACGATAATATCCAGCAAACCCCAAAAAACTATGTACCTATGTTTGAGTGCAGGGAGTAGCTAATAAGAGGATTACCTGTATCTTCACTGGATCTACCTGAATTCTAGTTGCTGAAATGTAATGACCCAGAATTAGGCCTTCTGTCATGATCATATAACATTTCTGATGACTTAAGCATAGTCTAGTAGCAATACACCACTCTAGGACTTTCTCCAATGTTTGTAATACCTGATCAAAGTCATCTCCATAGGGTGTGAAATCATCCATGTACACCTCCAATCCTTCATTTATAAAGTCTGCAAAAATATTGAGTATGGCTCTTTGGAATGTAGCAAGTGTGTTGCACAATCTGAAAAGTAATAACCTATAAGAAAATGTTCCCCAGGGGCAGGTGAAAGTAGTTTTATCTTGTTCTTCAAAGGAAATTTGAATTTGGTTGTAGCCATTGAAGCCATCCAGGAAAGAGAAAAATTTCTTTCCTACTAGTGTATCTAGGACCTGATCGATAAATAGAAGGGAAAAATGGTCTTTTTGCGTTGCTTTGTTGAGTTCTCTGTGCATATCCGCCATTTTCCATTCTTTTTGGGGACAAATATTAATGGAGAAACCCATTTACTGCCAAATATAGGATAAATAAAATTCACATCTAACGGTTTTTGAAACTCTTCCTTCAGAATATCCTTTAGATGAGGATTTAATCTACACTATGGATGTCGAATGGGTCTTGCATCTTTTTCAATGTAGATGTGGTGCATGCATAACTTAGGGTCAATCCCTTTCATGTCTGGGTAGTCCCATGCAAAATCCCCTTTATATTTCTTAAGGACTTGGATAAGTTTCTGTTGTTGGTCATTACTCAGATTACTGTTAATGTTCAGGATTTTCCCTTGCTTGATTTCAATAGGCTTGCTATTATAGATAGTGGTTGTTGGTATTGGTTGGTCATTAATGTATCTCAGGGAATCTTCTTCAATATCATTATCAAGGACAGCTTCAATCATGTGACATCTCAAATTAGACACTGCAGCAAGCTGATTGATAAAGGTGTTAATGACATCATCTTCTGTGTTTTTTTTGAATTCAAGCGCATCTGCCACAATCAATGTTGAACGAATATTTTCTTTTAAGTATGCTACTGGTTGTTTCCTAGTTTTTACAATGGTCAGGCTTGGCTATGCAAGATGGTATAAAGCTAGATTCTTAATAGCATTCCCTTTGGTTATGGTCATACTGCCTGTTTGGCAGCCTATGTAAGCATTGGTTGTTACTAGCCAAGGCCTTCCCAGTGTTAAGGGATTTCCATCTAGCCAATTTCCTGGGTTAATAATAAAAAAATATTTTGGATATTCCCAAGAGTCCATAGAAACCATCACATGTTGTAATGTTCCTTCTAGCCTAATTACTGAACTGTCAACTAGTTCTAGCAAGTAGTGGTTGGTTCTAAGGTTGTGATGCCAAGCACTTCACAAGTTTCTATTGTAAGAATGTTAATGGCTACCCCTAAGTCAACTAAAGCATTGGGAAAAGAGCCACCATTGATTTGTACTATGACAATGGGATTTCCCGAGTCTTCATATTTACAGGTGTCTCTTTTCCTAGTAATAAATCAGACAAAATTCCGATGACATGGACAGTTGGTGTTATTTTTGTTTTCCTCATAAACTTATTTGCACACAATTCTTTAATGGTTTTAGCATATACCAGAATGTCTTGAATGGCCTAGAGGAGGGGTATTTTTGTATAGAGATTTTTGAGTTCACTCAAAAGGTCAAAGATAGGATATTCAATAGGTCGAGGTATTAGGATATTCAATAGGTCGAGGTATTATCAATCTTTCTAGGAATAGGGGAGAAGTAGTTATGATTTGTTCAGGGTATTTCCGCCTAACTGTATCTTCTCTCTATTTTGTTTGCTGGTTACCTACAGTCGAAGGCTTATTCAGATATGTTTCTTTAACTCCAGGTTGCAGATGTTTGTCCTCATCTAGAGCAATTACATGTCCAGACTTTAACTTAAGTTCATTACATTCTCTCATCTCAACTTCGGGGTCTAGACTCTCAATAATTTGGACTGAATCGATTGGTATATTGTTAGGATTTGGGTTGGGTTGAGCTGGGAGTTTCGGATGTATATTAGGTGAAGGATTTTGCTGCAATGTATAAGGTGCTGCTAAGGTTTGTTGAGGTAGAGGAATTGTTCCCATAGGCTGGTTTGCAGATCAATGCCAATTTGGTTGCCAGTTCTGATTCTATGAGGTAGAAGGAGACCATTGAGAGGAATAGTGAGTGTTTTGCCAGAAAGGTGGAGGGTAAGAGGAATTTTGCCAATTATTAGTTGGATTTGATTGGTTGGGCCAAGGTGGCATAGAAAATGCTTGATGTGGCCAGGTAGAGAAAGGTGGCTAGTTCTGCCATGCTGCCTTTGAATACTATTGAGAATTAAATTGTGAAGAAGGAAATAATGGAGATGGTTCTGTAGGGATACCTGTCGGATGTGTTTGCCATTGACATCACTGGTTCAGCAAATATACTAGTTCCACTTCCTCTTCTGCTTCCTTGAAAACTTCTTTTAATCCAGGAAGTGATGGGAAGCTTTCCATAGTATGATCCTTAGTGAAAATGGCGCATGTTTGTATCGTATCTAATAGACATTCTCTATGATTGTGTTTCTTTCTGCAGCATGGACAGAAAATAGCCAGATTCTGTTATGCTTTGGCCTGCTTTTTTTTGGCTTGCACGATATCTAATTGTGTCGTTAGGGTCCCCAGGATATCAGTCTTGAAATATTCCAATAGACTGGTGATTTCAACATGTGTAATGCTTCCTCCTGAGGCTTTGTTGTCTCAGGTGATCGCATCACAACCGGTTGGTTTCAACCTTGTACTACCTTTGGAACACCTGATGCACAATTGTATAATATTGTCATAATCCTCTTGATAAATGTCACGCTTCCCCATTAAATTTAATGTTTATATCCATTGGTCGTTCATACCTTTGATCATCGTAGTTTTAAGAACTTCAGGAGGAAAATTTGCATAAGGAGATCTTTACAGATTATATTGAAAACGTTCTACATATTCTTCAAGAGTCTCATTAGCCTTAGCTACCATTTGAAAGATTTCATCCTTTAGTTCTCTAGTTTGGAAATAATCTTGGTAATTTTTTAGAAAGGTTGTTTTCATTTGGTCCCAGTCATTAATGGTACCTCCACCAATCCCATAAACCAACACAAAGTTGCTCCCTTCAGAGTAGAAGGGAACAATTTTAGCTTCTGGGGGTCGGTAGTGTAATCATATCCCATACATAAAACATTGAATTTGAAAAGAAATGCATCAGGATCCTCTGAAGTTAGCCCATGGAAGGAAGGAATATTCTGTAGTGGAATGGCTTTCATGGGAGCATTGACAGTTTTATGAACAATAGGGTATTGTAATGTAGAGGTTTGAGGTTGTCGTGGATAATTAGCCATTTGGACAAAAATATGCCAATATTCTTCAGGGATTTCTGGAGCTGGAGCTCTGTTCTTGGGGGAGCTAGAAGAGACTTTTAAGATGATTTTAACAACACTACCTTGGTCTGGAACATTAGGTGTCCTCTATTTAAATACTAATTCAAGAGATTTGGGCTCTGATGATTTAATATTTTCAGCACTAACTGTTTCTCCTTCTCCTTCACGAAGGTTGCAAGAATTCCCTTCTTGTAAATGGCTAAACTGCAAATTTTCAGTGTTCCGAAAACTCTATTTAGACCCTTTACTCTTGCGATGAATCTTAGCATCAGCTGCAGATGCTGATCCTGTGGCCTGAAGGGTTACAGTAGGATTTCTTGTAGAAACGATTCGGGGTCTTACTGATGACTGAGACTCAGCTTTCATTATGATTTCGTCAATGAAGAATGATCGTCCAAGGGTCACCGATCCCTTGGATTTGTCAAATCTGGGTGGATGAATTAAATATTTTTCTATTATTTTCTTCTTAGTTGTTCACACAGAAATTCAAACATTTATTTCTAGTTTAATTCCTATGCAATTTTTTTGAAAAGAGGGCAAGGGAGCAAGCACTTTACTTACTCGTACGAAGGTTCTTACCTTCCATTTTTATTACCCAATTCTTTTACATCAAACAAACATCAAACATCTATTTCTACTTCAATTCCTACGCAATTGTGTTGAAAAGTAGGCAAGGGAGCAAGCACCTTACTTACTCGTAAGAAAGTTCTTACCTTTCATTTTTAATACCTAATTATTTCACAACAAACAATTATCAAACACACATCACCTTCTATGGAATGTAAACACTCTCCTCGGCAACAACACCAAAATGTTGTGCGCAAATAAGGTGTCTTTTAGAACTCTTAAATGCCTCACATTAATTATCAACCTGGGTAAGTCTTTTTGTTTTAAGAGTGTACACATTATGTGCAAGTAATGTAAATCATTATATCCAAAGAGATTAATAGTTTAAAATAACTTATTGATTTCAATACAAGAGTAAACAGATCAAACCATAAACTACCAACCTGTAACTTCAAGGAAATTAACTTATTCAAACATCAAAACTCAATCTTAATCAAAATCAAAACTCAATCTTAATCAAAAATGTTAACTGCAATTACATAAACTGATTGCACTGTAGTGATAACAGAGCTCTTTTCGTTGAATCTAAACGTATGCATAAAAGTAATACACATGATATAATAAAAAATACTCCAGCTTCCAATTAACAAGAAATGATTCTTACCTAATAATTAAATCAATCTACAACATAAATAAATGGAGCCAATCAACAAAAATAAGAATTAATGCAATGAATACACAAGCTCAACACTAGTGAAAGTAATCCAATCATAAAGCTATAAAACAGAGTAATTAAAATTGCAGTAAAATAAAGGTAAACTATAAGACAGGGAACAACAGTGAAATCCACCAGTGACTAGGCCCAAGCTGCCAACGGTTACAGCTTAATTACTTCAGAATATCGCTAATGAACAACAACACGAATTATATATTATTCATCAAATCCAAATGTCATTACAGCATGATGTGTTCTTCAAAATAATGCTCTATATCTCCGAATTACAATTGAAGTAAAAGGAGAAAGTTAAGCTCCTCTATTCTATTCGTTTTTCCCCTCTTATAGTCAAAGAGGAAAAGAGATAAATGTGATTCCTGAGGATCTCTTGATCCTGAGGAATTCACAACCAAATACTTTTATCAGAGAGTCTTCTATCTTGTGTTGATCCTCCTGATTCGCTTCTCGATTTGACCGCACAAGGTGCACTCTTTTCTCCCCGTTTAGCCTTTATTTTTCAATAGTTTGAACAATAGCTGTTCCATTTGCTAATTTCTGCATAAAAAACAACGAAGGTTAGTTTTGACAACCAAATTGTATCAAAAGCAGTTTTGTTCACTTCTTATTGAAATTCTATCCAAACCTTATTACATCATGGCACAAATGCATAAAAAGGAGAGAAAAGGTAATGCAATCAAGGGTAAATTTATACATGTTGCACGGCCCAACAATGGGTTCTTAGGGTACCATCAAATTAAGATTGCACCAGAGGATCGCCGCAATATGACCTTCATGATAGAGTGGAGATGCTTTCAGTACATAGTGAAGTCATTTGGGCTGAAGAATGTGCTTGCGATCTTCACAAGGGTTGTAATTGCAACATTTTAAAAGTTCATCCATAAGTTCTTAGAAGTGTATTTTGATGACTGGACTGTGTTTGGATTGGTAAAATGCCACGTTTCAAGTCTACGCCTTATGTTGTATACTTGTCACAGATACTAGATTTCCCTGAATCTGAAGAAATGTATCTTTTTTGTGCCTTATGGGATATTGCTAGGCCATGTAGTGTGCAAGCAGGGATTAATGGTAGACCTTGTGAAGATATCAATGATTGTCAATTTAGAAGCTCCAAAGAATGTAAAGTAGTTGCACGCAATGCTGGGCCACATTGGCGTCATCAAAGATTATGCGCAGATAACTGCACCAATGGAGAAATTACTAAAGAAGGACGTGACTTTCTATTGGGATGAGGAGTGTTAGTGCAGTCTAGATGTGTTAAAGGAAAACATGGTGACTGTGCCCATTTTGGTGTTTCCAGACTTAAAGAAAGAGTTTCATGTACATGCAGGAGCCTCATGTATTGCATTGGGTGTGGTATTGACCTAGCTAGCAAAAATAGAAATTGATCATCCTATAGCCTTCGCAAGCAGGAAATTGTCGAAGGCCGAAAAAAAGTATTCAACTACAGAGTCCGAAGGACTGGAGATGGTCTACGCATTGCAAAAATTTCGACATTACTTGTTAGGAACACATTTAAAATTGTACACAGATCACTCTGCTCTCAACTACCTGGTGAACAAGCCTGTGTTGGGGGGGAAGATCTATAGGTGGTTGTTTTTTTTTAGGAATATGATTTTGAGGTAATTGTGAAGCCTGTACGATTAAACACAAGACCAAATTATCTATCTAGGATTGAGTGAGGCGAAGAACCTACTAGTGTAGAAGAAGGGTTCCTGAATGCACAACTCTTTCTGGTATGTGTCGCAGATGATCATTTCACTGATATAATCTAGTTTTTGACTACTTGTATGGTGCTAGAGGGGGACTTGTATGGTGCTGGAGGGGGACTTTGATGAAATAGGAGATAAGCTCCATGACATGACCACAGAACTATGGAAATACTTTGAATAGTAGTACCTACAAATGTTGGGGAATGTGCAGAAGGATTTGCGTGAGTTGAAAATTCAAACATGACAACTAAAAGAAAGCGTGGAATAGACGAGTGGGATTTAAGCAAGCCTACAATAAGAAATCACAACTGTGCTAGAGATAGATATGAATTTGGACCTTAGAGTTATACTATTACTAGAGGGATCATTGCGCGCACAGGTAGAAGAGGGCAACACCCAGCTCGCACAGGTCAAGGATGTGGGTGTCAACCTAGCCCTGCTTCCTATTCAAACCCTCCATGAGCTACATCAATGGGTATTAGACAAGCTCAGGCCCAGGGAACAACATGCGTTGTTAGTCATCAACGAAGTAAAGATGAACAACGAGAAAATATTCAGAGAAAAGGCACAGACATTGAAAGAAAAGGAATAACTGGACACGCGCAGTCAACGCTTGGAGGACACCATTACACAAGCATGTAATGCATTCCGAAACTCAACATTCCCGAAGATGCAGCATCAACAACAAAGATTCAGTAGTTGGCTGCTGCAGTTAGAGGATCAAAAGAGGATATCGACCAAGTCTAATTTTAGTTACAGATGTAGATCTCTGAATTACAGTTAAAGTTGCATCCAACCACTTCGTTAGAAGTCTGGGAGAAGCACAAAGCAGCCATCAAAGAGGGAATGGCCACATTAGATTTAGCAGTCAAGGGCTACACAATGATCTTCGACCAAGTAATGGAATTATGGGCGAATCTATAGGAGGACCCCACTCTACAAAAAATTGGAACAGATATTCGGGAGAAGCAACAACAATTTGATGAACTTAGGGTGACTGCACACACTTTGCCGCCAGTCCAACACTTCGCTTGCTTGACAAAAGGGAAACAAATGCTAACATAGATTGACAAGCTGTAGAGAAACGAGGCTATCTTGAAGGCCACGAGACAACTTTGGATAGAGGAAGAAATCCAGCTTACTCTTTTGGTAGAAGAGAAGTTGAAGGCAATCCAACAAACACAAGGGACAATGGGCGTCACTGTGGAAGGCCCTATAAAAGAGAAGCTGGTCGAGGAAGTGCAAAAGGTCGCGGTGCAGGGTACTACTAACTTGGAAGTGTCAAAGGTGGAGTTTCACGAACTCCAGGTGAAGGTTATTGTGCCAGTTGAGTAACTCGAGGGTGAGTCACCTAATTTGTCTTGAGGGCCTGTTGGGTTGGGGTCCGCGGGGTCATTCTAGTCAAGTTTATGGTCAATTTTGGAATATCTTTTGTAACGAATGTAAAGTCTCCCTGAAATATGAATTCAGCGGAGTGCGACGCTAGTACGAGTCAAAGGGACTTTAGTCCCTTAGGCGGGTAGGTCATAGTGTGGTTTTGAGACCCACCCATCGTCTACACACCATGGTATTGTAAAGAAAATTCTATATATAGATGAGTCATAACAAGTCTTAAGAAGTATCTAACAAAAAATAATCATTATAAGGGCAAGGTGTTAAGGTAGGAAATGTATGTTTCCTATACTTAGGAAAAAGGGGAAGGCTCCTATAGCTGAGTGTGCGGAGGCCTTGGTAAGTCCACAGACTGAGTGCATAGGCCTCTACAGGTTAGTGCAAAGGGAAAAAAAGTCTGTAATTGAACAATTATACTTAATAAATATTGTTTTGAATTGAATATGGTACATATGTGTCTTATTACTTACTTCGACAAAATTTATGTATCTTCACTCCCTGTTATGATTTACATGAATTAATGCTTGTTTACTATGCAAAAGTAGTAGATGTGAAATCTTTATGCATGATAAGTATAATTAGGAACCTTAGCAAAGATCTAGAAGCTATTTAGATAGATTAGTAGTAGTTGTCTGCTCGGAAGGGTTAAAGGTGCGCGGAGGTAGATCTAAGCCATAAGGACTAGGAGAACACATCACACAGGCCTCTAGATGAAACAAATTGGTTCTAGCATCCCCAATACTGCTTCAAGTGAGACTGAAGCATGCACTATGTAGGTTGTTGTTGAAAGGGCCATTAGTTAGGGTTTTGTTGGTTGGCGCAGATAACGATGAACCTGGGTCAGGCCCTATCAAGCCAACACTTCCTTGTCATGATAAATCATTGGACACCTAATACTATCTCAGAATTTGACAACTTTACCACGTAAAAATCATCGACCATAGTGCAATTTCCCATTTTTATGTCTTCCTTCGGGACTGTTTGATTGCATGTCATTATGGAATCATTGGCCATCTCCACATTAAAGCCTCCAAATTCCTTTTTTGGGATTCCTTATTTAGCTATTAATTTCAAGTTAATGAAATTGTTGGTTGATGCACAATCGATTAAGATAGTGACACAATTCCCTTAGATGGCTCCTTTTGCTATAAATGTGTTATAGCTAGGGACTCTTGAAAGTGTGGCTATAGTGACACCTAATGTTTCTTCCCTTTGATGCTCCTCCTCTTAGCTAGAATGGTTTTCATTATTTATTGGTCTTGTTTCCTCTTCTCCCTAAATTTTGGAGAGTACCTCACTATAGCACCCATTCTCCTTTCTCTTGCATCTAATCCCCACCTCCCAAGGCTCCTTGCAACTATAACAAATCTTCTTTCAACATAACTCATCTCAATTTCCAAGGTCCAAATGACTTCTTCTAGTCTCCTCCTCTAGGGAGGTATCTTATCTGCATCTTATTGAAGAGGTGGTGTTTTGGGAGATTCTTTATTTTTAGGTGATCCATCCTCCATATCCTTTGTCTTGGAAGTGGATTCCTATAATTTCATAGGCTTAAAAGCCATAACCCTGTCATGTAATGGTTCAACTAACCCCTCCTTGAAAAACATCACCAAACATTTCTAAGAGATATTTGTAAACATCATGGATAATCTCAACAATTATGAAATAAATATGTCTAAAATCCATGTCTATTTCAATTATGAAAGGTCCCTAAAATCCAACTCTAGGTACCTCTTATCAAACCTCTAGATTAATCTTTCTATAAACTCTGGATAGGAGTTTATGTTGGAATTCCTTAGTGACCCATGGTACCACCACCATGAGCTTCACCTTCCAGATGTAGAGTGGTATATTAGATTTCATTTGATTCCCTAATGGGATTGAGCTAATATTATTTGTCAAGCTTCTGCACTCAAGCTCTTGTTAATCATCTCAAAGCACCATTGAAAGTTGGCATATTTATTTTCATAGCCTTCTTTTGGATATCATAGTTCACCCACCATTTGTCAAAGGCCCTCGACCTACCTCTATGATCTATGGAACAATAGTCTTGGAACGACATTTGGGCCTGAAATTCTGATCCCATTGTCTAATACTTTCTCAGGTAATAAAAGAAAATTCACCCCTCCTCTCTTAGTTATCTACTTTCTCTTCCAAAAATCTAGTTAGGAGTGGTCTTGATGAATCTATTTTCATTGTGGGGGGTAGCGTATTAGTGGAGTTACTAGCCTCCCCATTGTGGTCATCCTCTCCTCCAAATAAACTACAATTTTTATGTGATCCTTTTACCCCCTTATAGTATTAATTATCATGAAAACTAACCACAGTCTGTGCAACTTATTTTAGAGCTGAAATGACCTTATGTTGACCCCTTTCTACCATTTAGGCCATTTCACATCATCCACATTCTAATTCTTGGAGCACCTCTTGTTATCCTTTAGGTAAATCGTTCAAGATATTTTTAAAGCTTTCCCACAACTAACTTTCACGATCCCCCATCCAGTATTTCTCTCCATCTTTATCCTTCTTCTTCCTTCTGAAGGTTATGTTTCCTTTCTATTCTAGAAACATCAACTAATAACCCTACCAAACTAGTAGAATGATCAACATCGATACCACTATAATAAAACTTGTTTAATTTGCAGAATTTTTCTATGGTTCTATTTATTAGGAAATTTAAAAATCATGAGAATTTCATTCTTGACACTTCATTGACCCACATATAATATTTTGAATAAAAAAACACCAAAAAATGTGTAACTCATGGGAAAATTTGGCAGTTCCAATTTATTCATCAGAAATCTTCGGAGGAATTTTACAAGAATAACTGAGATGAAACATGATACAGACCGTTTAGGAGCCGAGCCCATAATTCACTATTATAGCTTAGCCTCCTCACTCAAAATATATAATATTCATTATTATGAAAATTTATCCCAATATTTTGAATCTTTTCTAGTATGAAGTGGAAAGCTAGTGGATTATTGATTATTCACCATTTAATTCAACCACAAAAATTTTCTTTGCATTAAAAAATGTAGCTTCCAACAATTATATCCCTTGGAAAGAAATAAGCTCGAATTTTGGCCCAAAGTTATTTTCTTTGAGCATATAGCCTATTTGACTAGGAAATTAAAACTTAATTCCCAACCTAGGGCATGTAGAACATAGACTGGCTCAATTCTACAATAAGAGCTCAACTTTGGTCCAAGTAATTACTAATCTCTACCTGATTTAAGAACATAATTTAGTTCCTAATTTGGAAATAAGCATTCAACAAATAAGGAATTTGGTTGCAGCCTGAGGGTATGGTAATATGGCCAAGAAAATTCAAGGGACTTGTCCCTCAGTCCTTTGATGATATTGTTTCCATTTAGAGATATAAAATTAATTCAAGTACTTGGTGTTATCCCCAATTGGCCCAGACAAATGAGCACATGATAAATTAATTATCCAACGAATAACACGATTGACCCTCCCATGACATGGGATTTACCTTGAATTACGTTCAATATGACTTGAGGGATTCCCTTGATTGGATAACTCAGTTCCTCTAAAACAATCATTGGTATTCAATCCTGTATGTAGGGAAATTTGTTGTTTGAAAGTATCAACCTATAAAACTTTTTAGCATCTAGATGATAAACTTCACCAAGTTTTACTACTGCCAAGTTTTCATCCTTAAAGTTACTATGCCTAACAACTAATTGATCAGAGATTTTATTCCAACCCTAAAGACAATTATCTACAACTAAGGTATGTCTCTTAATATCAAATATGGAAAATATTGGGGTTTCCCCATTTACTTTGCAACTCCTAGAGTTCCTTGTCAAATTCACAATAATTCTTCTCATGCCTCTCCTTCAATACACTTCTCCCTTTTAATAATAATTTTGTCCTCTGAATACCATGGGTCACTTAAATTCTTCAAAAGTGATTTTTTACCTATTTTATCTAATTATTATCTATTTTATTGTGAGGGTCAAGGCATGGAGTTGGGTTACAGGTTTTGGCGAAAGAGGGCATGTGTCGGTGGACAAAATGACGGCTCGATTGAGCTCCTTGGGCACTAAAAATGTAGCTTGATTGAGGGTTAAAACAAAACCTTGATTGAGCTATAATGTTGAATCAAACACTTTCTCTTTTTAAATACCACTCTTGTTGTTTTGGTGCACCATTTTCACATACCACGGGTAAACTCGGAACTCAACCGAGAGTGTAACGGTAGCTCAAACGATAGTATTGGAGCTCGAAATAGAAATTGAAGCATGAAGCGGTCAAATCAATCTCTCCAATGACCCTACGAACATCCCAGAGGCTCAAACAAAGTTAGGTATTCTATATTTTTTGTCTTTTTTTTGTTGCAAAATTAAATAATTTAATGAAAATAAACCATGTACAAAAACCATGAAAACCACAAAAAAAACCCTTGAAAAGAACTTATAAAATCATAGAAACAACCAAGAAAACCACAAAAAACCATAAAAAAGCCCTTCAAAACAAACTAGAAAACACTTAGAAACCACCACAAAAACTATAATTTATGTTTCAATTCTTTTTCTTACTTCAATGTTTTGTTTATTAAATGCGTATTTTCTGATTTTGAATGGTGAAACTATTTTTTTTAATTATTTTAGTTTTTAAAGTTTTTCTTTAGGAATTTTGTGAAATATATTTTCAATATTTCTGATCTTTTTATTATTTCAAATGCATTTAAAATTTCTAGCAAATTTGACCAAAAATATGCCCAAAAAAACTCCAAAACAGAAAACAATGAAACTATAACTAATAAATAAGTAAAGTAGGAGCTTGAGATTGAGATGATGAATATGGTTTCTCATGGTGAAACTGTATTTATAAAATAATGTTTTTTGTTTATTTTATTATTTTAAATATTTTTTAATAATAAATATAGTATGATTCTAGTTTTAAAAATAAAATATTAATCTTTAAAGTCAAAATTGTAAAAGGAGAAAATTTCGTTATATATATATATATATATATATATATATATATATATATATATATATATATATATATATATATATATACACACGCATATATAGTATAGTGTAGCATGTAACATAACTATAACTATTTCAACTATATAATTATTTAAATGCAATTACATATATTTAACTAGATTATAAAATTATAGCATATCACATAGCTAGAAATATTATAGTTATATATATAAATTGTTTATAACATAACATAATTTTATAACTATTTAACATAACATAGCTTCTTATTTAACATAAAATAGTTATATATATATATATATATATATATATATATATATAACACAATGTAACTAGAACTAAATAGTTCATAACATAATTATATAACTAGATATATAATTGAACTATTATAACTATAACCTCATATTCATATATATATATATATATATATATATATATATATATATATATATATATATATCACAACATAAAGTTATTTGACACAACTGCTCTCTCTCTATATAAATAAAACATAGTGTTATTTATATTGTGCATAAATAGAACATAATATAACTATAACGTTTAACATTTAACATAGAATAATTAAGCCCCAAGAGTTAGCTCAATCGGTCAAATCAAGTGCCTCGCCAATGGGAGGTCACAGGGTCGAATCCCGAAAGCTCTTGGGGTTAGGTCAGTAAATAGGCCGAGGGGTGTTGATGCCCTTCGGGTGGCGTCCACTCAGTGTTTACTTAAAATAAATTGTAGTATTTGGTTCACATGAAATTGATTAGTTTTGTAAATAAGTTGATTTCAATTTTCTACATATATATTTACATATTTATGCACTATGAATAAAATGAATTATTTAGAAACAAGAAAAGGTGTGAAGGTAGGTTTGATCACTTCTTTTGATTGTGTTTACATGGAACTCAATACTTTGGTTGATAAATTATCAAAAAATGGACTCTAAAGTTTAGGACTTCATGCTAGATTATTTTTCTTGAGTTTAGAAATGGTTTTTAGTTAAAACAATTTTCTTGGATTAGATTTTATGTATTATATATAATATGCTGAAGCATCCCATATACACGCCCCAACTGTAGGCCATCACATTGCGAGGGGTTCCATTATACGTGGTTGGGTTCGTGATAGATCACGTAGCCCACCAAGAGTTCACGTTCCACTAATATATCCTGCCTCCGACACCAGTGAGAGTGACAGAGGCAATGTTTGTGTCTCTATTGATGCTCATGCTACCTTTAGTGGAACTTCTTCGCTTGTTTTAGGTACACCTCCTACATTTTTAAATCCTCGTTAAACATTATGTGTTTATGTCTTGAAATTGTCTTTAATTTTTATTTTTTTTCAATTGAATTGTTTGAATTTAATGTATATGTTATTAGGCTTCTAGTTTGTTAACAATATATGTTAAATTATGTTTATGATATACAAGCCGAAGCTGAGGATAAAAGTGCAACATCAATCCCTCTATGGGATGATGCTACATCTCATATCACATTCGAGGATTTTACGACCCATCATATGCGAATCACAATAGGATGAAGAACATCCTTGTAAATTAACCAACTCATATTGCATTGCCTTTGATGCTGGATAACATCAATATGTTGATTGGGGCATATTGAAGGTTGAGCCCACATAACCACCTCCTATAGTCCATATAGAGGATTAGGAGGCATGAGGTTAGAGGCCCAAATACTTGGGAGGTGGTTAAAGAGGCCCCCAAGGACATTGATGTTCATGGGGAGTTGTTTGACATCCCTTCAGATCGCCCTAGTAGACATAGAGGTCAGATTGCAATGAAACATTTTTTAAATGTTGATGCAACCCATTTTTGTGTATGATAGATTTGTTGGTTCTTGGGGCTAGTTCCCCCACCATGGACAAGTCACCATTTATTTCACCAAGCATTTATATGTAGAGTTTGTATTACATATGAGGTCGGATTGCACTTATACTATATATCGTTATGATGGACCTGGCTTCAGATGTACCTCTGAATGTGATGGGGCTTGTAGGGACCCTACCGTCTTAGAGCTTGGTATTACCAATATATCTATAGGATATCACATCTTGGTGGTGAGACTAGGGAGACTATTGCAGACAACATGTAAATGCCATTTTTGACTTTTATTGTCCAATTATGCATAATTATTTATATTAAGTTCTAGTTCGTATTAGATTTCATTTATATTAATAAGTTCATGATAACATGTAGACACATCCCAGCTACATGGATGAGATTATGAGATCATCCGAGGAGTCAATTGATCATTGAGGCCATCCTCGACTAGAGAATGTTTCCATGGATTCTCCTCCACCTCCACCTCATATGTTCAATAATGTGGAAGAGAGTCACTATGTACAACCACATGGCCTAATCGTTGAGGTAAATTTTTTTATTCCTAAGATTTCAAAATTTTATATTTTTAAGTTGCACATATATGATAATAAATTTCTAGACTAATTATAATGTGCTGATGTAGCAAAACAACTTGATGGCTGAATTCGATCACCAAGGCAACTTCCCTCCATATATACAACTATTGGAACCTTTTATGTGTGCTCCTTCCTTAAACAACCCAAGACCTCACATCTTGCATTCATATACAACTATCGGACCTGGACTTAGTGGTTATACCCACAATCAAATATTGGAAGCATTTTCTTTCTTTGAACCTTTAAAAACTCAAGCTACACAACTTTATCATAATACAAAGGAAACACTGGAAAACCCCGACCCGAACACATAAACCAGAACTCAAAATACATAAAAATACAACATTCATAATTATCGTCGGTTCCGGTTCATCCTCGAATCCTTTATACTATGCCATCCTTTGTTATCTCCGATCGCTGCATTACATTGGAAACAAAGGAAACTCCCGCTCAAAAGCTTAAGGCTGGAACTCAAATGAAATTAAGTCTGCCTCTATAAATCTTTCGGGTCTGTGTTCCACTGTAGTCCTTCTGTTGTGCTGTGCCCTTATATTCCCTGATCTCCGATTAGAAATTCATCACTATCGCATATCTCCATTTCCACTGGCACTTGACCCTTCTGAAGTGTGATAAGTGATTAAATCGCTATCGTTGATCCTTCTCTCGATCCAATGGTCCATACTTTATCACAACACTGCAATCACTCTGTCCTAACTCTCGGTTCCGATATCACCCAAGGCTTTATGCTGATGCGATATATCGGCGTAATCGCACTCAGAACTTTGTAAGGCCTAAAGTTTGCTCTCCTTATATCAATATTGTCGAGGAGATATGGCGACTCTGCTCTCCCCAACTAGATTTGGTCTGTTGATCTTCCAGATCCAACAGATTTTGTGCGTTCTTTCTATCCTTTCATCCACCTCTTTACTTTGGTCTTTTTCACTATTTCTTCAATGGTTCCTCTGTTATAAATATGATTCTTCTTTATACTATTTAATTGCTGCAACTCATGACTTAATATATAGAAACAAAGAAGAATGCTCAATTCGTTACGCAGGTAAATGTACAGAGAAAAGCAAAGGATTTCAATATAAATGGCCCATTAACACACACACGGAAACATTTATTCAATATAGTAATATTTACAGAGTCTCGCCCTCCGACTTGACTACAACAATAAAAAGACCCTGTTTCAATCTTGAAATCCTCGCTTCCTCTTACTCGACTCTAATCTAGGTAACCACTCTATCCTTTCTCTCGCTAACCTCTGAATTATACAAATAGATCATATTTTATACAAAAGTGGATTCATGAACCAATTCTGGTTTAGATCCAGAAATCTCACACTCTCCCCTAAATAATCTCCTCAACTCCACTCTTTTGTAAAAAAACACGAAATCAAGCTTTCAAATCCCTCATATCCTATTCAAACCAAATAAATCTAATTGTTTGGCCTGATCTCCACACAGGGAGGATCAATCAGCCACATTACCCTTTTTATCATATTTTACAATAAATAAACACTCTCACACATTTAAATAAATAAAATTAACTAAACTCTTGTCTTCCAACCCTTTGTTAGTCACAACATGATATCATGCCATCACATTGGTGACTAGGTCTGAATGCTCCTACATCAGACTCCAAAGTTGAAAGTTTTCATGAGCTTCTGGTCATGTGATTCTTCTGCTGATCATCCAGTATCCCAAAATTTACTTTGTAATTGGTCATCACTTTCATCATTTTGCTGACTCAATTCTTTTGCCACTGTCATTTCTGTTCTTCCAAGATTCCAAATCTTATGTTGCTATTGTCCTCTTTCCTTGCTGATAAAAATTCCTATTGTTAATTTCTCTTCCTTTATTTCCCTCTTCTTCACTGACTTCATCTTCCACAATTTCTCAATTTCTTCCCTGTCATTTTTTCTTAAATGAACTCCTCCAAAATCCGTCTGTTGTACATTCTCCTTTACCATATAAATTATAAAATTTCTATCCAAATCTTCTTTACCTCTGTCATTTACAAAATTTTGTTTGTATTCTACAACCCCCCTTTAATTATCATTAAAGTTAGTCCTTTCCTCTATGTTATTAGGTTCATCTAAATATCTTTCTAGAAAAATACAATTTCCTTCATATTCAATAAATTACATATGACTCCTCGTTCCTGTATAAAACAAAATTTCCATTACAATTGTCAGATTCAAAATAACTATGGTTTTCACTTTCCATAGGTAATTATGCTATCGAACCTTTATACCGTCCTTCTGCAAAAGTTATGAAACTGTCATCAACTCTCATTCCAATACTTTCCTCTGCATTACACAGTGTTCCTTGTTCTGACACAAGACTATCATTCAACAATTCAATAGCTAGGATTTCTTGGAGCATATCATTGTGAAGTATCCATTCATCCTCTATACTTATACCATTGCAACAAAATGATGTTGTTTTATATTTTCCTACAACAAAAACAGAATTTTGGTTTTCTAAAGCTTCTTCATGGTTTAAAAATTTATAAAAATAATCCACTTTAAAATCACAGAATTCCCAAACTTCTACATTTATCAACATCATCATATATTCCTTCACAATTTCCATAGTACTTTCATTTTGATTCTCTACTGAAGATATTTCATTCTGGTTATCATCACAAACTTTCATTTTCTTATCTTTAGTTTCTTTAATCATGACAATTTCCCTGTCAATACCATCATTCTCAAAATTATTAGATACATGCTCAAAATATCTTTCTATTTTAGCCATCTCTTCTAGTAATCTTACTTCTTCATCAACATGCAGAAGCACATTGTCCAATTGTTGTTCATCACCTGTCAAACCTAAAAACATACACAACACGTCAGTTTCAAAATTACAAGGCTCTTCATTTGAAGCCTCAATGATCAGATCCTCATGCTTCTCTGAATGATTCTAATAGTTCACTAAGTTATTGAGAAATTCTTCCTCAACATCTCTGATTTCTTCCTCATCAAAGAAAACTTCTGGGACTACAACTTCTTGACTATGCTTGGCAACTTCATCATAAGTTTGTAGAATACCTTTCTATTCTACACAACTTTTTCCAACACTCAATTTACCCAAATGAGACAACAATGCCTCCTCCTCTTCTATGATAAGTCTTTGATCTTTCAAATATTTCCTTGACTTAACTTCTTTAGCTAATTTCTCTGTGTCAGATTTCCTTCTCTTCACTTCAAAAATCTTCGATGCATTTGTTTCCTTTCCTTTTTCCATTTCCCATTGGTCATCTATCCATGATAAAGTTCCTTCAAATATGATCCAAAAAGTTTTCACTAGGAGAAGACACAACCATTCAGCCATACCTTTTAATTTCTTCCACCAATTGAAGTCTTAAAAGTATTTATGCATCTCCTTTTGTGTTGGTCTTTCCTTTGCCTCTTTCACCAACACATTTCTCTCATTCTGATCTGCATAGATCAATTCTTCATCACCGTCATCACTGTCTCCTTCCCCAAGGAGAGATCCTTTCTCTGGTTCACAGATATATTCTACTCCTTCATCCTCAACTATTCGGAGTATTAATTTCTCAGCAAACAATTCTCTGACAGGTCATTTAACTCTTTTTCCCACATAAAATCCTTATTTCCATTTTTCTCTAATTCTTTTCAATACCAGCTTCTTCAAACGACTGAGTTCTGCCTTTATCCTAGAAAACTCTATGTTCCTTTCTTCTTTACTCATTCCTTTGAGTCCAACTGCTTCAGCACTCTTTTTCCTCTTCTTCTATCTTTCCTCTGTACCCCTATCATGACTATCAATAGTCAATTCCATTTCTTCCTCTAGTGAACTTTCCTTGTCCACTAGTGAGCTACTACTAACCTTTTCCATTTTACCTGTAACAAGTCTCCTTCATGCCTCACCAAACTTTCCTGAGTTTACCCTTTTGGCATTTATTGGTTCTTTCCTCAAACCTTTCACTGGCTAACAATTCTGCCCAGTGCTCCTCTTGTTGGAATTGTTATATCCTATCCACAATCACAATTGTGGAGCTGCCTCAACAACTTCTACCCAACCACAGTTGGAAGTTTTTCTCATCTCCTCTTGAACACTCCTCGCTTTAGGCTTTGCATCTCCAATTTCTCAATTTCTTCTTCATTTAGTAATTCCATTCACTATTGGGTACTATCACCTTTACTCATCTGGGAGTTCTTCTTGCTCTATCTTTTCTAACATAGCTCATATGCTATGATGCTGGTACAACTCATTCTACCTTTCAAAAATTTCATTGCTTCGACTGATCTGCACAATCTTATCTCAAGATACATCAAAGTACCTTTCAAACCTGCAATATTTCTTTCAAAGATGTCTTAAAACTAATTCCCATTCCATGAGTTAAATCTTTGCCAAAGAATTCATCTGTTCACTATTTCATTTAGACTTCCCATTCAAAAGACTACACACAACCAACAACTATTTCCCATTTTACTTTTCATAATGGACTCTTTCAAGATCAATTAAGATTAGATATGAATTTCAATTATATTTACCAATTTATGACAGATACTGTCAAGTCCTTCTGATAACCTGTTTGTAAGAAAATCCTATCTTGCTTCTACAAACCAAAATTCATTCCTTGTAATGACTCTCTTTTCAGATCTATTGGATCCAACCTTCAGTCTAATTGATCCTTCATCTATCAATATCATTGCCTTCAACCATACTTTAAGAAATCTTCATTCACTCTTCAATTTAACTTTAAATTCTAAACCTTCCACTCCAATTTACCTTTGAAATCAAATCAATCATGCAATTGACTTACATAGAAATTTCATTTTCCTGAAAGGAAAACATTTTCTCCTTTGAAATTTCAATCCCTTGTTGTTCTTCAAACATTCAAAGCAAATCTCTGCAAAATTATCAAAATAAACATTCTTACCAGGCCTTCATCAGAAGTTCACTGCTTCTCCCATTCTGATATGAGTGTTCTTTGTAGTCTAATCCCCATCTGTATCGATTCACTTCCGGGAAAATTATACATATGCTGGAATTTAAAATACAATTTCCAAACCAATCCTTACAGAGCTTTGAGCTAGCTCTGATACCAAAAATGATGCGGCAAAACCACTTGATGGCAGAATCTGATCACCATGGCAACTTCCCTCCATATATACAACTATCAGAACCTTTTATGTGTGCTCCTTCCTTAAACAACCCAGGACCTCACATATTGCATTCATATACAACTATCAGACCTGAACTTAGTGGTTATAGCCACAATCACATATCAGAAGCATTTTATTTCTTTAAACCTTTAAAAACTTGGGCTGCACAGCTTTATCATAATACAATGGAAACACAAGAAAACCCTGACCCAAACACATAAACCGGAACTCAAAAAACATAAAAAAACCGCATTCATAATTATCGTCGGGTCCGGTTCATTGCTCCAATCCTTTATAATCCACCATCCTCCGTTATCTTCGATCTTCGCATTACACTAAAAACAAAGGAAACCCCCTCTCAAAAGCTTAAGGATGGAATTCAAATGTAATTAATTCTGTCTCTATAAATCTTTAGGGTTCGCGTTCCACTGCAGTCCTTCCACTGTGTTGCACCCTTATATTCCCCGATCTCCAATTAGCGATTCATCACTATCGCTTATCGCTATCACATATCTCCATTTTCACTGGCACATGACCCTTTTGAAGTGCGATCAACGATTAAATCGCTACCATTGATCCTTCTCCCGATCCAACGGTCCATACTTTATCGCAACATCACAATCACTCTGTCCTAACTCCCAGTTCCGATATCACCTAAGGCTTTCCTTCGATGCGATATATCGGCACAATCGCATTCAAAACTTTGTAAGGCCTAAGGTCCGCTCTCATTATATCAATCTTGTCGATGCAATATGGTAACTCTGCTCTCCCCAATTAAATCTAGTCCGTTGATCTTCCAGATCCAATGGATTCTGTGCATTCTTTCTATCCTTTCGTCTGCCTCTTTACTTTGATCTTTTTTATCGTTTCTTCAATGGTTCCTCTATTATAAATACGATTCTTCTTTATACTATTTTATCACTGCAACTCATGACTTAATATATAAAAATAGAGAAGAATGCCCAATTTGTTACGCAGGTAAATGTACAGAGAAAAGAAAAGGATTTCAATACAAATGACCCATTAACACACACACTGAAACATTTATTCAATATAGTAATATTTACAGAGTCCCACCCTCCGGCTTGACTACAACAATAAAAAGACCCTGTTTCAATCTTGAACTCCTTGCTTCCACTTATTCGACTCTAACCTAGCTAACCTCTCTATCCTTTCTCTCGCTAACCTTTGAATTATGCAAATAGATCATATTTTATACAAAAGTGGATTCATGAAGCGATTTTGGTTTAGATCCAGAAATCTCTCACTCTACCCTAAAAAATCTCGTCAACTCCACTATTTTTTAAACAAACGCTAAATCAAGCTTTCAAATCCCTCATATCCTATTCAAACCAAATAAATATAACTGTTTGTCCTGATCTCCACATAGGGAGGATTAGTCAGCCACATTACCCTTTTTCTCATATTTTACAACAAATAAACACTCTCACACATTTAAATAAATAAAATTAACTAAACTCTTGTCTTCCAACCCTTTGTCAGTCACAACATGTGATCATGCCATCACATTGTTGACTAGGCCTGAATGCTCCTGCATCATGTGCCCTTACCATTGTGTACATAGGCCCATAAGCAGAGTGTCATTGATGTCTCTATTATGTACAGACATGAGTGGGATGCTCGATTCAGAGGCACTGATAATTTGGGCCCATCGATGGAAGCCCCAATCATTGAGCCATGGGAAGAGGAGCACGGAACCTAGATTCATCATACCCCCATCTTATCTGAATTGCATTTGGACTCTACTGAGGTTAGTGGATTAATGTATATGTAATTAAAAATGTGGTTCAAAATCATTTATTTCCCTATTCTTTTTTGTACGAATAAGGATCTAATTAGTTTTAATTTGAATGTGTTATATTTCAATACCAGCTTATGGACACTTACTTTGTGCGGCGAAACCAACATAAGGGTTTTGTGGTACTTAAGAGTCATAGTTGTATATTTTTCAGGCTCATTTTGTAGGGAAAATTCACATGTGATACAAACTTTATATATTTTATAGATGGACAATATACAGATCATGGGCAAAAATGTGAAGTTAGTTTACACTTTTTGCCTTTTTTTGAGGAAAAAATATCATTTTTAGAAGTTCTTCAACTTTCAGCAAGCCAAAAAAAAATTATGTTTAGAATTTCATTTTACAATTAAAAGAAAACTTGCCAGAAATTTTATTAGCTTTCTATTATTTATGTTTTCGAATTTTTTTATTCACGTTTGGTATGTCAACTTAGCAATTGTTTCATTGTGTGTTCTTTAAAAATCAAGGGATTCATAAAATTCCATGTTTTTTAGCACTAGTGTATTCTTTGTTAACTTGGCGTTTTTGAAAAAAAAAAATGTGTTGTAACAATCTAGACAAACTATATTTCGATATCGTTATATTTACGAAACCAACTAATCCACAACATAATGACTAGAAATTTTTGAATTGAACCAATATGAAAAAACTGCATATTTTGAATATGTTTAGCTGAGCATCAAGTTTCTCAACATATTAGTTATAAACTAAAAATATAAAATCTACCCATTGCAGAAAATAGACCAATGTAATGAACCATAAATTTTTCATATTTTTTATAGTGTATTTTGAAAGATATGAATTTTTTATTTTATTGAATCATAATTACCTTCAGAATTTGTTTGCACACATTTTATTAGTAAATTAATTAAAATTAGAAAATTTCTATGGATTACCATAAAATTTATAATTATTGAAAGTAGATTCAATTCTTCAAATGTTGGTATGGTTTCGAAAGTAAATTCACCATATTTGATGGAGTTTAACCATTCTGAAGTTGGAAAAAGGTGACCAGAGTCGAGTTGCTGCAAAGTTCTAGGATAAAGTAGTTCGACCAAAATTGTCTTTGTCGTCGACGCTCGTTAAAATAAACGGAGAAATAATTGGACTGAATTAATTTAAAATTTTGGCCGATTTTTCTTAAAACGTTCAACTGAAAATCTATCAATATTTTCCGTCAGCCAGAAAAATGGAACGATGTGATCCTCTAAAAAATACATTTCGCGTGAATGATATCAATAAATGGAGCCGAAACATTATTTTGGCACTCTTTCCTTATTTGGAGTGAACTTTTAAACTAAATCTTGTGGGCTAAATTTTTAAAGGAAATTTTTTGGACTTAATTTTTAAACTAAGTCTTTTGGGTTGAGTTTTTAAAGAGATATTTTAGCTTAATTTTTAAAGTAAGTCTTTTGGCTGAATTTTTAAAGTGAGTTTTTGGGGTTTGATTTCTAAAATAGCTCTTTTGGGCTGCATTTTTGAAGTGAGTTACTTTAGCTTATTTTTTAAAGTAAGTCTTTTGGGCTGAATTTTTAAAGTGATATTTTTAGCTTAATTTTTAAAGTAAGTCTTTTGGCTGAATTTTTAAAGTGAGTTTTTGGGGCTTGATTTCTAAAGTAACTCTTTTGGACCATTTTTAAAGTGAGTTTTTGGGGCTTGATTTCTAAAGTAACTCTTTTGCGCTAAATTTTTAAAGTGAGTTTTTTTTAAAGTAAATTTTTTTAGCGGAATTTTTAAAGATATATTTTTGAAAGTAAATCTTTTGTGCATAATTTTTAAAGTGAGTTTTTTGGTCTAAATTTTGAAAGTCAACTTTTTTTTTTTTGTAGGATTTTAAAATTGATTTTTTTGGGTCGGATTTTAAAAATCTAAATAGATTTTATTATAATGGGAAATCAAAGAAATTGCAAGAGAAAATATGATCGAGAAAGAAACATTGAGGCTTGTAGAGAAAACATGAGAAACCATTACAAAAAAAAGGAAGGAAGAACACTTAAATATTGAAAGGGAAAATCAATCTCAACTAGAAGTTGAAGAAGGTATGTAAATGTAAATATTATAAATGATATTTAAAATTTAACTAGTGTATTATGAAATTTAATTTTTATTTGATGAACTAATTTGAAAAATATTTTGCAATGTAAACATAGAGAGATATTCCTCATAACATTGATGATGAGATTGAAAATGTTGAAAGACAAAGTGAAAAAGATAATGAACCAATGATTGATGATGTTATTGAAGATGTTGAAAGAGATTCAAGTGAAGAAGTTGAATCACCATCAAGTATGTATATATATGTCATGTGTATTATTGAAATTATACATATTTATTAATTTCAATTTCATTCAAACTCTATTTTTTAATTTAATTATTTAATGAATATTTATACCCATTTACATTTAATTTTCATATATATAGATTAAATCAATATCGATGATGAGATGTTAGAAAATATTGACACTGACATATATGGAGATAAAAAAACTAACGATGTTATACGATAGGGTGTTAATTTCATTATTGAGGGGTTCTTCAAAGATGAAAGTGTGATAGTTCAAGCTCAAATTTTGGAAGGTTTCTTAACATCAAAGAAATTAAAAGAAACTACAACTCTATTGGGTATTTGAAAATCAACGAAAGATAAAAAGGTGAACGAAAATGTGATTCAAAATATAAATAGTTCTCTAAAATCAATTAGAAGATCTAGAAAGAAAAATCATATAGATACACATAGAGCAATAGAAGTGGCAGTGGTTTCATCAAGTACTAAAGAAAATTGTTTGGTAAAATTTATTACAAAAGCATTAGGGACATCATGAAAAACATTGCAGAAACATAGGAAATTTTAGTTGCAAATAGATGTAATTGATGAGCTCACTTGTTGGGAATTTATTTATAGGCAACCATACAAAGATATACTTGGAAAAGGTGTTAAATAAATGATATATGAATATTCGATGAAAATTTCACGTGTTTCACAAAAATTATGGAATGTGATGTGGCAAAAAATAGCATGAAATCAGTACGAAGAACATACAAAATATATCTTGGATGTCAGTGCGATAGAGTTGTTCAATAATTTCATAAAATAGAATCGTAGAATCAATGTCTCAATCAGTACTTTTGTGCAACAAAAAGCTTGGCATGTTAAACATATCACTTTATGTGACACTTAGTGTTGTCATTATCATGTGGAATTTCAATTATACTATGACACCTTCCTTAATTTTGGTAAAACATTTTGGAAAAATTCACCTCCTCATTCCACTATCCATAGTTTCATATCCAAAATTCTATGTGCAAGAGAAAGTCATGAATTATTTTACCAAAAGAAATGTGTTGCCGGTAAAAAATGTGATCATTGTGGAAATTTGACTTTATTTCACAACAAATATTCTATTGATATAAATGATCAATCATTGTCTGAAATAAAAGTGAAATGGAAGAGATATGAATATATTCATACATCAATTAGTTCAAATAATAGTAGAAGTGCTAAAAGGATTGATTACAAGAAGAAGAAATTTTTGTGAAGAGTTTTTGAAGAAATTTGAGACAAAAATTTATAAGTACATTGAGCATTCACATAGAGCTCAATGGCAGGACCTGTAATTCAAAAAATCTTGTGAAATTTTTCCACCAGGGACCATTTTGTCAATAGCTTATTTTGCAGAGAATTCCACATTTGTTGCACAAAATGAAGTACATAGTGAATATTATGATTTTGACCAAGTCCCTATGCTTGCTCATATTCTATATAGACACGTTGAAAAGGATGTTGATGGTATAGAAAGCACTAGTAATAATCGACTTGTTATTAAAGAATGCCACTTTTATATCAATGATGATTGTACACATGATACACATTTTGTACAACATTGTTTTGGTAAGATTTATGACTCATTGAAAGTTCATGGAATAAAATTCAATGAACATTGGATATGGTCAGATGGATGCTCAGGTAAATTCAAATATTCATGATCATTCTTTTGGTTGTGTCGTATTCATAAGAAACTGACAATAAACATTGTTGGAATTTCTTTGAGATTGGTCATGGAAAAGGAGAACATGATGGTGTAGGGGCATGTATAAAATGAGCACTTCGAGGATATCAAATGGACCACTCTACAAATTGACTTGTCTCAGCTAAACAAGTTGTTCAATAGTGTGATGCTACACTAATCCATCAGACTAACCCATCAAAGGAGGTACAAAGGTATGTACATATATACAAATTAACTTGTATATAGTTTTATATATGATAATTTTTATTAATTTTCTAATTTTAAACATTTATTAATTATATAGTTTAAACAATATGACGATGATTATCTTTGATATATAAATTGTATTTTAAATAATATATTTAAATTGTTGTTTGAATGTAATATAGGTTTCTTGTGGCATATTGGAGTCCAAGATGTTGATAGATCGATTACATATGAAGTTGAAACAATAAAATGGACTCGAAATTACATTCAATTAAAACAAACGATTATCGAAGTGAATTTGCATTTGATAAAAGAAAATATTCTTGTGTCTATTGTGTTTGCATAGAGGACACACAATCTAATGATATTTGTGAAAAAATATGTAGCTTCACAGCATACATAACTAAATACAAAGGGGAAAATTTTAGTTGCAAGCTTCGAGGAGATGGAATCAGAGGAGACTATAGTATCATCTAAAGGTGATTGAGTTTTTGATCTGGTTAGATAAGGTAACATTTTAATTTCTATATATATGTGTGTGTGTGTGTATTTTATGTTTTTAAAATTAATGTGTATAAGTATCTAGATAATAGTTAAAATACAGAGATCTAGAAATAGATAATAAAATCAGGTTCATGATGATAAAGTTAATTTCATGTTAATTATGATCTAAATTTACACTTGCTTTATTGGGATAGAGATTTTTTTGTTATAGTTGCACCCATTAACAGCATAGAAAATGTTAAGTATTATTTGATGTGGTGCACTAAAGAAAAGATGAATTTATTAGAAGACTATGATGATAATGGTTTTATATATGTAAGAGGGACTATTATACTGAAAGGTTATGTTTTCCTAGAAACTCATCAAACTGAGAGTAATGTATAATTTCAAGACTATCAACCTGATGTCATAAGTTGCGAATATAGTCACTTGGTGCATGTAGCATGCATAAAATTGATAGAATTTCAATAAAAAAATAATTTAAAGTTAAAAAATGGAGAATTTAAGAAGATGACAATGAAGAGACCATTGAGGATGGCATTCCATTAGAATTTTTTGAATTCAACTGCCCAACAATTTCTTCTCCTTGGATTCATCTTTGAGAACTTAGAGTTCAAGTACATTGTTAGCCTTTCTTTTTTTGTACTCTTAATTTGTACATTCTTCAAAATGTGATGATGTGAAAAGGATACTCATTATATCTTCTATTAAGTTACAAAGTTATATGTATAATTCATGTTACGTAGTTGTATTGAGGATTTGATGCTACTGATATTATGTGTGCATGCATGACAAATAATTTATATGTACATACATTACCTGATCTTAAACAATTTCAAACATGAATGCAAAATTTATTAGCCTTTATACACATTAATGCAATTTAATGTACATACCATATTTTATAATGAAATTTTACGTTATGATTGTTTTAGACATCTACAACAAATTATAAGATTCATTCAAATTCAAAATGTAGGCCATGCTTTATAATTTGCAATTTTACTAGATTGATTTTAAATAAATTGACAAAACAATTTAAAAAAAAAAACCTAAGAATCATTTACTAACATTATAGGAATTATTGAATGCAAATTGTGGGCCATGTTTTATAATGCAATTTAATAACTTATGCTTGTGCATTAAAACAAATTTATATTAAAATTTAACTATCAACCGACATCCATAGCATCATTTCTATACATGGCTCCAAAATTTACATACCATATTTTATAATGAAATTTTAAGTTATCATTGTTTTAGACATCTGCATCAAATTATAAGATTCATTAAAATGCAAAATGCAGGTCACATTTTGTAATTTGCAATTTTAATAGATTGACTTAAACTAACTTGACAAAACAACTTTAAACAAAACCTAAGAATCATCTACTAACATTATAGGAATGATTGAATGCACAATGTACCAACTAAATGCAAATTTACTTTCATTGCTACATATTCATGAACTTAAATTATATGTAAAACCTTTAAAAGCATCAAATCTTGCATGAATCATGCAAATTGTAGGCCATGTTTATATTACAATTTTATCTAACTTATGTTTGTGCATCCACACAACTTTATATTAAACGTTAACTATCAACCAGCATCCATAATAGTCTTTCTATACATGAATGCAAAATCTACATGCCATATTTTATAATGCAATTTTAAGTTATCATAGTTTTAGACATGTACACCAAATTATAAGATTCATTCAAACGCAAAATGTAAGTCATGTTTTGTAATTTGCAATTTTAATAGATTCATTTTAAATAAATCAAGACAAAACAACTTTAAACAAAACCCAAGAATAATATACTAAAATTATAGGAATGATTGAATGCAAAATGTACCAACTAAATAAAAATATGTAAAACATTTAAAAGCATCAAAACATGCATGCATCATGCAAATTTTGGGCCATGTTTATAATGCAATTTTATCTAACTTATGTTTTTGCATTCAAACAACTTTATATTAAAAGTTAATTATCAACCAACATCCATAATAGCTTTTCTATACATGAATGAAAAATGTACATACTATATTTTATAATTCAATTTTAAGGTATCATTGTTTTAGACATCTAAAACAAATTATAAGGTTCATTCAAATGAAAAATGTAGGTCATGCTTTGTAACTTGCAATTTTACTAGATTCAATTTAAATAAATTGACAACACAACTTAAAAAAAACCTAAGAATCATCTACTAACATTATAGGAATGATTGAATGCAAAATGTAACAAATAAATGCAAATTTACTTTCATTGCTACATATTCATGAACTTAAATATGTAAAACCAAGTTTTAAGCATCAAACCATACATCATGCAAAATGTACATAAACTAAAAATTAGCATGTATTAAATCATAATAAAGAGTTCAAGATTTAAAATATGTCTAAAATCTATGCCATTATAAAATTAAATATGTAATAAAAGGTTGTCAAATAATAAGATGCGTCAATTCATAATAAAGAGCTTTACTTTAAATATGTCCAAAATTTATATCATGATAAAAGTAAATATAACATTAAAAGATTGTCAAATAAAAAGTTGCTTCAATTTAGAGAATCTCACTGAAATATATGATCTATCTGTAACAACTCTGATTTAAAATATATAAATATTTACATCAATTTAAGTGATTATTAATCAACATTTAACTATTCAAATATTTAACATAAAATTTATAAAACATGAGTAGAGACGACTTACCTATACCGACGATATTCCTTAAATGTGCCTTTAGAGTTGAATTATCTTTGAATTCCGTTATCCGCAACAAAGTTTTTGGGGACGACTCTCCACCCAACCGTAGGCTTAGTTGCACATAATCTTTCTACAACTGGCCAGCCCCCAACCCTCAACCAGTGTACTACTGCCAGGGAATCCTTTGTCTCACAACACTTTTCTCCCAAGGCAATGGATGAAGGAATGATGAATATCATCTTCCTCATCGTCCATTAAATAGACCAGACAATGGAAAGGGGCCTGCATGCACACATTCCATGTGTTAACATGCAACTTTTATTTCTTTATTTTAAGTTTCAATTAATTTAATATTTCTCTTAATTTAATTCTTTCTTATTTTATTCCTTTTTACTTTTTGTTAGCTTTACTTATTTTTACTATTTTTATAGTTCTCTTAGTTTAACTCTTTCTTGTTTTATTTTACTTTTTGTTAACTTTACTTTTTTTTTTACTATTTTTATAATTTACTTTTATATATATATATTTAGAACTCTTGTACTATTATTTACTATTTATTTTATTTATTATTATTATATTCTCTTTGTTATTTATTATTTATGTACCATTATTTTCTTTTATTTATTGTTCATCATTTATTTGTTATATTGTTGGAAATAATACTGAGAGGGGGGGTGAATCAGTATTATCTAGCAATTTTTTTAAATCTTCCTTATTTGATCTTTGAATTATTTTAGCATGTCAGTACGATAAAATAATGAGCATGAAAAACAGATAGTCACACCAAAGAACACAAGATGTAAGGTGGAAACCCAATGTGGGTGAAAACCACCTGCTGCAATATGTCTCTATCTTCTTTCAATTTAGAAACTTCTTTTACAATGATTTTGTACTGGTGCAGTCCCTTACCAGTATGCAGGCTGCAACCTGCAGAGAGCTACAACTCTCTCTCTCTCTCGTTTTCCAGTCTACTCCTGGAAGGGAGCTACAACCCCCTACTTCTTTTCATAAAGCATCAGATGATCAACAAGTACATAACAGATATAGATCACTACAGATATCAGATCAGCAACAACAGAACTAACCCAGAACACCTTATCAATAGAGAGATTCAATCAACAGAACATCTTAAAACAGAGACGCAGTTTTTCTTTCTATGGTCTGCGACCAGACGCCGTTAACCTTCTGCTACTCTGCGTCCACACGCAGATATCCTTCTGCTCCGCTGCGTGCCCACGCACTGTTCCTTTGACTGCTCTGCGTTCTGTTGCTTCAGGGACGCACCCAAAGATACTATCGCGCCGCGTCTTTCGCTATAGAGACGCACCTGAAAACACTATCGCGCCGCGTCCTTCTGCTTCAGAGACGCACCTGAACCTTGATCGCCCTGCGTCCCCACGCAGGTCTCTCTCTACTGTGCTGCGTCTCGGCGCACTTGCCCTTTACAGTACCTGCGTCCCGGCGCACTTTCCCTTCACTGAACCTGCGACCCTTTAGATATAAATGATATGAAGACTTCAGGACAAACCCAAACAGTCAGATCTACAGATCTGATCATGCGCCATAGAGATCACAGTCCATTAGAAGATTCGCCCTCTTAGATCTGGACTAGATCTCACCAAATAAGATATTCAACCCAAGACAATTGCTCAATCCAAATGAACTCCTTTGCTTTATATAGGCAAGCTCCTCCCCAAAACATGGAACAATACCACGAGTCGACACCATAGAAACATAAAACCGTCGGCTAGATACCACACAAGAAACCCCCACGTGCTTTTCTCTGCCTTGAAATGTGTGCACTGGGTAGACGCACCCCCTGAACGGCTGGCCGACGACCCTGGACGCGGGTTCTGCATGGTATACCTGCGGGGACGCACTTTCTGAACCGATTGCCTGCGTCCTTCTTAATTTTTCAACAAACTGAGAGCCTTACCACTGGAGTTGCCATCAAGTACAACATCTGTAACATACAGTCATACCAGATAACATAATGCCAACAATCTCCCCCTTTGGACTTGATGGCAACCTCAACCTGGCAACCTCAACCTTACAAGCTTCAGCTTCATTCTCCCCCTTTGACATCAAGGGCAAAGGGTATGCTCCCCCTTAGCTCATGCTCCTCCAGATCTGCAACAAATAACCAGAAATCCACCATGAAAGAGATAGAGACATATTGCAGCTATTTCCAAGATCTCCTTCTCCATAATGCCAACAATGCATTATGTGCTCCCCCTGAGCCTTGTACCACCAATAAGAAGATGTTCAACAATAAGATGATGCATCAACAACCCCCAGCTTTTGCCTGAGGTATTCAAATGTGTCCCTGGGCAATGGTTTGGTGAGAATATCAGCAACTTGTTCCTTGGAAGGAACATACTCCAACTTGACTTTCTGTTCAAGCACTTGTTCCCGGAGAAAATGGTACTTGATTGGTATGTGCTTGGTTTTTGAATGCATAACAGGGTTCTTTGAGATGCTGATTGCACTTGTATTATCACATAAGATGGGGATTGGTGGAGTACAAGTGATTTGAAAATCCTGCAAAGTCTGCATCATCCAAAGGAGTTGGGTGCAACAAGATGCAGCAGCAACATATTCTGCTTCAGCTATAGATAAGGCAATGGAACTCTGTTTCTTGCTGAACCAAGATACCAGTCTGGAACCCATAAAGAACGCACCACCACTTGTGCTTTTCCTGTCATCCACGCTTCCGGCCCAATCTGCATCTGTATAAGCATGAAGAGTAAGATCTGTATCTCTAGGATACCATAAGCCATAATTTTGAGTCCCTTGAAGATATTTGAAAATTCTCTTTACTGCCTGAAGATGAGTCTCCTTCGGATTTGCCTAAAATCTTCCAACTATTCCAACTGCATGCATGATGTCCGGTCGGGTACCTGTCAAATATAGTAAACTTCCAATCATAGATCTGTAGGTTGGTTGATGTACTGCTGCAGATTCATCATTTGCACTGAGACTACATCCTGTGACCATGGGTGTACATACTGGTTTTGCATCTTCCATGCCATATTTCTTCAAAATCTGCTTGAGATACTTGGTTTGAGATAAAAAGATTCCTCCTTCCTTTTGTTGGATTTGCAAACCAAGGAAATATGTCAGTTCTCCTAGCAAGGACATTTCAAATTCTTTCTGCATGACCGAGGCAAAGCTTTGACTCATAGCTTCTTCATTGCTGCCAAAAATAATGTCATCTACATACACAACAAGTATTAGCAATTTGTCATTTTCAACTTTTATATACAGATTGCTATCTGCTGAACCTTTTGAGAAACCTTGTTGATGAAGATATTTGTCCAACCGGTAGTACCAAGCCCTTGGAGCTTGTTTGAGACCATAGAGAGCCTTTTTCAATCGACATACAAGATTTGGATCATTTCCAAGAATGAACCCATCTGGCTGTTCAATGTACACTTCTTCTTCCAAGTCTCCATTCAGAAAGGCTGATTTCACGTCCATTTGAAATACTTTGAAGTTTTGAAAACTTGAGAGAGCAAGGAACATTCAGATGGCCTCAAGTCTTGCAACAGGAGCAAAAGTTTCTTCAAAGTCTATTCCTTCTTGCTGTGCATACCCTTTACAAACAAGTCTGGCTTTGTTTCTAATTACTTCTCCATTTTCATTCAATTTATTTTTGAAGACCCATTTTGTTCCGATAACATTCTTATCCTTTGGTCTAGGAACCAGCTCCCAATTGTTGTTCTTTTCGATTTGCTCAAGTTCTTCATCCATTGCTTTCACCCAACATTCATCTTTGCATGCTTCTTTCACATTTTGTGGTTCAGTAGAGGAGAGTAATGCCAAATAGCTTGAGGCTTCTGCAACTGTTCTTCTTGTTTGTACACCTGCTTCTTTCTGCCCCACAATCTGAGATTCTGGATGATTCTTCTAAACATATCTGGATGGAGTTTTCTCTTCTATTCTTGTCTGCTCCTCTGGTTCTTCTTGAGGTTCTCCTTGGGGTTCTTCTTCTTCATTATTCTGTCTTTGAGGGTAGCCTTCATCTTCTTCTATATCTTCATGATGTACTTGCCTAGGAATATATCCCTTCTCATCAACCACTACATCAATGCTGTCAACAATTCTGCCAAGTCTTTTATTGTAGCATTTGTATGCTTTGCTATGTGGAGAATAGCCAAGAAGAATGCCTTCATCTGCTCTAGGTTCAAGTTTGCCAAGCTGCTCATCAGTATTCTTGATATAGCATTTGCTCCCAAAGATTTTGAAGTGCTTTACCGAAGGAGTCCTGCCACTCCAAAGCTCATGAGGAGTTTGAGTGCTGTTCACCCGGACATTTGTTTTGTTGAGAATAACAACCGCAGCATGTGCAGCTTCACCCCAGAAAGTTGCGGGAGTTCCTGATTCATCAAGCATAGCACGAGCCATTTGTTGGATTGTTCTGTTCATTCTTTCAACAACTCCATTTTGCTGAGGAGTTCTAGCTGTAGAGAATTCTCTCCTTATCCCATGTTCATCACAGAAATCGAAAAATTCATTTGAAGTAAATTCCCCACCTCTGTCGGATCTGAGGCACTTAATTTTGTGACCTGATTCATTTTCAACCAAGGCTTTGAAGGATTTGAATTTTTCGAATGCTTCATCTTTGTGCTTCATAAGTCCTAACCAGACAAACCTGGAGAAATCGTCAATAAATAATATCAAGTATTCCTCTCCTCTAGGTGTTCTTTTCCTGAATGGACCACATGTATCTGTATGTACTAGCTCAAGAGGCATGCTAGCTGATCCTTCTTTCTTTGGAAAGTTAGTCCTGGTTTGTTTTCCAAACTGACATGATCTGCATATGGTGTTGTCAGGAATTTTGATATCTGGAAGATCGCGAACTGCCTGATATTTGCATGCTTTCCTTATTTGTGAGAAGCTTAGATGTCCCAACCTTCGATGCCATAACCAGTGCTCTTCATCCTTGCTTAGATAGCATTGTTGTTGTCCTTCTTCAAATATGTACAGATTATTTGGAGTTCTTTTGCCTTTGAGTACTGTTTTACCTGTATCAAGATCACGAACAAGACATCCATTCGATCTGAAAATAACCTCGGTTCTTTGATCACACATCTGGCTGACACTTAGAAGATTATGCTTCAATCCATCAACATACAAAACATTTCCAGCTTTGACCTTTCCTTTTAACTGAGCAATGCCTTTTCCTTTTATAGTTGCAGGAGTATCGTTTCCAAAAGAGACTTTCTTTCCTTTTTCTAGAACAGAATAAGATTCAAGTTTTTCTTTATCACCTGTCATATGCTTCGAACATCCACTGTCAATGTACCATAGATTTTCCTGTCCCTCTGCATAAAATGCTATTCCACATCTTTCTGTTTGAGGTTCCTTTATTCTCCATATTTTGGTGTTTGAGGCTTGCTCCTTTTTCTGCTGAAACCTGCTCCTGCATTCAGATTCTTCATGACCAAAGTTATTGCAAATAGAACATTCGACTTCATTTTCAAGAACCGAAAAGTTGTTATAGGTCCTTTTTGTCATCCCTGTCATACTTCTTTGTTTTTGAGCTTCCCTAGTCATGATTGTTTTATATGCAACACATTGAGCTGCTTTGTGACCAAAATTATGGCAAGAAAAGCATTGTCCATTAAAGAAGCTTCTGCGGTTATTGAATCTACCTGCCAACTGATTGTAATTTCTATTTTCATCTATTCTTGAACCAAACTGAGAAGATTTTACCTGTGGCTGGTTGTAGCTTTTGTTCACCCTTAAGATGGATTGCCCCTGATAGTTTCTGTTTGTATTTTGTCCCTGCTTTACCTGATTATCTTCATTGTTCTTCTGCTCATTTCTTCTTGCCGCATCAAGATAACTTTTTGAGGTGGATGCTTGAGAGGTTTCTCCATTGTAACCCAAACCTGTCTTGTTTAGAGGAGACCGCTGCACATTGATAATCTCATCCAAAGTTTCAGATCCTTTGACAAACTTAAGATTAATAGCTTTTGTTTTCTCAATTTCTTTTCTGAGACCAACAATTTCACCTTCTAGTTTTTCAAGATGTTTTTCTTTTTCATCAATTTGAAATTGTAGAGTATCAATGATCACATTCTTTTCTTCTATACATCTCTTGAGTCTAGTAATTTCATCATAGAGGTTATTCACATCTACAGCATCCTCATAATCATCATCTTCAAATGCCATTAACAACTTATATTTATTACCTTGTTCATCTTCATCACTGTTTGATAAACCATCACTATCTTCATGGGTGTAGTATCTTTTCTTATTTGCACTTTGTTTCTTGTTCCATCTAGCAGGTTCCTTTCCTTTATCCTTATAAGGACATTTTGCAGCATAATGACCTACTCTTCCACAAGCAAAGCATTTGAAAGGTAGCTTACCTATGAACCTTCCAGAACCCCTTTGAAGATTTCTGACAAAATTTGATTCTTCTTCCTCTTCTTCTGGAACATGGCTTGCTTCATAGTAATCTTCTTTGCCTGATGCCTTAAAAGCAGCTTCCCTTCTGTCTGATGGACCTCCCTTTCTCATTTCATAAGCAGTTAGAATTCCATGTAGCTGAGACATGGTGAGAACACGGAGATTTTCCTTTTCTTCTATTGCAGATACTTTAGATTCAAACTTGGGGGATAATGATCTTAGAATCTTTTGAACTACTATAGCCTCTTTTATTTCTTCACCCAAATTTTTCATACAATTAACAATCTCATCTACCCGAAGAAAATAATTAGCCACACTTTCATCATTATACATCTTGAGAGTCTCATATTGAATCCTGAGAGTTTGAAGTTTAGCTTGTTTTACCTGTTCATCTCCTTCATAGCTCGTGACCATTTTGTCCCATATCTCTTTTGCTGATTTGAAGTGCATTACCTTCATGAATTCTGTTTGGGATATACTTCCTAATAGAGTACTGACTGCTTTTGCATTTGTTTCATACTTCTTTTTCTCAGCTGGATCTGTAGGAGTAGCTGAAGGAAAAGCATAGCCTGTTTCTACAATGTCCCAAACTTCTGTACCAAGAGATTGAAGATATGCAGTAACTCTTACCTTCCAATAATTGAAGTTTGTCCCATCAAAAATCGGTGGCCTGATTGATGCTTCTCTCTCGTAGTTGCTCATGATGAACGATCTACCTTCAAGCGATCAAGCTTCTCTGAAGGACCTGCTCTGATACCAATTGTTGGAAATAATACTGAGAGGGGGGGTGAATCAGTATTATCTAGCAATTTTTTTAAATCTTCCTTATTTGATCTTTGAATTATTTTAGCATGTCAGTACCATAAAATAATGAGCATGAAAAACAGATAGTCACACCAAAGAACACAAGATGTAAGGTGGAAACCCAATGTGGGTGAAAACCACCTGCTGCAATATGTCTCTATATTCTTTCAATTTAGAAACTTCTTTTACAATGATTTTGTACTGGTGCAGTCCTTTACCAGTATGCAGGCTGCAACCTGCAGAGAGCTACAACTCTCTCTCTCTCTCGTTTTCCAGTCTACTCCTGGAAGGGAGCTACAACCCCCTACTTCTTTTCATAAAGCATCAGATGATCAACAAGTACATAACAGATATAGATCACTACAGATATCAGATCAGCAACAACAGAACTAACCCAGAACACCTTATCAATAGAGAGATTCAATCAACAGAACATCTTAAAACAGAGACGCAATTTTTCTTTCTGTGGCCTGCGACCAGACGCCGTTAACCTTCTGCTACTCTGCGTCCACACGCAGATATCCTTCTGCTCCGCTGCGTGCCCACGCACTGTTCCTTTGACTGCTCTGCGTTCTGTTGCTTCAGGGACGCACCCAAAGATACTATCACGCCGCGTCTTTCGCTACAGAGACGCACCTGAAAACACTATCGCGCCGCGTCCTTCTGCTTTAGAGATGCACCTGAACCTTGATCGCCCTACATCCCCACGCAGGTCTCTCTCTACTGTGCTGCGTCTCGGCGCACTTGCCCTTTACAGTACCTGCGTCCCGACGCACTTTCCCTTCACTGAACCTGCGACCCTTTAGATATAAATGATATGAAGACTTCAGGACAAACCCAAACAGTCAGATCTACAGATCTGATCATGCGCCATAGAGATCACAGTCCATTAGAAGATTCGCCCTCTTAGATCTGGACTAGATCTCACCAAATAAGATATTCAACCCAAGACAATTGCTCAATCCAAATGAACTCCTTTGCTTTATATAGGCAAGCTCCTCCCCAAAACATGGAACAATACCACGAGTCGACACCATAGAAACATAAAACCGTCGGCTAGATACCACACAAGAAACCCCCACGTGCTTTTCTCTGCCTTGAAATGTGTGCACTGGGTAGACGCACCCCCTGAATGGCTGGCCGGAGACCCTGGATGCGGGTTCTGCATGGTATACCTGCGGGGACGCACTTTCTGAACCTATTGCCTGCGTCCTTCTTAATTTTTCAACAAACTGAGAGCCTTACCACTGGAGTTGCCATCAAGTACAACATCTGTAACATACAGTCATACCAGATAACATAATTCCAACAATTATATTATATTATTTTCTATTATTATTAGGGGGCATTACATACTCGCCCTGTTTAAGGAACTCCATCTTGAAGTTAGGTTGAACTATTTAACATGTTACTGATTTAGTTATTTATCACTTCACGTTTTCCCTAAACCCTCTTTGAACTAGTATAACTAGCAGACATCGAAAGTATCCCCAACACTCGGGAAATCTCAAGGAATCTCTATAATTTTTCCCACTTTCAGAACCAAACCTATGCCTCATATGTCTATACCATAGCCCAAGGCTAGCCCCAAGGCTTGCGTCCGACTCATACCTCATCTACCGCAAGGCGGGCATCAGGTCCCAATACTCAATGACTCTGGGCATCTCGCAAGGCTAGCCCACTCCCTCCACACCCCTAAGGTGGATAGCCCCATGCATTGAAATCCGTACACCCCCACGAGACTTCAGCATCCAAATCCAATATCAGGCACTTGGCCTCCTCAAGATGGTCCCACAGCCCCTCAAGAGCTGTCCATCAAGAGCTATGCAAGACAAAGGAACCATTGGAATATGTAGTGTTGATTGAGTGTGTCCCTAGCCCATATGGTGTTACATATTCTCCCTCGAAAGTATGGGCTCCCATGAGATCATCAAATAAACCATCCCTCCCAGCCCATTTGTGGAGTTCCTATCAGTCACCACACCTCAAAATGCAACCAATGCATTAGTTATAATCATAGTATCAAAGAAAATAATGCATATGCTCACTCTTGCATGTCATCATGAGAACATAATATCCTTGTTATCACAAAATTATGAATGTCATAAATATACATACAATTACAACATGCTTCACATCATAATATCCTCGTAACTTATAAAATCAGCACATTAACATCATAGACATATCATCACATAATAAATGTACATGTCAATAAACCTCATATCATAACATCATAACCGATATGCATATCATATTCATCATAAACATACAACATCATTATCATAACAAATAAATAAATGAGCACCACAAATGAATCATTAACCTCCCATCAGAACCATATCCATTTACCACATAGCATCACACCATGAAACATCATTAATATGAGAATCATCTCAATACTTATTAGATATAGAACAATAATACACTATAAGAACCCTTATCACAATTCATTAGAAAAAATCAACTTCATTTGCTTGTATAACAATGAATATCAACTACAAAGTAAGATTATTCAATATCCATCTAGGATTTAGGTTATCTCATGAATACCATTAGTAGTCATTACATTCGGTATATAATAATTCATTGTTAGACCATATCTCTTGCAAAATGAATAGTTGCCATATCTATGTTTTTGAGCATGATTTGAGCCTTAGAAATACTAATCTTCATATTTATTATTATGTCATGTTTTCATCAAGATACCAATTACTTTTCAATAATCATTCATATTCATTCAACTAGGAAGTTGACTATTTACACAATATATATAGTCATTTAAGCACGTCGTTGAAATTCAAATAATCCTCCTCATCTTGAGCCTTAATCTCTAATCATGTATTCTTCCTTCTTGAAGGAAATTTAGTGAAATTCACCATTAAGTTATTATTGTCCTTTCAATAATTCCTTAAATTGTTGATATCAAATTTAATATCCTCTGGTTTAACATCAATTTTCACCCTTGGATTACTTATTCCAAGTATATTGTATGAAATCACATATAAATACTATGTCATCATGTTTTAATTTTCTATCATGCTTAATTCACTTGAGCAAATGGTCGATCACTTCTTAGTGATTTATCCATTGTTGGGTAACTATCCTTGTTCATCCTCAAATTATTTCCTTATCTCATTTGATTCCCATCTCAATACCACTTAATCTCATTACTTCACATGATCTATTTATTCATTGTTATCTTGATAACATAACCTTTAAACAATTTCCCTTGTCTTTAGTTAGCTAGTTGTGAGTTTTTTTAGTTCACCATTCCTTATCTCGAACCTTAAAATTAAAGGGAACATTCATATGACCTTCAATATTCATTCTTTGTCATCATTCAAGCTATCTAATCCATTCATCGACACTAAGGAAGCTTGTCACCCTTTCAATTTCTCATTCTAGAAATTAAAATTGTTTCTATAGTGGTTTCAACTTCTTAAAAGTCCATATCTACTAACTTCATAACCTCAGTTTTTTGAATTTAGTGTACTTAGGGTTTGAATTCTTACCCCTAGTGAACATGGTTTCATGATATTCTCCCTTGTTTGCACAAAGTTGTTGAAAATTGGGAATGTTGTTACTATTTCTGAGCTAAGAATGTTGTTTCTATTCATCCTCATCCTATATGAAGTCATGGGTTAATTACATCTTAATCCAACCTAACCATACTTTGTCACAATTCCTTGAAAGGGATTTTATCAATATCACTATCAATTAACTTCATCCATTGATTGGAAATATTTTCTTATTAATAGGCATCAATGATCCTTATCATGATCTTATATGGAAATGTTGTTGTAATTACTCAAACATTTTCCACAAGGTTATTCATTCTTGTTTCTCTAGAGAAAATTGCAATCACAATTGTCCTTGAAACTCTAATTAAGTCTGCTACAATTTATTTGCATTTCCATTTATTGCAAGATTGCGATAGAGAAGAGTCCGAATAACCATACAAATTTCATGTAGTCAAATAACAACATCAACCCCAATAATCTTTTACAACACAATATTTTTTAATGTTAATTGCACAAAAAAAATAGTGTATAAAAATGGATATTTGGATAAAAACAACAATTTCTAAAATCCGTGGTCGAAAGTAACCCATTAACTAAATATTAATACACTTATAACCATTGATACAACATTAACATTAACATATATATATATATATATATATATATATATATATATATATATAATTTGACTTTCCTAATTAAAAAATAGTTCTAATTTAGGATAATAGTTCTAATTTAGGATACTTCTTATAGTTAATTTATTTGTTATTATTGAAAAAATAAATTAAAACAATAATATATTAATATAATCAATTTCATTTTTCTTATCAGAATAAGATTTTTTTTTTAATATTAAATATGGTAAAAAAAATAAAAAATAAAAAATAAAAAATAATTTAAAATTTTCAAAATTTAAGACCTGATATTTTCACAATATTATTTATAATATCATATTTAAACCAAAACTTAACTAACGAAAATATAAAAGTACACATTCCAATTAAACTCTTTTACAAAATATTTCTACCTATACAACGAAGTTAAAAAGAATGATGCCTCATCGTGCATGTGGATCATAAAGTGTGTTTTCATGCCAATATTCTAAAATTATAATATTCTAAAACTACTTCTTCTTCATGAACAAAAAAAAAATAACATAGGTTTCTGAAATACATTAAATTTTCAGTCGATTTGGCACATTATAATTATTAATTAAAAAATATAATTCATAAAAAATAGGTCTATAAAAGAGTTACATCATTTAATATAAAAAATATGTCTATAAAAGAGTTACATCATTTAATATGAAACTTGCAAGGTGTTTACCAAGTTTAATAAAGGCAGGTTAAAACAATGGTATGGAGAAGCAAAAAATATTGTTAGTAAATTTCAATTTTTTAGTATAAGATATTGTGCAAATGTTAATAGGATGTCTAGTCACCTATTGTATGGAGCAATGCCAATTCAAGATTTGTGTGTGAAAGATGAATTAGTGTTAAGAAGTTCTCAATCAAAATTTATTGGTGGAGATTGCAAGATATCTTTGATATGTGTGTGTTTTTTAGTTATAAATGTGTCATTTTTAACGACCATGTGTTTTCTTCAATTCTATACCAAGTGTGCCCCCACTATGTAAGTAAGCACAACTTGGTGAACTTTACACGTTTTTTTTAAATGTATTTGATTTTCAAAATGTGCATGCTTCTAAGATCTTAAAATCCATGATGTAATTTCAAGGGTTACATCAATTAAATGAAAATTTAATGCATGAGGTAACTTCACGGATTATAAATAGAAATCTCAATATTTTTAGATGTTTGAGGTAACTTCAAGGGTTACAACAATTTTCTGAATTCTTGATCTTTTTAAATAGGATTTTTAAAAATAATTGTAAATGCATGAGGTAACTTTTAAATATCATGAATTTATATATCTATAGATATCCATATCACGGATGGGAATTTTCCACATGATCCTTCGAGGCACGCATTAATAGAGTGTCATGCATCTACTAGAGGGGGAGGTTGAGGTCATGGATCAAAGAGAATATCAAATGAATCGGGGGAGGTCCATTGTTCACATTGTGGTGTGTGTGTGTGTGTGTGTGTGTGCGCGCATTTACTTAAACGATAAATAAGTCGAACCATATGTATGTACACATATATATTGAATTGATTTTCAAAGTTTTTTAGAAGCTTCACTCAATATGTCATCATGTGACGATGGTCAACATTCTCGAGGTGGTCATCAATCTCAGGGTGGTCAAAATTCTATGGGTGTTCACCAATCTCAGGGTGGTCATGAATCTCAATTGGATCAACATAATTTTGGTAAATTATATAATCTTTTTTATGTTAAAAGAAATTTGTACATGTAAATGAATTGTGTGTACATATTCTTGTACATGTCTATCTTGCATAATTGTATGAATACATTTGTTCACATGTTTTTATATCTTTGTAATCTTATATATTGATCTTGAGGGTGAAAATGTTGATCCAAGTAGATGTAAGCGAAGAAGCATAGTTGAATAAGAAGGCCATACACCAATTACCACTTATCCATATGATATTCCTGATGAGCTTCCTTAGAAGACAAACCTCTAACAATGTACATTTCACAGGTGCGAAACTCATTATTCAAAATTGAGGAAAGACATTGGGAGTTTGACGCTCCCCGCAGAGAGTCGAGAAAGCTTAGAAATAGTTGTGCACTCTCTAAGCTTATTTCTTGATATTTACTAGAAGCTTGGTCCAACCATGGATTTATTTATAGATATGAAGAGGCATAGAAAGGAAGCAGTAATGGGTCTCGATAAATGGGCTAAGGTTAGTAAAAGAGTTACAAAAGAAAATGCCAAATCTATGTATAATTTCGAAGAAGGGCTGAAAATAAAGATGATGAAGGTGTAATATTTCAAGCACCCTGATATAGCCAATCATTTGTAAGATAGGTTCTTTGCAACGTATGCAAATATGCCATGGAACAACGAGTTTCCAATTTAGTTTGCAAAATTATTTTATGTGTAATTCCTTTTGGTTATGAAACCCGATTATAATGACCTTCCATTTGAATATTATGGTACTAGGAGACGTTGGTTATATGATGGTAAGGACACATTACATGATATTGAATTGCCTCTCCCTCAACCACCTTTGGTATTCCCACCTCCTCGTCTAGTAAGTTTGCGGTCAGAGGCAGGTGCCACTTCTCAAATTGGTCGAGAAGGAAGGGATACCATTATAGAAAACATCCAGAGTGCATTCTTTGTAATTGATGTTGGTCTAAATCGACAAAGAGAACGGGCTAATGCATGTGCTAATTTTGTACATAAAAAATATGAGGAGATAGATAATATTAATACTGATGAGCTTAAAGCATATGTAAAGGCTTGTCATAATGGTTGGCAAGACCTAATTGTTCATGAAGAAGAGGGTGTGGGATCGATATGTGTTAATGGTTGTGGTGGATATTTTAATGTAATTTGTAATATATGTGTTAATGTTGATTCACATACATTTTGTTATTTTTTTCATATATAGTCTAACACAAATATATCATATGTTCACCATTTGCAGTTAACCCCTTTGGTGAATGAAAATTTTGATAATTTGGTCCCAGATTCAGGTTCCAATGAAGATATTTTGAGATATGTTAGTTTTTATTAAGAGTTCATGTTCATACATTTATTATTCTACTTTTATTATATCGGTATTGTAAGGACATATTTTTAAAAGAAATAATTATGTATATATAATTAAATGTTAGAAGATTATGATTCTGACCGATGTTTTGGACATAACGCGACCCTATTCCTCCCTATTAGGAGATGTGTCAAATATTTGATTTCCACAAGTATTGAATATTTCGCTTATGTTTTGTTATAAATTTAAGTGCAAGTTTCATTAAAAAATGAGATAGATTTATATTATAGTTTTAAAATTTTGGAATTTTAGGTTTATGAAGACGATCTCCATTCTCGAGGGACTTTAGCGATGGAGTTAACAATGAAGATAGGATCATCTAAATAATTTGAAAAAGTCATGTAACAATTTTTTTAATATTTTGATTTGATGCATTTTCATGTGCAATTTTAAATTTTTAATATATACACGTACATGTATTTTACATGGCATCCAGGAGGGCACAATGCATGGCGAACACCACAAGGGCACAATGGAGGGGGAACACCATGAGGTATTGCATGGAATTTGAGACTTTTAATAATTTCGTTTTAATGATTACATTCACATTTAATTTTAAGTACATAATCTTATGTATATATGTAAATACACATGTTGTGCAGGGCACCTATGATTCAAATGAGAGCACGAGGAGGTTGATTAAAATGTTCCCTAATAATAATATAAATAATAAATAATAAATAATATAATATAATATAAGCAAATAAATGATAAAAAATAAAGAAAAGATAATAATGGTAAATAAATAATAAATGATAAAGAGAATGTAATAAATAATTAAATAAATAAATAAAATAGTAAATAATAATAATGGAGTTATAAATAAATATATATAAAAGTAAACTATAAAAATAGTAAAAAAATAATTAAAGTTAACAAAAAGTAAAAATGAATAAAATGAGAAAAATTTAAATAAAGAGAAATATTAAATTAAGTAAAACTTAAAATAAATAAAAGTTGCATGTTGACACATGGTCTATTTAATGGACGATGAGAAGGATGAGATTCATCATTCCTTCATCCATTCTCTTGGGAGAAAAGTGTTGTGAGATAAAGGATTCCCTCGCAGTAGTATGTTGATTGAGGGCTCGGGGGTGGCTAGTTGTAGAAATATTATGTGCAACTAAGCCTACGGTTGGGCGAAGAGTTGTGCCCAACAACTTTGTTGCGGATAGCGGAATTCAAAGAACATTCAACTCCAAATCCGCAAGTAAGGAATATCGTTGGTATAGATAAATCGTCTCTACTCATGTTTTAGAAATTCTATGTTGAATAGTTCAATAGTTATGTGTTGATTAATAATCACATAAATCGATGTAATTATTTGTATATTTTAAATCGAAATTATTACATAAGATATACTCTATGTAACATCTACATAAAAGTTTTAGAAATAATACTTAATTAAACTTATCCACAATTTTGTTTGTGGTAAATTTAAAATCAACCCAATTTCAAATTTTGGCAATCACTCATCCATACTAATAACGCTATTAGTTATGTTATTTGTTAATCTTATTTTCATAACCCATATATATATGGGGGTTTATAAATACTCTTCGCATATTATCTTTTATTTCCAAAAACTAAAAAATAGGGTTTTATAAATCTTTAAATACGTTATCTTCTCATTTAAATACGTTATTCATTATTCTATACAATTTCTAAATCCTAAATAGTCATACCATCATAACCATGTCTTCGAGACTATGTTCACATTTTCAAACACAATTTTCAGTAAATCATGACATTAGGTGTATCACAACTGCTGGTTTTCGCGAATGTTAGGAGAGAATATTTTTAATACCATAATGTGATAAACACTCGTCATTCTAATAATATATCGTGAGCATGCAAGACCTATATTATAAATGGGTTTATATATATATATGACATGGAGTGATATAAATCAGGTTATAAATGAGGTCTTTTATTTCATGGATATTAATGAATTAATAAATTATTTGGAAAATCAAAAGGTAAGAGTAAATAAAAAAATTGTAATTTATGTTATATTTTGTGATCATGTCTTTATTGTATATATTTATTATTATTAGGGGACATTACAATACATAAGTTTAGAATTCCTGATGACTAAGATTTCATTGGATGCATATTCCCTAGTTGTTCTTAAGATTTCTATCGATACAATATAATATGCTTCATTATTTGTTTTTCTTCGAGGTACATTTCTTTTTGTTTGGAGGACTTTGTTTGTCAAATAATAATAATAATATCTATTTTTAAGGTCACAACCAAGCCAGACACCAAATTGGTGTATGAGACCCCCTGTTTGTGGGACAAGGGACCCACCTCCACGCAGCGATTTGACTGCTAAGTCTATGAAGGCATACATACTCTACCCCCCTCTAGTTTTGAACGTGTGACCTCTTAGGAGGAAACACATGCTCTTAACCATTAGGCCTACTCAAGCTATATCATTGCTTGCCCTTGATTGGGATAACAAGAAACTTCTATGCATAATGTCCATTTTTCAACCATGTTTAATGGGTTTTCTAATCCTTGTAAAAAATCAATAAAGTGAATTTAATATATTTATACCTATTATTAGGTTGTGCAAAATATCTCTGTTTAGAAAAATTAGTCGAAAGGCTAGGTAGCACGAAATGTCATTTCTACTTGGTTGGATAGTTGGAGAATTGCAAGAAGAAAACAACTAGAGGTATCTAATTCAACTCAACTACAGATATCTAATTCATTAAACTTAGCTTTAACTCAACTGAAGGTTGAAAGTATTTACTAATTTATTTTTATGTTCATTCCATAGATACAAATCTTTTTAATTCAACATAGCTTCAAATCACCCAAGTTTGAAAGTATTTCTAAATTTATTTTTATTTTCATTATAATTTAACACTTATTTTGCCTTGTTATCAAATTTCTTTATTAAAGTTATAATACATGGTTATTTATATGCCATACATAGGTATATTTATATGCTTCTTTAAAAATTAGAGTTAACAAAGGAAAAAAAAATTAAAATGAAAAATGTAGTGTCATTTTATTCTAGTAAATTTAACACTTATATCACCTTGTCATAAAATTTTCATACTAAAAGTATAATACATGTTTATTTATATGGCCTAAATGGCTATATTTATATATGTTTTTATTTAAAAATAGTTAAGAAAGAGGAAAAAAAAAATGAAAAATGACAGACCGAGTTTTATTGTAGTAAATTTAATATCTATGTTGCGTTCTTAAAATTTAAGTATTAAAATTCCAATACATTATGTTATATTCTCTATTTATATGCTTCTTTAAAAATTAGAGCTAACAAAAGAAAAAAAAATTACCTTGAAAATGGTAGACCCACATTTTACCAACCAAAAAAGCAAACTTGATCGATTATATTATACTAATATTGTTATTACATAATGTGTATAAATTCTAGTATGCATATTCAACCGAACTTGAAGCATATTCAACCAAAATTTGATGTTTTCAAAGGTTCCAACAGGGTAGAAATCTTCTTATATCAAGGTTCCAGGAAATTTTGTCCGGTGTTTAACCCTTGACCTCATGAAATTGTGAAATGATTTCCTAGTCACTTCCATCTTACAATGTGCACATCATACACCCTCGAGGTGGATTTTGTGTTGTGTTGGTTTGTATAAAATTACAATATATTTTGTCCCTCGAGTTTTATTTATTTATTTATTAAATTGAGAATGTTGATTTAAATATGAACATCTCTAAGCATATGGTTGCCAAATATCTGTTTATGTTTTCTTTTTCAATCTACTTATCACAGATTGGAATTGCATCAATTTTTTTATTATTATTCCTTTTTGGTATATGATTTTTATTTTTGGAGATGATATTTCTGATATTAATACAAGATGAAAAACTGAAAATGGATGGCTATATGATGTTTCAAGCTCCCATGTAAAAACAAGCAAGTAAAAATCACAAAACGTTTAAAGATGAAAAGATACTAAAACATAAGTTTAAATTAAAGTGAGTTTCAATCCATGAACAAGGAAAATCTTAAACAAAAGTATAAATTTAAGTGAGTTTCAATTCATGGCTGATGAAAAGTTGAAATGAGGCATAATAGATCATACTATATTTGTATTTTTGCAAAATATTATGAAAAATGGAAGTTGGGTTAGATGCAAGTAACCAGAAAGACTATCTTACCTTAAAAATATTAAGTGATATTAAAACATTTAGAAAATTCTAAATTTAACCCACCCAATATTTTTGTCGAAGTAACCTAGACATTCTACCTAAATATGTCATAAAGTCATCATGCTTAACTCCTACCTAATAGCTAAGAAGTGGATAAGAGCATCGAGTATCATAATGGAGGGAGGTGATAATGACAAATCACATGATGATATTCATCATTTTAAAGATGAAGCTAATAGTACCAAGAAAAATATCAATAGGATTATCAAGTCTAAAAAGGAATCAATTTTTTTTTGGCAAATTAATAGCAAATAGCGATAGAATTGACAAGTTAATCAACAATTGAACACCATATCATCCAAAAGAATTTTCTTAAATCCATAAATCAATTTTAATTGTGTATATGAAAATCTATGACCATATTTTTTGTTACATTGTTACAAATTTTACTTTATAAATTTATTATTTGAATTTACCATCTTACTGCCTCTATAAATATTTTGAGTTCATCATGCATTTTGTTAGCATCATGGAGATCATTTATAACAACCACAACATGTTGTTCATGATTTGAAGGCTTTAACATGTCGATGCATAGGAATAGATGAAATGTGCCTCGTATATTTTTACAAACATATTATGATTTCAATGGTGTAACTATTTTTAATTTGTGTTGTTATGAAGATAATTGACGAAATTTTAGTTGCTCCACTTTCAAAATATATGATTTTGTTTTATTTATTGCAGGTTGTGTTGAAATAGGCATGATACGTTAATTTCTTTACTGGTTGGAGTCCATGGGAGTTTCTCTCAGTAGTGAAGGGCATGATTAAAATGTTATTTATATCTTAATCATGTGTGCATGCTATACAAATGGATTTATATAGAGTTGCATAATATAATCTTGAGTGCCCTCAAGTTGCAGTTTTTTCTTTTTGGTAAGACCTAATAAGATGTATCAACAATAAGAGCAAAGCATCAAGAACAAATAATGAGCATAGAGAATGGATTGAGAGACAATTTGAAAGCCAAGTTGAGTCAATGATAGATCAATAACTTTCAAAAATCCCTCTGTAAATCTAAAATGTCAACCACAATTCATGAGATAAATCAAAGTAGAACAAGTCAACCAAATAACATTAAAATTAAAACACCAAAAATAGATGACAAATAAATTCCAACACTCTAATTTTTTTCTTTCTAAGTTATAGTAATTCTATTAATGAAAAATGATATCATACACTGAGGCCGAAGCCTATACTTAACCATGCGATAGGAATAGCATCAACCAGCAAAAGTCTAGATTTGAACTGCCCAGAAGGGAAACCAGTCTGTAATAAAAAAGGTTCAGAAAATTAGCTTGTTGCCCACACAGGGGAAACCAACAAAGCATCCAGTTTTGTATCATTGTATCTAATGAGACCAAAAAATGAAAACCCAACTGAAGATCCAAAAATCTTATGGTTTTTTCCCCAAAATCCCATTGAAAACAGAAAGCTAAAAAACAGAGTCCCAATGAACCTGAGACACGTGGCATGCTGAGTGGTAGACTATGTGTCAGATGCGTGGCACGCTAAGTGGAAGCGAGGTGGAAGACAAAGAGGCTGACACATGGCATCGAGGTGGCAGGCTAGGGACATGGTGGGAACGGAGGGTGCTCCTCCAAGATGAAGCATCTGTACTCATCCATGTCGCCACTTTCTAGCTACGATGTCTCCGTGTTGCCCACTTGCAATGTCGGGTGTTCTTCCTCGACGAGACAACAATATTCATTGATTACCCAATTTTTTTGTGGAGCCTCATTCACTTCCTTCCCTACACTTCTGGTCTGTTGCTCCTGGCTCCGCTCCCCTGCACCTTAAATGCTCATCTGTGCCAGTTCCGGTTTGGCTTTGGTGTGGTTGCACCGTGCTATGGTGCATTCAATTGCCCTGGCTTGGCCACCTCCCATCGTTCCTTGCTCCTCAGTTACCGTGATGCGTCCACCAGCCTCTGTGGCATGTTTCTCAAAGCTCTGCTCTTGCTCGTGAAATCTTATGGTTATGGCAGTCGTGATTAGGGGCTTGTTCATGGCAGAGCTGAAGGTGAATTGGGCATTTTAGGAATGCAGTTGAGGAGTGGGTGGAGTGCCTCTAGGAGATGGGGCAGAAATGGAGGGGAAGCTGCTGGGAGGCGAGGCAGAGGCCACTGAGTGGAGGCGACCTCTTCCACTACGTGTATTAGTGTGATGACCTGGGATTTGTTCAGCCAGAGAGGAAGTGGTATCCAAAGCAGGAGAGCGCTGGGTGTGACTCAAGCTCCCTCGGTTCCCACCCATACGGCTGCGCATCCTATGTCGCACCATGTTGTCTGCAGGTGGATGCAAATTTCGACCAAAATTGGGCACAATGGAATGCAGTGTCACAGTGGAGCTTGCAGACAATTCAACAGAGGGATGAGCAACTAGGGCCGAAGGGATGGTAAAATGACAATCCAGGCTGTGGGTGAAGTGGATGCGCGAGCCAACAACAATACAACAAAATAGGTTGCAACGTCTCCCTGTGGATGTGCGCGAGCTAGGTGTAGTCACTGCATGAGGGCAGAGGTGTTGCAGGGACCGAGGTTGCAGGGGTGGATAGGCAAGAGCAGAGGTGATATTCTCCCGAGAATTCATGTTTGCCTTGAGCCGAGGTTGATGGCAGTTATTAGATTGGAGGCAGTGCTCACATAAGGTGCATTTATGGTGATTGTAAATGCCATTTTTTGACCACTGTGCTGACCTCCGGGAGGCCATGTGATCTCGCCACACGCCACCTAGTTGGCTGCCACTTCATTATCCTTAATTGTCACCCGCATCCGGGAATTCCAACACTCTAATTAGAAACCCTATAACATTAAAATTAAAACACCAAAAATAGATGACAAATCAATTCCAACACTCTAATTAGCTTCAATCTCATGCACCAAAAAAAAAATAGAAATGAAAAAGATGTATCTCAAAAGGAAACTACTACTTGAAAAGAGAAAGTACAAGAACCTTCAATTAAGTGTATTCTACCTCATCTTAGGAAGCTAATAAGGCCCATGTTCCAAGAAGATAGGGAAGAAAAGTTAATTACACATAATGAAAAAAGACACATAAAAGAGCATAGAATAATAGAAGCAAGGAAAGTATGTTACCAAGAAGAATCAAGGTTGTTCTATGAGATAAATGAAGGTAGAGCAAGTGAAACCAATAACACTAAAATTAAAACGCCAAAAATAGATGACAAAACAATGACGACACTTCAATTAGAAACCCAATAAAATAAAAAATTAAAACACAAAAAAAGGTGACAAAGCAGTGCCAACACTCTAATTAGCTTCAATCTCATGCACCCAACCAAATAGAACTGAAAAAAATGTATCTCAAAAAGAAAGTACTACTTGAAAAGAGAAAGTACAAGAACCTTCAATCAAGTATATTTTGCGTGATATTAGGAAGCTAATAAGACCCATGTTCCGAGAAAATACGGTATCAAAGTGAATTATATGTAATGAAAAAGGAAACATAAATGAACATATAACAATAGAAGCAAGGAAAGTATGTTTTAATACCAAGGAGCATGAAGGTTTTTCTACGAGATAAATCAAGGTAGAACAAGTCAACCAAATAACATTAAAATTAAAACACCAAGTATAGATGACAAAGAAATGCCAACACTCTAATTTTCAACCAAATAACATTAAAATTGAAAAACCAAAAATAGATGACAAAAAAATGCCAACACTCTAATTAGCTTCAATCTCATGCACCCAACAGAATAGAAATGATAAAGATTTATCTCAAAAAGAAACTACTACTTGAAAAGATCAAGTACAAGAACCTTCAATTAAGTGTATTTTGCGTCATCTTAGGAAGATAATAAGACCCATGTTCTAATCAAATAGGGAAGCAAACCTACAGTTCCACTTGCAATCATACTAGGGCAATTACAACCTAGGAACCTAAAGCTCACGAGAATCATAAAGGATAAAAATGTAATTATACTCATGGATTTCAACAAAACTTACTACATCGGCATTGATTTCACTAAGAAACTAAACCTATTTGTGTACCCCACCAATGACCTGACAATTACAATATTTGATGGATGAAAGGTCAAAGGAGTAGGAAGGTTTCATAAAATCCCTATTCAAATCCAAGATTTGGAACTACAATTAGGACTGTATGCTCTGCCACTTGATGAGATGGATACTTTCCTTCATGTTGAATGGTGGATGCAATTATGCACTTATACCAACAACCTTGAAGAACAGTGCACAAAATTTCACTAGAAAGGACAACATTATAAATTATATGGGAATGGATGTTCCTATCACAAGAAAAGTGAATTACACATAATGAAAAAGGAAACATAAATGAACATATAACAACAGAAGAAAGGAAAGTATGTTACCAAATAATATGAATATAATATGAATACTTTATATTCAAATGGTTATTTTTATTGCATTTGGTTTGATTTGTAGGGGAAACCATAAACCGACCACTGTTAATTTGTGATTATGGTTGATTGGAGCGCTCAGCTAAAAAGGGCATATAGATTGGTCATTTTCACATGGCTTCTCACCTACATAACTTGGTGAGTATTTAATTAATTTTTCTTCTTCAAACTTAGCATGGGGCTAACATTGAAGGCACTTTTACTCATGAACAAATTTTGCAGTCTTTAACGATGTGAGTATTCTGTTGTTTTCCTCCCATATTTATCGGTGGATAGAAAAGTTGTAATTTAAAGGGTTGACTATGGACAATTTGAATGCCTTTGATAATTTTACAATACTTTGTAAACTTAAATTCATGTTTCAATGTAAATAATAAAATATTAAGATAAGGGCATGTTATAGTTCACGGTCTCGGTGATAGTTGGATTCTACTGCTCTCACAGAGAAGAGGATCCCTTCCAATAGTAAATGGTAAAATGTAATATTTCCTTCATGTTTTAATGTAAATAATAAAATATTAATATAAGGGCATGTTATAGTTCATGGTCTTGGTGATAGTTGGATTCTGCTACTCTCATAAAGAAGAGGATCCTTGCTAGCAGTCAATGGCAAAAATTATTTCAGGCATAACTAAAAGATTCTACCTGCCACTTCAATAATCACAAGTAGTAAATACCAAAAAAATCTCTAAAGGCCATTTTATATGGAAATTATATATATTGTATTATTTAATCTCCATGTGGTTTGGTTATATATGAAAATCAAGTATTTTTCAATCATGAATCCCCATGTGATATAGCTAACCAATTATTTTTTCTGACAATTTTAATGACTTTTTCAAAACTCAGATTCATTTTCCTTTTCTCATGCATGGAGTTTGATTGGGCCGATAATAGAAATGAAAGCTTATGGAATATCTCTTTTCATTTATTTCATAGTTTTCTAGTCGTAGTCATAGGCTGTTTGCGTGTAAAACATACAAAAGGTAGAGCTCAGTCAACAAGGAATCAAGGAGAAAAAATAATATTATGTTGACTGAGAAGGCACTATATTAATTGGGTATCCATGTATCTGTTACTGCAATAGTTTGTAAATAAAAAATGGTCCAAGAAACAACCAAAAGATTCATCATTTCTTTTACAAGGAACAACATATATATCTATATCTATATATATATATATATATATATATATATATATATATATATATATATATTCATCAAATTTCATATATTAATCAAAGTTCATTTCCATAACGTTTTGGTGTTTTTGTGTTTTGGATGACTTACCTGATCCACACAAGGAGGATGAGAAAGTTTCCAGCGATGAGTACAACCAACCAAAATTCCTCTGGCGCCGCGCTGCCAAAAAACTAAAAAAAATTATAATATCTGCAAGACCATTATAAATTGTTGTAAAAGAAAAATTAAATTACAAATGAGCCTCAACAGCAATCAGCTCAACCAAAATCACAAATTAACAGCAGTGCTCAGCTTCAGATAGGCTCAACCATAATCACAAATAAACAGAGTAATAAAAACACTCAGCTTGACTAAACCACAATCACAAATTAATAGCGCAGTAACAACGCTCGGCTCAACCAACCACAATAAAAAAATAAAAAGAACAGAAAAACTCACAACAAGGTCTCACCCATCATATATATAAAAGTTTTATCGATCAAATAAATAATTTGGTCGAACAAATAGTTCAGTCAAGTTATTTATTCAGCTGAATTATTTGTTCGACCAAACTCTTCTTTTCTTCCATTTTTTTCAACTTTGGAAAACATTCTCTTTAACATTCGGGTTAATCTAGAAGGCAAAAATTTCGGCCAAATTTTTTTCGAAAATTTGGAAAAATAAATTTACCAAATTTGGCCAAATAAATTTTTTGTTCAGTCGAAAAATTGAGATTTTGAATTTTTTGGGGGTGTTTCTCACAAAAGTGTAACCAAGCTTCACATTTTCACTCTGTACATCATGGACATTATTTTAGTTTATGGATGCTTATTATTTCAGTTTATGGGTGTTCATGTGATATTTGTAATTTGAATATATTTTCATATGGATAGTTTATTGATACATGTGTTTACTACTTCAGTTTATGGATTTGTGTTAATCTTGTTTATGGATGCTCATTAATTTTTTAAGTTTATGAATTTGTTAAAATTATTTTGCTAATTTGATTTTTTTCTATATACTATAACTTTTATTAGTAAAATATATGTTCAATTTTGAATTCCAATTTCATAAACTAAGAAAATAAACACAATCTTAAGTTATGATGCAGGTCACATTGATACTTAGAATGAACTAAAATATGCCATCTATCAATTTAATATTGAACATGGAAAGAATTCCAATCATCTTCATATTGGTTTCTAGAAAGTGTATTTTAGTGTAATCAACATGTGTGTTATTACAATTCAATTTTAAAAATAGATTATTTGAAATATAAATTCACCCATATTTTCATATATATATATATATATATATATATATATATATATATATACATATATATTAGTCAGCTTGGCAGTGTCTCTTCATTCATTCACTTAAAATCATCAAGCATGTTATAACCATAAAAAAGTGTTATGTGGCCTCAACCTGCCTGACGGGAAAGCTGGTTTGTTGGCCACCGAACCGCATTGTATGCCGTCCAAAATTGAAACAGTGTGAGTCTATCTATCATAGCCTTATAGGCCTTAAAGTATAGAAACCATCTACATCCCATATCACTATAAACAAAAATTCGAAACGATATACACATCAGAAAACAAAATAAAAAATGATATGAGACATTATCTTTCAGCTATTCGTTCATCAGATGAGTCCACCGGAGCGGGGTCTTTTGTGCTTTATCTTGGTAGTTCATGTCGAGGCAGACAAGGAATGTTGCGCTCAATTTGACCAAGGCAAGCATTTCGTTGTTGGGTTTGAGGTTGAATCAGCTGAAGTTCCTTTTGAATCTTCTAAATATCAGGGTTGGGATTTGTAGAATTAGCTGGAGAGGACATAATGGCTTTGATTATGATGCTCTTTATTAGCTAGAAGAGATGAACAGGTTTCTTGTATAGAATAAGATGATCCTGGGTATGACCAGGATCTAGAATCAACCCACTCCAATCCTCCGTCGCGACCTCAATTTCTACCTTCTACTTCAATTACGCCTCCCAAGATGAAATCAATTGCTTCACCTAAGCAAGAGTCCCATTGTTATAAAACAAGATCGTTTCGTAGAAGATCTGGGCATCGTATTTTCTACCTTGTTGTCTTGGAGGCTTGCTTGAAATTTATCCCCTACTCTATCCTTTACCCACCTGAGAATTATGTCCATGACCTCCACACCCAGAGGCACTAGTACCTAGAGAAGACTTGACCATGGTGAAAGAAAACAGACCCCCTTCATCCAATTCCTCAAACTTGCCCCTGCCCATGACCCAACCAACAACGTAGATGACAGAGAGAGAAAGTGTTTATGCAGACATAGTGCAACAACATGACATGAAAGAAACATGCAAATCACATTAAGCTTAATCGTAAGAAGAGGACTGAAAAGAGAAGAAACACCTTCCTGCATTTTACCACACCAAGAACTGATAGCATGTACCAATATACAGAGGAAAGTATGAAAATTCCAAGAGTGAAAGACCTCCACAAATAATTAACAACAATCCCCCTACTCTCATTCACTCAGATAGTATCATAGAATCCACAGACATGGCTTGGAAGAGCTTCCCTTTCCCTTCCCTTTCATGGGGTTAGGCATATTATCTTACCCCCAAAAATGTATAATATTCATGGAGTATTCAAATTACATAAAACCCAAAACATGAAAAACATTCCCATGCGATATAATAGAGTGCTGTAAAAAACAGAAACCAATGTAATGTGAATGAGAGTGCCATCATAGACAGTCACTGAAACCTTCCAATCAACCAGTAAGTGTTTTCCCCTCCTTATGCTAGGCACATAGAAAATGGTGGTCCCCAAACCAGGGAAAAGGATAATTATAAGGACATACCAGGTCGAGTTCACCATTTTCTTGCAAAGACCATCTGCAACCAAGGTTCCTCCCCATACTCTAAACTCCTCAAACCAGAGCACAGTTATCTTAGACCACTGAATATTGGACTACTGAATACCATTGAGACTACTTTGAATCCAAACTGAATTCCATACAAATGGCTTTGTAAATACCCCAACTCACACCACCTAGATTGTTAAATCTCTACTAGACCTCACTTCATAATTTTCTTAAAGGTTGTGTTCATCCCTTCCCTTCAGGTGAAAAATCATGTGAGGGCATGGGTGAGGTCACCTGCTAGCCCCTTCATAAATGTGATTAAACATGTCAACGATCCCTATACGGATCCTTATATGGCTCACACCTCGATCAAGAGTTATGGTTAGGAGCTGAGTCTTGGTCCAAAATCAGAGCTAACTATTCCAAGCCCTGATCCATATACCCACTTTCCCAGGGGTGATCGGTGTACTTACCCAGATGTAGGCAACCACAGATCACTAAGAATTCCACAACTTTTTTTCCAATGCTTTAGATATGTGAGGGAATGATTTATTCGAAGCTATGAATAATTTCACTAATTTCTTGTATCACACATGTTGTCTTCCAACTTTTTTAAATATTTTCCCACTCGGTACCTTGATTGAGTTTTGTAATTGTGTCAATGAAAAGAGTGCAGATTCCTTCAACTACTATCGTTATGAACCCTTGTATTTTTGTGAGTAAGCCATGTTTGACTAACTCGGCTTTATTTTTGCTGGCCTTGCCATAATTTGAAGCATATACTTGAATATCTTGACACTTGGCATCTCTAAATATCCCTCCAAAGGCCATGTCTCCTTAGTTACCTTTGGAGGACCCATCAAATTTTAACTCTATGAAACCGTTAGGAGGACCATTGAATCTAGAAGGAGAATGTCTAGGTGGAACCCTCAACTTCCAGGAGGAGGGGGAAAGCATTTGCGATGATAGCTAATCATCGGGATAACATTTCTCTCCTAAGATAGTTTCTATGATGTTATGTAGAACCCAAACTCATACCTCCAACTGAGCAAGCTTCAGATCCTTAAAAATCCTCCTATTTCTTTCTTTCCACACTACCCAAAAGAGGAAGCCAAGGGAAATATGTCATGCCCTATTTGGGACAGGACTTGTGAAGATTCCTTGCCTACAGATCTCAATCGTGGACCGAATGCTATCGATATCTCTATCTAGGTGTCCAAAATGATAATTTATGTTATGCCACAGTTGAAACACAAAGGGGCATAAGTTCAGAAGGTGTTCTACAGTTTCACTTTGTGCAGCACACAGGCTAAAAAAGGATGGGCCATGAATTCCTCTTTTTTGAATTTGACCCTAGGTTAGGATGCGACCACTGCACACTAACCACAGGAAGTATGTTACCTTTGGCCAAAATTGTGCAGTCCATATCTTCCTCCAGAGGGGGTTATAATGATCCTGAGGTTCCCTTGTTGCAATATGATAAGTTTCCTTTATGGTAAATATGCCATGGTTTTATAGCCCCATCGAAGGATACGAGGTCCTTCTGAAATAACTATATTTCTAGATTGGAGCTATTTTTCAAACATTTCCCACTAATTTGAGTTAGGAGGGTTATTCTAGTCCTGTTTATTTTTCCATTGCCTCCAATTTTCCTGAGAGAGTGGACTCGAGAAATGATTAGCCGATAGGTTGTTGATTCTTTGGTGAAAAGGAAGATATCAAAGAGATCCTGCCAGCTGAAAAGGTTTTCCCGTTGTTGCCAAGATTATTTCCAGAAGAGAGCACTATTCCCATCCCTTATTTCCTAGAAGGTGTGATTACGTATGATATCTCTGTTAGCATAGGCTAAGTTCCATATTGAGGAGCATCTTAGGTTTTCATGCACCCTTAGTGTTTATTCCATGAGGAAGGCGTATTATAGTTTTCGCTCCAAATACTCTTCCATAGATCATATCCTCCCTGAAGCCAATGCCACCATAGTTTCACTCCCATAAATTGATTTAGGGTAAAGGGGTATTGGAGGCCAAGACCCCCTTCAATTTTATGCATGATGAGGAGATTCCATGATAGGAGAGCCAATTTTTTGGCTTCCTAGGCTCCTTTCCATAATATTGCTTTGAAAATTCATGTCATGTCAGAGCATACAGTTTTAGGATTAGATAGGCTCGATAGCTTGTAAATTGGCATTGATTGGAGAACAAAATTAAACATAACCACTCAAACAACTATATTCAGAGATCGAAAATACCATCTTTGAAGGAGGAATTGAATACGCTCGAGAAGGGCTTTCCAACATGAGTTTCTTAGAGAATTTATTGCGAGGGGAATTACCAAGTATTTGGATAGAAGAGATCAAATATGAATTCTTAAAATCCGAGCCAGGAAGGATTGGGAAGGAACTGGGGTATTGAAAAAAAAGATATTTGATTTATCATTATTAATGTAAGTGCTAAAAGCTAGCATGAAGTCTTGGAGGATAACTTTGAGATGTCATACCTCCCTGAGGGAGACTTGGCAAAATAACATAATGGCATCAACAATTTTTTGGTGAGATAGAGGAAGATCATTACCCCACAAGTGAATTCCTTTGAGAAGTTTCAATTGGACTGCTAATTTTATATATCGCCCCAATACTTCCGCAACCAAAATAAAAAGAACGGGAGAGATAGGATCTCATTGTCTAAGACCTCTCTTCAAGTTCAAGTTCCATGAAGGGGAGCCATTAATGAGAATCGAAAACACTCGAGTGGATATAAGAGAGTAGATCCAGTTAATCCATCAAGGGTCAAAACCAAATGCTTTTAGAATGCTTTGTAAGAAGGGCCACCTAAGATGATCATAAGATTTTGAAAGATCCAATTTTATAAGAATAACTGTGGATTTGAGGCATTTGAGGGAGAGGATGGCCTCTTAGGAATTAATGATGCCATCCATAATTTTTCGACCTTTGGTAAAACTAGATTGCTGAGGAGAAAAAGAAGAAGGTAGAACATGCTTAAGAGGGTTGACCATAATGGTTGAGATGATCTTATAGATAACATTGCAGAAGCCTATGGTTCTAAATCCATTTGGCTCTTATGAATGGGCCCTTTTAGGTATTAAAGAAATAAAAGTATAATTAAGAGTAGGATGTACATTTTTGGATCTGTGTTATTCCTCCACCACCTCCAGGATGTCCTTTCCTAAGATAGGCCAGGTGGCCTGAAAAAATTCTACAGTGAATCCATCTGGCCCTCATGCTTTGTTATTATCCATTCCTTTTACTACCTCCTCAACTTCGTCTAGAGTGATGGCCCTCATTAGTGCTATATTTTTGTCCCTGGTAACAAACTAAGGAATATGTCTTATGATAAACCCAATCGCTTCTAATCTATCCAGGCACGGTTCTGACGGGATATTATGGAAGTGATCTATCAAGAGTGTTTCCATTTCTTGATGTCTAACCAGTCGGTTCCCTGACGAGTTAGTCAACAAAACTATTTTGTTATATTGTCTATGCTGTATCATTTATTTATGAAATAAACATGTGTTTCTATCACCTTCTCGGAGCCATTGAACCTTGGATTTCTTTTTTCAGAGGATTTCCTCTTGCTTTCTTCGTTCCTCAATCTAGTTAAAATGTTTCCCTCTTTAATTGACAAGGGCCTAGAGTGACCTTTAGTGATCATATGTTGTTGAAACCTTTGCATACGAGCTTGAAGGTGTTCTTGATCTTTCAAGATATGTCTAAATTGTGATCTATTCACTTTTTTATCTACTTCTTAAGCTCTTTGAAATGAATTTGAAAGATATACATGAAATGCATACCCTGCAATGAACTAGATTCCCACCAATCCTTTACTCTATCAAGAAAGGAAGGGTCACGTAGCCAAAAGAATTTGAATCTGAAAGGTCTCTTTCGGTGACCTAGTTTTAGATCCATTTCCAACAGGATCAACCAATGGTCCCACCCAAGGCATGTCATAATAGAGTGTTCAAAGAAAAAACATTTACTAATAAGATCTTCTGATACCAGGAATCTAACTAACTGGGAGGAAAATTAGTGTGGGTCGCCCCTACGATTATTCCACATAAATATCCCATTAATAGTGGGAATATCCATGAGTTTCAGATATGCTATCAAATCACGAAAGAGCTCCATTTTCAGTCCATGCCTTCTAATCCCTCCCTTTTTCTCTTCCAATGAAGTTATAAGATTAAAATCTCCCCTAGTGAGCCAAATTTTTTCCTTACACATATTCCTAAGCTTTCCTATATTATGAAGGAAAGCTTATTTCTCCCCTGGAATGTGAGGGCCATAGACCACCAAAAGTAATTCCCAATCACTAGTCCTGATATGTCTGAATCTTCTTAAGATGATGCGAGGCATGTTGAACTAATGATCAAAGATGATCTCTGAAGGGTTGCATAAAATTGTGATCCCATCGGCACCACCCCTTGCGTCCAGGGCTGCCACTTCATACTTGGGACACATATGACCAATAATTTCCTTAAGTATTACCTCAGTGACATTTGTTTCCAGAAGAATCATGATATGGGGCTTCTCATTTTTTAGATGACTGTGCAAATATATTTGTTTACCTCGACTATTGAGGCCTCTCACATTCCAATAAATTATAATCATTTGGAAACTTGGTTGATTTGGTGGAAGGTTGTCGAGAGAAGTACCACCCATCTTGAGTTGAATGACATATCACCTACCATCTGGATCAAATCATAAAGGTTTCTCCACCCACATTTCTTTCCTCCCTTACTTTGGCTACTTTGTGTTGAGAAATGGAATCAATAAATTCTAGTTTTATTTGTCCTTGAATTAAACTCAGAACTAAAATTGAATAATATTCTAATAACAACTCATAAATAGTTAATTAAGTTTAGATGACTTCTTTAGCTTAGAAATATTGAGATGTAAGTCTTTATGTAATCATGTATATGTTCTTCTTAAATTTTAGGGCTCCAGGATGAGTTTATTTGAGTTGTAATTAGATGACTTAGTTTGACTCATTTATAAACAGTTAAACTAGTTCTAACTGTTGGTAAAACTAGTAGAGGTCTAGTAGTGAGTTGGTGCACTAGTGCATCCTCAGTGCTACTCCAGCTAATTGGATATTCCCTCATGATAAAATCATGCATGTTGATTTAGAGAAAGACCCAGTTGAGACTAGAGTGCAGGGACAATGTACTATCATTTGTAGAATGATCTGTGTTGTACAGATCATGCATGCAATCACAAGAGGACCTAGATTTGGATTGTGTAGTTATGGAGGAAGGATTTCCCAATTAAATATGCATTGATCGTCACAGGAGTTTCACAAGGAAATAGGGGCTCAGCAGACAACAGAAATTGGCTAAGTGTTGGTTAGTGTGGGCTTCTGAGGCGTAGAATTGATCATACATGTGCGGAATTGTTCTTGTGAGAACAAGCTTTGTATTATCACTCAAATTTCTGATTAATTCAATAGATAGTTAGCATTTTGAGAAATGGTTTTCCCGAGAGAAGCAATTGTGTTATGTGTCTTTGATTATCTTCATCTTGTCGATTATTTTTTTCATTAATTATTGGTTTTTGTTGTTTAAAGAGTAGAGTAGATTCTTGTCTTCTATTTTAATACATTACATGAGCTATGAATCTATAGGAAAATATACACTTTGTTCTAGAGTGCTATCCATCTCAAATCCAAGGATATTCAGTGGATTCGGTGGATTTTGTCTCTATTTGGCTTGATATTACTGGAAGGTATCTCGATAGAGCTTCTTCTGGTCTTCTGGTATGAATATCTCATCCAAATTCCTTCACTCATTCAATAATATGCTTAACACATGCTCCTTTGCACTCAGATCTTCCTTTGATCCATCACTGTTCATGATGGATTAATCCACTGGTTGTTCCTGTTCTTCCTTGTTTGAGGGTTCCATCTGGGTTTTCATTTTTGGCTTGGGAGTATATTTCAACATATGTCTCCCACATGCTAGATATTTTTGTTGATCCACTATTTTGGAGCTCTCCTCTAGGTCCTGCAGCACACTGAATCTATTCTGGTTCTCTGATTTCTGTGGTTGAGTCGAGGGATTGGATTGGAACTGTTTCATACCCCGCTTCTTGTATGAGACTTCTTGAAAACACTCATTGGTTTCCTACAGCTAGGCTGATTCCAGTAGTGATGGTGCATCCTCTTATTCAATTTGATTCAATGGGTAGGCCTTATATAGATGCCCATACTCGTGACATCTTATGTAGTGAAGGAATATGTTCATAATCTAGTGGTTGCAGCATACTTCATCTTCATACTCCAACCTCAAAAATTCAAGAAGCAGCTTGGTGATGCTAATATAGGCACATACTCAGTAATACAAGTATATCTCGCACGACATGTAGATTCAACAACTTCCACGAATATGGCAATTGAGTTACTGATCCCGTCTAGGATTTCTAGATCCTAGAAATCAATTGGTAGGGAAAGAGGACAAATCGAGACTGGGGCAACCATGAACTATTCACAATATGGGTTATAGCATTCTTCCTAATATCTCATGAAAAGGTCAACATTGTAATAGAAATATGGGCCATTTTCAAGGATCTGCTCCTTGTCCTCTAGGCTGGAGAATATTACTCTAAAGAAACTTTTGGCTCCCAGTTTCAAATCTATATGGCCTTTTGGTTGCAATTTTAGATAAATCCATTTGATCAAATCTCTTTCTGAGGGCTAGATGATAATAAACTTGCAGTTTAGGGTATGATATTTCATATAATTGCGGTAATTCTCCAATTTGTTTAAGGGGATCACAAATAATGGCTTCTTTTTTTCTCTTGGAATGCATTTCCCTCGGATTCTTTCTTTCCATTGAGCTCCCATAACAGGTCCATCTTTAGGGCCAACTTGATGAATATTATTAGATGGGATGCTTATTTTCCTACTGGATTCTCTTGCTATCATGCTTCGATAGGAGGGGAGATCTATGCCTGCGTAGGGAAACTCATTCCCCTCATTAGAATTACTAAGAAGAGAGGCTACCCTTGTTGTAATATTAGTTCTGGTGCTATCAAAAGCTTCAGAAATTGCTGCTCAAAACCCTAGTAGAGCTTGTTTCCAATTACAAACATATAATTCATATATATATATATATATGTGTGTGTGTGTGTGTGTGTGTGTGTATATATATGTATATATATATATACACACACATATACATATACATATACATATACATATACATATACATATACATATACATATACATATACATATACATATACATATACATATACATATACATATACATATACATATATATATATATATATATATATATATATATATATACATATATATATATATGTAGATATAGATATAGATATAGATATCGATATAGATATGAAAATTTTTGTGACCCACCCATATACATTGAATGGACAACATTTTTAAGTATTTCAATCAATTTTCTATCTCAAGGTTCAATTAAAAAACACAAATAGGATTGAAATAAGTTTTATTCAACATTATTTATTTTGAGATTATCTACAAGAGCTTAGTCATAAATTTAATATATAGGTCAATAAAAAATATATGAAAACATTTCTAAAATTTTATATAATGCTATAAACTTTCCTAAATTTATCAGTAGTTATTCAAATATTTCAATCATTTCATTATAATGGAAATAAGTTTTATTTAGTTTTTAAAACTCAGATATGATTGAAATAAATTATATGTTCAATTTTAAAAGATGTGGAGATGTAAAAGTTACAATACAAGTTTTATTGGATTTTATTTTGTTTGAGATTATCTACAAATGATTAGTCATAATGCATGGCATCAATATTTTTTTGTGCTTACACTAAAATCAATGCATGAAGTTAAACTAATTACCTTGAAATTAATGTACACTATATATGTTGCTACATCAAATCAGAAAGAAACATCTTCAGTGAAATGGCATTATGACATAGGTTTGGCGCTATGACACAGGTGTTGTCCTTGAAGGCAACTCACTCAGATGATAGATCATAGTTCAGGCTCTCAAAATGAAGGAAAAGGAGATATACGCAGGTTCCCCTTGACCAAGACGCGTATACACGCAGGTTCACTGACCAAAAGGCGCGTATGCGCATACATGCACTTTCACGCAAGGAAAGGCGCGTACATGTTGGAGAATTTGGTTTTGGTCCGTGGTATTTGGACCATGGTATTTTGTCCCATGGTATTGGTCCAAGGTATCTTGTCCGAAGTGTTGACCTCAGGTATTTGGTCCAAGGTATTGAGTCTAAGTGGTTTTGGACCATGGTATTGAGTAAGGCCTAAGACTATAAAAGGAGGAGATCATTAGGAAAAGGACTTAAGTAATTGAATATCTAATGAAGAGCAAGATCTAGAATACTATTCATTGGGTTATGGTGCATAGGTGGATTTGAATTAAGGAAGAACTTGAGCGCTTGAAGAAGGATAAGTTCTATTGATGGGTCAAGATCTTAAGGCTTGAAGAGAAGTATCTTTATGTGGTTTTGATCTTTTATCTGAATAGGTGTTGCATGTCATAATCTGTAAATCTGATGATCTGGGTATAGTTTATGTTTGAATAGTTTTAAAGGTTAAATCATCTTTTACAGATCTATACGCAGGTTCATTACAGCAAGGGTGCATATACACGCTGGTTTAGCATTTCAAAATAGCGTATACACAGGTTTGTCTTTAGCAAAGTGCGTATGCACGTAGGTTTGACACATTGAAGTAGTTTACAGCTCATAAAATATGTTTTAGCTACTTCTGTTTGCTGTTGCAGTGTTCTGGGTTCTAGCTTGGGTTCTGGTTACTATTACTGTGTTCTCGTTACAAATTTTAGAAAAGTGATTGTTTGATTCAGTTTTGGTTGGTACAAAGGCGATTGGTTGATGCAGCTATATTTTATGTTTGATTGATGTTATTGATGGATCCAGTCTAAAAATTAATGAAACGTGGTCCCTGGAAGAAAATAGAAGGTTGTATCCTTCTGTAGGTCAGCACCTATGTACTAGTAAACACATCAGCTAGTAAGAGACTAAGGGGGTTGTAGCTCCCTTCCCGGAAAAGCTAGAGAATGAGAGAAGGTTGTAGCCTTCTATAGGTAGAAGCCTACATACTGGTATAAGGTTGCACTAATACAAAAATATTGTAAAAAGAAGTTTCTTGTTAAAAGATGATAGAGACGAATTGCAGCAGGTGTTTTTCTCACCCACATTGGGTTTTCACCTTATATCTTCTATTCTTGTGTGTGATTGTCTACTCTATTTTTACTATACCTGGTTACTGTTATATGGTTCTGATGCACAGATTAAAGATCAACATCTGATGAATTAACTAAATTATAAGTCTGCAGGATATACGCTAGTTTCCTTAACTACAGTTGCATATATACGCAAGTTTCATTAACTAAAGTAGCGTATACAAATCTGATTGATAAAAGAAATATTATTGGCTTTCGAATACTGATTCACCCCCCCCCCCCCCTCTTAGTATTATTTTCAACAATTGGTATCAGAGTTGGTCCTTCAGAAGAAGCTTGATCGCTTGAAGGAAGATCTATCATCATGAGTAACTACGAAAGAGAGGCATCCATTAGACCACCAATATTTGATGGGAGCAACTTCATCTATTGGAAGGTAAGAACCACAACCTATCTTCAATCTCTTGGAACATATGTTTGGGAAATCGTGGAAGGAGGATACACATTTCCATCAGCAATTCCTACAGATACGGCAGGTAAAAAGTAGTATGAAACAAATGCCAAGGCTGTCAATACTCTATTGGGGAGTCTGTCACAATCAGAATTTTTCAAGGTTATGCAGCTCAAAACCACCAAAGAAATATGGGACAAGATCATTCTAAGATATGAAGGAGACAATCAGGTAAAACGTGAAAAACTACAATCTCTCAGAATTCAATATGAAACTCTCAGAATGCACAATGATGAAAGTATAGCTAATTACTTCTTACGTATAGATGAGATTGTTAATCGCATGAAAAACTTGGGTGAAGAGATAAAAGAAGTTACCTTAGTTGAAAAGGTTTTAAGATCCTTGTCTTCTAAGTTTGAATCAAAAGTTTCTGCCATATAAGAAAAGTAGGATCTTCATAGTATCACTATCTCACAGCTGCACAGAATCCTAACTGCTTATGGAATGAGAAAAGGGGGTCCATCAGATATGAGAGAAGGCACATTCAACACTTCAGGAAGAGGAGAACTCAATGAATCAAGACATACATCAAAAGGAGAGGAAGAATCAAATTTTGTCAAGAACCTTCAAGGGGGTTCTGGAAGATTCAGAGGTAAGCTACCTTTCAAATGTTTTGCTTGTGGAAGAGTCGTTATTATGCTACCAAATTTCCTCACAAATATAAGCTTGATAAAGGTAAGGAATCAAAAGAATGGAATAGAAAACAAAGTGTAAATAAGAAGAGCTACTATATGCATCAAGATAGCGATGGTTTATCAAATAGTGATGAAGATGAAAATAGTAATGATTATAGACAGTTTGATGGCTTTTGAAGATGATGATTTCTTGGATGCTTTAGATGAAGATGGTCTTTGTGAAGAAATTTCTAAACTTCAAATTTTTTTATAAGAAAAGAATATGATCATAGATACTCTGACATTCCAACTTGCTGAAAGGGAAAAACACAATGAAAAATTAGAATGTGAAATTGTGGGTCTAAGAAAAGATATTGAGAAAAGAAAAGCTCTCAATCTCAGATTTGCTAAAAAATTAAAAAATTTAGATCAAATTATCAAAGTGCAGTGTTCTCCTCTAATAAAGATAGGTATTGGATATACTAAAGAATCATCTCAAACATAGAAGCTGCCAACCTCCAAAAGCTATCTTGATGCAGCAAGGAGAAGTGAACAGTTTGACAATTGTCAGCAAAGGCGTAAAGCAGATCACCCGGTAAATCGGCTTCAATCTACTTCAAGGATGAACAAAAGCTACAACCAATCACAGGTAAACCATACTCAATCTGTTTCAAGAATGAATCACCATGACAATAGACTCAATAATTGCAAGAACTACTTTAATGGCCAATGTTTTTCATGTCATAGCTTTGGACACAAAGCTACTCAATGTGTTGCATATAAGACCATCATGACTAGAGAAGCATGAAATCAAAGGAATGTAACTGGGATCATGAAAAGGACCTACAATAACTTTTCTCCTCTTGAAAATGAAATAGAATTTTCTATTTGTAACAACTTCGGTCATGTATATTTTGAATGCAGGAGCAAGTTTCGGCAAACATCTCAGAAGGAGGAAACTTCATTGGGTCCCAAAACATGGAGAAAGAAATAACCACAAACAGAAAGATGTGGTATAGCCTTGTATGTAGAAGCACAAGAAAATCAATGGTATATTGATAGTGGATGCTCGAAACACATGACAGGTGATAAAGAAAAGCTTCAGTCATATAGTGCCTTAGAAAAGGAAAAGAAGGTCTCATTTGGAAATGAAACTCTTGCTGTCATAAAAGGTAAAGGTTATGTTCTCTTGAAAGAAAAGGTTAAAGCTAGGAATTTTATGTATGTTGATGGTCTTAAACATAACCTATTGAGTGTGAGTCAAATGTGTGATCAAGGAAATGAAGTAGTATTTCGATCAAATGGATGTGTTGTTCGTGAGCGTGATACAGGAGAAACAGTGATCAAAGGCATAAGAACTCCAAATAATTTATACATACTGAAGGGAGGACAACAACAATGCTATCTAAGAAAAAATGATGAACACTAGCTATGGCGCAAAAGATTGGGGCATCTAAGCTTCCCTCAAATAAGGAAAGCATGCAAATTCTAGGTTGTTCGCGATCTTCTTGACATCAGAATTCCAGAAAATACAATATGCAAATCATGTCAATTTGGTAAGCAAACCAGAGCACATTTCCCAGAAAAGGAAGGATCAGCTAGCAAGCCTCTTGAACTTGTTCATATTGATTTATGCAATCCTTCAAGGAAAAAGTCACCTCGGTTAGAAGAATACTTTATATTCTTCATTGATGATTTTTCCAGAATGTGTTGGATATGAATTCTAAATCAAAAAGATGAAGCATTTGAAAGGTTCAAAGCCTTCAAAGCTTTGGTTGAAAATGAATCAGATCGCAAAATCAAATGCCTCAGATCTAATTGAGGAGGGGAATTTACCTCAGATGAATTCTTTGACTTTTGTGAAGAACATGGAATAAGAAGAGAATTTTCCACCGCGAGGACTCCTTAGAAAAATGGAGTGGTAGAAAGGATGAATAGAACTGTTCAAAAAATGGCTCGTGCCATGCTAGATGAGTCTAGAACTCCTGCAACCTTCTGGGGTGAAGTTGCATTTGCTGCCTTTACTTTTCTCAACAAAACAAACGTTCGAGTAAACAACACTCAAACTCCACATGAACTTTGGTATGGTAACACTCCTACTGTAAAATACTTCAAAGTTTTTGGAAGCAAATGTTACATCAAAAGGACTGATGAAAAACTTGGCAAGTTTGAACCTAGAGCAGATGAAGGCATTCTCCTTGGTTACTCTTTCCGAAGTAAAAGATACAAGTGTTATAATAAAAGACTAGGGAAATTTTTTGAAAGTATTGATGTTGTGCTTGATGAAGCAGGCGAAAATCCAAAGCAGGAAAAAACAGAAGAATGGGAAGAAGATGAGGATTATCCTTCCACATCAGATCAGACTAATGCTCAAGAAGAAGAAACCAATGAAACACTAGAAGAGCAGATAATGGCAGAAGAAAAGACTCCATCCAGGTATGTTCAGAAAAATCATCCAAAGACTCAAATTTTGGGACAGAAAGAGGCAGGTGTGCAGACAAGAAGAACTATTATAGAAGCTTCGAGCTATCTAGCATTGCTTTCCTCTATTGAACCTCAAAATGTAAATGAAGCATGCAAAGATGAATGTTGGGTCAAGGCCATGAATGAAGAACTTGAGCAAATTGAAAAGAATAATACTTGGGAATTAGTTCCTAGACCTCATGATAAGAATGTCATAGGAACCAAATGGATATTCAAAAACAAGCTGAATGAAAATGGAGAAGTTATTAGAAACAAGGCTAGACTTGTTTGTAAAGGGTATGCTCAACAAGAAGGTATAGACTTTGAAGAAACTTTTTCATCTGTTGCTAGACTTGAAGCCGTAAGAATGTTCCTTTCTCTTTCTAGCTTTCAGAAGTTCAAAGTATATCAAATGGATGTGAAATCTACCTTTCTTAATGGAGATCTAGAAGAAGAAGTATTTATTGAGCAACCAGATGGATTCATCCTTGGAAATGATCCAAAACTTGTATAGTCAGACAGGCTCTCTATGGTCTAAAAAAAGCTCCAAGGGCTTGGTATTATCATCTTCAAAAATACCTTCATCAACAAGGTTTTTCAAAAGGATCAGCTGATAGCAATCTATATATAAAAATTGACAATGATAAATTGCTAATACTTGTTGTGTATGTTTATGATATCATTTTTGGTAGCAACAAAGAAGCCATGTGTCAAAACTTTGCTTTGGTAATGCAGAAAGAATTTGAAATGTCCCTGCTTGGTGAGCTCACACATTTTCTTGGTTTACAAGTTAAACAAAATAAAGATGGTATTTTTCTATCACAAACCAAGTACCTCAAGCAGATATTGAAGAAATATGGCATGGAATATTCTAAACCAGTATGTACCCCTATGGTAACAGGATGCAGCCTCAGCGCAAATGATGAATTGGCAACAGTACATCAACCAACCTACAGATCCATGATTAGTAGTCTACTCTATCTAACAGGTACACGAATAGACATCATGCATGCAATAGGAATAATTGGAAGATTCCAAGAAAATCCAAAGGAAGCACACCTTCAGGTAGTCAAAAAGCTTTTCAAATATCTTCAAGGAACACAAAAATTTGGTTTATGGTATCCTAGGGATACAGATCTTACACTTCATGCAGATACAGATGCAAATTGGGCAGGAAGCATGGATGACAAAAAAAGCACTAGTGGTTGTGCATTCTATATTGGTTCTAGATTAGTATCTCGGTTCAGCAAGAAACAAAGTTCAATTGCATTATCTACAACTGAAGCAAAATATGTGGCTTTTTCATCTTGTTGCACACAACTCCTTTGGATGATCCAAACATTGCAAGACTTTCCAATCACATGTACTCCACCCATCTCCATTCTATGTGATAATACAAGTGCAATCAGTATTTCAAAAAATCCTGTCATGCATTCCAAGACCAAGCACATACCTATCAAATATCATTTTCTCTGGGAACTAGTGCTTGAACAAAAGGTCAAATTGGAGTATTTTCCCTCCAAGGAACAGGTTGCTGATATATTCACCAAACCGTTTCCTAGAGAGACATTTGAATATCTCACACAGAAGCTGGGGGTAGTTGATGCATCATCTTGTTGTTGAAACCGATCTGGTTTAGAGAAAAGTGGTGGTACATGAGTTTAATGAAGCATATCCGCATACATACGCCGATTGTTGTGGATACAGTCGCGTATATGTTGGTTTGAAGAAAAATAGTGGGCCAGACTCAGGATGAAAAGAGTCTGATATGGGTCTGACAAGAGACCATCTAACATAGGTTCAGGGGGAGCATATACTTCTAATAATGCATTGTTGGCATTATCTTCGTACAATTTCACAGTTGTTTCTGATTCAGGTGGAATAGGTGTAGAGGGAGATCATGGTTGCTGGTCTGGATGGTTATTGACAGATGCTGCTGATGATAGTTGCCGATGAATATCATAGTCTTGTTTTGGATATTTTGTCTCTATGTCATGTATATCTTTTCTTATCAAGGTCATGTAATGACCTATTTTGTTTCCCCACTATGCCTGGGATGGATGATGTAATGTTCTTGTTTTATCATGTATAAACTTTTGGTGTATCCCCACTTGGTTGGGTGGATGAGTCAATCTTGGTATATCCCCACATAGTTGGGAGATGGATGTATGTATGAGTCCTTGGTGATAGGAAGGTCATTTATGATGTATAGAGTCATGTTCTTCTTGTAGAAACTCTTTTTGTAGACCTTTCTTACAGCCAGGGGGAGCATGAACAACACACTTCAGCATATCAGGGAATTCAACATGTACGCAAGGGGAGCATAACCCTTTGCCCTTGATGACAAAGGGGGAGAGTGACTTGGGGTTTCCATAAAGTCCAAAGGGGGAGATTGTTGGCATTATGACAAAGGTTTGGTGCTATGACACAGGTGTTGTCCTTAATGGCAACTCACTCAGATGACAGATCACAGTTGAGGCTCTCAGAATGAAGGAAAAAGAGATATACGTAGGTTCCCCTTGACCAAGTCACGTATACAAGCGAGTTCGCCAACCAAAAGGCGCATATGCATATACATGCACTTTCATGCAAGGAAAGGTGCATACATGTTGGAGAATTTGGTTTTGGTCCATGGTATTTGGACCATGGTATTTTGACCCATGGTATTGGTCCAAGGTATCTTGTCCGGAGTGTTGACCCCAGGTGTTACACTAAAAAATGTCACCTTGACTACTTACAGTTAGTATGGCTCAAATCAACAGTCATGCTACCCTCTTAGGCAAGTCTCATGCCTCTGTTATCCATCTCAAACTCAAAGAAGAGAGAAAGTCTTGTAAAAACTATGTTTATCTCTGGGGTCGCAGGTTCTCTCTAGCCTTACCTGCGGGGACGCTGACTTTGTTCACAAAATATGCGTCCATGGACGCTCTGTATGTTAAGGGACAGGTGCGTCCCTCTGTAAAAGGCAAAATGCGCGAGTTTTATCTTGAAAAAGTTACTTGTGGTTACTTCTAGAACATTCTAGAGGTCGGTTTGATGAAATGGATGCGCCTCCAGTTGGTTCATGTATCTCTATTAAGGGGGAACTTATCCCATCAATAAGGGAGCTATCCCACCCATAGAGGGGGATGATCCCATTGATAGTGGACCTGAATAACCTCTTTACAGCACTATAAATAAAGGCATTGAGCCAGAAGGAGAGGAGGTTGGAGCTATACATTTTCTTTGGGTAAATGCTGCAGGATTTAGGTCTTCCATTAGAGCCTTTGTGAGGAGAGATTGTCTTCACTTGATTCTACTTGGGAGAGGGTGAGCTTTGTCAAAGTAGAGGAAAACCCTTGATGGACCCTGGGAGGAACTTGCACAACACCAAGGCCAGGTTGTAAGAGTTTCTTTGTTTCGTTATTAATACAAACTGGTTTATTTTTCTCAATAGCTTGTGTTAATGAGTTATTTCATGTGTTCCTTGGTCTGCATGTTGAATATATGTTTTATTATATGAAATGCAAGTGCTTGGTAATTGTTTGATTGTTTGTGGTTGCAGGAATTGACTTGAAGGAGGAGCTCATCCGGATCGTCAAGAACGGACTTCAACAACAGCGTTTTGGAATAAGGTAAGCCTAAACACTTGTAGTTTTCATGTTGTAAAAGGTGTATTTAGAGAAAGATCACTCCTTTTTGTCTTGTTTGTCATTAGAATGTCTTAGACTTCTAGGAAGGTCAGTCGTGTCCGCACCCTTGACAGATTCCGTGTGACAAATTGGCGACTCCACTGGGGAATCCATTAATGAGAGAGTCTTTTCCTTTATATGAACTTTGCTTTGAGAAAATCATTTTTATTTTCTGGTTTTTGACTGTGAGAATTAGTATTTGGGTGGCTTAGCTTTAGATTTAGTTAGATTTGGTTTTTCTTCATTTTTCCAGAAGGACGCACCCTCTTAGTACTGCACAGTGCGTCTTTGGACGCGCTGTTGCCGTCTGCACAGAGCGGGGCCGCACCTGTGACAACGGGTTGCCTGCGTCTTCCTGTAAAACTTAAGAAAATTCCATTTTTGCTTTAAATTGCTTTTAGATTTTGTTTTTCCTTAATGTTTTCTGCCCAGATCCTTTAGTACCCTGTCAAGAATTTTCACCTGAACTAGTTTTGTGAGCTTTGAGTGTTTTAGTGGTTTTCAACGAAGTTTAGACCTAGGGTTTGATTTTTGGAAAGGCTTTGTAGTGACTTTGATAGTAGAAAGTTGTCCAGCCTTAGATCTCTCTGGTTAGTCAACCTTCTTAGAAGTCGGGCCTGTCGTAAAGTCTCCTTTTGTGAGCAACTTGCCATTTGAGTTGTTTTGGGTCAAATTTCGAATTACTTGTTTATAAAGTATTGATTTCCATTTTACAAAAAGAACAAAAAGATTAGAGTTTTGTTTTGGCTAGTTTTCGATTCTGCAATAAACTAGTCCTTGATTTGATTGTGATCAAGTAAAACACCTTAGAAATAATCATTGTTAGTTTTGGCCTCGTTAAGATTGCTTAGAGTAAATTTGCCTTTAGTTTGCTTATGAGTGCATTTTCATAGATTTTAAGAGCTGTTAAGATTGATTTTTGGTTATATTAGATTTATTTGTTTTATTAAAAGAAAAATACAAAAACATCTTCTTAAAAAGTCTTGTTTCAAGTAGCTTTTTGTTTTCGAAAGAAGAAAAGAGTTTTTTCGTGCATGTAAAGAGAGGTTATGTTTTTATGATTGGAAAAGAAAAACGAATTGTTTCTTTGATTGTCTTCAATTAAGAAGTTGCTTTTATAAAGATTGCATTCTCTCAACTTTTTAGTTAAGCAATTCATCGAAAAAGTAAAGTAGTGGATAAATCATTCTAGGTGCATTTTGTAGTGGTTTCGAGTCGAGTCAACACACCACTAGTTTCACTTCCATCACCTTTTGACTTAAGAAACAACCTTAAAAGTAACGCTTAAATTAAAATCAATCTAGTAATCTTTATTTTTCTAGGGCTCTGAAGCACCAACATAGCTTAGGCTAGGGTCTTGGAGTAGGTGAGTACTTAACTCTCCAAGACTACAAAACCAAACAGATAGTCTATCTTGAGTAGAACAAATCCAATTGTTTCAGTTACATTCTGGGAAAGCTCCTCTTAAAGGAGAAGCACGAGCTCGTGTCCGAACCAGTGAGGGGATCATTCCTCCCTCGTTGGGAACGACGCCAGGCAGTACGTATTACAAACGGTAAACCTCGGATTAACCATTGTCGAGGAGCCAGGGGTCACTTATCGGTAAACCTTGGATTATTGTCAAGGAGCCGGTAAGGGGATTGGAGCTTGTTACTCTGCCCTTGCGTGCTGTCGGAGTTTAGACTGTTCCCCCGGGTGTAATTGTTGTGATTGGTAACCTTAGTGGCCATAATATCTAGGATTCTACCCAAGGTGACGGTGGAGGGAAGGTCCCACTGTACCTGGAGCAGACGTCGGTTATACTCACTTGGATTTTCTGGGGGGTTCGCTTCACTTCGAGACGGTTAAAGTGGAGGAACTTGGTCCAGTCTATTCATTAAGCAGGTTGCCGGGGTAACTGTTCCACCCACCATTTCTGTACTGAATCCTGCGAGGTTGGGCCTAATCACCAACTAGCGCTTTTGGTCCGGAAGACTACTGTTTGTGTGTGGTTTGACGCTCTAGATTATTTAGGCGTGTGCTTCAAATTTGTTTGCTTCTTTAGAAGACTTTAGGCGGTTTGATTTGAAATTTTTTACTTTGTTTTCGTGTGTTGTAGTTAAAATCTTTAATTGTGGCGGAATTACCGAGACAGTCCCGTAGACTTCGGGGCAAGTCTCCTGAGATTGTTACCGGAATAGATTTGTTAAGAAAACTCCGTAAATCGCGGGGTGAATCTCCTGAAGACATTCCGGGTCATTTAGAAGGGTTAAAGGTCCTTGTAACTCCTCCTAGTGGCAGTAGAGTAGGATCACCTGAAGAAGGAGAATCTTCCTTGGTAGTCCATCCAGATTACCAAAGTTTAGAAACAGGTTACAATCCCGAAGCTGTTACGGTTTCCGAGCTTGCTGGTAGTTTTTCATCTGCCAGTGAAACAGGCGAAGAACCTGAAATTTCAGAACCTGTTACTCCAACTCCTAGTGTTCCTGATTCACCAAGAATAGAAAGAATTATCACCGAAAATCTTCCTGTTGGATTAATTGCTATAGAAGAACTTGTTCCAGAGGAAGAAATAGGCGTTTCTGATTCTGAAGATCTAATTACCCTTGATCTAAGGGAGCGTGAATCCATCTTTTACAGTCCTCCTAGAAGTGAATCCTGGTACCTTGCATTAACCAATTTTTTAGACAACTCAGTAGGTTTTTCTACACCTCGTACTCCGGTTCCACCTAGAGGAATTCATTCTCCTGTAAATATGTCTGGTCAGTCATCTGTGTTTTCACAAAGTCCTGAATCATTTTTACATGGCGGTCCTTCTGTTCCTACTGGGTATCAATCACTTTCTGGTACCTTTGCGGGAGCATCTCCTCAACCTGTTGATCATGGGTTATTAGTTGGAAACAGTGGTAATGTACCATTGAGTATAGGTGAAGTTTATATGATGTCAGGTTCAGCTCCCATTAACCAACCTCAAGGTGGCCAATTACCGCCTGGGGGGCAACCTTCGTTAATGCCTGGGGGGCAACCTCAAGGTACTTCATTCGTGACTGGGGGGCAACCTCAAGGGTATCAACCCCAGCCTCAATATGTACCCCAAAGTCAACCTCAGTATCAATATCAACCTCAAGGATGGCAACCTCAAGGATGGCAACCCCAAGGGTATCAACCCCAAGGGTATCAACCTCAAGGATACCAACCTCAAGGTCAAGGTCAACCCCAGTATTCGTATTTACCTCAAGGTTATCAACCTACGGGTCAATACCCTGGTCAAGGTTATCAACCACCTCAAGGGCAATCATATGGGACTGCACCTTACAGTTATCAACCCTATCCTCAATACGGCTATGGATCTCAGTATCCTCAACCTGTTACGAGTCAATACCCTGGAATGTTAACATGGGATCCGTCACAGGGCCAACAGATGTCGCAACCAAGTATACAGTCGATACCTCAAGCAGGACAACCTGCAGTTCCTGGTCCACCCCAGCAACCGCAACCTGTCCAGTCAAGTGTTCAGACCCCTGTAACTTCTGTAGTTACTCAGCCGCCAATTGCACCTGGTACTCCACCTCACACGGCTGTAGCAACTACCGCTTCATCTACCATGCTTACTTCTGGAGTATCGGCAGCTCCGGTTTCTACTGTCCCTGTAACCACTCCTCAGACATCTGTACCGTTGTCTGGACCCACGGTTCAAACCACAGTCCAGATGCCTGTAGGCCAACCTGGTACAAGTACGGTTGTTACTACTCAACCTCAATTTGTTCAACCTCCGTACCAGGGACAGTATCAACCTGGGCAAGCTGCCCAACAACCGGTTTACCAGTATCAACCGTATCCTGGGTACACTTATCAACCACCTCAGCAACCCCAGTACGGTCCGGTTAATCCTGGTTTTCCAGGAGGATATAATATCCCAAATGCGACTCCTGTTCCTAGTTATCCTGGATATCCTCCTCCTGGGGCTGGTATTGTGACTCAGAGTTTTAGAGATCCTAACCAGCAGTTACCGTTTATTGCGACTTTAGATTTACCCGACTTGACGCGCCTAACGAACGATCCAATTCAATATCTTCAGTTCTGGCCGCCAATGCCAAATAAGTTGCCCAGCGATATACCCAAGTTCGAAGGTAAGTCTGGAGAGGATCCGTCTAATCACGTGATGACTTACCACCTCTGGTGTGCATCAAATTCCATCTCAGATGATTCCATCCGCTTACGTCTTTTCCAGCGTACACTCATTGGTCTCGCAGCCAAGTGGTACATTGAGTTACCACGGGCCTCTTTTTACAACTTTAGCCAGTTAGCTACGTCGTTCTTAACTCATTTTCAGTTACCAGTCAGATACGATAATGGTACAGAATTATTAACTTCGCTAAAACAATCGACATCCACGTACATTTCTGATCACATTCATGAGTGGAGACGTCGAAGGAGATTAGTGAAAGTTTTTATCCCGGACCAAATCTTAGCTGAATGGTTTGTCAAATCATTATTACCAAGAATTACTGAAGATGTCGCTAAGGCCGGAGTAGTTACTGAGGAGCAAGTCATTGCTCAGGCACAATACCTTGACTTAGTTTACACTCAGTCGGGTACGTTACACGAGAAAATTCCGGATCTTCCAAAGTCAAACCAAATCGCTGCTGCTCCTTCGGGATCTCATGCCGCTGATGGTATGATCGGTATCGTGACTACGAAGAGTAAGAAGAAGTCTTCCAAGACCTCCAATACTCCAATTATCACTTTGCCTGATTCTCCGACAGGAGAGTCTTCTCCTCCTGAACTTACCGCCGACATTCACGCCGTAGAGTCATCTACGGCCAAATCCAAAAACGGTGGAAAGAAGAAAGGAAAGAAGAAGGCTAAAGCAGACAAGGCTCCAAAGGAGAAAACGGAAAAGTCGGAAACCAATGACGAAAAGCGCAAACCTCGATATCCTTGTCTTATTTGTGAAGAAGATCATTTTACGAGAGACTGCCCTCATCGGGCCGAGGTAGTAAAAATAGTCAAAGGTTCTCCCACTCCTGCTGTGTTAAAAAATCCATTTCCAGAGCAGGAGAATAAGATGATAGGTTCTTCTTCGAATGCCAGTGAAGAACCCATTTTGATGATGTCTCATGTCAGGATTGCGACTCGATCGCAAGATTATGGTAGTAAGGCTCCTGTTGATGGTAAGGAAGCAGAATCTTCTCACTCTAACCCATCAACCTCAGCTCCTGGTTCCGATCCACTACAGATCGAAAAACCTAACCCAGACTTAGTGATTAAGCCGCCCGCCAAGGGTGTACTTCGAAGGTCTGCTTTCAATCCACATGCGAGAGCAGCCCAGAATTACAACATTGTTGAAGACTTAGCTGTTTCACCTTCAGCAATGTCGGCACTCGAAGTGCTGCAATCATGTCCAGCGCAACGAAAATTGCTTTTGTCGGCTATTGGAGCTGTCGATGTTCAGGACCCGAACCTAATGATCTTTGATCTAGAAAGTAGTACACCGCGTCTCCCCCATCAAATGGCTTTCCAAATTCCAGTGATAGTCAAAAACAGGCCTATTCATCGGACTGTGATTGATGAGGGAGCTTCTACGTGTATTATGTCGATTCAATGTTGGAGATCGCTTGGTTCTCCTTCGTTGAACCAATCCCCCACCATCCTTAAGGCCTTTGATGGCCGTGGGTTCCGTCCGTTTGGTATTCTACAAGAATTGCCTATAGGGGTCGAAGGTAAAACCGTTAGTCTGGATGTGGAAGTGGTTGATGCCCCTCTAGACTACAACCTTCTTTTGGGTCGAAGTTGGTCATATGCTATGACAGCGGTCGTGTCATCGGTCTTCAGAGTCATTAAGTTTCCACATAACGGTAAGATCGTGACTATTGATCAGCTGACATACTTTTCATCCGACCCAACCTCTTCAGAAACTATCCAGCATGTTGGTAAAACGACAATCCCTTATAGGGACATTGGTGTAGGTTTAGTTAAGGATTCCGGTTTACTGGGAACTTTTCCTCTCCCTCCACTCAATGCAGACCCTTCGTTCGCAACAATTCATATGATCACGTCAGAAAACATTATTTATGATGATCCTTGGTATGTTCCCTCTGACTCTGAGCTAGACTCACTCGGTGATGTTATGCCGTTGAGTCCGTATGAGATTGCTTATGAAGCTCTTATGTCTTTTACCGACTTTCATTCAACCGAAACCGACCAAATGAATGTGGTCAGTGAAGAGTCTTTTTTCACCTCACCCTTAGAACGGATAACGTTTCCCGAAGAAGTGTCATCTGACGAACAACTTCGCGAAATCCTAAGTGTAGATGATCTACCATGGGAAGATCTCCATCACAGATCTTCGTTTTTACCTAAGGATGATGCATTTGAAAATGATTTTTCATCTATCTTTACCGCTGAATATGTCAAAGACGCTCAGGATCCAACGAAACATTCTGATTCAGAGCTGAATTTAGGGAATATTTCTCGTACTATTCCCATTGATATTTCAGTGAAGCCCGGAATCGAGGAGAACATTCATATAGGTGCCGCATGTACTGAAGAAGAAATCCAAACTTACAAGGCCCTATTCCAAGAATTCCGCGACGTGTTTGCCTGGTCTTACGAAGAAATGCCGGAATTGATCCTGCCATTGTTGTTCATGAAATCAAAACCTACCCGGATGCTAAACCCATTCGGCAACGGTTGCGTCAGATTCACCCTCGAAAAGCGGCTGCGATTAAAGCAGAAGTCGAAAAGCTGTTGAAAGCAGGTTTCATTTATCCGATCCCGTTAACGGATTGGGTATCGAATATTGTTCCCGTCAATAAAAAACAAGGAACAATAAGAATCTGTATCGACTATAGGGATATCAATCGAGCTTGTCCAAAAGACAACTATCCTACGCCTTATATCGATCAAATCATTGATGATTGTGCCGGAAGTGAGATGTTTTCCTTCATGGATGGTTTCTCAGGCTATAATCAAATCAATATTCTACCTGCCGATCAACCAAAAACGGCATTCATTTGTCCATGGGGGACATTTGCTTATTGCAAATTACCTTTTGGGCTTAAGAACGCCGGCGCTACTTTTCAACGGGCAATGTCTTATGCATTTCATGACATCAAGCACATTGTGCAACCCTATCTCGATGATTTGCCTGCTCATTCTTTACAACGAGCTGATCACCTTGTCCACCTACGAGCAATCTTTATGAGGTGTAGGCATTATCGAATTCGGTTGAATCCCCACAAGTGTGTTTTCTGTATAGAAACAGGTCGATTGCTGGGATTTGTTGTTTCAAAAGCCGGCATTCGCGTCGATCCCTCGAAAGTCGAGGCTATCATCAAATTGCCTCCTCCTTCGAGTTTGCGCCAACTCCAAAGTTTGCAAGGGAAAGCGAACTTTTTACGCCGATTCATCCCAAACTACGCCGAGGTCACTAAAGGTTTTACACGGTTGTTGAAACAGAACGCACAATTCTTTTGGGACGAGATTGCCCAACAATCTTTTGATGCACTAAAACACGCGTTGACCCATGCACCGTTATTGCATCCTCCCAACTACAACCAGGACTACTTCTTATACCTCGCAGCTTCGCATTCCACCATTGGAATGGTGTTAGTTCAAGAAGATGAATTCAAAGCAGAGCATGTGATATATTATCTTAGTAGAACCTTAAATCCCACTGAGTTAAAATATTCGCATGTGGAGAAATTGGCCCTGGCAGCCGTTCAAGCTGTCCAGCGTTTTCGTCACTACATTCTTCTCCGCAAGACTACAGTTATTTCGGATTGCAACCCTATGATTTATATTTTGACAAAACAACTGCTAGGGGGCAAGTACTCTAAATGGATTGTTATCCTGCAAGAGTTCGACTTGGAGTTCGAGAAGTCCAAGTCTAAGAAATCTTTAGTTTTTGCGGAATTGATGTGTGATTTCCCGAGTGCTGACACAGAGACTGTGGCAGAGGAGTCCATTGTGGACGAATCTTTGTTTCTTATTAGCACTTTAGATCCGTGGTATGGGGATATAATCATCTATCTCCAAACCCAAACCTTTCGGCCTGAAGCTTCCAAGGAAGACCGTCGAAAAATTCGGTTTCGATCCCAGCAATACAGAATTATTGGAGATACACTTTATCGCCGGGGGCAGACTTAGTTTTTCGACGTTGTTTAACTCACGAAGAGGCTGAGAGAGTTTTGAATGATTGTCACTCTGGAGCATGTGGCGGTCATATGTCTGGGTATGCCACAGCTCAGAAGGTGTTGCGCGCTGGCTATTTCTGGCCGTCTATGTTTAAAGATTGTATCCTTGCTGTCAGAACATGCCACAACTGTCAAGTGTTTGATCGAAAGATGCGCGCTCCACCTGCTCCTCTCCACCCTATAATTGCCGCTGGTCCATTCGCCAAATGGGGCATTGACTTTATTACTTGTAACCCTCACTCGGCCGGGGGGCATGCGTATATCATCCTCGCGGTTGATTATTTTACAAAATGGGCCGAGGCGATGCCTACATTCGACGCAAGCGGCAAGACAGCTGCAGTTTTCGTATTCAATCATATCATAACTAGGTTTGGTGTCCCACAAGCAATCATTACTGACCATGGGAGCCATTTTCGAAACGTCATGATGACTGAGCTTACAAGCCAGCTTGGTTTGCGCCACGATAGCTCTACTCCTTATTATCCGCAAGCCAACGGTTTGGTTGAGTCAATCAACAAAGTTCTAGTCATCATGATTCGACGGATCATTGGTATCCATCGAACGAATTGGCATAACATGTTATTTTCGGCGCTATGGGCATATCGAACTTCAGTGAAAAATTCAACAGGTTTCACCCCTTTCCAGCTAGTTTATGGCTTAGAAGCTGTGTTACCTATTGAATGCGAAATCCCATCACTTCAAATGGCTGTCGAATTACTTCCAGCTACTTCCGAAGAGGAGAAACGGTTATTATACTTGGCTAAATTAGATGAGACTCGACGTGACGCTACTTTAGCTATCGAGACTCACGCGAAACGAATGAAAGCTCAGTACGATAAAAATGTAACCCCTCGAAGTTTTTCGGAAGGAGACCTAGTACTATTATATGATCAAGCTAACGATAAGCTAGGTGCCGGAAAATTCGTTCCCATGTGGCATGGGCCCTACATTGTAAAGCGAAAGCTAGCAAAAGGGGCTTATGAGTTAGTTGATTTTGATGGGGACTCTTTGGGTAAACCCAGAAATGGACTTTACCTAAAGAGGTATTATGCTTAAAATGATGGGTATGGAGAAATTTTTAGATAGGTTAGATTTTCTTTCTAGCTAGCAAGTGTGTTAGTTTAGTCAGTGTGCTTAGCTTAGCAAGTGTGGTTTTTCGTCATTATTCTGGCTTATCTTGGTTTTACTCTTGATATTGTAGATGTCGACGCCTCTCCAAACATACATTGGATTTGCTGATGGTGCTTGTCGTAGTACACGGAATATCTCTTCCGCAGCTTGGGTTATCTATTCGCCCTCTGACGAGTTAGTTTCTATGCATGGGGTAAGCCTCGGTCAAACAACGAATAACATTGCAGAATACAGTGCAGTGGTTGAATTATTATCCGAATCTATTTCATTTGGAATTCGACGTTTGATAGTGAGGTTAGATTCTGAACTTGTTGTATTACAGCTTAATAGAGTTTATGCCATTAGAAATCCTGTGTTATTAAGGTTGTTTTTGAGAGTGCGTCTCTTGGAACGTGAATTTGATTACATTGAATATCAACATATTCCAAGGTCTTTGAATACATTAGCAGATGCAATTGCTTCTCGAATGTTGGACAGACATTTACGATAATCATGCAAGTAAATTTAAAAACATTTCATCACATATGTTAAACAAGATAAGCCGGTAATAGTGATATATATAGATAGAAGTGTGTCAAAAAATATATACATCGTCTTCGATCATAGGTTTAAAACACCTTATGATCGGCAAAATGATAGTACAAAAGTCAAAAATGTCACATGTGACTACAAAAGTGACTAGTCAATCACTGGTGGTGCTCTCTGTACGACACCACTGCGCGGGCTACCTTACGCAAAAATCTCCTAAACGGTCCAGGGACCGCGACTACGAAGCGCTGAAGCCTGATAGGAATGTCGTCCATAGTAGTCTCAGGTATATCTGCCGTGAGACGCTCTAGATCATGCTCCAACTCAGCTAGTACTTCTGCTGTCGCATCCTGTGGGGCCGGTACCGGTGCAGCTGGATGTAGTCTATCATAAGGCCGGAGGTTGGCTGGACGCTGTGGACCAACATCTGCATTTTGAAAAAGTTTACTATTAGTTTTGAGACGATATATATAAAAAATACAAAAAATACATAACTAGAAAACTTGTGAAAATAAAAAGTACCTCTGTCGTCCCATTGTTCTCCCTGTGGAAGAACCATGTCCGGATCACCTCTGAAATCCATTCCGGCATACGGAAAGTCCTGTATCACAAAAAGCTGGCCCTCTAACCAGTCAAAATAACTATCTGAGAATCGAACTACTGTCGCGCCCTCGTCAGGATGCCGGGCCATCACCGCAACCCATCGTATCAGCTTTGGCTGCTGGGGACCCAAGATATCAACAGTGAGTTGCTGAGGGATCAGCATTGGAATTCTCTCCAAGGCAAAGCTCACGACTATAGGCCCATATCCAAAAGTCTTTAGTCGTCCGTTCTTTGCCTTGGTCAGTTGGCTCTTCATATGAGCCGACACAGCTTCACACCAGTTGAAAATGGTGCCTTGGTAACAGTCAATTGCCATCCGCATTTGGGATCCGGAAGCAATGTGTAAAGCGGCCGCGCCGCAAATTCTGGTAACCGTGAACGCTATGACTTTGAGTTCCAGCAGAGTGATGTGTTTTATCTCTATGCCTTTTGAATGGTGAGCCCCAGGTGTGCACCAATTCTCGCGGAGACTATCAAGGGATTGGCCACCCGGCCTAGTCCCCGCAAGACTGAGTTGCTCACCTCTGTTTGGCAAGCCAGTGAGAAAGTATACATCCGAGGGCTCTATCTCGAGCTGGTGCCCTCCTATGTAAAAGCATTGTTCTTGTACGTTCCATCGCTCAACCAGCCATTCCAAGAATCTTACCTGGCCCCTCATGCCCGGTATGGTCCAATATTTGTATAATCCGCATGCTCTTAGGGCATCCAGGGAAGGTTGATGATTTATTGCAGCTTCATCTTCCTCTACATGCTCTCTTTCTCTCCAGTCTAACATGATTAATGCCCTGCATATCAAAAATAGCAATTAGAAATTGATTTGGGAATTTTTGGTGGTTTTTTGAGAGAGTTGGGGTTTTGAAATGCGCGTTTCTCGGAGGACGCACCCCGGCTTTGTAGCACAGGGCGCCCGGACGCAGCTGGCCTGAAGGCGGGCTGCGTCTTCCGACCGTTTTCCCGTATGAGAAAAAGTCGGGGGACGCAGGTCACCCGAAGGGCACCTGCGTCCGCCGAGAGGCGCATTCCAAAACCAAAACCCCCCCAAAAAATGAAACTAAAACCTAAAAATTGATTCTAAACGGATAGAAATGCAGAGTAGGATGTGTAAAATACCTGGATGAGACGGCGTTCGATTCCGACGGTCAGATTTTCCGCAGCAACCACGGGAAGTTTCTTGTCAAAAGCTCCTTTTTCAACCTCAACAGTGAAACGGTAAAAATGACATGGTAAAAGGTCTTTTTATAGGTTTTTTGGATGAATTAGTTCATTTTTTACCATGAAAAGATGTTTTTGAATGTATTTTTGCCTATTTTAAACAGGTATGAGTAATGTGTTGCTTTTGTGCAGGACAAAGGGATTTCGAGGGAAATTGTAATTTTTCACAAACAAAAATATCAGAGTCATCTTTTAAGCCCTTTTCTGACTCCTAAAACATGAAAAGATCGCCGAGTGTTTCTTTTTCACTCGTTAAAACAGAATTAAAAGACGGTCCCCTTTTAGCTCTTTTCTGACCGCAAAATCAGGAAAAGATTGCCGGGTTTTTGTCGTTTCGAACTCGATAAGGAAATAAAACGACGTGTCCTTGATCGCTTTTTACTTTTCAGGTTAACGACACTATTATGAAAGTACTCCTTGGTCGCAAGATCAAGCGGTTCCCCCAGGTATTATTTTATACTTTTTCGGGCTTGAGGGACACAAATATACGAAAAAGTTCAACGTGGAGTCTCCTTTAGTTTTTTCAGACTCTCTAAAATTGAAAAACGCCGAGTTTCTCCTATACTGGGCTCGTTAAACTTTTACAGTAGAGGACCTGTTCAATTACAAACAGGAACGAACCACTCCTTCCTAGGGTTCGAATTTAAACTAGGTTGGACTCGTCCGAAGGATGAGCTTATAATCAAGCATATGTTATCCTCCTCAAGCTTGTTAAAAATAAAGAGGTACTTGCCAGAAATGGTGGGGGAAAAAAGAGAAGAATGAACCTATTTGTCACCTTTTGTCTCAGAAGAAACTTTATTACCGCTCTTGAACACGACACTTTTCATTCACCTGGGTTGGGAAATCTTTTACCTCACAGTTGACCAAATCACTTTGAAAGTCTTTAACCGGGTTCCAGGGGTTAACTTTGAGTTATACGTCACCAAGCCATCTGTTGTGTCGTTATGTGTTCAAGAGGTCTGCAAGCAAAAACTTTCATCTGCAAAATACTTGTCATCCATTTGACCATCCCTGAGTCAGTCCTTACAGCAACATTTCTTCAACTTGAACAATGATTTCGTGTTGCGGGCTTGCCTGCAACGGGTCGCTTTCTATCGACATCGACACATTATCTAGAAAGATGACTTAGGAATCGACAGTACCTTGAAGTCTGCATGCATCAATGGCAGGTTTCTCGCCTTTGACGTCAGTTTACATCATTGACTTTCGATCAGAGGATTCCGTGAAGTGTTCGACATCAAAACATCTATTCACATTTCACGGGTTGTGCTTGGTACTTTGAGAACCATTGACATTACTGGTGGTTTCTCTCACGCTTGTTAACAGTTTACATCATTGACTGGTAATCAAGTGGTTTCTACCATGTTCGACATCGAATCATTTAATCACATGGCTAGAATCGTACCAATTCGGGAAGTAGAAGTGAAGACCCTGGATCTAGTTTCTACCATCCAGGCTGCGAGGAGTTTTGTATTCATTATCTATGTAGACTAATCATAAACAGATGGCTGCGTCCATACTGTGTCTACAAAAGTCTATAAAAATGATGTACTGCAAGATCATTCCTGTATCAGAATAGTTAGTCCATTAGTTAAAGTTTTGAATCTGAGTATGGGAATGCCTACCTCAGTGATGATATAATCTTATCCATGTATTTTGTGTTGAAAATTGCAGGTTCCAACCAGGCCATCCACAAGGCAATCCTTGAAATGATAAAGCGCTTCACCCTTCCTAGAATTACAAAACCCTATTCTATTCCAGGCTTCGCACTTTAGGGGGCAATCTGTTACACTAAAAAATGTCACCTTGACTACTTACAGTTAGTATGGCTCAAATCAACAGTCATGCTACCCTCTTAGGCAAGTCTCATGCCTCTGTTATCCATCTCAAACTCAAAGAAGAGAGAAAGTCTTGTAAAAACTATGTTTATCTCTGGGGTCGCAGGTTCTCTCTAGCCTTACCTGCGGGGACGCTGACCTGTTCACAAAATATGCGTCCATGGACGCTCTGTATGTTAAGGGACAGGTGCGTCCCTCTGTAAAAGGCAAAATGCGCGAGTTTTATCTTGAAAAAGTTACTTGTGGTTACTTCTAGAACATTCTAGAGGTCGGTTTGATGAAATGGATGCGCCTCCAGTTGGTTCATGTATCTCTATTAAGGGGGAACTTATCCCATCAATAAGGGAGCTATCCCACCCATAGAGGGGGATGATCCCATTGATAGTGGACCTGAATAACCTCTTTACAGCACTATAAATAAAGGCATTGAGCCAGAAGGAGAGGAGGTTGGAGCTATACATTTTCTTTGGGTAAATGCTGCAGGATTTAGGTCTTCCATTAGAGCCTTTGTGAGGAGAGATTGTCTTCACTTGATTCTACTTGGGAGAGGGTGAGCTTTGTCAAAGTAGAGGAAAACCCTTGATGGACCCTGGGAGGAACTTGCACAACACCAAGGCCAGGTTGTAAGAGTTTCTTTGTTTCGTTATTAATACAAACTGGTTTATTTTTCTCAATAGCTTGTGTTAATGAGTTATTTCATGTGTTCCTTGGTCTGCATGTTGAATATATGTTTTATTATATGAAATGCAAGTGCTTGGTAATTGTTTGATTGTTTGTGGTTGCAGGAATTGACTTGAAGGAGGAGCTCATCCGGATCGTCAAGAACGGACTTCAACAACAGCGTTTTGGAATAAGGTAAGCCTAAACACTTGTAGTTTTCATGTTGTAAAAGGTGTATTTAGAGAAAGATCACTCCTTTTTGTCTTGTTTGTCATTAGAATGTCTTAGACTTCTAGGAAGGTCAGTCGTGTCCGCACCCTTGACAGATTCCGTGTGACACCAGGTATTTGGTCCAAGGTATTGAGTCTAAGTGGTTTTGGACCATGGTATTGAGTAAGGCCTAAGAATATAAAAGGAGGAGGAGATCATTAGGCAAAGGACTTAAGTAATTGAATATCTAATGAAGAGCAAGATCTAGAATACTGGTCATTGGGTTATGCTGCATAGCTGGATCTGAATCAAGGAAGAACCTGAGCGCTTAAAGAAGGATAAGTTCTATTCATGGTTCAAGATATTAAGGCTGGAAGAGAAGTATATTTATGTGGTTTTGATCTTTTATCTGAATAGTTGGCGCATGTTGTAATATGTAAATTTTATTATCTAGGTATAACTGATGTCTGAATAGTTGTAAGGGTTAAATCATCTTTTACATATCTATACGCAGGTTCATTACAACAAGGGTGCGTATACACAGGTTTTTCTTGAGAAAAGTGTGTATGCATGCAGGTTCAACACAATGAAGTAGTGTACACCTCATAAAATATGTTTTAGATATTTCTATTTGCTGTTGCAGTGTTTTGGGTTCTGGCTTGGGTTCTGGTTACTGTTACTGTGTTCTGGTTACAACTTTTAGAAAGTGACTGTCTGATTCAGTTTTGGTTGGTACAAAGGAGATTGGTTGATGCAGATATATTTGATGTTTGATTGATGTTATTGATGGATCCAGTCTGAAAATTTATGAAACGTGGTCCCTGGAAGAAAAGAGAAAGTTGTAGCCTTCTGTAGGTTAGCACTTATGTACTAGTAAACACATCAACTAGTACAAGAGCTAAGGGGGTTGTAGCTCCCTCCATGAAAATTTGGAGAACGAGAGAAGGTTGTAGCCTTCTATAGGTAGAAGCTTGCATACTGGTATAAGGCTGCACCAGTACAAAAATATTGTAAAAAGAAGTTCCTTGTTAAAAGAAGATAGAGACGAATTGCAGCAGGTGGTTTGCACCCACATTGGGTTTCCACATTATATCTTGTGTTCTTGTGTGTGATTGTCTTCTCTATTTTTACTGTACCCGGTTACTATTATATGGTTCTAATGCACAGATTAAAGATCAACATCTCATGAATTAACTAAATTATAAGTCTGCAGGATATACACTAGTTTCCTTAACTACAGTTGCATATATACACAAGTTTCATTAACTGAAGTAGCGTATACAAATATGATTGAGAAAAGAAATATTATTAACAAGTTGCTAATACTGATTCACCCTCCCCCCTTCTCAGTTACTTCCAACAATAATGCATGTCATCAATATTTTTTTGTGCTTACACTAAAATCAATGCACGATGTTAAACTAATTACCTTGAAATTAATGTACACTATATATGTTGGAACATCAAATTAGAAATCAACATCTTCACTGAAATCAATGCATCTAATGCAAGCAATCAAATAGGATGAGAAATCAACATCTACACTAAAATCAATGCATCTAATGCAAACAATCAAATAAGATTAGAAATCAACATCTACACTGAAATCAATGCATCTAATGCTGCAAGAAATCAAATAGGATTATAAATCAACATCTATATTGAAATCAATGCATCTAGTGCTAGAAATGAAATAGGATTAGGAATCAACATCTACACTGAAATCAATGCATCTAATGCAAGCTCAATAAAACAAGATTATAAATTAACATCTTTAATGAAATTAATGCATCTAATGCAAGCAATGAAATAGAATTAGAAATCAACATCTACATAAAAATCAATGCATCTAATGCAATAAATCAAATAGGATTATAAATTAACATCTATACACTGAAATCAATGCATCTAGTGCAAGCAATTTTCTTCCCTTTCTCTCCCCCTCCATCTATATTGATATCTCCCTTCGTCTCTCCTTCTTTTTATTTCTATATCACCCCTAAACACATGCTCTCTCTCTTCATATCTATCTATCTCTCCCTACCTCCTTCCCTCCCTCCATGTCTCTCTTCTTCCTCTCTCCCCTTTCCATATATACCCCGATCTCCTTTTGTCTCTCCTTATTCATCTATATATATCACCTCGTAAATATACACATTGTTTCTCCATATCTATATATATCTCTTTCCTCTCCCTCTCCCTCTCCTCTCTTTCCCTTCTCTCCCTCTTTCTCCCCTTCTATCTCTCTTCCCTCCTACTCTCCTCTCTCCCTATCTCTGTCTCCATCTCCCCATTCCTCTATCTCCCTCTACCTTTCTCTCTCTATATGTATTTCTCCTTACCTCCATCTCTCTCCCTCTCCAACTCCATCTCTCTCTTTACCTCCCCCTCAAGTTATCTCTCCCTTTCTTTCTCTCCCACCTACCTCTGCCTCTCCCCCTCATCACTCTCTCTCTCTCTCTCTCTCTCTCTCTCTCTCTCTCTCGTTATGTAACCCTATTGATTATCTCCCTCCCACTCGCATTCTCTCTCCCTCTTCTCTCCATATCTCCTTATTTGTCTTTCTATCTCTCCTCCAAACATACATGCTCTCTTTCCATCTCTCCCTTGTCACTCCCTCTCTCTCTTTCACTCTTTCCAACTTTCTCTCTCTATATGCTTTGAACTTCTTCCTTCCCTATATTTTCCTCCAAATCCATATCTCGAGCTCCCTCTCTTTCTCAGAAAATCGCTCCTCCTCTCCCTCTCTCCATATTTATTCCCCCTTTCTCTCTGTTACCCTTCTCTCCCATTCTCTTTCCTCGATATTTCAAAAATTTTAAAATACTTTGGCAATTAAAATATTATGTTTAAATATATATATTTTTTATTTTATTTTGATGTCATACACCAATTTATTTATTTTATATAATACATATTTAAAATGATAGATTTCAAATGTGTATTGTCCATTCACCTAGAGGGAAAATGGTGATTTTCCATTGAAATATTATCTAAAATTTTCCAAAATATTAATGTTCCTGTTACCTCCATCAAAGATACATAGAGTGTTTCATGTCTTCCAATTTAAACTATTTAGGTTTTATTTCTTTAAAGGTAGCTTTAGGTTATGATTACTTCAGGATATATATATATAGATATAGATATAGATATAGATATAGATATAGATATAGATATAGATATATATATATATATATATATATATATATATATATATATATATATATATATATAGATATATATATATATATATATATATATATATATATATATATATATATATATATATATTTATTTATATATTTATATATATATATTTATATATATATATATATATATATATATATATATTGTATGGTTGGCATGACTACATATTCGTCATGTCCAATATATCACCCCAATCAGGGCAAGGAATTGACCCAAAGACTTCACATGAAAGAGTTCCTTAGCCGAGCACCCGATCACCGTCTATCCAAGACCCCGTGGACAAAAATATATATATTTTATTATGTTAGATTTATAGAAAAAAAAATAGGCTAAATAAAATTTAATAACATATTGTGTTAGATTGTGTGACTCTTTTTATGTTAATGACTCATTTTTTGACCCCTGTGGCATGTATCAACCACATTTATTAATGTGGTCGTGCTAGTATATATTATAATATAACAAATTTTATATTATATAAAGTTAATAATATTGTATTAATCCAAAATTAATAAATTTAATATTAACATTAAAATATATTAATATCAGATTTCATAATTTAATTTAATAATAATAATATTATTATTATATTTTTATATTAATATAAATTTAATAAGGTTTCTACATGACATGATAACAAAAATTATAATAGAATTTGGAATTTTAAAATATGGTAAAATGTTAAATTTTAGGTCATCCAAATTATTTTTATAAAGGCTCGATCGAGCCCTTGTTAACCACGTATGTGGCTCGATCAAGTGTTTATGAAATCCTTTATTGAGCTATTTCAACTTGAAATTTAAATGCTTGATCAAGCACTTTAAGCACTTGATCGAGCCTCTGAAGTCCTAAAATCCACAATTTTAGCAAACCCTTCTGTAAAATTTCCGACAACACGATTTTTTACCCTACTGGAATTAAGGAAATTTTTTACCTTAGGTGGCGGAGTTGGTCATGTTGGATTCAAGGAGGAATGATCTATCCAATGGCATATGAGTTTGACATTTTCAAATTCATATGATATTTTTCATAAAATTTATTTTAAGCATAATGCTTGACATTTTTTTGAACAATTTTAAAGTGGTTGAATAAAAAATAAATATCATAAAATATATACAATGAAATTTTTTCAAAAAATACCACTATCTTTGTTTACGAGTCCTCTTCAAAAGTGTACTCTTGGTTTTTCAAATTACATAAATAGTTGAAAAAAACATTACGTGAAAACACGTGTCTGCAAAATGTAATTGAAAAATTACTTTTCCAGCTTTGAAAAATAATAAAAAATATAATTTTACATACATAATTTTTTTTTAATATAAAAAATATATCTCTCTCCATGTAGTTCATAATAATAATTTTTTTAAATTACACATTTTAGACTAAGTTATGCTATGTGAACACACGCATACCTCTTAAGATGTATGAAATATTGCAAGGACAAGCATTTCATTTAATGGAGAATTGACATTTTACATGACACTAAATATTTTTGCAAAAAAAATCATTATTAAAAGAACATAATTCTCCACAATTTGTCTTTTTATTCCAAATCAAAATTCACAATGCTTATATGAATTTTGAGCGCTTCAATTCAATACAAGAGGAAAAACTTGAAATTTCATTCCCACATTTGGCCCAAAAGTTTAACCCATCTTCATGCATTCACCCATGGTTACCCCAACTTTATTCTTCCTGTTAATAACCTATGGGATCTAGATAGGCTAAGACTCAACCTCGCTTTTTCTTCTAAGAGTTAGAAAGGGACATTACAACTTAAGGGGTGTAAAGGTGATATTTTTGCTATGGAGATTTTGATTGAATACGGTAATAATCCTCTAGTAGATTTAACCATTTATCCAAACCATTGGCATCTGTATATCCTTCAAATAAATAAATTTCAAAGTCGAATTGTGCTCTAAAGGTTATTTCATTTTAAAAATTACTTCTTGTTGAATGTATATTTGTCACCATTGGCAATCCTTGAAGGATATGGGTGAAGTTATTCATCATCTCATTCATTTTTCAGATGAGAGTATCTAAAATAAACAATTTAATAGCATATATTTCTCCATTATCTCTTTTTTCTTATACTGTGAAAGGCCATAACGGTTGCAGGAGTAGTCTTCCCCAAACTCAGTTAGTTTTATATCAAACTTCCTATACCTTTACCTCATGAAGGACATGCACATGGAAACAATAAAGAGTAGATTTCTCAAATTCCATTGATTTGGATTATGTAAAGAAAAAAATAATGGAAAAAAATGAATGAAAAAAAATAGAATGTTGGGCGCGGGATCCCCCAAGGGACGTTTTGGGGCTTAGAGCCCATATTTTGGACAAATTTGTAATTCCAATGTAAAGACTCTGCATTTTTTGGGCACGGAGCGCGTAGTTTGATAAAGAGTCATAGGGTTGTCTGCCCTTAATTTTTATAATGATGTGGGATGTACAAGATCTACCCATGGTTCGTGGACCATGGGATTGTATAAATAGAGTGAGGCTCTAAGTAGTTAAGGAAGATAATCAATAACAAAATATCTAAGGAAGAATGATGTATGTGAGATAGTGCTGAAGTGTAAAGTCTAGTTTTGGGTCGTATTGTAGGAATAGGCTCTGTAGCTGAGTGCGTAGAGGCATAGTAGTCTGTAGCTGAGTGTTCAGACCCCTGCAGCTGAGTGCGCAGGGGGAGTCGAGTATGTAAACAATGGAAGTATTAATAAAGAGAAGTTTCTATCAATTTTGGGTCTTTATTTCCTGTTTTATGCATCTGTTATAGTGGGTATGAATTTAACTTTTAATGCTTATATTTTGTGAAAATGTGTATAATTGTATTGGCTAAGTGAACGCAAGATAGAATATCGGCTTATGTGAAGATAAACAAGACATCTTCATAAGATAAGTAAGATACTTGGCGTAGTTTAGGAGATATGGAAATTCACTCCCTTAGCAGCACGAAAGGACTTCAGCCCCTGGTTAGGGCTATGTGAAAGTCAATTATAACAAATCACGAAGGTACTGAAGGGTAGAACAATGCGTGAAGTAGCCTGCGTGAAGGTAGGTTTAGTTGCTAAATCGACATCACATCCATCTCAAGGGTGCGGAAACTTGGTTCCAGCATCCCCCCATACTGCTTCGAGTGAGAGTTCAGTCTACGCTCCACGAGCTAATGTCGAAAGGGCTAGTACTGTAGGGATTTGTTTAACTAAATAACTCTGAACCTGGGTCAAGCCCCTATAAGCCAACAAATGGTTCCGTTGTTGGGACCAGAATCTACATGAGAGATGTGTGATGTCGTACCATTGGAATCCAAATAAGAAAGAAATTGAAGGTTGGTTGGATAGAAGAATTTACGAGTTCGCGGCACAGGAGAACAAAAACCCACGACTACCAAAAGAAGAATGGCTAGAAATCTACCTATATACAGAGATCCACGAAGTCGTTTTTGCGTCCTTCCCTACTAAGCTATATGAGTGGATTGCGAAGCTAGCAGATAGCAAAGGACGGTGGAAACTTGACGTTCCTATTGTGTTGATCCCAGAGCTAATGTGGAGATTAGAAGCATCGGAGGATAATATCGCACACGCCATCGATCATTGGCTCGATCGTATTATAGGAGGATTCATTACTGAGTTCACGGCTGACACCTCACTCAGCTACAGTGAGGCAGAACAATGCTTTCTCAAAGGACCGTGAGGTAAGTACGTAAAGTCTTTGAATACTTGGATTAAAATGTTGTTGTGTGAAAAGCGGGTTATGCAGTTACCTTGATGTTCAAGGCTACATGAAGTGGAAGGGTTTAAAGGCATGAAGGAAATAAGAGTCTAGAAAAACGCCCCTTGATTTCACTTCCACGAGGAGATGAGGAAGAGCTCGAGAAGGTCTCTCTACGAAGTGTTATTCCACTGATAAGACAAAGAATTCCGCGAATACCACCTCCACCCACACCACCACCGGCTTCACCTCCATCACCTCCATCATCACCCGTACCACCTCCACCACCACCGGCTTCACCTCCATCACCTCCATCATCACTCCTACCACCTCCACCACCACCATGATTTAGTATGGCAAGAACAATGAAGTTGCGTGTGTTCAAAGTTTTGGGAAATGAAGATTGGGACCAATTTTGGTTCGTTGTAAGGGCTGTATGGGAAGTGCAAGGTGTTATAGATGACAATATAAAGAAGGTGATGCTAGTTAGTGCCCTGTAGGATCACACTCTGACCTAGTATATTAAGTACTCCAATGATAACCCGAATGTGAGAGTCGCAGATACCCAAAGAACACTAAATAGAGAATTTAGCAGGCCTAAGTCTAAAGTGTAGTCGAACATTAGATTCAAATAAATTATGATGCTACTAAGTGAGACTCCTGAGGAACTAGATCAGAATCTGAAATGTATGATTCACGAAGCAAATATGAATCTGACAGATGGACAACATCGTGAGTGGTTTGTAGCTTCACTACTACCACATTTAAGGAGTGCGCTATCGCAACAGAAGATAACAACTCAGGTAGAGGCCTTAGAGATGGATATGAGGCTACGTGAGACCTTGATGGAGGATCCTTGGGAGTTCAGAAAATCCATGTGCAGCTGAAGAATCTATGCCTTGAGATGCAAAGTCTAAAACAGGACAGGATGGTTCAACCAGAAGTGCACAAAGAAGTGTTGTGTGTAAAATGCAAGAGCTAGGGTCATGACAAAGACCACTGCCAGGTTTTTACAAATTTCCTCGTAGGAGGGGGACCGATGCCTTTAAGACCGAAAGCTGAAGCAGGACCTGGCGCGACGCCCGATTTGTGGTGCACGATCTGTTAAATAGCTAGAAAACATGCCACAGACAATTGTCACTTGTTACAGAAGTATACACAAAATTCGCAATAGTTGTTTTGCAACTTTTTCAGGTCGGTGGGACATGACGAGTGTACCTGCATAAGTTATGATTTGATGATGGATAGAACCCCCACCTATAGGGTTCAGGCCAAAACGCGACCCCTTGACCAAAATTTAGGAATGGCGTGAATAGGATTTCAGGGGCATGGATGAAGCCGAGGCAGAGGAGGTCCTGGTAGAGGTCGTGGACATTTGATTTGCTACAATTGCAGAGGACCAGGACACTATGCCCGTGATTGCACAAATCCAATGTGCTCGTTGTGCAAGTATTTCACGTTGTTCGATCACACGACAGAAGATTGTCCTACACTGATAGCTAGGATACGCAACAAAGGAGTGCTATCACCTCCCCCGACTCAGAACCTGTAGATGATGAGGTCTGAGCCACGCGAGGAAGACCTAAATGTAAACATTGTGCTCCAAAGTGGAATTAAGATGGGAGATGATAAAGGAAAATAGCCAGAAGATAGTACTTGGGTTTGCAAAGCTCCGGTGAAGGAAGGAGAGTTTGATTTGGAGCGCACTCGGGAAACCTTCATGGAATCTAAGAAGAGCTTCGTTGATGCCTCCACTTCAGGAAGCAAAGATAAAACAAAGCCAGAAATGGACCCATACATGCTAACAAATTTCCTTGAAACATGTATCAAATTACTGAGTGACAGTAAGGCTATGAAAGGGTTACAAGAACTCATCAATAGATGCACTAGGACCGTGCCAGGAGAACCGTGTGTAGTCTGGAAGATCAGAAAAGATAAGAAAAAATGGGACGAGAAATGAGACTTACCGCACATATCAGAGAACATGAGATGGATCAAGTCATTCTGGATTTGGGATTAGATGCAAATGTTCTATTGAAGCAGACATAGGAGCAAATGGGAAAACATGTGCTGCAATGGTCTTCGATTCAGCTGAGAATGACGAATCAGTAGAAAATAATACCTATGGTTTGATTGCAAGGAATAACTGTGGATATTGAGGGAGTGAGCGCGCGGGCAGATTTCAAGGTAATAGAGATTGTTGATGACAGAAATCCCTACCCCGCACTCCTAGGAATTGACTAGGCCAGTGACATGAACAGGGTAATTAATATGAAGAAGTGAAAAATGATCTTTGAAAAGAAGTCACTACAAGTGATTATACCCCTAGACCCTGCTGAAGGATCGCACCATACGGAGTTGGACCAGGATTATGAAAGTGATGATGACCTAGACTACATCTACAAGATAACAACACGAGACCATGACTAGTTGAATCCCACCACAGATGGACGGTGTTATGAAACCAGCTCACAAAAAGATAGAAAAGAGAGATCCACGCCTTAGAATTCAGCCTCTTTGAGGGGGAAACCTCCTTTACATTACATAAATGAACAATTCTTGGATGATACAAATGACAAAACCTCCTTTCTATATATAGGAGTCTAAGGAGTCACAATATAATCCAGTTGACCTAACAATAATAATATAAAGCCACAAAAATAACAATAGAGGGATTCTATGGGGCACATAAATAACAATATGGGGGTAATAGGGGCACAACAATATAAATAGGGGGTATAACTACAATAGTAATGGGGTAATCACTAGTGTTATAGGGACCCAACATGCCCCTCTCCTTCAAAAAAGTGTTGTCCTCAACGTTTCAGCAGTTCTAGATACTTCTGCATAAAATTCTCATCCTCCCATGTGGAATCTTCAGCGGATAAGTTCTTCCACTTGATAAGATACTTTGAAATTGATCGATTTCGTAGTTGTCGAGTTCTTGTTTCTGTGATTGCTTCCGGTTCCAATATAATTTTTCCTTGCTCGTCAAGTTCTGGCAATATTGTTTGAATTGGGAGCTTTTCACCTATAACCTTCTTTAAACATGAAACATGGAAAACTGGGTGCAATCGAGAAGCTGCAGGAAGCTCCAATTTGTATGCCATAGTACCAATCTTTTCCAACACCTTGTACGGACCATAATACTTTGGTGATAATTTATTATCCTTCTTAGCTTGCTTTAGGGACATTTGCTTATATGGTTGTAGCCGTAGGAATACCCAATCACCTACATCAAAACTTCTTTCACTGCGATGTTGATCTGCCTGTTGTTTCATTCTATTTTGTGCCAACACGAGGTTATCCTTTAAGAGCTGGAGGACTTGTTGTTGATGTTTGATGTGATGTTCCACTGCCTGAACCTTAGAATTTTCTCTTAAATATGATGTGATGGATGGTGGTTGATACCCATAAAGTTCCATAAATGGGGTCATTTTTGTTGTTGTATGGAAGGAAGTGTTATACCACCATTCAGCCAGAGGCAACCATTTGACCCATTGTGTCTGTTTATCAGATACAAAGCAACGAAGATATCCTTCCAAACATTTGTTTACTATCTCAGTTTGCCCATCAGATTGAGGATGATAAGATGAGCTATGAGCTAACTGAGTCCCAAGACAAGAAAATAATTATGTCCAAAAATTTCCAGTGAAAATGGGATCTCTGTCACTTACAATAATCTTTGGGTTTCCATGTAGCTTTTGAACTGTTTCCATAAATGTAGTAGAAACTGTACTGGCTTTAAATGGATGTGATAATGCAAAAAAGTGTGCATACTTGGTAAGTCTGTCAACTACCACCATGATGACACTCTTTACCTCAGACTTGGGTAAACCTGTGATAAAATCCATTGAAACCTCCTCCCAACGTTGGCTTGGAATGGATAAAGGTTGTAATAGACCTGGTGTCTTAATTGTTTCAACTTTATTTTGCTGGCAAACCAAACATTCCGCCACAAACTTTTGAATATCTGATTTAAGGCCATCCCAAAAAAATTCCTTCTTAACCCTGTGGTAAGTTTTTAAAAATCCTGAGTGCCCTCCTAAGGGAGAAGTGTGCAATTCCATAAGAATCTTTTGTTTTAGCTGGGAATTCTTAAAGAGGTATAACCGATCTTTGTACCATAATGAATCATTTTGCCAGCTAAATGTATCAGAAGTACTGGAATCTTGTTGTAGCTTTTGAATAAGTTCCCACACTTCTTCGTCGTTCTTCCATTCCTCCCTTGCTTCGTTTATCCAATCTGGTTGGATAATAGAAATGGCACAGAACAATGCTTCCACATCCTCATCCTTTCTTGAGAGTGCATCTGCCACCACATTTTGCTTCCCTTTTTTGTAGATGATTTCAAAGTCATAACCCAACATCTTTGTGACCCACTTTTGTTGCTCTTCAGAGGATAATCTTTGTTCTAAAAAGTATTTAAGGCTATCATGATCCGTTTTTACCTTGAAGTGTCTTCCCATTAGGTAGGGTCGCCATTTCTTAAGTGCATGGAGTATTGCCAACATTTCCTTCTCATAAATAGCTTTGCTTAAAAACTTTCCCTTGATTGGACGACTTTCAAAAGCAATGGGTCTTTCATCTTGCATTAGAACATCACCAATTCCATTTCCTGAAGCATCACATTCCACAATAAAGGTTTTTGTGAAGTCCGGCGTAGCTAAGACCGGTGCTTGGCACATTGCCTCTTTAAGATTTTCAAAGGCCTTTGTTGCTTCCGAATTCCATGAAAATGAATCTTTCTTCAATAATTTTGTTAGAGGTGCTGCTATTCTCCCATAATTCTTAACAAACTTGCGATAATACCCTGTCAACCCAAGAAATCCTCGCAGATTCTTTATGGATGTGGGGATTTTCCATTCCTTAATGGCTTTAATTTTGCTAGGGTCTACCTTAACTCCTTCATGAGATACAATATGACCCAAATATTCCACCTCCTGGACTCCAAAGAAACATTTGGATCTTTTTGCATATAATTGTTTCTCCTCCAATAGTTGTAACACCCTGTCAACGTGTTCAACATGCTCCTTCCAAGACTTGCTGTAGATTAGTATATCATCAAAAAATACTAACACAAATTTTCTAAGGAATGGTTTGAAAATTGAATTCATCAAACCTTGAAATGTTGAAGGTGCATTGGTAAGGCCAAAAGCCATGACCAAAAATTCATAATGACCCTCATGAGTTCTAAATGTTGTTTTTGGAATGTCTTCAATCTTCATTCTAATTTGATGATATCCCGAACGAAGGTCCAACTTGGTGAAGTAAATTGATCCATGTAATTCATCTAGTAATTCATCAATAACAGGAATGGGGAACTTATCTTTAATAGTGAGCTTGTTGAGCTCCCTATAATCTGGACACATGCGCCATGATCCATCCTTCTTGTGCACTAATACTACTGGAGCTGAGAAAGAACTTTGACTCGGTTGAATTATACCATCCTCTAGCATTTCTGCAACCATACGTTCAATTTCACTTTTTTGGACATATGGATATATGTACAGCCTGATGTTTAGAGGAACACTTCCTGGCATCAGATGAATAGCATGATCACGATCACGCATAGGTGGGAGACCTTTGGGAGTCTCAAATACCTTGGAATGATTGTCCATGACTTTTTGGAGATCTAGAGAAATAGATGATTCCAATGTGGAAACATCTAGCGAACATAATTGTGCAATTACACCTCTTTGCTCCTTTTTTAGAAGCTTTGTCATGCCATTAGAGCTGATTATCTTTCCTGGTTTCCCTGCAATACCCCTTAATTCAACTTCCTTTCCTTCCACAGAAAATTTCATGAAAAGTTCTTGAAAATTAAAAGCTATTGTACCCAAGGATTGTAGCCATTGGATTCCTAGTACAACATCAGCACCTCCCATTGGAATGGAAAGCATTGGGCTAGTCAATACATATTCTCCCATGGATAGCTTGATATTATGGCACTTTCCAGAACAATTTATTGTTCCTCCATTTGCAATCATCACTTGACACTCTGGTGCTGGATATAGGAAGCAATTCAATTCTTTTGCTACCCTACAATGAATAAAATTGCGGGTGCTTCCTGAATCAATCAACACTATTACCTTTTTCCTCTTGATTTGTCCTTCTATCTTGATGGTTTAAGGAGTGGTAATTCCCGCCAATTCATTACAAGATATGGTCGGATTTATTTGTTCTTCATCTAGGCTTTGTTCCTGGAATATATCCTCTTCTTTTGACCTTTCTTGCTCCTTTTCTTCTTCCTCTTCACAATCTATGTAGAATAATTTCTTCTCAGCACACTTATGACCTTTTGTGTATTTGTTATCACAATTGTAACAAAGCCCTTTTGCTCTTTTTTCTTCCAATTGTTGTGGTGTCAACCTTGTAGGTTGTGGAAGACTATGGGCAACAACACTTCCGTATTTATAGTTGTGAATGGTATGCTTCCTACTTGCCATAATTTTGCTTTCCATTTTTCTTGTTAACCTGAATGCCTTCTCTAATGAATCAGGTTCCCAAAGGCGCACATCATGTTGGATATTATCCTTTAAAGACCCTATGAAGACATTAATCCTATGCTCCTCTGGAATATCTTTTACCCTTATGTTCAATTTTTGGAACTCCTCAATGTGCTCCATTATTGAACCCTTTTGTTTGAGACTTATCAATTGGCTAAAAAAAGTGTTGCTTTTTGTATCCTCATAATGTGCTATCAATTCTTCCGTAAAAATTTCCCAAGTGATAAATTGTTTACGAGAACAAAGCCATTGATACCATACAAACTGATTTGGTTCCAAATATAAAGTTGCCATACGTACCTTTTGTGTGTTTTGCACATTATTGAGATCGAAGAATTGCTCCATCTGTAATATCCATGTGGCGGGATCCTTGCCATCAAACTTCCTCATATCGATTTTTGGAACATGGTGAGTCTTCGATCCAACATTAGAGTCTATGGAATCATGATTAACATTTCTTTTGTTCTCATCATGAGTTTCCTTTACTACCTTTTCACCATTAGTGACCCTTTCTTGTAGCAACTTCTTCAATTCTTCCATGTCTGTCTTCAAATCTATCTTCAAATTTGCCATCGAATCCTCCATCTTAGCTTCCATGCCCTTTATCTTAGATTCCACGCCATTTACCTTAGCTTCTATTAGCTTTTGTGAGCGTGACATTTGTTGCACTTGTTCTTGTAATTTTGATATATCGTGTAGCATTTCTTCCTCTTCTTCATGAGTCATGCTAGAGCTTTCAGGTTCCTTACTAGGTGTTTTCATTTTCTTTGCTCGGGGCATCAGTTACCGATAATAATGATTTACTATGCCCTTTGAATTCCGTTAAACCAAGCTTACACAAAAATTAAAAAAAAAACTACACACATTTTTCACTTTATAGAAGCCTGCTATTGAATCTGATGTATCTCTGTAATTTTGGATCATCCAATTCTGAAATTTCTATTTGTAGTAGCCCTCTACGTCCTCTTTCCAATGCCACAAGTCTGAGCCAAATTAGATTCTCCAAGGAAGAGTTATGTGAAATCTCCCACAGTGACTTGCTTTAAGACTGGTTCGGTAGAGTGAACTTGTACGACATGCCACGAGTCCCTGTTTAAACCTTTGAATCTGGAACACACATACAAGAAACTAAGGTCCATCCTCTTTCTGTACCTTCTTACGAAATTTCAATCCGATCCCCAGAGAGAAGGTTATGACTATTTTCCCCAGGTCACCTGTTTTTAATGTAATTCAGGAGTCTGCAAAAAGACCAACTTCCTCAGATCATATCTCCGCAAATGTTGCACGAAACGCTCTGAACTTCGGACCCAAGGTTCAGCGCAATTTTTTCTCAAATGGGTTTCTTTTGCGACTTCTGAAACGTCACAGAAAAAATGTTATAGCGAAAATGCCACGATGACCTGTTTGGAGCAGCGAAACCCTAGAATCCAAAGCTCTGATACCAAATGTTATGAAACCAGCTCACAAAAAGATAGAAAAGAGAGATCCACGCCTTAGAATTCAGCCTCTTCAAGGGGGAAACCTCCTTTAAATTACATAAATGAAAAAATCTTGGATGATACAAATGACAAAACCTCCTTTCTATATATAGGAATCTAAGGAGTCACAATATAATCCAGCCGACCTAACAATAATAATATAAAGCCACAAAAATAACAATAGAGGGATTCTATGGGGCACAGAAATAACAATATGGGGGTAATAGGGGCACAACAATATAAATAGGGGGTATAACTACAATAGTAATGGGGTAATCACTAGTATTATAGGGACCCAACAGAGGGATTACATGGGAGCGCGAATGTTCCTCCACTTCGGATTCCGAAAAAGAAGTAAAAAAATGGTAGAATCGGTTACACAAAGTAATTACATTGAATTGTAACATGATGACCCGGTCACTATGCTGCGTGTCGACAAAAGTAAGAAATTTTCCTACTTATGATGGTCTAAATGAGGTACATACCTTCTCGGATGCCTTTGAAATGGAGGTGCCAGGAAAGCAATGCTTCGAGGCCTTGGACTAGGTACTGCGTGCTACACCCATGAGATGGTGGGGTACGCACAAAGGAAGCTTTGATGATTGGCGCGAATGTAGGAAAATGATGCGCACACAATTTGGGAAGCCTAAGATGCGATTGGCAGATAAGTATGGTGAACAGGATGATCCACGCATGCATCTGACCAAGTGGATTCCTATTATTTTAATGAATGAGTCTAACATAGTTGCCCTTTTGTGTCCCTAGGTTATCTAGAAGATCATAGGCACATGCAGTCCCATTAACAAGAGAAATGATTCTTTTTTAACACCACCAAACAAAATTTTAGAAGATGGAATGTGTTATTTCAAAGATGATTTTACTACTTATTTTGCAGAACCTAAATCCCATGGCATTTCCTTTATGATTCTCCATGTATTACTCATCCTTTTTATCAATTTTTAAGATGCCTCATGATTATGTTTGGTCAATATGATGAATCATTACTTTATCATTCTTTTCATTTTCCCATGGCCAAACTAGGTCGTTAAACCACACCTTCTAAAATGTTGCATAAATGGCACATGTATGATAAACATTCCATCTTTCCATATTTTATAGTGGTTTAGGGCCTCATTACAATCTTATGAGACCTTTAAGCTTCATTTAGTTCGTACAAAATATGGTGATATAGGGCCCCATGCATATGAGATGTGGGATTATCTATATCCCCAAGCATAAGACCTATGGGTTGATCTAGGGACTACTATTCCATTTATAAGGCATGCTTACTAAGTATGGACCTTTTGCATGGTCCATTAAATCGAAAGAGAATATTCTATAGACACAACCACATACTTCCAACATTCCTCCTTGTAGCATGGGTAGATCCTGGTGTTGTTATTCCTTGTAGCTTGGCCACAACACTAAGGTGTGTACTTGGTGTGGGAAAACTTACAAATATATTTGTATTACAATATGAGCCCTAACATACTATACACATAAATCTACAATCATGAGTTCCCTACCATATTTAATTCCACATGCATTTTTTAAGGCTTATGATATAGGTATCAAAATCAAAACACAAAAGGGTATTTGTTGCATCTTTCCATAGTTAGAAAAAATATCTAATTAATGCGTTGCATATAGTCGAACAAGGAAATTTGAGGATTTTTTATTAAAACCCTAGGATGGTCACTCATTCGTATGTTTATTTATATATCTATAAAAATAATAGTGAAGAAAAATAAAATTTACAAGATCATATAACATGTGATAAACTCTAAGTAATACCCAAGAATAGATTTTTATTGTGTGACTTGTGAGGAGCTCCCATTGAATAGTGGTTTTGGGACCTCCTCCTTGGGAGGGTTCATTAGCAGTCATGTCTACAACAATAATATCCCTATCTCCTAAGGGTAAGCAACCGAAAGAAGAAAAAGGAGAAAATTGTTGAGCTTCTTAGTGGAGAAGACTGAAATGGCTTAGGATCATATGTTTGAAGCTGAAAATGGTTCATTATGAAATCAAAAAAATGCCTCTCCTATTTATATTAAAATGATAGCTAGATTTGACGTCGTCAAATATTATAAAATACTTGCTCAACCAAATCAAGATCTAGCTAATTTGGTATTTTATTATTATTGTGAGATAAAAAGTAAAAAATAATGGTTAATGAGATTTATTTGGGTAAATAACTAAAAATAATGATTTATTCATTTCATTAATAAAAAATCCATAAATAAATAATGTATTCGATCATTTCTATTTGATTGGGTAAAATAGTTAGAAATAATTAAGAAATAAATGGTTTATTAACTTATTTCTTGTTGAGAGGGTAAAATGGGCTAGAAGTAATTTATAAATGTTGATTTAATCATTTTTTCAATGATAATATTTAAATGATTAAGAAATATTTAATAAATAAATGATTAATTACATTATTTCTATGGAAATGAATAATGTGATTCAAATAATTTAAATTATTTTCACATAAGTGGGTAGAATATATAGCGCATGGGAGATGAAATAATTGGTGATTTCCATTTCATGAAGTAATATGTAAATTGTGAGATTCGGGGTTCAAATCCTATTGTGGATTTGTACCACATAAAAAAAAACTAGGTAGAAATATTAGAATAACATAAAATTAATGAATTTATGGTTTATTCTCATGTAAATGGGTAAATTATGGTAATAACTCAAGAAAAGTGGTTAAGTTCCCTACCACAATTCACTATGCACTTTTTTTACTCATGAAAATCCCCGGTATTGACAATGATGGAAATCCATTAACCAAGGGGGTCTCCTCAGTATGAATTCCCAATTAGACCTCACATTGTTTGGAGTAAGGAGACTCAACTAGGAAATAAGGTTGGTTTCCTTATTCATAGGAATTATCCTTGGTTGCAATTATCAACATAAGAGATTATACAAATAATTTTTGGAACAGGAAAGTAAGTTGACATTGTGAGGCATATAATTGTAATGTATATATGTACATTCATGGAAGGAAAAGAGAGAGTTAGTATCTAGAAGAAAATTAATAGTACTATCCTAAAAGAGACACACAATAGAATGAAAGGAATCACTAGTTAAAAATGAAAATTAATTCACAAGATAAAAACGATGATAAAAGCAAGGGACAACACACATTCAATAAGATGCATACCAAAGCCAATGAAATCGTTCATTCCATTAGTATGTGTTAACATAAACATACATGCAAAAAATGAAAGAATAGTCTCACAATAATTCACGAAATGCATGAAAATTGTGTCGGCACTTAGAGCTTCATATATTAAAGTGAAAGTACCAAGATACACAATTACAATGTAGAAACCTAGTTAAAAGTTATCTAATAAAAAGTTAATAAATGAAAAATAAGACCATGGTTAAAGTACATGTAGTCCAAGATAAAATTTGGGCAAAGATATCCTAGTGGAATCACTAGATGGTTTAAGGGGGAAATTAGCAAAGGCGGAGGCAAAGGAATTAAAAAGGAAAAAGGGATTTTTTG